>CM065460.1:10436026-11839019 GCA_032872475.1 Leptopilina myrica (nomen nudum)
TTTTGGTTATTGGCCTTGTGCCCCTACAGGTCAAATAGCCATTTCAATTTTTATTTCAAACACTTATGTGTAGTTCACAGTTACGAAGATTAGATGTGTAGATTATATAGAGTTCTCATTATGTAGTTGACTAGTAAAGATAAGTTTGTCCAGTTTCTTTGCATTATTTGATAGCACCTTTATACTTGCATTACACTGTGATTTGGTGTTCATGGTTATGAATGATAGAAGTGCGCGGTGTGCGCATGCGGTGGTTTGAATGTAAGCGGAAGCAGAGATGCATCAGCTAATGTATTGGTATGATGCATATGTTTGGGATAATGGAAATGTCAAGGGATTGTTCTGATTGTAAGCAATAATTGATCTCTTATTTATAGAAAACAATAAAAATATATAATAAACTAGAATCATGTATGCATACACGTATGTATACGTATATACGCAGACACACGTATAATACCAATTTGATCAGCAATAAGAATAAATAAATTTAATTCAACTTAAATCTAATATGTAAATTTTAAATGTGTACTTAAATATGTCCGCCTGTATAACCTATTAAATTTATATGACAGTATCCAACTGCTTGAAGAATTTATCAATTTCAATAAGGTTGGAAATCTGCGTATCAAAAACAAGTTGGTTCAAAGCATTCAAAGGACTTCCAGCTTGTGGATACTTGTTATAAAGAAATCTCAAAAATCTGGATCTACCGGAGGACAAAATCGGGCAGCTTAAGAGAAGATGTTCAAGACTCCTTTCAGCCCTGCCGCATTGACAAAAAATGACTCTATTCCACGAAAACCTTGCAAGATGTTCCGTACAGAGAATATGTCCCGATCTGAGACGGTTAACCCTGCAAATTGACCTTCGATTATTATTGATCCCCTCAAACCAGGGTCTTTTTGTTTTAACGTTTACCATTTGATAGTAAGGATTCGTGGAGTTAGCCGTGCTGCCGTAAGGCCAGCATAGAGTACTCCAATCTTGATGGTCTTTTTTAATGATTTTTTGTAAATAACCCGGTTCTGTATAAACGCTTTTCGATATTTGGAGCTGCAAAGACGTTTTCGCAAGTTCGTCCGCAATTTCATTTCCCGGGATACCGATATGAGCCGGGATCCATAAAAACCCGATTCTTCCCAGATTTAATGTAATGAATTTATCGAGGAGAATGTAAATATCTTGGATCAGGGGTGTTATTTTGAAATTTCCGAAAACCCCCTTTCCCAAATCCTGAATAGCTCCTAATGAGTCCGAAATTATCAGTACATTTTCAATTTTCATTCTAATAGAATACTCTAAAGCTGATTTAATGGCCATTAATTCGAGTGAATGGATAGAATGTAGTCCCGATATCCTAGATCCATATTTAACTTCCCAGTAAGGTATATAAAAGGATATAGAACACTTGTCCACCGTAGGATCAAACGATGCATCAGTATAGATAAGAGTACTCGTAGGATACTTCTCACCAATAAGCTCTCGAAAGCGTGCCTCTGGGTCCGAAGAATGTCGAAGTTCATGACCAATGTGGGTGTCGAGATTAGGATCAAGATTAATTTGGTTCCAAGTAAGATCATAGTATGAGGGTAGGTTAGATGAGTGAATCATTTCCGAGAGGCCCAGACAATTTTTGTATACAAACATGAGCCCCATTTTGTCCATATTTGAATCTCTAGCATGCTCAATGACATCCTTCGCCCGCTTTAAACTTGCATTTGTTGGATTTTCAGCCCACTGAGCATTACGGATCATATACGAATGAGCCAGTTGAGCTCTCCTGAGATCAGGATGGGTTAAACCCGATTCGGATAGTAATATCATAATAGGGGTTGTTCTCATGAAACCCATAGCAACTCGAATTGCCGCATACATAATTCTATCCAACTTGATCAAGTGTGTGTTACTAGCTTTCAAAATAAAAGGAAGACCCCAGTTCAACCCCGTATCAAATAAATTCTTACACACTGTAAGAAGAACTGACGAAGGAACACCCCAATTAGTACCGGCCAGAAACTTCACCACATTCAGAGCTCTACTACATTTGATCACAACTGTCTTAATGTGGGCGTGCCACAGCAATTTTGGATCCAACAAAATCCCAAGATATTTGAACTCTTGAGTAGAGATCAATCTTTGTTCCTTAAAGTCCAACCAATGAACTTCTCTGTTGATCTTATTTTGCTTAGTAAAAATAGCAAATTGAGTTTTAGGTATTGAAATTTCTAACCCATACTCCAGAAGCCATGCCTCTATCTTTCGAAGCGATTTTTGTAAAAGATCCTTAGATTCCTGCAGATCATTCCCCTTTACATACAGCAATATATCATCCGCATACATGATTATAAATACATTCTCAGGTAGGCAGCTTCTGATATCTCTCAAGGCGAGACTAAACAAGAGAGGTGAGAGAACCCCGCCCTGTGGGACACCTATACCACAGGTCCTAGCTTCATTCTTATTGAGGTTAAAATGTAGATATCTTTTGAGAATAAGAAACCTGACGAAATTGACCAAGTGTCCAGGGGTATTAAGGTGAACCAAACTTTCCAAAATCTTGGATGGCTTTATCGCATTGAATGCCCCCTTTATATCGAGAGCCACTGCCGCTAAATGGCCTTTTTGACTCATGGCACAGTATATTTCAGCAACAAAGGAAGCAACCGCATCAGAAGAGTACCTACCCCTCCGGAATCCATACTGAAAGGCTGGAAGCCAATGGTCCATTTCAGAAAGATATTCCAGTCGTCTCTGAACCAGTCTCTCTAACAGCTTCGATAAGCATGAGGTCAAAGAGATAGGTCTGTATCCTCCGTTTCCCTTTGGAAGAAATTTAACGAGTGTGTCTCTCCATTCCTCAGGGTATCTGCCAGATTGAAACATATTGTTATAGGTTGCCAGTAACTTATTTTTGAGAGTCGCAGGGAACTGTTTAATAGTTCCATATGTTATAGAATCGAGTCCAGGAGCGGATTTAACATTGGAAGCATTCAAAGCATTTTGGAATTCCTTGTAAGAGAAAGGCGCGTTCAGAGGATGTTGATCGTCTATATCGAATAGTGGTTCAAAAGTCGCTGGTAAAATATCCTCCCTTACAAGGCTCTTCTGAAGAGCAATATGTTCTGGTGAGTTGCAGTCTGTAAATAATCCAGTCGCTGGTGGTTGGGCTCTCGATGACATCGATTTAACCGTCTTCCAAATTTTTGTCATATTCTCAGAAAAGTCCAGCTTACTGCAAAATTCACGATATGACTTAGTTTTAATTTGTTTAAGTTCTCTTTTAACTTTGTTGCTTATACGTTTAAATTTCCTTAATTCTTCCCTAGTTTGGTTTTTGAGATACACTTGTAATGCTTTCCCTCTCAGTTCTACCAGTCGGATACAATCCTGGTTCCACCATAACGGTTGTGTTTTCCTTTTTCCTTGAATTTGTCCTGGATGATGAGCACCACAGTCCATCAGAGATTTTTGCACCATGTTAATTATATCTTGATATAATTTTACAGGGGATTGATCTGTCATAACCGATTCGATGGAGTTGATCTCTATATCAATCTTTTCTCGAAAAGTTGTCCAATCAACGTTGTTTGTGTTCAATCTATGAGATTTTGATGCATTCATAGCTGGCTTGGTGAAGATTTTATCAATTACAGGGATGTGATCCGACTGATATGAATCTTGTCCCATATTAAACATGGACACAGGAACAAGAGATGGAGAGCACAGAATCAAGTCCAAATTACTTCCTACTTCTCCCAGACGCGGAATATAGGTTTCCATATAATCATTTAGTGGTATAAAGTTACATACTTCCATAGCTAGAGTAAGCTTATTTCCTCTGTTGTTTGTGAAGTGAGATCCCCAGGAGGGAGAGTGTGCATTAAAATCTCCACATACAATTCTGTGTCCGTTTGAGCCAGTTGGACTAAGTAGTTTCACCCATGTTTCCACTTCAGGATCTGAATTATGGGGGGCGTAAATGACTATAATCTCTATTGGTCCGATCGACGTGTGTATGTTTAGTCCAAAATAGTCTGATGGATATAAGTCGTTAGATTCCTCCATTGTTAGCTTAAGTTCCAACGGAGATGTTCTCAAGTTTGAATTAGCCAGGATGGCAACACCACCTCCTCTTCCCTGAGTTCTATCCTTCCTATGGATATGAAAATCATGTAGTTTAAATCTTTGTGTGGATTCCAACCATGTCTCGGTGAGACATATTATATCAGGTTGAATTTGATGGATGATCAGCTCCAATTCTGTTTTTTTTGAAACGATGCTTCTTGCATTCCAATTAATAATTTTAAGATTATTTTTTTGCATAGTAAGAGTAAAGTAGAACAAACTCCCACCTTATTGATAAACTAACTTATATACCTATTTACATTAAAGCACATCTTACAGATGTTTATTTTGAACCCTTTATTTAATATTCACTATTTACATTCTAATTAAAGTCAGCCTGCTTAATCAATTTCGGTCAAAATTTGACTTAGATTCTTTATTAAAGTAAAATCCAATATAATCTAGAAATATATATAAAAAAAAAACAAAAAAAAACAAAAACAAACAAAACAAAAAGCCAGAACAAATTTCCTCCTGTTTTCCTCGTTTAATGAATATTGAGTATTTCTATCGGTAATTTGGGATAGATACGGGTTCAATTACGTAATTTAATTTATAACCAAGGATAGATTTGAAATTTATTTATTCCTACATCCTGTAGAAGATTTACAGATCGGCCTGCTTACTTAATTCGAGCCAACTTTGACCTATATCTTGTTAAATTGTATCTATTAAAGGGAACTCTGTCTTAATCGTTTAACTATTTTAATTGAATTTTTAGGGGAACTAGTTACAACTTTCCCGGAATCCTGCATAAGGGATTGTAATTGTTCATAATCAAGGAGCTTAGTTTTATTCTTGTTCAAATAATCAAATCTTTCCATTTGCGAGAAGTTCCTAACATCGTTATTCGAATCATGATCATCTATTTCCATTCCGTCTCTTGTTTGAGTTGAGTTGTCGGCTTCAGAGACTTCTTTATTCGTGATGCTGTTAACAGCAGCATCAGTTTGTTTGATATATAATTCCATATCTACATTGGGATTATTTTTTTGTATAATGGTTTTATTGCTGGATTCATTCATTTCGTTGGATTCAGGATCAGAATGTTCAGGAAGTTCCGAAGCATTATCGATAAAAGCAGTATCATATGCTTCCTTTGGTGGTTCCTGCGTTTTGTGTGGGGAATCATTGTTATCCTGATCAGTACAGTCCTCATCTGGTTCCTCTCTGAGATTTTTAGATTTTTCATTTCTTTTATCCAATTTCTTATAATCTCTGTAGGATGAAGATGTAGATGGGCCTGCATTTTGGCAAGTATTTGCATTAGGCGGTCCTCTTTGTCTCTCATGGTGTCTCTCATGAATAACTGGACAGACAGAACTTCTATACAATAAAAATCAATAAGTTCAACTTTAAAGTGTTATGCAGTAGCTGTCCAGTAATTCGCCAGTTGAGCTAGAAAAGATGAAAAAGGGAACTGCTTTACCTGCCGGTAGAGTATGGTTATTATTTTTCCGGAATCGTCCATCGCTCCCCGATACCGCTAGATATTTTTCGTTTGAACTGAATTAGTTCTTCATATTAGGGTTTACTTTTAAGTCTGTTGTGTGATAAAATAATAATATTTCAGTGTTGTGCTTAATTCAAGGAAAAAGTGAATGTTGTTTACTGTAAAAAAAAGACATGTGTACAAGAATCAGTAATGTTCATAATTTTTTTTAATTGTGTAGTTATTAAAAAATAATTTTACAGATAATTTATTATACGTAACAATAGATACACCAACAGTAAAAATATAGTTTCGTAAAATTTTAATTTATTTAATTTGTTGACAAAATAATTTAACGTTATATTTTCAAACTTGTGCGTGTTCAATACGAAACGTCAATATAAATAAAGTTTTGACATTTCCAAGTGAATTATTTTGTACAGTTTTTCTACAGGACTGATGATCAGAAACTGTAAAATTTGACTGGACAATAACTTGAACAAATTAGCGTGACATCACTTTATAGTTTTTAGCCAGTTTAACTGTAAAGTGCCTCGAAATTTTCCAGTGGAACTGTACAGTGCCCTTAAAGATACTATAACAAATTTCTACTAGGGTTATATATGGGCAATTCCACGTGAGATTTAAGTCGACCTCTTAAAATCGGCGAAAAATATTTTTTTTCTAGTCTGTATAAAAAAAAACAGATACGTATTTTTTTATTTATGTTTAATTGTTCAAATTTTTGAGTTATGAATTTTCGAAAATTTAAACGTCGAATCTCTTTGAAAATTAAATACAAGTCCTTTGTCATTTCCAATAAAGGATTTGTTTTAAAACGTTTAAATAAATATATATTTAAATGTCTATAGATTAAATAAAAATCCCAATGTGAAGATTTTTAAAATTCAAACTATTCTATATATTTATAAATATAGGGGAGACCGGGGCTAAACCGGACGGATTTGGTCTTTGACCAGAAAACTCATACAAAAACATACTTTTTGCTAAATTGTAATATACCGTTTTGAAGCTTGTACTTTCACCTACAAATCGCACTTGTTCGATTAAAAAAAAGTACAATAGCTTTAGAGATATATTGCTTCGAAGGTGACTACCTCAAAAACGAAAATCCGAAAATTGGTGGGGCTAAACCGGACACGGCCAATTAATTAAAGAATGAGATACAAATTTTCTTTTTTTTGGTAAAAAAAAGTCAAATCAATTCTTCTTTTATTTATTTGTAGATGGTTCTATACAAAGAATATAATATAATATGTAAAATCGGTAATAATTATAATATAAAATGAATTACAGTTTTCAGGCTTGTCTGTTTGTAGCAACTCGCTTGCGAATTCGAGTTTTAAAATAAATTCTTTATTTATTTATTTATAAAGTGGTTCTAAGCAAAGAATATAATATAAAATAGTTAATTAATATAAAATAAATTAAAAAATTCAAAGATTTGGCTGTTTTTAATCACGATGTCCGATTCAGCCCCACACCGTCATCTAATAATTAACCTGCAATATATTTTTTCTTCTTAATGTTTTTCATTAAACTTTTTTTCTACTAAACTCAGTACATCTTGAGCTAAAAGAAAAATGGCCGTATGATATTTGCACTTTAATTTTAACGATAAAAACCCCAAAAAATGAAGAAAAATTTTTTTTACTTTTACCTCAAGAAATGACATTTTCACAAATATTAACGGCAACTATTATTACAAGAAAATTGACACGCCCCTAAAACCTCATGCAGCATATGCATCACGAAATTGCGCGTTCATAGGTTATTTACACGATTTGAAATTCTTCACGGTTTCGGAAATATTTTACTTGTCCGGTTTAGCCCCGGTCTCCCCTATTATTTCATTCTAGACTTTACCATTAGTATTACATAACCGACTAAAAACAAAAGAATCGCACACCTAACCTCAAAATGAGTTCAAACATTTCAGTTAGATATTCTTCTAAATTCGTTTGTAACAGTAGAAATGCGCTCTTATAATTTTATTACAGAACTGTACTCACTATTATATTTAAAGTTAAAATTTCAATTAATTGAAACATTTAATACGGTACGACGCATACTACGAACAACACTGAAACTTCTGTGTATATACAGTAGAAACTCCGAAGAGCGGTATTCCGAAAAACGAAATAAATAGGGGTGAGGCACGGTAAACAGACCGAGGGAGAAAAATGGGAGGATGCAGTGGTCCGTGATGTTCGCGCCATGTGTACGTCACGCTTTGCAAAAATTGAAAGGGACAAAAATATGAGTACGGACCTAAGTGTTTACAGATTCTAACCTCTCCCGGCCATTCAGGGACTAACTCCCAAGAGTTGTGCCCGTTCGTTCTTCGGAGTTTCCAGTTTATAAAAACGAAAAAACTCAACAAACGCGGGGGCAGGCGCTTCACAGAGTTTCGAATTCCTCAAAAGTTTTTGGGAATGAATCTAAGGACTCTCGCACAGAACAGTCCCCGTTTTAAGTAAACGTTGATTTCTGAAGAAAAATATTTTTTTAAGCAAATTTTTGTACAGAAAATAGTCCGTTTAATTTTTTTGAATAATGATTTAAAAAAAAATTATTTGTAAACAAAAATGTTTATTCTTTTTGGTAGGAAAATAATTTTTTTTCTTTCAACCGTTGATAATAAACGTTGCAAACTTCATCGTCGTTCTTTGAATTAGTTATGGAATCTGATTGCACTTGCTTAACATCCGTATTAGGGAAGAGTGGGGCAAACCGGACCCCCTAACGGTTTTTTGACTCTTGTGACTCAACGAATCAACCGATTTCATTTTTCGATGGCTCGTTTGAAAGATCATTTAATTGCGCAACTTTTTCCCAGAGACACATATACTTCATCTTTTATTGTTTAGTTGCTGTGTTAACTTTTAAAAAATTTGCAAACGGTCCGGTTTGCCCCACCCCCTGGGGTAAACCGGACCCCCCCATGGGGCAAACCGGACCGTTTGGTTTTTTATTTATAATTCTGCATTTACATAATCTACAATAATAAAAAACATAAAGAATCATGTAAACAATGATTGTAGTAATAGAAATAATAATTCGGGATTGAATTTTAATTAAATAAATATTTTTTTAAATAAAAAAATTAAAATGTTTGTTATTATCAGAGAAACAATATTAAAGAGTCCAATTCTCATTGGAAGACAATTATTATTTTTCATTGTAAGTAAATATTTTAATGAAAGAAACATTTTATTAAAAAATAATTTTTATGAAACTTTAATTCAATATGGAAATATCCTATGGCCGGTTTGCCCCACCGAAAACGGTCCGGTTTGCCCCACAGGCTCATTTTGAGAATAAATGTTCGTCAAATAGAAACGCTTCGCAAATTCATCAGTTTTTGGTGGTAAATATTCCTGAGGTGTGTACACTGTAAAAAGAAGGCATCTTATTTTAAGATACTTTGGTAGTCACTTTTAAGTTGTTTCCAAAAAGTTATGCAAAGCATCTTAAAATGCATTAGTTTCTAAGATAGTAGATGGAAAAATAAGATGTTTTAATCGTTTTAAAAGTGATTATAATGTATTTTCAGATGCTTGTTTTTACAGTGTACCTTAAAAACCCAAGACCTAATATTTGGAAATGTTACACGATTTCCTCAGAATTTCCTTAAGAAAAAATTCGGAAAAGTGTAGAAAAAAAATTTTAAAAAAACTTTTGCTCCCAGCGTTGCACAAACAAAAGTAAAAAATGTCAAATTGAAAAAATAAGGTATACTACACATTTCGGAAATATTGAGGGGGGTCCGGTTTGCCCACTCTCCCCTAACGTTTACTAAAATATTCATTTGTAAAATAAATAAAATACTTAGCATTGATCCTAATTGAAAATTGTTACTAAATTTTTTAGGATAGAGAACTAAAATTTAATATTTCTTTCTACGATAATATAAATCATTCAAATTGTTTCATATTTAGTCAGAAATTTGAATTTTTATTTTTTTCCGTGTTTATTAGTTATTAATAGCTAATTAGGAACTAGTAATTCCTAATTACAAGCCGCGGATCGACTTTAAGGCGCAAAAAATGTCGCTTTAGTCAATTAAGAATAGCAAAATGGCGAATAAGTCATTTATTTAATTCAATGTTGCCTCCAAAATTTCTAAAACGCAATCAGTAAAATTTTACTGAGAATCAGTGACTATATTTTCGCGATTTTAACCAGGGGATTTTCACTAAAGATCAGTTAAAAATGATTAAAATTTCAGTCAATTTTCACTCACTTGCCAATTAAAAAATAAATTAAATTTTTAATGAATGTGACAGAAATTGCAATAATTCTTAAATGTCAAATCAGTGAAACATGACAATCTTTCAAAAATGTTTGAACTGATTTTCAGTGAAATTACACTTACTCAAATCGTGAGAATAGAGTTACTGATTCTTAGTCAAATTACACTGATTCAGATTTAGAGAGTTTAAATTTATTTAATTTCTTTAAATTTTACTTAAATTAAAAAAAAAATTAAATTTTTTTTAAATATTTGAAAAATAAATACACTTTTTAAAAATTTAAGAAACAAATACAATTAATTTATTTTCTTGAACAAAATAACCAAAATAACTGAACTTTTAAATGGATTTTTAAAATAATTTTTAAAAATTAATTAATTTTTTGCAGAAATTTAATTTAAAATTTTCAACACTTTTATTTTCTCTAAAATGTTAAAAGTAATTGAAATTTTTTTTTAATTTTTCTTACTTTTCTTTCCACTTGGGGACGAAGTCTGTTATACACACAGTAAAAAGTAAATCTTAATTTAAGATCGGTCTTAAATTCAGCACTGTCTGCTATAATGTTAAAGGATGCAAAATATACGTGCGTAAATACAACATGAACTGTCTTAAAAAAGTTGCATCTTAATTTAAGACTGCTTTCTTGTCTTAAAATAAGACTTTCTTTTTACTGTGCAGATGGCTCCAAGATGGATTGCGGTGTAGGATTTGGAATTTATCGAAAAACTGGCTACATTAAGGTGTCAGAGTCACTAGGACAATATACCACGGTTTAGCAGGCTGAGTTCTTCGCGATTTTAAGTTGCAAAATTTTATCCATAAATAAACAAAGGGCAGAAGGATAAGTATTTGTGTGGATAGTTAGGCGGCCTTAGGGGCGCTGGAAAATCCCACAATACAATCGAGACTAGTCTGGGAATGCCCTGGCGTACTAGATGAGTTATATTCAGTAAATAAACTTTCATTATTCTGGGTACCGGGTCACTCGGGGATTAAGGGTAATGACGACATTTATAGGTCATTTATAGTCTGGAACTAGCAGTGGCGATAATGTCGTGCTTGGTTAAAGGAGCCATAGAAAAATGAGATCAAAAGGAATATGAGGTGTCTTGGACGGCTATTGGGGTGGAGAGGCAAGCGAAGACTTTTGGGGCAGTTAGAACTGCAGTACAGCCTCCTACAGGTTGTCAGGATCCCAGATTATTTTCAAAATTTACAATTGAATTTCCTAAAAATTTGATGTTTAAAAAAATTGTAATCAAATACTTAAAAAAATTAATTATTTTTAATTAAATTAAAAACCGCAATAAGTTGCATTTTATTCTAAAAATTGTGTTTCAATGTTTAGAAGAAAACTTGTAATTTTGAAAAATAAGTCGAAAAATGAAATTTTTTTAAAAATAGTTGAAAAGTCATTATATCCGAAGCTTGTAATTATCTATTTGTGAATGAGTTGTTGATTAGTTACTAATTATCGTTTAATTAATAATAAGCTACTATCAATAAGTAAAAAGTACTAAACATTAGTCAAAACTGTTAAGAAAATTCCATCAAAGAATTAAAAATACAAATTAACATTAATGTACACTGGGGTCAAAAAGTTTCAGTACATTTGTACTGATTACTGTTAATTGCTCGCTTCGCTTAAAATTCAAATCTTTCTGTAAAAATGGATATAAGAGCTATCAAAGTAGGATCATTTTAAAGTTCAATAAATTTAGAGTCAAATAGGCTAAGATATAACCAATTTAATAGTGTAAATATTAAAACTATAATTCTTTAAAGTTAGAGATTTTTTGTGAAAATTGCGATTTTGAATTCTGGAATTCAAGCGTACGTCAATTGAAGAACATTTTTTTTTAAATTTTGATAGTTGCACAATATAAAGTACAAATTTCATTCTTTAATTCTAAACCAAAATCATTCACATATATTAAGTATTTTCTTCAAATTCTATACAAATAATATCTCTTGCTCTAAATTTTTCGAAGAATGTAAATTGCAAATTCGTCGTTTTCATTCACTTGTTCTATCAAATAACCACACTTTTGAAAAATATAGAAACTCTTCATATTAGGAAATTTAAGTTATTTACATGAAATTTATCCCTCTTCTTATAATTTTACAAATTTTAACTCTATCATTATTCCTTATTTTCATTCTAGGTGTCTATTTTTTTATTTTTTAATAAAAAAGGTGCATATTTTTCAAAAGTGTGGTTAATTGAAAAAACAAGTGAACGAAAACGACGAATTTGAAATTAATATTCTTTGAAAAATTTCGAGAACAAGGGAAGTTATTTTTATAGAATTTGAAGAAAATACTTAATATATGTGAATTATTTTGGTCTGGAATTAAAGAATGGAATTCGTTCTTGATATTGTGCAAGTATCAAATCATAAAAAAAATTTTTCTTTAATTGGCGTGCGCTTGAATTCTAGATTTCAAAATCGAATTTTTCACGAAAAATCTCTAACTTTAAAGAATTACATTTTCAATATTTACACTATTAAATTGGTTATATCTTTCACTATTTGACTCTAAATTTATTGAACTTTAAAATGATCCTAGTTTGATAGCTCTAACATCTATTTTTACAGAAATATTTGAATTTGAAGTGTAGCGAGCATTTAAAAGTAATCAGTACAAATGTACTGAAACTTTTTGACCCTAGTGTACGTAGCGAATAATTTATACCGCATTAAGATTAAGCTGAGAGATCAGATTGCATCTATCATGTTAATCGAAGCAAGTATAAAATGTAACGAAACAATTAATGTCGAGAGTAATGCTGTTATTGAATAATCAACTAGCATTTTTTCTGTCTTCTTTTTTCTTTTGAACTTTAAACTAGTAAAAAGAAGTGTGGCGAGCACACGGTAAAGTTTTCGAGGTCAGTGAAAAGTGTAAAACACTTCTACTTCTACCCTCGTCTCGGTCAATGTTACGTCTGCCATTCTCTTTCCTCAGACAGTACATTCCTATATATATATATAGACACAGCATTTCCGAGAGATAGTCTGATGCTTCTTGTCAGGAGTGTAATATCAAGTGATCTCGTCCTGCGCGAACATTATCGTTCACGGATTGAGAAAAACAACCCCCAGGG
Organism: Leptopilina myrica (nomen nudum); assembly: GCA_032872475.1. Lineage (NCBI taxonomy): Eukaryota > Metazoa > Arthropoda > Insecta > Hymenoptera > Figitidae > Leptopilina > Leptopilina myrica (nomen nudum). Next base: position 10,448,976 of record CM065460.1, read on the forward strand.
TCTTGAACCATTTTCCTTCATACTGAGACCAATATAAAATTCATCCCCTTGACCTTTTCAATGTCAAAAGTTTAAATAATATTGTAAAAATATAAGTTTAAATGCAAAAAATTTTAATTTTTTGAAAATAATTGTGTTAAAACATATGGAAAAAGTTTTAATTTGAAATTTATTTATATGAATAAATAATATTATATATATTTGAATGAGTTGTTTTGTATTCTTTGAAACTGTATACTGTAAATTAGTAAATTTTACAATAATTAATAGTTTTTATTTACATAAGAAAATACAAATACTTTATATAAATAGAATTTTTACATTTCATTTATTTGGAAAACTTTTTTGTGTTTTAAAAGATGTAATTAAATTATAGTATATTTTATCTAAATTGTCAATATCTGTTCTGTAATAATTAATACTATTAGTATTATTGTTAAGGAGGTTCCCTCCATTCACTGAACTAGTCAAAGCAATAACCATTTTTGTCTGATTTGAATTGCTCGGTACTTTGAAACGTTTGGCAACACTGCAACTCACGGTGTGTACGTTGTCATCAGCTGTTGTTTTGTATTGTCGCGTAATGTATATGAAAAATAGGGAAAATTGACAGTTTTACAGGAGAAAAGAATAATAAGTTTTTCTTGAATAGTAAAATTTTAAATAAAGCGCGCATAACCTCAAAGATTTGACATGCGCACGGTGGAAAATGTGGTGACGCGAAATGCCGTGTTGTCAGACACTGCAAGTTGTCCTTTCTGTATCGCAAAAAGTGAAAAAAAATTTTATAAATTAATTATTTTTAACTCTCACAGGAACCTATTGACCTTTTTCAAATACAATATCGGTTCATTATATGTGACGCTCCACGAAAGAAGGGACCTATCCCCGAAATAACATTAGGCTCAGTTTTCATGCATTGTGTACGGAAAATTGAGCCTAATGTTCTTTCGGGGATAGGTCCCTTCTTTCGTGGAGCGTCACATATATCTGACTTTAACTATACAAACTTTGATCAACATCTCTTTGTTTAATATTTTATAGTACGAAAATATATGTGGCAAAGTAATGAATTCCCATAAGAATCACTGTTAAACAGTGAAAAAATTAATTGATCAGAACTTTTTTCTCCGGAACCTACGAGTCTCAAAAATTTAACTACATAACTTTAGAAGCTTTAACTAGTAGTATGTTAAGTTTTATCAAAAACTGTTTGTTTATTCGATAATGGATGGAACCTCCTTAATATAGAACATTTATAAATCTTTTCTTTTCCAGTTATTTATTTCAATTTGTAAGGTTTTAGTATTGTCAAAATCAAAAGAATGTTTGTTTTTAAAAATGATTAGTTAAAGCATTAGTATTTTGTTTCTAAGTGATATATCGTTAACCACTTCACTGGCAGGGCGTTATATAAGGACACATTTTTTCCGTTTTCTAATTTTTGTAATTCGAAACAATTCTTTCCACGAATTATGTTTCGGTCGACCACTACGATTCATAGTGACAAAAATGTACACATTTATTTACAAAACAATTCAAAAAGATTTCCTATAACAACAAAATTTTATGAAAACAAGAGCCACTCCATTTAATTAGTGGTTTTCAATTTATAGGGAAGGGTGGTCCCATACCGACCCCTCGTACCACACCGATCCCCTTATTTTGTTTAAAGATGATATTGGTTAAATTAATTTTTGACCTATACGGAATTCGAGCTAACAGTGTTTTTTGAATACTGGAAAATTTTTACAAAATTAATTTTGATTGTGTATGGCCTTAAATTCAACGCACAACATTCAAATTAAATTGATTCCATTGATATAAGTGATTGGCAAAACATTTTGTGAAAATAGTGCACACAGAAAAAGTAGTATAAATTTTGTTGCGGGTGATTGTAACCAATACTAACTCACATAGACAGTGGCGGCCTCGCCTAGGAGAAATTTTGTTGCAGCGAATTTTTACCCAAAAATCAGGTTAAAATTTATACTTTGTTTTTCTTGTGTGGGGTGGTCCGCAACCGACCCCCATATTTTTATATTGTAATTGTTTATTCTCTTCTTTCTTATTGTTCACATATGAAGTGAGGATAGGTTTTGCATATTTACTTTTATTTTTTAGGAATTTAAAAAATATTTTACTAGCAATCACAGCACATATTACGTGGATACTGAAACAAATTTATTGGAAAACGATATATGTATTGACAATTACTGGCCAGAGTTAACGAAAAAGGTGTCATATAATGAGTATTTGAATGTTGATGAAAATTTATTTACGTTCGGAAGTATGACTGATAATGAGATTGTTGCTGAACTTTTGAATAAGAAAATTTGCTCAGATGAGTCTTCCGATGAAGAAGAATAAGATGTAATAAAAAATAAAGAAATCCCTACAGTTTCACAGGCATCAGATTGTATTGAAAAATTTAAATTATTTATTGAAAGCCAAGAGAATGTATCTGACTCTGTTTCATTCGCATTGCAGACATTAGAAGAATTTACCTTTGTCTACGGGAATTCGACAAAATAAGATTCAGACGAAAATAACGAGTTATTTCAAAAACACATAAAATTGTTTCGTAAAATTCTTATTTCTTGTATACTATAATATTGTTAAATCTTTAAATAAAAAAATGGACATTCGATTATTCAAAATATTTGCAGTTTTCTATAAATTTATGATTTTAATTCAAAATTCGATAATTCGAATTTTTCGATAATTCGAAGTCATAAGACTAGCATTTCAACTTCGAATTATCGAGAGTCGACTGTATTAAAATAATGTACATTGTACCTGATAGTACATGTTGTCATGAAATTTTAGCATCTTTAAAACTGAAAAAATATTAACATTTGTGGAAACTGTAGCTGTTTTACCAAAACTTTTTTTTTGAAGATGACTTGTGGTGTGCACGATAAAAAGGGAACAACTCAAATAAAAAAGAAGGATAATTTGATAGTTTAATATGTAATCTGGTTCGTGAATGAAGGGTTTTGAAAAAAAAATTTTTTCTAGAAGTGGAAAATGATTTTCACCAAAATTCGAATTTTTAGGTTTTTAAAAACTGGTTTTTTGACCAAAAAAAAAAAATAAATTTTGGTACAAATTAAAATTCCTTCGTTCACGAATTAGCTATTGTATCTATAAAGAAACCCTGTAAATTTTAAGCCGATAACTTTAGCGGTTTGGGAGAAATCATGCACACCGTGAGAGTAGTTTAAAAAAATACGATTCAGAGATAGTAGCGTCTAAAAGTTTCAAGTTCAGTTCTGACCTCTCAGGAGTAACGCGCTAAAAATATTAATAACTTCGGTTCTTGTGCACCGATTTCAATGAAAATTTGAGAATACATTCTCAAAAATATATACTTTTAAAATAAGCAATAAAATTTTTTTTCGATTTTTTGAGTCCCAAAAAGGTATGTAACCCCTTAAGAAACCTTGTACTTTTCAACATCTTTGGAAGCAGTTAAATACAGAAACGAAAAAAGATTAATAACAAATTTCGTATATATTTTACTAAAAATAGGGCGAAAATTAAAACAGGCAAAACCATTGCTGCTATTATATTGGAAATTTAGACACTGTTTAACAATTTATAATTATTATCATTTCAGAGAAGGCCTTAAAATTTATTTCAATAAAGTAATAATATTAATTCAAGTTTAACTATTTAAACATAACTTAGACATAAATAATTTCAAAGTCAAGTTACTAATGATTCATTTATTTTTCCTTTTTGTTAAAAAAAAGGTCAAAAAATGTATTTGAATTGAGTCAAAATAATTTAATAGTTCATTACAGACTGTTAAATTTTATTTTTATTACTATCAGAATTTTATTTCTTAATTTTTTTTGAGATTTCCCTCCAAAAAAATGGGGGTCGGTTTCGGACCACCCATTTTGAGAAAGTTAAAAACGTAAATTTTCGCTTTTTCTTTAGATCTTTCATTAATGACAATTAGAAACCTCGACAATCGTCAGAAAACATTGAAAAATAGTTCTTTTACTCAAAAAAATTTTGAAGAAAACAAAGAAACACATTTTTGGCACATTTTTAGCCTTTGCACTTTAAGGGGTTGGTATGGGACCACCCTCCCCTACATATTTTAACCATTGATACGATTGTAGATTTTAATTAATTTCTAGAAATTATAACGTGTTTTGAGATATTTAGAAGTTTAACCTTCAAATCAAAATTTTCTATAGAATTACATTATTTTTTTAAAAAAGCTTTTTACTTTACAGGGTGGTTGTTTTGAAATATAATGTCTCATAAACATCTTAGATATTTAAATTTAATATCTAAAGATATCGGAAAACACACTTTCAAACATAACCTCACATTTACAGATTATACTTTTTTACATCTGAGATATTAAACCATAATGTCTCGATGTTATGCATTAACATCTATTCTTAGTATTTAGTGTATTAAGATTTTTAATATCGACTTGTCTTCTTGTATCATTATGCTAACATCGCAGATGTTACAAAAAACAGTTGTGCTACTCCGTACTATGAAGATGTTACTCCGCATAATTTTGAAGGTAACGGTTATTGTCTAGATAGCTGTCCATGTTTGTAGCATTAAAGATGGTCACCCCTAACAATCATTGTGTTACCCAGTACTATAATTTCCTCTCCGCGTATTAACTTCACTGAAAAAATGATAATGTTAATTTTGACATACAAGTATGGTTAGGATGTATAGTTGAAACAGCAATACCGTACTGCTGTCCTTAAAATACAGAATTCGTGTTCTCCGCAAACATATTATTGTCTCTCAAATACATATTGCTGTTTTACACTGCGTATGGCTAAAACAGCAATACTGTATGGCAGTATCATATCTACCAATATAATATGTCAGAATTGGCTATATTTATGGCAGTACCATAAATATATTTTTTTCAGTGTTGAATTTAATATACTTTTTAAATCCTGAACGTAAAAAGAAATGTGTCAAAATATTCATCGTTTTTTCCTTCGTTTGTGAAACTACCTGTATACATTTCCAGAAGGTTTATTTATCGAGACAAATAAACGATTGTCGTCGATTTCGGGCTTGAAAAATTCTTTGAGCGAGTTGTTGACATTTTGCAATTGTTCTATTGTTTGCAAGCTGAAAGCAATTAATAATGAATCGTGTTACGATGTTGAACTTGCATCGACATCTGAGTAAATAATTTTATTCAGCCTTTACAATCATTTCCTTTTCTTTATTTGTTCATGTGTCAGACTGTCTCTTCTTTTACTATATTCACAAGATTAAAATTCACAAGACTAAATTTTGTGTCGAAGAACTGACAATTATTTTATCTTATTTTTCAAAAATACAATTTCTTTTTCTCAACATAATTTTTTCATATAAAAACCAAAAACTGTGTATTTAATGAATATTTTTGTGTTAAGTTGCATTTAAACCCATATAAATGTTATTAATATTTTTATGATCCCAAAGTTCAGAATGTTCAAAAGAACGCTTATTTTATTTTTCAAATGAAATTAATTTCCTTGATTTGAACTTTTAAAAGTTGTGAATAATTTTTTTCTTTCAAACATTGATTATAAACTTTGTGATCTTTACACTGAAAAAAATATATTTATAATTCTGCCATAAATATGGGAAATACTCACATATTATATTGGTGGATATGGGACAGCCATACAGTATTCCTGTTTCAGCTATACGCAGTGTAAAACAGCAATATGTATGTGAAAGACAGTAATATGTGTGTGAAGAACAGCAATACTGTATTTGAAGAACCGAAGTACAGTATTGCTGTTTTAGCTATAAGTCGTAACTATACGAGTATGATAAAATCTACAATATCGTTTTTTTCAGTGCATCGACATAAATTAACGTTATTCGCAAACGTTAATAAATAAAATGATATTCAATTCTTAAATTAATAGTTTAATTCTATTAAATTTTAAAGACACGGAAATGGATCAAATATCAGTACTATTACTCAATTTCTTGCGACAGATAATTTGTTTACACTTCCCGCTTATGTAATTATAATTTCATAATTGACTTATATTTCAGTTACAAAGTATATCATGTGTAATATATTATAGACATTTTATAATTAAAATAATTATAATAAATAAATATTATGTTTATACTACTTAGCTATTAATGAGAACTGTAATTTAATGGTAATAATTAACATATATTATTCAAGTATACATATAAAATATGTATAATTATATTTTTTCATTAGTTAAAATTTTTAATGTTCGAAATGATGAGTACAGATAAAGAATAAAAATACAAGCGTGTATTGTGAATACGTTGTCTGAATGGGTTTTCCGTCTGGGCTTTAATTTCCCTTACACTGGCGTATCAGCGTGAATGGTGAAGGGGAAAGCAAAACGAGGGAGTGGCGCGTACTCAAGATTTATGAAAAGGGGATGAGGGAACAGCTTCCATGAAATCAATTTTAAATGTAAAGATCACACAAATACATCATGTCGAATACAAATGTATATACATGTATATATATAAAGAAATGTAATAAAAAATTTAATAAACTACTCAAGAACCTAATAATCCCCTTTCCCTCCCTTCTTATTCAGAATCATAAATAAAAATTTTAATACGTTTAAAAAAGAAACTATTTTGAAAAAAATTAATTGAATTTATTGAAATTGGTTTAATTTTGTAAATAAAATAGGCAATAACGACAATATAATACACTGCAAGAAATTCTTATCGAAATTTCATTTTATGTCAATTGTTATACACTGAAAGAAAAAAATGGTAGTATATATATATATATATATATATATATATATATATGAGCGATTCCATGTCAAGTGATCAAGGTGGAGAAAAATTTTTCTCCAATCGTAGCAAAACTTGGGGCTTTTGTAGTACTCATAGATAGTAATTTTTCGCCAAAATATTTTTTTACCTAGTCCAATATTTTTCGAGGGGGAGGGGGTTACATTTTTGGGTTTTTCAGTACAAAGTTTATTTCAATAATTGTTTACTCTTAAACAATTAAACATACAAATTTGACAAAGTACATTTTGGAAAGGTTTTTTCATCCTCTTTCGATTGGAAATAAGCATTTTCAAAAAAAAAAAATTTTTTGACCCAAAAAAATCAAAATTAAAAATAAATTTCAATTTTTGAGGAAGATGGATACGATTTTTTTTTTAACGGAAGCTGAGGTTTTTTCCTAAAAGGACATATAAATGATAAAGTGGGACTAAAATGTTTAAACATTGAAAAAAAGAATTTTCTCCAAAACGGAGCTAAAAACCGGGTTTAGAGCGCTCCGGCGAGTAGAAAACTCTTTTTTTCAATGTTTAAACATTTTAGTCCCACTTTATCATTTATATGTCCTTTTAGGAAAAAACCTCAGCTTTCGTTAAAAAAAAAAAAAATCGTATCCATCTCCCTCAAAAATTGAAATTTATTTTTAATTTTAATTTTTTTGGGTCAAAAAAATTTTTTTTTTCAAAATGCTTATTTCCAATCGAAAGAGGATGAAAAAACCTTTCCAAAATGTACTTTGTCAAATTTGTATGTTTAATTGTTTAAGAGTAAAAAATTATTGAAATAAACATTACACAAAAAGATCACTTGACGTGGAATCGCTCATATATACTATTAGAACTAGACGAAAATTTCTAAAGCGCACTAACCTCTTAACCAAATTTCATATTTAGTTTCATTTTTAACTAACTTTAGGCTTAGCTAACTGTCAGAACAAAATACTTAGAAGAATAAGAATTAAGTGCCCACACGGAAAAACTTTTTTCAAGAGTCATTACTAAATTTATTCAAGAACTCAGGATATGGGAAAAATTTAGAACTTGTTTTAGAAAAGTTCAATATTCATTAAAGAATTTTCAGGTGTTTTTCTAATGGCTTGGAAATTATTGTTCTTGACGCTGCGACTGAGTTCTTCAGTCACTGCGCGCTGAAAAAGTCTCGAACTATTTAAGAAAGAAGACGTAGCCTAACCAATAGGTATACAGCGCCACTTGGCTTTAAACGCTTTAAAACGATCTAAAACTAAAGTATCGTAACGCGTCCCTGCAGCCGAGTGGCATAAGGCGGAGCGATCTTGAGTCTCGAGGTCTTAAGTTCGACTACTCACGCGGGCAAATTTTTTTCGCTAATTTTACATTTTTCTATTCTTAAACCAGTTCAGGACTTTTTCAAGAAAATTCAACAAGTAGTCCAGAAATTTACTACAGTTATCCCCGAACAGCTTAAAATAATATTTCAATCTACCGTTTTTTTATCATTTCTTGTATTTTTTCCATATCATGAGTTCTTGAATAAGTTTAGTAATGACTCTTGAAAAAAGTTTTTCCGTGCATGAAATTGGTTAATGTGAATAAAAATGGCGTCAAACGCAATTCGGTAAAGTATATATGTAGGGAAGAGTCACTACGGTCGGGCCACTTTTTGACTTGTGCCCATAACTTCCGTTCTAGGCCGAATTTCACGTTTTCTGACATATGGTTTGTTACATACCAGTTTGTTACAACTAAGAAACCCGAGGTGGCCTGACCGTATATCAATGGCGGTTAATGAGCACGTGTCGGGAGGTATAGATGTGATTTAAATATTTATTCTATTATATAATAATATATATTATATATTATTCTATTATTTCATACAGTGTATGAAATGATTTAGCAGAGAATTGTCTAAACTAATTTAATTTCCCAGGCGGAAATTTACCACTGGCATCGTACCGCGCCTGTACAGACGTCGGTAAGACTGTACTGACATTCGTCCGCGAGACAACCGGATCGGTGCAGGCTTTCTACTGGAACATGACAATGTGTTGTAGTGGCTGCGCGTCCGGCTCGGTACAAATTTGAAGCCGCCGAACAACCGGCGGACTCTAGCAACCGCGGCGGGCCAAATATTCTTCTAAAGACGACTCGCTTCAGCGGACCGGCGTTCTACTGGCATTCGCCCGTCTAGCCAGACTAAATTATATTTTCTATTGAAAAATAAAATAAAAAAATATTTAATTAACCATGCATGGTGCATGTTAATTAATATTTATTTATAGATCATTTCCAGCATTTTTAACACATTCTACATTTTTTTTACACATTAAAATTCTAAACGCTCGCAAGTGGGATACGAAGCCCAAGCTATTCCTAATCGAAGCACCGAAGTCTAACACGCTAACCACTACGCTATTCGCTCGCATGCGGATCTGAGCATAATAATGTCCATATGTAATACCGCTACGAAGCAAACAATAAATAATAATTTTACAAATACTTTGGAATATTTTAGCATTTTATGAATATTATGTAAATAAATCTAGTGTTTTAAAACAATATTTTAAAATTTTTATTTTTTTAATTATTCTATTATTATTATTATTATTATTATTACATTTATTTATTATTTTTATTATTCATTTTTTTATATTTATAATTAATTATCTGTATACTTTATTTATAAATATTTAAAAAATTTGATTATAACAAAAAAATGTAATTCTTTAATTTACTTGTTAATTAATAAATAAAAATATAATTAAAACCTATTTTTCAAATTCATTAATTATTTTTAAAATTAAATTTTATATTCTATTGTATTGTTAATTCTTTTTTTAATATTTAAACTTTAAACAATTCTCCTACAAAAATTTTTTACAACATAATAGATTAAAAATTTTTATTACTATAATTATTATTTTATTAATTTTTATTGAAACAATAAGACTATAGCTAAATTTTTGCATTGTAAAAAATCTATTTCTGAAAATTCTGAATAATGTGTTAATTAAAAAAAAATTATTTTAGAAAACATTAAATTGTTTTAGAAAAACAATGACGATAGCCATATTCTTAGCATATTATTATTAATTGAAATCTTAATAATAAGAACATAAATGATATTAGTCCGCAGTCGGTAGAATGTATGTACCGCTCGGGTTGTCAGACGGGCGAATGCCAGTACAACGCCGGTTGTTCGGCGGCATCAAATTTGTATCGAGCTGGACGTACAGCCATTACAACACATAGTCACGTTCCAGTAGAATACCTGCACCGCTCCGGTTGCCAGGCGGACGAATGCCAGTACAACGCCGGTTGTTCGACGGCATGAAATCTGTACCGAGCCGGACGCATAGCCATTATAACACAGTATAAATTTTGATCCGGCGGTCGGATCCGTGTTTGTACCGCGCCAGCACTGAAAAAACCTAGTCTCAAAATGAGTGTCATACGCTACTCATTTTGAGTTGCAACAAAAATGAGACTCTTAGGTGGCGCCACGTTATATGGCGTTTAACATAGTCTCATTTTGAGATGCAACAGAAATGAGACTGGGTTTTTTGTGTGAGCAGACATTAACACCCGAATCGGTACAGACTGCCTGTACCGGCATTAACTCTCCAAATCAATCGGCGCGGATCCTTGACGGTTGGATGATCCGGCATTCGTCCGACTTTTCCGCCTGGGTTAGGTAAGTATTTATATAGGTAAAATTAGCTAACAAAAGTCAGGGAAATTTTTGAATTTAAAACCACTTCAAGTACAAAAATTTGAATTTTTGAAAACTTTAAACTGAGGTATGAAAGAACCCGTACAAAGCAGAAGTGTAAAAACTTGGAACTTTCGTGTTAGAGTTTAGAACTTGCTACTAAAAGATTAAAACTTGAATCAAATTTTAGAAGTTGTCTCTGCAGTAAGCATCGACACTCAGCGTCAAAGGAGGGTGGGGGGAGGTCAGCAAAATATCACACTCCATGTTAACTGTCTATGGAAAAAGTATAATCATGAGGGGGGAGGAAGAGGTCCAGATTACCAAAAATATGTATCACATGCTTTATGGACAAACCCTAAGTTAAAAAAGCAGGGTGTCTAATAAGGATTGAGAAAAAAAATTCCCTGACAGTTAGACCCCTGAGAAAGTGCCCTGAAGATTTTTTTTTCAAAATTGTAAATGAAAAAATTAAAATCAGTAACATTTTATTTTATATCTAAGCGTCGACAATAACCTCAAGTACATCACAAAATTCGATAAAAAAGTTTCTATTTCTTTAAAGTAATTATCGTATTTAAAGATATATGAAACAAAATAAAATGAAATAAATAATATACCTATAATTAATATACTCACTCAAATTTGAAAATTAAAATTTAAACTAAAATATATTCTTTCTGTTTAAAACCAATATAAAATTTTGAAAAAATAACTGGGTGCCAGTTTTAGATTTACACAATTTTTGTAAACATTATACACTAAAAAAAATGATATTGTCGATTTTGTCATACATATTACTGCCTCTCACATACATATGGCTGTTCTACACTGCACGGAAAAAAGAGATTAGCTCCAGCAGTAAACAGATGTTTGCTGTGAAATATCTGAAAATTAGCTACCACAGCTAAGAAGTTTGCAGTGGCAGCGAACATGTTAGCTGTGACAGCAAACATTAGTAAAAATTTATGCGAGTTTGCTGTCATAGCGAACTTGTTTGATCTCACATCGAACTTTTTCGCGGTCTCTACACTGAGAGAAATATGCTATTGAATCAACAACATTTCTGCCGAAAGTATAAAAATTATTGATTCAAAAGCATATGCTATAAAATTCATAAAATATGATTTCAATTCTATAGCATATGCTTTTGAATCAATATTTTTTATACTTTCGGCAGAAATGCTGTTGATTCAATAGCATATTTTTCTCAGTGTATTTCAACGAACAAGGTTTGCTGTGGCAGCAAAATGTTCGCTGCCACAGCAAACCCTTTCTATGCGTGTGCGTACAGCTGAAACAGCAATACTGTATGGCTGTTCCATATCCACCAATATAATATGCACTGATAAAAAAATGCTATTGAATCTATAGCACGCATATTCACATACGTTCAAAATCAGATGTTATTAACTTGATGTGATACACGGAGAAATTTACTTGATTAATATAGCACTTGCAGTGTCTTTTGTTTAAATTTAAACAACAACATGATTACTTTTAACCAACACTTGTTTATTAGTAACCAAGTTACTAGGTTAAATTTAAACAAACAATATTGCAAGTGCTATATTAACCAAGTCTCGGTTACTTTTAAACAAGAAAAATTCTCCGTGATATGTAGTTTATTTTATAGCACTGCTTTTAAATCAAAAAATAACTTCTTTGATTCAATAGCGATGCTATAAAATGAACTACATTTCGCATTAAGTTGATTACATCTGCTTTTGAACGTATGTAAATATGTGTGCTATAGATTCAATAGCATTTTTTTCTCAGTGTGTGAATATTGGCCATATTTATGGCAGAATCATAAATATATTTTTTCCAGTATACAATTGTAATTAAAACTTTTACAATCAAAAATGCATGCGACCACGCAAAACCGCGTTTCCAAAATGTATTTACCGGCTTATTTCGCCAGTCTGTTAATTGAAATAAACTTCCCTCATTTCCCATTGGTTGCGCAGCGATCGGCTATTTGAAAAATATTCGAGATCTATAGGAGATGAATATGCGGCCACTTTTACTACTTTGTGGATAAAACTTTAAACTAAATCATCAGAAGTAGGATTTTCACGGAAAAAATAATATGGTTGAGACATCCATAGGGTAACTGCTCCAGTCGTTAACAGTGTAGCAAAAAGATGGCACCCCTGTTTTTTTCTTTAAATAACAAAAAATACTAAATTATATACTTGATTTTAGTAAAAAATGTTCCAAATTTTAATAATCATATGCAAAATATACTAGTTTTCAGTTATTTCTTGTTATTAGAAGGGTGCCAAACCACTGGAACGCAGTGCCAACGACAGGAGCAGTTACCCTATACACAGATGTCGGTACATCCAATTTTTATGGATGTGGTGACCATAGAATTGGATGTTTCAATTAGAAAAATAATTGTGGGTAATGACATAAAATGGACATACCATATTTATCCACACAAATGGTTGCTCCAACTATTCTTTTTTCATCAATATTGATGTGCTGAAGAAATTGAATTAAGAATTTCAAGCATCAGACTAAATTTAGATATAATTCTAATATTATTATTATTTATTATCACCCATTGAATCTAGAGAAGTTGTAATATAAATGGCTTTAAATTTATAATTTACTTTAATCAGGGTGGTCACAAGTTTCATTTTATCAATTTCCCTGACAAATTAGGGACATTAAAATTATTTTCCCTGACAAAATTCTTTTTATAGTAAAACATAAAAAACTTAACTAAATGAACTAAAGATTGTGATCTTTTGTTTTAATGTTTGGAGAAAAGTCGAAAAAGTCGTAATTTTTCAAAATAAGTCCAAAGAAGTCTTAAATTTGATTAATTTCTCAGGCAACAATTTTTTTTCTAAAATTTCCTTCACTTTATGACAAAAATTTTTTTTCCTGACTTTACTGATATGTGGCGACCCTTTTAATTTGCGATATTTTTAGGGTCTCGAACATTTTTAAAGTATTAGAATTAATTTTTTCATTAAATATTTAGTAAATTCTTCCACAATTATTTAATAAATTATTTTTTTTAAGTTTCGAAGATGTTTTGAAGGTGAAAGAAAAAATACTATCTTTAACTTTTTAATAAAATAGACGTCGTTTCGTTGCCTCGTTCGCCACGATCATCTGGTCAGTCAATATAATAAAAAAAATTTTAACAAATACAACACAATTTTTTGAAATAAAATTACAAAATTAAACAAAAAATTAAAAACAATTTTGACTTAGTTAAAATGAATAAAATAAACGTGTCAATAAAATAAAATAAATAAACAAAATACACAAAATATAAAATTTACAAATAACCATCATGGTGAGCATCATAGTAGATAAGAGTGATTAATCAAACTGACTGAGTCGATGACAATTTTCGCGTTATATACAAACAATGGGGTCAATGACCCGCAATCGAAATATTATGAATTATAACCACTATTTCAATTTATTAACAAAAGCAAAATAATAATTATTAAGAATCTTCTTTCTTGATAATAGTAAAATTATTGCAATTAATATAAATCATCTCTTTACAATACAATCGAGGTTTTTGTTTTTATGTTTACTTATTCTTTCTTCAAGGTACGTTTCGATTCATCAATATAGGTGGCTGGACAACTACCACAGTTAAATTCATAAACAATATAAGTCCTATCCCCCTTTCCCGTCTAGTTTCATTTATAAAAAAGGATGGAATGGCTTTTTAAAATCGATTCTGTGGATTTCGTGAAAAGTGTCTCCCTCCCTATTTTCAAAAATGTGTTTTCGAGAAAAACGGATTTAAAGTTTTAAAAGAGAAAAGGAGGGGGGGGGGGTATACGAATCTTTATCTAATGACTGACATAAAGTTTTTCCTACCACACACAAAAAAGTAGAATACCTGCGAGTACAGCAAACGTTTGTCCTCAAAGTTTTATTAACAAAATATTAAAAAAGGACCAAGTTAACCAATCAATCTAATAAAATTTGATGGTTACGCCACTGCCAAGCAAGTATTACTATTTATGTATCTGTGCATATACGTATAGATATTAACATCGATCAGCATGTATTGAAAGAATGAGAAAGAAAGAAACAAGAAGACAACCAACTGAGTGAGGAAGAATTAAGATATATCTTGAAAAAATGGAATCAGAACCAAAATACTTCCATTTTTCTTCAAAAACAAAATTCCTACCGATTGTTATTAATAAATAAAAAATAATTTTTTTCTTCTGCTCTTGACACTGATACTCCCTAAGAGAGAATGCGTATCTCCTATACATACACACACACAATTGTCGGAACACAGCGCCGAGAATTGCTTGACAGGAATTTCAAATACCGAGGATTTCAGACACTTGGGAGGAATTTCAGCTGGAGAGAAATACTCATCACCACACTTGGATGTACATTTAATACACAACACACACCTTTTGATAAAGAAAGAGGCAGAGAGAGAGAGAGAGAGAGAGAGAGAGAGAGAGAGAGAGAGAGAGAGAGAGAGAGAGAGACTATCAAACACACGCGTGTTTATTTCTCTTTCAGAATACACACCGGTTTCTTCTTTTCACTCGCGATTGTGCCTATATGAATACAGTGCTATATATTTGTATGCCTGCAATATTTGCACCCGTGTTTTTATCAAAGAGAATGGGCGTAACACGTCGTTGCGAATTATAAACTCAACGAGAGATGATAATGATGATGGTCCCTGATGCACTGACTCGATGCACTTGTATTTCACGGGACACCCTTTATGTTGAGTGTAAAGAGCGGGATAGAGCGGGAGCAAGTTGAGTGGCTGTGGAAGGTCCAGGGAGGCACGGGGACAAGCAGAAAATACGGTACGAGAGAGAGAGAGAGATGAATATACACAGAGAGATATAGATAAGGGTACAAATGTGAGAGAAGGATACACGGGGAAAAAGAGACAGAGAGGGAAATAGCGAAAGAGAGACGAAGACAACTATACCGAACGAGGAAGAGAGAGGAAGTATAGAAAGAGAGAGACAGAGAGATGAGAGAGCTTACTGGAAGAGAGAGGAAACGAGTAACTAACGAGGAGTTACAATGGCCGACTACCACGGCAGTCTGGCGACCTCTTCGATTTTCCGGCACACGAAAAGCCGGCAATCACAGACTATCTCTAATTCATCATAACTAAAAGTGAAAAAGAAAACATGTTTTATTTACCAAAAAGTTATTGTAATCCAGAAGTTGAATTTTCGGTTGGCAATATATTTTCAAATAAACCAACTTTTCTTTTTTTTTGTTAAAAACAACTTTCCTCTCGTGTATATATTTTGTCAAAAATTTCTGTTTTCAATTTTTTCTTCTTTTTCTCTATATGAAAACAAAAATTGACAACTTGTGGATATTTTATGCACACATACACACACACAAAAAATATATATATTGTAATCGGTCAGTTTTTAAACCGGGCAAACAGACTCACTTTGCTTGGCCCGTGCCACTGAAGAGTACGAGCACAGAGGTAGGGGATCAAAACGGAGTGGCATACTTTGCTGGTGGAGGGGAGGAGGATTGCTCGATGGAAGGGGGAATACAAACTTTTCACTGCTAGTGGGGGAATGACGCTATGCATGATGTAGGAGAAGGATGCAATAATCGCTGTTTTTACGATTACAAGTGAGATGAAATGCGGAGAGTCCAACTCACATTGGAATAGGAGGGAAAATGTAACCAAACTCAGTGAGGAGCCGACATCTATCGAATGAAACCAAAATTAGATTTTGTCTTCAGTCGATGAAGATGGAATTAACATAAATTAAAATTTTTATCAAAAATTAAAAGTAGTATTAGAAAAAATTTGCCCAAAAAATGTTTTCTAAAATCAATGTTATTCATCATCTTGATTAAGATTTTAATTTTGAAAATTTACAGTATTAATAATTGACTAAATATTGAATTTATACTAAACTGCATTTTGGTAAAAAATAGTGTAAGCATTAGTATCAGATAACAATTATTGTGGGAAATAATTCTTTAATTCCCATTCACAAATAAATTACGATTAATTAAATTTTGTTTCGTGAGTGAAAGACGATTTGTAATCGATTGCAATTCTTTTTCATGTTACCAACAGTAATCTTCTTTATCACGTTTAAACCTTAAAATCCTCTATAGCCTTTTGAGATTTCTTGTAATCCTCAATAATCCACATTATCACTTTTTATCCCGCCGCGTGTTTTCTTCAAATTAATTAATTAATATATATATATATATATGTGGGCCAAAATAAGTGAAACCGGCCACTTGGAAAATTTTTGTCTCCAACTTTTAAGTCATCTATGATTTTTGGTAGATATATGAGTACACTTTTTCCCCCTGGAATATTTTTCAAAAAAAAAATTATTTTTGAAGTAATCAGGTGTTAAAGTTTTGGGTCATTTTATTTTCATTTTATTATTACTTTGAAACAAATAAAGATAATTAAGTGAATTTTTTTTAAATTAAAGCTTAAAGTCTATACTTTAAGGATTAAATAAAGCGATTGCTAAAAAATGAAAATTTATAATTGTTTTTAACAATTATTTTAAACTATTGCAAATTGAAGAATGTTCTCAATGTTTTTGAAAGATTAAATTACGATGTTATGATGTGCAAAACTCCAAGGATTAATTTAAAAAAAAGAAAAATCAGTAACCTACAATATTATAGAAATTATGTAAATTTTTTTGACAAAATGCAGGCAAAAATCCACTTTTAATTTTTAAAATCCGCTTGAAAGCGTGAAGTTTCTAACAAAATAAAAGACGATCTTATTTATTCGTTTGCAATTTTATCTTTTTTCATTAATTCGAGTCGAATTTCGCCTGCATTTTGTCAAAAAAATTTACATAATTTCTATAATATTGTAGGTTACTGATTTTTCTTTTTTTTTAAATTAATCCTTGGAGTTTTGCACATCATAACATCGTAATTTAATCTTTCAAAAACATTGAGAACATTCTTCAATTTGCAATTGTTTAAAAGAATTGTTAATAACAATGATAAATTTTCATTTTTTAGCAATCGCTTTATTTAATCCTTAAAGTATAGACTTTAAGCTTTAATTTTAAAAAAATTCACTTAATTATCTTTATTTGTTTCAAAGTAATAATAAAATGAAAATAAAATGACCCAAAACTTTAACACCTGATTACTTCAAAAATATTTTTTTTTTTTGAAAAATATTTTAGGGGCAAAAAGTGTACTCATATATATCTACCAAAAATCATAGAGTTAACAATCAATTTACAAAATCAGTGGCAAGGTTTTTTGCGTTCATATCGTCGGATTACTATTATTAAGGCTCTATTTGGAATTATGATTTGCTCTTTAAATTTCAATTAGTAAAAATATTTACTAATTTGAATTTTGAAATAGCGACTGACTTTTTGCTATTGAATTAGTAAATTTTACTAATAACCAGCAATTTCTACTAATTTATTTGTGAAATTTACTAATTTTAAAGCAAAAAGTCAGTCACTAAATCAAATTAGTAAACATTTTTATTCATTCAAATTTAAAGAGTACACCGACAAAATGCCTATACTCTTTTCTGTTTTGTCACGTTCATGAAGTAGTATAAGGAGCACTCACTCTACATGCCGTTCCAGAAAATTCTGCCCCCATCTTTTCTGACTCAATTAAAAAATTATAATCTGAAGATACTAGCGATACTAGCGGGAAAGCGACATACTACAGATCACGTGGTGTACACGGAGAAAAAGGGATTGTTACATCTACCAAGCGGATTGTCAATATAGAACTATCAAATCTGATTTGTTGTTGCAACAATTCTTTTTGTTCTCTTAACAAATTAATTGTTATCACAACAATCCGCTTGGTAGATGTAATAATCCCTTTTTCTCCGTGTAGTTTCTGTTATTTGTTGTTTTGAAATATTCGTTTGTCATTATCACGTTTTTATAAGTGCGTTAATTTTTCGAAATGAAGAATATGAAATATGTAAAAAAAATTATAATAAACTCTTACTGCGAGCAGTTGGTTATATAACCTAAAAATTACCAGAAACGTTTTCCAAATAAATGAGATGTAAAAATTCTATTTATATAAAGTATTTTTATTTTCTTATGTAAATAAAAACTATTAATTATTGTAAAATTTACTAAATTAAGCCTTCTAATTCTATAAATCGCTCGACGCTCGGAGACACGCGCTAATACCAGTCGGGTAGCACTGAGAAAAATAGAGTTTGAAAAACTGGTAGTCAATATTGAAAAAACTGGACTCAGTCCAGTAAAAGTACATTAATTCATTTCCATCAAGCATCTTAGGGTATCGCGTATAGTGTATAGAGGGCCTTAGTTCCCAATGTCACTGTAAAGAGCATTGAAACACAGGCGAAGATTATAAGGCGCGCTGCAGTGGGCATAGTAGAGAAACTGCGAACTCAGTCGCCTCCCTAGTAGAAATTTGTTATAGTATCTTTAAGGGCACTGGACAGTTCCACTGGAAAATTTCGAGGCACTTTACAGTTAAACTGGCTAAAAACTATAAAGTGATGTCACGCTAATTTGTTCAAGTTATTGTCCAGTCAAATTTTACAGTTTCTGATCATCAGTCCTGTAGAAAAACTGTACAAAATAATTCACTTGGAAATGTCAAAACTTTATTTATATTGACGTTTCGTATTGAACACGCACAAATTTGAAAATATAACGTTAAATTATTTTGTCAACAAATTAAATAAATTAAAATTTTACGAAACTATATTTTTACTGTTGGTGTATCTATTGTTACGTATAATAAATTATCTGTAAAATTATTTTTTAATAACTACACAATTAAAAAAAATTATGAACATTACTGATTCTTGTACACATGTCTTTTTTTTACAGTAAACAACATTCACTTTTTCCTTGAATTAAGCACAACACTGAAATATTATTATTTTATCACACAACAGACTTAAAAGTAAACCCTAATATGAAGAACTAATTCAGTTCAAACGAAAAATATCTAGCGGTATCGGGGAGCGAACTCGGGTCACACTGGGACGAAATACCTAAACGCACGCTTACGCATCACGGCCGTTCTAGTCAATGGACGATTCCGGAAAAATAATAACCATACTCTACCGGCAGGTAAAGCAGTTGCCTTTTTCATCTTTTCTAGCTCAACTGGCGAATTACTGGACAGCTACTGCATAACACTTTAAAGTTGAACTTATTGATTTTTATTGTATAGAAGTTCTGTCTGTCCAGTTATTCTCATGGTACTGTCTAGGCGTTCCGTGAAATTATGTTTCAAAGTTTGTCGTGGCGTTTGCGCTACCGTCAGTCCAGCAACTGAACAGTGTTATATAGACATTTTCCATAAATACATCAGTGTATACACTGAAAAAAATAATTCGCGGGTATAACTAGAATTATGTCTATTTTTTCCGTAAGGAATTAGTAATAAATTGTTACTGGCTACTGTCATTAATTATAGACAGTTCTGTTATATAGATCGGAGAGCTATACATATGTCAACGTCAATACATCAATGTAAAACATAACCTCACTTTATTGGACCAATTCTAACTTTTTGTATGTAACTTTAAAACCAAAAGATTTATTTTATAGAAAATATTTCGAAAATGTCAATACACAACTGTTTAGTTACTGAAACCGGCGGTAGCGCTGACGCCACGACAAACTTTGGAAAATAATATCTCGGAACGCCTCGATAGTGCCATGAAAATAACTGTACAGGACTTCTATGCAGTAATAATCAAGTTCAACTTTATATTTTCTTTAACAGTGTTATGCAGTAGCTGTCTAGTAATTCGCCAGTTAAGCTAGATTAAACTTCCATGACTAAAACTGTACAGTAACTTGAATAAATCTAGTCATGCCACGACAAATTTCTACTAGGGATTTGACCTAGAGAGCACAAATTTGGTACAGATATACGTATTTTCACTCGTAGATTACAGGAAAAATATAGATATATACATATATATATATATATATATATATATTTGAGTACAATGGGGTCAGAATATGTGATGGGAATTAATGTAATAATTTTTTTCTCTTTGAAAAATTTTGATTTTTACCCATATTTTAAGATTTTTAAGTATTTTTACACTATTTAAGAGCCTACAACTTCGAAATTTGACTTTCTATGAAAAAATGTTCTAGAGGGAAGTTGTTTGTATTAACCTAATCTAAAGTAATATAAAAATAAAAATTCTGAAATTTGAAAAAATTGAATTTTCAAAATTTTGAAACTACCGTGGTTTGCGTAGTTTTCGACGAAAATAGCTGGCTAACGAACTCGATCTGTATTTTAACACTATTTTTGTGCATGCAAAGTTGCAAGTTAATGCAATAAGTTTTTCAAGAGTTATCGTGGCAACACCATTGTGTCTACAGACAGACAAGAAGACAGACATACAGACAGACACTTTTTCTAGACCATGTTTTTCGGACTCAGGGGACCCTAAAACGTCGAGATTTCATGAAATTAGCGAAAGTCAATTTTCGACCAAAACTAATACTTTCTCATGTGATGAGAATGTAAAAATAAAATTTAAAAAAAAATTTTTCTTTCTAATTTCCACATTTTTTGACCTAATGAGCTGAAAATTGGTTTATTAGTATATTTTTACAGTCTGATCACAAAAAATATATTAAAAAATCTAAAAAAAAATTTAAAACAAAATTTTTTCTTTCTAATTTCCACACATTTTGACCTAATGAGCTGAAAATTGGTTTATTAGTATATTTTTACAGTCTGATCACAAAAAATATATTAACAAATCTAAAAAAAAATTAAAAAAGATTTTTTTTTAATTAAAAATTGTTTTTTTTCTAATTTCTACATAATTTGATCTAATTAACTAAAAATGGGTTTATTAGTATATTTTTACAGTCTGATCACAAAAAATATATTAAAAAATCTAAAAAAAAATGTAAAAATAAAATTAAAAAAAACTGGACGAGTGCGAATTGCACTCGCACTGAATTGACGGGTTCCGTACAAAAATATAAAAATAATACTTGTGATATTGTAACAACAATTAGTAGGATTTTTTTCACTTTTGTATTATTTTGGTAAGTTGAATTTTCGACACTAGGTTAAAAATACATAACAAAGAAAAATAGAAGTATTACATATTTTATATTATTAGCAATAAGCGAACAGGAACCAATTTGGGAACAAATTAAAAAAATTGGTTCATCTTCGCTTATTGCTAATAATATAAAATATGTACACTACCGGCAATTTTTCTCTAAATTTTTCTAGATTATGCAGCCACACAAACATGGTGCACAAAAATAGAAAAATTAATCAATTTTTTTCCAAAATCTTTTAGGTGATAAAATCTCTTAAAAATATCAAATAATTTTCATTTATATATCAAACGACGCAGAATTTAATTGGCTTTCAAACGATCCAAGAACCAAGTTTCTATCATTTTTCAAATATAAAATATGTTAATTTAATTTCGGCAGCAACTTTTCGTAGCTCGCCCGTCGTTCGTACCGACAAATTCTGCCGGTAGTGTATATGCCAATCAGGTTGCTATATTTTTCCTGTAACATGCACTTAAAATTAAAGATCCCTACCGAATTTCATCTCACTCGGTTGAGATTTGTAAAAGTTAAGAGGGGGGACAGCGTCATTTTTTGCAATTTTTGCAATTTTTTCAAAAAAATTCAATTTCTTACAAGTAAAGGTTGATGTAAGCTTACATGTAAAAGTCGAGGTGAGCTTACAAGTAATGGTTGAGGTAAGCTTACATGTTTGTTTTCAAAATTTTGTACAGAATGTTTGGTTTCCAATAAAGAGAAGGGCAACAAACTTAATTTTTTTATTTAATATTTATTAATTAATTATGTTACAAATTATTTTGTTAATATTGACCATAATAGGTAAACTCACTACAACCTTACAAGAACCTTACACCATGATAATAAACTTCCAACAGCCTTACCTCAACCTATACATGTAAGCTTACCTCAACCATTACTTGTAAGCTTACCTCGATTTTTACATGTAAGCTTACATCAACCTTTACTTGTAAGCTTGCCACAAGTTTTACTTGTAAGCTTACCTCAACATTTACTTGTAAGCTTACATCAACTTTTACATGTAAGCCTACTATGAGTTTTTCGAGTAAGCTTACAATAGGATTAGGATTAGGATTAGGATTAGGATTAGGATTAGGAATCCCACATCAGCTTTTATTCATAAGCTTACGGAAATGCGGAAATTTTTAGACTTATGTAGGACTACAACAGCCTTACGCGGTAAGCCTTACAACTCTCTAAATTTGAATTAGTAGAATTCTACTAATTCATAGTCAAATTCTACTAATTGAAAAGGGGAAAAGTCTTCCACTAAGAATTAGTAGAAAACTACTTATTGAAAAAGTTATTTTTCGCTACTAATTGAATTAGTAGAATGTAGAATATGTTAATGCGCATGCTCTCGCGTGCGTCTTTTTTACTCGCTAATATTTGAAATTTTCTATCGTGTTTATTTTTCAAAAACTTATTTAAAAAAATAAAAGATACATAAACTAATGAAAATAAAGACCAAATTAAAGCTTTATAATTTAAAATTGATCAAAATTTTTATTTAACTTTTGTATCTTTAATTTTCATTTAAATATGTTTTATGATAGAATTTGAATTTTACATTTATTGGAAAATATATATGTTTAATAATCATTTGTTTGTTTACAAGATATTAAAGATATAATGATTTTTTACAGTTTAAATAGTCTGAACACATTATATGGATTGCAATAAAAACAATTATTAGGAATAATTAGCGTCTTTAATAACAAAAGATTCTTCAAAAATGATGGGATGATTTTTCTTTGAGTAAACAATAATAAATAAAAATTATTGCTACACTGAGAAAACGTTTTGTTTAAAGTTTTGTCAAAGTTGGTTAAAATGGCTACACATGGGCATTCTGAAAAAGTTTAATATTTTCTTATGCGGTTATTGAAATACATTTTTAAAAGAGTGTTCAATATGTAATGTATAAAGATCATTAGATCAATGATCATAAATTGATTTACTTTTTGCAACACTTTATGCTGTACTCGGTTACATAGTTGCCTGTGTGTGTCATAATTTGCCCAAAAGTTGGGTAAAATGAAAGTCCTACCATGTAATTATACTGTCAAGAGGTCAGGACTTTCATTTTACCCAACTTTTGGGCAAATTGTGACACACACAGGCAACTATGTAACCGAGTACAGCATAAAGTGTTGCAAAAAGTAAATCAATTTATGATCATTGATCTAATGATCTTTACATTACATATTGAACACTCTTTTAAAAATGTATTTCAATAACCGCATAAGAAAATATTAAACTTTTTCAGAATGCCCATGTGTAGCCATTTTAACCAACTTTGACAAAACTTTAAACAAAACGTTTTCTCAGTGTATTACTCAATCATTATTTAAATAAATTTTGCTTCTTTGATTTTATAAAAACATGCCATCTAAAGAATTGTAAAACTATTTAATTATATTGATTGATTTAAACTTTTATTCAGGGTATAATTATAATTAAAAAAAGGAAAGAATGTTTGAGGTTAATAGGAGTTTATATACAATTTTTTAATTTCTAAAAAAGAGAATTGAATATTATATGTTAACTATTTTATCGACAGTATATATAATACAATAAATAATTTACACCATAAAAATGTAGTTAATACACATTTTTTGTATGCACGTTTTCATCATTCCAGCATGCAAAGATGAAAATACCAGCGTCTAAAGATATATATACAAACAAAAAAAGAAAATGAAGAGAATGTGTACACACTTTCCCAGTTATAAAAAAGTGATGAACGATGATTTCAATATCACTTCACGCACTTGTTGTTTGTATAAATATTTTTTGAAGTTTAAAATCTTGGGAAAAGATTGCAGCTTGCTCAGGAAAAACCTTTGACACTACACAACAGGAAGCAAATGGCCGTTTAGTGTTACCGAAAGTGAACGCTAAAAGCGCTCCTTCGCGTCACCTGACTTTTACTAATTCAAATAGTAAAAACTACTAATCAAAAAAGTGAAAGCTCTTACTAATTTGAATTAGTTATATTTTTGCGTCGACATTCTACTAATTCATTAGTCATATTTCATAAAACTACTATTTCATTAGTAAAATATTAAACTACTAATTTAAATAGTAAAAATTCTACTACACGGAGAGACCCACATTCGTAAAAATTACTAAAAATGGTTGCAATGACCGGAAATAAGGAGACTTTTAGCATAATGTACTACAGAATTAGATAAATTTACAAAAGAAATAGATAAATTTGCTACATTAAAATAGCAAGTTTTAATACTTTGTGTAAGAGTTGTAAATGTAGCAAAAATTGATTATAGTTTTCTCTAATTTCATTACACAAAATCTGACAAATGAAAACATTTTCTACTAAAATCTACGATCCACTGTAGTAATTTTTGGTGAGAAAGTGTGGCTAGCGAATGCAGTCATATGGCGCCTGCATTTCTATTGGTTGCTAACTTCGTCAATGTCCGTAAATGAGCCGATGCCATCCGATCATTGACAGTGACTATGTTTCGCGTATGTAAAATAAATTTTGATATTATCTACAATAATTAAATATAAATTGAAACGTAGGTCGTTCGTTATCTCAGAAATTGACCATTATAAATTAATAAATTTTGCATTTATTCCTGTCCCAAGAACTATGTCTTATAATAAGTTGTTAAAAGTAAACTGCTTTCTTGTAAGTGCTGTAAATTTTCATCATTCAATATATAAGGAAACAAAGATGTATACTTTCAGTGAAATTCGTTGTCGTGCGTGCAGTTGTGTATTAGTGTATTAATTAACCGCGTCTATATATATAAGTGAAATAAACATGTGTGTGTCTTCAAATATTTATCCAACAAATATATAAGTGTGTGTCTGTGTATGTAAAAATCCTTCCAGTTTACCTCCATTAGTCAAGAATTGACGGAAAACCGGCGACAAAAGTCCATATTTTTTCTTTCACTCTTTCTTTCTGCATTTACAAACGACTGTAGTAATTTTACGTACACAATACTTCTGAGTTTACTACAGTTGTTTGGAACTATTGGACGAAATAGTAAGAAACTTTGCTAATTTGGTGAACATTTGTCGGGATTAGTGACTTAGTGTAGAAAATAGTAAAAAATACAAAAAGTCCCCTTATTTCCGGTGGTTGCAATGTGAAAATAGTAAATTCTAGTGTGATTTTATACAAAAATTAGTAATCTCGGTCTCTCCGTGTAATTCAAATTTAGAGAGAACCCCTACAGATATCCTTACAGTGGCCTTACAGCAACAAGTCGTGCTATCTGGGCACACTTAATATTTTCACTTTTTAGTAGATACTAGATTTTCGAGTCAAAATACAATACTCAGTCAGATGATGTTTTATATACAAGTACACAAGTTTATCTACAGGTAAAAAGCTATCAAGTTATAATTATCTATGCCATTTAAATGAAAATAAATTTAAATACACAAATTCGTGCACTGGTAAATTTTCAAACACACTACGCGATTAAAATAGTAAAAATGTTGTCACCACGTGCGTAAAAATTTCATCGATTTATATTAGGGTGATTGTGTGTATTACTACGTGTGCCCCATTTACTACGAATTTCATTAAAAATATTAAAATACAACTTTATTTTTGACAGATAATAAACTATAAAATATCTATAATAAAACTAATTTATATTAATTTTTATTTTTAATGAAAAATTCTAAAAAAATGTATTTTAATACCAATACCTACATTTTATTTAACTTTGAAAATCACTATAGTTCAGATGAGGGACAAAAAGTTGCATTAGTGAGTTGAGAGTGCTTTTAGAAAGAGAAATATATTTATTATTTAAGTTATTTCTAAATAAAGCAATAACATTAGTTTTTATAAATTTAAAGAAAATGTAATGTTTTTAACGATTTTATTATTTAATTTTAAACGTAGAATAGGACACAGGATTTTTCGCACATGCGTTTATTTCTACGCAACGTAAAGGCGGATTTTCATGGAGCGATAAAATCGCAGCGACGATTGGCGACACGGAACGCCAGCGACGAATTAAAATTTGTTTTTTCTAATCTGAAACTGCACTTAAAGGAAAACTGCGAAAAAACATTTGCAAAATAATGTCGCTTAAAAGCTGAATAAATCTAGCTTCATGAATAAAGTTTAATTTAATAATAAAATAATTAAATACATTATTTTGTCTTTTTGAAATAAATTAAAAGCTAAAACTTAGGTTATTAAATAATAATTTCAATTATAGTAATAAAACTTAGAATTTGGAATGTTCGTAATAATTCACGCGCGTATAGATAGGCACTGCGTAGTAATGGACGCGTAGAATTTCAAGCTCATTCGTAGTAATTCACACTTGTGCACTTTTTTTAAATATCCCTTTTTTTAAATACAAATTAAATTATTTTTATAACCCAAAGACTTTTTTTAGTTCTAAGAAAGATTAACTACTCATTAAAAAAAATTGGAAAAAAATTGCACTCAGAGAAAAAGTTTATTTCACTTAACCAAACTGTTTAGTTAACCTATTTTATTTGTTACGATAAAACAATTTCGTTGATTTAAATAAAAATTTGGTTCATTCTAATAAATACGTAAAGTTTGTTTGGTTATCCAAAAGAAATTTTTTATTTGAAGGTGTTTGTTTCATTTTAAAAAATTAGTGTTTTGAATAGAGAATATTATTTAGTTGAATACAATTTGTTTGACACAACACACAAATTTGTTTGATTCAACCAAATCATTTTATTTGAGTCAAACAAAAATATTTGCTTGTCTAAAAAAAAACATGTGTGAATTTAAAAA
Organism: Leptopilina myrica (nomen nudum); assembly: GCA_032872475.1. Classification (NCBI taxonomy): domain Eukaryota; kingdom Metazoa; phylum Arthropoda; class Insecta; order Hymenoptera; family Figitidae; genus Leptopilina; species Leptopilina myrica (nomen nudum). The sequence goes on from CM065460.1 coordinate 10,476,315, forward strand.
TGGCGATCTCACTTGTCTACAGTCCGCGTTCGCGTCAAAATTCTTTAGTTAAATCGGTAAATCGAAGAAACAAAATTAGAAGTGTCGGTTAAATAATGGCTATTGTAAGACTAATTTGTACTAGTGAGAAGGAAATATCCAATAAGTTTTTGTGAAGTTTTCAGTTGGTTGTTTCGAGTAAACTTTTTTCAGAGTGCATGTATAAAAATCATATATAATATATTTAATGTAATATTTTTAATGTTTTTTATTATTAAGTAATTTTGTGTACACGGAAAAACTTTTTTCAAGAGTCATTACTAAATTTATTCAAGAACTCAGGATATGGGAAAAATTTATAACTTGTTTTAGAAAAGTTAAATATTCATTAAAGAATTTTCAGGAGTTTTTCTAATGGCTTGGAAATAATTGTTCTTGACGCTGCGACTAAGTTCTTCAGTCACTGCGCCCTGAAAAAGTCTCGAACTATTTAAGAAAGAAGACGAAGCGTAACCAATAGGTATACAGCGCCACTTGGCTTTAAACGCTTTAAAACGATCTAAAACTAAAGTATCATAACGCGTCCCTGCAGCCGAGTGGCATAAGGCGAAGCGATCTTGAGTCTCGAGGTCTCAAGTTCGACTACTCAGGTGGGCAAATTTTTTTCGCTAATTTTACATTTTTCTATTCTTAAACCAGTTCAGGACTTTTTCAAAAAAATTCAACAATTAGTCCAGAAATGTACTACAGTTATCCCCGAACAGCTTAAAATAATGTTTCAATCTATGGTTTTGTAGCATTTCTTGTTTTATTTCCATATCCTGAGTTCTTGAATAAGTTTAGTAATGACTCTTGAAAAAAGTTTTTCCGTGTACATGAAGAAATAATTATATAATATTTTATTTAATTGTTATTTATTTTCCTCTAATAATAATGTTTGAATTTCCTAATTTAATATTTTCTAGTATACATATTATTGGTGAATTTATGATTTATTAAATATATATAATTTTAAAATATCAATAACTGTATAATAAATTATAAATTAACGAATAATATGTACTAGAAAATATTAAACTATGAAATTCAATCATTATTACAGGAAAATAAATAACAAAATTAAGTAAACATAAATATTTATTTAAATGAACCAAATACGTTAACTAAAACTATTTATTTGAATCAAACAAATCATTTCTTTTAAAATAAACAAATTTTTTGGTTTTATAAAATAAAAATGTTTGGTTAAATGTAATAACCATTTGGTTAATACAAATAAACATATTGGAAGAAATTTTTTGGTTGAATCAAACAAACGTTTGGTTGACTGTTTAGCAATGCATTTATTTGGTTGATTCAACCAAAATTTGGTTGTTTCGAACGAATTTTTTTCTGAGTGTGAGGTTACAAGCTTTAAATGATTCTTTAAACGTGGCTGATTTTAAAACACGTAGTAATACACACAATCACCCTAAAACCAAATCAAAAAAATCTGAAAGAATTGTCTAATATAATTGAATAACTTAATTTCTAAAACATGGACTCCCAGGTGCGAATTGTCGGTCGGCCCATAGTCGGGCCAACCATGTTCATGGTCGGCCCAACTTGGTCAGCCAAAGGTCGGGCCACCATGTGGATTGATCACGCCGGCCTTCCAGTGGTTGACACAGTTGGACCAACCATTGGCACCAAAGTTGGGCCGTCTATGGATGCCAAAGTTGTGCCGACCGTGGGGCATCCTTCCGTAACCACGGTCGGCCCAACTTTAGTAAAGGTAGTCTTGCCAACCAATGATAAATGTTAATAAAAAAAATGTTTATTGAAGGACCACAAGTTGACAATTACCTTACATTGATCACACATTTATCGCACACACATTATATTAGTTATATACATATTAAAATATTTAACACTCACGGGGTGAAATTCGCACCTGGGCTATTTGTATTTCCAAAGCTTCTGAGAAAACAGCAATTTTGATATAAGTAAAACCTCATTTTATATACAAAACGTGGACACGAAATGTAAGTAATAAACATTCGTTTTACGAAACCACGATAATTCACACGAAAGCATTACAGGTAAATACTGCAAAAGCAGACGCATGCGTATTATGGAAATATGCAAAATTACTAAATATCCTTGTTAATTAGACCAGGACTTGCAGGGTTGTTTTTACGAAGGTAAGATTTGTTGAATCAACCCACCAGATCATAATTATATATATATATATATATATATATATATATATATATATATATATATAATGATTAGAAATCCTTATTAATTTTACTAGGTTAAGATTAACTACAGATTCATAGCACAAGCACACAAAAAAAAGTTGTCTGTTTTTTGAACCAGACATACATATCTTATAGTATTTTTGCCCCCTGAAAACGAATCTGAAGTCAGAATTGCTCCATCACCCTCTGTTTTTTTTAAATCGAGAAAACTACTCTTAACATCCAATTTTAAAGTAAAAAAAATTGAATAACAGATTTCTCTTTAAAACAAAACAATAAATTTATCTACTTCTGCTACAACAACTCAGAAACAATGTCAACATTGCTTAAACACCCTTTGTTTTTTATTAAATCGAAAAAACTACCCCTAAAATATTAAAAATCTAAATTATAGGTACTATTAAAAGTAAAAACCCACATTGGTTTTCAAAACGACAAAATAAATTTATGTACTTTTCTTACAACATTTCAAAAGCACTATAAAAATTACTTTATCATCCACTGTGTTTTCAGATTACAAAAACTACCCCTAATATGTAAAAATTCAAAATGTATAATAAAAAAAATGAAAAACCACATTGTTTTTCAAAGTAGAACAATAAATTTATGTACGTCTCTTTCAACAACTTAAAAGCAATGTAAAAACTACTCCGTCCCCCTCTGTTTTTTTGAAAAACCTACCCTTAAATTTACAAAATAAAAGTTTAACTTAAAGAAAAATGAAAAACCACATTGTTCTTTAAAACAAAACAATAAATTCATGTACTTCTTATTCAACAACTCAAAAGCAATACAAAATTGCTCCATCACCCTCTGTTTTTTAAAATTGAAAAGCAATCCTTAAATTTACAAAATAAAAGTTTATAGTAAAAAAATGAAAAACAACATTGTTTTTCGACACAGAACAAACAAGTTGTTCATTTCATGACCATTTAGCTTCCTCAATATATATTATTATATATAATTTTAAAAGTTAAATAATTATAATAGTTTATTAAATATAACACTGTCCGACACTAATTTTGCCCCTTCAATAATTCTGGTCACTTTCAATAGATTTTTTTACGCTGATTAAGAATTTGAAAAGAAAAATGCTCCAGCACGTCGAGTTTTTGAGAAAATTAGTGTTAAAAAGTGAAAAAAGCATGTTTTTGGCTATATTTGATTATGATTAACAGAAAAATAGGAGGTGCTAGAATTTTGTTTCTGGTATCAAATGAAAGCTTGAATTACAACCAACAATTTCCTTCAGGAAGAATTCGAAGGTATTTCCGATAAGGCAATTAAAAATGATTTTTTCTTTTGCATTAAATTTTGTTATTAATCAAATTTTATTAGCACCATGTATAACCTCAGCATTATGAAACAAGTGATAAACAAATGAATTTTTTAGCATTTAAATTCATAACATTTTACATTATTTTCAGGTTACTTATATTTTATTCCAAAAAAAAATGTTTAGCAATCTTGACGTATATACTCAACAAAATAAATAAATAATTTGAACATATAATTGATGTCTTTGAAATATAAAATATTCCTGTGAATTTAACGTTTTGTTTTTCCAAAATTAAAACATTGTTTTCAGAAATTGTTTTTATTCATTAGAATAAAAGCAGACAATATTAAAAATTAAAATTAATTTCAACATCTAACAACGAGAAAATAATATTTATAATAAACAATTAAATTATAATTAATTTTATGAATAAATTAAGTGTTTAAATATAACAAAAAATTTTATTTGTATGATCACTGAATATCTAATTTAATATACTTTTTTTTCTTCTACTAGTTAGGCATTTAATTTCTATTAGAAGAATTGATTAATTTCATTTGTTTAGAATTTAGATATAAAAACAGTAAAATACAATGAAAGCTTGAATAAAATTTTAATTAAAAACTTTTGTAGGGATTTCTAAAAATTAGATTGCTAAACATTGGAATAAAATATAAGTAACCTGAAAATAATGTGAAATGTTATGAATTTAAATGCAAAAAAAATTCATTTGTTTATCACATGTTTCACAATGCTGAGGTTATACATGGTGCTAATAAAATTTGATTAATAACAAAATTTAATGCAAAAGAAAAAATCATTTTTAATTGCCTTATCGGAAATGCCTTCGAATTCTTCCTCAAGGAAATTGTTGGTTGTAATTCAAGCTTTCATTTGATACCAGAAACAAAATTCTAGCACCTCCTATTTTTCTGTTAATCATAATCAAATATAGCCAAAAACATGCTTTTTTCACTTTTTAACACTAATTTTCTCAAAAACTCGACGTGCTGGAGCATTTTTCTTTTCAGATTCTTAATCAGCGTGAAAAAATCTATCGAAAGTGACCAGAATTATTAAAGGGGCAGAAAAAAAATTCATTTTTGTCGGACAGTGTAATTAATAAACCGGGTAAACTACCCTGAATAAATATTAATTATTTAATTTTTTATTATAGAATAATTATTTTAAAGTGTTATGATAAAATGTCAAAAAATACAAAATTTTAATTTTTTGTAAAAAATTATAATATTTATTAATTCCATAAATTTTCATGAAATATATACTTTATATACATGAATCGATTCGTTTTCATGCCAGGAATATAATGCTGAGAAAAATTAATAAAAATTTTAATAAATAAAGAAGTTATTTCAAAAAATAAAAAAATTCATTTTTTTCGAAAATTAAAAAATTGCTAAAAATTTTTATTTTTAGATATTTTTGAAAATCCTTCTGTCTGATTCAAGATATTCGTGACCGTAATACACCTACAAAATTTTATCAAAATCCATCAAGATGTGTAAGAGAAAATTTGTCCACAAGAATCGGTGACATACACACACACACATACACCCACACACACACACACACACACACACACACATACATACACACATACATCCGGACATTTGTTCCTCTCGACGAATTATATATACTACACTTGAAAATTTGTAAAAATAATTGATTTTAAAAAATTCGGAAATCGACATCACTATAAGGCTTCCTTTATGAGGAAGCAAAAATTTATGTATTTCTTCTTTAACAACTCAAAAGCATTGGCAAAATTGCCCCATCACCCTTTGTTTTTTTAAATTGAAATAACTACCCCTAATATATGTAAAATCAAAATGTATAATAAGAGGGTGATGGAGCAATTTTGTATTGCTTTTAAGTTGTTGAATGAGAAGTACATGAATTTATTGTTTTGCTTTGAAGAACAATTTGTTTGTGTGCCTGTATAGTTAGTAATACCATCGAGCACGGAAAATAATAAATTATCTGCAGCAGTAAACAGATATTTGCTGTGAAATCTCTGAAAATTAGCTACCTCAGCTAAGAAGTTTGTAGTAAAAATTAAAACATTAGTAAAAATTTATGCGAGTTTGCTGTCATAGCAAACTTGTTTGATCTCACAGCGAACTTTGTCGCGGTCCATATTTCAACGAACAAGGTTAGCTGTGCCCGTGTGGAAAAATTTTAGGGCGCTGACCAAGCGCTTAAGAGACCGCCTAACGTCTTTCTAGACCAAGGACAGACGGTCTTGTCGAGCGGCTGTTCAGAATTGAAACGAAACTGCCACGCTATCGTCTAGAATAGACCAGCGTTTCTGGTCTGATCAGCAGTGCTAGTAAATTCTAATCTACGTTCCTGAAAGTTACCAGGAAGTTTCCAAAAATTATTTAAAAATTTTTTTTGTGAAATTATTATTTAAGAAGGTTTAAAATAATTTTAATGATTCTAATTTTGCATTGTTTTAAAATAAAAAAGTGGGTTTAATTAAAAAAAACCGGACAAGTGCGAGTGGAACTCGTACTAACACCGAGGGTTCCGTTTCCTCGTTTAAAACTTTTACTTTTTTGCTAAAAAAATATAAAGATCAACTCCAATATTTTTCGCTGTATTTTTTCTATAATAAATCGTTAAATTTTGTCTATTTTTGCTTCCCTAAATACTTTACATAATTTATGAATGGCCTTAATTATTATTAAAAAAATTGAATTAAGAAATTTTTTTGTTAATAAAATATGAAACATTAAAGATTTTTTATTGTAATCTAGGGTACAAGTGGGTATTATCGCGGGTGTGGGTATATTATCGCGGTATTTTATATTTTAATGAATATTTCAAATAATATAAAAAATTGTTGACACTAAAAAATCACTCCTTGAACCTGACAACTAAGACATTATAATGAGCATCATATTTTTGATTATTTTTCTATTAATTAATTTATTAAAAATGTTTTAAAATTTGTTGTCTGAAAAAAGTTCAAAATGGCTCACCTTGGTTTGAGATTCAACTCTGCAGTGGTGTCAAAAATTATTGTTTTTATATTATATAAAACTCTAAGAGATGATTCTTTTTTTATATTTTGGTAAATTTATTGTTATTCTTATTAAAAAAAATTTGATTAGTTAAAAAAAACTGATTTTTATTAAATATTTACAGTCCCGATAATGGAGACATCTTTTTTCTAACATGTGGGTATTTTCGCGGCTCTTATCATAACCCTTGAAAGTAAGCTTAGCAGTGTGTCTCTAAAGTTTAAAACGTTGAAATTATAGCCGATAATATTTTTGCTTTTTTTAATTTATATTTTAATAAAAGTACTTTGTATACATATTAAAAAAATTAATTTTCAACTAAATAAATGTTGAATTAACATTGTTTTTCCATTTTGCACAGTAACTGTTAAACACATTTAGACACAATAAAAAATTCGTTTATTTGAACGTTCAGAATTTTAGTAAATCTTATAATAGTTATAAAATACAAGCAAGAAAATAAAGAGTAATGGGACAGATAAAAAAATTAATATTAAAGTAAGCGAGATCTTTAGACTTAAGGAAAAAAATTTTAATAGTTGTAAAAAAGGAGCAATAGTGTCAAAAGAAAATTGACTATACTTTAGAAATGTTTGATAATAGTTGCCTTAAAATATTTCATCAGAGTATTATATTATATTATGGGACTAATTAAATAATACTCACATTTACGCTACACGTAAAAATTCAAAACGGTACCAATTTTACTCATGAAAATAAATAAAATAAGCAAAACTGTAGTCCAATAGGCCAAGAATATTGTGAAAACCAAGGGGAGGATGCATACTTTTTTTTAAATCAAAAAAAATTTCCAGTTTTTTGCAAAAAAAATATGAAGATGAACTCCAATAATTTTTTTGTATGTTTGTTGAAATCTGTACGAAAAATTAAATATTAATTAAATAAATAAATAAAAAAATATTAATAAATAAAATTAAATAAATTCTACTAGGTTAAGAATTGTGAGAACCAGCAAGGATTAAGGAATTTTCGACCTTGGAAAGAAAGTACGTGAAATTTTCATTGACTCGGTACTTTTGGATACGACACAAAATACTAGAAATAGTCTAGTACTTTTGCATGAGAGTTTCAAAAGCAGTCAATAAAAATTTCTAGTACCTTGCTTGAGAATTTCACTGACTTTCAAAAAAATTGTATATTTCTGTAAAATAAAAAATATAACTTTCACTTGTTCACAGTTTTTCTGAAATGCACTCATTTATTCGCACATTTATTTGAATTATTAATCACACAAACAGAGAACAATTATTATTGTATCACTTTTCGTCGTTTATCAACACTTATGAACTAACCTATAACACACACATACATTCGCATATAACTTAAATATAAACACACACTTAACAGTTAAAAGTACGTAGCGAATTGAGCCTTCCAATTCTATAACTCGCCCGACGCTCGGAGACACGCGCTAATACCAGTCGGGTAGCAGTGATGGGCCCAGAGGCGCTCACTGCTACCCGACTGGCATTAGCGCGTGTCTCCGAGCGTCGGGCGAGTTATAGAATTGGAAGGCTCAATTGTTCTTATATACTACATGGTGAAATTTTTCACGACTTGAGAGACATACTATTTCACTGAAAACTGAGAATTACATAACATTCTGTTTTGTGAGAAACATAACATAAAAAATATTTTTTTGAAATTCAATTCATGAAGACAAATATATATTAACACTATTTGTTTTTCATAAAATAATAGTATATTCACATCTGAAACAACCACAAATGGAAACAGACGATCAGCTATCAGCTCTACAGAATTTTTAAGAGCAGTCAACTAATCTTTCACGTGCTTTAAAAAACTCTGCCGTTTGAAATAAAAACTTAGTTAACTGACATTTATGTCGAAACGAGAAAATAAGGAAAAACTTTTTGCTTTCAGAACCCTAATAAAAATTAAAAAATTGTTCAATTTAACTTCACATACTGGGTATAATGATGATGTTCTATTTAATTATGAAATAAAAAATTAATTATTTAAACAAATTATATGAAAAAATGCACTTGCGTGTTTTTCCGAATGCGCAAATATGAAGTAAAAAGTTAGGTAAAGTCCTTTGCGTAGTTGCTCAACAAAAAGATACGCGAGCTCGGCCCTTCGATTTAATGGAAAAACTTACTTAACTGACAGTGACATCATGTGGTAGGGAGACTTCTGTAGTTTTATAATTTTTACGAATTTACAAATTTTGTTGCAGTAAGATAAATATAACAAATATTAATATTTAATATTAATAAATAATATCGGAATTGATCGTTGAATTCAATGTTTAATATTTAAAACAACCGAGTGATAATATCATATAATAATTTTATTAATAAATAATATTTACAGAGAGAAACTGAGAGTACGCACGTAATGCAAAGCTCGCTTACCTTTGCAAGTCTGCCCCCTCGCGGCCAAAAGTCCTAAGCTTAGGTGGTTAGCTATATATATTGCCTAAATAGGTGAGATCGCACACATATGCAAAATGTAATGCCGAAGCCGAATTATAATCGGAATCGCTCGTGATCACTCGTAAAATGCAAGGAACGCGAGGAATAGAACCAGGGCCGCTAAAGGCCAACGCAGAATAGAATCTTTAACCGGAACCGCCACGAAGTAGTATAAGGAGCTTCCACTCTTCGTGAAAAGTGTTTCCAACTTTTCTTTTCTGTTTGACGTCATGGATTAGTTAGCGACAAGAATCCATCTAACGTGAAAATGTACCACTCTAAAATTTTTCTCCTTTTCGTCTGCTAAACGCAACACGCACGCGCAGATCAACGCGGTCTTTTTTGAATTTCTTAAATTCACATATCCGCCATTTGTAATGGCGGATCTTTCACCTGAGTTGTAGCCGTTTTCCCGCAAGAGCGCTTGTTTTGCTAACTAACCACGAGCCGAACAGAAAAGAAAAATCGTCATCAAAATATTTCAAACTATCCATTGAGTGGAAGCTCCTTATACTACTTCGTGGGAACCGCAATCGTAAGCGTAACCGTTAGAATGAGTTAAAGAAGGATAGGTATATTGTTTATCCTTCTTTAACTCATTCTTACGGTTACGCTAACGATTACGGTTCCGGTTAAAGATTTTATTCTGCGTTGGCCTTAAGCCACAATGTATTGTATAGAAACGTTGAGTTTCGGAACCAGTCTACCGTCGCGCTACTGTCGCACCTCTATACACACAAAGCTTATGTACGTGTTGATGACGTATCATATTGCTGTGACGTGTCATTCATTTTTGAAATGCTTCTATTATTTTCATAGATCAATTTAAATTCTAAAAACTATTTTTACAATATTTATTACTATAATTTTTATTATATTTTGCTATTTCTTTTATCCATAATTAGTAGTTTTATATTTATCAGAAATATAATACTTTAATGTTCAAAATTTGGTACAAGATTAAACATTTTATTTATTTTTATAAGGTCAATAAATGATTAAAAAAAATATTAACTACAGAATAAATATTTATTCATTTTTAAAATCATTAATAACAGTTTTAAACATTAATCTTGAATTTAAAAATTCTTAAAATGTAGAAAATATTGTATAAAAAATTATATAAATTTTAATCTAATGTTTTCGCCTAAATGATAAAAATAAATTATTTTACTTTTTTTCTCTTATAACGCATGCTTGCTTTATATACAATAAGTTGTAGATCATCAGCTTCATTCGGAATATTTACAGAACCTTTAATTAATTTTAATAAATGAGAAAAGTATGAACGAAGCATCCTGCATGACGCGTCATAGCAGTATGATACGTCATCAACACGTACATAAGCTTTGTGTGTATAGAGGTGCGACAGTAGCGCGACGGTAGACCGGTTCCGAAACTCAACATTTCCATACAAAACATTGTGGCTTGGCGGCCCTGAATAGAACTTAACGAACTCAACTAATCTGATAATAGGCCGAAAAATGATTTTGAGTTCCAAAAGTAAAATATGTAAATTAATGACAATATTTATGTTTTAGTTTTAATATTTACATTAATAATAATTAAAATTAATTAATAATAATAATCTTGGTATTCTTTCATTCATTCTGTCCGCAGTTTGAAGTTAGTTTTTATAAATGCTTTTGTTTTTTTTTCTTTTTCAAAACACTTTGCTTGACAGATCAAAATTATAGAGTTTTTTGATTTGTCAATAGCGTGAATGTGGGTGTTACCGTGGGTGCGTGAGTTACCGTGGTTTCGATATTTTTGTCAAATTTTATCATTTATGTTCCAATTTGTTAACCCAAAAAAATTAGATAGCTACTTTCATATTGTACGTGTTTAATAAATAAAAAATTATTGTTATTTCACTAACATTTCTCGTTTAAAAATTTTTTTAATTTCGTAGGTGCGGATAGTTTGATAAATTACTCATTGTAATGCAAAAATACAGTTTTATATAAATCGCTTTTTTTATTATTAATACTTTTAAACTTGTTAATTTTTGTATATTCGATTAATTAATGTATTTTTAAAGTTAAAATTTCGTGGTAAATTATGATTCAACGTATTTTTATTTTATCAACACGGCAATTGGACAACGTTTTGAACTTGTGCGGCAAATACCGTGGGTCGTTATTATCATTACAAATAATATGTAAAGTGACAAATCGTGCTTTTCAAGTTAAAGGAGAACGGCAGGAATTAAAAAATAATTTCAAAATTATTTAGACCAAATACTATTGTTATTTTAATAATAATTACTATTTTCATAAAAAATATTTAATTAAATGTTATTAGGTGAACCAAAATAAGTGAAACCGGCCACTTGAAAAATTTTTGTCTCCAATTTTCAAGTTATCTATGATTTTCGGTAGATATATGAGTAAACTTTTTGCCCCTAAAATATTTTTCAAAAAAAAATTTATTTTTGAAGTAATCAGGTGTTAAAGTTTTGGGTCATTTTATTTTTATTTTATTATTACTTTGAAACAAATAAAGATAATTAAGTGAATTTTTTTTAAATTAAAGCTTAAAGTCTATACTTTAAAGATTAAATAAAGCGATTGATAAAAAATGAAAATTTAAAATTGATATTAACAATTCTTTTAAACAATTGCAAATTGAAGAATGTTCTCAATGTTTTTGAAAGATTAAATTACGATGTTATGATGTGCACAACTCCAAGGATTAATTAAAAAAAAAGAAAAATCAGTAACCTACAATATTATAGAAATTATGTAGATTTTTTTGACAAAATGCAGGCGAAATTCGACTCGAATTACTGAAAAAAGATAAAATTGCAAACGAATAAATAAGATCGTCTTTTATTTTGTTAGAAACTTCACGCTTTCAAGCGGATTTTTAAGATTAAAAGTGAATTTTTGCCTGCGTTTTGTCAAAAAAATCTACATAATTTCGATAATATTGGAGGTTACTGATTTTTCTTTTTTTTATTTCAATGCTTGGAGTTTTGCGCATTAATACATCGTAACTTAATCTTTCAAAAACATTGAGAACATTCTTCAATTTGCAATAGTTTAAAATAATTGTTAAAAACAATTATAAATTTTCATTTTTTAGCAATCGCTTTATTTAATCCTTAAGGTATAGACTTTAAGCTTTAATTTTAAAAAAAATTCACTTAATTATCTTTATTTCTTTTAAATTAATAATAAAATGAAAATAAAATGACCCAAATTTTAACACCTGATTACTTCAAAAATAATTTTTTTTAAAAATATTTCAGGGGCAAAAAGTGTACTCATATATCTACCAAAAATTATAGATAACTTAAAAGTTGGAGACAAAAATTTTCCAAGTGGCCGGTTTCACTTATTTTGGCCCAGGTACTAAATAAATCACTAAATAATGTTATTAATAGATTCATAACGAATTCTGTGATCATTATTAGTATCTGCTAAAACATAAGAATATTTATTGTTAAATTAATAAACCATTGTTTCAAATTTGCTTAATTTCATGCAACCGTTTGTGAATTCTACAAGTTGAAATTTTCGCGGTATAGGGCACACGATAACTAGATCATCCACGGTATTTGGCACACGGTATTCCGATCATGAAGCTTTGAGCACCACGGTAATACCTGCACTTGCATTACTTTCCAAAATATTTATTATTTAATAAAATATACGCTCTACGACATTCTCAATTTTTATATTACATCAAATAAAGTCAAAGATCAATTTAAAAAAAAATTATACAAATATCTTGTGAGGTTTCTTCACAATCTAATGACTAAGTCTGCATTAGATTTCAAACCACGGTTATACACACATTTACCCTATCAAAATTTTTATTTTTTTAAGAAGAAAGAAGGTTAAAAGATAATGACTTTATAAAATAAGGTAACAAATTTTTAATAATATCGATTTATAAATTTTATAATTATTTATTGTTCATTTTTTTATATTATTAGTTTCTTTTGAAATAAACAGGTGTGAAATTTTTGTTTTTTAATTGCAATTTTTAACAAATTTTTTTTCCATTTTAAATTAATAAAAAAAATGTGTAGGAAGAATTTGTGTATTTCATAATTACAATTTTTTTTATGTAGATAAAGATATTTTATATTTAACTAGCTAAAAACGCTCAAGTATTTGCTCATTCTAATGATAATAGATATGAGCGATTCCATCTCAAGTGATCAAGGTGGAGAAAAATTTTTCCCCAATCGTAGCAAAACTTGTGGCTTTTGTAGTACTCATAGATAGTAACTTTTCGTGAAAATATTTTTTTACCTAGTCCAATATTTTCCGAGGGGGAGGGGGTTAAATTTTTGTGTTTTTCAGTACAATGCTTATTTCAATAGTTTTTTACTCTTAAACAATTAAACATACAAATTTGACAAAGTACATTTTGGAAAGGTTTTTTCATCCTCTTTCGATTGGAAATAAGCATTTTAAAAAAAAAAAAAATTTTTTGACCCAAAAAAATCAAAATTAAAAATAAATTTCAATTTTTGAGGAAGATGGATACGATTTTTTTTTAACGAAAGCTGAGGTTTTTTCCTAAAAGGACATATAAATGATAAAGTGGGACTAAAATGTTTAAACATTGAAAAAAAGAATTTTCTCCAAAACGGAGCTAAAAACCGGGTTTAGAGCGCTCCAGCGAGTAGAAAACTCTTTTTTTCAATGTTTAAACGTTCTAGTCCCACTTTATCATTTATATGTCCTTTTAGGAAAAAACCTCAGCTTTCGTTTAAAAAAAAAATCGTATCCATCTCCCTCAAAAATTGAAATTTATTTTTAATTTTGTTTTTTTTTGGTCAAAAAATTTTTTTTCAAAATACTTATTTCCAATCGAAAGAGGATGAAAAAACCTTTTCAAAATGTACTTTGTCAAATTTGTATGTTTAATTGTTTAAGAGTAAAAAATTATTGAAATAAACATTACACAAAAAGACCCCTTGATTGTGTAATGTACATTTTAGAAAGGTTTTTTCATCCTCTTTCGATTGGAAATAAGCATTTTGAAAAAAAAAAATTTTTGACACAATAAAATCAAAATTAAAAATAAATTTCAATTTTTGAGGGAGATGGATACGATTTTTTTTTAACGAAAGCTGAGGTTTTTTCCTAAAAGGACATATAAATGATAAAGTGGGACTAGAATGTTTAAACATTGAAATGTACTTTGTCAAATTTGTATGTTTAATTGTTTAAGAGTAAAAAATTATTGAAATAAACATTGTACTGAAAAACACAAAAATTTAACCCCCTCCCCCTCGGAAAATATTGGACTAGGTAAAAAAATATTTTCACGAAAAGTTACTATCTATGAGTACTACAAAAGCCCCAAGTTTTGCTACGATTGGGGAAAAATTTTTCTCCACCTTGATCACTTGAGATGGAATCGCTCATATATAATAATATAATAATCTAATAATAATGTCTATTCACAATTCACATTTTTTATATTAAAAAACAAAATATTTAATTTCATTTGAAGAATTTCTTTAAAAAGATTTAATTTTTTAACCTTCTAAAAATGAATTTATTTTAATTTTCATCTAAAAATTAATAAAAAATTTGCATAATTTCTTTTTCTTTATTTAAAATCGAATAAAAAATAAAGTAATTTGAACTATTTATATTTCTCCATCAACATTTTTTTTAAACTTTCATTTTGTCATTAATTTTGACAATCATATTGTTTTTACAAAATTTGTAGCATTTTTGCATAATTTTCTATTTATCTATCACAATTTTTTAAATAAATATTGATTAATAAATAATAAGAATTGAATATAAGTCTTATTTATTTTTTAATAATTCTAAAAAATAATTATTAAATAAAAAATCTATTGATTTTATTTAGTTTTTTGCTTTGCTGTACCAAGTTTTGAATTGGATTTAAAACAAAAAATATTTAACTTTTAAATTTAATTTTAAAAATTAAGCAGGTGCTGGTGATAAATAAAAATCATGAAAATTTCTTTTATTATTGTTATGTTTTACCTTATTATTATATTCCCTAGTGTTTCTCGATTTAACTTTAATTTAGAAAAATTAAAGTTGGGACGAGGTTGGATAAATGACAAGAATAAATTTATTTGAACACAGTATATTTAAAAGAGATCAAAATTATGGAAAGATGAAGTGAGCACAAGCTTTCTAAAAATGAGTCTTAAGTGGTTTCTCTGTTTGCAGGTAGATGATTTACGACACTCGTAAATTAGGCAGTTGAATAGGTATTATGTTTCTTTCAGCTTTTGTCACAACTCGAACGATATTTCGAAACACTAAATTTGACTTCAAGATTCACTGAATTTAGAAATTCACGTAAAGATCAGGACAACTACTATACTGGGGTTGAGAGCACTATCAAGAAGAGAACCACTTGTTATGATTAAAAGATTAAGACTGTAGTACAGGTGACTACTACTGACGATTACATTTTAAGACTGACATTTGGTAACTTCTTCTGTTGACTACATTTTTAAGATTGAAGATCGTTTGATAGTCTGGCTCTTTTTATACCAAAATTTCCCTGTGTATTTGGAGCATTGATACCTTTTGCCATGCATTTGAAGCATCGATACCTTTTGCCATGCATTTGAGAAACCATTGTTAGAGAAACACTTGCGTTGACTCAGGTTTTAGATCGCACGTGTTCACATCGTCTTAGTCATATTAGGCCAGTCGGTGAGTGCAAAAAGTGCAACATGAAAAGTCTTAATAGTTTCTTGTAGTTTGGGGGCCCCATACAAGAGCCCCATGGTTTGCTCTCGATTTCCGGTTGCAAAAAATAGTGTAAACAATCGTCAAAGTTCGAGAAACGTAGTTTTTCGATGACCCTTGCTTTCGGTTAAATTTTAGAGAAAAAAGTTGTTATTGAAAGTTGTAGAGCTTGGAAATAGCTTTCAAATGACTGGTCGTACGTTGAAAAAGGTTTATTAGTTTAGTTGCAAATAAATTTAAACCATTAAAAATAGCACTTTTTTAATTGTTTAATCACATTGTTAATAATTACCGAATTTGTTAATAATTCAGCAGGAATATTCTCCTTGCGAAGCTGAATAAATCCCAAAAAATTTCGACTCGATCAGGTAAATAGTTTATGCATAATTCCATTTGTTAACTAAAAACATGTAATTTTTCAAAGGAATTT
Source organism: Leptopilina myrica (nomen nudum) (assembly GCA_032872475.1). NCBI lineage: Eukaryota > Metazoa > Arthropoda > Insecta > Hymenoptera > Figitidae > Leptopilina > Leptopilina myrica (nomen nudum). The sequence goes on from CM065460.1 coordinate 10,492,462, forward strand.
CCCCACTTTTGGACCAACGAATTTCGGTTTTTTCTTTTCGAGAATACAGTTTAGGAGTCAAAGTTTCATTCCATTTAAATGGGAAATTGATTTTTTTTAATTTAGTGCATAATAATGGACGTTAAAGAAGGGTATGTTTTTTGACATAAACAAATGGAATAACTCAGTCAATTTTCACTTTATCGATATGGTGTAAAGAGCATTTGATTTCATTTGTTTTCACAAAAATTTTCCAAAAAAAATCCGACCTAGCTTCAAGGGGGGGAGAGATATTTTTTTTCAAAAAATTCCTGACTAGTTATTTATCAATTTTTTTAATTGCAATTCACACAACTTACAGTTCAATATATGTGACGCGACACGAGAAAAGGGACCTATTGTTAAAAAATTCCATTTTGAGATTACGATGCTATTGGATAGATTTTTATTGGCTCTTTCACGTAAAAAAATGAGAAGTTAAAAATCTGAAATAGTTTTAATAATATAAAGCCCGAAATTTGAACGTGTCCGCGTAAATACACGGAGTTTCTGCTCATGGCGTCACTTTAAACGCTCCCCCCTGTAAAATTCTCTTTCGAGGCGATAGGTCCCTTTTCTCGTGTCGCGTCACATATGTATTTTATGAAAAAAATTGAACATAAGGTTTTGTGCTTTTACTTTGCACTTATATCAAGTGAAAGTACATGTATAGTTTTTTCCACCTTTAGACAGCGGAGTGGGGGAACTCGGAGGCACGAGATTCTCGCCCGCCGCAAAACTATGTTAAAAAAGTTTGTTAATTATTGACCAATTTTAATCTTTTTTTTTAATGTCATATAATTTCCAATGCTGAATCCAAAAATGAATTTACTTTTTTTTTAAATGAATTATTTTATGTACTAATAAAAAAAAATTTAATAACAAATTTTTATTATTATTTATTATATTTAACCAAAAAATTTTTTCTTACATATTATAACATTTAATTTCAAACAATATTGTGGACAAAAAAATTTGAAATTATTTACTAGTGAACGTGTAGCATCGAGTAAACAGAAGTTAAATAAATGAATGTGTTGACAGTGTGGAAATGAATATGATTTTAATATTGAAATAAATGATGAGTGCATGGATGATTAAAGAAATGTTTATTGTAAATTTTTTTAAATAATATTTAATAAATAAAATCATTATATAATATTGTTTCATTTATAACAAACCTTCCTTTTTTGCGTACGTTTCATTCTCCGTCACTATAAACCTTAGTTTTTTCTTATAAAAAAAATTAATAAAATTTCATTAACAAAAAAAATAATTATTTTGCTACTACAACACTTAAACTCGATGCTACACGTTCACTGGTAAATAATTTCAAATTTTTTTGTCCACAATATTGTTTCAAATTAAATGGAATAATATTTAAGAAAAAAATTTTTGGTTAAATATAATAAATAATAATAAAAATTTGTTATTAAAAATTTTTTTTTATTAGTACAAAAAATAATTTATTTAAAAAAAAGTAAATTCATTTTTGGATTCAGCGTTGGAAATTATATGAAATTAAAAAGAAAAGATAAAAATCGGTCAATAATTAACAAAGTTATGACCATTTTTGCGAATTTTTTTTTTTTTTTTTTTTTTTTTTTTTTTTTTTTTTTTTTTTTGTTTATACTCCTGCCCTATTGGCCTTACGCACTTCGACAAGAGTCCCCGAGAAATACTTTTTTGGATTAAGCATAACCATTCTACATAAGTTTCTAAATATTAACCTAATTTGCGTCTACAGCCGGCTCTATTAGGAGTACTCGCATTCGCCTGGACCACCTGCTAATTAGGTTTTCTCGCCAGAGGAGAGGGAAACTGTAGAAAACCTCTCTTGAGCACAACCGGTTTATCGACAGTCAAGTTCTAATGGTGTGTACCGGACAATAATCGACAGTGCACATCATTATACCTTGACGTCAAACCTCCCGCTTGATAAATCACGAAAGTAGTGAGAAAAAACACCGGGCTATAGCGGGCACCAAGGCGGTCACCCATCCAAGTACTAACCGCACTGAATGGTGCTTAACCCCGGTGATCGCAAGCCACAGAGTCTCACCACTGTGATTTACCATCGGTCCATTTTTGCGAATTTGAACGGCTGAATAGTTTTGCGGCGGGCGAGAATCTCGCGCCTCCGAGTTCCCCCACTTCGCTGTCTAAAGGTGGAAAAAACTATACATGTACTTTCACTTGATATAAGTGCAAAGTAAAAGCACAAAACCTTATGTTCAATTTTTTTCATAAAATACATATATTGAACTGTAAGTTGTGTGAATTGCAATTAAAAATATTGATAAATAACTAGTCAGGAATTTTTTGAAAAAAATAACTCTCCCCCCCTTGAAGCTAGGTCGGATTTTTTTTTGAAAATTTTTGTGAAAACAAATGAAATCAAATGCTCTTTACACCATATCGATAAAGTGAAAATTGACTGAGTTATTCCATTTGTTTATGTCAAAAAACATACCTTTTTTAACGTCCATTATTATGCACTAAATTAAAAAAAATCAATTTCCCATTTAAATGGAATGAAAGTTTGACTCCTAAACTGTACTCTTGAAAAGAAAAAACCGAAATTCGTTGGTCCAAAAGTGGGGAAACAACGCTGGAAATCCGCGATATGGACGCCCTTACTGAAAAGGAAGACGTTTTGGATGCCCTGGAGCAAATCTCTACGGTGCCAGCAGGGAGCAGAAAGGTGACGGTCCTTTGACCAAACAAGCGAGGAGTAAAGCTCGCTGTCGTTGTCACCAGCCAAGAGGATGCAGATAAGCTGGAGAAAATAGGACACATTAAAATTGGGTTCGTGTTCTGCCAGGTGAGAAGAAGAGCTACGGTCACAAGGTGCCATAGATGCCTTGGCTACGGCCACATAGGTAGAGACTGCAAAGCGGTAGATAGGTCGGCTGCTTGCTTCAAGTGCGGTGAAGCTGGCCATAAAGCAGCAGATTGTAAGAAGAGCTCATGCTGCTTCTTATGCCAGGCGAAGTTCGGCGAGAAGGAGGACATCCAACACGTCGCCGGATCAGGTCGGTGCAAGGTCTTTAGGGCTGCCTTAGAGGAAGCTAAGAAGACCTTGTCAAGGACAAGAAGGAAATAGGCCAGAAGAAGAGCGGCACAGAAGAGTCGCGCCACCGACTAAATGGGACCATTCATCTACGAAGTTTGAAGCAACTAGGTAGTTCCGTAGGTAAATAAAAGGTCTAATATTATTGGGATTTTAGCATGGTATGGTCGACGTGAGTCCATGGAGTTTAATACATCCTAGGCAATCGACAGAGTACTGCATGATTCAAATTGTAACAAATTGTTTCTCTATAAAAGATTTTACTGTTTTCATAACCTTTCCAATTGAATTAATTCGGTTGTATAGTTTATGTTAACTACCCAGCAGAAAGCTAAAAAAAAATATTGAAAAATACGTTCGATGACGTAACATTATTTTCTATTAAAAAATAAGTGTTGTCAAAAATCTTTTGTCGGACAAATCGAATTTCTATAGTTTATTTTATTTATTTCTAACAACATTTGAAAATTATTTAACAAAATGTTAATTGTTGTTAAAAAAGATTTAAAAAGTGGAATAATTTTTTTATTTTTTAAACATAACCTTTAACAAAATTTTGATTTTTTTAGAGATAGATGATAATATGTTTTCGAATTATTAATTAAATAAATAATAAAAATCAGTAAAAAATAACTAAAAAATGAAATACTTTTCAAGCAAATAAACTTTTCTCAATTATGAGCTGATCATCGTAAAGCTGATTAAATTCCGCATCTAACGAGTATAAATACATCTATTTTATAAATAATTGTTAAATAAATAAATAATCAAAAATTTATTTATTAATTTTTTGAAAAAAATTACATTTCTTTCTTCTTTTTTGCTTTAAAATAAAGCTCAATATGTGTACATTCAATACCGGTTAAGAAAAAAATGCCGCTTGATTGGTTTTCAAATAATTAATTATTTAATTTATTAATTAACTAATTAATAGTAGTAAGAAATTACTAAAAAATGAAATACTTTTCAAGCAAATAAACTTTATTTAATTATGAGCTTATCATCGTAAAGCTGATTAAATTCCGCATCCAACGAGTGTAAATACATCTATTTTTGCTTCCTCGTGAGGAAGCTTTGTAGTCGTTTAATTTACAAAATTTTTAAAAATCCTTTTGACAAATTTTCTTCTATATGGGACTATGTTATATAAGACCCTGAACAATTGTCCGGATGTATGTGTGTGTGTGGATCCCGTTTTTTTGCATCAAGACGAATCGATTGGTATATATAAAGTATAAATTGTATGAGAGTTTATAGAGGTAATGACAATTAAAGCAAAGAAATTACCTTTTTTTATCAAAAATTTAGTTCTTTCATCAAAATTATATTCCAGTACAATAAGATTTTACTCATTTTTTTCAATAATCTTATCCGTTGCATTAAAACGGATCGATTGGTATATATATAAAGTATATATTTTATTTGAATTTATAGAATTAAACATAATTAAAACCAAAAATTCGCACTTTTATTAGAAATTTATTTCCTTCTTAAAAATTATGTTGCTTTATAATAAAATGTTAATCTAGACTTAAAAACAAACTAAAAATCTTCATTTCATCAAGACGAATTGATTGATGTATAAAAAAAATATATTTTATTAGCATTAATAGAATTAAATAAAATGAAAAAATTCACTTTAAAGCAAATTTTTTGCTTATCGTAAAGAGGAAGCAAAATGTTCATGTAATGAACATCTTAATTCACAACTTGTTTATAAATAATTGATAAATAAATACCTAAACCGTTATTGAGTTTAGACATTTATTGAGCTTTATTTTAAAGCAAAAAAGAAGAAAGAAATGTAATTTTTTTAAAAAAATTAATAAATAAATTTTTGATTATTTATTTATTTAACATTTATTTATAAAAAATAGATGTATTTACACTCGTTGGATGCGGAATTTAATCAGCTTTACGATGATAAACTCATAATTGATAAAAGTTTATTTGCTTGAAAAGTATTTCATTTTTTAGTAATTTTTTACTGATTTTTATTAATTAATTAATTAATAATTCGAAAAAACGGCCTTTTTTTACTAAAGGGGTATGGAAAGTACATATAATAAGCTTTATTTTAAGGCAAAAGAAAGAGAAAGAAATGCCGATTTTCAAAAAAAAGTCAAAAATATTTTTAATTTTGAAAAAATTAACTTAAATTGTTAATTAAAAAAAAAAATGTTTACACCATTCGAAAGAGGAGGAAAAAACCTTTCGGCAAAATTTTGTCCACTCTACTGTATTTTAGCTACATTAGCTAATAAAATCCAGTGTTTACACGTTACCAAAAACTTTAACCCCCATCCCCCTCTACAATTTTAATAAAATATTTTAATATTTTGTGGATAAAGTACTCTCCTATAGTACTAAAGATTGTGCAAAAATCAGCCCGATTTGAAGACTTTCAATTTTAAGTTAGGACAATTGAGAAATTTTGCCCCATATATGTTTTGACTTAATTAACTATTATTTAGTTTAATTTCTTTTAAAAATTTAAAACTGAAAATAAATAATAATAAAAACTGTATAGCTTTAATTAACTATCAATTGTATTCTGGGTCATTCTAGCGAAAATCGACTATAGCTGGCTGCTCGAAGATTTGAATAAATTCTGTAATTAATATATAATATTCTTTAGTAAAAGTAGATTATCTTTTAGTGGTTTATTTCACTAAATACATTTTACATTCGTTTAAATAATTTTTTCAATTTTTAACTGGTTATGCAGTCTAACGTAGCCCATTTTTCAAAAACTCAGTATAAATAATTAAAAATAGAAATACAAATACTGATTTTTATTTTAATATACGTATATTTGCTATATTCATCTAAGTAATAAAAAATTGTTTGAAAATAATTCACCAGAACAGTAAAATTAGTATTTTTTTGAATTTGCACAGTATGAAAAACATAATTTGTTTACTTATATCTTTTGTGGAGAAAAAGGAATTTTAACAAATCCTTTTAAACTTGATTTCTTTTAAAATTATATATTTATTTTAATTGGAATTTCCTTGGGCACTCTACTAATTAATTATTTAATGAATATGAAAAATTATATGAATTTAACCTGATTTTCATTGAATTTTTATTTTCAAGACTGGATTGAAGTTTGTTTTCTTTGAACGAACGATAAGGTGTTGTGTCAATTTTTAAAATGAGGTGAAAATGATGAAAATTTATAAAATAGAAAATCTGCAAACTTTTTTTCTCTATTTTTAATGAAAAATTTGAATATTTTTAAAGAAATTGTCATTGAGAAAGAAAAATTATGCAATTTTCTTTTCTTCATTCAAAAAAAATTTATAATCTTGTAATAATAATTGATAAATCAACATCACGCAAACTTTTTTCATTTTTTATACAAAAAAAAATTGAAGTTTTGTAACAAAATTTTGGTTGGTAATACAAAATAATCTATTTTTTTATTTATTATAAAAATTTTTTTTATTATATTACAGGAATGTTAAATGAAGAAGGTAAAAAAATTTGAATAATATTTCTTTTTTTAATTTTTCAATCAGGACTTTTAATAAAATTCTGATTTTTTGGAAATAAATAATATAAATCATTATAATTTCCATTTAATGATCATTGTTGTTAAGCTATGTTTGTACTACATACTGACATAAGATTGATTTTATTTATAAAAATTAGAAACACTGCGATAATAATTGTTTTGGTACAATTAACTACTTTTTTAAATTTAATAATAAAAATGAATGAGAATATAAATTGTAATTTTAATTCGTGATCATAATAATTGTTTTTTTCTCTAATATAGTTTTTTCTATTTCAGAAATTTAATATAAATTGTATGTGACCTTCAAGGATAAAAGTGTATGTTTGTGCGTGTGCGTGTGCACGCGCGAACGTGTGTCAAGGAGGAGAAGCTGAATAGTTTTTTTCTTGCATTCGTTTAACTTTTCGACTTTCTTGAACAGTTCCCGACTTTTTTAAGAACAGTTTGCCAAAAAGTAGTGAAATAGTAAATGACATATTTAAACAAGGAGACGTTTAGTACTCTGGGAACTACCCGTCGTATCCAAGAGCTACTAATGAAGTTCCCGAATAATCGACGAACTTTTCTTTCCGTGTATGCGTGTATAAATTTAATGACAATAAGTTACTACTATAATAATTATATTATTTCCATATAAATAATATATCATTACTAACAATAAATGTCATTTGAAATAATAATTTTAGTGAAAAAAGACAATTTTTTTGTTAATTGGTACATTAAAACGTACAAATGCCTTGTTTGTACTTGAACTTGGTGTTGAAAATAGAAAATTTGTTTCGAAACTTGTAATTTTATACTCTCAGTTCAATTAACTGTCACGTGTTTTGATGTCATCGTAGGTCAATGGTATTTAAATAAATACATGTGTTTAACCATAAAATTAAAGTGGAAAATAATTTTGAATTTATAAAATTTAAAGGTGCGATAGTGATATGGAGCGATGAATCATGTCGCGAAGTTGCCAATTGTATTATCACTTGGAGGTTACAAAAGATAAGTATAAATAACATTTTACTGTGAAAAAAGTTTAGGTTAAAATCATGCAAATTTGAACAGATATATTGTTGTAATTTATTTATTTTAATATAATATAATTTTAATTTTTAATAATAAAATTCTTGTTTAAGAATTTAAATAAGAGGAGACATTCATATTAATAATATTTTATGTGACAAATGATTTTTTAAACAGTACTATTTTCTGATGTTATAAAGATAAATTAAATATTTGAACCGATGGTAAATCACAGTAGTGAGACTCTGTGGCTTGCGATCACAGAGGTTAAGCACCATTCAGTGCGGTTAGTACTTGGATGGGTGACCGCCTTGGTGCCCGCTATAGTCTGATGTTTTTCTCACTACTTTCGTGATTTATCAAGCGCGAGGTTTGACGTCAATGTATAATGATGTGCACTGTCGATTATTGTCCGGTACACACCATTAGAACTTGACTGTCGATAAAACCGGTTGTACTCAGGAGAGGTCTACAGTTTCCCTCTCCTCAGGCAAGAAAACCTAATTAACAAGTGTTCCAGGCAAATGCGAGTACTTCTAATAAAGCCGGCTGTAAACGCAAATTAGGTTAATATTTAGAAACTTATGTAGAATGGTTATGCTTAATCTAAAAAAGTATTTTTGGGGACTCTTGTCAAGTGCGTAAGGCCAATATGGCAGGAGTATAAACAATTAAAAAAATTAAATATTTGATTATATTTCATTTAAACATTTTACAATTCAATTGAATATTATATTAATTTGGTTTCTAATTATTGTTAAATTTTTTTAATGATTTAGTGATTCTTTTCAGTTTACTTCACTTTACTGATAATAAAGGGATTTTTCCCTGTATTGGAATTTTTGAAAGAAAATCACGTTTATATCATAAATCACTGGCACATTACTATATATTAAAGTCACATTTCCTTATGTATACATGCAGTAGAAAAAAGGTATTTCGTTTAGAACGTAATTTTACAATTTTTAATAAATCTTTATAATTTTTAACGATAATAATGCATTTTTCTTTTTTTTGTGTACGGGATGTTTGGAAAATCCGCTTACAGATACCTCCGAGTTCACACTCAGAGATTATGTGGTGTAGGTCAATAAGAAAAAATATGAAAAATATAAAAATAAAGTGGTAAATTATATAAACATGTGATAAAAGCTGGTGAACTACAACCAGCCCTGACCCACCAAAAAATACGTCTTAATTGAATAATTTTTTATATTTTAAAGTCGCTCTTCGATTTTTCAATACTTTACAATAAAAAATAATTATGGGATATGTTTATTTAGTCAATTTGAAAGTAGAAAAAATTGCAAATATTTTTTCCTACACTTACTGCCTTCGTGAACACCACTTCAACTGAGCGTATGAAAACTTTTTGGACAAATCCAGCAGATTGATATTTTTACATAATTATTACTCAGAATTCATTCACGTGTTACGTCATACTTTAGAGAGATAGGAGTCTACCGAATTCTGACAATCTGTATTACATTTCAAGTTTTACAATGTAAAAAGTGTGACATGAGGTACAAGAGGGTAAAAAATGGCTAATTTTGTATGACATAAAAAGTAAATAACTTCTAAACAAATCAGCCTATAAGAACGAACAATGAAAAAATGTTATATTATTTCTAACCTGAATACTAATTTGTTTATGAATACGTAATATGTATCCCATATTTTGGTGCCAGGGCTGCACTGAGAAAAATAGAGTTTGAAAAACTGGTAGTCAATATTGAAAAAACTGAACTCAGTCCAGTAAAAGTATATTAATTCATTTCCATCAAGCATCTTAGGGAATTGCGTATAGTGTATAGAGGGCCTTAATTCCAAATATAACTGTAAAGAGCATTGAAACGGGATGCAGGTCTCTTTCCCAGACTGAAAAGAGCATAATGGCTATTATGTCGAATTCACAAACGTAGATTCTGTAACTTTACGAAACAATTTTTATCAAATACAAAACTTAAGAAAATTATTTTCTCGAATTAATATTTGACATAATTTTTATTTTTATTAAACAATAATTGATAGAATTTGAAAATAGAAGATTTCTTATTTAGTCGAAAGTTTAAAAATCCGAAATTTAATTAAACCTAATTTTATTTTGTCGAATGGTGGTTCAATTTAAATTTTCGAAATGTAATTTAATCTAAACTAATTTTTAAGGAAAATGCAGCTAAGCGAATTTCAAATTATCCGAAAGCTAATTTGGTCGAAAATTTGTATGGGTGAATTTAATTTGAGTCAAAAAGCAAGTAGCCGAAACGTCATCTATTATAATCTTAAAGTGATGGAATAGCTATTTGTAAGAATGTTAAATAGTCAAAACGCTATCTGCTCGAATTGTCCAGTAGTTAAGTAGCCGAATTGTAAAATAGTCGAATGGACAAAAAGTCGAATGATAAAAATATCGAATTGTCAATTCATAGAATGTTCAATTTATCGAAACGCCATCTGTTTGAATTATCAAGTTTAAGTCGCACGCTTTTACATTAATCATTAAGCCTCTCGGCTACGCAATCGATAGAGGAAATTTCCTATTTAAGATACATCCCTTTCCATTAAAATAAATTACGTCATGAGTGTATTTTAATATGTAATTAATGTAAGTATGAATGTCAACAATATTCATAATATTGAATAAATAATATTGTCAACAAGTTTAAAGTTGACACGGTTAATAGAATTTAATAATAAATAAATAAAAAACATTAATTTTTTCTTATTAACCTTGAAACCTTTTTTAAGTTTGACACTCCTAATGGTAAATTTGATTATTTGATTTTTTCGTGTACAAAATAGTGAATTGACCTTGAATGAAATGTATAATAATTAATTATTCTCAAAGTAATATTAAATACTTTAATTTACTTAACTGCACTGCATAACAGTTGAGAGCAGTAAGAGTAAGTGAAACGGTAAGATAAGTGAACGACCATTAGTGTGTGAGAGAGAATAACTTGTGGTTTTCGAGTAGGTATCTATTTTATGTGCACGGCGTTCATTTTTCGAAAGAAGTGGACTGAGTACTATTTGTTCAATATTCGCTTCTATTATTGACTTACATTTTGTACACTGCCGTTCTTATTCCCTCTTAGACTATATAAACAGTCTTGTTTAAGCTGATGAATGGGATAAATTATGTTGAGTCCTAAACTGTTCAGGTATGAATTCTTCTAATACTATAGTGTGTACCTGTCACATATTATTCTATAAAGGATTACTACACTGACTGCATATATCATTTTTCCATTTTTCTCCGTGTATAATTAATTAATTGATTTATTTTTCTGTATTTTCCGACAAAACATTTTAAAAATTAAAAATTCTCTTTTCTTCATGAAAAGTACAGTACTAGTGGAGCATTACTCCACTAGTAGACCCTAAATAAGTTTTTCTTCGTTTTCAAAAAAAAATTTACTTTTTTAAAAAGTATAATTTACTTCAAGGAATCTAAATTTTATTATAAAAGCCGAGTAATATTTAAAATGTCCCGAGTAATTAATACTCTGAACGAAGCAACTTCTTTATGTAGTTATTACACTGAAAAAAAATTTATTTGATTCAAATAACCGATTATTTGACTATTATCAAATAAATATTTACTTAAATGAAATAATTTTTATTTGAATCAAATAAACTATATTTGAATCAAATATTTCAGTATTTGAAGCAAGTATTATTTAATTGATTCAAATAAAAATTATGTTTTTAAAGTAAATATCTATTTGATAATAGCAGAGAGAAACTGAGAGTACGCACGTAATGCAAACCGTGCTTTCCTTTGAGAGCCTGCCCCCTCGCGACCGGAAGTCCTAAGCTTAGGTGGATGACTATATATACTGGAACTCCCAAGAGAGTCAATCGCAGAGTCTTATGTGACTCTCTTGGAGAGTGACCTTGACCTTTCAAAAATGAAAACATTAAGGGCCGTAAGGTCTATGAAAAAAATATTTGTACGTCAACATGAAAGGGGCCCATTCATTCTATTTATAATTTATGTATATGGTTATAATTTTTTTTTATTTTTTTCAAATTTATATTATAAGTTCAACAAATTTTATTAATACGAAAAGAAAAATGTACATGTTAACTTTTTGTTCAATTTTTTCTTCTGATGTAAATATATTCTAAAATCATAATGAAATCAATATATTTTCAAGTACACATTTTTTTATTTATTTATAATTTAAAACTTGAAAAATAATAATTTGATTTAAAAGATGAATCATTTTTTAGATAACAAAATTGATAATTCAAAAGTATTTTTTATTTTAGTTAAACTAATATTATTTTTCCGATATTTAGTTTAATTTTATGATACTATAATACGACAATATGAAATGGAGAAACAAATTTCATATTTGAATAAAATATATTATTTTCATTAATTAAAAATGAATACAGTTTTCTCAAAAATATTAAATTAATATTGGATCAAATCATTACCAAAAATTCTGATCAAAGTATAATTTTAAAAAATGTTTAGTATAAATTCTTTTCGGTTTGATAAATTTTATTTAACAGTAAAAAAAATTTAAAACAAAAAATCTTCAAAAATGGTTTTAAATATGTAAATAATCAAGGCCTTAAAGGAACACTTAAAATTTACGCTCCTGCTTTTCGTTAGCTGATTTTTATCCCGTCCATCTGTACCCCCCTGACGTCTTTAAGAGCAGCGACCATAGCTGGTGACTCTCTTGGGTCGGACTCTCTTAGGAGTCCCAGTGTATATTGCCTAAATAGGTGAGGTTTCACACATGTCTAAAATGTAATATCTAAGCCGAATTATAATAGGAATCGCTCGTAATCACTCGTAAAATGCAAGGAACTCGAGGAATAGAACTGAACTAATCTGATAATAGGCAGAAAAATGGTTTTGAGTTCTATAAGTAAATCTATTGTAAAGCTGAGAATGAAAAAGAGAAGGACAGTGAAATTTGTGTTTCCTTCTTTTATGCATTCTTATACTATTTCGATATAAAAATTATAACAATAATTAGTATAATCAATAAATAGAACAATAATAGTAAAAATTAAAATAATAAAAAAATTTTAATAATTGAATTAAAAACAAAAGTTGAATTAAAACAAATTAATTTTTTTTAAATAATTATTATTGTGATCATTTCAAATAGAAAAATTAATTACTGTTTGTTAAAATTGATTTTAAATAAAATTTTATTTATTTTATCTCGAATAAATTTTATACTGCAAAATTAAACGTAGAAAACATATAATTTTGTATATCATCAAAAATTATTTTATTATTATTTACTCCACGTTGATAAACACCAAATAATTCTATACAATTAAAAATGCAGTTTTCAGAAAAACTCTGCATTTAAATTAAACACTCTACAAAATTTTTCAAATTAAAATTTTTTTTAACTTTGAATTACTGAGTGATATTTTGTTTTTTTGTTAGAAAATTTTACTTTTTTTAATCTACAGCTTTTAAAAAATGTTTTATTTTTTCGTTTTGTGAAAAAAAAATTTCGATGCTCTCCTTCTACTGTAACTTTAGAAACCCTTGCAATTTAATTAATAAAATATTAATTTTACTAATAAATATTATTTTTTACTAAGTTATTGGTAAAATGTATCAATTTATTTATTAATTATTATTAAAAAGTTAGTCACCGATTCAAATTATAGTAAACGGTATTACTAATTTGCATTTAATTCATTCTTGTTTTTTCCTGATTTCCAGATATAGAATTTTTATTTTTTAAGAATATTTTAAATTCTAAACTTATTCGAAACATTAATAATTTTTTTCCATTAACATTTAATGAAAAATCCGAAACTTAAGTAAAAAAAATATTCCCTTTTTTAAAGTGGACTAGTGATTATTATTTTTTCACATGACATTGGATTTACAAAAATTATAAACATACAATTTTCGAAAACTTTTTTATTTATAAAAATTGCAATCACAAATCTTAAAAAATTAAATAATCTAATACAAGTGGTTATAAGGTGATCAGCCGTCTAATACCTGAGTAAGTTTTTATCTTATTTTACTAAATAATACTGTGCACAGTCTATAATAAAAAAAAATAATTATCAATATAAATGTTTTCTCGTAAAAAATTAATAATAAAAGTAATGTCGTATAATAGATATCGCTAATTTTTCTAAAAATAATATCGCTGAACATGTATCTCTGGAATGTTTGTCCCGCATTTCTCAAACCAAAGGGCATGAATAGGAATTCAAACAAACCAAAGGGTGTTGTTACCGCAGTTTTAGAAATGTCGTCGGGAAAAATAGGTATCTGGTGATACGCTGCGTGCAAGTCTAATTTAGTTAATATCTTTTTACCGTTTAAATTAATTGAAAAATCTTGTAAAAATGGTATTAGAAACTTGTCCGAAACTGTATTAGTGTTTAAGAGTCTATAATCTCCGCAAAATTTCCACTGACCGTCGCTTTTTACGACCATGTGGATGGGAGAAGCGTAATTTGCACTCGAAGATCTACACTTCTCTTCCTTTGTTAAGGTCTTAAAATGGTTTTTTGACACCGTAAGCTTATGGGGAGGACTTATTGACTTTACGTCAATAAGTTTCCGATTGTTCAAATCTACCGATAGACCAAAAAATGTTAAAAAATCAGCTCCGATAATGGGGTATGGTACTGAGGCGATGCAAAAATCGCAAGGTAAATGTCGACTAATCCCAAAATCTACTGTCATTTTCTTACATCATAATGTATTTATCAGCGAATTGATTGCAGCATAAATGACATAATCGGATGGCTTAACAGCATTTTGAGACTTTATTGGAATTATTGACACATCAGAACCGGTGTCTATTAGAAATATTAACCCTGAATTGCGGTCTCGAATATGTAGACGTTTTGAAACTGAAAATTGATCTATCGAATTTACTTGGCGCGGCTCTGTTAGTTTCCTGAGGTTGTACCCGCTTGCCATGCGCAAGGTGGAACGCATTTAAGTGCTTTATCCCCGAATTTACCATGGTAAAAACATAATTGAGAATTATTTCCGTTATTCCCTTGGACATTGTTATTTTGATTTTTAGAATTTCTGTTTCTATTAAAATTGTTATTATTATTGTTGTTACGTTTTCTATTTGACAAGTTACTTCTATTCCGATTTCTATAGTTATTTGAATTACTTGAGAGCTGGTCTGTACGAAATCTACTTGGAGCGGAAATGGCGTAGATTTTTGCGGTTAATGCTTCAATCATTTTCACCAACGCGTCGTGAGAGTTTTCCGATGACACAACTGCAACCTGAGATGAACTAATTATTAATATCGTCTCCGCATTTTCCACGACTGAGCATTTTAATTCGATTCAATATTAAAGACGGTTTACCATCTCCCGACAATTAACCCTTTAATAATTGTCTCAAACGCGAATCCGATGATACCGCGTAACCAGCAATTAATTTCTGCTTAATTTGGGAATAAATATCTTCCGGAGGAGTTTCATTGGTAATAATATCACTAATCGTCATAACCGTATCGACATCTAAAGCTGACAGCACCGCGCCAGCTTTATTCCCTTTCGTGGTAACACCCACGTAAGCAAAAAGAAGTTCGATCTCGGCAAACCATACTCCCGGTTCTTTGTGATAAAAACCGGGTAACTTGAGAATTTGACGAAACCCGTTGTTTCTCCTGCGGTTGGCGAGCGGCGCGTCTTCGTGTACGGAACCATCGTCAGTCATATAATCGTCGCTTTCGACGCCTGTCATCGTTGTGGTTTCGAAAAGAACTCGCGAAGCACTGCCGTACAATGTAAGAAGACACATAAGCGCCAATGTCGCTTAGGTGTTTATTCTCATGTTTATACTATACGAATTTGGCCCTAAACGACATTGGCGCTTATGTGTCTTCTTACATTGGACGGCAGAGCAAAACACAAAATATATATATATATATATCTTGAGAGAAAAAGTCCCAAAAAATAAATCAATTACACGGAAAAGTTTTCGGGCGAGCTGCGTTCTCCGCGTGTAGAGAAGGTTTCCTAAAAGAGAGAAGGCATATCGCCTTGTAAATGGGTGAGCTTCTTTCTCTACTGGGAACGCTGCTCACCCAGTGTTGGACGAGCTGCGCTGAAAGTCAGTGGTACATACACGACTGGTAGAGCAGCTCGTCCAATGCTGGCCTGCTGCGTTATCTTTTTGCGATTACTGCTCCACCAGACGTAAAGTTGCGCGGCGTTATCAAAGCAAATAGAGTTGCTCGCCCAAAAACTTTTCCTTGTAATAAACTAATAAATTAATAAATAATTAACAAATTAATAAAATTAACAAATTAATCAATCACTTAATAATCAATAAATCAATTAAAATAATTAATCTAATTAATTAAATTGTTATGCAAATTGTAAATAAACAAAACCGTTGAGTCCAAGACCGTTGTCAAAAAAATTTTTTAACTAACTTATTATTGTTTAAAATAAAATTATTTAATGCGTATGAGCGATGCACAAGCAAATTAAACAAACTGACACAAAACAATAAATGACAATGTCAACAGAATTTTAAAAGAAACTGTTTCAAAACGGACGCTGTTGTAAAAAATAACATAAAAGTTCTTGGCATAATAGATGTGTGTTAAAAATGGCGACTTTAGAAGGGAGCGATTTTGAGCTAAATGTTAACAGAACTGTACGTGAGGGTTCGTATTTCGGTTTCTTTGTTTAGACATCGATTGTTTTTCTCGACAATCGACAAAGTTCGATAGCAGCAGTTTTGTCATCGTGGAAACCGAGAATTTCTAAATTGTCTTTCAATTCTTGTTCGGTAATATCGAGAGGGACACCTTTAATAACGCCTTGAGAAGTCATGAAGTAAGATGGGATAAATGCTGTTAAACCTTTACTCACCAAATAAGATTTATCGCCTAAGATTATATTAGCTGCACAGGCAGATTTTGTGGAGACGGATAATCTACCGAAGCCGGAATTTTTAATGTCTACAATAATATTTATATACTTAGCGTTTAGAATTTTCGCATAGGTCAATCTGTCCAAGTTTCTAACTGCTTTGTCGGGTGTGGAGCTCTCAATAATAATTGTACATTCTCCTTTTAAAGACTCATCATAGCGAAGATCGTTAGAAAACTGAAATCGATTATTGGTAGATTTATTGAAATCATGGTCAGTGTTTTCGGGGTTGGTAGTTGAGTTGGCGTCATTGTCGCTGTCGACGGCCATTTTGTCTACTATTGCTGTTGGCGTCTCTTTTAAAAAATCAACTAATTTCCTTTTTTTGGGAATGGAGTTTTGGAGATGTAGGAGAAGGACAGCAGCTCGAACATCTTCGATCTCAGAATCACAGCTAGTAAGGAAAGAATTTGTCGCTTTATTCTTAGTAGATGTCGACATTGTTTTTCAAGAAAACGGGTCACCGCTTACGACGCGGGCCCTATAGGCGTAAAAACGCCTTTTTAAAGTAATTAATCGCGGTATTTAATATTATTAAGTTAACACTCGCGTAGGAAAGAAAAATTTGATTTGAAGTAGTAAGCTATTTCGATTGTGACAAATAAAGTAGAAAAAAGCACTCAAATACTTTGGAAATGATGCACACTTAAAAAAAGCTATTTTCACACGACCGAACACTTCGAGAGCTCAAGCTCCAATCAACAACTTTAAGGCGCATTCAGTTAGCGCGCCGACTCTCTCCTTGCCTGTCGAGAGAAAATATTATAAGTAACAGAAACCAACTTTATCGTGATCGATCCCCACAAAAAGGGGGAAAGAGCCATCGTTATGGAACAAAATTTTATGTGTATGTTAAATATTGTTATTAACCCTTGTGTTCATACCCGGGTATCCACGACTAAACATTTTTTCATTATACTAACGTAAAAATTTTGTTGTTATTATAAATAAATAAAAAATTAGTTTAAACTATAGATATGCAGTGTCAGCACTTTGGGTGTCTGAGACAAATAGTTTAAAAATTCAATTCAATTGTAAAATAGTCGAATGGACAAAAAGTCGAATGATAAAAATATCGAATTGTCAATTCATAGAATGTTCAATTTATCGAAACGCCATCTGTTTGAATTATCAAGTTTAAGTCGCACGCTTTTACATTAATCATTAAGCCTCTCGGCTACGCAATCGATAGAGGAAATTTCCTATTTAAGATACATCCCTTTCCATTAAAATAAATTACGTCATGAGTGTATTTTAATATGTAATTAATGTAAGTATGAATGTCAACAATATTCATAATATTGAATAAATAATATTGTCAACAAGTTTAAAGTTGACACGGTTAATAGAATTTAATAATAAATAAATAAAAAACATTAATTTTTTCTTATTAACCTTGAAACCTTTTTTAAGTTTGACACTCCTAATGGTAAATTTGATTATTTGATTTTTTCGTGTACAAAATAGTGAATTGACCTTGAATGAAATGTATAATAATTAATTATTCTCAAAGTAATATTAAATACTTTAATTTACTTAACTGCACTGCATAACAGTTGAGAGCAGTAAGAGTAAGTGAAACGGTAAGATAAGTGAACGACCATTAGTGTGTGAGAGAGAATAACTTGTGGTTTTCGAGTAGGTATCTATTTTATGTGCACGGCGTTCATTTTTCGAAAGAAGTGGACTGAGTACTATTTGTTCAATATTCGCTTCTATTATTGACTTACATTTTGTACACTGCCGTTCTTATTCCCTCTTAGACTATATAAACAGTCTTGTTTAAGCTGATGAATGGGATAAATTATGTTGAGTCCTAAACTGTTCAGGTATGAATTCTTCTAATACTATAGTGTGTACCTGTCACATATTATTCTATAAAGGATTACTACACTGACTGCATATATCATTTTTCCATTTTTCTCCGTGTATAATTAATTAATTGATTTATTTTTCTGTATTTTCCGACAAAACATTTTAAAAATTAAAAATTCTCTTTTCTTCATGAAAAGTACAGTACTAGTGGAGCATTACTCCACTAGTAGACCCTAAATAAGTTTTTCTTCGTTTTCAAAAAAAAATTTACTTTTTTAAAAAGTATAATTTACTTCAAGGAATCTAAATTTTATTATAAAAGCCGAGTAATATTTAAAATGTCCCGAGTAATTAATACTCTGAACGAAGCAACTTCTTTATGTAGTTATTACACTGAAAAAAAATTTATTTGATTCAAATAACCGATTATTTGACTATTATCAAATAAATATTTACTTAAATGAAATAATTTTTATTTGAATCAAATAAACTATATTTGAATCAAATATTTCAGTATTTGAAGCAAGTATTATTTAATTGATTCAAATAAAAATTATGTTTTTAAAGTAAATATCTATTTGATAATAGCAGAGAGAAACTGAGAGTACGCACGTAATGCAAACCGTGCTTTCCTTTGAGAGCCTGCCCCCTCGCGACCGGAAGTCCTAAGCTTAGGTGGATGACTATATATACTGGAACTCCCAAGAGAGTCAATCGCAGAGTCTTATGTGACTCTCTTGGAGAGTGACCTTGACCTTTCAAAAATGAAAACATTAAGGGCCGTAAGGTCTATGAAAAAAATATTTGTACGTCAACATGAAAGGGGCCCATTCATTCTATTTATAATTTATGTATATGGTTATAATTTTTTTTTATTTTTTTCAAATTTATATTATAAGTTCAACAAATTTTATTAATACGAAAAGAAAAATGTACATGTTAACTTTTTGTTCAATTTTTTCTTCTGATGTAAATATATTCTAAAATCATAATGAAATCAATATATTTTCAAGTACACATTTTTTTATTTATTTATAATTTAAAACTTGAAAAATAATAATTTGATTTAAAAGATGAATCATTTTTTAGATAACAAAATTGATAATTCAAAAGTATTTTTTATTTTAGTTAAACTAATATTATTTTTCCGATATTTAGTTTAATTTTATGATACTATAATACGACAATATGAAATGGAGAAACAAATTTCATATTTGAATAAAATATATTATTTTCATTAATTAAAAATGAATACAGTTTTCTCAAAAATATTAAATTAATATTGGATCAAATCATTACCAAAAATTCTGATCAAAGTATAATTTTAAAAAATGTTTAGTATAAATTCTTTTCGGTTTGATAAATTTTATTTAACAGTAAAAAAAATTTAAAACAAAAAATCTTCAAAAATGGTTTTAAATATGTAAATAATCAAGGCCTTAAAGGAACACTTAAAATTTACGCTCCTGCTTTTCGTTAGCTGATTTTTATCCCGTCCATCTGTACCCCCCTGACGTCTTTAAGAGCAGCGACCATAGCTGGTGACTCTCTTGGGTCGGACTCTCTTAGGAGTCCCAGTGTATATTGCCTAAATAGGTGAGGTTTCACACATGTCTAAAATGTAATATCTAAGCCGAATTATAATAGGAATCGCTCGTAATCACTCGTAAAATGCAAGGAACTCGAGGAATAGAACTGAACTAATCTGATAATAGGCAGAAAAATGGTTTTGAGTTCTATAAGTAAATCTATTGTAAAGCTGAGAATGAAAAAGAGAAGGACAGTGAAATTTGTGTTTCCTTCTTTTATGCATTCTTATACTATTTCGATATAAAAATTATAACAATAATTAGTATAATCAATAAATAGAACAATAATAGTAAAAATTAAAATAATAAAAAAATTTTAATAATTGAATTAAAAACAAAAGTTGAATTAAAACAAATTAATTTTTTTTAAATAATTATTATTGTGATCATTTCAAATAGAAAAATTAATTACTGTTTGTTAAAATTGATTTTAAATAAAATTTTATTTATTTTATCTCGAATAAATTTTATACTGCAAAATTAAACGTAGAAAACATATAATTTTGTATATCATCAAAAATTATTTTATTATTATTTACTCCACGTTGATAAACACCAAATAATTCTATACAATTAAAAATGCAGTTTTCAGAAAAACTCTGCATTTAAATTAAACACTCTACAAAATTTTTCAAATTAAAATTTTTTTTAACTTTGAATTACTGAGTGATATTTTGTTTTTTTGTTAGAAAATTTTACTTTTTTTAATCTACAGCTTTTAAAAAATGTTTTATTTTTTCGTTTTGTGAAAAAAAAATTTCGATGCTCTCCTTCTACTGTAACTTTAGAAACCCTTGCAATTTAATTAATAAAATATTAATTTTACTAATAAATATTATTTTTTACTAAGTTATTGGTAAAATGTATCAATTTATTTATTAATTATTATTAAAAAGTTAGTCACCGATTCAAATTATAGTAAACGGTATTACTAATTTGCATTTAATTCATTCTTGTTTTTTCCTGATTTCCAGATATAGAATTTTTATTTTTTAAGAATATTTTAAATTCTAAACTTATTCGAAACATTAATAATTTTTTTCCATTAACATTTAATGAAAAATCCGAAACTTAAGTAAAAAAAATATTCCCTTTTTTAAAGTGGACTAGTGATTATTATTTTTTCACATGACATTGGATTTACAAAAATTATAAACATACAATTTTCGAAAACTTTTTTATTTATAAAAATTGCAATCACAAATCTTAAAAAATTAAATAATCTAATACAAGTGGTTATAAGGTGATCAGCCGTCTAATACCTGAGTAAGTTTTTATCTTATTTTACTAAATAATACTGTGCACAGTCTATAATAAAAAAAAATAATTATCAATATAAATGTTTTCTCGTAAAAAATTAATAATAAAAGTAATGTCGTATAATAGATATCGCTAATTTTTCTAAAAATAATATCGCTGAACATGTATCTCTGGAATGTTTGTCCCGCATTTCTCAAACCAAAGGGCATGAATAGGAATTCAAACAAACCAAAGGGTGTTGTTACCGCAGTTTTAGAAATGTCGTCGGGAAAAATAGGTATCTGGTGATACGCTGCGTGCAAGTCTAATTTAGTTAATATCTTTTTACCGTTTAAATTAATTGAAAAATCTTGTAAAAATGGTATTAGAAACTTGTCCGAAACTGTATTAGTGTTTAAGAGTCTATAATCTCCGCAAAATTTCCACTGACCGTCGCTTTTTACGACCATGTGGATGGGAGAAGCGTAATTTGCACTCGAAGATCTACACTTCTCTTCCTTTGTTAAGGTCTTAAAATGGTTTTTTGACACCGTAAGCTTATGGGGAGGACTTATTGACTTTACGTCAATAAGTTTCCGATTGTTCAAATCTACCGATAGACCAAAAAATGTTAAAAAATCAGCTCCGATAATGGGGTATGGTACTGAGGCGATGCAAAAATCGCAAGGTAAATGTCGACTAATCCCAAAATCTACTGTCATTTTCTTACATCATAATGTATTTATCAGCGAATTGATTGCAGCATAAATGACATAATCGGATGGCTTAACAGCATTTTGAGACTTTATTGGAATTATTGACACATCAGAACCGGTGTCTATTAGAAATATTAACCCTGAATTGCGGTCTCGAATATGTAGACGTTTTGAAACTGAAAATTGATCTATCGAATTTACTTGGCGCGGCTCTGTTAGTTTCCTGAGGTTGTACCCGCTTGCCATGCGCAAGGTGGAACGCATTTAAGTGCTTTATCCCCGAATTTACCATGGTAAAAACATAATTGAGAATTATTTCCGTTATTCCCTTGGACATTGTTATTTTGATTTTTAGAATTTCTGTTTCTATTAAAATTGTTATTATTATTGTTGTTACGTTTTCTATTTGACAAGTTACTTCTATTCCGATTTCTATAGTTATTTGAATTACTTGAGAGCTGGTCTGTACGAAATCTACTTGGAGCGGAAATGGCGTAGATTTTTGCGGTTAATGCTTCAATCATTTTCACCAACGCGTCGTGAGAGTTTTCCGATGACACAACTGCAACCTGAGATGAACTAATTATTAATATCGTCTCCGCATTTTCCACGACTGAGCATTTTAATTCGATTCAATATTAAAGACGGTTTACCATCTCCCGACAATTAACCCTTTAATAATTGTCTCAAACGCGAATCCGATGATACCGCGTAACCAGCAATTAATTTCTGCTTAATTTGGGAATAAATATCTTCCGGAGGAGTTTCATTGGTAATAATATCACTAATCGTCATAACCGTATCGACATCTAAAGCTGACAGCACCGCGCCAGCTTTATTCCCTTTCGTGGTAACACCCACGTAAGCAAAAAGAAGTTCGATCTCGGCAAACCATACTCCCGGTTCTTTGTGATAAAAACCGGGTAACTTGAGAATTTGACGAAACCCGTTGTTTCTCCTGCGGTTGGCGAGCGGCGCGTCTTCGTGTACGGAACCATCGTCAGTCATATAATCGTCGCTTTCGACGCCTGTCATCGTTGTGGTTTCGAAAAGAACTCGCGAAGCACTGCCGTACAATGTAAGAAGACACATAAGCGCCAATGTCGCTTAGGTGTTTATTCTCATGTTTATACTATACGAATTTGGCCCTAAACGACATTGGCGCTTATGTGTCTTCTTACATTGGACGGCAGAGCAAAACACAAAATATATATATATATATATCTTGAGAGAAAAAGTCCCAAAAAATAAATCAATTACACGGAAAAGTTTTCGGGCGAGCTGCGTTCTCCGCGTGTAGAGAAGGTTTCCTAAAAGAGAGAAGGCATATCGCCTTGTAAATGGGTGAGCTTCTTTCTCTACTGGGAACGCTGCTCACCCAGTGTTGGACGAGCTGCGCTGAAAGTCAGTGGTACATACACGACTGGTAGAGCAGCTCGTCCAATGCTGGCCTGCTGCGTTATCTTTTTGCGATTACTGCTCCACCAGACGTAAAGTTGCGCGGCGTTATCAAAGCAAATAGAGTTGCTCGCCCAAAAACTTTTCCTTGTAATAAACTAATAAATTAATAAATAATTAACAAATTAATAAAATTAACAAATTAATCAATCACTTAATAATCAATAAATCAATTAAAATAATTAATCTAATTAATTAAATTGTTATGCAAATTGTAAATAAACAAAACCGTTGAGTCCAAGACCGTTGTCAAAAAAATTTTTTAACTAACTTATTATTGTTTAAAATAAAATTATTTAATGCGTATGAGCGATGCACAAGCAAATTAAACAAACTGACACAAAACAATAAATGACAATGTCAACAGAATTTTAAAAGAAACTGTTTCAAAACGGACGCTGTTGTAAAAAATAACATAAAAGTTCTTGGCATAATAGATGTGTGTTAAAAATGGCGACTTTAGAAGGGAGCGATTTTGAGCTAAATGTTAACAGAACTGTACGTGAGGGTTCGTATTTCGGTTTCTTTGTTTAGACATCGATTGTTTTTCTCGACAATCGACAAAGTTCGATAGCAGCAGTTTTGTCATCGTGGAAACCGAGAATTTCTAAATTGTCTTTCAATTCTTGTTCGGTAATATCGAGAGGGACACCTTTAATAACGCCTTGAGAAGTCATGAAGTAAGATGGGATAAATGCTGTTAAACCTTTACTCACCAAATAAGATTTATCGCCTAAGATTATATTAGCTGCACAGGCAGATTTTGTGGAGACGGATAATCTACCGAAGCCGGAATTTTTAATGTCTACAATAATATTTATATACTTAGCGTTTAGAATTTTCGCATAGGTCAATCTGTCCAAGTTTCTAACTGCTTTGTCGGGTGTGGAGCTCTCAATAATAATTGTACATTCTCCTTTTAAAGACTCATCATAGCGAAGATCGTTAGAAAACTGAAATCGATTATTGGTAGATTTATTGAAATCATGGTCAGTGTTTTCGGGGTTGGTAGTTGAGTTGGCGTCATTGTCGCTGTCGACGGCCATTTTGTCTACTATTGCTGTTGGCGTCTCTTTTAAAAAATCAACTAATTTCCTTTTTTTGGGAATGGAGTTTTGGAGATGTAGGAGAAGGACAGCAGCTCGAACATCTTCGATCTCAGAATCACAGCTAGTAAGGAAAGAATTTGTCGCTTTATTCTTAGTAGATGTCGACATTGTTTTTCAAGAAAACGGGTCACCGCTTACGACGCGGGCCCTATAGGCGTAAAAACGCCTTTTTAAAGTAATTAATCGCGGTATTTAATATTATTAAGTTAACACTCGCGTAGGAAAGAAAAATTTGATTTGAAGTAGTAAGCTATTTCGATTGTGACAAATAAAGTAGAAAAAAGCACTCAAATACTTTGGAAATGATGCACACTTAAAAAAAGCTATTTTCACACGACCGAACACTTCGAGAGCTCAAGCTCCAATCAACAACTTTAAGGCGCATTCAGTTAGCGCGCCGACTCTCTCCTTGCCTGTCGAGAGAAAATATTATAAGTAACAGAAACCAACTTTATCGTGATCGATCCCCACAAAAAGGGGGAAAGAGCCATCGTTATGGAACAAAATTTTATGTGTATGTTAAATATTGTTATTAACCCTTGTGTTCATACCCGGGTATCCACGACTAAACATTTTTTCATTATACTAACGTAAAAATTTTGTTGTTATTATAAATAAATAAAAAATTAGTTTAAACTATAGATATGCAGTGTCAGCACTTTGGGTGTCTGAGACAAATAGTTTAAAAATTCAATTCAATTGTAAAATAGTCGAATGGACAAAAAGTCGAATGATAAAAATATCGAATTGTCAATTCATAGAATGTTCAATTTATCGAAACGCCATCTGTTTGAATTATCAAGTTTAAGTCGCACGCTTTTACATTAATCATTAAGCCTCTCGGCTACGCAATCGATAGAGGAAATTTCCTATTTAAGATACATCCCTTTCCATTAAAATAAATTACGTCATGAGTGTATTTTAATATGTAATTAATGTAAGTATGAATGTCAACAATATTCATAATATTGAATAAATAATATTGTCAACAAGTTTAAAGTTGACACGGTTAATAGAATTTAATAATAAATAAATAAAAAACATTAATTTTTTCTTATTAACCTTGAAACCTTTTTTAAGTTTGACACTCCTAATGGTAAATTTGATTATTTGATTTTTTCGTGTACAAAATAGTGAATTGACCTTGAATGAAATGTATAATAATTAATTATTCTCAAAGTAATATTAAATACTTTAATTTACTTAACTGCACTGCATAACAGTTGAGAGCAGTAAGAGTAAGTGAAACGGTAAGATAAGTGAACGACCATTAGTGTGTGAGAGAGAATAACTTGTGGTTTTCGAGTAGGTATCTATTTTATGTGCACGGCGTTCATTTTTCGAAAGAAGTGGACTGAGTACTATTTGTTCAATATTCGCTTCTATTATTGACTTACATTTTGTACACTGCCGTTCTTATTCCCTCTTAGACTATATAAACAGTCTTGTTTAAGCTGATGAATGGGATAAATTATGTTGAGTCCTAAACTGTTCAGGTATGAATTCTTCTAATACTATAGTGTGTACCTGTCACATATTATTCTATAACAGCATTTTGAGACTTTATTGGAATTATTGACACATCAGAACCGGTGTCTATTAGAAATATTAACCCTGAATTGCGGTCTCGAATATGTAGACGTTTTGAAACTGAAAATTGATCTATCGAATTTACTTGGCGCGGCTCTGTTAGTTTCCTGAGGTTGTACCCGCTTGCCATGCGCAAGGTGGAACGCATTTAAGTGCTTTATCCCCGAATTTACCATGGTAAAAACATAATTGAGAATTATTTCCGTTATTCCCTTGGACATTGTTATTTTGATTTTTAGAATTTCTGTTTCTATTAAAATTGTTATTATTATTGTTGTTACGTTTTCTATTTGACAAGTTACTTCTATTCCGATTTCTATAGTTATTTGAATTACTTGAGAGCTGGTCTGTACGAAATCTACTTGGAGCGGAAATGGCGTAGATTTTTGCGGTTAATGCTTCAATCATTTTCACCAACGCGTCGTGAGAGTTTTCCGATGACACAACTGCAACCTGAGATGAACTAATTATTAATATCGTCTCCGCATTTTCCACGACTGAGCATTTTAATTCGATTCAATATTAAAGACGGTTTACCATCTCCCGACAATTAACCCTTTAATAATTGTCTCAAACGCGAATCCGATGATACCGCGTAACCAGCAATTAATTTCTGCTTAATTTGGGAGAAACGAGCTGCGTTCTCCGCGTGTAGAGAAGGTTTCCTAAAAGAGAGAAGGCATATCGCCTTGTAAATGGGTGAGCTTCTTTCTCTACTGGGAACGCTGCTCACCCAGTGTTGGACGAGCTGCGCTGAAAGTCAGTGGTACATACACGACTGGTAGAGCAGCTCGTCCAATGCTGGCCTGCTGCGTTATCTTTTTGCGATTACTGCTCCACCAGACGTAAAGTTGCGCGGCGTTATCAAAGCAAATAGAGTTGCTCGCCCAAAAACTTTTCCTTGTAATAAACTAATAAATTAATAAATAATTAACAAATTAATAAAATTAACAAATTAATCAATCACTTAATAATCAATAAATCAATTAAAATAATTAATCTAATTAATTAAATTGTTATGCAAATTGTAAATAAACAAAACCGTTGAGTCCAAGACCGTTGTCAAAAAAATTTTTTAACTAACTTATTATTGTTTAAAATAAAATTATTTAATGCGTATGAGCGATGCACAAGCAAATTAAACAAACTGACACAAAACAATAAATGACAATGTCAACAGAATTTTAAAAGAAACTGTTTCAAAACGGACGCTGTTGTAAAAAATAACATAAAAGTTCTTGGCATAATAGATGTGTGTTAAAAATGGCGACTTTAGAAGGGAGCGATTTTGAGCTAAATGTTAACAGAACTGTACGTGAGGGTTCGTATTTCGGTTTCTTTGTTTAGACATCGATTGTTTTTCTCGACAATCGACAAAGTTCGATAGCAGCAGTTTTGTCATCGTGGAAACCGAGAATTTCTAAATTGTCTTTCAATTCTTGTTCGGTAATATCGAGAGGGACACCTTTAATAACGCCTTGAGAAGTCATGAAGTAAGATGGGATAAATGCTGTTAAACCTTTACTCACCAAATAAGATTTATCGCCTAAGATTATATTAGCTGCACAGGCAGATTTTGTGGAGACGGATAATCTACCGAAGCCGGAATTTTTAATGTCTACAATAATATTTATATACTTAGCGTTTAGAATTTTCGCATAGGTCAATCTGTCCAAGTTTCTAACTGCTTTGTCGGGTGTGGAGCTCTCAATAATAATTGTACATTCTCCTTTTAAAGACTCATCATAGCGAAGATCGTTAGAAAACTGAAATCGATTATTGGTAGATTTATTGAAATCATGGTCAGTGTTTTCGGGGTTGGTAGTTGAGTTGGCGTCATTGTCGCTGTCGACGGCCATTTTGTCTACTATTGCTGTTGGCGTCTCTTTTAAAAAATCAACTAATTTCCTTTTTTTGGGAATGGAGTTTTGGAGATGTAGGAGAAGGACAGCAGCTCGAACATCTTCGATCTCAGAATCACAGCTAGTAAGGAAAGAATTTGTCGCTTTATTCTTAGTAGATGTCGACATTGTTTTTCAAGAAAACGGGTCACCGCTTACGACGCGGGCCCTATAGGCGTAAAAACGCCTTTTTAAAGTAATTAATCGCGGTATTTAATATTATTAAGTTAACACTCGCGTAGGAAAGAAAAATTTGATTTGAAGTAGTAAGCTATTTCGATTGTGACAAATAAAGTAGAAAAAAGCACTCAAATACTTTGGAAATGATGCACACTTAAAAAAAGCTATTTTCACACGACCGAACACTTCGAGAGCTCAAGCTCCAATCAACAACTTTAAGGCGCATTCAGTTAGCGCGCCGACTCTCTCCTTGCCTGTCGAGAGAAAATATTATAAGTAACAGAAACCAACTTTATCGTGATCGATCCCCACAAAAAGGGGGAAAGAGCCATCGTTATGGAACAAAATTTTATGTGTATGTTAAATATTGTTATTAACCCTTGTGTTCATACCCGGGTATCCACGACTAAACATTTTTTCATTATACTAACGTAAAAATTTTGTTGTTATTATAAATAAATAAAAAATTAGTTTAAACTATAGATATGCAGTGTCAGCACTTTGGGTGTCTGAGACAAATAGTTTAAAAATTCATTACACAGAAAAAAAGTATTGAACCAAGAAAATTTTTCTTGGTTAAAGCAAATCGTGAGATTGAATACGGCCAAGACTATTATAGTATTGATTCAAGAAAACGATTTTTTCGACATAGTATATTTAGGAAAAGAAGATATATTCTTGATCCGAGAAAATGTGAAATTCGACCAAGAAGTTAATTTTTAATTTGTGTTGAAACAATTATTAACTTATATTAATCTTCCCATTTTCTTGGCTCAAGACTAAGGGTGTTGGATGAAATAAATAGTTATATACAAAAAATAAAAAAATGATCTGTCCAGTGTTCAATTTTACTTGACACAAGAAAATATGGGTTTGTTTCAAGGGGGTATTTACTTGTGTACTGGTGTGTACTTTTCTCAAGTAAAAGTCATGTAATATAGTGTAATAGATCATTATTACGCCAGTGTGATACCACATAATATACACGGCAAAAGTGTGCTAATATCATACAAGCATATGTCGTTCGAAAATTTCATCATGTGAAACGTGCTTTTCAAGGACAAATTTATGCGTTTAGAGCATAATTTACTTTAACCCTTCGTCACACACCTAGGGAGGGATTCCCTCTACGGTTTAAATATTTTTTAAATAACTTTTGTTTTCCTCATTGCAAAATAAAATCGGTTTCTATACCTTTCGACAATTTACTCCTTAACACATTTCTAAAAAAACATTTAGTTTAAACATAACACAGGCCGACAAGATTTACTTTAATGTGAAAAAAGGTTTCGACTTTCGAATTTAAATATCTCATGTACATATCCTTATAGGAAATTTCATTGCGCATTTTTTTTTCTTTTAAATTTTTATTGCATCTATTACCGTTTTCGAAATATAAGGAAAAAACTATTTTTTTAAAGAGCGAAATTTTTATTGTTTTTTTCACTTCAACTCGCGATTACTCAGTCAATTTTACGAATTTCTTAATGAAACAAAAACGAAAATACGCGTTATTTTATCCTGCAAGTGACTAAAAAAGAAAAATGATGTTTTAATTATAAATAAAAAAGTTATTAATTTTTTAATGAGATATTGCAAAATTCGTAAAGTGAAATTTTCACTAAGCGGGGAAGTTGAGCAAATTTTAAGCAACAAAAAACTTCCAGCGAGAAAGTTGTCCATTAAGGTCTAAACAAGTTTTTCCCGAAAGGTACAGTTCAATTAAACAATCAGTTAACAACTGGCGAATGTTAAAAGTCGTTGGCGGCTGAACGCCCAGCGCGCGTTTCTCACCAGTATTATACTGCCGTCCAATGTAAGAAGACACATAAGCGCCAATGTCGCTTACGGCCCAATTCGTATAGTATAAACATGAGAATAAACACCTAAGCGACATTGGCGCTTATGTGTCTTCTTACATTGTACGGCAGTGTTATGTATACGCAGAATAAAACTCTCCAGCTCCGAAAAGCGCATAGATTTCAAGCAAATTTTACATATGAATGTAAAGAGCATTTCTTTCATGTGTTTTGAACGTTTTTAGTATAATGATCGAACAAAATTAGTATATATCTTTTTTTTGTTCTTGCAACAAGTAAATTCATGTAATGAATGCATGTTTTCATGAAAGAATCTCTTGCTTCACGAACGATTTATACATCAAATAGCGTCTAGCGTAAAGTACATTAACGCTTCATGTAAATTGAGCACAATACTTTTTTCCGTGTAGAAGTAATATCATGTAATAGTCGGTAATACCATGTAATAGTTATGTAATAGCCAATAATACATGTAATAGTTGGAAAATTTGGTATATTAGAGTGTACACCTTTTTAACAAGTAATTACCCCCTCGGTTTGTTTAAGTAGGGGAAAGGTGTACGAGATGATCCCTTGGGGCAAGATGATCCTTTCGAATTTTGGAGAGCCTATTAGCGTTACGTGCAGGTAAAAATAGTAATACGTTGCCAATGACATACCTATACGGAAAAAAGAATAGCACAAGAGATGCGCCAAACAGTTGGACAAGTCGTGTGCTTTAATTCAGCGCGTCTGGTGTACCTTTTTGTAACAGCAGACATTTTTAGTTTGGCACAGGCGCTGTGCTTTGCAACTTGTACATTTTATAAGCACAGCGTCTGCGCAGAAAAAGTATGCTTGTTGTTCCAAAAAGGCACACTAGACGTGCTGAATTAAAGCACACGACTTGTTCTACTGTTTGGGGCATCTCTTGTGCTATTCTTTTTTCCGTATATGAATGTGGGACTTTGAACTTTTCAGTTTGAATATTTTATTACTTTTGTATTATGTGTTTTTTCCCGCAATTGTGTTCTATGGTAACAGCGCCACCTATAAAAGAGGTAGTATAAAAAAAGATGGCGATCTACGCATGAAGTAGTATTGTACTGTGAAAATTGATATACCTTGTATTCTAAATATATAATGATAAATAAACATCTAAAGGTTGACTAAATAATCCACTTGTTCTGGATATTTGTTTCTACAAGTGGGGGCTCGTCCGGGATCCAGGATTGAAGTGGACTTTTAGATTTAGAAAATGGACGCGATGCGTTCGAGGTGCGTGCCGTCGGTGCCTCGTGTTCGCTAGTCGAAAATCGGTGATTGTGAAAAACTCTTTTGAGACAGTCGCGAATGATTGAAACTAATGTGACAATTAATTAGACCAATGTACTCTTGTAAATGAGACAAAAGACTCGTGGTGAAAAGAAGAATTGTAGTTGCTAGAACCGGTAGCGTGATGTGTAAGGAAATCGATAATAGAAAAAAGAGTTATTTGCTGAGTGCGAATAAGTGAAAAATCAGGTGTAAACAATCTTAACTTTGACGTAGGAAGCAAATCCAGGTGCTGAGTGCACATATTGCAAGTTTATCGGATTGTGTATCCGTGATCGTGTAGGCTGTGTGATCTGCTTTACCGACAGTTGGAACTGAGTGTTCAGGGGTGTCGCGGAATCTAGTGGAGAAAAGAAAGAAACCTACATTATCCGTTGGTGGAGCTGAGTGCCAGTATTTGAAAGTGGTTTGTTTACAAACATAGTGACAGGTCGACAACAGACGTTTTTAGCTAAGTGCTAATTTAAGAAGAACTTACGAAGTACTAATCTCCGAGAGTGTGTCGTCTAGTAACAAGAAGCCAAGATGTCAGTAATATTAGAAGAAGTAAATGCATTGTCAATTGAAGAATTGAAGACGAGGTTAGAACAGCTCGAACTACCAATCACTGGAGGTAGATCAGTGTTAAGAGAACGATTAAAAGGCGTGCTAATGGACGATGACGAGACGAATCAAGAAGAACTGACGAATAGTCAAGTGAATGCAATGAAAAAACCCGAGTTAGTTAATCGATTACGCGAGTTAAGTCTCAAGACAACTGGGAAGAAGGACGAATTGCGAAGCCGTTTGAAAGCAGCTCTGGAGATTAACGAGGATGAATCCGACGATGAAACCGAAGAAGGAAGTGAAGACGGTAATGACAACCTACAAGGAAGCGAGGCGTCAAACAGAGGTGATCAAACAGATCGAGCAATACATAGACCTCATCCAACCTTATCATTCAAAGACGTCGAAGACGCACTAGAAACATTCAGTGGAGATGGAAATAAAAATTTTCATAGATACCACCAAATTCGAGGAAACTGCAGAATTGTGTGAGTGGACCGAAGTGCAGAAAGTTATCTACGCGAAAAGACTTTTGAAGGGATCTGCCAAGTTGTTTTCAAATTTTGAGTGTGAGGCAAAGTCCTGGAATAAATTGAAAAAGGCTCTTGCTGAAGAGTTTGCTACCACTCTAACCAGTAAAGAAGTTCATCGTCAGTTGAGTACAATTAGAAAGAAAAGTGATGAGTCGTATCAAGAGTATATCTATCGTGCTTTGGAAATATCCAGTCATGCCGATATCGAAATAGAGGCGAAAATACAGTACATTGTCGAGGGAGTTCCAGATGCTGAAGGAAACAAGTCTGTTTTATACGGAGCCGAAACAATTAAAGAACTGCGCAAGAAGTTTGCTTTCTACGAAACACAAGTGAATCAAAATAAACAGAAGCAAGTTACGCACGATAAATCTAAAAGTGGAGGTAGGACTACAGACGAAACTTCGAAGAGGAGATGTTATAATTGTGGAGACAAGAAACACATCGGGAAAGACTGTCCACATAAAACGAAAGGTGTCAAGTGTTTTGCTTGTGGTGAATTTGGCCACCTGTCAAACAAGTGTACAAAAAATTCAAAGACGGAAAAATCAAAGGCGAGAGTTGATGCAACGAAAACTACGGACAAGAAGACGTATAAGCCCGCGCGTTTGTTGGTTAAAGAAGTAGTGGCAGTGATTGATCCCGGCAGTGATCTTCATTTAGCACGAGTAAGCTTATACAGAAAATTAGGTGAACCTCGTTTAGATCCTATATTTGTTCCGTTCGATGGCTTGGGTTCCACAAACCAATTTACTCTAGGAAGATTCACGACAGACGTATCAATTGATGGAATAACGTTCAACTTCGACATTGATTTGGTGCCGGATGAATCCATGGGTCATGATCTTCTGATTGGAGGCGAATTGTCGGACTATGCAGAGGTTAGGTTCAAGAGACGAGAAGCTTTTTTAACCAAGTTGGACAAAGTTGAAAGTGTCGATTGTGTGGAGGCAGCTTGCCGACAAGTTTTAAAGATTGATGTGCGCTGTAACAACCCAATTGAAGACACGCTGACAGAACACATAAAAGATCCAGAAATGAAAATTAAAGTGACAGAATTGATTGAAAATTACAAACCTGAGATGAAAAATGACACAGGTGTAAAAATGAGAATTTTGTTAAAAGAAGAAAAGCCAATTCATCAGTCACCTCGAAGACTCTCAGCAGAACAAAATTCTATTGCGAACAACATAATTCTGGGATGGATAAAGGCTAAAATTGCGAGAGCAAGCTGTGCCGAATACGCCAGTCCCATTGTCTTAAAACAAAAGAAGGACGGAACATAGCGACTGTGTGTCGACTATCGACTATTGAATAAATGGGTTATAAGAGATCGGTTTCCATTGCCGTTGATAGAAGATCAACTAGATAGGCTCCAAGGAGCAATGGTGTATTGTACGTTGGACTTGCAAGATGGATTTTTACATGTTCCGATTGAGGAAGACAGCATCAAATACACAGCTTTCGTGGTTCCTGACGGCCACTATGAATTCCTAAAGGCTCCTTTCGGATTCTGCAACTCGCCTGCAGTATTCCAAAGGCACATTCGAGCAATCTTTCGAGACCTGGTTGCTGAGAAGGTTGTGCTGTTATATCTCGACGACCTAATCATTCCTGCCAAAGATGAAAAGGAGTGTTTAGAAAAACTGGAACTAGTGTTGAATGTAGCCATGAGTTATGGTCTACAAATGAATTGGAAAAAATGTGAATTTCTCGTGAGACGTGTGGAATATCTTGGATATATCATCGAAGCCGGACTCATCAGACCTTCCGAAAAGAAGACACAAGCAGTAGCAGGATTTCCGAAGCCCACGTCAATAAAAAAAGTGCAAAGTTTCCTGGGCCTGACAGGATACTTTCGAAAATTCATCAAAGACTTTGCGGAGATTGCAAGACCACTGACAGAGTTACTCAAGAAAGATGCAAAGTTCGATTTTGGACAAGCAGAGAAACTTAGCTTTCAACGACTTAAGGAAGCTTTGATTGATGGACCTGTGCTGAAGCTGTATAATCCTGACGCAGAAACAGAGGTTCACACTGATGCATCAATATATGGCCTCGGAGCAATCCTGATGCAGAAAGACTCTGAAGATGGAATGTTTCACCCGATATATTATGCTAGTTGGAAAACGACTCCCTCCGAGCAGAAATATACAAGTTATGAATTCGAGACGCTAGCAGTAGTAAAGGCTTTCAAAAAATTCCGAGTGTATCTATTGGGAATACCAATAAAGATAGTCACGGATTGCCAAGCTTTTGCCATGACCATGTGTAAAAAGAATACATGTATACGTGTTGCTCACTGGGCATTGATAATCGGAGAGTATCAATATACTGTCGAACACAGACCAGGAAGATCAATGAGGCATGCTGATGCTCTGAGCAGAAATCCCGTAAGTGTTTTCGTGGTAGAGGAGAAGGATACTTTGTACGCGCGAATCCAAAGAGCTCAAGAAGAAGATCCCGAATTATTAAAATTACTGGAGTCAAATGATCCAGAAATAAAGAAGAGTTTAGTGACGAGAAAAGGAGTTCTTTATTTTGAAACTGAAGGACACATCTTGATGGTGGTTCCTAGAAGCATGCAACTGGAAATCATCCGGAACGCACATGAAAGAGGACATTTCGGCTGGAAGAAGACAGAATATGTGATCAGCCAAGAATTTTGGTTCCCAAAGATGAGAAAGAAGATCCAGAATTTCATCGTGAACTGTGTTAGGTGCATCCTGGCTGAGAGGAAGAGAGGAAAAACTGAAGGATTCCTTACTCCGATCAACAAGGGAGACACGCCCTTGGACATGTATCACGTGGATCATCTGGGACCGATGCCGTCGACAAAAAAGATGTACAACCATCTGTTTGCTGTGGTCGACTCGTTCACCAAATTCATTTGGCTCTACCCAACGAAGTCAACAACCGCTGAGGAAGTGATTACCAGATTGAAGACTCAAGCTGTCACCTTTGGAAATCCGAGAAAAATCATATCGGATAGAGGTTCAGCTTTTACGTCCAAGATTTTTAAAGAATATTGCGATGAACAAGGAATAGAACTTGGACTTGTCACAACAGGAGTGTCGCGTGGAAATGGCCAGGTTGAGAGGATTAACGAAGTGATCATTCCTGTGCTCACTAAGATGTCTATGCCTAAACCTGCGGAATGGCACAAATATGTTGGCTCTGTGCAACAATATATTAATTCATCGTTCAATCGAAGCATTGGCCGATCACCTTTTGAACTGATGATAGGAAAATCTATGAGTTTGAAGGACGACACCAGACTGAAGGAAGCTATCGACGAAGAAATAGCTAGATTGTATGATGATCAACGATTGACACTGCGACAAGAAGCCAGTGTGAATATTCAAAAGGTACAAGCTGAAAACATTAAAACTTATAATAAGAAATGTAAAGCCGCAACTTCGTACAAAGTGGGAGATCTTGTCGCAGTTCAGAGGACGCAATTTGGAGCAGGTCTTAAATTCTGTTCAAAATTCCTAGGACCTTATCAGATCGACAGTGTTCTTAGAAACAATCGCTACATAGTCGAAAAGGTAGGGAATCACGAAGGACCGAATAAAACGAGCACTTCCGCTGACCACATGAAACCCTGGTCGTCTACTATCAGTTTCGACTTCCAACCAGATTTGACATTGTCTGACTCTGACGGCAGTGAAAGTGAGGAGATGCAGTAAAAATGAACATCCGAGTGGCATCGAGGCGATACCAAGTTGCAGGATGGCCGATTGTGGGACTTTGAACTTTTCAGTTTGAATATTTTATTACTTTTGTATTTTGTGTTTTTTCCCGCAATTGTGTTCTATGGTAACAGCGCCACCTATAAAAGAGGTAGTATAAAAAAAGATGGCGATCTACGCATGAAGTAGTATTGTACTGTGAAAATTGATATACCTTGTATTCTAAATATATAATGATAAATAAACATCTAAAGGTTGACTAAATAATCCACTTGTTCTGGATATTTGTTTCTACATGAATCAGTCAAACTGTCATGATAACACACGTTATTAAAAAAATTTTATTGTAAAAAAATAAAATTTCATAGTTTTGATCTAAAGAAAACTAAAATTTGAACTTAGGTAACTTGTTGCAGAAGCTGGAATTCAAAGTTCCTTGTACTTATAGCTTCAGTATATCTTCAATTAAGTGTTCTGATTGTTACTTTGGACTACCAAAGCTTATAGGTTAAGTTACGAACAAATTAAAAATTACTGTCATTTGGGGCAAGATGATCGCTCAATGGGCGTTCAAGATGATCCCCCTGATTCCCATGTATTTTATCTCGCCTTAAACAGAATTTTTTAGTGTTAATAAAAAATCCAATTTTTCTTGCTTCATATATATTTTTGTTATGAAAACTAACTTATTTAATACAAAAAGTTGAAATCTACATCTATTAGATATATTAATTTTCTTGATAGAGAAAATGACACGTAATTATAAAATAGGAAAACGAATTGTGGTAAGTGTTCAAACGCATTTATGCCCTAAATAATGCATATTTAATATTGATATACGTTATTCCTTCAATTTAGTCTCCTTTTCCAATAATTGGGCTAAGATAAACCTACGGATCATCTTATTATTATTATCGTTACAGTACTATTACTGTAATATTTTAGTATAAATTTACAGTAATCTTACAGGTAATTTTTATAAGCCAAATGATTTAAAAATTTTAGTATTATTACACGAGCATGTAAAGTAAATAAAAATAACATTAAAATATATATTTAATAAATAAAGAAGAATTTTTTACTTATTTTATCATTAGAAATAAAACAGTTTTGCAATTTTTCCCAAAGCTTGTAAGATTAAAGTAATGTTACGGTAATATTGCCCCATATTACTGTAATGTTACGTTCTATATGGGAAAGGGATATATATGCGTGTGACTGAAATTTTGTTCTATAGCAAATGCTTTTTCGAGTAAAAAATAAAAGTATAATAAGTAATAACAACATAAAAGTAAAATTTGTTTGAAAACAAAGAAAATCTTATTTACCACGAATTCTAATATGAAACTTTTAAATTTTTCTATTTCTAACAATAATTCTTTTCAAATATCTTAATTAGATACAGAAAAATAAATCAATTTATTAATTATATTGAGATGACCAAATACACTTTTTAACCCCTTGACTGTCGCGGACGCATATATGCGCGGATTTAAAACTGGCCAAAAGTGCTCTTGACGCATATATGCGCAACTTAAAAAAGGTGGTTTAAAACTTCTTAAAAATCGCTGAAACTGGTTACTCGGGGGTTTTTGGGGTCGCTGAACACGAATCCGGCGTTAGTTTTTCAAAATTCAAAATGGCGGATCCAATATGGCCGACATCATTCTCAAAAATTGATCCGATTTGCCTGAAAATCTCTACTCGGGGGTTTTCGGGTTTGCTGATTACGAATTCGAGGTCGGTTTTTCAAAATTCAAAATGGCGGATACAATATGGCGGGCAATTTTTCAAAACTAATCGGATTCGCTTGAAAATGATTACGCGGGGGTTTTGGGGGTCGTTGAACACGAATCTGGCGTTAGTTTTTCAAAATTCAAAATGGCGGATCTAATATGGCAAACATTATTTTGAAAAATTGATCCAATTTGCCTGAAAATCTTTACTCGGGGTGTTTTCGAAGTTACTGATTACGAATCCAAGGTCCGTTTTTTCAAAATTCAAAATGGCGACTTCAATGTGATAGAATCATGGAGCAAAATTGTATGGATTTGCTTGGAACTCACTGCTCATCAGTTTTTAGCCTTTCTGATTAAAAATCTCAATTTACATTATCAAAATTGAAAATTAAGCTGATACCCAATAAATTGAGTATCAATTTTAATTAAAATTAAAATTATATTATTTCTAGCCAATCCGCTTATTTTTAGTAATTTTGAAACGCCATTTTGAATTTTGAAAAACTATCGCCAGATTCGTGTTCAGCGACCCCGAAAACCCCCGAGTAACCATTTTCAAGCGAATCCTATAAGTTTAAAAAAAATTGTCCGCCATATTGGATCCGCCATTTTGAATTTTATAAAACCGACTTTGGATTCATAATCAGCGATCCCTAAAACCTTAGGATACAAAGTTTCATAAAAATAAAAAAATAAAAATTTACAACACACTTTTGGCCAAAACAGTGGAAATCTCGTCAACAGCCAAGGGGTTAAAAATATAAATTTTAGGATTAATTATAAATTAGATTAATATAAATAGTCTTTTATTTAATAATTAAAACATCCTTTTTAAATGGTCACTATCTACTGGTATTTTTCCAACAGTTTGGAAACGAGGTATCATTGTTCCTATTTTCAAAGAAGGTAACAAAAATGATGTAAAA
The DNA here is from genome assembly GCA_032872475.1 of Leptopilina myrica (nomen nudum). Taxonomy (NCBI): domain Eukaryota; kingdom Metazoa; phylum Arthropoda; class Insecta; order Hymenoptera; family Figitidae; genus Leptopilina; species Leptopilina myrica (nomen nudum). The sequence goes on from CM065460.1 coordinate 10,531,191, forward strand.
AACTATCGCCCAATAACAATCCTTAGCACAATACCTAAGCTATTTGAAAGTCTTTTTTTTGACACACTTTTTAACCAACTTGAGAGCTTAATAATTGACGAGCAGCATGGTTTCATGCGACGTAAATCGGTAATAACTAATTTATCTATTTTCACAAATTTAATTAACAACACTATCGCGAGGGGAGAGCAGGTGGACATAGTGTACACTGATTTCTCTAAGGCCTTCGACAAGGTTGATCATAATATTTTGATCGCTAAGCTTCAAGCTCTCGGTTTTGCCCAGGATATACTCGGTTGGATCAAAAGTTACTTATCTGATAGATTCTTGTCTGTAAGAATTGAGTGTGACTATTCTGAGGTGTTTTTGTCAACTTCTGGTGTTCCTCAGGGCTCGCACTTGGGATTCACAATTAGCAAGAGTGAACCAGGTGCGTGACCTTGGGATCCACTTAGACCAGTCACTTACCTACATTGATCACATCCATTTTACAATAAGTAAGACAACCAGAGTTTTACGTTTTGTTTTAAGAAACGTATCACATTTTGAAAATGTAAAAGCCATTAAAATTTTATTATTTTCTTTAGTTAGACCCATTATCAAATTTGCATCAATTATATGGTCACCTTGTCAATACTACCTTATTTTGGAGATAGAGCGTGTCAAAAATAAATTTTTGTGCTTTTTAGCACGACAAATCTTAAATCTTGTGAAAATTTCTTTAACTTTTCATTTTCAGTTGGTAAAATAGCATGGTACATTAATGTACCCGGTATTGTTTCTGCATTTTGAAATCTTTTAGATATCAAATCTGCAGATAAGTCGTTGGTATTTTTACTGTACAAAAATACTTATCTCTCTTTACAGTATTTTTTGGCCCACTGATATAGAGCTTCAGCAGTTAAAATGTGCTCTTGTCTATTAGATTGGAGACTAGCTCGCGCAGCACCTCTCTTCAAATTTGCCCCTAAACCATCGCATGCCTCTTTTCCATGGGCAGTTGCATGAAGGTGCCACTCTGCGGAAACTGAGAAATCGTTTTCGTGATTTTTTAAGTTAGCGAAGTTACTTTTATTTTTAAAGTGTTGACCAGCACCATCGGTAAAGTAATATATTTTTTTTAATTTCGAACGTTTTTTTCAGGTAATCAATTATAATTTTTTGATATTGATAGACAGCATGCGTGTCGTGGATTAAATTATCAGAAATAATTGCCATGGTTTTGTGCTTTATTTTATTACAATCTTTGTAATATACTATTACTGTGAATACAGTTGCCTGTTCATTGTTCCAGTGGAACGATTGTATTGAATTCTGAACTAAGAAAGCGTAATTTTCCGCAAAATCCATACAAACTACAAATTCTCCAGGCAGTAAGTTTTCTTTTAGTTCGGTTAAAAATTTTGATTGCTTCTATGCAATAAAGTCATGGACTTTTAATTTTATTAAACGTTCACACAAATCGTCAATGAACTCATCAACACTCATGAGGAGAGTCTTAATAGCGTATCTGTCAGTTTGTAACCAACATTCAAACTTCACTTCTTAGATTGAATACGCATCAAATGCCTCTCTTAAGAATTCTTTTAATTGATTTTAACCTGGCCAATTTTTACAATTTCCTAAAAAACAGGAACTCGTGGAATTTAAACACACTATTGCATTAAGGGTATGTCCAAGTTGTGAAATGTAAACAAACAAAGCACTAAAATCACATTTTTTTATACATTTTTTTCTCTCAAAAAATTACCATTAGAAAACTTTTTTTAGAAAAATGATAAATTAGAGTGTCAAAGTTTCCAAAAAAATCATTTTTGAGTGTGTTCAATAAATATCAATTAGTAAAACAACTAATTCAAATGACCTGTAAAATAGCATTTTTGACGCGTCGCGAAAAATAAACTGTTTGAGTATATCAACCGCACTGACGATGAAGAAGTCTCATATCAGCGATTGGACCTTCAACATGTGGAAAGGGAAATTCTTCCCTTTCCTCCATGAACACGGTGGTCTTGAATCAACTTTGAATATAAAGTCTTTGCACATCCCTTTTTTTTGCTGATTTGGGTTATTTGCATTCTAAATAATGTGTAAAAAATTTATAGCCCATAACTTGTCGAGCCGTTTTTGAGAAAACTCATTTTGAAAAAAAATCATCAGTTTTTTATTTAAAATGTTACATATTTGTATCAAATTATGAATTTAAGCATAATATTAATTAAAATAGGGTAAGTTGGGGTAAATCCGGACAAAATACCTATTTTTCACAAATGACGTAAGTTTTTTTATAATAAAAGGAAATTCTTTCGTTTTATACTGCATTAATTTCTGTTTTGAGTTCCCTAGATTAATTTTTTATTTTTTATAAAATTTTCTATTTAATTTTTTACATTTTATTGTTCGGATTTACCCCAAGATTTAGAAAATTTCTTTAAATTTGGGGTAAATCCTGACAGCTTAGTTTCTAAGAAAGGTTTAAAATAAAGTTATCTTAAGTATACTACTCTATTAAGGGATAGAACAACTTGAAAAAAATTCATACTAGATGTACAAAAGTTGAATCAGTTAAGTGTTGTAGTATCATAAAAGTTAATCAATTAACGATTCAAAAAGTAATAATCAAAAACATATATAGCTTTAACAAATTTTAATGGATTTTAACAAACCTTGATAAAGAAAAGTTTTTGGGATCATTGAATACGAATACAAAGTCAGATTTTGAAAATTCAAAATGCCGGATCCAATATGCCGGACTTTTTTAAAGATTAATCGAATTACACTACTTACACCACTTTTTAAAATGTAATAGAAGCTCTGTCCAGATTTACCCTAAGTTTTCAAATTATTCTGTTGACAATTGTCGAGATAAAATCATGGAAGTAGTCAGAATCTCTTTTAAAGGATCTGAGCTTAAAATATTGACGTCGAACTGAATTTTTAATTTGTAAATTAAGATCCAACACCTTTTGTCCGTATTTGCCCTCTGTCCAGATTTACCCCAACTGACCCTAATACTTTTCTTTAATTTTAAATAATATAATATAACAATTTAAATAATATTTCTGACACAATAAGTCAGTTTTGTTTAAATATTACAATACATGTTAAGGCACATATTTTTGCCAATTTACGGAAATTATACCAGTTACTGTACAGAAAAAAAATTAACGAAAAGGTTATATATAATAAATATAAAAACGGCTCGACAAGTTATGGGCTATAAATTTTTTACACATTATTTAGAGTGCAAATAACCCAAATCAGCAAAAAAAATGATGTGCTAAGACATTTCATTCAAAGTTGATTCAAGACCACCGTGATGAAATTACAAGGAGAAAGGGTAAAAACTTCTTCATCGTCCGTGCGGTTGATATAGTCAAACACTTAAATTTTTCGCGATAAGAGACGATTGCTCTCTGCGCACGTGCAGACCTTGCCAAGAATGCATTGACAACACTATGCAGAAATACACATTTTGATTAACTCTGAAACTCACATATTTTCACATGCTTTCAGGTGTACCTAGTATACCTGAAAGTATGTGAAAATAAGTGAGTTTCAGTCTAAAACAAAATGTTTCTTTCTGCATAGTGTTGTCAATGCTTTCTTGGCAAGATCTTCGCGTGCGCGGAGAGCAATCGTCTGACATCGCGAAAAATTTAAGTGTTTGACTATATCAACCGCACGGACGATGAAGAAGTTTTTACCCTTTCTCCTTGTAATTTCATGGAGGAAAGGAGAAACTTTCTCTTTCCACATGTTGAAGGTCCAATCGCTGATATGTGACTTCTTCATCGTCAGTGCTGTTGATATACTCAAACAGTTTATTTTTCGCGACGCGTCAAAAATGCTATTCTACTGGTCATTTTAATTAGTTATTTTACTAATTGCTATTTTTTGAACACACTCAAAAATGATTTTTTTGGAAACTTTGACACTCTAATTTATAATTTTTGTAAAAAAAGTGTTCTAATATTAATTTTTGTGAGAGAAAAAGATGTATAAAAAAGGTGATGTTAGTGCTTGGTTTGTTTACTTTTTTGTTTGTTTACATTTTGCAACTTGGACATGCCCTTAATGCAATCACGAAAATCTTTTAATGGAATTTGTGTTCCTTCTGTTAGTCGCTTAATATTAATTCCATCTAACATTAGCTTGACATTTTCGTGATGGACACAAACACACACTGTGTGTGTTCCACTACTTCCTGCTAAAACACAATGAGCAGGTCTGAGTAATGTAAATTTTAAGAACCCTATCTTAATATCTTAAAACTCATTTTTGAATTGGGTGTATAATTCTTTAAGATTGCATAACAATAATCTCTTCTGAACGTGCAAGCGTTTTCCATCAGGTTGCTTTACAGACAAAAAACTTTTACACCTGGCATTATACGACATATATCATTACGTTCGTAAAAAGCTTTGGCACAAGATGTTGTATCCAACGACAAGACATTTCCTTGTTTACAATTTGGAGTAGTTAGAATTCCAAATTTATCTACAAGTTCTTTTGCTTTTCGAGCTTGCCGTTCTGATGAATTGAATTCAATCATAATTTTTTGCCGACTCCAATTTTTAGGTGCAAAGGTAAGAATTTGAATTTGTTCTGATTTATTTTGCGAATTCTTAAATTTCTCTTTTAACTGTTCCAGAATAGCAACACCTGCTTCATGGTATTCATCATGACATACAGATAATTTTCTCTTTTTTACTTCTGAGGGTAATTCATAATCACTGTCACTTGAATTTTTTTCAAGTTTTTCACTTCCCTTAAAATAAATTTCTTCTTCGTTATCGAATGTCAAATTTTCTGAAGTAGGAGTAAATTTCTTTATGTCAAAACTACATTTTGTGCAAAGAACGGTGCCCAAAAAGGGCCAAAATTTGCCCATGAGGGAATTGTAAGAGCATAATAGTTTTCAACAGTTTGAACCGTGCTAAAACCGAAAATGATAGGTAAAAAGTTGTAAAGTGGAGGGAAAGGGGTGAAAAACTACCCCTAAGTCTAGAATTCCAATAAATTATGAAAATTCATAACATCTAAAAAAATAAATCCAAATCGCTTGAAAATTGTTACTCGGGGGTTTTCGGGGTCGCTGATTACGAATATGATCTTGGTTTTTCAAAATTCAAAATGGCGGATCCAATATGGCGGATGACTTTATAAAAAAATGATAAGATTCGCTTGAAAATTGTTACTCGGGGGTTTTTTGGGGTCGCTGATTACGAATATGAGATTGGTTTTTCAAAATTCAAATTGGCGGATCCAATGTGGCGGATTACTTTTTTAAAAAATGATAAGATTCGCCTGAAACTATTTACAGGAGAGTTTTTGGGGTCATTTGTTTTTAATCTACATGCAACGTACCATTGAATAAATCCATTTCATAACGAGAATATTTCTTTGTAATCTCCACTGCAGTTCATTTTTTTATCTGCATGTAACGAATTTTTAACTGTGCTCTTTTCTTAATGAGAATGTTTCTCAACATTATTACTGCTGTTCATTTGTTTTTGATCTACATGTAACGTATCATTGAATAAATCCATTTCATAACGAGAATATTTCTCTCTCATATCCACTGCAGTTCATTTGTTTTTCATCTGCATGTAACATATTTTTAACTTTGCTCTTCTCTTAATTAGAATGTTTCTCAACATTATTACTGCTGTTCATTTGTTTTTGTTCTACATGTAACGTATCATTGAATAAATCCATTTCATAACGAGAATATTTCTCTGTCATATCCACTGCAGTTCATTTGTTTTTCATCTGCATGTAACATATTTTTAACTTTGCTCTTCTCTTAATGAGAATGTTTCTCAACATTATTACTGCTGTTCATTTGTTTTTGTTCTACATGTAACGTATCATTAAATAAATCCATTTCTTAACGAGAATATTTCTCTGTCATATCCACTGCAGTTCATTTGTTTTTTATCTGCAGGTAACGAATTTTTAACTTTGCTCGTCTCTTAATGAGAATGTTTCTCAACATTATTACTGCTGTTCATTTGTTTTTGTTCTACGTGTAACGTATCATTGAATAAATCCATTTCATAACGAGAATATTTCTTTGTAATCTCCACTGCAGTTCATTTTTTTATCTGCATGTAACGAATTTTTAACTGTGCTCTTTTCTTAATGAGAATGTTTCTCAACATTATTACTGCTGTTCATTTGTTTTTGATCTACATGTAACGTATCATTGAATAAATCCATTTCATAACGAGAATATTTCTCTGTTATATCTACTGTAGTTCATTTGTTTTTTATCTGCATGTAACGAATTTTTAACTTTGCTCGTCTCTTAATGAGAATGTTTCTCAACATTATTACTGCTGTTCATTTGTTTTTTATCTACATGTAACGTATCATTGAATAAATCCATTTCATAACGAGAAGATTTCTTTGTAATCTCCACTGCAGTTCATTTGTTTTTTATCTGCATGTAACGAATTTTTAACTGTGCTCTTCTCTTAATGAGAATGTTTCTCGACATTATTACTGCTGTTCGTTTGTTTTTGTTCTACATGTAACGTACCATTGAATAAATCCATTTCATAACGAGAACATTTCTTTGTAATCTCCACTGCAGTTCATTTGTTTTTTATCTGCATGTAACGAATTTTTAACTGTGCTCTTTTCTTAATGAGAATGTTTCTCAACATTATTACTGCTGTTCATTTGTTTTTTATCTACATGTAACGTATCATTGAATAAATCCATTTCATAACGAGAATATTTCTCTCTCATATCCACTGCAGTTCATTTGTTTTTCATCTGCATGTAACATATTTTTAAAGTGTACTCATTTTTTAAAACATATTGTTGAGTGTATCCATTTGTCATTTATTTCTTTGTTTTAACCTTTCGTCGTTTAAAAATGTGATATATATATATATATAGATTTAACAATATGTTTACTGATAACATTTCTGTTTAATCTTATTATTTTTGGTCAATCAATGTGTTGTTTCAAGGTAAGTATGTTTTAGTTATAACTGGTTAAAATAGATTTTTGTTTTCATTATGGACAATCAATGTGCTGAGTGTAATATATCTTTAAAGAAAAGATCTCGATCCTCATTTACTAGAACATCGTCTGGTGTTACATATTGTAAAAAGTGTTATAACTTGATTCATAAAAGAACTAATGTAACAACCTCAGTGTCTACAGCAAGTGATTCTATTGACTCTGATTCCGCATCTAGTATTGAACATTCCATTTCTATTCCTCTTAGTCAAGCTGCTGGACATCATGGCCAATGCATTTTTGACTGCAAAAATTCACAAACACTCAGGCTGTTAAGCAAGTCAGAGTGTTTGCATGTGTATTTCAAAACAAATATTTTTGTGAAATATGGAGCACGAATATGTAATTCACATGGCAGCAATGATGCTCTGCAAATTCCCACCAATTTTGCTCCTTACAGCGACTCTATCAAGCTAACATCAAATGATGTTCATGATCTATTGCAAACATTTAAAAAGATGTACATGAATGATACTACTTCTAGTGCAATTATCTCATTTCTTAACATGAAAAGTGATATTCCTATCTTAGAAACAGGCTTGAATACGGAACAATATCTTGAAGTTCTGTCACTCATTGAAACTTGTGAGATTTCAGTTAGTAACAAAGAATTCGCATTAGGTGTGTATTTATCTCGATTACGGCGAGCTTATACTTTTGAGGAATTGGCTATTAAATGAAAAATCGCCAGAAATACAGCTAGTAAATATTGCAAGCTTTTAAGGAATTGTCTTGAAGATACGCTGATTCCAAAGTATTTAAGATTTCCTCTAAATCGAACTGAAGCATTTGACCATTTAACTGAAACATCAGAAATATTTTATGCTCCTAATAGAGAAAAAATAATTCTCATCTTCGACGGAACCTATTTGTTCATTCAAAACGGTGCAGACTTTTCTTTCCAGAGAAATACATATTGCATGCACAAATCGCGAAATCTAATAAAGCCAATGATGGCTGTTTATCCCGATGGTTATATTGCTGGTGTTTTTGGTCCGTATCCTGGTAAGAAGAATGATGCTTCAATAATGATCGAATTGTTTGAGAAAGATTATTGGAGTTCATTTCAAGAAGGCGATGTGTTCGTTGTTGATAGGGGTTTTCGTGATTCACTGACATACATTGAAGCAAAAGGCTTTTTATCAAAAATGCCATCTTTTGCAGATGGCCCTAGACTTCCTCTCACTACTGAACAGGCAAATATCTCGAGGTTAGTTACTAGAGTAAGATTTCAAGTAGAAAAAGTAAATGGAAATGTAAAATCTAAATTCAAGTATTTTAACCAAACTACTCAGAATACAGTTCTTCCTGATCTTTTCAGTGATTTCAAAGTAGCTTGTGCAATATACAACTTAACTTTTAAGAAATCAATTCCTAATGAGCTTGAGAGAGAAATAGCCTACAGTATGCTAGAAAGATCTACCCAGAAAAACCTGTTACAAGTTGTCATAAAAGAAGAAAAGTTAAATGGCCGTCGTTCTAAATTCGAATCTATTGAAAGTTCTACAATTGAATTTCCAATATTCACTTTAAACGATTTATATAAATACACTTGTGGATGTTACCAACTTAGAATGGCAAACAGATATTTTGCTGACCATGTTAACAGTAATGGAGACTTTCATTGTCAAATTGCGAAAGAGACGTCAAAGATAGATTTCGTAAAATATGGAATTAATGTTCAATTTCACAACAGTTTGTTGTTCAAAGCACAAATTCGCTCTAGGCACTCGAATAGCGTCAAATACTATGTGTATGTCCTTTTAGATACAACACTTGATGGTCTCCAATCAATTATTGGTCACAGCTGCGGATGCAAAGTTGGCAACAGAGTTAATGGATGTTGTTCTCATGTAACTCTGATAATTTGGTACTTCAGCTACAGAAGATTTCACATGAAAAACCCTGGAATACATGAAAACCAAGTCTTTCCATCTGAAATACTATCAGATGAGACAGAAGAATCAGACGAAGAATTTTAAATAGATTATTTTCAACTCACATCTTACCTCAACTGGTCAGATGCCTGGCGTCTTATCTTCATTGATTGGATGCAACACACATCTTACCTTCACTGGTCAGATACATTGCGTCTTATTTTCATTGATTGGATGCAACCTTCATCTTACCTTAACTGGTCAGATGCCTTGCGTCTTATCAACATTGCTTGGATGCAACACACATCTTACCTTCACTGGTTAGATGCCTTGCGTCTTATCTTCATTGATTGGATGCAACACACATCTTACCTTAACTGGTCAGATGCCTTGCGTCTTATCAACATTGATTGGATGCAACACACATCTTACCTTCACTGGTTAGATGCCTTGCGTCTTATCTTCATTGATTGGATGCAACACACATCTTACCTTCACTGGTCAGATACATTGCGTCTTATCTTCATTGATTGGATGCAACTTACATCCCAAAAACCCGCTTGTAAATAGTTTCAGGCGAATCTTATCATTTTTTAAAAAAGTCATCCGCTACATAGGATGCGCAATTTTCAATTTTGAAAAACCAATATCATATTCGTTATTAACGATCCCAAAACCCCCCCTGTAAATAGTTTCAGGCGAATCTTATCATTTTTAAAAAAAGTAATCCGCCATATTGGATCCGCCAATTTGAATTTTGAAAAACCAATCTCATATTCGTAATCAGCGACCCCAAAAACCCCCGAGTAACAATTTTCAAGCGAATCTTATCATTTTTTTATAAAGTCATCCGCCACATTGGATCCGCCAATTTGAATTTTGAAAAACCAATCTCATATTCGTAATCAGCGACCCCAAAAACCTCCGAGTAACAATTTTCAAGCGAATCTTATCATTTTTTAAAAAAGTAATCCGCCACATTGGATCCGCCAATTTGAATTTTGAAAAACCAATCTCATATTCGTAATCAGCGACCCCAAAAACCCCCGAGTAACAATTTTCAAACGAATCTTATCATTTTTTTATAAAGTCATCCGCCATATTGGATCCGCCATTTTGAATTTTGAAAAACCAAGATCATATTCGTAATCAGCGACCCCGAAAACCCCCGAGTAACAATTTTCAAGCGATTTGGATTTATTTTTTTAGATGTTATGAATTTTCATAATTTATTGGAATTCTGGACTTAGGGGTAGTTTTTCACCCCTTTCCCTCCACTTTACAACTTTTCACCTATCATTTTCGGTTTCAGCAGGGTTCAAACTGTTGAAAACTATTATGCTCTTACAATTCCCTCATGGGCAAATTTTGGCCCTTTTTGGGCACCGTTCTTTTAGAGTCTCCTGGAATATTTCGAAATTTATTTTTGTAATTTTTAGGAAATGGACGCAAATTTTCTTTTTTGTTGTGATTTTCTTATTTCAAAGGGTTTACACATTTATCCCTCCAACTTGTAGTGGCGCTCTTTGTTTCGATAATATTGTATATAAACAACAATATAAGATACAAAATTAATAGAAAATAAAAAATAAAAGTAAAAAAATGATAAAATAAGAACAAAACAGTCAAAACCAAAAAAAAATTAAAGCTATAATTAACCACGTGAAAATCTACCTGCCAATGTATATTTGTAATTTCAAAAAATTATCGAAAGAAACTAATGCTTACTATGCTCGTAATTATATTTTAAAACTGAAACAACAAAAAAGTTAAACACAAAAAACAAAATTTAGAAACCAAACAGAAATTTTCTGTATAAAAATTAAAAACTATAATTAACCACGTGAGAAAACTTATGTGCCAATGTATATTCGTAATTTCAAGAAATTATCGAAAGAAGCTGATGCATACGATGCTCGTACTTATATAAAACCATTAGACAATCTCGCTTATGAGAATATTCTAGGCATAAAAGTCAGAGCCACCTAGCGGTAAATAATGTAAATATATTAGTACCAGAATGGTCTGATTCTGCATTTTACTGTTCAAATAAGTGTGCAGATAAAAGATTTTATCAAAATCTCGCAAACTTTTTTTTGAATCAACTTAATGAAGCACTTTTCTGAATTTCAAAATATTATTTTTATTTTAATACAAATTTTACTGTTAAAAAAATTGTAGTTTCTATTGGCTTTAGAATTGCGTGTCATCGTGTCACATAACTAACTTAACGAGCTAGCTGTTTATTTGTTAACTCAATTAAATTCATATTAAAATTTGATTAAAATTATAAACAAATTGGTTTTTATTCGAAATAACGTTTTTTATCTTCCTCATATCAATACTCATTAGATTTTTAAAAAATTTAGCATAAATAAATATTTTTTCTAAGGTAGGATAAAACCACAAAAGTCCTAAGTTATTTGTTATTTCCATTAAAATACAAATAATAAAATTTCGAAATTCAAAAAAGTGCTTCATCAAGTTTTTTTTTCATTTTTCAGTGTTTTTAAAAAAATTTACCATATTTTAATAACTCTGAGGGATGTAGACTTTTTTAAAGAATAAGTTGCCAATTAAGACCACTGTGTTATATGGCGTCCGGCGTGAGGCCTCAGTTTTCGTTTGCAATGATTTATTTAAAAAAAACGTATCGATTTTGTGAAAAATGCAAATTAAATATTAATTATCAAATATTAGGGTCAATTTTTTAAAATATTACAAAATAAAATTTACCATTGGAAAGAGCATGAAAAAACCTTTCCGAAACATATACAACCAAATTTTTCCCATTAAAAGTATGTACAAAAGAAATTGAAAATGTAGATGGTGTTTAACAAAAATGGTAAAATTGACCCCCCTCTACCCCCTCCAAATTTTCGAAAAAGTCAAAAATGTTTTTTGGGTCTCATTTCTACTTGATAGAACAACAAATTCCCGGAGTTTCAATTTTTTCAAGAAGTTGAAATTTCAACTTAGGACATTACGCGTAAAATGCCTCATAAACTGTCAGTCAACATTGGTTCAGCATGGGACACCAATGTTCGTCCCATGCTCGATTCAAGACTCAGTCAATTTTCGTGATCGAAGATGCAATATTCAGTTTCTTTATTACCATATGCACTGACCAATAGAAATATGAATATTTGTAAATTATTTAATAATAAAACATTTTTTTATGATAATTTTTTTAAGTAAAATTATATATTATTTTTTTCTTTCAAAGTGTCAAATTATTATTTACAAATTTCAAGAGTTTCGATTCCATTTGTGCGAAAAAATTTTTAGTGATCAAAAACTTACAGTGTAAAAATTGTTCATAGGGTGTAATAAATATTTATGCCGAGTATTTTTACACTAGGATTAATAGTTTAGTAAATACTAGCATAGGATACGCGCGCTAAAGCGCGCGTTCACATTCTATTTCCATTGTTAAAAGAATACATTTATGATCACGAATTAAAATTAATATTTAGATTTTCATTCATTTTTATTATTGAATTAAAAAAAGTAGTCAATTGTACCAAAACAATTATTATCGCAGTGTTTCTAATTTTTACAAATAAAATCAAACTTATGTCAGTACGTAGTACAAACATATCTTAACAACAATTATTATTAAATGGAAATTATAAAGATTTATATTATTTATTTCCAAAAAATTAGAATTTTATTATAATAATTTATATCATTTATTTTCAAAAAATCATAAATTTATTGAAAGTCCGGATTGAAAAATTAAGAAAAGAAATTATTCAAATTTTTTAACCTTTTTCTCAATACAATTTAACATTCTGTAATATAATTAAAAAAAATTTTATAATAAATAAAGAAAACATATTATTTCGGATTACAAAACCGAAATTTTGTTACAAAACTCTAATTTTTTTTGTTTAAAAAGTGAAAGATAAGATAATTTCTCTATCTCAATGAGAATTATTTTGAAAATATTCAAATTTTTCATTAAGAATAGGGAAAAAAAGTTTGCAGATTTTCTATTTTATAAATTTTCATCATTTTCACCTCATTTTAAAAATTGACACAACACCTTATCGTTCGTTCAAACAAAAAAAACTTCAATACTGTCTTGAAAATAAAAATTCAATAAAAATAAGGTTAAGTTCATATAATTTTTCATATTTATTAAATAATTAATGAGTAGAGGGCCCAAGGAAATTCCAATTGAAATAAATGTATAATTTTAAAAGAAATCAAGTTTAAAATGATTTGTTAAAATTCCCTTTTCTCCACAAAAGATATAAGTAAAAAAATTATGTTTTTCACACTGTGCCAATTCAAAAAAATACTAATTTTACTGTTCTGGTGAATACAGTTTCATTGGAAATCGTCGCATTTTAATGACAAATATATCATTAGAAAGGTAGTTTTATCACCTTTAAAACCCACTTTTTAAAAATTTTTTACGATAATTTTTAAGAAAAATATGCTCTTTTGTTTAAAAAATTAGCCATTTTTTTCAATTGTTGATAACTCAAAAACGGTTACTTTAGGAAAAAATTTTTGAGAACATGAATTGTTCCTTTTTGAGAATAGAATAAAAAAAAATATAAAAAATTTTTTTAAACATTTAAAAAAAAATTTTTTGAAAAAAAATATTTTAATTTTTTATTTTTAAGTTGTTATTGTAGAAATCCGTTTACAAACAATGAAATTCATAAATATTTTATCAAAATTTATTTAAATGATTGGTGATTTAAAATTATTGAAAAAATTGAATAAATACGAAGAAATATATGTTTGCTTATGATAGTAAGTGTAAAAAACGAGTTTCTACAATAACAACTTAAAAATAAAAAAAATTAAAATATTTTTTTCCAAAAAATGTTTAAAAAAAAATTTTTTCAAAAAAATTTTTTTTTGCAGCTTTGTAACTTTAATAGTTAACAAAATACAAAACTTTTTGTAAAGCCTCAAATCGCTGTAGGGTGGGCAAAAGTATTTTTGTTACAATTCCTCGAAAACAAAACAAAAGTGACAAATATAAAGAAATTGTGGCAAAAATGGTAGAGAATTTCAAACGATAACGTTGCTTAATGAGCTATAAGGTCCACTTTTTAGATTCTTATATGGAAGAGTTTCCCGAAAATCTAGAAGATTTCAGCGAGAAACAAGGTAAGAGATTTTTCAAGATATCAAGAAATAGATAAACGCTACCAAGGAAAATGAAATGAAAATATGTTAGCGGACTACTGTTGGTTGGAAATCATACGTTCTTGATCGAAGAAAATATGAAATTCGATCAAGAAATTAAGTAACTTGTAAAAAATGCAGAATACATTAATTAAATATCATTTGTGTATCAAATCAAGTCAATAGTTTACTTGTATTGAGAAAATATTTTCTTGATTTGAGAAAATTATAGATTTCAATCAAAAAAATATTTTTTCAATTCTAGTAAATTATTTACTTGAATCCCCCCCTTCCCCCATCTCATCATTTCTAATACTCAGGTCAAACATTTGTATTATTTAATTAATTAAGATTTATATTTTTTATTTAAATAATTAAACAATTGTTATTTTACATAATATTTACATTTAATTAATACTTATCACAAATATAACAAATATACCTTGAAAGAAAATTATCCACGGTCAGAGAAATCGAACCCGGGTTGCACGCGTCAGAACACTGTAAAAAAGAGCGTCTTGGTTTTAGACGTTTACGTGGTCACTTCATAGACGTTTATAAGCATCTTATTTGCCTTCTAAAATGCATGTATTTGGAGGTTATGTTTTTCATTTAAGATGCTTAAATAAGACGCTTATTTCCATAAGACGTTTATAAACGTCTAAACGTCTTATTTTTAGACGCCATTTTTTGCAGTGAAGCTGTACCGTTGCCACTATGCCATCCAAACTTCAATGGATAGTTTTCAAGAACTGCTATTTAAGTTGCACATCCATTTGAAGAAATATATTTTCTTAGATCAAGAACACCGGCATTGTGTTAAGTAAAAAAAAGTTTCAAAGCAAATGAATTAAATGATGTGATTTAAAAAACACGAATTCTCCAGACAAGACTTTACTATTTTGCTTAAGAAAATAATATTCTTGATTCAATCCTTTTTGGTACTTCGGATAAGTACAATATTTGATTGTAATAATAACACCCTAACGAAAAAATATTACATGTAATGTACGACATGAACAATTAAAAAATTTTTAAAATATAATTTTAATTAAATTTGTTGGCCATATTTAGAAATTTTAATTAATTTCCCAAAATAAACCTATTTTTCTACAATAAATCTTAATACTTAACAAATTTTAAGAATATTTAATGGAATTAATTTGTCTAGTATTTCTACAGGACTATTTAAGAGAATTTATCAAGTTGGCCTAGATAATAACCTAAAAAAAGTGTGACACGACGTTCGAATTATTATCCAGCTGACCATTCAAATAATTATACAGACTATAACGCGACTAGCTAGTTCCTTTAAAATAGCTATAACAAATTTCTACTAGTGAAATTGTCAAAATTATAATTCTAAAATTAGTGAATTTTTTTTCTTTAAATTCGTCTGTTACATCCCGAGATATTTTAAAATTTGTGAATTAATAATAATTGTTAATTTAGTTAATCAATTAACTAAATGAGAATTATAAATATAATAATTGAACAATGTCCAAAGGCATGGTTTAATTTAATACATTACTTTTCACGAATCCCGTATATAGAAATATAAAAATAGAAATCATAATTAAATATTATAATTCTTCATTCACATGAGTCATTAGCACGTGTTACTACTCATATGAATGAAATAGTAAAACTGAATCACGTACTATGCCTTTGCGACAAGTGTCAAAGCCATGAATGAAAAAGATGACGCATGATTGAAAAGAATGACAGAGAAATAAATGTAAATTATGAAATTAATTAATATTATTAAGAACAATTATTTAAAATAACTAATAACTTTCAATTACTGTTAATTTACGTTTATTACCAAACAATTAATTTAAAATTCCTTTAAATTGGTCGAATCAAAAAATTAATCGATAGTCGATAATCGATTAATCGATAATCGACTGTCGATTCGATTAATAGAGCAAAAACTCGTATCAATGTTTGAATTCAATAAATATCAATTCAAGCATTGATTATAATTCTCAATAATAGATATATAGAAACTAGAATGAAAAATAAAAGATCATATTACATCTGTATGTGCTCAATGCTCTTTTAGATAAAAACGTGACAAATGCTCTTTTGGCTAGGAACGTGTTACATGCTCTTTTGACCAGAAACGTGTTTTTTGCTAATTTCCCCACACGATACATAGACCAAAAGTCCTATATAAGCCAATGCAAAATCAAGAGCGATTGTCAAAAGTTCCGGTGTAATTCAGAGCGAATAGTATAATTGTAGAGCGACCCTTCAGTTTAAACGCGAGTTATCGAATTCTTTCCGTAAAAGGTGCAAGTTAGATTATTTATCACTTAGAAACAAGTTTCTTTCCCGTAAAAAGGTGCAAGATAATAATTTAACACTTAGAATCATTAATTTTGTTGTTTTAACTGTCGTATTTGTTATACAAAATTAACAGTGTAAATTTCATTAATTCCTTCCGTAAAAGGTGCAAGTTATATTGTTATCACTTAGAAACAAGTTTCTTTCCGTAAAAGGTGCAAGATAAATAATTTAACACTTGGATAACGTGAAACTGTTAATTTATAGCAAAACTCATACAAAGTTGTGAAAGTTACATAAGTGTAACATAACAAACTTTAAGTTTCATTCACTTGAAACGAAACCAATCAAGAACCTAAATATAACGACTTTGCTGTATTTTGTCAACGAATATTGTGTAATAAACGTAAGTAATGAATTGTAATAATTGTAATTTTAATTAATGTTGTAAACAATAAATTCATAAAAGGAATATTATTCTTGTTTTTAACGCAAGACCCATAGTTTTGACAAGTGATCACGATCCTACTATAAAAATAAAGATCAGGCCTTACCAACCTGATTAATCAGCTAACTGGTTTTACAACCTCTTTTAACTAAATAATCAAATTTATTTAAAAGCCTTTCTTTTGCTCGGGACATAACATCGTCTAATAGTTTTTTTGCGCCCGCGCAGAAACAGACTTTTCTCTTACCAAGTATGCATATGCATGAAACGTTGAAGCATCATTCCTTGGACATGCAGAAAATACCCCAGGGTATATAACGCTACATACCTAAGAAAGGGAAATTGAGAGAATTTTCTTCTTTATTCTTCCCTTAGAATCATCCATTATAGTGACAAAGAATGAGTCGTACGTGTTTCAAGAAACTTTTTCTTTTTTACAACTCAAGTCTAATTAAGGTATGAGGTGATCACGTCTCCAAAATGAAGGAGTGGATCCTTTAAAAGGGAAGGAAAAAATAAAAAGTAGTTTTACCTGCTGCAGAATAAAAATGAATTCTCGTGTTTGTTTGTTTGTTATACTTTTATATATAAAAGTTTTTCTTTAGAAATTTCTATCAGTATTTTTCCTTTTATTCGTAAATAAAGTTACTGGACTTCTTAGTTTGAATAGAAATTGTAATTGAATATTTTCCAAAAATTCTTTTTATATTTTTACATTTCAAACGATATCAAATTGTGTTAATAAACATTTTCTCGATTGTTTTTTTTATCTCTTTCTAAATTAAATATTTAACAATAACATATTCAACTGTATTATTTTAAAATATTTTCGTATTTTACTTTCATACTTCATTTGTAGGGTTCCGTACACCTACCGTGTACGGTCTGACGAAAAAAATTTATTTAAAAAAGTTTTTGAAGAAAAATTAAAAACAAATTTTTTTAAAAATTTGTATTTAAGATCATTATTATTAGGTTTTTAAAAAACAAATTGATACTAATATTTACCCGGATTTCTAAGATAAAGTTCAATTCTTCCTTCGTTAGGTGAACTACCTTCAGTTAATCGAATGGCCATCCCTCGCTGATAAAGATCCTTAATTTTCATCTTATGTAATTGGACAAAATTTTAGACTTAATTCTGACGCGATTTCCTCTTTGTCGTACATGCAGATAACACCTGCTGCTTCGCCACTCTTACAATCAGTCTTACTCCATCCTTCAAAACGGCACTGTGCCAATTCATCTTCAGTGCCATCGCAATATAAATTGTCCATCCAGAATCTTTCTTTAGTAATAATAATTATAATTTTATTAATACTATTAATAATAATGATTTGGAACGTTTAAACTTTAGAATCAGTTGGGGCAAAAAGAAACAGACTAGCATAGGATACGCGCGCTAAAGCGCGCGTTCACATTCTATTTCCATTGTTAAAAGAATACAATTATGATCACGAATTAAAATTAATATTTTGATTTTCATTCATTTTTATTATTGAATTAAAAAAAGTAGTCAATTGTACCAAAACAATTATTATCGCAGTGTTTCTAATTTTTACACATAAAATCAAACTTATGTCAGTACGTAGTACAAACATATCTTAACAACAATTATCATTAAATAGAAATTATAAAGATTTATATTATTTATTTCCAAAAAATTAGAATTTTATTATAATAATTTATATCATTTATTTTTAAAAAATCGTAAATTTATTGAAAGTCCGGATTGAAAAATTAAGAAAAGAATTTATTCAAATTTTTTTACCTTTTTCTCAATACAATTTAACATTCTGTAGGGGAGACTGGGGCGAAAAGTTAAACTGCCAAAACCGTTAAAATTCATTATCTTTCGAACGGGAATAGTTAGAGCATTGTAATTTTAATTATAGAAGGGTATTATCACCCTAAATAAATGTCCAGAGTTGTGTGCAATTCTGTAAATTTTTGTGGTGTCTATATTGAAAGTTTTTTTTCAACCTTCTTTTGAAAATTTTTTCGAAAAAGAAAATATCAACTTTTAAGTATATTTTTTGCATTTATCCTCACCGCGATTTTTTTACTTCATGATTTGGGTCCCCTGAAGAGATTCCTAAAAGTATTTGCTAAATATCTTTAGTCAGTTTTTTTATATTTGTTGTTAAAGCTAAAAACGCACCCTGGGGCGAAAAGTTAAATGTATTCTTACATGTATTTAAAAATTTTTTTCGTATTTTTGGGTTTATTTGTTTAAAAATTATTTATTTAACATTGGGCAAGTAGGCTGTCAAAAAAAAGACCGTTCACATGAAATAAACAAAAATTTTTTTTTTTTGAAATTTCAATTTTTTAACTTTACAACTATTCTAAAGCTTTTTTTTAATTAAACAAAGATCTTTTATTTACTAAATTACTTGTTTACGTATACTTTAACTTATCTAATACTTATCACATATCAGAAAATAGTTTTAGTAGGCTAAAAAGAAAATTTAACTTTTCGCCCCAGCATGGGTCGAAAAGTTAAAAAAAACAAAATTTTCAAAAAAGGACAAAACATGTATTTTATGCGAAAATATCAGGAACTTTTTTATTGAAAGTTGTAGAGGACAAGTTGCCCTACAAAATTTATATATAAATATTTGCATCTAAGCGGATTATATTGCCAAAAAAATCATTTATGCAAAATTTAACTTTTCACCCCAGTCTCCCCTAATATTATTAAAAAATTTTTTTTATAATAAATAAAGAAAATATATTATTTTGGATTAACAACCGAAATTTTGTTACAAAACTCTAATTTTTTTTGTTTAAAAAGTGAAAGATAAGATAATTTCTCTATCTCAATGAGAATTATTTTGAAAATATTCAAATTTTTCAATAAAAATAGAGAAAAAAAGTTTGCAGATTTTCTATTTTATAAATTTTCATCATTTTCACCTCATTTTAAAAATTGACACAACACCTTATCGTTCGTTCAAACAAAAAAAACTTCAATCCAGTCTTGAAAATAAAAATTCAATGAAAATCAGGTTAAGTTCATATAATTTTTCATCTCTATATGAAACAAGTAGATATTCAAATTAGGTAAAGAGAGACATTCTAATGGTATTTACCTTCGAAAGAGGAAGAAAGCAATACCGTTACCTGAAGAGAGATAGCTTTATACTATGTTTATTGAAATAAAGAGAGATGGGTATGCGTTAACTTTTCTGCGTTATAAACAGAGAGGGATTTATGTCCATTTACTAGAAAGAAGGAGACAGAAAGATATTTTCACTAAATGGTATTGAATAGTAAGAGAAACGAGAGGTCTGCTCGAGTACCTAGCTTATTGTTTGAAGGGTTCCTTTCAAACAGTGGTCAGTCTAATAGCAGGTAATTTTATAAAACTGAAGTTGGCTATCACAATAGTCTTGCAAAAATCTACTTGTATTTAACCAAAAAATGCGTTTGTTCAGCAGATTTTTAAAACTAAATTTAAACTTAAAAGTAGCTCATTATCCATCACCAAAATTTAACAGAATGGAAAAAAAGGTGAAACTTAAATATTAAGACAAAAAATAGATTTTTTGGTCTTGCACCTGAGAAGAAATAAGTGATTAAAATCTCTGAAAATCATGAAACACTCAATATTAAAGGTAAAATTTTTCATATTTCTTTATTATAAAATTAAAAATTTAGCACATAATATGAAAGTACATTGAAAGTACTTTACATTATGTAGTATTAAGTTTTGTTAATATTTATAAACTTTTTAGAAAAATGTAATTAAAATGCAGTGACTTTTGACATTTCATAGGTAAATTTTTAAATCAATTTTTATCTATTGTTTTAGGTATGTTTGCATAATAATCTGTTTATTCAAGTAAATAAGCCCATTTTTAACAAATATCAATCAAGAAATTTGTATTATCTAAATTATTTCCATGCTTCTTTATTAAATTTTCATAACTGTCAATCTAACCTTTTTTCTGTGAAACTCAACTTAAAAATTCAAATTCTAAGTTTAATTCAAAAAATTGAATAAAATAATTCTCAAAAATGAATTCTATGGATATTAAACATCATTTTTACAAATTATGAGATTTTTAAAAAAATAGGCCGCAACGGCTTTAGGTGAAATATAATGGACTGACCCACGTAAAAACAAGTAAAAGAAAACTGCAAAAAATATTTCAAATAAAAAAGACGTTTATTTAGGGGATAGGGCCCCAAGGTGGTCAGGGCCCTAAGGTGGTCACTCTAAGAAAATTTGTGTATATTAGTTAGTTTCTTCAAATGTTTTTTGTTATTGTTATTATTTGAAAAGACAAAGATTTTAGTAAAGTTTTCAGGTAAATAGTCGTGAAATTTCTGTTTTTAAATGATCGAGAAATTTTTTTCTCAGGGTGTTAAAAGCATCGAAATTGGCTATTTTAATTTAGTAAAAATCGTTATATAATGTTTCAAAGACGCAACAATATTCTGCTATACTCAAATCCAAAAGTAAAATTACAAATTTATTTCATTCAGATAAAGTAGAAGTTTTCTCTAAAGAAATTCAAACCAATCAGTTAGATTTCCAACGACAACATCGGGATAAAAAAAAGATTAAAGTTATCAATAATGACATAGATTTTTTGCATAAGAAAAGCAATATACAATGTCAAAAAGAATATGAAGAAAAATGACTTAAGCATAAAAATTTGTTGAGTCATGTTAATGATTCAAATGATGATAACATGAATGAATTAGTTAATTTAGAAAATATCGTTGCTTCCATTCCCACATTTAAAAATGAATATGATACTGTAAGGAAAGCAAATTCTTTACCTAAAACTGTCTGAAAAAGTGTAGCGGAAAATCAAAGAAATGATCGTGCCAGACAAAAATTAAAAAGGAATATTGAATATATAAATCTTTCAGATGAAGTAGATCACTTGTTTATGAACACAAAAAAGAGAGTCGGGCAGAATATCAAAAAATATATAGGGAAAAAATGAAATTGAAAAAACGGGAAAATAAAATAAACTCTTGTTTTGATTTAAAAAATGTAAATTCGAATCAATGTGCTGATTTAATAAATGCAATATCTCCTGTTGCAGCAATAACAACTTCGCAATTACAGGATAGTTGTGAGAAAAAGAAAAGCTCTTCAATTGAAAAATTTCGAAAAAGTAGGAATGAAATTCAGAAAAACTATCGGGAAAGTAAAAAATTGAAACTTAATACACAATAATCAATTGTTTCTCTGCCAAGTATAGCAAGAGACAAGATTATTTATGAATCAAATTCTAATGGAAATTATATGGGAAATATGAATTATTATTACAATCATTGTCAAGCTAAGGATTTTAAAGATGAAAGCGATAGTGGCAAACAAAACCGTTTCAATGATTGTTGTGGTCATTGTGGTGTTATATTACTATCAGTGCAATATCCAGAAGATTTAAGAATATTGCTAGAAGGACTTCATACGAAATCAGGTCATTTTAAAAAGAATATAAGATAGTATAATAATTCTTTTTCTTTTGCATCTTTAAATGCTAACGTAATTAATTTTAATAATGTAAGAAGAGGACCATTTTGTTACAAAATCCAAAGTCAAATTTATTACCAAATTAACACTGCCTTATATCCGGATAAAGGTGAAGACCCATGTTTTGGTCAATTATTTATTTATGATCCTGAAGAAGCAATTCATTATAGATTAAAAAGTAACAAAAATTTAGATAAAGAACTTTTGCAAACTATTGAAAATATTATGAGAACTTCTAATACATTCACAAAGTCTTTTATGATGATGTCAGAAGTAATTAAATTAGAAACTGATTTAGCAAAACAAAATAATGAAGAAATCACTGAGTTACAACTATTGTTTAGGTTGTAAAAAGGTTTTAATAAGAAAAGATATAATTTTCAATGTTACGATGAAGTTGCTTCAATTTTCGATACAAACTCAGAAGGAGAAATACCAGAATCTTATGTAACGGTTTATAATAAGTCTACAAAGGAACTAAAATCAGTTAGTAATTTAGATCTAAATTTTGAACCATGGATCTATCCCATATTTTATCCTCTTGGAAACAAAGGTTATAATATTAATATGATTCGTAGTAATAATGATTTTAGAAGTAAAAACCATACTATTTCTAGGTCTGCCTATTGTAAGTACAAAATTGCTATTAGAGCTAAGGAATTCAATCAATTTTTATATGGAGGAAGATTGTTTCAACAATGGGTAGTTGATAATTATGTAAAAATAGAGAAAGATATATTGCAATTTTGTGCAAATAATCAAGCTCAATTGAGAAGAGAAACATATCAAGGACTATCGATTATTTACAAAATCATGAGTTAGAAAATGATGTACATGTTGGAAAAATGCTTATATCGCCTTCCACTTTTATAGGATCACCTCGTAATATGATGCAACAATATCAGGATGCTATGGCTATGATTGGTCGCCATGGTAAACCAGATTTATTTATTACAATAACCTGTAATCCAAACTGGAAAGAAATACAAGAAAATTTGTTACCTCATCAAACTGCTGCTGACAGACATGATATAGTAACTGGAGTATATGCATTGAAGGTGAAACATCTTTTAAATGTTATTGTAGAAAAAAGTTATTTTGAGAAGTTAAGTCTTACGTTTATGTTATTGAATTTCAAAAAAGAGGATTGCCACATATTCATTTATTAGTTATATTGAAAGAATATATATATTTTCAAGGGTCATGATGCTGCGTCCATTATTATTATTATTACAAATGCGAATGGCGAGGTAACTGTCAATCATAATGAAATTAATCATTATGAAGAAAATAGATATGTAGGTCCAGTTGAAGCTGTATGGAAAATTTTAAGTAAACCTTTAGGGAAACAAAGCCACAGTATCAATCGTTTACCCATACATTTACCAAATGAACAGAATGTTGTTATTCGCGAAGGGAAAAATAATAACAATGTTTCTTTTGATTTACAGAAAAATACAAAATTGATTGATTTTTTTAAACTTAATGAGCGTGATAGTACTGCTCGTCAGTATTATTATACAGAAATACCAGAACATTATACACTCGGGTCGCAAAGTTTCAGTACATTTGGACTTTTACTTGTAAATGCTCGCTTTACTTCAAATTCAAATATTTCTGTAAAAATAGATGCAACAGCTATCAAACAAGGATCATTTTAAAGCTCAATAAATTTAGAGTCAAATAGGCAAAAAAAATAACCAATTTAATATTGTAAATTTGAAAATATAATTCTTTAAAGTTAGAGATTTTTTATGAAAATTGCGATTTCGGAATCTGGAGTTCAAGCGAACGCCAATTGAAGAAAAAAATTTTTTAAGACTTGACAGTTGTACAATAACAAGTACAAATTCCATTCTTTAATTCAAGACAAAAATCATTTACAAATATGAAGTATTTTTTTCAAATTGTATAAAAATAATTTCACTTGCTCTAAATTTTTCGAAGAATATAAATTGCAAATTCGTCGTTTCTATTCATTTGTTTTATCAATTAACCACACTTTTGAAAAATATTGAACCTCTTCACTGTAGTAAATTTAAATTATTTACATGAAATTTATCCTTCTTCTTATAATGTTACAAATTTTAACTCGCAATATTACTTATTTTATTTCAAGGTGAAATTTTTTAAATTTTACAATAAAAAAGAGATGCACATTTTTCAAAAATTAGGTTAATTGATAAAACAAGTGAACAGAAATGACGAATTTGCAATTTATATTCCTTGAAAACTTTAGAAAGCAAGAGTAATTATTTTTACAGAATTTAAGGCAAATATTGAATACTTATAAAAGATTTTGGTCTCGAATTAAAGAGTGAAATTTGTACATTATATTGTAAAACTGTCAAATCTTAAAGAAATTTTTTCATTAATTGGCGTTCGCTTAAACTCCAGATTATGAAATCGCAATTTTCATAAAAAAATCTCTAACTTTAAAGAATTATACTTTCAAATTTACAATATTAAATTGGTTATTTTTTTTGCCTATTTGACTCTAAATTTATTGAGCTTTGAAATAATCCTAGTTTGATAGCTGTAGCATCTATTTTTACAGAAATATTTGAATTTGAAGCAGGGACCGTCACGAAGCAAAGGTATCGTGTCGGTATCGTGTCACGATACGATATGATTCTACCACGGAGAAGAGTATCGTGTCGCGACACGATGCCGACACGATAGGATTTTCGTATCGTGTCGCATTACAAAAATAGCTGATTAAATTACATAAGATGTGCACAATCATATTATACAAAATTACAAAATAATGTTGGGGGCCATCCATAAATTACGAAAGATATTTTTTTTAATTTACCCCCCCCCTCCCATTAATGTAAGATATTTTACATACATTAGCGCCATTTTTATTGTTTGTAAGAATTTACACACCCCCATACCCCCTAAATGTCTTACGTAATTTATTACGTAAGACGTAATTTATTACATATAATAACTTAGGTAACTTAGTAACAAATTCAATATGGCGGACATGCGCAGAAGTGCAATTTAGTATTTATTGCTGCGCAGTAGTCTAATCTAGTATTAATTGCTGCGCAATAATGTAATTTTGTATTTATAACTGCGCAGTATGCAGGTTTAATATACTGCGCAGCAATAAATACTAAACTAGACTACTGCGCATGTCCAATTGCGGTGGTAGACTACTGCGCATCAATTAATACTAAATTACACTACTGCGCAGCAATAAATACCACATTACACTAATGCGCATCAATCAATACTAAATTATACTACTGCGCATCCATTAATACTAAATTACACTACTGCGCATCAATCAATACTAAATTATACTACTGCGCATCCATTAATACTAAATTAGACTACTGCGCATCCATTAATACTAAATTAGACTACTGCGCAGCAATAAATACCAAATTACACTACTGCGCATCCATTAATACTAAATTAGACTACTGCGCAGCAATAAATACCAAATTACACTACTGCGCATTTTTAAGTGTGGTGGTAGTACACTGCGCAACTTAAAATATATATATTTTTTTGGTTTTACAAGATGGCCGTATATGCGTCATGTGCTGATAAAAAGCATTTTTTAATGTAACATGTGCGACACGTTAATTTCGTATCGTGTCAATATCGTATCGTGTCGCAACACGATACTTTTCTCGACACGATGCATCGTGTCGGGCGTCGACACGATACCGACACGATACTGATTTTGGTGTCACATCGTGTCGGTGGCGGTCCCTGATTTGAAGTAAAGCGAGGATTTACAAGTAAACAGTCAAAATGTACTGAAACTTTGCGACCCGAGTGTACATGGATAACGAAATCTCTTCAATGGAGAAAAAGAATTCGTAAAGAAAAAGTATTGTGAAGAATGTATTCAAGTAATCCACGTCAATTGGAATTATTTCACCTTGGATTATTGTTGCTTACAGTAAAAGGAATTACTTCTTTCCAAAGTTTAAGAACAGATAATGGATTTATTCATGAATCTTTTACATCTGCCTGTTTAGCATTAGAACTTATAGAAGATAATAGTGAGTGGATTAGGACAATGGAAGAAGCTACTTTATGGATGATGCCTTATTCACTTCGACAATTATTTGTAAGAATTCTCATTCATTGTCATCCTGTACATCCGGAAAAACTTTGGGATAAATTTAAGGGTCCAATGTCAATAGACTATTCAAAAATTGACAATGTTGAAGCTGAAAAAATAGCTTATAAAAATATAAAATCAATGTCATTGAATGAAAGATATTGTATAACTGATTTTCAGGGTTTATTAGATATAGATGAAAATTTTTCTGAGCAGGTTGATGATATAAGTATTATGGAACATATCAAGATAGGAGAGAAGAATGATACTAAATTAAATGTTAAACAAAAAAATATGGTTGATTATACATTTAAAAAAGACAATCTAAAATAGTGAAAAAAATTTTTAATGATGAAAGGTTTTTCAACCTTTTTTAAATGTAGTTTAAATTGCAGTAGTATTTGTTTTGTATTATGCAATCCCAGAAACGCCCAACTAACAATATTTAGCAGATTTAGCAATTTAAAAAAAAATTATTTAGCTCCATAACATCCGCCATTATGAATTCGTAAATTCTCATCTTAAATTTATATTTAGCGACCTCAGAAATCCTCGAGTGATAATATTCATCATTCTGATTTTAGAACATTTTCTAAAAAATCTCCAACCATATTAGATACGACATTTTGAATTCTTAAAGTTTGCCTTGGATTTGCTCCCATATTTTCCTCATATTTTGGCCA
Organism: Leptopilina myrica (nomen nudum); assembly: GCA_032872475.1. Lineage (NCBI taxonomy): Eukaryota > Metazoa > Arthropoda > Insecta > Hymenoptera > Figitidae > Leptopilina > Leptopilina myrica (nomen nudum). The sequence continues at coordinate 10,558,265 of CM065460.1, forward strand.
TAATTCAAATTTCGGAATTTTTTTACCCTGAAAGATAAAAAAATCATAATTTTTTGCTCCCATATTTTCCCCATGCTTTCGCCAAATTTCAAAAATGCAAATTTTTTCGCTCTAAAAATTTTTTTTAATTTTTTGCTCCCATATTTTCTTCATATTTTGTCCAAAATTCAAATTTGGATATTTTAATTGTGATAAATAATTAAATATTTGATACAAATGAAGATTTAGTTACTTAGAAATATTATTTTATTGATGCAAATAAATATTTATTTCATACCGTCGAATAAAATACACAGATTTAATAAATATTTACTTGGTTCAAATAAATATTTATTGAAAAATCGACAATTAAACTATTTAATTTTTATTTGATTTAATTAAATTATTTTTAGAGTAGAAATTATGCAAATTATTTATTGAAAGAAAAGAATGAGTTGGTGAACAATATTGTTATTGAGAAATAAAAATTATGCATATATCCTATTTGTTAATCATAATTTTTTAACAATTAAAATTTTTTAAATATTTTTTATAAATAAACATGAGAAAAATTTAAATAAATTAAACATTTAAAGCTTAAAGGAGTTTTATACGTAAGCTTATATAAGCATGTGTCAAGACTGTTGAATAATTGCTTAGTGCAATTTTGGAATATAAAATATAAAACAAAATTGAATCCTTTAAGAAAAAATTCTTTTAATAAATATGTGTTCATCTTTAGGATAATGTTAGAAACTTTTTCAATGTTAAAATTTTTCCATATTGAATATTGAACAGCAAAAAGAAAGGGGGCGCGCGTAGCGCGCAAGTACAAGTGACTAGTATTTATTAAATAATTAATGAGTAGAGTGCCCAAGGAAATTCCAATTAAAATAAATGTATAATTTTAAAAGAAATCAAGTTTAAAATGATTTGTTAAAATTCCCTTTTCTCTACAAAAGATATAAGTAAAAAAAATTATGTTTTCATATTGTGCAAATTCAAAATAATACTAATTTTACTGTTCTGGTGAATTATTTTCAAACAATTTTTTATTACTTAGATGAATATAGCAAATATACGTATTTTAAAATAAAAATCAGTATTTATGTTTCTATTTTTTATGATTTATAATGAGTTTTTCAAAAAATGGGCTACGTTAGACTGCATAACCAGTTAAAAATTGAAAAAAATTATTTAAAAGAATGTATAATGTATTTAGTGAAATAAACCACTAAAAGATAATCTACTTTTACTAAAGAATATTGTATATTAATTGCCGAATTTTTTAAAATTTTTGAGCAACCAGCTCTAGTCGATTTTCGCTGGAATGACCCAGAATACAATTAATAGTTAATTTAAGCTATACAATTTTTATTATTATTTATTTTTAGTATTAAATTTTAAAAAGAAATTACAAAAAAATAGTTAATTAAGCCAAAACATTTATATTATCATCTATCTCTAAAAAATCAACATTTTGTTAAAGATTATGTTTAAAAAATAAAGAAATTATTTCACTTTTTAAATCTTTTTTTAATAACAATTCAGATTTTGTTAAATAATTTTCAAATTTTGTTAGAAATAAATAAAAGAAACTATAGTAATTCGATTTGTCTGACAAAAGATTTTTGACAACACTTATTTTTTAATAGAAAAGAATAAAAGAAATTTTCTTGATTTTTATTTGTCACCAGCACCTGCTTAATTTTTAAAATTAAATTTAAAAGTTAAATATTTTTTGCTTTAAATCCAATTCTAAACTTGGTACAGCAAAGCAAAAAAATAAATAAAATCAATAGATTTTTATTTTAATAATTATTTTTTAGAATTATTAAAAAATTGAAACAGAATCTTTTGCTATTATAAATTAAATAAGAAATAAAAGATTCTTCACCTCACGCGGCAGGGTTCAATGCTGTGAGGGTTCAGTATAATTTTATAAAGTTTTGCCCGGCGCCAGTTGACAAAAGGTCGACAATTAAACTAAGTTAAACAAATAATTCAATCAGCAAGAAACACCTCAAGGAGGGTGAGTTGGGTGAACCCAATAAAATAATGATATTTAATATTGAGCGTTTATTAAAAGATTTACTTACATATAGTCGAGTTGATAAACGCTCGCTTTGTGGCCACACAATCACACCAATATAAACAATACAAATATATCAATAACTAATGTTACGCTTGACACGCGAACCAGGAATGAGGAACCGGCCGGCACGCGCCTTCTCAAAATATTAGCGCCTGCGCACGGTAACCCAATCCAGGGTCGCATGAAACCCCTTTGGGCCCTTCTCGCCCCCAACTAAGGAAATCTCCTTAGAGAACGTCGACTAAAATAATTCTCCTGTTACACTCTTCCCCTTCGAAGGCGACGTACAATAAGAAATTTCCTGAAAAACTAAACATATCGTTAAAATAAAAATTAGGGCGAGAAATAAAGAAACACAATTAATATTAAGCAGATCCTTATATAACGCTCAAAATAGTGTGAAATTTCAGTTTATTTCTGTCGACTTATATAATGAACTAAAAGATTAATTTTTTAAATTTTCATTGCTCGAGTACGATTTGTCGACTAGATACCATTAATATAAGAAAATAATAATATCAAATTAAATTCGTAGAAAATTATAAAAGAAAAATAATACTTGGTTGTTTAACAAAAAAAACTAATAATACATAAGTATTCGTCGATTATAGCATTAAGCTTGAAATGTTCTTGAACTTCGTTGGAACGATCACTCTGATCTCCTCGTCTCCTCGTAGTTCTGGTCGCTTTCTCATGACTTCGTCCATAGTCTCCTTTGTTTGTGGTTCGAGTAATGCTTTGACGGCTCTCTGACGTTTTTCCTCAGAGAATTGCAGAGGTGACGATACGTTGATCTTTGCTGATTTGTCGACTGACATCAATGCATTTTCGCGAATGAGGAATTTTCTAATCCGAATGGGAAGGTCATCCTTATCGTTGAATTTAGCCTTAATTCGACGTTTTAAATCGTCGACTGTATTGTCAACTAAATAGCGATGATCCTTCGGGATCAAGAAAGATGGCCAGGTCGCGTAATTCAAGCGAAGATAATCAATCAGACCCGCGTGGCGGATGTTACAGTCTGGACACTCTGGACAGTACAAATACTCCTCTCTTGAACAACCAGGGCAACATCCCAAAGCAATTTCGTGTTCGATACCATGGGGGAAGATACAATCCAAAGTATCAAAACCGTCGGCTCCACAGATCGTGCAGAATCCCGGACGATACGACAACAAGCACTCTCTGAATCCATGTTCTCTGGATCTACAGTTGATGCATCCGTGACCAGTTTGTTTCTTCACCTGTGTGACGTATGTCTGAGTAGAGCGGTCGACCATCCTTGATTCCTTCTTCTCAATCAACAACTGAGCTCTCTTCAAAATCAAATCTCGCAGAAGTGCTTCACTTACAATTCTGCTGTCGACCAAGTACAGCGGCTGTTGAGTTCCCTCCGGATTTAATAAATTAGGAACTCCCAGCCCCTCCAAGACGTCACGAAAACTGGGCAGTTGGAAAGACATTGGTTCCACCCTAACTGATGGAGCCAACTCCACTTTAGAAGTCTCAGCCATGGAAAATGGTTTACCTGTCGACTCTGAAATCTTGACTGAGTGGTTCTGGTTGATGATCCTCCTCCTTCTTATGTTTTCGGCTTGAATTTGATTTGGTGTCACTATGCTGACCATTCCTGTGCCAGGTTTAATTGGCTTCCAGGTTCTGACCTCCTGCAGAAAACTATTAACTTCGTCAGTTGTTCGTTTACGATCACTCGTTGACGACGGCAGTGCTGCATATAACGTTGACACTACTGTCATATTTTCTTCATATTTTGTCCAAAATTCAAATTTGGATATTTTAATTGTGATAAATAATTAAATATTTGATACAAATGAAGATTTAGTTACTTAGAAATATTATTTTATTGATGCAAATAAATATTTATTTCATACCGTCGAATAAAATACACAGATTTAATAAATATTTACTTGGTTCAAATAAATATTTATTGAAAAATCGACAATTAAACTATTTAATTTTTATTTGATTTAATTAAATTATTTTTAGAGTAGAAATTATGCAAATTATTTATTGAAAGAAAAGAATGAGTTGGTGAACAATATTGTTATTGAGAAATAAAAATTATGCATATATCCTATTTGTTAATCATAATTTTTTAACAATTAAAATTTTTTAAATATTTTTTATAAATAAACATGAGAAAAATTTAAATAAATTAAACATTTAAAGCTTAAAGGAGTTTTATACGTAAGCTTATATAAGCATGTGTCAAGACTGTTGAATAATTGCTTAGTGCAATTTTGGAATATAAAATATAAAACAAAATTGAATCCTTTAAGAAAAAATTCTTTTAATAAATATGTGTTCATCTTTAGGATAATGTTAGAAACTTTTTCAATGTTAAAATTTTTCCATATTGAATATTGAACAGCAAAAAGAAAGGGGGCGCGCGTAGCGCGCAAGTACAAGTGACTAGTATTTATTAAATAATTAATGAGTAGAGTGCCCAAGGAAATTCCAATTAAAATAAATGTATAATTTTAAAAGAAATCAAGTTTAAAATGATTTGTTAAAATTCCCTTTTCTCTACAAAAGATATAAGTAAAAAAAATTATGTTTTCATATTGTGCAAATTCAAAATAATACTAATTTTACTGTTCTGGTGAATTATTTTCAAACAATTTTTTATTACTTAGATGAATATAGCAAATATACGTATTTTAAAATAAAAATCAGTATTTATGTTTCTATTTTTTATGATTTATAATGAGTTTTTCAAAAAATGGGCTACGTTAGACTGCATAACCAGTTAAAAATTGAAAAAAATTATTTAAAAGAATGTATAATGTATTTAGTGAAATAAACCACTAAAAGATAATCTACTTTTACTAAAGAATATTGTATATTAATTGCCGAATTTTTTAAAATTTTTGAGCAACCAGCTCTAGTCGATTTTCGCTGGAATGACCCAGAATACAATTAATAGTTAATTTAAGCTATACAATTTTTATTATTATTTATTTTTAGTATTAAATTTTAAAAAGAAATTACAAAAAAATAGTTAATTAAGCCAAAACATTTATATTATCATCTATCTCTAAAAAATCAACATTTTGTTAAAGATTATGTTTAAAAAATAAAGAAATTATTTCACTTTTTAAATCTTTTTTTAATAACAATTCAGATTTTGTTAAATAATTTTCAAATTTTGTTAGAAATAAATAAAAGAAACTATAGTAATTCGATTTGTCTGACAAAAGATTTTTGACAACACTTATTTTTTAATAGAAAAGAATAAAAGAAATTTTCTTGATTTTTATTTGTCACCAGCACCTGCTTAATTTTTAAAATTAAATTTAAAAGTTAAATATTTTTTGCTTTAAATCCAATTCTAAACTTGGTACAGCAAAGCAAAAAAATAAATAAAATCAATAGATTTTTATTTTAATAATTATTTTTTAGAATTATTAAAAAATTGAAACAGAATCTTTTGCTATTATAAATTAAATAAGAAATAAAAGATTCTTCACCTCACGCGGCAGGGTTCAATGCTGTGAGGGTTCAGTATAATTTTATAAAGTTTTGCCCGGCGCCAGTTGACAAAAGGTCGACAATTAAACTAAGTTAAACAAATAATTCAATCAGCAAGAAACACCTCAAGGAGGGTGAGTTGGGTGAACCCAATAAAATAATGATATTTAATATTGAGCGTTTATTAAAAGATTTACTTACATATAGTCGAGTTGATAAACGCTCGCTTTGTGGCCACACAATCACACCAATATAAACAATACAAATATATCAATAACTAATGTTACGCTTGACACGCGAACCAGGAATGAGGAACCGGCCGGCACGCGCCTTCTCAAAATATTAGCGCCTGCGCACGGTAACCCAATCCAGGGTCGCATGAAACCCCTTTGGGCCCTTCTCGCCCCCAACTAAGGAAATCTCCTTAGAGAACGTCGACTAAAATAATTCTCCTGTTACACTCTTCCCCTTCGAAGGCGACGTACAATAAGAAATTTCCTGAAAAACTAAACATATCGTTAAAATAAAAATTAGGGCGAGAAATAAAGAAACACAATTAATATTAAGCAGATCCTTATATAACGCTCAAAATAGTGTGAAATTTCAGTTTATTTCTGTCGACTTATATAATGAACTAAAAGATTAATTTTTTAAATTTTCATTGCTCGAGTACGATTTGTCGACTAGATACCATTAATATAAGAAAATAATAATATCAAATTAAATTCGTAGAAAATTATAAAAGAAAAATAATACTTGGTTGTTTAACAAAAAAAACTAATAATACATAAGTATTCGTCGATTATAGCATTAAGCTTGAAATGTTCTTGAACTTCGTTGGAACGATCACTCTGATCTCCTCGTCTCCTCGTAGTTCTGGTCGCTTTCTCATGACTTCGTCCATAGTCTCCTTTGTTTGTGGTTCGAGTAATGCTTTGACGGCTCTCTGACGTTTTTCCTCAGAGAATTGCAGAGGTGACGATACGTTGATCTTTGCTGATTTGTCGACTGACATCAATGCATTTTCGCGAATGAGGAATTTTCTAATCCGAATGGGAAGGTCATCCTTATCGTTGAATTTAGCCTTAATTCGACGTTTTAAATCGTCGACTGTATTGTCAACTAAATAGCGATGATCCTTCGGGATCAAGAAAGATGGCCAGGTCGCGTAATTCAAGCGAAGATAATCAATCAGACCCGCGTGGCGGATGTTACAGTCTGGACACTCTGGACAGTACAAATACTCCTCTCTTGAACAACCAGGGCAACATCCCAAAGCAATTTCGTGTTCGATACCATGGGGGAAGATACAATCCAAAGTATCAAAACCGTCGGCTCCACAGATCGTGCAGAATCCCGGACGATACGACAACAAGCACTCTCTGAATCCATGTTCTCTGGATCTACAGTTGATGCATCCGTGACCAGTTTGTTTCTTCACCTGTGTGACGTATGTCTGAGTAGAGCGGTCGACCATCCTTGATTCCTTCTTCTCAATCAACAACTGAGCTCTCTTCAAAATCAAATCTCGCAGAAGTGCTTCACTTACAATTCTGCTGTCGACCAAGTACAGCGGCTGTTGAGTTCCCTCCGGATTTAATAAATTAGGAACTCCCAGCCCCTCCAAGACGTCACGAAAACTGGGCAGTTGGAAAGACATTGGTTCCACCCTAACTGATGGAGCCAACTCCACTTTAGAAGTCTCAGCCATGGAAAATGGTTTACCTGTCGACTCTGAAATCTTGACTGAGTGGTTCTGGTTGATGATCCTCCTCCTTCTTATGTTTTCGGCTTGAATTTGATTTGGTGTCACTATGCTGACCATTCCTGTGCCAGGTTTAATTGGCTTCCAGGTTCTGACCTCCTGCAGAAAACTATTAACTTCGTCAGTTGTTCGTTTACGATCACTCGTTGACGACGGCAGTGCTGCATATAACGTTGACACTACTGATCGTGTTTCATCAAGATCAAGCAAGAACTCATCAACGGCCTCCTTTGAGCTTCTCGGTGGAAGTGCGCAAGCTTCGCCCAAGCTTTTGTTAGATAGCGTCTCACTGGCGCGTTCCTGGATAACTACTGCCTGCAGCTCCAACCTCTGGGCTTCGATGTCCTCCTGTATTTTTCGCATTACTCGATCCATCTCGGTTTTTTGTGCTTGTAGGAGTTCGAGTTTGTCGACCAGCTGGTCAACTCTGCTGACAGACGACATCCTGTTGACGATGATCGAAGTTCAAAGCTACGCAAAAGAATCACAATTTTCTTAAACTTCTCCTAGGTATCTTTAAATCTGTTACGCAATATTTCCCTACTGATTTCCCAGATTTTTCGACCAATTTTACTGTTGACGGACCAAGGACTTTACTAATAAAAACAGGACCTAGGTACTTATAGGCTAACTTTGATGAATAACTCTCACCCTTATTACTCAATTTTTTATTAGGATAGTAGACCTCCATACCTTCTTTTAATTCTACCATCGAAGTCCTACTCGAATTCACGGTGGCAAGGCGTTTATCGTTATAGTCCTGTAATCTTTTTTCGATCTTATGTCTAAATTCGTCAATTAGTCGCATACGTCCCGCCCAAAAGGAAATCGAGTCGTCAACAAAATCATTCACTTCCCCTTCAAATGACTAAGAATCAAACTTTCCGTTTCTCCGTCGCTACTGTCAACGTCAGAGTCTGAGTCATTCAACAGTTTAAAACAGATTGTATCCCCTACATCGCATTTGTAGTCTATTTCCCTCTCTAAGTCTTTAACTGTTTCTATATTTATGTCATTCGGTTATCCCGATGAAACCGAAACCTTCCTAGCCTCTTTTATGCCACTTCTTTCAGTAACCTGAGGATTGACTACTGAGGGCGCTACCCGTTTCCCTGTCGACGATCGCATTCTAAATTGGAGTGACCTACTTGTCGGCAAATACAACAAACCAATTTTGGTTTATTTTTACAAAAACGAGGTCCATGACCCTTTTGACCGCAATTGAGGCAAATTACGTTTTCCCATCTATTTTGTCCTGGAGATTCGCCTCGATCTGAAGATCTTTTATTAGTCTCCTGAGAAGTAGATGAATTAACGGATTGAGGATCATTCGTTTTACGATCAATAAAGCGCCGTAAATTACTTTCTAAACGACTTCGATTTAACGATTTTCCCCTATTCTTTGTATCCGTGAATGCATTCAAATCGGTGGCGACTTCGTTATCTGTTTCTATAACTTCCGAGTCAGAGTCGCTATCGTCTTCAAATTCCATTCTTTCACCCGATTGCATGTTATTAAATCTAACCTTTGTCGACCTACCACGACTAGATTGTGAGTCGACTACCCGCCGATATAAATAACTTCTTTCGCTTACGTAATGAAAGAAATCGCGATAATTTCTCAGAGGTAAATTTAATATTTCGAAAGTTATTTTTGGATTGAACTTTGTGAGAATCTGTTTTAATTGTTCTCTAAAATCAGGTGGATATTGCATCCGTTCAAAAACAATTCTCGCGCGACAGGCAAACTCTGCTAAGCTTTCCGCTCTTTCTAATTCAAGATCCCTAATCTCGAGAAGTAAATCTGCATCATCCTTTTTTACCCCCCACTCGTACTGAAATGCACGTACAAAATCATGCCACGTCTGCCATGATCTTTTATTTAGGAGGTGCCAGGATTTGTATGGACCCTCGAAAAGTTGTGATAAATAGGGTAGAAAGTAGTCCTTATTTATGCCGGTTGACGACAGATGATCCTCCAATAGCAATAAAAATTGTTCCGGATCCTTTGTTGTCTTTGGGAAAGAAATTTTCCAAGACGACAAAATCCTCCCGATTCTGATTGCATCAGGGATATCTTCATATCCTTCATTTCTTAGAGGACTACGCATATTAACTCGTTCCCCCATATCAGAATTATTATTTCTCCATGAGAAAAGCGATCCCGGTCGCCGTCCCTGAGAATTATTTGTCGTTTCGTTAAAATTTGAAAATTCCGACTCGTTTTCTTTTCCATTAAAGTCAGTTATTAATTCACGATAACGATCTTCCGAAACTAAAATGTCGTTTTCGATCCACTGACCGTTCAATGATGGTTTTGAAATTTTTATTTGAATCAATTTAGGAACCGGTACTTTCACGCGATCTTTTTCGTCTAAGTCTCTAAAACGCACCCGTCGTGAATCACCTTCAGGTGGAAAATGTTGAGATTGATTCATTTTCTCTGGTCTTACGTACGCAGCGGTAGAACCGGGCAATTTTCGATCCGCATGAGATCCATCGATTGTATTTTGCAAAGAAAATACATTCTCACTTAAAAACGAATTCTCATCCGAACCAGCTGAATAAGTTGGACTTGCCCGATTACTCGCTTCCGTTTGTCGACCTACTCCCTCGTAAAGCTCTCTCTCTGTATCTAATAAATTACCCTCAGATTTCAATTGTTTCATAATTTTATTTTGATTATTTAAAACCTGAGACATTTGTTTCGAAAGAGCCATAAAATCGTCAACAATATCTATATTCGATACAAGTTTCCTTAAGTCAACTAATTCTGTTTTTAATTTGTCAAAATTGTCAACTCTATCTTTTATTTTATCCATGTTTGTTTTTAAGGTGTTAATTTTCTGAGAAATATCCGCATAAGGGCCATAATGCATTGTAGGGAGATTTTTATTACCCCCCAAAGAAGACATATTTAAACTATCAAGTGACAGTCTATCTCCCTTTCGCAGGTTTGTATCTCCAAATCCTAACAAATAATTGCCCTCTCTTGACGTGACCGGTTGTCTATTGCTTTTCGCGGTTTCGTTACTATTTTCCGTCTCCATGAGTTCTATTTGATCAGTACCCCCCTCTCTCTCAGTTTGCATCCCGAGATCTCTAAATTGGTTAAAATTATCAGACCTATTCTTTTTTGAATTTAATCTCTGACTTAAACTTCCCTCGGGTTGTTTGGGCATTCCTTGTGATGAAATTTAAGGAGAGAAAGAAAAGAGAAAAAGAAAAATATTGCCAAACTAATCTATTCTCGATTATTAATGACAACCCGAAATCCTCCAGAGCTTTAAATACGCTGGGTTATTTCTCACATCAATAAGGAAAAAGAAGAAAAACAAAAGAAAGTACTCCAAAAAAGAAAAAAATACTCCCCTTCCTTATTGTATTTTCCGAATTTATTTTATCGCGTTTTTCTAACGAGTTGCCACCCCTTAACTCAAGCAGGTTAAATTCGTCCCTATCAAGACGATAATTCGCGGCAATTCTATTAATAATTCTTTCTAAATCTATTAAAAAATTCCAAAGATAAAAATTTTACTAATATGGAAGTCCACTAAACAATATTCCTTAAAAATAAAAAAAAATTCAAGATTTTTTTCTGTAGAATTCCTAGATAAATAATACGTAATTAATAACATAATTAAACACATAATAAATAAACACAATACAGTAAAATAATATAAACATGGCAATAACAATAATTTATATAATAATAATCATTCATAAAAAATTCAACAAAACGCAAGGTAATAAATAATATTTGATAAAACACTAATTATTTCTTTTCTATCAAAACACTAATGATTTTAAAATTTCTTTTAACTTGAGAACAATAATTGAAATTTTAGAATTACTCATCAAGGGAAAAAAAATAACAAGAAATAATCAAATAATAATTTTAATTCTTGGTAAGCAGGGCAAGATCTAACTTCCAAGACGACTGATTCATTTCTAACAATTTATTTTACTCACGAAAAATTAAAACAATTGTATTCAAAATAATAATTTTATCAGTCGACAATTAAAGAAAATTTTACTTTTCTGAGAAAAATATAGCAAATTTTAATTTCCTTTTATGTCAGAGCAACATCCAACAAAAGGAATAAATATTTCATCAAAATGGCGTCGTCTCTCTCATCTAAAAGACACACTACACAACAATAAATTGTCTCTCTCGGCTGACCAGGGCAAGATCTTTGCCAACCGACAGAAAATCCAAAATGATCAATCAACAGCAAAATTTAGTATTTTTCAGAATATATAAAAAAACTATGTAGCAAAATACAAGTCAGTATAATTCGTCGTAAAAAAATACAAAATAACTCTGTCAAAAGAAAAATTCCTAGTAATACACACAAAATTCACACATAAAACGAAAAAAATGTAGCAAGATACGAAATTTAACATTAGTCTGTGCAAAAAAATACATAAATAATTTTGTCAAAAATTAAAATTTGATTCCTGGTTCTTAACTCATTAAAAAGAATTCACAAAATCAATAGTCACACTTATTATCAATTTCACACATAAAATAAATTAAAATCTGGGAAATATTCGTCGAATTCGTTTTATTTCGACGACAATAGTTAGATTATAATTTGAGACAGTCGACTATAAATACTGCGACTCTCAAGGTTACGTTAGCTATACAACAATAGTTCAACGATCAAAAGAAAACCTTTCTCAAAATTTATTTTCTACTATATTCCAAATAAGATTTTAAAAATAATTATGAAAAAAAACAATTGATATAAGACTGAAATTTCACAAAATAATAATGAAAAAATTTATTAATTTACCCCAACGTGCCCCACGTTGGGCGCCAATTGAAACAGAATCTTTTGCTATTATAAATTAAATAAGAAATAAAAGATTCTTCACCTCACGCGGCAGGGTTCAATGCTGTGAGGGTTCAGTATAATTTTATAAAGTTTTGCCCGGCGCCAGTCGACAAAAGGTCGACAATTAAACTAAGTTAAACAAATAATTCAATCAGCAAGAAACACCTCAAGGAGGGTGAGTTGGGTGAACCCAATAAAATAATGATATTTAATATTGAGCGTTTATTAAAAGATCTACTTACATATAGTCGAGTTGATAAACGCTCGCTTTGTGGCCACACAATCACACCAATATAAACAATACAAATATATCAATAACTAATGTTACGCTTGACACGCGAACCAGGAATGAGGAACCGGCCGGCACGCGCCTTCTCAAAATATTAGCGCCTGCGCACGGTAACCCAATCCAGGGTCGCATGAAACCCCTTTGGGCCCTTCTCGCCCCCAACTAAGGAAATCTCCTTAGAGAACGTCGACTAAAATAATTCTCCTGTTACAAAATAAATAAGACTTTAATTCAATTCACATTATTAAAAAATACAAAATAATTAATTCTTATTATTTATTATTAATCAATATTTATTTAAAAAATTGTGATAAATAAATAGAAAATGATGAAAAAAATACTACAAATTTTGTAAAAACAATATGATTGTCAAAATTAATTACAAAATGAAAGTTTTTTAAAACAATGTTGATGGAGAAATATAAATAGTTCAAATTACTTTATTTTTATTCGATTTTAAAGAAAGAAAAAGAAATTATGCAAATTTTTTTATTGATTTTTAGATGAAACTTAAAATAAATTCATTTTTAGAAGGCTAAAAAATTAAATCTTATTAACGAAATTCTTCAAATGAAATTAAACATTTTGTTTTTTAATAAAAAAAATGTAAATTGTGAATAGACATTATTATTAGATTATTATATTAGGGGAGAGTGGAGCAAACCGGACCCCTCTCAATATTTCCAAAATGGCGAAATTGTCAAAAGTGCTATTTAGAAATTTGAAACAACCTTGTGTAGTATGCCCTATTTTTTCAATTTGACATTTTTTACTTTTGTTTGTGCAACGCTGAAAGCAAAAGTTTTTTTAAAATTTTTTTTCTACACTTTTCCGAATTTTTTTAAAGGAAATTCTGAGGAAATCGTGTAATATTTCCAAATATTAGGTCTTGGGCTTTAAAGGTACACATAAATATATATATATATATATATACAATATTTGGTTTGCTCTTCTCTTCCCTATTATAATTATATCTATTATCATTAGAATGAGAAAATACTTGAGCGTTTTTTTAGCTTGTAAAATATAAAATATCTTTATATACATAAAAGAATAAAAATTGTAATTATGAAATACACAAATTCTTCCTACACATTTTTTTTATTAATTTAAAATGGAAAAACAATTGTTAAAAATTGTAATTAAAAAACAAAAATTTACCAACTGTTTATTTTTAAAAAATAAACAACAAATAATTATAAAATTTATAAATCAATATTATGAATATTTTTTCCCTTATTTTATAAAAACAATATCTTTTAACCTTCTTTCTTCTTAAATAATAAAAATTTTTATATTGACAAATCGAAAAGCTGTATAATTTCGATCTGTCAAGCAAAGTGTTTTGAAAAAGAAAAATAACAAAAGCATTTACAAAGACTAATTTCAAACTGCGGACAGAATGAATGAAAAATACCAAGATTATTCCTTAATTAAGTAAAGAACACAAAAAGAAAATTAATTGTATTCAGTTACGACTAAAAAAATAAATCAAATAAGAAAAATATTACATTTTATTCTTTTTTCTACTCTGTCACAGAGAAATGAAAAATTATCTACCAATAAGGAAACATTACGCCCATTGGTGTTTTCGCTTAAATGTAAAAGTCCCCACTTCTAATTCCCCTACCATTCTTTTACTCACTCCTTCTATCTGTCACTGAGAATATAGAAAACCATGATGCCCAAACCAAAAAAAGTAGTCGTTACTTTCTTAACTATTCGCCTCTCTCTCGCTCCTACTCTAAACTGAAAGAAAAGACGATACTTTCCACTCCTTCTCTGTAACATGCTTTCTCTCTCATATACTCTGACAAACTTCTCTCTCCAACTCTTCTCTGTCATCAAAAGCACAGCAGGAGGGCGGACGGAATTCTTGCGGACAGAATGAATGAAAGACTACGGAGATTAATATAGATAATTATCAAAATACTATTTATATCTAAAAAATAATAGTATTTTGATAATATTTACTAAACGGTTAATCCTAGTGTAAAAATACTTGGCATAAATATTTATTACACTCTAATGAACGATTTTTACACTGTAAGTTTTTGATTATTAAAAATTTTTCGCACAAATGAAAGCAAAACTCTTGAAATTTGTAAATAATAATTTGACACTGAGCAAGAAAAAAATAATATAAGATTTAACTTTATTTATAATATAATATAATATAATTAATGTAAATATTATACACTAAATAAATATTTATATTTATTTACCATTGATATCTTAATATTATAATTATAATATTATTATTTTGAATAATAATAATGCTTATTATATTATTATATAATTAGTATAGTATTTAATAATAATAACAATAATTTCTAAATAATATAAAAATTATACCTAATTATTAAATTTTTAGAAATTATTTAATATTTAATAAGTATTTAGGATTAATTTAGATAATTTTGTATATTATTTAAAAATTATTCATGAACATATGTTATTCAGTGTCAACGTAATAAATAAACTGAATATTGTATCATGGTTGATTCAAGCTTGAATAAAGATTGGATATTCAAGCTTCACACACGAAGATTGACCGAGTCTTGAATCGAGCTTGGGACGAACATTGGTCTCCAATGTTGAACCAACATTGAATGATAGTGTTTTAAAGACTGCTACAACTCTGGGTTAACCACGCTGGGCGCTCAAGGCTCAATGAAGCTTCAACCCATCGTCAGCATTAGTTTTTCGCGCCTGGGATGTGTTTTATGAAAAAAATGAAAGTAAGATTTTATGTTTTTATTTTTCATTTATATCAAGTGAAAATATATACAAAGTTTTTTCTAACCTTGAACGAAGGAGTGGGGGAAATCAGTGGCGCAATGTTTTCGAGAATGATTTTATACTTTTTCAAAATACAATATTTATGGGAATTACAAAAGAATTTTTTTTAACAACAAATGATTATTATTGTTTATCACATTTAACAAATAATTCTCTTCGTACATATTATTCTATTGAATATAAAATAATATTAAAACGAAAAAACTGTACTTAATTACACCGACACACAAAAAAATTGGATTGGCAGGACTGCCATGTGGTAGGTTTTCTTCCTTAAGGTGTGTCAAAAAAGAAAAACATTGTCTGGCCTAAAAGATAGCTCGTGTTCTCTTTTTACAGGCTTGGTAGGAGGGGGGGGTGAATTTTGAGAAACTGATTTTTATGGGAATTTACTTAATTTCTATAAATAAAGCTAAATTTTTGCTTCTTCTGAATGCTTCTTTGAATTCAGTGACTTTAATAACATTTATAAGAATTTAATATAAAAAAAATTGGACAAGTGCAAGTTGTACTCGCACTGTCCAGTACGCAAATATTAAAACAATACTTGCAACATTTATCGATAATTGGTAGAATTAAAAAAAACAATTAAAAAAATGTATTAAAATCATTTGATAAAAGAGATAACTCAAAAAATTAAAGTATGGTACATCTAATATTGTAAACAATAATAAGTAGAAGAACAAAATTTTAAAAATTAGTTCCTGTTTATTTTTTAATTTTACCAATTATGGATAAACGTTGCAAGTATTGTTTTAATATTTGTGTATGGAACCCGTCATTGCAGTACGAGTGCAACTCGCATTTGTCCAATTTTTTTATTTTTAGTTACAAAGTTAAAGGTTAGCGCGTCGAATCTCTCCTTGCATATCGAGAGAAAATATTATAAGTTGCAGAAACCAACTTTATCATGCTCGATCCCCACAGTACTCCCCCTAAGTGAAACGGTAATTTAAAAATCACAAATTCAATTACTTATTGTAGTGACATTCGAAGGAGTGTTTAAATAAATGTAAAAAGTGTAACTTTGGCCGAGACTGACATTACAAATTGTCAAAAATTTAAAGGTGTGAAAATGAAATTTGAAAGTTTTGAAAATCTATAATGTGAACTACGCCTGCGTTAACAAAAATATACAAGTAATTATAATTAACGACACGTTGTTCCAATCTAAACGTTTTAATTTTAACGACGTATTATTATCTTCCTTAATGCCCTTTGTGCTTGCGAAAGCTCTGTCATTTCAATCTCTGATGAAAAAGTAATTGCATCGTCACGCGATAACGTGTCAGCGACAACGTTAACGTCGCCGGGAAGATACTCTATCACAGAGGTGAACTGTGACAAAAATGAGAGTTGTTGTTGTCTCGGTGAAGCCTTTTCGCTATTCTTTTGAAACGCGTAAACCAACTGTTTGTGATCCGTACAAATCTTGAACTCGTGACCTTCCAGAAAATATCTAACATATTTAACCGATTCGTAAATTGCGGTAAGTTCGCGGCCGTTCGTGTTGTACTTCGCCTGGGCGGAATTGAATTTTCTACTGAAAAAGGCTTGTGGTTTCCATGATTTATTTAAAAATTGCTCTAGAGCTGCTCCCATCCCTAGATCTGAAGCGTCTGTAACTACGCGTGTAGGTGCACTAGGGGATGGATACGCCAGCAGTGTTGCCACCGACAAGGCCTCCTTTACCGCGTTACTTCTTCTCGTTAGAGAGAGAAGGCTTAAAGGCGCGTTCGTTTAGCGCGTCGAATCTCTCCTTACATGTCGAGAGAAAATATTATAAGTTGCAGAAACCAACTTTATCATGCTCGATCCCCACAAATGTGCTTTTCGTCTGCTTTCTGTGTGCCTCTTATAATCGGACCAATCGGACTACTTCGGCAATCTTCGGTTTATTAAAGGTAGAAATATTTGAAAATATAAACCAAGCGATAATTTCTTATTCCAATTTTATGATTATAATTGTGTACAATTTATAATAAAATTGTTGTTTTTCTTATAACTATATACACTAAAGAAAAAGTATTGAACCAAAAAAATTTTTCTTGGTTAAGCAAATCGTGAAATTGAATACGGCTAAGACTATTGTAGTATTGATTCAAGAAAACGATTTTCTTGACATAGTATATTTGGGGAGAAGAACATATGTGTTGGATAAAATAAATAGTAATTTAAAGAAAATAAAAAAATGATTTGCCCAATGCTCAAAATTACTTGACACAAGAAAATAAATTTCTTCCAGTAAGAATATAAGAAAATAATAATAATATTTTATTAATAATAATAAATAATAAGAAAATATGAGTTTGTTTTAAGTAAATTAGGTCAAGAAAATGCATTTACTTGATTCAATGAAATTTTTTTCAGTGTATACAAATATAATAAATTAAATTCTTTTATTTTTATATATATTTAAATGCATCATTTGATTTTTGAAAATATTTAAGAATCTTATTCCAGACAAATGTTTTTAAACGTTTTTCGATCAACAATTTTCAATTTTTTTTAAAATTTTTAATTTAATTAAAAAAAACAAATTGTATTTATATCTTAAACAAATTGGAAATTTCTGTATTTAAACGTTCATTAATAATTTTTTTCAATAATAATATTAATAATAATAATGATTAATTTATAATGAATAATATTATTACATATAATAATAATTATTAGGGGAGACTGGGCGAAAAGTTAAATTTTGCATAAATGTTTTCTTTTTGGCAATATAATCCGCTTAGATGCAAATATTTGTATATCAGTATTGTAGGGCAACTTGTCCTCTACAACTTTCAATAAAAAAGTTCCTGATATTTTCGCATAAAATATATGTTTTGTCCTTTTTTGAAAATTTTTTTTTTTTTACTTTTCGCCCCATGCTGGGGCGAAAAGTTAAATTCTCTTTTTAGCCTACTAAAACTATTTTCTGATAGGTGATAAGTATTAGATAAGTTAAAGTATACGTAAACAAGTAATTTAGTAAATAAAAGATCTTTGTTTAATTAAAAAAAGCTTTAGAATAGTTGTAAAGTTAAAAAATTGAAATTTCAAAAAAAAAATTTTTTTGTTTATTTCATGTGAACGGTCTTCTTTTTTGACAGACTACTTGCCCAATGTTAAATAAATAATTTTTAAACAAATAAACCCAAAAAAACGAAAAAAAAATTTAAATACATGTAAGAATACATTTAACTTTTCGCCCCAGGGTGCGTTTTTAGCTTTAACAAATATAAAAAATCTGACTAAAGATATTTAGCAAATACCTTTAGGTATCTCTTCAGGGGACCCAAATAATGAAGTAAAAAAATCGCGGTGAGGATAAATGCAAAAAATATACTTAAAAGTTGATATTTTCTTTTTCGAAAAAATTTTCAAAAGAAGGTTGAAAAAAAACTTTCAATATAGACACCACAAAAATTAACAGAATTGCACACAACTCTGGACATTTATTTAGGGTGATAATACCCTTCTATAATTAAAATTACAATGCTCTAACTATTCCCGTTCGAAAGATAATTAATTTTAACGGTTTTGGCAGTTTAACTTTTCGCCCCAGTCTCCCCTACTATTTATAATTAAAAAATTTTAGAAAAAAAACTTATTTAATTCAAATAACCGATCAATTGACTTTAGATTTTTTTGGTTTGAAAAAATTTAACTTTTTTAGTAGTTACTATTGAAAAAAATTTGAGTTTTTTCTGTATTGATTATCGGTAATTATGAATTTTTAATTTAAATTCTAAATGTAATATTAAATTGTAATTTTTTAAACATACATTAAATTAATTTTGTAAATATGATTTTATTTAAAAAAAAATTATTTTTTACTTTTTATTTTAAAATAAAAATTTTCCTTTTTGTAAAACATTTCAACTTTTTGATGTACTAAAGATATCTAGAATTAAAATACATTGCATGTGATTTAAAAAAAATTAAAATTAATTCAAATATCCATTTAATTGACAATTATCAATTAAACATTTACTTGAATGAAAGAATATTTATTGAAGTCAATTAAATAATATTTGTGCCAATAATTTCAGTATTTGAATCAAAATCTTTTTAAATAATTACAAATAATCGTTAAATGTAATTGTTGCATTAACTTTGTAAAAATAAAATAAATGGGTCGGACCAGCTCAACTGTGTTACAAAATTTTCGTTAATTTTCTAAAATGTAAAAACTTTTATGAAAATCGGTAGTTCATAACAAAACAAAAGAACGCTTTTAACCGTTTTTAAAAATTTAAATTTTTGTTATTGTTTTTGCATTAACAAAATAATAGAAACTTAAAAAAATTAAAAACTCAAAAGTCGTTTACAATAAATTAATGAAACTTACACTGATTACACAAAATTGTTCACTCTTTTAAAAGAAAATATCTGCAAGATTGTAAATTTAAAAATTCCATATTTTTAATAGCAATTTTATAAACATTTTCAATTATTTATGTGTTCTACCTCTCTAATTGCAATGAAACTCATAGGATGTGTACTCAGTCTCGTCTTGAAGCCAAAAAAAATTTGGTATTTTCAATTTGGAATGTACATAGCAAATTTTTTTATTAAAAACGCGGGCCAACTCCACAGAGGGAGAAAGTTGATTGTCATGGACAATTCAGTCTACAGGTGACAAATATTATTTGTTTTTAATATTTTTTTCAAATGAGAATTTATCAAATTGAGCACCGATATATGAGGCGGTAGAATTTTGAAAACTGTTAAAGAACAATTTTTAACAATATGTATGAACCAAGGAGAAAAAAATTTACTAAATATTAGTTACCAAATGTGTAGCATTCATATTTTTTAAAGTTAAGATATTAGATGTGATCTGATCGATGCTCTGATTCTTTTGAATAAATTCAAGTGATCCATTACGCCTCGGTCTCCATTACATTCCAAATTGAAAATAACAAAATTTTATTTGGGGGCTTCAACACGAGACTACTATTATTAAAAAAAAATTTTAATTAATAATTAATAAATTTTGTTTCAATTAAAAACAAATAAATAATAATTTTATATAAAAAAAATGAATTACAATTAATAATTAAAATATTTTATTCTAATTAAGAAAGTGAATTAAAAATATTAATTACAACAAAAAAAACTTTTCCAAAAAAAAGTAGTGATATTGACGAGAAATGAAATTCTAGCCTTTTTGACTGAAATAATGCAATTTCCAAGTGATAACCTTGGAAACGTCGAAAAGTTGAAGAGGGCGACACTAACATGCACTGAAAATTTAGTATGCTATATATATGAGCGATTCCATGTCAAGTGATCAAGGTGGAGAAAAATTTTTCTCCAAACGTAGCAAAACTTGCGGCTTTTGTAGTACTCATAGATAGTAATTTTTCGTGAAAATATTTTTTTACCTAGTCCAATAATTTCCGAGGGGGAGGGGGTTAAATTTTTGTGTTTTTCAGTACAATGCTTAATTCAATAATTTTTTACTCTTAAACAATTAAACATACAAATTTGACAAAGTACATTTCAATGTTTAAACATTCTAGTCCCACTTTATCATTTATATGTCCTTTTAGGAAAAAACCTCAGCTTTCGTTTAAAAAAAAATCGTATCCATCTCCCTCAAAAATTGAAGTTTATTTTTAATTTTGATTTTTTTGGGTCAAATATTTTTTTTTCAAAATGTTTATTTCCAATCGAAAGAGCATGAAAAAACCTTTCCAAAATGTACTTTGTCAAATTTGTATGTTTAATTGTTTGAGAGTAAAAAATTATTGAAATAAACATTACACAAAAAGACCCCTTGATCACTTGACGTGGAATCGCTCATATGAGCGATTCCATGTCAAGTGATCAAGGTGGAGAAAAATTTTTCTCCAATCGTAGCAAAACTTGGGGCTTTTGTAGTACTCATAGATAGTAATTTTTCGTGAAAATATTTTTTTACCCAGTCCATTATTTTCCGAGGGGGAGGGGGTTAAATTTTTGTGTTTTTCAGTGCAATGCTTATTTCAATAATTTTTTACTCTTAAACAAATAAACATACAAATTTGACAAAGTACATTTTGGAAAGGTTTTTTCATGCTCTTTCGATTGGAAATAAGCATTTTGAAAAAAAAAAATTTTTTGACCCAAAAAAATCAAAATTAAAAATAAATTTCAATTTTTGGGGGAGAAAGGTACGATTTTTTTTTTTTTTTTTTTTTTAAACGAAAGCTGAGGTTTTTTCCTAAAAGGACATATAAATGATAAAGTGGGACTAGAATGTTTAAATATTGAAAAAAAGAATTTTCTCCAAAACGGAGCTAAAAACCGGGTTTTGAGCGCTCCGGCGAGTAGAAAACTCTTTTTTTCAATGTTTAAACATTCTAGTCCCACTTTACCATTTATATGTCCTTTTAGGAAAAAACCTCAGCTTTCGTTTAAAAAAAAAAAAAAAAAAAAAAATCGTACCTTTCTCCCCCAAAAATTGAAATTTATTTTTAATTTTGATTTTTTTGGGTCAAAAAATTTTTTTTTTCAAAATGCTTATTTCCAATCGAAAGAGCATGAAAAAACCTTTCCAAAATGTACTTTGTCAAATTTGTATGTTTATTTGTTTAAGAGTAAAAAATTATTGAAATAAACATTACACCAAAAGACCCCTTGATCACTTGACGTGGAATCGCTCATATATCGGTAGTCCCCACCAAAAATCTTGTTATTTCCTTGACAACGCTATGGCCATCGCCTGCAATAACATTCTCTATACTTTTTCTGTAATCTACATGTAAAAATACGTATCTGAACCAAATTTAAGCTCTCTAGGTCAAACAGTTTAGGCGCTAGGGGGGATACGATTTGACTACGGACACAAGAGTCTCACCAATAGGGTTTCGTCGGTACACCCTAGGTGTACGGAACCCTAAAAATATTAAAAATTACGGATTTAAAATGGCGGAAAAGAATCAAGAAAATCTGATTTTGTCCGCCATATTGAATTTTTATAAACTAATATCATTTTCGGAATTAGCGACCCGGAATACTCCCGAGTAACGACCCCTCAAAAGTGCATTTTTTGGGTGCCTTTACCCCCACTTTTCTCAAAATATTTTACATTTTTTTATCTTACGCATTTCTCTCCCTAGGGGTTTCAAGACCTTGTTGTTGGTGGGAGGGCTTGATGGTTCCTTTACCACCAGGAAACTACTTTTTGATGTCTCTCGTGACGATTGAGGGGGCGAACCCTTCATAATGGGTCGTCCGCTCAAGCATTTCGAGAGGTTATCGGGAGAGACGGGATGAACACAGGCTTAACCGCGGGTTCATTCTGAAGTTTTCCTGTTGGAGGGAGTCTGATCAAGAAGAAACCCCTCCATGGTTCGTTTGGCTGTGCCATGGCGATTTACGCGCGAGTCTCGCCACCCAATCCGTGATGAACTCGTGTCCATGATGTGAGGGACTGGAGAGTGTGTGATGAAGATTTATTCTCGGACCATATACTTATCACATTCAGACTGGAATTGAAAGTTCGGGAACAAAAGTAGAGACGTGATCCTAGGAGTACTAACTGGGACAGAGGTCATGAGGACCACGCCTACAGCGGCGTTGGGATTCATACTGGCCGGAATACCTCTATATATTGCTGCGGTGTAAAGGCGGTCCTTACTATGAGCAGGTTAGACGCGCAGGGAAGGTGTAAGTCAAGTGGTAAACACACCAAGTTTCCACGTTCAATTCGGAATATATCGAAAAACTAGCTGTATTAAAGTGGCTGAGTCGTTAGGACAATATGCCACGGTTTGGCAGACCGAGGTCTGTGCGATTTTAACTTGTGCCCAAATGTCCATTCTAAAAGGAACAAGGGACAAAAGGATTACTATTTATGTGGATAGTCAGGCGGCCCTAGGGCTCTAAAGAATCCCACAATAGAATTGAAGCTTGTCTGGTAATGCCGTAGCGTACTAGACGAGTTATGTTCAGTAAATAATCTTTCGTTGATCCGGGTATTCCATTTGGAATTTTTTGTTGATATTTTTTTAATGCATAATATTTCCGAAAGTTTTTAATGAAATTCAATAAAATTAGAATAGCTTATATTTAAAATCATCTTTCTTCTGACTATCACAAAAGAAAAAACAAAAAAAAAATTGTCCAAAAAAGTAAAAAAAAATTTTTTAATCCTTTTTGCACGAGCGGGACCGATCTTGCTAACTAATAAAATATTCCTTACAATTTCACCTTTCACTTAAAAAAATAAATCGATGGAGACTTAAATAGTTTTTGAGATATTGCAATTTTTGTTGTTAATTAACAAATAGTTAACTTTGGTCCTTCGTAAAGAAAATTGTTTTTTTTTCAAACAAATTTATGTTTATTTAAGTAATTTATGTCAATTTTTTAAAAAAATAATTTTTAATTTAATTAATATTTAATTTTATTTAATTCTATTGACAATTATAATTGTTAATAACAATGATTATAATTTATAACAAAAAATATATAAACAATTAAAAATTGAAACAACGGTTTAAGACCAAGAACATCAAAATCGGATAACATTTGTAAGCTGTAGATAGTTTTGAACAGTCAAGTGTATGAATCCTACTGTGCGAAGCGTCTCGGGCACTGATACTGCGCTGGCACTGAAATGTGCTATTTAAAAAAAACGATTCAATTTACTCAAAACTTGTTCCTCGGAGGTTTTAGGGGTTTCTGATTACAAATATGAACTTTATTTTCTAAAATACAAAATAACGGACCCAATAAGACCATTTAAACAAAAAAATAGTCCGCCATATTGGGTTGGCCATTTTGTATTTTTGAAAATTGAGTTCTGATTTGTAATCGACCTCAAAAACCTCTGAGTAACAAGTTTTGAGTAAATTGAATCATTTTTAAAAAAATAGTCTAACATATTGTATCCATCATTTGGTATTTCTAAAAATTTTGTAAAATTTGAACATATGTTGATTTTTCTAAGCCATAGCGGGGAGAGAAAAGTACTTTACCTTCCTGTCGTCCAAAAGTGGTTGTACTTTCTGTTTACGTGTGTTAGAAAAAATATTACGTGCACTACGGAAAGAAAATGATTTCTACACGTGTGCTTATAGTTCTCGTCTTCGCTCGCAGCACTCGCTACGCCTTGAACTGCAAAATCCACACTCGTGGAAATTTTCTATTTTCCTTCCTAGATGCACAATATACTATTAAACTTTGGAAAAACTGGGTTTTTAACGGTTTGGTATCGCGCTCTTATTTTAAGAGGATAACATATTTCGGCTTCATATTTGGAGGGGTGATAGAGGAAGGCTTTCCAAGGCACGCTCATCTCTGTTTTTACAATAATTTTGCGAGGAAATTATTTTATTAACGATTGAAAGTGGAGTAGTTGAAGGTTGAGACATTTTCGTAGTTCAAGTTGCGGTAGGCCTGTGCGGTAAACCGGTATACCGGTTTTTTCGGTATTACTGGAAACCGGTTTCCGGTTATGAATTCCCGGTTTAAGGTTTTGTTTTTTAACCGGTTTTTTTTAAACTGGTTTTTCTCGAAAAACTGATTTTCTTTTTTAAACCGGTTTTTCAAGAAATACCGGCTTTTCGAACGCAATACCGAATGACTTGCGCGTTACGCCTGCGCAATAGCGACTAAAATTTGAAATTTTTAACATGAAAAAGCAATATTTTACTTAACAGATCAATTAAAAAATTTTGTTTTTGAAAAACAACCTGATTTTTTTAATAAACCAAATTTTTTTAACTCAGTTTTCTTTTTAAATAAAATGGTATTTGAAACCCCATTTTTTAAATGCTCGTATTCAAAATACCAATATTTAAAAAATACCGGTATTTAAAAAAACCCGGTATTGGTTTTTTAATACCGCACAGGCCTAAGTCGCGGACACTACCGAGAATTGGCGCCACCTCCTTGACCACTGACACATAGATCTACTTTTCTGTGTTCTCGCTGCCATATTGTCCCCCACTTTCGCCTAAAATTCAACTTTTGTAATTACGTTTTTCAATATTTATTTCAAAAACTACATGCAAATTTCGAGAATATTCTTTATCAGCACAAATTCCCCTAATTATTTTAATAAATCAGAACTTTGAAACTATCATTATCATCTTGTGTAGCTTTTAAAAATTCTTTGATTTCCCTATTTTTAAAGCTAATTTGATTAGAAATAAAGATGTTATTCATATTTTAAAAAACAGAAATTGTGATGGAAATTAAAAAAAAATTTAATGTCGAAGTAACTTTAAAATGTTGAAAAATATCATTTTTCAAATTATTTTTAAAATTTTAATGAAGAAAATAATTAAAGTCATAATATGCTATAAAAATCAAAATCGCTTATGTATGTCTAATATCACAATCTGAATATGCTTTAGGCAATGCAGTTGATAAACGTTTTTGCCAGACTGGCAAAAACACCGAAATGGCGTTCCTAAAAAACTCTTTTTTTTAAAGAGTGTACACCACATTTAACTATTGTAATGCAATATTTCTATAATTTAGACATCAGGAACAAGATTATCACAACAAAAATTTTAGTTTTTGTGATTTTCAACGTTTTTCCGAACGTTCAAATCGGCTATTTTAAATAATTTTCAACAAATGGCGTTCCACTTTTTTTCAATTTTTACACTATAAAACTTGTATTTTTATTAAAAAAAGATATTTATATTACAATATTATAATATAATAATATAATTATTAATAATATATATAAATATAACATATATAAATAACTATTATTTATTATTATGAATGGTGATATTATACGTATATGTTTTTGCCAGTCTGGGCCTCGGCGCGTGGAACGCCATTTGGAACGCCCTGCCAGTGAAGTAGTTAATCTTAAGAAGTGAATTTAAAAATAGAAAACTGTATTCAAGAAAAAAATCAAAAACAAAAAATAGTAAAAAATAAGACTCAAAAATCTACATTTGAGGTCGGACATTTTTGACGCGATATTTATACCTTTAAGGTGTATTTCTTTGCCATAAATTATAAAAAAAATTTGATTTCTAAAGAAGAAATTTCAAAACATCGTGTTTTTTGTTAATTAATTATATGTAATTTAGGTAAATTTTAAGGACAATTTTGACCTAAACGTCAAAATTTTAGAAATAATTTCTGCTGCCCTCAAAATTTAGGTTAATTTTGACAGCAGTTTTGACGTAAACGTCAAAATTTCACAATCAATTTCCGCTACCCTCAAAACATAGGTCAATTTTAGGTTAGTTTTGACCTAAATGTCAAAAATTGTAAAAGAATTTCTGCTACCATCAAAATTTAGGTCGATTTTGACCTAA
Source organism: Leptopilina myrica (nomen nudum) (assembly GCA_032872475.1). Lineage (NCBI taxonomy): Eukaryota > Metazoa > Arthropoda > Insecta > Hymenoptera > Figitidae > Leptopilina > Leptopilina myrica (nomen nudum). The sequence continues at coordinate 10,584,801 of CM065460.1, forward strand.
ACGTAAACATTTTACAAACAATTTTTTGTTACTCTTAAAATTTAGTTCAACTTTGAGAATAGTTTTGACCTAAACGTCAAATTTCTCAAACAATTACCACTACCTTCAAAATTTAGGTCAATTTTGAGAACAGTTTTGACCTAAACGTCAAAATTTCACAAATAATTTCATCTACCTTTAAAATTTAGGTCAATTTTGACCTAAATGTTAAAAATTGTCAAAGAATTTTCGCTACCCTTAAAATTTAGATCAATTTTGAGAGCAGTTTTTACCTAAACGTCAAGATTTGACAAACAATTCCCGCAACCCTCAAAATTTAGGTCAATTATGAGGGCAGTTTTGACCTAATATTGTTAGTATTAAGAATAATAATAACTACGAAATGCTAATCAATAACGAAATACAGTTAATTTACTCTAAGAGATTAAAACCTTACTATAGCTAATTACAGGCAACCGTGAGGATCATATTGTGGGCAATGTTAATACTCAGTACCAAGGGTGAAGTTTATTTGAAGAAACTCGAGGACATTACCATCTTCACAGAGAACCTCGGTGTTACTAAATTGTTTCATGAAATGTGGAAACTTATTTTGGGAATTGACACCTCAAATTTTAATACATGACTTTCGCAAATTTTGGAAAACTCACAAACTTTTAGTTTATGTAACAACTGTTCGGAAAAGTACAAATTAACTCTCATCAGAAGTCGAATAAACAGATTGGAAAATTCTAGATTTCTATTAAATCAAATATTAGGACAAACACGACATCGTAGAGGTCTATTTAATTTTGTTGGATCGATTTCAAAAACTTTATTTGGGTCACTAGACGATCAGGATCTACAAATTATCAACAACGAATTCGATTTCACACCAGAAACATTAGTTCAAGAACTTCGACAAATAGAAGAAACCAAGGAGTAAGACTAAGGAGACTGAACTGACTGTGTGAAGTCTTTTAGAAATGAAACCTTTTTCTGTAGGGGAACTATACTCGCAGAATGACAAAACTTATACTCTGCACGCATGCGCATTACATGCGTATATTTCTCTCTCTTTTTAAATCGTAAAATATAAGCATGAGAGAAAACAAAAACATATCAAAAGGTTATGGTTGTGTTTCTTTATTTATAAAGTATATAATTGAAGTAAATTACAAATTCGTAAATATTATTTATTTACGAATTTTTCAATTGTTTCTACATAGAATAAAATACTTTGTAGTTATATACCAATAAAATTTATTCTGAGTATATATTAATATTTAATTATATTATTAATATATTACTTACCACTGAAAAATATACACTCTTTAATATATATTTTTGTATGCACATATATATTTATTAAATTTATTTTTTTAAATTTATTAATAGTTATTATTAATAATATTCCTGAAACGCACAACAATCACAAACATTAAACATAACCTTATGAACTTGTAGATTGTTATGATTTTCTCAGTCGACTGGGTTGGTGAGAAAGACAGGGACAAATATATTACATGTGCGCATGCGCGAAAATCACAATTTCCGTTCTTACGTATAGTTTCATTGCGACGAATGGTTTCACTTCCATAGCATTAGTGCAGTCTCCTTAGTCTTACTCCCTGGAAGAAACGAATAACCAAAAATACCCAACATTTAAAAAATTCCTGTTTTAGAACACGAAGACTTACAAGTATACCATCATATTCCTATTCCACACGGAAAAAGTTTCATCGTTCCTATTCTTTCTCATGAAGTCGTCCTAACAAATTTCGAAAAAAATGTATGTACCTTCAGATATTAACACTGTGAACTCTTGTAAACAGATCGACGAAATTCGTATTTGTAGAAGAACGCAACCTAGTTATTTCATAAGTGAAAACCACTCATGCGAAACTAGTATTTTTCGACAATAAAATAAACATGTGAACAACGACGTATGCCAATTTTCCGCATTTAGGATCTTAGACCTAGTCTATATACCATTAAAAGATCAAAACCAGTATATATTGATTCCTGAAATACCTTTAGAATTGAACATATGGTGTGGTAACTAGTACACAAATGGTTAAACTGGATGCGGCCAGCTTACTATTCAGCGACGAAGATTGCATTATTCAAATCCCTAAATCTATTTTAAAAGTAAGAAAGTTTATACCTAGAAAAATAAAAGAACATTCCGGAGAGGAAGACCATACTTTCAGGTCATATTTATTTTCCATTAAGTTTCATAAACAATTACGGCTGTCTAGACATGCGCACTAGGGTGCAAAGATATAACAAACGAACAATGGGCAAGAGTCTCAATAAAGTATAATAGACATGGGTCTATTATTTTTCAAAATCTAAATACAATGTTATTAACTCAATGTCAATCCTATATAGTGTACAACTTAAGTAAATACATATTATCTTTCATATGTAGAAATTAATACAAACGACCAAAATTAAAGAAAATATTTTATTGAATTAAATTACAACTTATTTACAGGTCACTAACATACGTGGATAGAAACTTGTACAGACTTACTAACTTACCAAGGTTATTTATCTTTACGTATAATTAGTTTATATAGTTTTTAGAAAGTAGGACTATTTGAGTTTATAAAAAAGTTAATTCTTCGAAATTTGTGTATAAAACTTTGTTGCGTTTCCACCACTGTTAACACATCGTCTACGGTACATTACAGTCCTGTGTCAACAGCGCCAACTGACTATTGTAATACCTCATCAAATAATACAACTGTACACAAGGACATCGTAATTGTACCAAAACGAATCAAAATAAAAACTAAGACTAAGTTTGCTCTAAATGACGAACGAATATTTTCCTAGCTGTTTTCCAACGTTCACAGCTTTCTCTTTTTCCTCCTCCATTTTTGAAGGACACATTCCTTGGACCAACGGTAGGGTTAAAGTTTAGATGGGGTTTAACATAGGATTAGTGCACGTTTATACATTTTGTATGAGACCTTTTTTTAAATTAAGCTTTTGCCTTGGCGACATTCATATTTATGGTTTTTGATGTACGGAACACGAATCCGATGTTAAAAATAAGGTTTGACAGCTTCCAGCTGTCAAAAAAGCTGTCAATCTTTTTAAAACGACACTTTTTGTGTTTAATTTAGACAGTTTCTGTGTTTAATTTAGTAAATCAGACCGAATTTTGCACATATAAAAATATTTTAAAAAGAACAAGGTCAAACTAAATAGTAATATGTTATATTGACAGTTGATAGCTGTCAATTAAACTGTCAAACTTTTAAAAACGAGAGTTTTTGACTGTTTTTACATTAAATTGATTGAATAAAAATATTTTCAGGGTATTGATGTAAACCTAAATAAAAATATGTAAATTTGATAGTTGACAACAGTCATTTCAGATGTCCTACTTTTAAACGGAGACTTTTTGCATTAAATTACTTGTATGCAAGTGTTTTTAAGCACACTGAGGTTAATCATATTAGCGACATGTATTTTTCACATTAGGCAGCTGTCAAAAAATTAATAAGAGAATTTTACTTTTTAACCATAAAAATTTAATTTGTAAGTAAGTACCTTTTCCCATAAATTTTGCTAAAAAAGTTTGACATCTTAATCGACAGTTGTCAACTGTCAAATTTACATATTTCTATTCAGGTTTACCTCAATACCCTGAAAATATTTTTATTTGAGCAATTTAATGTAAAAACTGTCAAAAACTCTCGTTATTAAAAGTTTGACAGTTTAATTAACAGCTATCAACTGTCAAAATTACATATTACTACTTAGTTTGACCTTGTTGTTATTAAAATATTTTTATATGAGCAAAATTCGGTCTGATTTACTAAATTAAACACAGAAACTGTCTAAATTGACACAAAAACTGTCGTTTTAAAAAGATTGACTGCTTTTTTGACAGCTGGAAGCTGTCAAACCTTATTTTTAACATCGGATTCGTGTTCCGTACATCAAAAACCATAAATATGAATGTCGCCAAGGCAAAAGCTTAATTTAAAAATAGTTCTCATACAAAATGTATAAAAGTGCACTAATCCTATGTTAAACCCCATCTAAACTTTTACCATTCGGTGGTACAGTGGGCCAGGAGAACCTGTTCGGTGGCCAAAAGTCAATTTATATTTCAAATTGCCTGAAACTTGTTACTCGGGGGTATTTGGGGTCGCTGATTACGAATCCATTATTAGTTTTTACAAATTCAAAATGGCGGATCTAATATGGCGGATGTCTTTATTAAAAATTCATCAGATCCACTTGAAATTCGTTATTCGGGGGTTTTCGGGGTCGCTGATTACGAATCTGTTGTTAGATTTCAAAAATTAACAATTGCGGATTCAAGATGGCGGATGTCTTTATTAAAAATTCATCAGATCCACTTGACACTCGTTACTCGGAGGTTTTCGGGGTCGCTGATTACGAATCCATTATTAGTTTTTAAAAATTCAAAATGGCGGATGTCTTTATTAAAAATTCATCAGATCTACTTAAAACTCGTTACTTGGGGGTTTTCGGGATCGCTGATTACATATTTAATGTCAGATTTGAAAAATTTATTCTGGCGGTTTCAAGAAGGTAAACGATACGCAATAAAATTAATAGATTTTCTTGTAATTGCATATCTAGGGGTTTTTGATGTTGCTTATTTTAAACCTCACATTCAGGCTTTAAAAATAAAAAGGTTTAATTTATCTGCAGTTAAAAAACAGATTCGTAATCAGCGACCTCGGAAACCCCTGAGTAACGAGTTTCAAGTGGATCTGGTTAATTTTTTAAAAAGTCATCCGCCATTTTGAGTTTTCAAACTCTAACATTAGATTCGTAATCAGCAACCTCAAAAACCTCTGCGTAATACTTTTAGACACTTTTGAATGGATGTTGATATTGTAGCCAAGCTTTTCCTAATCTTATTCACTACGTATATTCTGACTCAATCATTGACATTAATATTTACAATTTTTAGTAAACAAATGAATTTGTGGTAAAATGTGCCACTTTTTATTATTGATCGATTAGGCTTTTCTAGTGCATAGCTCATTTTTTCACATTATAAAGCAAATTCTGCCCGGCGACCTAAGTAATTCCAACTTTTGCAAAATAATGGTCACCCCAATACTCACACATATACACTAAACACATACACATGTATACTCACACATATACACTAAACACATACACATGTATACTCACACATATACACTAAACACATACACATGTATACTCACACATATGCACTAAACACATACCCATGTAAACTTACACATATACACACAATACATATGGGGCAAAATTTCTCAAATGTCCTAACTTAAAATTGAAAGTCTTCAAATTAAGCTGATTTTTGCATAATCTTTAGTACTATAGGAGAGTACTTAATCCACAAAATATTAAAATATTTTATTAAAAATTGCAGAAAGGGGAGGGGGTTAAAGTTTTTGGTAATGTGTGAACAGTGGATTTTTTAGCTAATGTAGCTAAAATACAGTAGAGTGGACAAAATTTTGCCCTATATGTTTTCGAAAGGTTTTTTCCTCCTCTTTCGAATGGTGTATTTTTTTTTTAAATTAACATTTAAGTTAATTTTTTCAAAATTAAAAATATTTTTGACTTTTTTTTGAAAATCGGCATTTTTTTCTCTTTCTTTTGCCTTAAAATAAAGCTTATTATATGTACTTTCCATACCCCTTTAGTAAAAAATGCCGTTTTTTTCGAATTATTAATTAATTAATTAATAAAAATCAGTAAAAAATTACTAAAAAATGAAATACTTTTCAAGCAAATAAACTTTTCTCAATTATGAGCTGGTCATCGTAAAGTTGATTAAATTCCGCATCTAACGAGTATAATACATCTATTTATATAAATAATTGTTAAATAAATAATCAAAAATTTATTTATTAATTTTTAAAAAAAAATTACATTTCTTTCTTCTTTTTTGCTTTAAAATAAAGCTCAATAAATGTCTAAATTCAATACCGGTTAAGAAAAAAATGCCGCTTGATTGGTTTTCAAATAATTATTTATTTAATTTATTAATTAACTAATTAATAGTAGTAAGAAATAATTAAAAATTGAAATACTTTTCAAGCAAATAAATTTTTTTCAATTATGAGCTTATCATCGTAAAGCTGATTAAATTCCGCATCCAACAATCATAAACTCAACTGATTTTTATAAATAATTATTAAGTAAATAAATAATTGATTATTTATTTATTCATCAATTATTTATAAAAAATAGATGTATTTACACTCGTTGGATGCGGAATTTAATCAGCTTTACGATGATAAGCTCATAATTGAAAAAAATTTATTTGCTTGAAAAGTATTTCAATTTTTAATTATTTCTTACTACTGTTAATTAGTTAATTAATAAATTAAATAAATAATTATTTGAAAACCAATCAAGCGGCATTTTTTTCTTAACCGGTATTGAATTTAGACATTTATTGAGCTTTATTTTAAAGCAAAAAAGAAGAAAGAAATGTAATTTTTTTTTTAAATTAATAAATAAATTTTTGATTATTTATTTAACAATTATTTATATAAATAGATGTATTATACTCGTTAGATGCGGAATTTAATCAACTTTACGATGACCAGCTCATAATTGAGAAAAGTTTATTTGCTTGAAAAGTATTTCATTTTTTAGTAATTTTTTACTGATTTTTATTAATTAATTAATTAATAATTCGAAAAAAACGGCATTTTTTACTAAAGGGGTATGGAAAGTACATATAATAAGCTTTATTTTAAGGCAAAAGAAAGAGAAAAAAATGCCGATTTTCAAAAAAAAGTCAAAAATATTTTTAATTTTGAAAAAATTAACTTAAATTGTTAATTAAAAAAAAAAATTTTACACCATTCGAAAGAGGAGGAAAAAACCTTTCGGCAAAATTTTGTCCACTCTACTGTATTTTAGCTACATTAGCTAAAAAATCCACTGTTCACACATTACCAAAAACTTTAACCCCCTCCCCTTTCTGCAATTTTTAATAAAATATTTTAATATTTTGTGGATAAAGTACTCTCCTATAGTACTAAAGATTGTGCAAAAATCAGCCCAATTTGAAGACTTTCAATTTTAAGTTAGGACAATTGAGAAATTTTGCCCCATATACATGTATATGCACACACAACACTTAATACATACACATGTATACGCACACATTTACAATCAATACATACTTTATCGACCCTACGTTTTTATTTGCTCCGTATTTATATTGTTTTTTCTCGTTTAATAATGTCTTAATAATTATTTGAGCATTGCTCCGAGCTGCATTTACAGTGACTGAATACGCCCAGTGAGTGTTGTTTTCATTTGAATCTTAGTTAAACTATATTTTGTGTTGAACGAAAAATATTAGTGGCCTACTGAATAACATGGCTGTGTGTGTAATCTGTGAGAATACAATTTCACGTAAATCGTCTGAGGCAATCTCTTGTGTTAAGTGTAATGGATTGGTTCACTTGGCTTGTGTTAATGTGAACATTTCTAAAAAATCATTTGAGTGCATAAAAAATGGTACAAATCCTTTTATTTGTATTGTTTGTTAACCTAAACCCATCAAAGGTGACATCTCGAGGAGAGACAATTTGGCTAATATTGCAACTAAAGATGATACCGGCAGTGGAAATTAAGGAATCAAATTATCAACGGGTTCTCAATTAGATTTGTCGGGCGTCTCGACGAGTGTCATAGATGCTATTCAGGCGGCTATCATAGAGAGGCAAGAAACAGCATTCGAAAAATCATCAAAACTGTTTACCGAATTATTTAATGGCTTTGAAGAGAAACAACTTAAATTAAATACGTCTCTCAATAACTCCATTGACGAAATCAAGAACAGTATTTCTGAAAATGCAAACAGGATTTACCAATTAGAATTCAGATCTGGTGAACAAAATGATGAAATTGCATGCATAAAGGATGAAAACTCGAAACTCAAGGAAAAAATTGTTGCTATTGAAGATGCCGCCAATCGGAACGAACAGGCTCTACTGTCCAACTCTTTGGAGATACACGGTATGCCATTTTCACAGAACGAAAATCTCACAACAATTTTTGAAAAAATAGTTAGACATTTAAATGTTAAATGTAACGGTAGTGATTTAATTAACATATTCAGAATCAGAAAGTCGACTACCAACAACTCACAGTTACCACCTATAATTGTTGCCAAATTAATTCATCAAAACGACGCCTCCTGACGAGATAATATTATTTTAAACGTCAGTTCAGTATAAATCTATCTGAGAAACAAATGTTGTATGAAGTTAACTCACAAATGAATGCAAAACAATTCTAATTCATTTTTCAATTCGAGATAATGCTATCTCAAAATCGAATGCAATAAAATGACAACTGAAGCTTGCGTTCAATATGATTCTCTTTCTAAATATTTTTAATACACATTCGTGACCAAAATTTTCATAATTGTTAATAATATTAAATATTATTAAATAAATTTTTCCTAATTAGTTTCAGAAAGAAGATTTTTGTCGTCTAATGATTATAATTTTTTTTCAAAAATACTATCTTATTTATGTAATTATATGAAAAATTGTGTTATATTTAATTTACGTTTATGGTTGGGAATTAAAAAATTTTAATTATGAATTTTAGTTAATTTTAAAATTATAATTATCAATTTTAATTTCAATTATAAAATTGTTAAGTTTTCTGCTTTTGAATTCTTTGTTACAAATTTCTCAAATCGCACTATTGATTCAAAATTACTTTTTTATCTTTATTATTGGTTAGAGAGAAACTTCATTGTATTGATTTTAATGACATATGAAAATAATTATATTTGACACAGACGTTATTTTCTATTTTATGAAGTAAATCAAACGATTTTGAATTTTTAACTTCGTTTTTTTGGAAATATGTAACAATATCTAGCCAGGCAAAAAAGATTAACTTTATAATGGATTCTCGAGAAAGTACTTTAAGTGGTATGTATTGCAAGTATGAGCTCAAATTGAATAGTTTCTTTTTTGCTGTGACGAATTATTGTTTAATAAATCCTTATAATTATATTTAAAATACTTTAAATTATTGCTTCCTCATATAGAGGAAGTATTGTAATACCAAAATTTTTCGAGTTGGATTTTTTAACATATCTTTATGTTATTTGACTTCAGGAGTTCAAAAATGACATTTTCTCAAATTTTTGTTTGAAAATTTTTCTTGAACTATTAAACTATTATAACAATCTTGTAGGGTTGACCCGAGATTTAATCACTTTTACCATATTTATAAAAAGTTATTCATATATTTCTATTATTATTATTATTATCTCTATGAGGAAGCAAAGTGTTCAAGAAATGAGCACCAAAATTATAACAAAAATCTATAACTTGGCAGCAGTTTTTTTATTAAGAAAATAAAAAATATTAAAATTTTTAATTTTAGTCTAAAGATGTAGTATCAAATTATAATTTAATTTTTATTGTTTCAAAAAATATCACAAAATTGTTCAAATCAAATAACGTAGAATAACGATTATTGTCACAATTATGAATTAAAAGTTGATGTCAATTTATTCTACGACATTATCTATTATTACAGATTTATCAGAAGAATTAATAAATTTTCTTGGTTTGGATTTAAAAAATTCTACTGTTTTAAAAGAAATAAGTTCGCTTGATGAAAATAATTCCGAAATAGTTGATGAGAGCAATTCTGTCTTGGAAAATATAGATTTTTCAAATGAAATTTCGAAAGTAGATGAAGAAGTTTATTTATCATCAGAAGATGAAAATCTTCCTTCTACATCTGAAGAGAATAATATTTGCTCCGATACAGCCAAGGATATTGCCGGGAATGCGTTACCTGTAGTTAAAAGAAAGAAGAGTTTTGATCAGCAAGACAAAATTTTAACTAGAAAAAGACTCTGCAATCCAGAAAATTGGGGAAAAAATGTTTTTAAAAAGTCTGTAAATCTTGGTCTCGAATATGTTTCACCATACACAAAAAAAAACAGTTCCAAAACGCTCGATGCAAAGAACCTGCGGCCCGGGATGTCGATTTAAATGCGAAACCAAAATTTCTGAAGAAACAAGACTGAAATTTTTTAATGATTATTGGAGCATTTCTGAACACTCAAAGAAATATGATTTCCTTCTGAGAAATGTAACTGAACATCGAATTAATGATGATGATAATGTTAGTAAAAAGCAGTTCTCCAGGACATACAATATTGATGACCGAGGAAAGAAATTTATTGTATGTAGAACAATGTTTTTGAACACCTTAAATATTAGTATGCAAGTTGTAGAGTCGGCTTTTAAAAAAACTCGCAATGGAGATTCAGAGCTCATTGATGAAAGAGGAAGAGGAAAATCAGGACCGAAAGCTATTGACATTGAGAAAACGGAAAGCGTAATTAAGCATATTAATTCATTTCCCCGAGTGGAATCACATTACATAAGAAAGGACTCGAATCGTGAATATCTCGAAGAAACGTTAACTCTCAGCCGAATGTATGAGTTGTATGTCGAAAAAATGAAGGAAATCGGAAAGGTCGAAAAAAGTATTGCAACAAAACATTTTTACTATGACACATTTAACACGAAATTTAATATCAGTTTCCACAAGCCGAAAAAGGATCAGTGTGATGTCTGTGAGTGTTATAGAAATGCTTCCGAAACTGAAAAAGAAAATTTAAATAGTAAATATGTAAGTCATATGAAAAATAAGGAGATGTCCAGAAAGCTGAAAGAAGAAGATAAAAATCAAACAAAAACGAATAAGAATAGTTGCATGGCATGCTTTGACTTTGAAAAAGTTCTCACAACACCAAGAACAGAGGCCAGCTCGCTCTATTACAAACGAAAACTTTCAGTTTTGAATTTTACCATTTTTGACACTGTTCGTCGTGAAGCTGTTTGTTATATATGGAGTGAAAACGAGGCGAAAAGAGGATCCAATGAAGTAGCAAGCTGTTTGCTTCACTACATCGAAAGAAAAGCTTCTACCGGCATTACTGATTTTTATTTCTGGTCCGACAACTGTGCTGGTCAAAATCGGAACAAACATGTATTCGCGATGTATGTTTATGCCTCTGCGAAATTCAATGTGCAAATTAAGCACTCATTTTTGGAACCTGGACATACGCAAAATGAAGGAGACTCGGTACACTCGACAATAGAGAGACACGCGAAAAATTGAAAAATTTACTCACTAAATGAGTGGTGTGATATCATCAGAGAAGCAAAATTGACTAAACCCCATTATGAAGTAATTAAAGTAACACATGACATGATTCATAACTTTAAAGATTTATCTTCTCAAATGAATTGGTCAAAAACTTCAATGAACAAAAATAAAAAACAGACATCTAATATACCAATTTCAACGATTAAGCAGGTTTCAGTCACCAAGGAAAATAAAAATCAATTATATTATAAAATTTCATTGGATATGGAGAATCAAACACTCGTCACTAGAAAAGAAAAGATTCATGTAAATGTGTCGAAGTATGTTCTAAAACATGCGTATGAAACTTGTCAAGGACTTCCTGCAGCTAAAATAAAGGACTTGAAAGCACTGTGTAAAAAGAACATTATCCCGCTAAAATATCATGCATATTATAATTCTTTCCAGGAAAAGAGTGCCAGTCTTTATGATGAAGATACTTGTAACGCAGAAGATTCCGATTGTTAGTTCTTCAGTACAAAAATGACTATTTTTATAATTGGAAATTTGATAAATTTAAGTAATTTTCTCTTTCCTTTTATAATTGTTAAGTTTATACTTAAAAAACCATACAGTATTTATAACACTGTCCGACAAAAATGAATTTTTTTTCTGCCCCTTTAATAATTCTGGTCACTTTCGATAGATTTTTTCACGCTGATTAAGAATCTGAAAAGAAAAATGCTCCAGCACGTCGAGTTTTTGAGAAAATTAGTGTTAAAAAGTGAAAAAAGCATGTTTTTGGCTATATTTGATTATGATTAACAGAAAAATAGGAGGTGCTAGAATTTTGTTTCTGGTATCAAATGAAAGCTTGAATTACAACCAACAATTTCCTTGAAGAAGAATTCGAAGGCATTTCCGATAAGGCAATTAAAAATGATTTTTTCTTTTGCATTAAATTTTGTTATTAATCAAATTTTATTAGCACCATGTATAACCTCAGCATTGTGAAACATGTGATAAACAAATGAATTTTTTTTGCATTTAAATTCATAACATTTCACATTATTTTCAGGTTACTTATATTTTATTCCAATGTTTAGCAATCTAATTTTTAGAAATCCCTACAAAAGTTTTTAATTAAAATTTTATTCAAGCTTTCATTGTATTTTACTGTTTTTATATCTAAATTCTAAACAAATGAAATTAATCAATTCTTCTAATAGAAATTAAATGCCTAACTAGTAGAAGAAAAAAAAGTATATTAAATTAGATATTCAGTGATCATACAAATAAAATTTTTTGTTATATTTAAACACTTAATTTATTCATAAAATTAATTATAATTTAATTGTTTATTATAAATATTATTTTCTCGTTGTTAGATGTTGAAATTAATTTTAATTTTTAATATTGTCTGCTTTTATTCTAATGAATAAAAACAATTTCTGAAAACAATGTTTTAATTTTGGAAAAACAAAACGTTAAATTCACAGGAATATTTTATATTTCAAAGACATCAATTATATGTTCAAATTATTTATTTATTTTGTTGAGTATATACGTCAAGATTGCTAAACATTTTTTTTTGGAATAAAATATAAGTAACCTGAAAATAATGTAAAATGTTATGAATTTAAATGCTAAAAAATTCATTTGTTTATCACTTGTTTCATAATGCTGAGGTTATACATGGTGCTAATAAAATTTGATTAATAACAAAATTTAATGCAAAAGAAAAAATCATTTTTAATTGCCTTATCGGAAATACCTTCGAATTCTTCCTGAAGGAAATTGTTGGTTGTAATTCAAGCTTTCATTTGATACCAGAAACAAAATTCTAGCACCTCCTATTTTTCTGTTAATCATAATCAAATATAGCCAAAAACATGCTTTTTTCACTTTTTAACACTAATTTTCTCAAAAACTCGACGTGCTGGAGCATTTTTCTTTTCAAATTCTTAATCAGCGTAAAAAAATCTATTGAAAGTGACCAGAATTATTGAAGGGGCAAAATTAGTGTCGGACAGTGTAATTGTTGTTTAATAATTCAAAAGTATTTATTATTAAATAAAAAAAGTTTTATCATTGAAAATAATATTTAATTAATTATAAAGTCTTGCATTTTTTATATTACAGTATTTAAAATTCCCCAATACGGGTTTAAAACAAAAAATACATTCATTCTCATATATAAATTAAAAAAATAAATAAAAATGTAAATAAATATTGTTTATTCACTTATATATTTCTTTTTACTTTTTATTCTTAATCCCGTTCAGATTTAAATCATTAAATAAATAATTAGTAATTAAAAAAAATATAAAACAATAAACTGGACTTATCAAATTAAAAATAATAATTCCTTTTTACTTATACTGTCTTATTTTAATATGATTAAAACCGAAATTAAATACAAATTTAGCTTTCTTCTAAAGGAAGTGCTTTTATTGAAAATCATTTTATTTTATTCATACTGAAATTTTTTATCAAATTGTAAAATATAATAATTATGAAAATAGTTAGTATGTCTGCTCTGAGTAAATATTCTATTAAAATTTTTGATTGTATTAATTAATAAACAGTATTTACAAAAAGAATTCTATTGAACGCAAGCTTCAGTTGTCATTTTATTGCATTCGATTTTGAGATAGCATTATCTTGAATTGAAAAATGAATTAGAATTGTTTTGCATTCATTTGTGAGTTAACTTCATACAACATTTGTTTCTTAGATAGATTTATACTGAACTAAAGTTTAAAATAATATTATCTCGTCAGGAGGCGTCGAAAAACTTCGTAATGAGATCATCTTAAAACGTAAAATAGCAACGAACTTCACAGTGTTGTTACGTCATCGTAACGTATTTTTCAATATTGATAATAATAATAATAATAATGGGAATAACAAAAAATAAGTTAGGCAAGTAAGTGCATCCCAATTAGTTGAGGCATTCAAGAAGATGCTTCAACTTATGGTGAAGCAAAGCCAAGCGTCACAGGGAATTCTTAAGGCCCTCAAAATAGTGAAGGAGGGTATCTTAAAAAATAACCCTAAACCGGTTAAGGACAGTGCTGTGGAGGCATTCCACTATGGAGAGAGCCTCGCTGGCATTGCCAAAGACCTGATAGAAGATGGAGAGGAGTTTGTTAAAAAACTTGAAGTATTTCCTCCTCTCCTTCAGGCGAGACGAATAGTTAAAAAACCAGAAGGGAAACCAACTGAGACTTCCTCTTCAGATAGAAGAAAGAGGGGAGCTTCATCGACCCCTCCTAACAGGAAGTCGAAGAAGGGAAAGGGGTCCGAGTCTCCTCAGCAGACTGCTGAAGAGGCTTCTGCTGGTGAGACCCGGACAACCGTTGAAGATGGGAATGACGTCTGGGTTGAAGTAGAGGGAAAGAAAAAAAGGAAAAAAAAGAAAAAAGGGAAAAGAAAAATTGGGGAAGACCCAGTGGGGGGCCCTAAAAAGCCCACAGAAAGAAAGAAGAAAAGAATAGGGACTGACGCGATTAAAATAAGCGCAAAAGAAGGCCAAGACTACAAAGAAGTCATGGAAAACATGTTTTCAGGGGTCAGCCCTGCTGAGAACAATGTCGAGATTCTGTCGGTCCGTAGATCCAGGAAGAATGAAGTCCTCCTGGTTCTTAGGAAGGGGCAGAATCTCGCAAACTTCAGTAATGCGCTGACAACGGTCCTTCAGGACAAGGCAGAAGTTACGACGGTGGTCTCGACGAGGTCAGTCGAAATTATTGACCTCGATGAGACCGTAAACATTTCTGGAGTACAGAAAGCTGTACAGAGTTGCCTGGGCAAGCCCAAATTAGAAGTGCCTTGCCAGTTAGTGACTCGATACGGTAACACGCAGATGGCAATTCTTCGTCTGCCTGATGTAGATGCAGAGTCACTACTTAAGGCCGGTCGAATTAAGATTGGCTGGGTCAACTGCAGGGTCCGGGCCAGAGTGGAGGTAGACAGGTGCTTTAGATGCTTGTGCTACGGACACTTGGCACGGGGCTGCAGTGGCCCAGATAGAAGAAACGCTTGCTGGAAGTGTGGTGGTCTGGACCACAAGAGCAAGTCGTGCAAGGGCCCAGCCCGTTGCATGACCTGCTTCGATAAGGGGTCGAAAGAGACAAGCCACCTTCCGGGGAGCAGGGCTTGCCCAGTTTATTGGGAAATCCTGTCCGGTTTAAAAACCAAAATACGGGGTTCTCCAGGTTAACCTCGGAAGAGGAAGAGCCGCGCTGGACCTCCTGATGCAGACTGCAAGACAGAGGAAGGCTGATATACTGATCTTCAGTGAACAGTGTAGGAAGCCGGAATTCTCTGTCTGGTTTCAGGACGCATCGGGAAGGTCCGGGATACAAGTGCTCAACCCGGACATCGCTATCAGTGATTTCTTGGAGACTGATAGGGGCTTTGTTTGGGTGGAGGTGGCAGGTGTTCGTATATACAGCTGCTACTTCTCCCCAAATGATCCCCTTAAAAAGTTCGATGCCGAGATCAGCTCTCTTGAAGAAAGCATAAATGCTTTCGACGGGGATGTCCTCATTGCGGGAGACTTCAATAGTAAGTCGCCGGAATGGGGAGAGACCCGTCAAGACAGGAGGGGGGTCTTGGTCACGGACATGGTCTCGACGAGTGACCTGGTAGTGATGAACCGGGGGAAAGAGTTCACTTTTAGGCGGGGAGCGTCAGGATCAATTATTGACCTGACATTAGCATCTCCCCGCCTGGCCCGCAGAGTAAGAAATTGGAAGGTGTTGGACCAGGTGACCATGAGCGACCACCAGTACATTGAGTTTTCAGTCTCCGAGGAAAAGGCGGGAGGGCACATTCGCCCACAAAAGGGTAAGAATAAACCCTCCTGGAACCTTAGGAGACTGAACAGGGAGAGGTTGGCAAAATCTCTAGTTGAGGCTCGCTTTATTAAGAGACTCAACTGGCAGAAGGAGCCAACTTCTTTAAAGGGCATAGTGCGAGAGGCGAGGCAAATTATAGTGGATGCTTGCAATCACTCCATGCCTCGCCGGCACCAAACAAAAGCAAGGAGAGGTGCTCTGTACTGGTGGAGCGATGAACTAGCCCGCTTAAGAAGAAAATGCAACGCGGCGCGGAGGAAATATACCCATTCTAAGGGAGACCCCGCGCTGCAAGAAGATTGGCATGAAGCCAGACGCATCTTTAAGCGGGCTATAAGGAGTAGCCAACGAAAGTGCTGGAAGGACCTAATCGGAACGACCGAGACCGATCCATGGGGTTTGGCGTTTAAAATTGTTACTAAGAAATTAGTTTCAAGGCAACAAACCCCCGGCCTAGGCAATCCGATATGGGTCCACAAGATCATAAAAGCGCTATTTCCCTATGTGGAACCGAGCCCCAAGGAGGATTATACTTGCGTAGTACAGATGGAGGAGCTCTTCAAGCTGGAAGAACTAAAAATGGCGGCAAGGACGTTGAAGAACGGCAAAGCGCCAGGCAATGATGGAATACCGAGCGAGATCCTAAAAGAGGTGATCGCAGTGTACCCGGAGTTGCTTCTCAACGTCTTTAATGCATGTTTAAAAGCTGGAGAGTTCTTCAGCGACTGGAAAGTGCAAAAGTTGGTCCTCCTTCGGAAAGGCAATAAGCCTCTGGATGAAGTCTCATCGTTCAGACCAATTTGTCTGTTGGATACGATGGGAAAACTTCTAGAGGCTATGGTTCTAGAAAGACTTCAGGGAATCCTGGTAGGCGAAAATAGCCTATCGGAGAACCAGTTTGGCTTCCGCAAAGGCCGGTCAACAGTTGATGCAATACTCTCTGTTGTGAACCTGGCAAAGGAAGTCAATCAGGGGAAGAAGAAGGGTTTCTGTGCTCTTGTTTCCATCGACATACGGAATGCGTTTAATTCTGCGAGATGGGACATCTGCATTGAGTCGTTAAGACAAAAAGGAGTGCCGACTTATCTGTTGCGAATGATGGACAACTATCTTAGCGACAGATGGGTCGTGTACGAAAGCAATGTGTGCCATCTCAAGGAAGAAATGACCTGCGGGGCACCACAGGGGTCAAAGGTGGGTCCATTCATATGGAACGTCATGTACGACGGACTCCTGAGAATGGAACTGCCTGAAGACACTACCCTGAAAGCCTTCGCAGATGACGTACTTCTGGTGTGTAGAGCACGTGAAACCAAATTTCTTCAGATAAAGCTCAATGAAAGTCTGCGGCGAGTAGAGCGTTGGTTATTTCGTCATGGGCTGCAAATGGCCCTAGAGAAGACCGAGGCTTTGCTCGTTACAGTCCGGAGAGCTTTTGAAACTCCTAAGGTGAAAATAGGTGGAACTGAAGTCTCATGGGGAAAAAAGCTTCAGTACCTGGGAGCGACGTTGGACCAAAGGTTAAACTTTGCCCAACATGTGGATATCACAGCGCTCAAGGCCACCGAATGTATGGGTAACCTATCTAGGTTAATGCCCAACATTGGTGGTCCCAGGGAAATAAAGCGGCGCTTAGTGGCGACTGTGGGTCTAGCAAAGCAGCTTTACGCTGCCCCTGCATGCGCTGACGCCCTGACGACCCGCAGCATCTTGGATAGGTTACTTTCTGTACAAACAGGGAGTTCACGGAGAGTAATCTCAGCCTATAGGACGGTGTCTGATTGCGCTGCTCTGGTTCTTGCGAGTACACCGCCAACAGATTTGTTGGCAAAAGAAAGACAGGAAGTCTTCCAAGTCAACAAAGAACAAGCGGTCTCGCGGGAACAACAGAGCAGAGGTAGTCTAAAGTTGGCTATCCGCAAAGCGGCAAGAATCAGACTCGTCGATAGTTGGCAGGCAAGATGGGATGGGGAATCCAAAGGAAGGTGGACTTACCGCCTGATTCCCCACCTCGCCACATGGTTAGAAAGAAAGCACGGAGAGGTTGGCTACTACCTTACGCAAGCAATGACTGGTCACGGCTGCTTTGGACAGTACCTTCATAGATTCAAAATCAGAGAAGAGGCAAAATGTGTGTATTGCGACGCTGAAATTGACGACGCGGAACACACTCTCTTCTCTTGCGGGCAATGGAGTGAGCTGAGACGGGCCATGTTTGACGCAGTGAAAACTCAATTCACTGCTGATAACATGGTCTCGATTATGCTCCAAAGCGCGGACTCTTGGCGCCACATCGAGTTCTTCATTACTACGGTAATGAAGACAAAAGATGTGGATGGAAGAAGAGGTTGACCTGGAGAAATCGCTGGGGGCGTTTTGCGGGGGGGGAGGAGGAAATAATTTTAGTTCCTCCTCCCACTCCCGCAACTCCCCCCTGGTGGTTAATGGAAATAATTGTTAAACACGACGGACAGGGAGGACTTAGAGAGAGGACTTCCACTTGCGAAGTAAAGCCAATAGGTAGTTCCGCAAGTGGATTAGATGTCCTAGAATAAGACGGGAGTGGTTTTTAGTGGGTCGACCAGAACAAGAGCGGTCATCCCCACATAACCTGGGAATTCATTACTCAGGTATCTGAATTCGCAGATTTTCCACTTCCGACTACAAAAAAAAAAAAAAAAAAAAAAAAAAAAAAAAAAAAAAGTGTTATTTATTAACAATTATAAACAATTATTAATTAATGAAAATAGTAATAATAAGAATAATAAGAATAATAAAATAATAATTAAATTTAAACAATAATAATGTTCAAAAACGAAAATTATTTATAATAACAAAATGGTAATAGTTAATGTAACAATAATAACAAAATAAGAATAATTAATTGTAACATTAATAACAATAATAATAATTAATTGTAACAAGATGGTAATAAAATAATAATTAATAATAATAAGTTAATAATAATTTGTAACAAAAAAATAACAACAAATAATGGTTAATAATAACAAGATAATAATAAATTGTAACAGAATAATAATTAACAACAACAATAATAACAAATTGTTAATAACAAATTGTACTAACTAGAAATAATTAACAAACAACATAAAAATATAATATTAAATTGTAAAAACATATGACTGAGAAGATATGAACACGTGCGAGCTAATAGTGAGTCACCACAAGTGTTTCTCTAACAAAGGGTTTCCAAAAATACATGTAAAAGTAAGCTGTTCGTAAAATACATATAAAAGTAAGCAGCTCGTAAAATACATGGGAAAGTAAGCAGTTTGTAAAGTACACAGGAAAATTTGGATATTAAAAGGGCCAGAGCATCAACAGCAATCAGTCTTAAAAATGTAGTCAACAGAAGAAGTTACCAAATGGCAGTCTTAAAAATGTAATCGTCAATAGAAGTCACAGGTACATCAGTCTTAATTTTTTAATCATAACAAGTGGTTCTCTTCGTAATAGTGCTCGCAACCCAGTATAGTAGTTGTCCTGATCTTTACGTGAATTTCTAAATTCAGTGAATCTTGAAGTCAAATTTGGTGTTTTGAAATATCGTTCGAGTTGTGACAAAAGCTGAAAGAAACATAATACCTATTCAACTGCCTAATTTACGAGTGTCGTAAATCATCTACCTGCACCACTTAGTAACCCATTAACGCACAATTGCCATTGTATCTCATCGGCGCCAGCCAGGACCAAAAACTTGCTGTTTTAAGGTAAACAGAGAAACCACTTAAGACTCACTTTTAGAAAGCTAGTGCTCATTTCATCTTTCCATAATTTTGATCTCTTTTAAATATACTGTGTTCAAATAAATTTAATCTTGTCATTTATCCAACCTTGTCCCAACTTTAATTTTTCTAAATTAAAGCTAAATCGAGAAACACTAGGGAATATAATAAGGTAAGACATAACATACCTCATTATTTTTTGGGCATCGGCCGTCGTGAACGGATAAATGCAAGGATAGTTTAATTTGAAGGAATATATTATTATTTTTGTTGCTTTGACCGTTGTGAACGGATAAATGCAAGGTAAATTTAATTTGAAAATATATCATTATTTTTGGTTAATAGGCCGTCATGAACGGATAAATGCAAAGAAATTAGAATTTAAAAAATAGTTCATTATTTTTGGTGCAAGAGTAGTTAATTTGAAATAATATAATCCTTAATTTTGATAAATTAACGCCGTGAATTAATAAATACAAGAGTACAATTATTTTTGGTGCATATAAATAATTGTCATATTTAAACTCATTATTTTTTGCATATAAAACATAATAAATTAATTAATAAAAAGTAGGTTTTCTTATTGGCTATCATAAATCAATAAAATAGGTTTTATTTGCACAATTATTTTAACAAGTTAATAAAAACAGGAATAATTTTATTTGAATAAATACCCATTTTTCATACATAAAAATAAAAGAATAATAACAATAAAATATATTTTAATAAATAATTTAGTTTATTACACAAAATTGCTAAATTTTTAATAACAATTACGTAATTTTTTTTAACAAAATAAAAATTAATAATATCTTTATAGTTTTTTATACATATTATATAGTGCATATAAAATAATAATTTTTAAAATATTAATAAATAACATTTTTAATTTTTTATAAAAAATAATAATTTTTTATAAAAAATAATAACAATAATTAATAAACAATAATCAAATTTAAAATTTATTTTTCTCGAATTTTCATTTTGTGACTTAAATTAAACACAATAAATTAAATACCAATCAGAAAATTAAAATAAATAATAATAATAAAATGAATTAACAACAATAATAATAACAACAACAAAATTTTTCACTTTTGCCAAAATTTTTATTTTTATTCTAAACAGAATTAAATAATTCAAGTTTAAAATAAATAAATAATAAATTAACAATAATACTAATAGTAACAGTTTTTTAAAACATTTTTCAAATTTTTCATGTCTAAACAAAAATTGATAGAATAAATAGGTAAGATAGTCATAATAAGTTCAAAACAAAAAAAATAGAAAAGCTCTTATATGTGTGTATAAACAGTCCCGTATATAGGATATATCAAAGTATGAATTTCAAGAATAAAAAGAAACAAAAAGGGAAACAAACTTGCAACCCCGAATTTGTACAAAATTTCATAAGGCACGTGCTTATTACAAATTTTCATAAGGAACGTTGTTGAGTACGTACACAGTTTAATTTGAATTCAAATATACGTATGTATAGGACAAATTCAATTAAATAATGAACGATTGTTGCTGCAAAAATCCAAACTAGGTTGGATAATTGCCGGTCCCACCCCAGGTCTATCAGCAAATCACGTGAACTGTAACTTCGTTAAATATTCAAATATCGAGAATCAATTGGGCAAATTTTGGGACTTAGAGGAATGTTCATCGGATAATAAGATTTTTTCATCGAAAGAGGATTCATGTAAGAAACATTTTGTCGAAAACACTAAACGTAGAGAAGACGGAAAATTTATCGTTTCCATTCCATTCAAGAGTAGTATTAACAAACTAGGTGATTCTAGAAAAGAAGCTGAACGTAGACTAATAAGCTTAGAAAGAAAACTGAATAAACAACCCGAGTTGAAAGAACATTATGATTCATTCATGAGAGAATATATAGAGCTCGAACATATGTCGAAAGTAGATGAAGATAGGGAACCAATAATATTTTATTATTTTCCACATCATTGTATATTTTGTCCCGAAAAAGCTAAATCAAAAATACGGGTCGTTTTCGACGGTTCTGCTGAATCGGGCACAAGTGTATCATTAAATGAATTGCAGATGATTGGTCCAAATTTGCAAAGTGATTTATTCTCGATCCTTATTAGATTTCGGAAACATAAAATTGTCTTAATCGCGGACATAGAAAAAATGTACCGGCAGGTACTTATAAATCCTGATCAAAGATCGCTTCAACGTATCTTATGGCGTTTTAAAATCAATGATCCGATAGAGGTTTATGAACTTAACACGGTAACGTACGGTACAGCCGCGGGTTCGTTTTTGGCAATTAGATGCTTAATGGCAATCGCGAAGGAGTGCGAAGACACTCATCCTGGTTTAGCAAAGATTATTCGCGAGGATTTTTACGTTGACGACCTCATCACGGGCACGGAATCGAAAGAACAAGCAGTATTAATAGCAACGCAAGCAACTGCCGCCTTAGCGAAAGGTGGTTTCAATCTGTGTAAATGGAACTCGAACGAACAAACGGTATATGAGAAAATTACGGGATGCACGAAATCCAACGATAATGTTCATATTTTTGGAAATGAGCAAACGAAAACGCTCGGATTGATTTGGGAGACTGATTCCGATTCATTAAGGTACATTATTCGCGAATTAAATAACAAAAAAGTCACAAAAAGGCAAATATTATCGGAAATCGGTCAAATTTTTGATCCTCTGGGACTTTTAGGGCCGTGTATAATATTAGCTAAGATTCTTTTGCAACAACTATGGTTGGAAAAATTATCCTGGGACGAGTCTCTTCCATATCCATTACATTGTCAGTGGCAAGATTATAGAAATCAGCTTGCAGCATTAAATAATCTTCGCATTCCGAGATTAGCAATTCCGAATACCGCAAATATCGAAATGCATGGCTTTTCAGATGCCTCAAAGGTCGCGTACGGTGGATGCGTTTATACCAAGGCACAGGATGATGAAGGTCGAATCTCGGTTAAATTACTAGCGTCGAAATCAAGGGTTGCGCCATTAAAAACGCAAACTATCCCCAGATTAGAGTTATGCAGCGCGGTGTTGCTCGTAAAGTTATGTCAAAAATTAAAGGTTGCTTTAAGAATTGAGAAAATAAAAGTAGTTTATTGGATAGATTCAACAATAGTTTTGAGTTGGATACGCAACCAGCCGGGAAGTCTCCAAACTTTTGTAGCAAATAGGATAAGTCAAGTGCAAGAAATGACCGAGATTAAAGATTGGCGGCATGTCCCTACAAAATTGAATCCCGCTGATTGTCTGTCTCGTGGGGTGGCACCTACACAAATAAATACATTAGAACTTTGGTGGTCAGGGCCAGATTTCTTAAATAAAGACGAGTGTGAATGGCCAGACATACCAACTCAAAGTCAAGAGCTTCCCGAAATAAAATCCTTTCACACTCAAAAGGAAATAAAAATAGTAGACGATACGATTTTTGAAAGATACGGAAATTTATCTCGACTAGTCAGGGTAGTGGCGTATTGTAAAAGATTCGTTCGAAATTGCAGAACTAAGGCTGCTAGACGAGATGGTTCACTGAAAGTCCTCGAACTATCTGAGGCAACACTTAGTCTTGTTCAACTGTCGCAAAAGGCATCCTTTCAATCGGAAATTGAGTCGATAAAGAAAAAAGAATCAATAAAAAAGGGAAGTCTTAAATTTTTTAGTCCAATTTTGGACGATTCGGGAATTTTGAGAGTCGGAGGCAGATTGAAAAATTCAAATTTGAATAAAAATAAAAAACATCCCATGGTAATCAACGCAAATCACATTTTTGCAAGACTTCTGCTCAGGCGCGATCACATTAAATTCCTTCATGCACCCCCAAATTTATTGTTGTCAAATGTTAGAGAGAGTTTTTGGATTGTTGGAGGAAGAAATTTAGCGCGAAAGATTGTGCACGATTGCATAAGGTGTCGCAGATTCAAACCGGAAACAATTACGCCGATGATGGGCGATCTTCCGGCGGCTCGAGTATCTCCGTCGTACCCATTTTGTAATACAGGCGTGGATTATGCCGGACCATTCCTGATAAAGGACAGGAAAGGTCGTGGATGTAAAATAACAAAGTGTTACGTAAGTTTATTTATATGCTTTGCCACTAAGGCCCTACATGTGGAACTGGTCACGGACGCGACTACGGAAGCATTTTTGGCGGCTCTGAGACGATTTGTATCGAGACGCGGTAAACAAGCTCACGTATTTTCAGATAATGGAAAAAAATTTGTAGGGGGGAATAATGAGTTACAAAGACTCGGGCAATTCTTGTTGGAAGAATCTGGTACATTGTGCGAAAGAATATCTGATAGCAAAATTCAGTGGCATTTCATTCCGGCATACTCGCCACATTTTGGTGGCATTTGGGAGGCCGGCGTGAAGTCGACGAAGTATCACTTGAAACGCGTAGCTGGAGATGCAATTTTAACTTACGAAGAGCTTAGTACATTGTTAACTCAAATTGAATCAATGCTCAATTCAAGACCCTGAACCCAACTCTCTACCGACCCTAATGATTACAATCCTCTAACTCTTGCCCACTTTCTTATAGGAAGATCATTTATTCACGTGGCGGATCCTGACTTAACCAGCCTGAAGGAAGGAAAATTAAGCAACTGGCAGAGAGTTCAGCAACTGCAGCAGAATGTCTGGAAAAGATGGAGCAAGGAATATGTTAAATCCCTACCCATCCATCGATGAAGACGCTCTCGTGCTTCTAAAGGAGGATAATGCTCCTCCAGCCGCCTAGTTACTTGGACACATAGTCCAAATGCACCCGGGAAAGGATGGAATAACTAGAGTGGCGTCTGTGAAGACGTCCAAGGGTATTATTCGACGCGCATTGACCAAACTTTGTCCAATGCCAAAGCAATGATCTCATGAAATTTTATTTTGACAAATTTTATTTTTTAAATGATTTTTATATATTTTTATACTAATTAATTTATCAAGGCTGTGGAATAATTTGAAAATTATGTTTTTTTAAAATGAAATTTATATTATTTATACTAAAGTATTTGTATTAAGGCCGAGAAACAATTGACAATTACGCTTTAAACGAAAATCATATTTATGTTAATCTATTTTATCAATGCCGGGGAATATGTTAAGTACGTACACAGTTTAATTTGAATTCAAATATACCGCCTAATTTCTACCGCGATTAATAGCCCGCCCTCGGACTTCAATCGAATTAAAAAGACTAGAATTGTAAATTTGATAAGCAGACATGGGGAATACACGAAAGTAACAAAACGTGCTCTTGTATTTTATTTGATATATCCTAAATTATCTGTAAAATCCAGCAACAAAATGTACAAACGTGCTTATTACAAATTTTCATAAGGAACGTGCTTATTATAAATTTTCAGAGTCGAAGTTCAATAAATCTCTGATCAATCCTATAGAAACCCCTGATACGTTTAAGAAGTTGTCAAATACTCCGGTGTGTTTCTGCCCGAACGGTATCGTCGAGTCGGCCCTTCGATTGTAATATTGAGTTGTAGAATCAGTGTCAAACATCAAAAGAATAATTGTTTTCTGTAAGGAAATAACTTGCACTATTCTCAAATTTAAGTTATTGCTTTCGTCGTATAATAGTTCACTTTTACTATTCTCTTACTAATTTAGTAAAATTAGTGCAAGTTCTTTCCTATTACTAGGAAAACAAGTTTTCTTTTGGTATCAAGGTACCGTGTCAAAAAGAACACTTAGAGTTTGTAAAAACAACTATTTACATAGTCGTTTTAGTGCTTCAAAGTGCTAAAATAAGAACTGAAAATCTTATAACTACATACTACTTATACTACGGTGACGCAAGCCTGGTTGCAGTCACACATTTGTAATTTCATCGACAACGAAACTTTAAAATTGTAATTAATTAAACTATATGTTATCAATAAACAATCACATAAAAGGAATATGCATAAATTTATTTAACGAGGACCCGTAGTTCTTTTAAAGTCAAAACGAATCAAAACCGACGGAATAGCTCAGTTGGTTGGAGCTCCGGCTTTGCGGATGGTGCGAGCGAGGTTCGCGCCCTCCGTCAGCCTACACTAAATTATTATTTATTTATTACACTAAAAATAAATGTCAAGTCTTACCAACTTGACTAATCAGCAACTTGTCTCCACTTTACTAACTATTTAGTAAACTAACTTAAACATTAGCTCGGGCGTAACAGCTGATTTGGTGGCAGCGGTGGGATTTGCTACTTTTGTTAATAAATATTAAATATTCCAAAAATATTCAAATTTCATTAAAAATTACTCTCAAATTCATTTTAGTAACGCTCAATTAATAAACTATTCCTTTCTTTAATCGGCAATTGCGGATAGAATTGTACTCAGTTATTGTGCAAGCAATTGAAAATTAACACTTAGAATTGTTGTTTCTGCTCGCGGTTAGGATTTATATGATGCCTTTTCTTTCCATTCACGTGGTTCAAGTAAAAAATCAGTTACACTTAGGATAAAATATTAGATTGACAAAACTTACACAATCATACAAACACACAGCAAATATTATATACAAAACATATAACACATTACTTTACTACACACTAATCGTTTTAAAAGGTTGATTTTACGCCTTTTCGGCGAATTTCAGCCTTGCAATTTTGCTTTTGTAAAAATTGTTAATAAAACGATTTCATTCCACACTAACTTAAGTCTATAAAAGTAGCATTTTACGCCTTTTCGGCGAATTTGTTAATTTAAAGATAATAATTGAAAATTAATTAAGTTGAAACATAATTTAAGTTATTTTACGCCTTTTCGGCGAATTTCGACCTTAATACGCTAAAGTTCTACGTCGTTCGGCGGGAATCTCTTTTGTTTCACTTTAATAATTGATTTTCTTTTTAATTAATCATAAAAACAACAGGTTAAACTAAATTAAAGACAAAATGTCTTTTCTTTCAGTTTAACCTATCATGCAAAACGAGGACCAAGTCTTCAAAAAGCCCAGGAATAGAGGAGGACGAAAAGTTCAAAAAAGACAACAGGAAAAATCCTTAAAAACCGTAGAAAAATTATTAGAAGTAAAAACATTGAAAACACAACAAGAATTTTCTGACTTTTTCGATAAATTACTCCAAAACACAGAATCAGTATTAGATAATAAAAATAAAGTATAGAAACAATTACTCTTGTACACAATAATGAAAATAAAACGAATTATCATTAACATTCATTGTTCTTAATTTTAATTATTTCTGTTGGGACGCATGAATGTTCCACAAATCTCATTTGACATAATAACAAGTAACCGAAATCCACTTCGCCGAATCACTATTTACCATAAGATATATGTATTAGAATTATTATTTAATCTAATTTTCATTTTCCCGATAATTCATTTGCTCTAATTTTTATTTTGCAGATATATTCTTTAACATAGATTTCGTTAGTCCGAAAAAACATTTGATATAATTTTTATTTGTCCAATTAATTGTTTGGACTAATTTCCGATTTTCCGATATATCATCTGTTATAATTCCTATTTTTCAAAATCATTTATAAACAATTTTTTTTAATCGAAATGTTTTTTAACCTAATTATCAATTGCTCTAAATGTGATGAGTTATAAATTTCATTTAATCGATATGTCATTCGTTATAATTACCATTGTCTCGAATAATTATTTACCATTATTACGTTTTACAGAATTGTCATATAAACTATATCCTAATTGCTCTAATGTTTATTTAACAGAAATGCATTTACCTCAAAGTAGCATTCAGCCGAATGTTTATGAATCAGAAAGATTATTTAACATAACTTTTGTTTAGCCGAAACATTATTTCACCTAATTTTAAATTGTTATATTAATTGTTTGACATAAATCTATTTCTACCTTATGTTTATGTGACATATTGTTCTTTTATTCGAATTGTCAAATCGTCGAATGCTCAGAACATCTAATTGTCATTTCGTCGAATGCTCAAAACGTCGAAATGTCTATTCGTCGAATCGTCAAAACGTCGAATTGACAAAAATTCGATAAATTTGTTTGATTTAAGTTAACATTAATTTAAAATAAACAAATATTTACTTAGATCAAACAAATATTTGTTTGTTTTAAATTAATGTTAACTTAAATCAAACAAATTTATCGAATTTTTGTCAATTCGACGTATAGACATTTCGACGTTTTGAGCACTCGACGAACTGACAATTAGATGTTCTGAGCATTCGACGATTTGACAATTCGAATAAAAGAACAATATGTCACATAAACATAAGGTAGAAATAGATTTATGTCAAACAATTAATATAACAGTTTAAAATTAGGTGAAATTAGTCCAAACAATTAATTGGACAAATAAAAATTATATCAAATGTTTTTCCGGACTAACGAAATCTATGTTAAAGAATATATCTGCAAAATAAAAATTAGAGCAAATGAATTATCAGGAAAATGAAAATTAGATTAAATAATAATTCTAATACATATATCTTATGGTAAATAGTGATTCGGCGAAGTGGATTTCGGTTACTTGTTCTTATGTCAAATGAGATTTGTGGAACATTCATGCGTCCCATTTCTGTTATTCTTTGATCAAAAAATTTAACATCGTAACAATTTATTCAGATTATTTGCAAAATAGATCTGTAGATTTCCTCTTCGTTCCTATTATAGAATTTAATTTAATAGAACGAAATAAATTGGTTCCTTTTATTAAATCAAAAAATTATAACTCTGAGAATATTCTTATTCCAATTTTATGCGAAGAATTCAAATTTAATATCATAAATGCGGAATCACATTCAACAGTATCAGGAATTGTAGGTAATAAATTTATGGAAAGGCTGTCATTTTATCTTGAGGAAGTCAATCTAGAAATTACAATAGATGATCAAAAAGAATAAGAAACGAATTCTTTTGCGGGAGTGAATAAACAATTATACCAAATTTAACAATTAATCATCAAAATAATACTATTATCATTTATTCTAACAATTTTAAGAATAAATCAGCATTATTTTTACGTGATTCTTCATCAAATTTTAATTTTTCAACAAAAACGTAATAAAGTAATAAAATATCTCCATACGCCAGAACCATAAAGTTTTAATACTAAACCAAGAATTATAAAATAAAAATCACTCAATTATGTGTTTCGTCTATGTAAGTGTTTCTATTGCAACATTAATAGTTTTATTAGTTTTCTTGTGGTTTACGTAAGACAGTGTTTAAATTGAGTAGTTTGAATTAAGCGCGAGTCTCCCTTGGACAAGAAATTGCATTTACTGGAACTACTGCATCTCGCCTTTAGGCGACGGCCTCACAGTAGTATAATCTATTTCAAATCAGACTATCGACCAAGGATTAAGACATACATATAATTGTCCATATTCTGATATAATTATTAAAAACCTTTCGTTTTTAGTAAAAAGGATTAATAACAAAGTACAGTATTGTCCGAAATTGTCAGTCCACCCATTTTTAAAGGAATGAAAAAAATTTTTTCACATTAATTTTATGAAAACTAATATTTCATTCAGTTTATATTTTAAAAAACGATAAAATTTTGAAAAGAATAAGACCTTACAGAAGTTATTTGACAAATATTTTTTCAAGATATTCCTAAAAATCGTCATTTTCAATGTTTTACAAAAATTTGAATAACTTCTAAAATAATAAACTCTTTTTAATAATCTTAGGCTTATTTTAAAGGTCATTTTCTATGGAATAAGAATTACTTATAGTCAGTAATCTGCAATTTTTTTCTTGGAATAAGCATGACGTCAAAGTTGGACAAAAAAATTTGAAAAATTTGAAATAATATTATTAAAAGAAAAAGAATTTGTAAAATTTATATAAATTTTTTTATTAAATTTTCTTGAAAAATCTACATCATATCATGTTTTATATATGTTTTAGAATAGTTTTTAGTACAAAAAAAGATTTCAAATTTTTCCAATTTTTTTGTCCAATTTTGACGTCATGCTTATTCCGAGAAAAAAATTTCAGGTTAATGACTATAAGTAATTCTTATTCCGTAGAAAATGACCTTTAAAATAAGCCTAAGATTATTAAAAAGCGTTTATTATTTTAAAAGTTATTCAAATTTTTGTAAAACATTGAAAATGGCGATTTTTTAAGAATATCTTGAAAAAATATTTGTCAAATGACTTCTGTGAGGTCTTATTCTTTTTAAAATTTTATCGTCTTTCAAAACATAAATCAAAAAAATTTCAATTTTCATAAATCTTATTTAAAAAAAATTTTATTATTCTTTTAAAAATGGGTGGACTGACAATTTTGGCCGGCACCGTATATATGCATAAATATTTGAATTCTTCCTTTAACTATCCTAGTGGACATTTCATATCTTATCACTGTGTATCTCAAAATAAAAGATTTCTCATTGATCCTACAATATCTATTAATTTAGTTAAACAATCCGAATTACAACCTTTTGTCGATATCGACAAAAATAATACACACTCACTTTTCAATGGGGAAATTGAAACTATTGGCCAAGTAATTTTACCGGTTCACACAACAAGCGAATATTACACAAAAGGCGAATTAAGTGAAAAAGTATCGTTAAAATTTGATGTAGTTAATTATCAAACCAATTCTAATATAATTGCAATCTTAGGAGCCAATACACTCGATCAATTTTGTCAATTTAATTATTTTACTAACAAAATAGTTGCTCAAGACGGAATTTGGAATAAGGATATAATAATAGACAGATTTAAAGGCGGTTTTGAAGCAATAACTCAAAGTCCAACAGCGTTGAGTATAATTAATAATAATTCAAAATAAATCATATTAAACGAAAATTGAGAAAGATGTTAATAAAATCAAATTCAAATAAAGCGCGAAAATCATACGATTGACTGTAACTACTCACTGACTTCGCGCGCGGTTCACTCGCAGTAGTTCAAGCCGAGTCAAGTCGGACGCCCATACCGCGGAAATAACTGCACATGATAGGCTTAAGCTTTTAAGCGGTCTCCACAAGCGAACCCTTATGAGTTCGCATTTTTATTTCATAGAAAGATACAATAATTTATACTCAATTATCTTATTAAAATCAGCATTCTTTAAGAATTTTAAAGAAAAATTTATTATCGATCATTCATTACCTATAAATTTAATGAAAAGCAAAGAATTAAACTCTTTCTTTGGGTTACCCTTTAATTTTGACATTATTAACGAAATTTAAAAGGACAAATTAGTCAAATTCATATGAAAATAGGCAATCAAATCAGTAAAATGCCTGACGATAACGAGTCCACCACTAATGACCCCATGATTACTACCATGGCGGAATGTTTCGCACTTCAACAAGGAGCTATGCATATTCCTTTTTATGATGGTAAAAATATGCCTTTAAGAGAATTTATTGAAGACGTATCTAACGGGGAATCTTCTATTCCCATTAATTGTGAAAATCAATATATTAAACTTGTTTTATCTAAGTTAAAATGTGTTGCACGAGATAGTACTTATGGTAAAACCTTTGACACTCTTGACGATCTTATACAACATTTAAAACAAAGATATGCCCCGAAAAATTCTTATGTTTGGCATCATCATGAGATATCCACGATTCGTATGGCCCGAGGTGAAAGTGTAAGCGAATTTTATGACAGACTAACTCTCTTAGTATCCGAAGCAATGTCTGCACTTGTAAGTTCACATGGAGCAGATAAAATGAATAACATGTTAGAACCCTTAAATGATTGTGCTTTAGAAGCATTTATTAATGGCCTACCCGATTCTATTGCGAGCTTAATAGAAGCACGCAATATAAAAAACATGAAAGATGCAGTAGAAGTTGCACTACAATTTGAAATTAGACACCAACATCAAGCCGAGAAAAATAACTATACTTATTATGTATCGAGGTATCAGCAGCCGAGCGAAAATAAAACTTATTATACCCCTGTAAAAATACCCACACTTGGAACAGTCCAAGTCAATGTAAATAAAAAATCTATTACCTTCCAAGTAGTGTTTTCAGAATTTCCCTTGCAGTCCGACGGCATATTAGGACGGGAATATCTTCGACAAGAAAAGGCCGAAATTTCCTTTTGGCTTAATTCTATTGTTACTCACGCAAATCCGGTAAACCCCACATTCTTTCAATACGCAGAATCGATCACGTGCAGAGAAAATTTAGTGGAAAATAAAGAAAACAAAAAAAGAGGATTAACAATTAAAGCCAGAGGTAGACAAGTGATACCAATCGAAGTATCAAATAGTGAAGTAAAAGATGGTTATTTACCACTAATTAAAACAGAAGAAGGATTAATAATAGGAGAAGGCATCGTGTCCAATAATAACGGATTATGCCACATTTTTGCAATAAACACTACAGTAAATGATGTGAAAATAGAGGTTCCACCCCAGGAACTCATTCCTTTTGAATATTATCCATTACCAGGTGAAGAAATAGATGAAGACTCCTCAGACGAAGAATACGAAGAACCAATAGATAGCATTTCAGCTATCATTGATAATCTAAGATTAGATCATTTAAACGCTGAATAACAAGAACATGTCAAAGATATAGTAAGAGAGTTTCCCGAAAGTTTTCATTTAACAGGAGAAGCTTTAAAACCAACCAATAAAGTACAACACAAAATTATAACTGTAGACGAAATTCCAATTCATACCAGACCTTATAGATTCTCTCCTGCCCAAAAAGAAGAAATAGATAAGGTCATCCATCGAATGAATTCAGAAGGAGCAATAAAACCTTCTGCTTCACCTTACAATTCACCATTACTTATCATACCCAAGAAAATTGATGCTACGGGAAAGAAAAAATGGAGAATAGTTATAGATTTCAGAGCTCTTAATGACAAAACAGTAGGTGACATTTACCCACTGCCTCATATTACTAGTGTAATTGATTCCCTGGGCCAAGCACAGTACTTTTCAGTTTTTGATTTAGCAAGTGGATTTCATCAAATAGAATTAGATCCAAAGGATAGACAGAAAACAGCATTTTCAACAGTACATGGACTTTACGAATACGTTAGAATGCCAATGGGACTAAAAAATTCACCAGCAACATTTCAAAGATTGATGGACCAAGTATTACTTGGATTACAAGGTGTAGAATTATTTGTTTACCTAGACGATATAGTAATATACGCTGAAGATTTAGAGGAACATGGCACAAAAGTAAAACGATTATTGCAAAGACTAAAGGAAGCAAATTTGACACTACAACCCGAAAAATGCGAATTTCTCTGTAGAGAAGTAGCTTATCTGGGACACATAATTAGTAGTGATGGAGTTAAACCGAATCCAAAAAAGATAGAAGCAGTAGAACAATTCCCAACACCAAAAACCCCCAGAAATGTAAAACAATTTCTAGGCCTCGCTGGTTATTATCGAAGATTCATAAAAGACTTCTCTGCAAAAGCAAAACTGCAAAACTGGTTACTTGAGGGTTTTTGGGGTCGCTGATTATGAATTCGAGGCTACCAAATCCTTACAGTTCATAAATTATAGCAATCAGCCTTTTTTAAAGCTACCAAATCCCGACAGTTCATAAATTCTGACAATCAGCCTTTTTAAAGGTTACAAAATAATTATATTGAATCCGCCGTTGTGCATTTGGAAAATCTGACTTTATTTTCGCGATCAGCGACCCCAAAAAACCCTGAGTAACATGTTTCAAGCGAATTCAATGAATTTTTAACAAATTCGTCCGCTATTTTGGAACCGCCATTTTGAATTTTAAAAAACTGTCATCGAATTCGTAATCAGAGACCCCAAAAACCCCCGAGTAACCAGTTTCCATCTAATTTAAGCAATTTTAAGATAACTATTGAATTTACATCCCTTAAAATTAAAAGGGTAGTTTCTACCCTTTAAAGTCAATATCCGCCGATATAAAAAACACGTATATCTTATTTTTCATCCCTCTTGACGTATGCAAAGTTTCAATAAATTCGGCGTCTGACACTAAAATGGATTGACTCAATTAAAGACCCCGGACAAAGACTAGTTCGTTGGAGATTAAAACTAAGAGATTACGAATACGAATTTAAGTACAAACCAGGAAAATTAAATCATAATGCGGACGCCTTATCAAGAAATCGCA
This sequence comes from Leptopilina myrica (nomen nudum), assembly GCA_032872475.1. Classification (NCBI taxonomy): domain Eukaryota; kingdom Metazoa; phylum Arthropoda; class Insecta; order Hymenoptera; family Figitidae; genus Leptopilina; species Leptopilina myrica (nomen nudum). The sequence continues at coordinate 10,618,631 of CM065460.1, forward strand.
TCGAAACCGTAATAGAAGAACCGAATATTAAGAAACAAGCAAGAATTCTTGTGCAGACCAGACAATCTAAAGATCCTAAACCTACAGCTCTATCCACAAGTTCAGGAATTGCTAGCATGTCAACTCAAAAACAAGGAATTCTTAAACAACCAACAAAAATTAAAGGCATCATAAAACCTACAAAGAAATCTACCACAAATACAAAATTATTAGACACTAGCTCAATTGGACAACGTGTCTCGCAACGAAATAAAAACCAACCACGACCTATAAAAACCAAAATTATCGAAGATATATCTTCAAGCTCCGATTCAGAGGAAAGTGAGAAACCACCTATACGCAAAAAAAGCACTAGTGTTCTACCTAGTTTAGTCATACCTACTCCCTTGTATGATCCATATGCTCCAAAAAGTGCACCCCCCGTCATACCTTTTGAACCGTACGAGATCATCGCCAAACCAACTACAGAAAATGAAGAAGTAGTAAAAATAGTAAGCCCACCTATAAGTGAAAGCGAAGATAGTTTATCTGAAGAAGAACAAGATGTTCCAAAAACTAGAAAAGAAATAGCAAAGGAATTAGAAAAATCAATTGCCCTATTTGACGAATCAATGGCCCAACATGAAGATTGGTTGACAGAAGAAGAATTACTAGCAAGAGATTGGCTTAATGCATCGGTTAGAGATGATGATTCTGACGTTCACAAAGCCTCAAACGAATACATACCTGGGAGCCATTCGGATTTTGCAGAAAAGCTAAACGAAATTCTAAAGGGTACACACAAGGAGATACAAGAATTAACTGACATGATACAAAACATAGAATGCGATAACGTAAGTAAACAGAAGCAAACGACAGAAGAATTATATAAAGGAAAGAATGTAACTTTTGCAGACCAAACAAGAAAATCAATAACACCTTTAAGCTTTAATCAACCTCTTGCAAAATCAACACCTTACAAACATCTTATAATAAGAGAAGAAACTTCTGAATCCGAAGAAGAAGATAGAGAAAATCAATCATCACCTAACGAATCAATAAAAACCCAAACGGTTTAGGCCAAAATTAGAAACATCTATTGCTAGTATTCCACCAGAAATTCAAAAATTAAAAGACGATGTAAAAGATTTCTTAACAAAAAGCATAAACAGTTGTAGGGAAAACTTAACTTACTATCGAAACAACTACGCTCATTTCCTATCCGCAGATTGCGAATTTGTAACCCCCACTGGAAGATTACTCATTGACATTGGAGCAATTGACCCTCAAGAAATAAAATTTAAAAATCCTCAATAAGGACACATACTCATTACTTCGCGAGGACAACATAAAATTTATACTTTAATAGTAAAACATAATCACTTTGATCACTTTGATGCATTACAAAACTTAAAAAGCATTCTTCAAAAAGAAAATTCAAAGGAAATTAGAATTTCCAGAAGGAATGATCTGACTGACGAATTAATGAAAGGAGAATTTTTACACATGATAGAAACAATTTTCCAAAATAGCGACATAAAAGTCACTATATGTTATGGTCAAGCTACAATTCCAAAAGAAGAAATTCGAGAAGACATAATTAAAGAATACCATAACAGTAAGATTGGAGGACATAAAGGAGTCACAAAAACCTATCGAAGAATACGAGATAAATTCTTTTAGACTGGTCTCAAAGACCAAGTAACTAAATTCATAAGAATATGTCCCACTTGTCAAGAACAAAAACTTGTTCGAGTAAAAACCAGAGAACCAATGCTAATTACGGACACTCCATTAGATGATTTTGATAAAGTATCCTTGGATACAGTAGGAAAACTTCCTACAAATCCGGATGGTAATTGCCACATACTTACCATGCAAGACCATTTATCAAAATATTGCATTGCAGTAGCAATCCCTGATGTTTTAACCACAACAATAGCACATGCTGTAGCTGCAGAATTATGTTCCAAATATGGAGCTCCTAAGTCAATTTTAACTGACAAAGGAGGAGGCTTCATAAGTAAACTCATGAGGAAATTGTCAAAAATTTTTGGAGTGCAACAAGTTACAACTTCAGGATATAGACCTCAAACAAATGGCAGTTTGGAAAGAAGCCATATATTTCTCGTAGATTTCCTAAAACAATATTCGGAAAACTACGACGATTGGGACAAACTACTACCATTTTGTATGTTTGCTTATAATACATCAGTTCATGAAGCTACAAATTTCACTCCTTTCGAATTAGTATTCGGAAAAATAGCCAGAACTCCTACTTACTTTCCTTCAGAAAAAAAACTCGAAACTTACGGTTCCTATTTAGTTGAATTAATATGAAGGTTAACAGAGATAAGAAACATGGCCGCGAAGAACCTCATACAAGCCAAGCTTAAGTCCAAACAAACCTACGATAAAAAGATAAATCCCTTCTTAGGAAAAATAGGAGATTATAGTATTATAGATGACTTCTGTGATCATAATCAATGTATTTCCAAAAGGAAATATCAACGAAATCCCATTTCCCAAAGGAATCTTGGTGGAATTAAGTGCCGAATATAATCTAACAAAACCTAATTACTCAATAATATATGTGACCGGACCCCCTAACAATAGACGATATGATGTCGAATGTAAAGTTAAAGATTTAGAAAACGGAAACGAATTTATCACAAAATCCAGAAACGAAAGAAAAATAAAAGACGGAGAACACGACGCCGCTAGAAAAATGTTAAAAACCTTAGAACAAACCTATTATTTTAGAGAACAAGAAAGAGATCCTAACTCTAATAAAACAATTTATTTTTCATGTCAAGAAGACCCCACCATTCTAAAACTTAAATTATTTAAATGGGGTAACTGCTGCGAAAGATGTTTTCAAAGTGGACACACCAAACTAAATTGCTTTGGCCCCCTTAGAAATAAAAAATTATTACCAATGTCACAACAACCAATAACGACACACACAGTTTCTGGGAAATCCCAGGAAACCCAATTGACACTCCAAATAACTCTCAAATAGATGCCGAAAACTGGGATATGCCAAAAACCGCGGAATCTAAACAAAAAAAACGACTCTTGGTATTCTCCAGAAGCCCTTTTCGATTATTAACAAAACAAAGAATGGCAAATAATCCTAACATTATATACAAATAATCTATAATATATACACATATACATATATAAATAAATAAAACTAAATAATCAATAATATGAAAAATAAATAATAATTAAGCTAATATACGAATTAAATAATAATACTATATTCATATTATTATGAACAAATAAGAACAAAGAAAATATTAATCATTAAGAATATATTATTTACATTATATATTAAATTAGGCTAAAAATGTAATCACTATATGATAAAAAATTATAAATAAAGAAAAACATTAAAAGAAAGACGAAAGAAAACGAAGGAAGGGGATTTGGAGGTCGCCTTCTACTTTCATCTTCATTTTAAAATTTTTTTTCTTAAGTAATACTAATTAACATTTAAATAATGATAAATTACTCAATAAACAATATAAATGTCGATCGATACATCGTTCGATATCCTAGACCAATATCATATATACATGTAAAATAAAATAGTAAAATAAAATATCTCAAACAATCTAAATAATAACAATTAATATTAAGTTAACAATTAATTATTATAATGTAAAAATTATTTTAAATGATAAAATATTTAAATAAATAACTACTTTATACACTATCGAACAACCATATATCGATCGATATATCGTTCAAAAATATCGATTGATAATACATACAATTGACAAATTGACTACTTTTGACACTAACTACATAACTATAATTAATAAAAATGGTTAAATAAATAAGAAAGAGTATCTAACAAACACAAAAGTTCATAAAATAAACAAAAAAAATCCAAAACCCCTAGATTAGCAAATTCAAAATTCCCTATATACAATAAAATTCAAAAATACAAAATATTAATAATAATATTAATATTATTATTAATAATATTAATATTATTATTATTATTGATAAATAATATCACAGCATCTATCTCATGTGAAGAGAGACACGACGCAACGACTATGCTCTGTCTCTCTCTCACAAGGTCAAAACAAAGACTAGCGCCTGACTATCATAATTAAGGTTGAAATTATTTAATAATCAAAATAATTAGTTAAAAATATATCAAAAACAAAAAATTGTAAAGTATTTTTTTTTAATTTTCTTGTATAAATTAAATAAATTCAATCTTAATTAATTAATTTAAAAGAAAGTTACAAGATTCATAACGAATGCGCATAATCAAAATTGTGAAACACTTAAGAAAATTTTTTAAAATTTAAACCAAACAACAAAATATTATCATGTAAACTTCAAAATCATAAGTAAATATTCACAAAAATAAAAACAACAGCAAATTAAATAATATATAATCATGCAAAATGGAATCTAAATATCACAAGATAATTAATAAAAGAATATTACAGGAATAAATAATAATCATATTAATAAAGCTTAAATTAAATTTATTTAACTAAACATCAAGATATCAAACTCTACAAAAAAAATTCTACTAAAAAAAAGAGGCAAACAAGGCCCATAATTAGTAAATAAGTTTATAATTGATTAACTAATATTGATTAATAAATGAATAAGGATAGGAAATTGTAGATTAATAAGAAATTCAATACATTTTACAAATATTCAAAATCGCCATTTTCAAAATCTCCCTCGATATCCACATCACTACTCTCAGAGTCAATTTCAACTTTAACTTCTGCAACATCCTGATGACAGCAACATGGTTCCAACACCTCCATTACCTGCGTAGACGTCTCTTCTTAACAAGAACACTTCCCTGAACTTTTAAAAACCTCATAAGAAATCGCTGTTGATCCTTTTCGAGGACGACCTCGTTTTCTTTTAAAAGAAACATCAGGTGATGTTACAAAATGCTCTAAATTTTCCGCCGTAAGAGTAGTTTGATGCAACTTTTGACTCAAAGACAAAACACGATTTTTAAATTCTAAATGTGACATTCTCGGCGATCTAATAATTTCCATGTTAACATCTATAATAAACAATAAAATAATTGAAATATTAATTAAAATTAATACGAAAAAGTTGTTAATCTCGTGCTACGTGAAGATTTTCATTCTCAAATATCGCCTTTTTAGAAACAATAATTTCCCGAAGTTGAAAAGATAAAACTTGAATCAACACACCCCTCCGGCGATGATCTAACTTTTGAACCACCTTAAAATCAGTTGTTGAAACTGTAATACCAAGTTTAGAATTACAGAAAAAGTTAAACTTTCGACAGCAGTTTCCACTTGCGCTTTCCAAAAGGCCATGTAAAAGATTCCTAACCGTTCTTCAATTCGAGATAATCGAAGAACAATGGCTTTCCATCGTGGTAAGAAATCAGCAGATGTTTCAAAAACAGCCGAAGAACAATTATTGTCATTAAGAACCGTCAAAGTGGATTCATCAACAGGTTCAAACGAAACCGTATCAATAGATTCACTCACATTCCCGGGATTAAAATTTATAATCGACGAAGCAATATCAAAAAGGGAAGCATTGTCTTCCTCATTATAAACGTTCAGTTGACTATCCATTATATCAGTTAATAAAAATCTTCACCTTAGACACTTATAAATTGAAAGACAAAATAGTACTAACCATTTGGGGCAAAAGAAACAATGGATAAATCCAATAGAACATCCCCTCTCTGAGTATCATTCCACAAAAGTGTTAAAGACGTTGAAGAGTAAGATTCAGACATGATGCTTAATTGGAAGTAAAGAACAAACGAAGAACTACACATCTTATGACTACGTGACAAGACAAGATGAAAACGACAATGTCGACAAATTGCAAAAATTTCTCAAAAAGACAAACGAAGCTAAAACAAAAACAAAAAGAGAAGATGAATTTCCACTTACTTGTAAATGGCATTAGGTATCACACAAAAACAAACCATACACAATATACAATTTCAAAACACACCTTACTATCCAAAAGATCTGCAACTTCTTATCTAAGTATTCTATATCATTTAGTAAATTGTAATAATCATGTTAAAAACAAAAAAACAAAAAATTGTAAAGTAATAATTAATTATCGGGACGATAATACCTTTAAGGAAGGAGGACTGTTACATCCCTAAATATAATTTTTCATTATTATGTATGTAATTCTAAAAGTAAATAGTAAACTGATTTTAATAATTTAAAAATATAAATGTGTGAAGTGTATAAGCGCATGAATGAAGATCGGTTAACATGAGAGTGAGAGTATAATCAATTATCCACACAAGATAATTAACGCAAAGCAACAGTCGGTCACTTATCTACTTTACATAATTAGAAACCGACTGCTGCTACATAATGATTGATTAACAATCGATAATGATAAAAAGGAAAACGTGATAAAGTAAATTATAAGATATATAATCATTAATCAATCAATAAATAGGTAAGATAGTCATAATAAGTTAAAAACAAAAAAAAATAGAAAAGCTCTTATATGTGTGTATAAACAGTCCCGTATATAGGATATATCAAAGTATGAATTTCAAGAATAAAAAAAACAAAAAGGGAAACATGCAACCCCGAATTTGTACAAAACTTCATAAGGCACGTGCTTATTATACGTTTTCATAAGGAACGTGCTTATTATAAATTTTCAGAGTCGAAGTTCAATAAATCTCTGATCAATCCTATAAAAACCCCTGATACGTTTAAGAAGTTGTCAAATACTCCGGTGTGTTTCTTCCCGAACGGTATCGTCGAGTCGGCCCTTCGATTGTAATATTGAGTTGTAGAATCAGTGTCAAACATCAAAAGAATAATTGTTTTCTTATTTGAGCGTCTTAAATGAAAAACATAACCTCCAAATACATGCATTTTAGAAGGCAAATAAGACGCTTATAAACGTCTTAGAAGTGACCACGTAAACGTCTTAAACCAAGACGGTCTTTTTTTACAGTGTAGTTCACTTTTACTGTTCTCTTACTAATTTAGTAAAATTAGTGCAAGTTCTTTCCGATTACTAAGAAAACAAGTTTTCTTTTGGTATCAAGGTACCGTGTCAGAAAGAACACTTAGAGTTTGTGAAAACAACTATTAACATAATCGTTTTAGTGCTTCAAAGTGCTAAAATACGAACTGAAAATCTTATAACTACATACTACTTATACTACGGTGACGCAAGCCTGGTTGCAGTCACACATTTGTAATTTCATCGACAACGAAACTTCAAAATTGTAAGTAATTGTAATTAATTAAACTATATGTTATCAATAAACAATCACATAAAAGGAATATGCATAAATTTATTTAACGAGGACCCGAAGTTCTTTTAAAGTCAAAACGAATCCACACTAAAAATAAATGTCAAGTCTTACCAACTTGACTAATCAGCAACTTGTCTCCACTTTACTAATTATTTAGTAAACTAACTTAAACCTTAGCTCGGGCGTAACAAATTCAGGTACTAATTAAAAATTATAATAATAAATAAAAATAAATAAATAATAATTTTCAATATTTTTATAAATTGCTAAATTTTTTAAAATCTAAATTATATAATTCTAATAACAATTTAAAATCAAATAAGTTTTACAAATTTCACAAATTTTTACATTTTAATTAAATATTTAGTAAATTAATAATAAATAATTATAACAAATTAACCATTTTTAACGATTCAAATTTAAATAAATAAACAATTGTTAACAATGAAAAAAACTCATTTTTATAAAAAATATTTAAAAAAATTTTGTTATTAATAATAATAAAGTCATTTTTATAAATGTTTACAAAAAATAATAACAAAAAATTTTTTTTCAATAAAATTAATAAAGTAAATAAACAAATAATAAATAATTAAAATATTTTTAATTAATTTCCAAATAAATTGTAATCAAAAAATAAATAAATAAAAATTAATAATTAGACTTTTTTATAACAAAACAAAAATTTTACGATAAATTTTTTTAAAATTGAATTTAATAGTTAATTAATTAAAGATTATTTATAACAATTGTTAATAAAAAAATAATAAATAAAAAAAAACAACAAAATAATTTTTTTATAGAAGGTAATAAAAAAAATAAAATAATTATTAAAAATATATAAATAAAATTTTTATATTTTATAAAAGAAAATATTTTTGAAGCATAAAAGTATACATACAAATATAAAATTGTTATTATTCACAAATTTCTGACAATTTATTTCATAATACTTACTGTATTATCTACAACAAGTGTGCACAAATTTTCTTACAATTCATCTCATAATATTTACTATATTATCTATAACAAGTGTTCTAAATATATATGCATGAGTTCCAAATTTTCAAATTTTATATCTGTCTATATAGGGTCATTTGGGGTAAATGTAAACGCGGGGTAAATGTAAACAGTAGATGTTTCAGCTAAATGTATACATTAAAAAATAAGTACGACGGCAATATTTTTACCTCAGCTCACCTACAAGATGTTCTGACTATTGCCAATATTTTATTTTGACAATTGGCTATGCCCTAGTGTAAGTTATCTTTTAATGCAAAAAAGTTTGAAATTGAAAATTTTTCTGTTTCAGTATTTTGTCTCGCATTTGCATAAAAATAAATTTAAAAATCAAACAAAAATATGTAATTCTTCCTTATTCATGCCCCAACAAAGATTGACTTTGATTTTTGATTTTCGTCAATTTAGTTAATAAATAATTAAGTGTTTACATTTACCCCGAGAATTCGAAAACTCGGGGTAAATGTAAACAGTACTCCAACTACATTTTAAAAGAAAATAATTGAATAAACTATTAGATCCAACATTTTGAAATGTAAAAATTCGATTTTAGATTCTTATTCAGCAACCTTAAAAACTCCTTTTTACCAAGTTGAATGAAAATCTATTAAAATTTGTTTAAGTTATTCAAGTTTTTACATTACTAATTTTGTAATGGTTGATTGTTTATTTTATATGATACATTATCACTCAACTGGTTGATTTACTATACGTCTACGAATAATTTTTTTTCAGTTTTTCCATCCCTTAAGACAGTAGTATGCTTGAAATAACTTTTTTCTTAAACCTCGCTTAACTACAGAGGTGTTTACATTTACCCCGAATTTTAGGTAAATGTAAACAGTCAGTTGTAGACGATTCAGGTGCATCAATATTTTTTTTAACCTCATAAAATTTTTCTAGGGAGCTCTAGTAACAAGTTCATGCAAAAAAAAATCCGTCCATTTTACCTTTTAACAAAAAAAACTGATGTTTTTCGTAAAAAATAGATAAACCGTTTACATTTACCCCAAATGACCCTATTTATTGAAATAATTTCTATTTACCAAGAACAATAAACACAAGTGCTGCGCGATGCAAGTTAGAAACAAATCAAATAGCAATATTTTATGAACAACATTTATATATTTAATTTATATATTTATTGATATTTAATAAAGTTATTAAACACGATATATACTAAAAATTTCTTTTTATTTAATACTGTAAAAGAATTAATAGAAAGATTAAAACAAATTTACGCACCAATAAAATCTGTATGTCAATTACAAGGAGAACTAGCAGCAATGTATATGTGGGAACACGAAAATGTAATTTCTTACGGTTCAAGAATTGCAGAAGCAGCAGAAAGAATATTAGATGCATATATTATTAGTAATGGGAATAGAGTAGATGAAGCATTTAGAAGAAGTTTAGATGAAGCAACTATCGATTGTTTTTCGCGAGGACTTACACAAGAAATATAATTACGAATTGGAACAGCTGATACATTTCAAGGAATAGTTAATAAAGCTATAGAAATAGAAAGAAGATTGTTATTACAACGTAAACTACGAAGAAGTGAGAATAATATTGAATATAATACTTATCTTAAAAATAATAAAATTTTTGAAGAAAAAACAAAAATTAATATGGTTCAAGACAATGTAAGCACTTGTTCATCTTGTGGAAAAACGGCCATGTATTAAACTGTACTCATCTTAATAAATTACTAAGACTTAGAGGAGAAAACCGCTTTCATTCAGGCACTCAACAACATTTTGCAAACCCACATCAAAATCAATTTAATAACAAAAATCTAATGTTTTATCAATTTCAATGTCAAAATTATTACAGAAATCTGCAACAAAATCAATTTAGGAACGTACCGCAAAAGCAATTTCACACTCCATTTCAAAATCAAAGACAAAATCAACATAAAAAATTTTTGCAAAGTCAACAACAAAATATTTACAAAATCAACAAAATTTTTTCCAAAATAAACATCATTATTTTCGCGAACCACCAACTTACATTGCAACAAACTTTGGAACTAAAAATCAAAATATAACTTGTAATTACTGCAAAAAATTAGGACATATTTCCACTTATTGTAGAAAAAAGATATGGGATGATAACAATAACGACAAGTTTTTAAAAATCACAAACCCTTTTAATCAACCTTTACGGAAGGATGTACCCCCTTTTGTAACTGATAATCAAGAAAACGCTTTAAATAAATTAATAAATAATGTTTGTGAGGAACCACATTTACAAAGATCAAACTTCTGCCAACCAATTTTATTAATAACAGACGATTCAGATATTGCAGTAGAAGAAATTCAATCACAAGAAGTAAATAAAGATCAATCAGTAGCCGAATATGACATTAACGTGTTTTACAAAGCAAGTACAAAAAACATCAACGCTGACGCCTTATCTACAAATCCTATTGAGGACATTATTGAATATAAAGTGCAAAGAATAAAAACAGAAGAAATTCAAGAAACTCAGGAAAATATTACTCAAGAATATATTAATAAGTGTGTGCAAGAAAAAATCGAAGAAAATTGTAAAGAATACTTAAATTATGTATCAAGTGAAAATAATTACTCAAATTTGGAGGTAATAAAAAATCTCCGCCATTTTAAAAAAATGTTATATAATGAATGCTGCAAAACAGAAAATTACGATACACGTAGTGACGCTTGTAATGTTGTTACAAGAAATCAACAAGGAATACAAAAAAACAATAATCAAGAAGAAGAAATACAAAGAAACAATAATCAAGATACACAGGAACTTCAAGAAGAAAAGAAGAATCAAGAATTTCAAGAAGAAGCATCACATGAAAAAAGGAAACAAGGTAGACCATAGAAACAAAGCACACGATATAATACATCCTTAAAAAAGAAAACAGAAAGACCGAAAAAGCTATATATTACAAAGAAAAATAAATGTTATAACGAAGTTTATACTGATGACATTAAATCTTATCCTGAGTATATTAAACAGAAAACAAAATTAAAAAAGCACGAAGAAATTGATCAAGGCTATGAAACCTCCAATTATTAAGAATTATCTGAAGAAGAAGATAACCTAGTAGAAAAAGAAGACTTCGAAAATTTTAATCAACTGAGTATACGTATTGCAAAAATTAAAAATGTAACTTTGAGGGAAATTCTTTCAACAATAAAATTATCTTTAGAAAATTCGTATGTGAAAGTTGCTCCATACAAAGGATGTACAAAATGTCCAACTAAAAATTATATGCAATTAATTGACAATCAATCATTAGATAATACACATCGACCGCCTCCAGAACCACCCCCCAGTAGAGAATAAATTATCGAATAGAAATTAAATTTAAAAAAAAATAATACAAATAAACAATACCCCAAAACTATCTAAAATTAATAAAAAATTTTATATTTTGCAGACAAAAAATATAATTAATAACAAACAAAAATTTCCATATTTATTAATAGTATATTTCACCTTATAAGTAAAATGCAATATTATGAATAGTTAGTTATTAAAAAGTAATTTAAATATATCATACAAATTATATAAAACTAACTAATAAATCACTTTTCTATACCTATGCATAAATACATACATCATTCAATATAAATGTTTTTTAGAATTTAAACTAATATAAATTTTTATGTTGTAGCGATCTAACATCAATCTATTAATAATTGACCAAGAACAAGGAAAGAAATAAAAAAAATATAATAGAAATTTCTTTTAGGGAAAGTAAGAAAGCAGCATGTTAAGGTTAAGTTATTTTACTCTTTTATCTTTACTTTTCTTTACTATTCTTTCTATTTTCAATTTTACACTCAAAGACTCAAACATCTTCTCTTAATATTCTTTTAAAATTACAAATAACATAATTTTTATACAAGCAAACGTTAAATCTGAATCTATATATTCCACTTTAGTACATGATGAAAAGATAATCTTAAGAATGTTCTGTGAATTAAAAAAGTTAAATGATCGTTTAATAGAATATGTAGGAAGTAAAAATTTTTTTAAGTTAAAAATACACTTTAAATAATAACCCAAATTTCAGAATAGCTATAATTCAAATGAACAAATTAAATCTTACATCTTACAATTTAGTAACAAAAGGACATTAACATATTTTATATAGTATAAAAAAATAAATTTAATTTAATACTGACAACTAATGAGTCACTTGTTCGATAAAAATTAATTTGATTAAATCATTTAATAATTTCTAAAACAATTAGATAAATTTTTTAATACTATATTGGTCCAAAAATTTAAGAGATCCCGTATATCATAATATTTTATATAAAAAAAATATCTGACATACTAACATTTTAAATTAAAAACAATGGCATGAAATTTTATAAATATTTGTATCTAAACAAACTTTTTCGTATCAGGTTACATTTAATTAAAGTCTCTAAATTCAAATACTAAAAAATTTGATATTTAAATAATATTTACAAATATAATTTTGTTTTAAAATTATTGTTTAATTACCTTTAGTACGTCTATCATTTTATAATATATAAATTATATATAATTATTAATTATTTTATATCTATCTTAAAAATTAAGTGTGTGTTAAAAAAAAGAAACAAAAAAACTAAAAATAAAAACAAAAAAAATAACAATAATAAATAAAAAAATAATTTTTTTAAAAATGTATGTTTAACGCTTAACTTTAATACAATTGTAAATTTTAGCTTTGAATGTAAGAATTAGAATTTGGAAAATGTTCAATTTTATTTTTTAATTTCCAAATTTCTGAAGGGGGAGGTGTTACGTCATCGTAACGTATTTTTCAATATTAATAATAATAATAATAATAATAATTTTTAGCTTTCTGCTGGGTAGTTAACATAAACTATACAACCGAATAAGTTCAATTGGAAAGGTTATGAAAACAGTAAAATCTTTTATAGAGAAACAATTTGTTACAAATTGAATCATGCAGGACTCTGTCGATTGCCTAGGATGTATTAAACTCCATGGACTCATGTCGACCATACCATGCTAAAAACCCAATAATATTAGACCTTCTATTCACCTACGGAACTACCTAGTGGCTTTAAACTTCGTAGATGAATGGTCCCATTTAGTCGCTGGCGCGACTCTTCCGTCCCGCTCTTGTTCTGGCCTTATTTTCTTCTTGTCCTTGACAAAGTCTTCTTGGCTTCCTCTAGGGCAGATCTGAAGACCTTGCATCCTCCTGATCCGGCGACATGTTGGATACTCTCCTCCTCGCCGAACTTCACCCTGCATAAGAAGCAGCATGGGCTGTTCTTACAATCTGCTGCCTTATGGCCAGCTTCTCCGCACTTGAAGCACGCGCCGACCTATCTACTGCTTGGCAATCTCTGCCTATATGGCCATAGTCAAGGCAATTGTGACACCTTGTGACCATAACTCTCCTGCTGACTCTGCAGGACACAAAACCGACCTTGATGTGCCCCATCTTCTCCAATCTGGCAGCGTCCTCCTGAGTGGTGTCCACGACAGCGAGCTTCATACCTCGCTTATTTGGTCCGAGGACCGTCACCTTCCTGCTTCCTGCTGGTACCGTAGAAACTTGCTCCAAGGCACCCAAGACGTCTTCTTTCTCAGTAAGGCTGTCCATATCGCGGCTTTCCAGCGTAGTTTGCCGGTCCGCCATCTGCACCTTACCAAGGTCACCGATCACCTTAGTCACCTCCTCGGTGAACAGCTTCTTGTTTGAAGACCTTCCAATTTTAATAAGAAGGTCTCCCTTTTTAGTGGGTAAAGCTCCCACAACCCTTGTCTGGCTGGCCTCCAGGTCAGCTTCTCTTCGAACTTTCGCCAGAAATTCTGCAAAAGTTTTTCCTTCAGCCACTTTAACGACCACTGTGGCTCTTCCCTTCTTGACCTGAACTGGCCCTGGAACCGTTTTGATCCCCTTGCCTCTAGTCTTTTTAGGAGGTCGCTCCTCCTTTTTCCTTTTTGGATCCTTCGCAGGCTCAGGATCACTTCTCTTCCGCTTCTGAACATCCAAGACGACGTTTCTCAACACGATTGCGTTACAACGATCTCTTCTAACTCTGCGATCTTGTCTAGCTTCTTCCGACCAGGTCAATCCTTGGTAGAAACTCTCGTCCTTTTTTGTAGCTGCTGCGTGCTTCTCCTTGGTCTGCTGTATGAGCGATGTTATGCTTTTCAGTCCATCCTTGATTGTCATATTGACATTTCTTTGGTCTTCGCAGGACTTTATCATCTTACTGACCTCTTCTTCTATTGCTAGAATGCTCGCCTCCTCTTCTTCGCGTAGCTTAATGCATTCATCACGATCTTGATTGCAGCTAGCAATGTCATTCGCTGAAGCATTACTGATGACAGAAATGCAGCTAGCCTGACTTGTCACACTGCTCGTACTCCCTCGTCTCTCCACCTTGTCCACGATGATCTGTGGTACTTCCAATGCGTTGTTGCCCTCCTGCATCCTTGGGCTACTGGCCATCATCCTCACGCTAGGCTCTTGATGATCGGAATCAGTGAGAGATTCAGCCGAAGCATTACTCCGCAGGTACTCTTCCTTGTTTTTACAATCGCTCATACTTGGTGTTGGTCCCGTTTCGAGAGACAGTCGGGCTTTAACAGGGTACTACCATCTTGCCAGGATGGGCCCTGAGCCGCCTCCGTTAGTTACATAGACGTTATAGCATTGCCGAAGCAATAATAATAATAATAATAATAAAAATAATAATAATAATAATAATAATAATAATAATGATAATAATAATAATATTATAATAATATGCGTGGGGTTGCTGGTCCTCTATCGGACGCGTGCCAGGTCGCGAATAGGTAAAAGCTTCCTATTTCTTTCGAGGAATAGGTGGTATCGAGGAAATCAAATACTCGACGTGGACCAAAACCAGCAAAAAGGAAACATCCATCATGAGCGATTGTAAAAACATGGAAGAGTACCTGCGGGGTAATGCTTCGGCTAAATCCCTCACTGGTTCCGATCGTCAAGCGGTTAACGCGGGGGCGATGGCCAGTGGCCCACGGATGCAGGAGGGCAACAACGCGTTGGGAGTTCGTGTCCTGCCAGGTGAGAAGAAGAGCTACAGTCACAAGGTGCCATAGATGCCTTGGCTACGGCCACATAGGTAGAGACTGCAAAGCGGTAGATAGGTCGGCTGCTTGCTTCAAGTGCGGTGAAGCTGGCCATAAAGCAGCAGATTGTAAGAAGAGCTCATGCTGCTTCTTATGCCAGGCGAAGTTTGGCGAGAAGGAGGACATCCAACACGTCGCCGGATCAGGTCGGTCAAAGGTCTTTAGGACTGCCTTAGAGGAAGCTAAGAAGACCTTGTCAAGGACAAGAAGGAAATAGGCCAGAACAAGAGCGGCACGGAAGAGTCGCGTCAGCGACTAAATGGGACTATCCATCTACGAAGTTTGAAGCCACTAGGTAGTTCCGTAGGTGAATAGAAGGTCTAATATTATTGGGTTTTTAGCATGGTATGGTCGACGTGAGTCCATGGAGTTTAATACATCCTAGGCAGTCGGCAGAGTCCTGCATGATTCAATTTGTAACAAATTGTTTCTCTATAAAATCCTAAGAGCCGCTTTGCGTTGAACACCGGCCATCCGTTTCCTATATTTTTCAATTTTTAGTGAATCCGCAAAAATCTCTGCCCCATATAGCAAAATCGACATTGTTACCGACATTGTTACTACTTGGGTGAGATAGGGTGGAACTTAAATTTATACTTTAGTGCATGTCTAATATCCTTCCATCTAACAGAGTTAAAAGCATTTTTAACATCCAAAGTGATCATCAAGACTATGGGTCGGGAGTAATGGTTTCCCTTTTTCGACGCCATTGCAGCATCCACAATTTCTTGTACCGCATCTACTGTGCTACGTCCCTTTCGAAAACCATACTGTCGGTCGGATAAGTCTTCGGCTGCTTTAATTGCAGTTAATAAGCGTGATTTTTGTAGCTTCTCGTATAGTTTTCCTATTACGTCCAACATGCACAAGGGCCGGTAGGCGGATGGTGAATTAGGATCACCTTTCTCTTTTTGTATAAGGACCAGTTTTTGTTCCTTCCATTTTTTTTGAAAACATCCAGTTCTGAGACCACCAGTACGCCGGTTTCCTATTCGCAAAAGCGATTTTACGAGGCATGGATTTCGAACATACTTGTTCTATTAATCGCATTGTCAAATTTATTGCATCCTCAGTATCATCTTTACTTTTGGAGTTTCTTAAAGCCTGCTGGACTTTGGTGGTTCTCTTTGGTGGTTCTCTTTTAATTGATTCTTGGACTTCTTCGACAGTCGTGATCATGTCAAGATCTAAAATCTCCAGGTTCGTTTTCGGTACCCGGTATTCTACTGTTCCCATTTCTCCTAGAGCATCTTTCAGGGTTGCTGCAAACACGCTTCGGTCTTCTGTGTTTTTGCTTAGCTGAATTAAAACACATCGGTTTTTCGTCTCACTTATCTTTATTATTTCGGTTTCTGTATCCTCGAGCTTGACCTTACTGCGTACTTCCGCTAGAACATTTACCCTTTTTCCCAAATTTCCTCGAGCTTTAGCAGATTTTTGTCTTTCAAACTCTACAAGCTGCAATTTTTCTCTAATTCTAGGAACACCTTCTTTGATATCACTACTCACATTTGTTTGCTTATTAAAAGCCTTCGTGATTTTATCCAATTCTTTTTCCATAGCTTTTAAGGCTTCTGAGATCAGATTCTCTGAGGATGAGATACTCTTCTTGATTTGATCCACTTTAATTTTGCTTGTCATATTTAATACCTTACTAGCCAAGGGATCCACTAATAAGGTACTGCAGTCATGGGATTTCGACGTTTCGGAACCTGCTTGCCCACCCCGATCTAACGCCGCTGCTGGGGCATCCGAACTCCCCTGCAGCATAGTCAAATTTTTTTCTTCGTTTGTACTTGCCATGTTTGTATTTATTTTTGGGGTTCCTTCCCTTAGGTCTATGACCAATTTTGTATATAAGTATGAGTAGTGTGCGTGCAAAAGTACGTGTGAACAACTCCGCAATGTACTGCCCCGCGAGGCAGGGTGCGCGGAGGTTCATGAGTGGAAGTGTAGTTGTGTGTCTTATATACGAGTGTAAGAATCATTTGAAAGTGTAAGTGTAAATGTTGGATAGTCTCTTGGTAGAGATGATACCGTGAAAGATGCACGAGCTCGCACGCTTGTCAAGCGACGCCTGCCCTACCCTCCCCAACCCGAGTCAGAACGAGTTCGACATCGAGGTACCAGGGAAGAATCGAGAAGATGTCCCTCCCCAGGAGTGAGAGCGCGAAAATCCCATCAGCCCCAGCTCTAGGCCCTAACACCGCGGCAAGGTAAAATCAATCGGTGGATGCGACACCAGCAGATCAACGAACAAGCATCGATCATTCAATGAAACATCCCCCGACGGACGAACTACCCATCGATAGGGAATAATAATAATAATTCCGTGACCGGTTGGAATTTCGGTTTCACCGGGGCGCATGGAACTTGTTCTATGCGTGGGGTTGCTGGTCCTCTATCGGACGCGTGCCAGGTCGCGGATAGGTAATTTTGTAAGGGAAGAAAGGAATGCGCAGAGGAAGTTGTTCCAAATAAAGAAAAAATAGTAACTTTAACTTTGAAAAACTAAAGCTCATGCTGCTTCTTATGCCAGGCGAAGTTCGGCGAGAAGGAGGACATCCAACACGTCGCCGGATCAGGTCGGTGCAAGGTCTTTAGGGCGCCATTCCCGTAGGAAAATCCTTGCACTGGTGGTCAGAGGAGCTATCCTCCTTGAGGAAGGAATGCCTCAAAGCAAGAAGGACATATACTCGATCTAAGGGAGATCCCTTGCTGAAAGAGGCTTTCAAGAAGGCGAAAAAGAACCTCAAGAAAGAGATCCGCAATTCGCGACGCCGTAGCTGGAAGGACCTTATCGAGGAAGTCAATAAGGACCCATGGGGTCTGGCTTTTAAAATCGTTACTAAGAAATTAGCGACGAGGCAAAAGACTTCTGGCCTGGACAATCCCGATTGGGTCAGAAAGATAATAAATTCTTTGTTTCCTACTGCGGAACCATACCTCAGAAGGGGCTGGAGTTTTTGCAAAGCCGAAGAGGAAGAACTCTTCACACTTAGTGAACTACAAAAAGCAGGCAAAAGATTGAAAACAGGCAAGGCGCCTGGAATCGATGGGATAAGTAACGAGATCCTAAAGTTGGTTATCGACACTTCACCCCAGATTCTGCTTCGATGCTTCAATCTTTGCCTTGAGAGAGGAGAGTTCTTCCGCGACTGGAAGCGACAGAGGTTAGTCCTCCTAAGAAAAGGTGAAAAACCTCTAGATAAGGTTTCATCGTACAGGCCTATATGCCTGCTAGATACGATAGGGGAAACTTCTAGAGGATATGGTTCTGCAGAGAATGCAAAGCCACTTGACCGAAGAGAATCGTCTATCCGATCACCACTCGTCACCTGGATAAATAGGAAACACGGTCAGGTTTCCTATTATTTGACGCAAGCGTTTACAGGCCACGGGTGTTTTAACGCGTACCTGTATCGCTTTAAATTACGCGAAAATAAGGTGTGTGCGTACTGTCAGTTCCCTGTGGACAACGCAGAGCACACACTCTTTTTATGCAAGAAGTGGGACTTGGAGAGGCAGGCCATGTTCGAAGGTGTAAACAGTCAAGTTACACCGGAGAACATGGTATCGCTGATGACCCAGTAAGAAGAGAATTGTCGGCAAGTCGAGAATTTCATAATCTCGGTCATGTCGAGGAAGGATCTCGACGGCCGCCAAAAAAACGTAATTTAAACAGCTTTTAATTTGTTTGTTTGTTTTTTTGGTATTAATTTATTTTGTGATTTACTTGTCCTTGTACACTTTTAATTTATTTTGTGTTTTATTTGTCCTTATACAATTTTAATTTATTCTGTGATTTATTCGTCCTTATTTATTTTAATTTATTCTGTGATTTATTTGTCCTTATACAATTTTTACTTTTTGACAGTATATATCTGTTGGTTTTATATGTTTCTGTTTTAGACCCGTTTAGTATTTTATCTATTGACATTTTAAATTATTTTAACATTTGTTTTTTTTATTTTTGTTGTGCTGTTAATTCCGCTTTTATATTAAAATGGTTTTAAATTTTTTAACTATTGACGCAGGAGAACCGCAGGTAAAGAACAAAGTCGCAGCAGCGACAGAGTTGGAGCGCCACCCTCGAAGGCTAAAGTCTTACGACAGTTCCGAGGGAGGGTAAAGGGCTCCAAAAGAAGGGTTACGGGTTTTAGTGGGTCGGGCTGGCAGTAGGTCGCCAGTATTCTAAATTTACTATAATACTTATTTATTTTATTTTTTTTATTTTTTCTTCTGTTTTTTGTTATACCAACCCCACATAACCTTGGAGTGCGGAATCCAAGGTATCTGTAGGCAGATTTCTCAAAAGTCCCTAAGCAAAAAAAATAATAATAATAATAATAACATTAATAATAATAATAATAATGCTGGAGATGTAGATCTCTTGGCCAAACAGAAGAATTAAGATTCCTTCAGGTTAACCTCCGAAAAGGAAGGGTAGCACAGGATCTCCTGATGCAGACTGCCAGAGAGAGAGGTGCTGATATATTGCTTGTCAGTGAGCAGTATAAGAAGCAAGAATGCTTAAACTGGTATCAGGATGCATCAATGAGATCTGGCATTATAATAAATAATCCGACCCTTCCCATCGACAAATTCGTGGAGACAGGCAGCGGCTTCGTCTGGGTAGAGGTGGCAGGTGTCCGTATATACAGCTGCTACTTCTCCCCGGGCGATTCTTATGCTAAGTTCGATGCCGAAATCCTCGCACTTGAAGAGAGCATTAGAGCTTTCGACGGGGACCTCCTCATTGCGGGAGACTTTAATAGTAAGTCGCCGGAATGGGGAGAGACTCGCCGCGACAGGAGGGGACTTTTGGTCTCCGAGATGGTTTCTGCAAATGGGTTGGTGGTACTAAACCGTGGCCGGAAGTTTACATTCAGGCGGGGAACGTCGGGATCTATTCTCGATTTAACCATCGCTTCTCCTCGTCTTGCCCGCAGGATTAAGAATTGGATGGTGCTGGACAAGGTAACCATGAGTGACCACCAGTACATAGAGTTTCTGGTTTCCAAGGAGAATTCCGGAGGGGTCAATAGACTACATTTTGTCAGTAAGAGTCCCTCCTGGAACCTCAGGAGACTGAATAGAGAGAGGTTGGCGCAGTCCCTGGAAGAGTCACGTTTAATTCACGAGCTCAACTGGGTGACACAATCAACCTCCGTACAAAGTATTGTGCGTGAGGCGAGGCGAGTACTGACCGCTGCATGCGATAACTCCATGCCTCGCCGGCGCAAAACTAGATTAAGAAAAGGAAATATGTACTGGTGGAATGACAACCTAGAAGGCCTTAGAAGGGACTGTCACGCAGCAAGGAGGAGATATACCCGATCAAAGGGAGACTCTGAGCTGCGAGAAAAATGGCATGAAGCCAGACAGACCTTTAAACGTGCCATAAAAAGTAGCAAACGTCGTTGTTGGAAGGACCTAATCGGAGAAACCGAAAAAGACCCGTGGGGTTTGGCTTGTGACGTCCCCCACAAATACAGATAATAAAAAAAGGAAATATTTCTTAAATAAATAAGCTAACTTTCGAAATTCTGTCGCGTCTTCTTGTCAACCCTAAATAAATTGTATATAGTTTATAATTAAACAAAAGATATCGGAACGACCACTTTAAGTGTATTTTCTTATTTTCCAAAGATAGAAAATATTTTCAAATTCTAAAGAACAAAAATCAACAGTTGTAAAATATAAAACGAAAGGAAAATTGCATTTAAGGTTGTCCCTCCGATACCTTCCACAAACAAGTACACACATTTTTATAATCTTGCGTAACGATCTTAATCGCTTTGACGCCAGTGCACTCTCACATTCAAATATTCCTAGACAAATTAGCAAATAGTATGTGTCTGTTTCCTACGTAAATTCCAAATAATTCTCAATTATTATTATTTTATATATTTTTCAATGATTGTTTAAAATTCGACCTTTTTTATGATTAATGTAATTCAATAATTAGTGAGAATGAGTGAGATAACATATAAATAATAAATAAGAATTATTGACATAAATAACAATTGTAACAAACTTAACCTCAATTCCTTCAAGTATAAACAAAAATTATTGTTTATTAATTATTTTCGTAAATATTTAAATAATTCTTATTTAATATTAATTAATGTTAACAATTAATTCATTTATTTTTAATTATTTTCAAAACTTTTAATAATTGTATGAAAAATGAGGAAGTTTCTATACTTTAATAATTATTAAGTTTCATTATCAATTACAAATATTTTTAATAATATTCCAATTATTTATAACTATACAAATTATATTGTTTATAAAATAATTATTTCAGTATATGAAATTCTTTATTTTATAAAATTAATATTATTAATTAGATATTATTGTTTAAATTTATTGTTGATGATTTTCTTTAATAATCTCAAAATTGTTCATTCAATTTTCTTTACATAAATTATGTAAATTTACAGGAACTTATTGAAAAGTGAATTTTGGCTCCATCTATTAAAAACGGTAAACACTTTTAAGCCCCTTCCACATGAAAACACCCCTGTTTTAAACTACGCCTACGCAACTCCTATTTTCGCAAGGCTGGGCCTGAAGGGCCCAATACCGTCCTAGACCTAATGAGTTTTTCGCCATTTTCCTTTTCATGGACCCAATCATTAGAAATTTCCAGCCTCTTTTTCCTCCGCCTTGAGACAATATATTTTCAGTACCAACCCTAACTACAAAATTAGGAAGGGACAAGGGTATAAAAATATGATCCTTGCTAGAATAGTCAGTTCAATTTCAATTTTATTCTCAAAATCTTCTCTACTTCCATAATTCAAACTATTCAGTTCGGAGTTGAACTTCTAAAAAGTTTTAAATTCCAAATAACGCGAGTTTTCGAATCAGTAAAACTTTCTTTAATAAAAAGACTTTAAGTTTAAATAATTAATTTTAAACAATAATTAAAGTTAATAAAAAATTAAACTTTAAACTTTAAATCTACATTCATAAAGAAGGAAGCCAAGGTCCAGTTTTCATCAAGTTCCTGTCGTTTTCGTTCCTGATTTTGTCAACTTCTGCAACAATTTTGATTTTATAATAAAAGTAAGTGTCTAAAAATTATATTGCTGTCTAACTTTTCTACTATCTATTTCTTGTCAATTCTCTCAATTCTGAAGATTATTAATAGGTTTATTCGGTTAATATATCTTCAAATTCCATTTGAAATTTTTTGTATTTAACAATATTATTTTTTAATTTTCCCGCCTAGAGAACATTAATTAGTTTATCTGGTTAGTGATTCTTTTATCCTTGTCAAATAAAATTCCTCAAAGCAACAATCAATTTGAATCGTCCCCAAGTTAGTGGACGCAAGTCTAGACTCAAAAATATGTAAATAAATAAATTTATACGAATGTTGCGTTTACGGACGTAACAGGCTTTTAAAATTGTCACTAAGAAATTAGTGACAAAGCAAAAAACCCCTGGTCTGGAAAATCCGATTTGGGTCCGGGAAATAATAAAAGCACTGTTTCCCCATGTAGAACCTAGTCCCGGAGAAGACTATTCCGATTGTGTGGTCCAAAGCGAAGAACTGTTTACGTTGGAAGAGCTAAAAAAGCTAGCAAAGACGTTAAAAAATGGCAAAGCGCCAGGCAGTGACGGAATACCGAGCGAAGTCCTGAAGGAAGTAACCGCTTTATATCCGGAACTTCTTATCAGTGTCTTTAATGCGTGCTTGCAAGCTGGAGAGTTTTTCAAGGACTGGAAAACGCAAAGGTTGGTTCTTCTCAGAAAGGGAGACAGACCTCTAGATAATGTCTCGTCGTATAGACCAATTTGTTTATTGGATACGATGAGTAAATTTCTGGAGGGAATGGTTTAACAGAAACTTCGGGAACTCTTGATAGGCGAAAAGGACATATCCGTGAACCAGTTTGGCTTTCGAAAAAGCCGGTCAACAGTTGATGCAATACTCACTGTAGTGAACCAGGCGAAGAAAGTCAAAGAGGGCAAGAAGAAGGGATTCTGCGCGCTGGTGTCCATCGACATACGTAATGCGTTCAACTCGGCAAGGTGGAACCTTTGCATCGAGGCGATGCGTCGTAAGGGGGTACTAATCTACCTTATGCGAATGATAGCCAACTATCTTAGCGAGAGGTACATTGTGTACAACAGCGACGCGTGTCACCTTAAAGAGGAAATGACATGTGGAGCTCCCCAAGGATCAAAGGTAGGTCCTTTCATATGGAACGTCTTCTATGACGATTTCTTTCGAATTGAACTACCTGAGGACACGATAATGGTTGGCTTTGCCGATGACGTTATTATAGTGTGTTGCGCGCAGAGTCCAAAAATTCTTGAAATACGAATCAATGAAAGTCTGAGACGAGCAAAGCGATGGTTAGATTTTAATTATCTACAAATGGCCGCGGAGAAGACCGAGGCATTGCTCGTCACAGACCGGAGATCGTTTGTTGCCCCAAAGGTTCAGATCGGAGAAACCGAAGTCCTATGGGGAAAAGAGATGAATTACCTGGGAGTGACGTTGGACCGAAGACTAAATTTTGGTCAACATTCCATCAATACGTCACTCAAAGCCGCCGAATGTTTGGGTAGCCTTTCTAGGATAATGCCCAACATCGGTGGCCCCAGGGAAAAGAAGAGGCGATTGGTAGCGACCGTGGTTCTTTCAAAGCAGCTTTATGCTGTCCCTGTGTGGGTTGACTCCCTCAAGAACCGCGGCATCTCTAAGGGATTGCTCTCTGTAAAAGGAGGCACCGCGCGGAGAGTAATATCTGCCTATAGAACAGTCTCAACAAGTGCCGTTCTGGTTCTTGCTAGCATTCTGCCGATAGACTTGTTAGCACATTAAAGACGAGAAGTCTTTCTGCAAAATAAGGAGCGGGTGGAATTGCAGGACCAGAATGTCGATATCCTGAAAGGCGTTATCCGGAAAATAGCGCGAAAACGACTTGTTGAGAGATGGCAAGCGAGATGGGATGGGGATTCCAAGGAAGGTGGACGTACCGCCTAATTCCCCACTTCGCTACCTGGCTCAAAAGAAAACACGGCGAGGTTGGCACAGGCACTGTCTGGACATGGTTGCTTTGGACAGTACCTTTTTAGATTTAAAATCAGAAGAGAGGCCAAATGTGTGTATTGCGACGCAGCGATTGACGACGCGGAACACACTCTCTTCACCTGCGGGCACTGGAACACAGAAAGACAGGCCATGTTTGAGGCGGTTGGTACTGAACTAACCGCTGAAAACATGGTTCCAGTCATGCTAAAGGATGTGAACTCTTGGTCACACATTGAGACCTTCATTATTTTGGTAATGAAGGCAAAAGATGTTGACGGCAGGAGGTCGAAGGGCCAGGCTGATTGCGCTTTTTTATTAGTTATTTATTTGTATTGTATTTTATTAAATATTTACTTATGTTGTGCCTTTTAAACTTTATTTATTTATTTATTTATGCTTTTTGTATTTCATAGTTTTGTTTTTATTTATTTGTTTTGTGCTTGTCTAACTACAATTTTATCTTATATATTTTTCTGTCCTTTTTTTACAATTTTATCGCTTTACAATTTTTTAATTTTGACTTCATAAAGTATATGTTTTTTAATGTGTCCCGGTTGTTTTAAAGCATTTACGCAGGTAACGAAAGAAGTGACAAGGAGACCCCTAATTGCGAAGTTTTAGACCTGACGGCAGTACCGCAATTGGGGATTTGTCTCAGCTTAAGGGTGTGGTTTTTAGTGGGTCAGCCAGAACAAGAGCGGCAACCCCACATAAACGTAAAGCACGGGGTTTACGGTATCTGTTTCGCAGATTTTCCACATCAAAAAAAAAATAAATAATAATTAATCCGTGCCCGGTTGGAATTTCGGTTTCACCGGGGCGCATGGAACTTGTTCTATGCGTGGGGTTGCTGGTCCTCTATCGGACGCGTGCCAGGTCGCGGATAGGTAAACGCTTCCTATTTCTTTCGAGGAATAGGTGGTATCGAGGAAATCAAATACTCGACGCGGATCAAAACCAGCAAAAAGGAAACATCCATCATGAGCGATTGTAAAAACATGGAAGAGTACCTGCGGGGTAATGCTTCGGCTAAATCCCTCACTGGTTTCGATCGTCAAGCGGTTAACGTTATTATTATTATTATTCGATCCCGTTAAGTCGGGCTATCCGGAGCTTGGAGTTTGGGGCGTCAATACGTTGACGTACTCGGAGTCGGTTTTCGTTCGGAATCTTTTCCTTTGAGGGGAGCAGGGCAGACGTCGCTCGACGGGCGGGCCGGCCTGTAACTCTTTCGCGATTTCACCTTGACCAAGAGACTATCCAACATTTACACTCACACGAAAACACCCTTACACAAATGACTGACCCATGTAACACATGAGACGCATGTGATGCATATAAGACAGGCACAAATACACTATCATGCACAAACCTCCGCGCACCCTGCCTCACGGGGCAGTACATTGCGGAGCTTACACAACACATTCATTCACACATCACACACTTATATGCAAGACTGGTTTAGGACCTAAGGGAAGGAACCCCGAAAATAAATACAGACAAAAAGAAAAATCATGAATCAAGAAATAAATAAAAATTTAGCTAGCCTACAGGGGAATTCGGAAGCCCCAGAGGCGGCGGGCCGAAATGACCAAGCAGGTTTCGGAGCGTCGAGATCCAATTACTGCAGTACCCTAACAGTGGACCACTTGGCTGGCAGGGTAACTAATACTACAAGCGACGGACATGAAGATGTTGAGATTGCGATATCAAGCGAACTCGTAGAAATGAGGAATCTTTTGGAAGATATGGTGTGTGCATTAGAAAGCCAACCAAACATAAAGAAAGTAATCAAACACGGTCTCCCTAAAATGGTGGAGAAGGTAGATCTAGTCGAAGAAATGATAGCCTTACAAAAGCTGAGGCAAATCAAAACTCAACCAGAAAAAGTAGACACGCCTAAAGGAAGGAGGAATAAACGAACGGATACAAGCCCACCGCAACCAACTGAGCATTCTAAAAAAAATAAAAAAGGGAAAAACGACATGCATCCTGAAAAATGGTCTAATGTCGTCAGTAAGGAAGAGAGGAAGGCCACTCAGAAACCAAAGATCGACGAAAACATTAAAGAAAGGACATCTAAGCCTGCAAAATCAAACAAACAGCTTAAGACCAGAACAGAGGCTGTATTGTTAAAACCGAGCAATGGCAAAACTTACTCGGAAGTAGTCAAAAAGTTCCGAGAAAGTAAGTTGAACCCAGATGGTATGCAAATCCAAATTAAATCAATCAGCGAAACTAGAAGTGGAAGCGTTCTCATAGAACTTAGCCAACCCTCAGAAAAGAAGACCGAATTCAGTGAAGCATTAAAGAAGACTCTTGGGCAAGATGCAGAAGTCCGCAATCTCTGCCCAAAGGTGGTGATTGAAATTTTAGACTTAGACTGTTGTACATCAGAAGACGAAGTTCTTTCTGCATTGATAAGAGACTTTGAAAATGTACCAGCAGATGTGAAAGTGTTCGTTACCGGTCAAAATAATAGTTAAGAACGACAGTGTTGCGATGCTTCAGATGTCTAGGCTATGAACATCATCAATCCACATTTAAAGGCCCAGACAGAAGAGATGAATGCCTTCGCTGCGGGCAGAAAGGACATCAGAAGAAGAGCTGTAGCGCACTACCAAATTGCTCTCTATGTGCTGAGAGAGAAATTGATAAAGATCACGTAGCAGGTTCGGGGAAATGCGTCGTATTTAGAGAAGCCCTATATAAGGCAAAGAAATGAAAAAATTAAAAATTCTTCAAGGAAATCTGCACCGAAGCAGAATAGCTGACGATCTACTTCTACAACTCACTCTAGAATTAGATATCGATCTAGTGTTGATTAGTGAACAGTACACAAATATAAATAAATACTGCTGGTACACAGATAATCTATCAACAGCGGCCATATGGATTCCAAATAGAAAGGAATTTCGAGTAAAGAATCATGGAAGTGAGGATGGTTTCGTCTGGGTAAATAATGGAGAAATAACATTTGTAAGCTGTTACTATACACCAAACGAGAGTCTCGGGTCCTTCCTAGATAAACTTAGTCGTCTGGAAGACTTTATCCGGGAAACGGGTGGGATCTTAGTAATTGGGGGTGACTTTAACGCAAAAGCGCCAGATTGGGGTATGAAGAAATTGGATGCAAGGGGACTCAGTATTCTAGAAATGGCTGCTAGAACTGGTTTGACGGTTGTAAATCAGGGAAATACCCCCACTTTTAGACGTTCGGGTTACGCGGAAACGATTCCAGACATTACCCTTGTCAGTGATAAATCGGCAGGTTACATTAAAACATGGGAAGTAAAAGAAAACTATACTGGCAGCGATCATCAGTACATCGCTTTCACAGTATCGAAGGAAAGAGATTCTAATATAAAACATAGGACCCAAAAACGCAGTTGGAATTTAAATAAACTAAATGAAGAGGTATTCAAAGAAACTATCTTAGTCGGAAGTGATGAACTGGCAATTGTAGAAAGATGGAAGAACGCAGAAACACTAGCTAAAGATACAGTCAAGCTTTTGCATAAGGCCTGTAATTCCTCCATGCCCCGCAGAAGACAGAACAAAAAAAGGCAGTCTGTTTACTGGTGGACAACGGAAATTGCAAAACTGAGGAAAAATTGTCTCCGACTCAGGCGACGAGCAACTCGAGCTAGGAAGAAACAACGCGGAATAGCTTTTCAAGAAGAAGAAGAATACAAAGTAGCAAAAAAATCCCTAGAAGACGCTATAAAGAAAAGTAAAAAAACCAAATGGGAGGAACTCAGACTAGATATAGAAAATGATCCTTGGGGATTAGGTTACAAGCTAGTCATGAAGAAGATAAAAGCTCCAATAAATAATATTGATCTAAACGCCGAGAAAATGATACAGATTGTAAACTCTCTGTTCCCGACACATTCAAATCGCCCTATGGACTTGAAAATAGCCATCTCAAGTGGAGAGATACCACTCTTCGAATTGGATGAGCTACTAAAAGCAGCAGCGGCTCTCCAGAACAAAAAGGCACCGGGCCCTGATGGGATTCCAGCGGAAGTTCTAAAATTGGTAACGACATTACGCCCAGAAATTCTTTTGAACCTTTATAACAAGTGTTTATTGGAGGGTATTTTTCCGAGGAGATGGAAGATACAACGCCTTATCTTAATTAGTAAAGGCAAAGGCGAACCGAAGTTGCCATCAGCATACCGACCACTGTGTATGCTTGACACTATAGGGAAGCTTCTCGAGAAATTACTGAAGACGCGTCTGATGTTGGCTGTGGAAGAAAACGGAGGACTCTCAGAGCGACAATACGGCTTCCGAAAAGGCTTATCCACAATCGGAGCAGTAAAAGAAGTAATTACTAAATTTCTAGCTGAACAACGAAGAAATCATTATTCCAGAAAAATCATTATGCTAGTCACTTTAGATGTAAAAAATGCATTTAACTCCGCTAGATGGGTCGACATTTTGAAATCACTGGAAAGCTTCAAGATCCCATCGTACTTGCTTCGTATGATACAGAGTTACCTTAGAGATAGGGAATTAATATATTTTACTGAAAAGGGGGACGAGAGAAAGAAGATTCCAGCAGGCGTAGCCCAAGGCTCAATATTAGGTCCAGATCTATGGAATATTCTGTATGATAGCATTCTTCGCAAGGAAATGCCTAAAAACGCTTTCTTGGTTGGTTATGCAGACGATATTGCAGCGGTAATTTCCGCAAGAGACACAGAGGAAGCTCAAATGATCTTGAACCAAGTCATGAGAAGAGTAAATGCCTGGATGAAGGAACACTCTCTAATGCTAGCACTGGAGAAGACAGAAATTGTTCTAATGACGAAAAAACAAATCGAAACAACAATCAGCATGAAAATTAAAAATAATGAGCTGACAGCGGTGGATTCCCTACAATATTTAGGCATAAAATAGACAAAAAACTTACATTTTTTGAGCACATTAAAGATGTATCTGAAAAAGCTCTCAAAACAACCGCAAACATGAGCAGATTATTTGCAAATATTGGTGGGCCGTCGCCAACAAAAAGGCGACTTCTTCTATCGGTGGTAAATTCTATTCTGCTTTATGGTAGCGAACTAATAGCGGACGCTTTAAAAAAGGAAAAATATAGGAGTAAAATGGCCTCTGTTCAACTACTTGGAGCGCTGAGAATAGCGTCATGCTATAGAACCGTATCAGAACCAGCTGCACTAGTTATTGCAAGAGCGATTCCTATTGATTTGATGGCTCAAGAAAGAAAGATGGTGTACGACAGGGATAAAGAAACAAACAAGACAGATGTACGTAAAAAGGCAAGAGAAATGAGTATGAGAGTATGGCAGGATAGATGGAACGGAGAGACTAGAGGTAGATGGACCTTTAGACTCATACCAAGGATTGAGGAATGGTTAAAACAGCAATGTGGAGAGGTAAATTATTATTTAACCCATTTACTAACGGGACATGGCTATTTTTTGGCCTTTTTACATAAAATAGGTAAAACTCCGACCGCAGCATGCTTGTATGGAGATTCCGAAAAAGACGATGTTTGTCATACGTTCTTCCATTGCATAAGATGGAGTCAAGAAAGAAGAAAATTGGAAGAAAATATTGGACCAATAACTCTGGAAAACATCGTGAATAAAATGCTGCTAAATGAAAAAACATGGTACGAAGTATCTGCTTACGTAGAAAAAGTCCTAAAAAAGAAAAAATCTGAAATGGACACCATCAGATAGACGATTAAAATTTATATTGATGTCGATGTATATGTCAGATGTGCTGTTATTATTGATTATTATTTATTGATTTGTTGAAATTTATGTATTGACGAAGAGAATCCAACCGAAATAGATAAAAAAGGTAAAGAAATCCAAGCAGGTTAACAATTATAGAGAGCCGAAGCACGGCTAAGAGTCGCCGATGACCTCCAACCCCTGAAGAAATGCGAAAAGCGAATACCGGGGGTTAGTTGGTAGGCGTGAATGGGGGGTGTTTTAGTGCGGTAAGGGCGGCTACAGAAAGTAGGATCGACTCAGTCCCACACAGTCCTAAGATAATAGGGAGTGCATAAAGCATTTCACCTCCTCCTCCTCTCAAAAAAAAATTATTATTATTTATTTTATTTTTTTTTGCTTAGGGGATTTTTGGGAAATCTGCGTACAGATACCTCTGACACCGCAATCAGAGGCCATGTGGGGTTGGCCTTTTTTTTTTCTTAAGCTGGCGACCTACTACCAGCCCCGACCCACTAAAACCCAGTAACCCTTGTTTTGGAGCCACTGTCCACCCACGGAACCGTCAAAGACTTTAGCCTTCATGGATGGCGCTCCATCTCTGTCGCCGAAGCGACTTTGTCTTTTTCCTGCGGTATATCCTGCGTAGATGTTTAAAATAATAAATAGTGACAAAAGCACGAAAATTTAAAAACTTAAAAACTTAATTAAAATACAATACAAAATAAATATAATAAGCAAAAAGCAGTCATTTAAGTAAAGGATTAAATAAAATTGTAAATATGAGGAATAAATAAAGGAAAAGCATTAAATATTAAAAAAATACAAAAGTATAACAAAACAAGTAAATAAATAAACAAACATTTTACAAATAAGACATCTATTTCCTTTTGCGACCATCTATGTCATTTACCTTCATTACTGAAGTGATAAAGGTTTCGACGGTCCGCCAGTTATCCTGGGACCGGGTCATCAGCTGAAGCATGTTCTCCGGTGTAACAATATTGTTTACACCAGAGAACATGATCTGCCTCTCCGAGTCCCATTTACTGCAATAGAAGAGGGTGTGCTCTGCGTCGTCTTTAGGGAACTGACAGTAGCTACACGCCTC
Source organism: Leptopilina myrica (nomen nudum) (assembly GCA_032872475.1). Classification (NCBI taxonomy): domain Eukaryota; kingdom Metazoa; phylum Arthropoda; class Insecta; order Hymenoptera; family Figitidae; genus Leptopilina; species Leptopilina myrica (nomen nudum). The sequence goes on from CM065460.1 coordinate 10,649,932, forward strand.
GCTATCTCTTTTCTTAAAGCGCTGCAGGTAGGCGTTGAAACATATATGCCCTGTCAGCGCTTGCGTCATATAATAGGAAACTTCTCCGTGTTTCCTATTCATCCAGGTGTCAAGTGTAGGGATCAGGCGATAGGTCCATCGCCCTTTCTCCTCCCTATCCCACCTGCTTTGCCATCTCTCAACGAGTCTGCTTCTCGCATTTCTGCGGATGCAGTCCTTGCTGGGTCTTCTATCATCTTGGTACTCGGGGTTGTTTATTTCTTTAAAAAGAAGAGAAACCTCCTCCCTTTCCTTAGCCATAAGATCTGCTGGCGGGACACTTGCAAGGACCTGCACAGCACTCGTCGAAACCGTCCTGTAAGCAGAGATGATACGGGTGGTAATACACCTCTGTGCGGACAGCATATCCTCGCAGATGGTTTTGCTCCTGAATTCTAACGAGGGAGCCCAAGCCGCTGCTGCGTACAACAACTTTGCATGGGCAACACTCGACACCAATCTCCTTTTTTTCTGTTTTGGTCCGCCAACGTTTGGCATTAATCGTGCCAAGTTCGAAGCACACTCTATTGCTGCATTCAACGCCGTTGCTATATGATGATGAAAGTTAAACCTTCCATCAAGCTCTACTCCCAAATATCTGAGGTATTTGCTCCACTTGACCTCGAATCCGTCTATCACGATTTTCGGGGGCTTACAACCACGTCTGTCTGTGGCGAACAGAGCTTCGGTTTTTTCTAGGGCCATTTTAAGACCTCTGGTATCCAACCAGCTCTTCACTCACCGCAGACTTTCGTACACCAGTTTTCCCAGGGCTTCCTCAGTTTCGGCTGTGGACACGATCAACGCATCGTCTGCGAAGCCGATGATTACCGAGTTTTCAGGTAGACTAATTCTCAGGAAATTATCATACGATATGTTCCATAAGAATGGGCCTACCTTCGAGCCTTGAGGGGCACCACTCTGCATCTCTTCTTTAAGAGTCCAAGTGTCTCCCTCAAAAATCACCCACCTGTCACTAAGATAATTATTCATTATCCGTAACAAGTAGGGCGGCATTTCTTTCGTTCTCATCGACTCGATGAGATCTTCCCATCTTGCGCTATTAAACGCGTTGCGTATGTCAATCGCAACCAATGCGCAGAAGCCCTTCTTTTTATCCGGTCCCAACCTGTTCTTTCCTTTTTTGGCTAAGTCCACAACTGCCTTAATGGCATCTACTGTGGACCTGCCTTTACGGAAACCAAATTGGTAATCGGATAGACTATTCTCTCCGGTCAAGTGGCTTTGCATTCTCTGCAGAACCATGTCCTCTAGAGTTTTACCCATCGTGTCAAGCAGGCATATAGGCCTGTATGACGAAGTTTTATCTAGAGGTTTATCTCCTTTCCTTAGGAGTACTAGCCTCTGTCTTTTCCAGTCGCGGAAGAACTCTCCATTTACAAGGCAAAGATTGAAGCATCGAAGCAGAATCTGGGGTGAAGAATCGATTACCAATTTAAGGATCTCGTTACTTATCCCGTCGATTCCTGGCGCCTTGCCAGTTTTCAATTTTTTGCTTGCATTTCTCAATTCTGTGAGAGTGAAGAGTTCTTCCTCACCGACCTCACAGGCACTCCAGTCCATCCTAAGCCATGGCTCCGCAGAGGGGAACAGTGCTTTTATTATTTGTCTGACCCAATCGGGATTGTCCAGGCCAGGGGTCTTTTGCCTCATTCCTAATTTCTTAGTAACGAGTTTAAAAGCCAGACCCCACGGGTCCTTGTCGACCTCCTCGATCAGGTCCTTCCAGCAACGACGAATCTCCTTTTTGAGAGCCTTCTTGGCCTCCTTATACGCTTCCTTTAACAAAGGATCTCCCTTTGATCGGGTGTAAGTCCTTCTTGCTGTGAAGCATGCTTTACGCAAGGAGGCCAACACATCCGACCACCAGTACACCGAACCTTTCCGTGAAGCATTGCGTTTGCGACGTGGCATAGAGGCGTCGCAAGCAGCGATGATGGTTTTCCTCACCGCTCGCACCTCCACTTCCAGGACTTTTGGCCTCTGCACCCAACCCAGCTCATCAATGAGGCGGGATTCTTCCAGGGAACGGACAAATTTTTCCTTGTCAAGCTTTTTCACGTTCCAGGAGGGGCTTTTTCGACACGGTGCCTCCTGTCTCTTGCCTTCTCCTGTGTCTCCCACTGAGACTGAAAATTCGATGTACTGATGGTCACTTGCGGTATACTCCTCAGAGACCCGCCAGTCGTTTATGCGTCTAAATAGGGCTGGTGATGCGATCGTCAGATCAATGATCGATCCAATCGCACCTCTTCTAAACGTCCAAGTCCTGTCCCTGTTGACAACTAATAAATTGTTTCTGGAGACCATTTCTCCGATCATTCTTCCTCTTTTATCGAGCCTCGACTCGCCCCACTCCGGTGACTTGGCATTGAAGTCACCAGTGACGAGTACGTCCAACCTGGACTCTCTAAGACTCGATTCAAGTTCCTCAATGTCGGCTGTGAAGTCTTGCAGTGAATCGTTAGGCGAAAAGTCGCAACTGTACATTCGCATGCCTGCTACCTCCACCCACACGAATCCACTGCTCGTCTCTAAATATTTACTAACTCGCACTTCAGGATTGCACACCTGCACAGCGGCCCTTCCTGATTTGTCCTGATACCAAGGAGCCTGATCATTTCTTCTGTGTTGCTCACTGCAGAACAGAATATCGATCTCTTTCTCCCTGGCGGTCTGCATCAAGAGAGCTTGTGCCTCCCTACAGGTGTGCAGGTTGACCTGCAGAAGCTTTAAAGATTTGCCCTTTTAAGCCTCTGCAGCTCCCCTCTGTATACAGGGCAGGAGTTTTTGCCTGGATCATGAAAAACGTCTGTCTTGCCCAAATCTGTGCACGTTAAGCACTTGGGATGTTCGACAGAACAGTTCTTCGCCAGGTGTCCCTCTTCGCCACATCTACGGCAGTTTTTCGTTCTGTCAGGTCCCTTGCACGTACTTGTCACATGACCATAGACAAGGCACTTTTGACACCTTGTAACCTCTACGTAAGCTCGGACAGACGCATATATCCATCCTACACGGATTTTGCCCTCCTTAAGGAGTGTATTGTATTCCATTTCGGGCAACCGTACAACAGCTGACTTGGTTCCACCAAAGCGAGGGAACAGTGAACAGGACAGTTCTGAACAGTTCTGCCCCGTTACGCTAGCTATAGCTGAAACCACGTCAGCTGGTGTCGTGGTTTCATCTAAATCTCTAATTTCGAGAGATCTCTTGTTTACAATGGCCCTGACGTCGGCTTTGTCTTTCAAGGCACTCGCCAAGGCACTGCAAAACTTGGAGATCTCACCTCCCTTTTTTACGATCAGAAGGATCTCTTTATTTAAAGTCCTTGTGATCTTCGTAACCTCGATTCCCAGATCTTGTGGGTTTACCGAACTTTTCATTTCTTGCAAGATCCCAGCATAGGTCCTTTCGTCCTTAGCCGAGATCTTAACCGCTTCTTGATCCCCTGGGTTTCGAACCTATTATCCATCTACGGAACTACCTAATGGCTTCAGACTTCGTAGATGAATGGTCCTATGTAGTCGCTGGCGCGACTCTCCCGTGCCGCTCTTGTTCTGGCCATATTTCTTCCTTGTCCTCGATAAAGTCTTCTTTGCTTCCTGGAGGGCAGTTCTGAAGACTCCGCAGCTCCCTGATCCAGCGACATGTTGGACGTTCTCCTTATCGCCGAACTTCGCCTTGCATAAGAAGCAGCATGGGCTCTTCTTATAATCAGCTACCTTGTGGCCGGCTTCTCCGCACTTGAAGCACACAGCCGACCTATCTACTGCTTGGCAGTCTCGACCTATATGGCCATATCCAAGGCACCTGTGACACCTTGTGACCATAACTCTCCTACTTATTCTGCAGGACACAAAACCGATCTTAATGTGCCCTATCTTCTCCAGCCTGTTGGCGTCCTCTTGGGTGGTGACTACGACAGCGAGCTTCATACCTCGCTTATTTGGTCCGAGGACCGTCACCTTCCTGCTTCCTGCTAGTACCGTAGAAACTTGCTCCAAGGCACCCAAGACGTCTTCTTTCTCAGTAAGGCTGTCCATATCGCGGATTTCCAGCGTAGTTTGCCGGTCCGCCATCTGCACCTTACCCAGGTCACCGATCACCTTAGTCACCTCCTCGGTGAACAGCTTCTTGTTTGAAGACCTTCCAATTTTAATGAGAAGGTCTCCCTTTTTAGTAGGTAAAGCTCCCACAACCCTTGTCTGGCTGGCCTCCAGGTCAGCTTCTCTTCGAACTTTCGCCAGCACGTCGGCGAAAGTTTTGCCTTCGGCCACTTTGACGATGACTGTGGCTCTTCCCTTCTTTTCTGTAACTGGCTTTGGTACCGTTTTGGTCCCCTTGCCTGCAGTCTTTTTGGGAGGTCTCTCCTCCTTCTTCTTTTTAGGGTCCTTCGCAGACTCAGGATCACTTTGCTTCCGCTTCTGACTCTCCAAGACAACGTTTCTTAGCATTGCTGCGTTGAAACGGTCACGTCTCGTCCTACGGTCTTTCCGTGCTTCTTCTGACCAAGTTAATCCCTGGTAGAATTTCTCATCTTTTCTGGCGGATGCTGCGTGCTTTTCCTTCACATCCCGTATGAGCGACGTCAGACTTCTCAGTCCATCCTTGATCGTCATGTTGACATTCTTCTGGACCTCACAGGATTTCAGCATCTTGCTGATCTCTTCCTCCATTTTTTGAATGCCTGCCGCCTCCTCTTCCCGCAGCCTAATGCATTCAGCCCGATCTTCATTGCAGCTAGCAATGTCAATCGCAGAAGCATTACTGAAGACAGAAATACAGCTCGATTGATTGGTCACGCTGCACGTGCTTCCTCTTCTCTCCACCTTGTCCACGATGATCTGTGGAACTCCCAACGCGTTGTTGCCCTCCTGCATCCGTGGGCCACTGGCCATCGCCCCCGCGTTAACCGCTTGACGATCGGAACCAGTGAGGGATTTAGCCGAAGCATTACCCCGCAGGTACTCTTCCATGTTTTTACAATCGCTCATGATGGATGTTTCCTTTTTGCTGGTTTTGGTCCGCGTCGAGTATTTGATTTCCTCGATACCACCTATTCCTCGAAAGAAATAGGAAGCGTTTACCTATCCGCGACCTGGCACGCGTCCGATAGAGGACCAGCAACCCCACGCATATAACAAGTTCCATGCGCCCCGGTGAAACCGAAATTCCAACCGGGCACGGAATTATTATTATTATTATTATTATTATTTGTGACGGGAGAATAATTCTTGCGTTACGTTTCTTCTCAATCTGTCGAATATCCTAAATTTAAGAAAAGGGGTTGTGAAATTGATTATTCGCCCCTGTAACAAAATCGACCCTAGCGCGGTGGTTTCGATCGATGACCGCATTGTCAAAAATTGAAAAGGCGAAAGATTCACTATTTGTTCGACCGTTGACTGTGGCAATTGTTGTGTGTGATCGTCGTAATTTTTGTAATTTGATCAAGTGTGTGGGGAGATATTGCGAACGTTGAAGAGTCGATATTCGACAGATCGAAGTAAGTGATAAGTGTTCTTCTCTTTTGAATAAATCTCATTACCTGGAAGTCGCTTGGTTTATTTTTTATTGTTTTATGGATTCACCGACTATTCCCTCCCTGTGAACTTTTGCTCATTCGTATTAAATTTTATTTGATCTTTGTCAATTTGAGTAAATTGACTGGCGTCCGCGTATTTTCATATATATTTATTTTGTCAAACTAGAGCCCCGGCAGCTTTGAATCCGGCCGCGTCGGGTGAAGGAAAGTTAAGAGTATATTTCACGTTTTATTTAACCTTAAAAAAACTTTCTGTCTCATTTGGCGCCCAACGTGGGGCACACGTTGGATTTAGATTATTTTGTTTTTTTTAGAAATTTGCCAATAATTTAGAACATTTTAAGTAAAAATAGAGACCTTGTATATTAAATCAAAAACAATTTTGTAAATTTTATATTGAGAGTTTTCGAACAGTAAGTTGAGGTAAAGAGCGATCTGTTTGTTTACATACCATTGTGTGCGTAACCTTATGAAGCGTTCATGTTCAAACTTGCTTGTTAAGCGACACTGGGAATTTCGACGATTTTATTTTAATATTATTTTGTCGACGATTAATCTGAGATTGATTATATACCTATGTTTTTTTTTCATTGAAATTTTTGTATAAGTAAGTAATATAGAGCCACAGAATTGAAGAAAATTTTATAAATTATCTTACAATTGGATTTGAAATTTTGTTTTATTTGGGAATTTTGGAACTTTGACGAGGATTTTGATTTTTTTTTGAAAACAAATGGTGTAGATAATTTTGCTCGTCAAATTTTCATAAAATATTTTACGTTTAAACACAAATTTTAGTACAATTTTAATTATTGAACAAAGAGTCATATTTTATTTTTTGACAAGATCTCGCTCTGTCGGGAAATATATTTTGTGTTGAAAATTTTGTTTGATTTTAATTTCGGTGGCTGTGAGTCAGCATTGGGGACTTTTATATTACTGAAATAATTGAGTTTTGTCAATTCAAGATCTTGCTCTTGTTGACGCAAATTGTTTTGTTCATCAATTGAAATTTTTATTGAATGAGTTTTTATTGTTGAAATTTTTTTTTGTATTTTTTCAAAGTTGATCAAGTTGACGATGGCTCGATGCATGTTCGCAACTAATTGAAATTTTTCTTTGCATTTTGTTTGTTTTGAGGATACAAGATCTTGCTCTTGTCATTAAAGCAATTAAATTTATTGTGATTTTTTTCTTTGTTGCAAATTTTATTATTGAATTTATTCTATTTCTAATTTATTTTTGCAAGGAGAAAACGAAATTTTTCTTGACAGTTAGATCTTGCTCTGCTGTTGGGTTTTTTTGTTGTTTTGTAAAAGAAAATTGATTTATTGAAATTTTCTTTATTTATTGATAAATTTTGTTAATACAAGATCTTGCTCTTGTTAACGAAATAGTTGATCGATTTCAAATATTAATTGATTAATTCTAATGATTCAAGATCTTGCTCTTGTCATTAGTAATTTTTGCTAAATAAAAAATTTTTTATTTTGTTTTATATAATAGTAAAATTTATCTTAATCTATTAAAAAGAAAAATTTTTTTTTATATATTGATCGGTTTTGTTAACAAAACTTTTGATCGATTGTGAATATTATTTAATTTTATTCTAATGATACAGGATCTTGCTCTTGTCATTGGAAATTTTTGCTAAATTAAAGAAATTTTTTTTTAATAGTCGTAAATTTTTTTTTATTTAAGTTGCCTGACGGAGTGATCTTGCTCAGCTGTCACGGAAAATAGATTTGAACTAACCAATTGTTTAAAGAAAATTTTGTTTTAAATATATTGACTAATTTTCTTTTTTTTAATAATTGACATTACAAACGGCTGATTGTTCAAATTACCAATTTTGTTTTGTGGTCTTGTGTCGAGTCAGAATATTTTAAATCTCGTCAACAAAGATCTATATTTTGACAACATTGTTATAATACTAGTACTTTGAAAAGAGTTATTTGGCAACCATGTATAATAAATATTAATTTTAAATTATATCCAGCATATAGGAACGTCGCAACGCGGCGACGCTATGCCTAAGGATATTTGACACCCTGATAACGCCGAATACCTCATCATGAGAATGCCTTTAACTAAGAAATGCTTATAGAAATAATTAGAAGGACAAAAGAAATTATTATTTCTCTTCTCCTTCTACTAAATAATAAATATAGTAAACAGTTATTAATAATTGTATTGGCGCAATCAATGCTGCCCACATCGAACCTTGCGGCAATATTACCTAAACAATTTCAAATATCAAATGTAAAATTGTTATCCAAATTTTAATTCTATAAAACATAAAGAAGGCGCATTTGCAGCCAAAATATGTAATGGATCAAATCTGTTAAATTCAAAATTTTTGTTAGTGATTGAAAGAATTACATTGAGAGGTTGTGCGTGTGCGGGAGTGGTCGGCGGCAACACACACAGCTGCGCAACCGCTGGTTATGGGCTCCAACACACTCACTGGCTCCATGCTACGGGCACTAACACAAGCGCGCTATGCTTGCCTCTAATTGCTACCTTGTGCGTAGAACTTTCCTTTCCCCTTGGGGCCCATAAGCTATAGTATGCAGCACCAAAACAAACGCACGTGCGTTCCAGCTGACTCAAGGCCACGAGGCTTACATGCCTCATGTTATTTGGACTTATGCTGTTTAAACCCGTGCATTAAATTATATGCACATACAACAATTTGACAATAGTTAAACATTTTGTAGTAAACATTTTCGTTACAACAAAATGCCGGAGGACTTAGGTTACATGTATATGTATTTACACGTGTATACCATGCAAATAAAATACATATATTAATAACCTACGAAAGGTAGAAACAATATAATTACAATAAATAAATTATATGCACTGTAATAACTAAGATAAATAGTAATTTTATTAATTAAACAATATAATTATTATTTAAATTCTAAGTTATGTCAAAAATAATGTCTCGAAAAGTATCATATTAACAGACTATTTCCGTTCTCACGGACCTACCGTGAGATCCAAAAACGTCAGCAAAAATGCATAGACCAATGGGCCCACGATTTTCTCCTACTCCTTACTCCTACTACCCAAATTTTCCGTCTTCCCCACTTTTTGCACTAAAGGTAAGGGTTGGAGGCTTGTCGCGAAATATCAATCATCGCAGTACGAATTCTCGCTTCTTCTCGAAGACACCTCTCCTGGGTCTAACCTGGCAAGTGTTTTGGGACAGAGAAATTTCGCGAACAAAAAGCCCGTCCGGTACCCGGAACCCGAATTGCATGATTCAGGGCAGACGATAAAATTTTCAAATTCTCTGAGCCGGTGGAGTCCAGTGCGGACTGATTTTGGAGAGATTCCAGAATTATTAATATAAATCATAATTCTGAAATCTTGTTGTTTATAACTGGCCGGTTGCACAGATATTGCCCGCGTCCGTTCAAACTTCAGTGGCCCACAAGTGAGATCAAATTCCCTATCTATCTATCGGTTGCATTGATATTGTCCGCATCAGATTGATAGAGAAGAGATCCACAAGTGTGATCGAATTTCTTATAAAACTGTCGGTTGCATAGATATTGTCAGCACCAGTTTTCCTAGGAATAGATTCACAAGTGAGTTTATACAAAGGAGGAACGGCCGGTTGCATAGATATTGCCCGCGACCGTTCAACCACAAGTGCAATCTCGCGAATAAAGAAAGCAAATCCTTTGCTCGTAATTCAACGTCAATAATTTTCTATTAATTAAAAGAATATTAAAGAGTGTAAGACAACGTAAATCTTGCCCGACGGTGGTTCAATTTTGTGAAACCAAAAGGAGCAACCCCCGCCGGTAGCTGTAAGTAAATTGTATCGTTTCAATTATATGTAATCTACATTAACACTAAACTACACTTTTCCACACTTTCTATTTCTGTATGGGTATTAAATTGGGGAAATAAACATAAAATTTAATTAAACTACATCCAAATTTTCTTACTTACCTGTCTAAATTACATCCTTGTTTTCTGAAATTAAATAATAAACAAAGCAGAACGGTAACTTTTAAAACAGTAGGATAACGATCCCGCAGTAATAAACAGAGTTCAACTCTGGCAGCTTGGAGCCTCCCCAAATCGACTAATTAAGGGCCATCTCAAAAGCCCGATTCAAAATTAATTTACCGGTTTGTAACAAGCTGATGGTGGCAGCGGTGGGATTTTCCTACGCGTTACCGCCCTGCTTCGTTACCTGGTAACATTTGTTACCAGTGGCACCAACATTAAAATTTTATAATCACTTTCTTTAACTTTACTAGTGTAAGTAAGAAGGCATTTCTTTTGCCCTAGATATCCAGTGATTTTATAACGGAATATTTTAAATTCATAGAAGAATTTTGTTTTGAAAGACTAAGAATTTGGCTCTCCAATTTCGGTTGTAGATGACGACTGATTCTTAGTAGATTTTGGCTCTCCGACTTCGATCGTTGATGACGACTCAATCTATCAGAACACTTGCCTTCTAGAATTTATTGGGTTTTAAGAATCTTGTAAAAGAAAGATTTGAAATCTAGGACTCCGGTTGATTGGGAATCTGGCTCTCCGACTGCGGTCGTTGATGATGACTCATTCCTAGTCTTGATCTTGGCTCTCCGACTACGGTCGTTGATGACGACTCGATCGACTGTGAGAAATTGATTTCAGGTGGATCATAAATAAGATTGGTTTTTGACCCTGAAAGATTCTGTTTTATTTATCAGGATGAATTCAAACCATGCGTAATAAACCGAGATTGCGCGGAAAACGTTCAAAACAGCGAGTTCGCAATCAAACTCAACCTAGAGAAATTTCTGAACCAACAAAAGAAATTTCATCGCCGGTAATTTTCAAAAGACCTTTAACACCCCCTATTAAAGAGAAACAACCCTTAAACGGTTGGAAAGAATTTTCGGATTTCTTTGAATATCTTTTAAACAAGGCTAAGGCCGAAATTAATAAAAATAATAAACGTCGCGAAATTGAAAATAGGGTTAAATTATCCTTAGAACTACGCGAATCAAATAATTGAATTTTGTTTGTATGTTGTTTATTTATTTAACATCTGTACGACAATCAGGCGAAATTTTAATGACCTCGGAGTCATTATTATTAATTCCGAGTTCTTACAAGACGAAGTAGTCAATGTGTCTTTAAACAGTTTCTACAAACACAACTACATTTGCCAAACTGCTTTAAAACTAGACTGCCCTATTTTAGGACACCCGACTGCGGACTATGTTAACGACATCTACGTAGACATTTTAGGCGTGGTGTATTTGCAATTCGAAAATCAAGAACTTTGCTTCCATGTGGTAGACTCGTTTTATTCAGATACCTGGCTAATCGCCCCGGCTATCCTCGGGCGAACAAGTTGCGTCGGGTTGGGTTTCTTCTAAATAATCCATAAAAGAGTTCACCACCTACTACGACTTATTTCCTAAAATATCCTTTAAGGTCTACTTTTAATAGTGCTTTAAAAGCGTAATCGTTGGGACTAGTTTCGACTAATCTTAACGACTAGTAATACAACCTCGCCGTTTTGTGGGTACAAGGCCGCAGGATTGGAAAAACTTCTGGTCAAATCCTGGTGAGTTCCGATTGGAATTCGGAAAGCAGAAAATTTATTTTCTTCTTTCCCTTACACTAGGAAGCGCCGTTGTGAGTACTGATCGTCCCGCCTAGGAGAGCATCTCTGGCTGAACTTGTATTTATCGCACTGTTATAATAAAAAAAAAAATTTTCCAACAACATGTCACCCAAAAATGTCCTCTGATCTAAAGAAACCAAAAAGAGGAAAACGCGCCGGTAAACGACGCATCTTGATCACACAGGAATCAGCTGTGAAACCAGAATCCGAGCTTTATCATAGCATTGTAAAACCTTTGATAAAGTTCAGACCTATTTGTAAGGTCACACCTATCCGTAGACAATTAGAACCTGTCCAACCACTTCCAGTACAACCACAAGTTCAAATTATTGAAATCGACCTCGATATCGAAGAGGCCTTAGCGCAGCGACAGATAGCTCGTGCGCAAGAAAATCAAGCCAGATTAGTGCCTGTACAACGACAAAACATCAATCAACCTGACGGTGACTCAGACAGTACAATCGACTACGACAGTGACGTTATGATTATTAGTTAAATGCAAACCAACTCTGATTAGCTAATTAAATGACTGTCGTACATTATCTTGTTAGGTATAGTAAAAGGTTTCCTATATCAGGACCAGAGTTGCTGACCTTGAACGAGCTGAAAGGTTTTCCCCTCACATTTATTTCGTCTGCTCACATCGTGTCAGTAGCTTCAAAAACTAAACCACGCATTTTAAAAATAGAAGTCGTGAAATTCGATTTAAATCTTTTAGCAATTAAAACAAATCTGGCCTCGTTTTAAACTGACTTATGTTTCCTCGAAGGAGCTCAATTCTCACCGGGTTCTCCCAGGATCAATGGTCCGAGTTATTAGAAGGAGTTGAATCAATGGAGGAAAGATATAGATATCTTGTTTCAGAAAATTCGACATTGTCCAAACGAGCGTCTGAATTAGAGACTCAGGTAACATTCCTTAATAGTTCCTTGGCCACACTTACGCAAGCTACTTTTGCACAGTCCTTATTAGTTACTAGCATCGAAAAAAGAGCAAGAAAAATAAAATCTGTTATGGCCTTCTTGACTAAGAAATTTGAGGATTTAAAAATCGAATAGGTTTTAGTAATGACACCCGAATGGAAGAATATACTCTTTAATAATTCCGAAGAACATGTACAACGGGTAGGTAGATTATTAGCGTTCCATTTTCGCGAAAGTAGGAATTTGATAAGATCTAATTCTGAATTGAAAACTAAAATAGAATCTCTTGAAACCAGAGTCGTACTCTTGAAATCCCTAATTGCACAGGAAAAAGTAAGATACATGACTTTTTGTAAATCTATAAGCGAATTAGAACAGTTAATGCAGGATCTAGATCTATAACCTCGAGCCCTTGAATATGGATCTAAACATGAAAATTACAGCCAGTTCTCCTTTTATTGTACCTATAGTAAAAGTTGTCATAAGGGAAAACAACAGATTAATTGTAGATTTCACTAAAATAAATGCACAAGTCAACAACCCGAAGTCCCTAAGTGAAACCTGCACTTTAAACGAAAAGAAAATCTAATCCCTAAAAGGCTCAAGATGAAGGAATTTTCTGCGGTGGCGAACTGCCTGCGTTTTTAAGAGTTGCAATCTCATTTTAATTTTGAATACACATCTGTTTACATTCACTCACATTTTCTTTAACACATCTGTATACATTTACTCACAATTTCTTTACAATTATAAAATCGTAAGTAAAAAAAAAATATACATATTTAGTCATATTGCATGCATTTAAAATATCCTAGCATAATCATGGCTCAACCCCCGCAAAACCTTGACGCTAGTGTAGCTAACGCCATAGATCGATTAAATTTACGAACAAGCGCAAGTGACATCCCTCTGTTCGAGGGTCGGAACCCTTCGCTAAAGGAATTCCTACAAGCCGTGCAACGTGCAGGAATTTCCCTTAAGGATACCACCGAACCCGAATTCCTTAGAGCCGTTTTGAGTAGATTACAGGGAGCAGCGTGGGACAGCTGTAAAAATAAAGATTTTGATCAATTAGACGACCTACTTGATCACCTAAAGAAAAGATTTGCCCCTAATAAAAAATATCAGTGGTATTTCGAAAGTATAATAACCCTTAGGCAAAAGCAAACCGAAACCGCCAGTGATTATTATGATCGGTTGCAGGGCCTAATCGCTGGTGCCCGTCATGCCCTAGAGCCAAAATATAATAGGACGTTCAGGGAAGTTAGGGAAGGTGACGATGGCCCAGAACTCAGAGAGTTTAATATAATCTTGCAACCCATTCGTGAATGTGCTCTGGACTCGTTCGTAAGGGGACTTTCCACGGAAGTATCAAAATTCGTTGATGCCAGAAATCCACGTGACCTAGATCGGGAAAGCTACAGCGAAAGATCGCGTTCGTCATCTTACCACATATCCAAAATCGAGGAGCGAATAAGATCTCCAAGCCCATATTCACGACAAGTCGAGAAACCCAATATTACAACGAGACGCAGAACTGACCCTGACAGAGAGACAAATCATTCTAACCATTCCTTCAAACATGCCTCCTCTGAAATGTTACATCTTACCCCAGAACAGCTTGGGAATTTCTATAGATCCATCATGTCCCAATATCCTCCTCCCTTTCCATATCCTACGCCATCCCACATGATCCCACCTCAAAATCCACAATATCCAGCACCTTATGCATACCCGCAAATGATGCCCCAAGTTTCTCCAAATCCTACACCTGTGCCGAATCAATATTCAAGACCAACTCAGAATTATCGGACTAGTACAACCCCACCACGGGCCGTGTCTCCAGCACCTGCTAGCAATTTAAACTACCAGCAGACTCGCCGTCCGGACGCACCAGCGAGTCCTCTTCCGCAGCGTCCGAAGAACGTGCACTTCGCGGAACAATCCATAGGATCCTTAGAGCAAAATCAGAGGCCGAGGACTCCCCAGTAGTCCAATTAAGCGCTCCTGAATTCAGACATGACAAAATAAGGTTCCTCGTAGATCCTGGGTCAGACACTAACCTCGTGAAGATGTGTGCATTAAATCCCGTGCTCACACTTGACCCAGACAAGTGTCTTGAGATCACGGGAATAACTAATCACGCTGTTAGAACAATGGGAACTATTAAGTTAACTATCGATAATGTTCAGGTAGAATTCCACGTTATCAAAAACTGCTTTCCCATTTCGACCCATGGTATCCTTGGAAGACCATATCTACGACAGGTCCATGCCCAGATTTCTTTCAGGCATAACACGTTAATGACCATCTCTTCCCCAGTGACCCCTATCAATTTTGTTGATAAGGAATCAGTGGAGGCTAAGAAAACCTTAAGGTCTGAAATCAAACCGTTTGCTCGAGTCCTACGCATAAAATCTCGCACAAAAACCCCAGTAGCGATAGATATAATGAACACAGGGTTAAAGGAAGGATATCTCCCTCGAATTGAAACCCCAAAAGGACTTTACCTAGGCGAAGCCATTGTTACAAATAAGGATGGTGTATGCCACGCTATGGCAATCAACACTACCGAGAACGACATTGACATAACCCTTAAACCTCAGGAGTTAATCCCGTTCGATTTCTGTAAATTCCCCGGTGAAGAATTTACAGATTCTGAGGCAGAAGACTTTCAATCTAATTCGAGACAAACCTATTCTGAGAGAGCCATCAAGGTCAAGAATGCGTTATACTTGGCTCACTTGGCTCCAGATGAGCGAAAGATCGTATTAGGATAGGCGGAAGACTATGCTGATATATTCCATTTAAATGGTGAACAACTTTCGTGCACGCACCTTATCCAGCATAGAATTCCGACCATTGACGATAAAATTATTCACAAGAAACAATATAGGTCCCCCGTAGAGGCCCTAGAACAAATCGACGTTCAATTACTAAAGCAGTTTAATAGCGGAATCATAGGACATTCTAATTCCCCATTCAACTCGCCATTGTTGATCGTCCCAAAGAAACTTGACGCGTCAGGTGAGAAAAAGTAGCGTGTTGTAGTAGACTACAGAGTCCTAAACGAAAACATCATAGGAGACGCTTTTCCACTGCCCAACATAACCTCAATATTCGATAGGCTGGGCACCGCACGCTACTTTACCGTTTTCGACCTTGCCAGTGGTTTCCATCAGGTAGAAACTCACCCAGATGATAGGCACAAAACCGCCTTTTCATCTCGCAACGGTCACTATGAGTATAAGCGAATGCCCATGGGCATAAAGAACGCCCCGCCTACATTCCAACGACTGCTAAATAGTGTTTTAAGTACTATGCTCGATGATGAAGCATTTGTGTACTTAGATGACATTATAATTTACTCTGACACTCTTGAAGAACACGACAGACGAGCACGTAGACTTTTCAATCGACTTAGGGATGCTAATTTGACCTATATTGATAATCCGGGACTACGAATTCAAAGATGGAGAATTCGTCTTCAGAATTATCAATATAAGTTTGAATATAAGCCCGGAAAAATCAATAGGATTGTGGAAGCGTTGTCGAAAAATCCTGCCGACGAAGAAAACGGGTCGAATTCAGATTCCAGTTGGTCAGAATCACTCTCATCGGATCTCGAAAAGCCTGCACCTCGCAAGAAAGTAGTTTCCGGTAAAACGGAACCGAGTGATCCCAAATCTAGCGAGAAAGTGAAAACGTGTCGTGCACTACCTATCACGCGTTCCTCAAACAGTGAAATGGAAAAAGGTGCGCGAGTGAACCCGAAAGAAAGAAAAGAAAATTCCGGACGGTCTGAAAAGCCTAGTGCGTCAACGACCCGACAACGAATCAGCAGTCTACAGGAGGGCTTAAACCCAAAACAAGCAAGATCACAATCTGGACCTTCATCCAGAACTGGAACTGTACCAAAGATTCTAAATCCTAGGAATACAGAAAAGTCAACCTTGCCCAGTAGATTCTCTGTTGCCCCAAGGGCGAAAGGGGTAACAGAACTAAGAAAAACAATCTTAAAGCGTCCAAAGGATCTGGAACCAAGTACCAGCTCGGGACAACCAAGCAGTTCAAAAGGTTCCCCTACTAAACCTAATATAAATCCTGCTAAGACGGCTGCCAAGGAACCTCCTCGTCGAGGACGACCTGTTGGAAGTACCAAATCTGCAATGGCTGGTAGTGACGAAACCTATCGACCCCCGCAGGATATTCCCGTTAGTGAAGCGGATGAAAGCTGCATCGACAACAGGCTACGACCAAGAGTAACCACATCCCCAAAGGAGGAAACAACTAAGGAACCGTCCTATTCATCATCAAGTGATAAAAGTGCAAAAGAAGAATGGGAGGATGGAACAGATGAAGATTCGGATCCCCCAGTATTCCGAGAAGACTATAGTGCTTTCCCACATCTTCCTGTCCATGCTACTCTGCCCAAATCACCTAAGCTCAAACTCAACGCCCCTCATAGTCAAGGCCCTGATTCATCCAGACAATCCTTTAAACATTTCTCGACGTTATAACGGACGTCAAACGAATAACGCTTCCGAAATCGAAGCAGCCACTATGGCAGCTCGACAGGCCAAAAAAGCGGGCATCAAGAAACTTAGAATCAAAACAGATTCCCGATACTTGGTGCAGAGCGTTGAGGAAAGGATACCAAAATGGAAACAGAACGATTGGAAGACAACAGAAAACAAACCGGTAAAGAACAGGAAGCCTTACGAGCGACTAATTAAGGCTATTGAACCTCTTGACGTTGTTTGGGAACATATTCCTGGACATGAAGGCATTGTTGGCAATGAAAACGCGGATCGTCTAGCTAGAGAAGGCGCTCTGAAAAATCCCGAACCGGATTCGTCGCCATCCTCAGAATCGGAACCAGAAGAGTTACCTCTCGAAGAAGTGATCATCACATATCAACGCAGAATTGACAACAGTGAGGACGAATCTAGCGAATCAGATGTTCAGAACCCGAAACAACGATCACCACTCAACGCTAAGCAGCTGATCCAGGAAGTGTCGAAATCCGTCAATAAATTCGACCAATCGATTGCGAACGCCGGATTAAATCTCTCCAATCCAACAAACAGCACTCTACTTTGGGATTACGAAGGACTAGATCATAGTCCACGGAAGCAATATGTATCCGACGGCGAAGAAGATCAAGAGCATCTAAATTATTTAGAAAGCCTTGATCCTGCAGTTGGAACCGAGGACGACCTCCCCAGAAGAGTAAAGAAGTTCTTGGACGACTTCAACCGGAGCAGAGCAAAGAAACAAATGGGATCGGAAGAGCCTTCAAGTGAGCAACCTGAGTTGCCCACCACGGTGGAAGGATCACAAAAGGAAACTCCACTAACTAGTAAATCCACCAAACCAAGGAGACAAAGCACGGTAAGATTCAAGGATATCCCAGAAGTCTTTGAACATTCTATGGATGATCGAACGATCCAGATGGAAACAGAACTATCTACTCCAGGGCCATCAACTATCCCACGTGCGCAGTCCACCCCGTTTACGAGATTCAAGGACGAAAGTGTCAACTTTAACCAGGAGATCATCGCAAGGAAACAAGGCATGAAACCTAGACGAATACAGGATACAGACAATGACGTAGTAAAGAAGTGCGCGCCTCTTAGCTCGTCGTTCCTGAAGTTCAAGGATTCTTATGTCGATCCTCCATCACCTCCTGAGACGTCTAGTGAAAGTGATTGTGATAGTGAGCCCCAAGAATCGAAACCAATCAATAATAACCCCCTTAGTGATGTAGTAAATCAATGGACAGAACCTTTGACGTACAGACGAGATAATTACGCTCATTTCCTTTCTGAAGATTGCGAACCGGTTGATCCAATTTCAAAACTACTAGTTGCCACAGAAAATATCGACTTGCAAGACATTAGGGACAGTAGACCAATGAAGAGACAAATTTTTATTACCCCGAGTGGTAAATATAAAGTATATTCAATCATTATAAAGAGGTGTCATTTCGATGAAATTTGTTGGAAGGATGTTATAATCGGACTAAAAAATTTAAGAAAAGCCTTAGCATCCAACAATCAAAATTCTTGTCGAATGGCAAACTCCGGGGACCTGCTAGGTTCACTCCCTCAAAATAAAATGTCGAAACTTGTCGCAGGAATTTTCCGCGGTGGCGACGCAACCATCACCTTGTGCCACGGAAAAATTGAAGTACCTCCTGTTGAACTACGTGATAAAATCGTTTCCGAATTTCATTCTAGTTTGATAGGTGGGCACAAGGGCATAAGCAAGACCTACTTACGTATAAGAGAAAGATACTATTGGCCTCGGATGCGTGACGACGTCACTCAGTATATTCGGAAATGTAAGAGTTGTTTCGAAAACAAACTCGCTAGAGTCCGCACGAGAGAGCCGATGATTATTACCGACACTCCGGGGATGCCTTTCGACAAGGTGTCCCTGGATACAGTCGGGAAATTGCGAACAACCCCGAACGGAAATCGGCACATCCTTACCATGCAGGATAACTTCTCTAAGTACTGCATTGCGGTCCCCATTCCGAATATCGAAACGAAAACAATTGCCCATGCGGTAGCTACAAATTTATTCTCCGTATTCGGGGCACCTCGTTGCATTCTTACGGATAGGGGAGCAAGTTTTGTTAGCACCCTGATGCGTAAATTGGAAAAGATCTTTGGCGTCAAACAACTTACGACATCCGGCTACCGTCCACAAACTAATGGGGCACTGGAGAGGAGTCACATCGAACTGACAGATTATATTAAACACTACGCAAAGGATTTCGACGACTGGGATCGTCTGCTCTCATTCGCGATGTTTAATTATAATACGTCCGTTCATGAGGCAACCAACTTCACCCCGTTTGAACTCGTGTTCGGGCACTTGGCTAAAGCACCCACTTCGTTACCCCAAGGGCCCGACGTTGAAACATATGGATCCTATCTGAAAGATTTGATTACGCGGATGAACGAACTACAGAATTTAGCTGCTAAATATCTAGTTCGGTCAAAGGAACGATCAAAAGAAATTTATGATCGTAAGGCACGACCCCTGAATGCCAAAATAGGCGACCAGGTGTATGTCTTTAAAGAAGTCCGGTCTAATAAGTTCGACAAGCGAGCAGAAGGACCATACACCCTAGTAGGATTCACAAAGAATAACAATGTGATCCTCGAAACCAAAAACGGTGAAAGATTCGCGAAGCATAGGGACAAAATCAGAGCCACCAGATTATGAGATCTAAACCCTAGCTTTCGATCTCTTATTAACCTATTTTCTCATTCTAGCTTAACCCGAGGAAAGATGACAACTATTACCATGACCATGCTATGCCTATTCTCAATCCTAGTGATGACAACGGAGCGGACCTATTCCCGCGATGTGGAGATGACCTCTGCCAGTGATCGATACCAGATCACTCCCTTCAAGTCCAGCAGCGGGATATATTTCGAATACATCGGAGAAGTCAGGAGATCCGTCAGCAACTGGAGGATTGCCGTATTCCTGGATGTGGGCAAGCAGACTCGATTCTTCGATGATTTAAGGACCAGACTGGAACGAATGAAGCAACACTGCAAACCTGACGAAGAATGGTGCAACGAGTTAGTTGGATATTATGATTGGGAAGATAGATGGGAGATGGCCGCGGAACTACAAAAACAGTTCCGAGTCCATATCGAAGAATTAGAAAATACTAAAAAGACCCTACCATCCACGATGACTACGCAAATACGAGCAAGGCGTTCGGTTCCACTACTGGGTTTCTTGGGAAAAATTGCAGGACCAATCGTTGGAGTATTAACCTACGACGACGGCGAAAAATTCAATGCTGCCATCCAAGATCCCAATGAAGCTCAAGCCAATTTGTCACACCTTGTCGGAAAACAGACCCACGTAGTGAGATCACAACTCGACTCGTTGCACTCTCAGGTACAACAACATGGATCCTTGCTACAAGAACTGCAGAAACAACTTCATGTCTTGATTGCCGTAGGGAGTACCAAGTCGAAAGCAGAAATGGAGAGGAGAAATCTAACATATGCCATCTTCAAGGCATTAAGACTGGGACTTGATCACAGCATACAGGCCACCAACACTATTTTGGAAGCAGTCCACGAAGCCAGGAAGGGACATTTGCATCCTGGCCTCATAACATCTGAGCAACTGGAACCGATCCTCCGAGAAGTACAGGACAACCTCAAGGATGTTCAGTTTCCATTGACTGGACCAAGAATCAGCATCGACGAATTGATGCGCATTTCCACCATCACCATCCTGTGTAAAAACCATCAAATTAAGGTCCTCATTGACATCCCTCTCCTGGAAAAGAACAACTATCAAGCCTTCAAAATCCACTCCCTACCAACTGTTCAGGAGGTGTTTGAAAATAATACCGGAAGAGCTTATATAAAATCTAAATTCGATTACCTTATTATTGATGAAGATCAGCGAACATATCTGTTGCTAAAAGAGCAGGAATGGAATGCTTGTAAGTCGACAACATCATTTCACGCCTGTCTCCAAGGTGCTCCTATCTATGATCTCCGTGATTTTCCTTTGCCACCCCAGAAGCGGCAACGGTTGCTTGCCATTCTATGAGTCCGATCAAGATCATGCTGAGTGGAATTGGAATCCTCAAGTTGGGCCCTGGATGTTCCCTCAAAACTAAGGACGCTATAATACCAGCCACCACTTCTCAAAAGGGACAATCAGAGTTTATATTCGAATCAGATCTGCATTTAAACTTGACGAAACTCTCTCCAACGTTAGTAAAATATAATCACCTGTTAGCAGACACAAGAATCTTAACGAAATCCACCGTTAGCGCTGATTCGAGATTGACAACCTTCGAATTGAATTCCAAGACATTAGATGAACTTGAACAACAGCTGCAAGAACTTGCCTTACAACAGCACCATAGAAGAAGCCACTCAGCGTTGATCTACAGCTCCTATGGGGCTATTTCTCTGCTGCTCATACTGCTCACTGTATACCTATGTCGGGCACCACTTAAAACCGGAACGTATAAGCTGTCTCAGTCCATTTTCTCCAACCAAAAAGACAAACACATCCCAATGCCACGACGAAGGGGACCAATGACTGAGATTCCACCACCCAAGAATACCACCAAACTATACGAAGATGTTCCGTCCTCCAGTAAAACCACTGCTAACGAAGAGGTGACTGTGCAATCAAAAACAGTCTTGTTCAAGCCGGCAACTATTCCAAAAGGGGAGATAAAATCTGCAACTTTTGAAGACAAGTCAACAACGAATATCAGATGACTAACCGAAGGGTTAAGTTCTAAGCTGCATGGAATCCAGGTAGAGGAGACTTCCATTAAAATAAATCAACCACCATCTTTTCGCCAACAGTTTCCACTGAACAACACAGCAAGACAACAAGGAAGACCCTCAACTCGAAGAGGTTAGTGCTGACAACGACCCTAATAGAAATCCAAAATTACTACTCGAGACATCTTTGGTTTCGTAAAAAAAAAAAAGAAAAAAAAATAAATGAAAAAAAAAATTTAAAAATATTATATATATATATAGAATTCTATAGATAGAGAAAGAAGTATTGAATACGCACGATACGAATTTAATATGAAAGGTTTTTTTTATATAAAGTTAATCAAATATATACGTACCTTTATTTCTCTTGATTCAATTTCTATATTTCAAAATGGAAGTAATTACTCTTAATATGAATTCAATAAAAAAAAATTTTCTCATTATACTGTTATAACGACTTTGTTTTAATTTAATTACTACTTCACTATGATTTCTGTGTTACATAAAAGAGAATAGTTTAAGAATTTATTCAGTATATAACCTAAATATTAAATTTTAGCTATCTTCAATGAAACAAATACTTTATAAGATATATATATATATATGTGTGTATGTGCATATATGCGTATGCGTATGTATATATGTGCATCTATTGAGAAGATTTGTTGATAGGTTGTCTAAATAATGAGTACTGATTTGCGTGTTAATTTAGTTTTATTCTATATACAACCACTAAGAGCACTGAAATAAAGGAACCCATGTTTGGTTTCCTAATCTAATTCATGGATTCGAACCCATAAAGGGTTCTTACAAACCGTCTCTCCCTCAACTAAGTGAACATTGAACGGACCAGGCGTCCGAGAGTTGGATAACCGTAGGACGTATGTACAGCTCCTGCATCTCCAGACGTACGGACGTAATTGATGAATTACCCTCCGTGGAAGATCGTGAATGACGTCCGCCTTAGAAACAAAATATATACAATTAACATTTTAAAGCTTATTGAGATGCCTAATATAACATAAATACTTAATAACATACCCGATAAGGTCCCATTGCGTTAATACGGTCTACTTCATCCAGAAAGACTTGGGTATGATTAAGACTATCCGCATCCTTCCTTTCTTGGAACAATTTTACATGAATCATTTCATGTAACATGGTGCCGATCAGCTCTTCTTCAGGGAGAAGCCTATGAATCTCCCAGCTTATACGAACCTCGCGCGCGGGCAAGTCGGTGCACCCTGAGGTGGAAGTCATCTGCTGCCCCCATCGTATAGTATAACACGCAGTTGCGAGCCTCCCGTTGAAATATATTTCATCCAATCGGTCAAATAACACCTTCAAATCAGGCCGCCCATCAGTTGCACGCCTGGGTTTATAAAACTGTAACCCTGTATCCAAGGGTAGTTGCTTTGATCTAGTCGCCCTACTGTTCATTTTGGAAGATACCTAAATATAAGTAAAACATGGTGTTAAAAGATATTTTAAGATTTTGGTTGAGTTATTAATAAACAAAAGGGTCAAGAAAAGCAAAGTTTTGCAATGAAGTTGCCTAAAAATAAGAAATTCCGAGTTGCCCCACTTTAGAGCCGTTTTTAGGCCATTTCCAGCCGAAATCCGCATTGCGCCGGAATAGGAAAAATGTTAAAGCTAGGGATCCGAAGAATACCCCGGTACACTCTAAACAAAAATTGGTCAACTTTTGTAAAAGTTATTAACAAATTCCGAACTGTCCCACTTTAGAGCCTATTTTAGGCCATTTCCAGCCGAAATTCGCATTGCGCCGGAATAGGAAAAATGTTTAAGCTAGGGATCCGAAGAATACCCCTGTATACTCTAAACAAAAATTGGTCAACTTTTGCAAAAGTTATTAACAAATTCCGAACTGCCCCACTTTAGAGCTGTTTTTAGGCCATTTCCAGCCGAAATCCGCATTGCGCCGGAATAGGAAAAATGTTAAAGCTAGGGATCTAAGGAAGACTATGGTTGCCCCCGAATGAAAATTGGTTCATTTTTGCGAAAGTTATCAACAATTTTCTCAAACATCATTGCCGAGCGCGTGAAATATCGCCATCAAGTATCGTTGAATGCTGCCATCGCCGCCGACCACGCGAGGTGCCTGCCAAGCAAGCACCAACGATTGCATAAATGCCCTTGACAGGCTTCGTACTCCATTATGAGTTAAAAAAAAGGTAGGAAATTTAATTAATAATTGATCAATAATTAATCACATTCTAATGCACTCACGTACTCTCTTAAATAGTAAAACTTCGACTATTTTAATAAAATTTCCAAAAAGTACTCAATTATTTAAAAACAATTTCGACAAAATTCTACACAAATATTGAATTATTTTCTAAAAAAATGAAAATTTCATAGAAATTGAATTATTAAAAATAGTTTATCTAACATTCCTTTTTTTACCAACTATTTGAAACTTTGCTATAATATCCTCTCAATAGTTCAATCACTTCCATAAATAATAAGACTCATATGCTTGTAATCTCGCGGAACTTAGTATGACTTGAGGGTATTTTCGCGTGTCAAATATCGTGGATTAGTCAATTATCGCGCGGTAAATTTCGCGGATGATTTATTTATTGCTTTTTGGATTTTTGTAATAGTTACGTAATTAAAATATAGTAAATGTAAAAAATTAAAAGGAATAATAATAGTTTTTAAAAATAAAAATATAAATATCGCAAGAATTTGAATTAAAAAATTTTATGCATTATAATAAATAGACGAATTCAATAATAGTAAATTAGTATCACAAGAAGAAAGTTACTTGGTTTTATTATAATTATTTAATTAGTCCGATAATATAATATAATAATCTGATGAAATATTCTAAGACAACTATTATCAAACATTTCTAACGAACAGTCAATTTTCTTTTCACACTTTTGCTCCTTTTTTTACAGATATTAAATTTTTTTTTCCTTAAGTATACAGATCTCACTTACTTTAATTTTATATTTATTAATCCCTCCCATTACTTTTTATTTTCTTGCAATATTTAGAAGAAAAGTAAAAAGAATCACTTTTGGAAAATAAGTCGAAAAGGTCTCAATTTTCTTAAATTGGCTAGCAAAAAAAAATAAAAGTAATAATAATAATAACTTTATTAAAAATAATATTTAAATTCTAATAAATAAATTGTAGCAAAGATTATTAAAATAATTAAATTTCTTTGATAAATTTTGACGAAACTTTCAAGAATGATTGCATTTCTCGAGGAATTCGATTAAAATTGTATTAAAGAGAATGAAAATTCTGCAATTAGCCTTATTATTCATCAGAATAATTGAATTTCTAATAAGAATTTATTAATTGCAAAAAAAAAAATTAAATACCTATAAAAAAGTTTTTATTGTTTATGAAAATAATTAAATATAGCAAAAAAATATATATATTTTTTTTAGAAATATTAATAACTAAATCGTGCGCTACTTGGAAAATCACCCATAAATTAAAATTACAAAAAAAAGAGAAATTCAATTTGCGCAACTAAGAATTTAATTTTTTTTGTAAATAAAACCTACAAGAAGAAAAGAATTTTTGAGAATGTAAAAGAATTTATATCTTTTGTTAAAAAAAAATAACAATATTTTATAAAATTAGAGAAAATGTAATGTTTTGGATGATTATTATTTAATTTTAAAAACGTAAAATTGGACACAGGATTTCGCGCATGAATTTGTTTCCATACCGTGCAACACAACCTAAAATATAGCTGCAATAGTTCATAATAGTTCTCGGTTCGTGTTTTTTTTTCCTATAATATTTGTAGCGGACGCAATGAAAATAATAAATTTTGCTAAAGTAAAGATATATATATATATATATTTTTTTTTCCCAAGACATTTTCAAACTTGGTATTGATAAAAAGTTTAAATTCTAACATCGAACAATCTTTTTACATTATTCAATTGAGGAACTGGATTCTATTTGCCACTTTTGTTTGACAAAAATAAATTGATTATAGACACTTAAATTATAAAGCTTAAATATTTAGTATGTTCTTTTTTGACTAAAATAGTGTTTTAATTAAATCTTTACAATTTTTATTTCTTTTGGTAAATAAATTCAGTCAAAATAAAATAAAGTAATTATATTTTTCTCTTAAAAAAAAGGGAAATTAATTTTGGTTCGCCTCTCGGATCGTGTCGTTCGAATAAAATACTACTCCCCATTAATAAAATGAAATGGTACCTTTTAGGTGTTGAGTCGTTCGAGTCCTCTAGCTTAGTAATCACCACACTTCACGACTTGTCAAATCTTTAAACACTGTAATCAACTTCTAAATATTAAGAGAAAGAAAACTTGTATGAATGTCACACACGTCGAAAAGCAGAACTCAAATTAATGTTGAGAATTTTCAGTGACGTACGCCTAGTGCGAACAACGTCTCGTTCTTAAGTTATTAGATGGTGTGATTGAGCACGTTGGGTCGGTGTCAGGTTCACTTACGGCGCCAGTTAATTCCCCCTACAGCCATAACAATTTGAGACTAGAACTTTTCATGTAAGCTATAAAAATAACCACGAATTTAAAACAAAAGCTTCAATTTTTCCATTTTAGACGATAATTTCATTTTAAATAACTTAATTTTGAAGAACTATCATAAAATTATGACTTATAAATTATGTGATAAATAATTGTACAATTTTGTAAATACTAGATTGATAAAAGAATTTTAATTAAAGATACAAAATTTTAAGTCTTGGAAAAGTTACAAATAATTACAGAAATTCAATTATTTTCAAGAGAAATAAAGTTTTTTTTTGAGGAAATTCAATTATGTTCAGAAATCGTCAATGTTCAATTATCAAAAACAGAGAAGAATTTTAGTTAATTAAGTAAATAAAGCAACCAGAGGAAAAATCCCCGGTTTAGTAACAACCATCCCGGACATTTCCTGGTTATCCCGGACAAGTGGACACCCTGCATTTACATCATTTATAATCCGAAGAACTTCTTTAAAAGATTTTACTCATTTTCCGTGGATATTTATGTCTTCTTGTAGAAGGAATTTTGTAAGGAAAGTAATTTTAATGTCAGTGAATTGTCAGGGAAATTGATAAATTGAAACATATAATCATCTTACATTTTCTTACTTTATTAGTAAAACTAATATGATTTCAATACATGTACGTGTATATATATGTTAGACACATAAAATTGTCCCACAAAAAAGAGGGGAAAGAAATGTATATGTATATTAAAAAAAAGGGGGAAGAAAAGAATAAATGGAAAAGGAATATATCTTTTTTTTATTTGCAAACAGAGGAACCTTTAGAACCAGTCCTCCTCGCTTTCCTCCACAACAGCCGTTTGAACCGCTTCCATAGAAGGTTCGTGGTCGATTCCATTAAACAAATGTCCCTCGGGTCCGATTGATTCCCATAATTCCGGCAAATCTATGTTGTATGTCTAAAAAAAATAATAATAATAATAGCAAGGTAGCACATGAAACGCCCAAAACGAAAAATGCAGTTGTAATTAGAATCAGATAAAGTCTTTTTATATACTCACCAACTGCCACGATCCCTTTTGGAAATGTACGCCTTCCGCGTTTTTGTAAAATACTTGAAGGAAAGTTAGCCTGAAGCGGTTATCTGCGGAAGTGAATCCTTGATATGGCGGAACTTCCGGCAGTGACATAAACAAACTGATAATATTCGGATTAATAAACGCATTAAAAAAAACAATAAAAAAAACGAAAAAAAAATAATAATAAATAAATAAAAACATATATATATATATATATAGTTGTTTTAAGCATTAAAACTAACCAATATTCTTTAGGCGGAGTAACTTTTAGAGTACGCTGCTCCATTAGCTTCAAGGCCGTGTCAACAACTAATAACGGATGTTCGAAGCGTTTCTGAAAGCAAGGAGAGGGAATTTTAAGAGTAGTTTGTTTGCTTGTAGACATAATTAAACTCTAAAAAGGGATTAGCTAAGATTGTGTTGAAAACAAGAAAGTTTCGAATGGTTTTACTGAATTTTAAAGAACTAGCTAAAATAAAGTGAAGTTTCTCATTTCGTTAACATTAAAAATTCAATTATTCAGAAGAATTCTTCTTAAAATCACTATTATTCTAAACATATTTAGGAAACTCGGTGAAAAGTCAGAAAGTTTTGTCAAAAGTACTAAAACAATATTTGATTTCGAAAAAATTCATAAGAAAATTCTTAATTTTAAATTCCTCATCATTGAAAAGATTTATTTATTTGAAACTTTTTCTATTTTTTTTACAATAATTGAACTTTACAGATTTTAAAACTAATTCGGATTTATGAAAAACTTTGATAATAATTGATAATTAAAAATCGTTAAACGAATCAATTATTTCCTATTATTAATGTAAAAAAAAATAAATAAAATAACAATAATGTCATTTGAAAAACCTAAAAAAAAATTATATTTTTAACTGAAAAATCAGGAAATTTTAAATGAACAAATGCGTGACAATCCTTGTCAAGTGTTTAATGAATAATTGTGTATTATTTGAAAAATAAAAAAAATAATATTTCTAAATTAAATAAATAAATATCGATTAGTAAATTAAAAAAAAGGTATGAGTGGAAAGATAAAGAAAAATAGTAATTATGACTAACTTCAGGTGTGGATAGACTGGACAGAACGAAGGAATACGACAATTATTATAGATAGTAATTCAATCCATTATAAGGTTAATAAAACGATTAAAAAAAAGGGGGACTCGAATTAAAATTTAAGCAAAGTAAATGTCGTTATGTTACTCACGGAGGCCCAGAATCCACGAACATAATATTTGTATTCGGACGCGTTCCACAAATATTCTTGGTGCCAGCACGCTCTGGAATAGGGTTTGGATTCAACGGTATTTGAGGTTAATTTACTAAAATACCAAGCATCATCTTGACTGCTCCTAAAGGGAGCCTTCTCCCACGGTCCAAATCTAATCATAAATCTAAAAAGAAAACTGAATTATAACCAAATCCGCCAACTTGTTCAAAAAAAGGGGGGGGGGAGAAAATTTATTCAATGGAATTTTCCTAGGCTTTCACTACACTCCACTATAATAACAAAGAATTTTGTTTTGTTTTGTCTTATTTTGTTAAATAAGAATAGTGGGCACTCTGTTAGCAAGAAAGTTATTCTTACTCACCCTCTCTCCGACCCAAGTTGCTGGTAATGACTCTTCCACCGGAAGTAATTTTTTACTCTTGTAACAAATGACGTAGAGTACTCCTGCGACTCGCCAACGAACAACCTTGTTAGAAGGTGGCCCCGTAAAGGGATATGTTTGTCACCTGGAATTAGGGCGCAAATCTCCTTTCCCCTTCTAACCAGGTCTATAGCCTCTTCGTTTGTATCTTTAGAGGTCCAGGAATAAGAAAAAGAGGAGGAGGTTAGCTCCTCGTCGAACTCCGAATCAGCTATAGTCGAAGACATGTTTTGTGTTAAAAAAAAAGGTTTATTTTATATATAAATTTTAACGGATACTCAGGTTGTACACTACACTTGCGACCTAAGGACTGTTCACTGCACTATTCGTCGCGAAGACCGAGAGAGCACTGAACCACTGTGGTGATGTACTGACCGCTACGCACTTGACATTGACATTACGTCACAAAACTGACGGTTCTCAATTGCGTTTGTACTACTTGGAGATGTGCGGGCGCAGGGTTACAAATACATATCCCTAATTAAGTTAAGCACCACTGAGACGGTTTGAAAATGTACTATGCTGCGACCAAGAAAAATTGTTTCAATGATAAAATAGATTAAGATTTTCAATTTTGGGTTCACATTTCAGCTGTAGTTACCGAAAGCCAAGTGCACTTGTTAAAATTTTGCATAATAGCATAAAACTAAGAATACGAGAGTTATTGTCTCAATTATTCGAGAAAATTAAAAAAAAAGAATTTTTATATAATCACAATAACAATTAAATAAATAAGACATGTTATTTGTAAGGCAGCTTTCAAAATGTATGCTTTCTGCCTTGCATTTGAAATTAAATTTTGAAAGTTATTCTACGTTTGTACTTAAGATTCATTTTTTTAGCCATTTAGTACTTAATAAGTAATTGAGTTTGATACCCAATATATTATTATTATTGTATCCTAATCATATAATCAGAGTTTTGATTAATAATTCGACAATAACGATAACCACTTAAAGGAGCTAAGGCTGTACAGAAGACACTACCACTATGCTCATATTATATATAAAATTGTATAGTTATTGAAGAAACTTTGTTAAAACATCGCTCTACTATGTGCATCTCTAAGTTCAAGGCATCAAGGTTTTCGGGGACGAAAACTGGAATTTTCACGGTGGATTGTTAGAATACTAGTACTTTGAAAAGAGTTATTTGGCAACCATGTAGAATAAATATTAATTTTAAATTATATCCAGCATATAGGAACGTCGCAACGCGGCGACGCTATGCCTAAGGATATTTGACACCCTGATAACGCCGAATACTTCATCATGAGAATGCCTTTAACTAAAAAATGCTTATAGAAATTATTAGAAGGACAAAAGAAATTATTATTTCTCTTCTCCTTCTACTAAATAATAAATATAGTAAACAGTTATTAATAATTGTATTGGCGCAATCAATGCTGCCCACATCGAACCTTGCGGCAATATTACCTAAACAATTTCAAATATCAAATGTAAAATTGTTATCCAAATTTTAATTCTATAAAACATAAAGAAGGCGCATTTGCAGCCAAAATATGTAATGGATCAAATCTGTTAAATTCAAAATTTTTGTTAGTGATTGAAAGAATTACATTGAGAGGTTGTGCGTGTGCGGGAGTGGTCGGCGGCAACACACACAGCTGCGCAACCGCTGGTTATGGGCTCCAACACACTCACTGGCTCCATGCTACGGGCACTAACACAAGCGCGCTATGCTTGCCTCTAATTGCTACCTTGTGCGTAGAACTTTCCTTTCCCCTTGGGGCCCATAAGCTATAGTATGCAGCACCAAAACAAACGCACGTGCGTTCCAGCTGACTCAAGGCCACGAGGCTTACATGCCTCATGTTATTTGGACTTATGCTGTTTAAACCCGTGCATTAAATTATATGCACATACAACAATTTGACAATAGTTTAACATTTTGTTGTAAACATTTTCGTTACAACAAAATGCCGGAGGACTTAGGTTACATGTATATGTATTTACACGTGTAAACCATGCAAATAAAATACATATATTAATAACCTACGAAAGGTAGAAACAATATAATTACAATAAATAAATTATATGCACTGTAATAACTAAGATAAATAGTAATTTTATTAGTTAAACAATATAATTATTATTTAAATTCTAAGTTATGTCAAAAATAATGTCTCGAAAAGTATCATATTAACAGACTATTTCCGTTCTCACGGACCTACCGTGAGATCCAAAAACGTCAGCAAAAATGCATAGACCAATGGGCCCACGATTTTCTCCTACTCCTTACTCCTACTACCCAAATTTTCCGTCTTCCCCACTTTTTGCACTAAAGGTAAGGGTTGGAGGCTTGTCGCGAAATATCAATCATCGCAGTACGAATTCTCGCTTCTTCTCGAAGACACCTCTCCTGGGTCTAACCTGGCAAGTGTTTTGGGACAGAGAAATTTCGCGAACAAAAAGCCCGTCCGCGACCCGGAACCCGAATTGCATGATTCAGGGCAGACGTTAAAATTTTCAAATTCTCTGAGCCGGTGGAGTCCAGTGCGGACTGATTTTGGAGAGATTCCAGAATTATTAATATAAATCATAATTCTGAAATCTTGTTGTTTATAACCGGCCGGTTGCATAGATATTGCCCGCGTCCGTTCAAACTTCAGTGGCCCACAAGTGAGATCAAATTCCCTATCTATCTATCGGTTGCATTGATATTGTCCGCATCAGATTGATAGAGAAGAGATCCACAAGTGTGATCGAATTTCTTATAAAACTGTCGGTTGCATAGATATTGTCAGCACCAGTTTTCCTAGGAATAGATTCACAAGTGAGTTTATACAAAGGAGGAACGGCCGGTTGTATAGATATTGCCCGCGACCGTTCAACCACAAGTGCAATCTCGCGAATAAAGAAAGCAAATCCTTTGCTCGTAATTCAACGTCAATAATTTTCTATTAATTAAAAGAATATTAAAGACTGTAAGACAACGTAAATCTTGCCCGACGGTGGTTCAATTTTGTGAAACCAAAAGGAGCAACCCCCGCCGGTAGCTGTAAGTAAATTGTATCGTTTCAATTATATGTAATCTACATTAACACTAAACTACACTTTTCCACACTTTCTATTTCTGTATGGGTATTAAATTGGGGAAATAAACATAAAATTTAATTAAACTACATCCAAATTTTCTTACTTACCTGTCTAAATTACATCCTTGTTTTCTGAAATTAAATAATAAACAAAGCAGAACGGTAACTTTTAAAACAGTAGGATAACGATCCCGCAGTAATAAACAGAGTTCAACTCTAGCAGCTTGGAGCCTCCCCAAATCGACTAATTAAGGGCCACCTCAAAAGCCCGATTCAAAATTAATTTACCGGTTTGTAACAAACATTTTGTTTTCTATTTATTATAAATGTTTGTCGAAATTTTTATGTAATGTTTTTTGTTCGGATAATGAACTAACGACTAAATATTGTCGTAATTATTATTAATATTGTGTTAATTGATTAATTCATTTTATTTACAGATTATATCGTTAATTAATTTAATTGAAAATTGTTTAAACAATTCCGACTTGGCTTGACGTTAAATAAAGATTTTATCGTTTTAGATAATAATTAAATTAAGGTTTCTTTTTGTCCTTTTTTTGTTTATTAATTCGCAATGACGTCAATGTTCTTTTCCCCTCCAAAACGACCACAAAATAGGAACCAGAGGAGAGATGAGGTCGAAACACCGACAACAGATCCAAATGCTTCTGGTGGTGCATCGGGCATTACCACCGGTCGTTTGGATTCAACCGTGTTAGTTGGGGGTGGAGATCAGCTGAGTCGAATTGAACAAAATATTCTGGACGCGCAAAGTGATCCGACTTTGCCAAATACGGGAAATTTAACAGATACGAACGCGGAAAACTTGAGAACGTTATCGCGTAATAGTACCGGAAGTTTTCGCGGTTTTGCAATGGGATCCGCGATCGGAAGGGGATATAGTAAAAACGGTACCCCCCCTCTTTTTATAACATCTGCTATGCATCGCCGAATGGACTCATTAGAAGAGTCAGTGCTTGCATTGACAACAAAATGCGATCAAGTACTGAATATAGTGAGTTCTCGGGGTAATTTGCGTTCCGAAAGGGGAGAAGCGCGAATGGTAGAACAATCTTTTTCGTCTGACGAAGAATTAGTCAATATTAATTCGCGTAGAAGTGAACAACCGCAAATTAACCCTCGAGTTTCGACTGATCATACGCGAAATGAACAATTATTTCAGGATCGCGATGGTTTAAATTCGGGTCGACAAGACGAGCAATTCGGAAATGATTCAAGACACGTACGTTTCGAGGGAGCTCCTGGATTCTCAAATGAGAATTCTCGATCTACCAATGATCGAACAGGGGGCGCTGCGAACTCGCGTGAGGACATAGAACCGAATAATGAGAATAACTTAATTCCTCGTTTGATCAAAGTAATGATTAGTAAACCGTTAGCAGATGGGACTTTTACAGACGCAGAAATTCTCGTAACGGAGGATCGGTATCGTCAAATGATAGCGACTTTAGTGAGGACGGACAGGTAGGGCAAAATCATTTAATATCCTTGGATCAAAATAGACTTGGGGGTTATTCTTCGAATAGATCACAGAATAGATTAATTCCTTCGTATTATTCTGCTTCTGCGGAGAATTCAAGTTCTATCCAGATCGGTCGAATAGTAAATTCTTGGAAATTATCCTTCCCTAAGTCTGAAAAAGATCCAGAACAATTTCTTCTCATTCTTAAAGACTATCTAAGTACGAGTGGTATAGATAAAAATTTATTTGTTCCATGTCTTTCAAAAATATTCGAAGGACCATATAGATCTTGGTATTTGGTAAATAAAAAGAATTGGCGAACATGGAAAGATTTTGCGCGTGCATTCCGCTTTGAATGGGGCGTTAAAAAGGACGACGCCGACCTTCTTCTCGAAGTTCGTGATCTAAAGGTAGAAAGAGCGGAAAGCTTAGCAGAATTCGCATGTAGAGCTCGTTTAGTATTCGAAAGAATGCAATACCCTCCAGGATTTAGAGAACAACTTAAGCAAATTTTGTCTAAATTTAACCCTCGGTTAACTTTTGAAATTTTGAATTTGCCTTTAAAAAATTATCAGGAATTTCTACATTATGTCAATGAACGTAATTACATTTTCAATCGTTCATTTGATATTCAGAAATCAAGACTAAAGCCTAGAACAGATTTGTGTGTTAAAGATCAAATAGATTTGGATGATGATCAGTTAGATGATGTCCAGTCAGATTCTTCTGAAAATCATTCTGATTCTGATCAGGAAGTTAGCCTAAAAGCTTTACAGAACCGCGAGTCTAAACGTTTTAGGAGTGAACCCAAATCTCGAAGTGATCAATCTTTTAACAAACAGAGATTAAATCAAAATCTTAAGGACTTTGATAGATCTATTAGTCAATCAAAAGCGGAAACCAATTCGGAAACATCACAGAACAAGGCAGCAGATAGGGATTCTTCGAAATTTGATAAAAAGAGATTCTTTTGTCTAAATTGTGGTCAAAACGGCCACACAGTTCCCTATTGTAAATCAAAACCGCAGCTTGTTTGTTGTCTCTGTCATCAAATAGGTCACTTTAACACTGATTGTCCCAGTAAACAGGAAAACGAGAAAAGCCCTCAGTAATTGATCCTCCGGTTATTGAATTAAAGGGCAGATCAGAGGAAAAAGAAAAACTTAATTCTTCATCTAATATAGGTCAAATTAAAGATTTGGACTTGACCGTTTCCCACCTTGATAATCCACCTCAAGAGTCGGTGAGACTTAGTCTGTGTTTTGATGATTATATTTGTTCTTCGGAATCTGAACATGAGTTTCATGATCTAGTTTGCGACGAATTAGAAAAGGAGATAGAAAATCTCGTTAGTTTATCAACAATTAGTAGTGATCAGACAAAAGAGTTCATCTCAGAAAAGAAAGTTGATCATGAGCTGTTGAAGACTTGGAAACCTTTAGGATTGCCACCACACGCGATACATCGTCTTGTTAATAGGCGAATTTATTGTTCAAATGAATCACTTACAGAACCGAGAAAAACTGTGAGAGTTCCAGTAGAAATTTCAATCTTCGGAGAGAAAATATCAGGTATTATAGACAGCGGTAGTAAGAGATCATTTTTAAGCGAAACATCTTATGAACGCGTTAAAGGTTATCAGTTGCAGGATCTTTCCCCTGATTCTACTTCTAAGGGAGGAGTTCGGTTGGGTGATAGATCGGTGGATAAAACAAAAGGCGGAACTTCATTTGTGATTGATATAGTTGATGTTTATGCTGCCGTCCTGATAAAGAAAGTCGGTACTTGCATTCAGGGCTGAATGCAAGTACCGACTTTCTTCATCAGGACGGCAGTATGGACCTCAGTGGTTTAGTATTTTGCCCGGGTTATCGAACGATTTGATTCTTGGAATGGACTTTTGGTTGAATTTCAAAGTCAAACTCGATCCTTTTGACAGGAGCTGGACCTTAGAAGGCAGTAAACATACGTATTCATTATCGCAACGTCGTTCAGGTTTTAATCTTCTCCAAAGTCTTTCGACTGATCAAGAACAAAGATTGAAAGATTTTCTTGATGAAGAGTTCCAAAAATTTGACAAGGAAAGCATAGGTTTAACTGATCTAGTTGAGCATGTGATCGAATTGGAAGATACTATTCCACATCGTCAAAAACCCTACCGTCGAAGTGAGATCGTTAGGAAATATTTAGAGAGGGAAGTTGATCGTTTGTTGGGAAAAGGGTATATAAGATGGAGTGATAGTGATTGGGCTTTTTCGCCAGTTGTTGCTCCAAAAGCAAATGGTGGATTGAGGTTTTGTATTAATTATAAACCCCTCAATCGGAAAACTAAAAAACCAGCTGATCCTTTGCATAATATGAGATCAATTCTTTCGCAATTACATCAGGCAAAATTCATTTCTACGATCGATATGAGTGAAGCTTTTCACCAGATCCCAATGGCCCCGGATAGTTGTAAATATACTGCTTTTGTCGTTGAGGGGAAGGGATGATTAGAGTGGACGAGAATGCCTTATGGTCTCACCGGAGCTCCATCAACTTTCCAAAAACTGATGGATATTTTAAAAAGACGGTTTCGTGATCTTCTTGTTGAGAGAAATTTACCAAATAAATAAGTTGATCAGGTATTTACCTATCTCGATAATTGGGTTATCGTTAGTGAGACATTCGAAGATCATCTGGAAATATTGTATCTAGTATTTATTGTCTTTCGTGAGGCGAAATTTCTGATCAATAGAGAAAAAAGTAGTTTTGTTTGTCGAGAAGTAAAGTTTCTCGGTTATATTGTCGATGAATTGGGAATTGAGGCCCAATCCTGAGAAAATAAAGCCGATCATTGATTTCCCCGTTCCTACAGATAGGACTAAGTTGCGTCAATTCAATGGATTTGTTAACTGGTACCATCGACATCTTAAAAATGTTGCTAGAATACAAGGTCCGTTAAACAAGCTAACTAGTGTAAAAGTGCCATGGAAGTGGACGGAGAAAGAACAAAAATCTTTCGAGGAAATAAAGAGAGCTCTCATCAATGCTCCTCGTCTTTATGTTCCAATACCGGGACAACCGTTCATTCTTTATACTGACGCTAGTGACTTTGGATTAGGCGCTATTCTTGTCCAAAAAGATCCTAAAGATGAAAAAGAAATTTTGATCGAGGTTTTGAGTCGACCGTTACGAGGTGCGGAACTTAATTACACGACAACGGAAAAAGAGTGCCTAGCAGTCGTTTGGTCTGTTGAGAAGCTTAGGTGTTATTTGGAAGGCATGCCATTTACCGTCATCACCGATCACCAGGCTTTGCAATGGTTGCATGGACTCAAAAATCCAGTTGGTCGTTTAGCCAGAAGGGCAATCTACTTATATCAGCACGATATGACTGTTGAACATCGTAGGGGTACGTTAAATGAGGCGCCGGATGCCCTTTCGCGTATGTTTGATATAGACGTAGATCCACTTGGTTGGGAAAAAGTTGTTGAAGATACTGTACAGGGTCGTATTCGATTAGCTTCTATTTGTGATCAAAAGTGGTATCAAACTAAATTCGACTTAGTTAGGGATCATCCTGATCGTTTTGAGGATTGGAGGATCAAAGATAACGAGTTGTATTATTTTCGGCCAGATTTTGAAAAAGCGATCATCGATGATGAGAACCCTTGGAAAAAGGTAGTAAAGCCTTCGGATGTTTTGACAATTCTTCGTGAGAATCATGATTTACCCCATGCAGGTCATCTTGACAAAAATAAAACTCTTCACAGAATCCATCAAAGTTATTATTGGCCAGGTATGACACAGGACGTCAAATCTTATGTTTCAGATTGCGAAGTTTGTGTCAAAGTAAAATAAAATCAAAATCCCATAAACGCTAAGTTAACTACGCGATCTTTACGATTACCGTGGGCTCAATTATCAATCGATACAATCGTGTCCCAAACTCGAACAAAAAAGGGGAACGCGGATATTATCGTTGTTCACGACTTATATACTAAGTTTATAGAACTATTTGCAGTTCGAAATCGGACAGGTAAAATTGTTGTCAAAGTACTGGATACAGTTTTTGATCGTTGGGGAATTCCGGAATCAATCGTGACCGATAACGGGACAGAATTTATAAATAAAGATGTCAATGCGTACTTGTTGGCCAGAGGCGTGAGACATATCACTGCCCCGTTAGCACATCCTCAATGTAATCCGGTCGAGCGGGTAAATCGAACGATAAAGCCTATAATTTCCGCTTATATTGATCAAGACCATAGAGAATGGGATGAAAATCTTTCGAAAATACAGTTTGCGTGTAATACCGTGCCTCATACAGGTACTCGTGTCTCTCCGTTTTTCTTAAATCACGGTCGCGAGGCTATTGCCAAACGAGATTTGAAATTGAGTGAAACTGAAATGAACATTGACGAACTTGCCGATGACGCGGTAAAGACTTGGACTGATCGTATGAAGATCATTGACGAATTCCGTCATAAAGTTGAGAATAAATTACAAATTTATTCTGAAAAACGATTAGCCAAGTCGAATACTAATCGAGAAACGTCAGTTGAACTTAAAGTGGGCATGGAGGTCTATTATCCGAACAAAAAGCTTAGTAATAAAGCAGAAGGGTCGCTGCGTTGGATGTGCTAATGATCTGTCAATTTATTGTCCGGAATGCCCGGACTGTAATGTTCGTTTTGCTGGGTATGTCGACTGGCTTCGACTAAATTATGCAACGATGCCGAGTTGGGTTATTCCACATGATCATCGTTATCTGGTCAATGAGGCGGCGGAAGAAGAACTTCGACGTAAAGTTAAGGCTAACTTTAGTAACCCTCAAGATTCAGCAAATCGGATCAGGAAATTTCTGATCAGGGAAAATGCTGTGTCTTACGTAGAGAGACCAGCTAATCCGTCAGTACCGACTCCTCTACAATTGTCGGAGGAAAAAAGGAAATTAGCC
Organism: Leptopilina myrica (nomen nudum); assembly: GCA_032872475.1. Classification (NCBI taxonomy): domain Eukaryota; kingdom Metazoa; phylum Arthropoda; class Insecta; order Hymenoptera; family Figitidae; genus Leptopilina; species Leptopilina myrica (nomen nudum). The sequence goes on from CM065460.1 coordinate 10,688,118, forward strand.
GTTGATGCTTTGACCACACCATTCGCTAACCTGACACTGGACGAAGTTATGAAGCTAAGACCAGAGCTATCCAATGGCGAGGAGTACAAGATCATTGTTCCGACTAAATACCAGAAAGGGGATAAATAAATTTGACGAACCTGCTGATCGACGACGAAAAGGAATTTAAACTGTTGTCCGGCGAAATTGAACATTTATGTTTTGTGTTTTATTTTCTTATGTTTATAATTCTTCTTTTTTTACATATTCTATTATCATTACTATAAGAAATACATCAGTATTAAATTGACAAAGATTTGATAAGTAACTTCGATATGTAGTTTAGTTAAAATAAAAGAAGTTACTAACTATATTAGAAAGCTAAGAAACTTCCAGGAATAGTTATAATTAAAATATGAGTGTCAAATATAAAATTAATTAAATTTTTTTAGGCACTTATCACTTGATTATTTTTTTTTCTTTTGTTTGTTTTGTTGAATTAATAACATTTAAAATTGTTTCAGTAAAAGATTAAAATTGTTCCAGCTTAAAGTTTCCGAAGTAACATCACGTTTGAAAGGGGAGAATGTGACGGGAGAATAATTCTTGCGTCGGGTGAAGGAAAGTTAAGAGTATATTTCACGTTTTATTGAACCTTAAAAAAACTTTCTGTCTCATATTATTATTATTATTATTATTATTATTATTTTTAGCTTTCTGCTGGGTAGTTAACATAAACTATACAACCGAATAAATTCAATTGGAAAGGTTATGAAAACAGTAAAATCTTTTATAGAGAAACAATTTGTTACAAATTGAATCATGCAGGACTCTTCCGACTGCCTAGGATGTATTAAACTCCATGGACTCACGTCGACCATACCATGCTAAAAACCCAATAATATTAGACCTTCTATTCACCTACGGAACTACCTAGTGGCTTCAAACTTCGTAGATGGATAGTCCCATTTAGTCGCTGACGCGACTCTTCCGTGCCGCTCTTGTTCTGGCCTATTTCCTTCTTGTCCTTGACAAGGTCTTCTTAGCTTCCTCTAAGGCAGTACTAAAGACCTTGCACCGACCTGATCCGGCGACGTGTTGGATGTCCTCCTTCTCGCCGAACTTCGCCTGGCATAAGAAGCAGCATGAGCTCTTCTTACAATCTGCTGCTTTATGGCCAGCTTCACCGCACTTGAAGCAAGCAGCCGACCTATCTACCGCTTTGCAGTCTCTACCTATGTGGCCGTAGCCAAGGCATCTATGGCACCTTGTGACTGTAGCTCTTCTTCTCACCTGGCAGGACACGAACCCAATTTTAATGTGTCCTATTTTCTCCAGCTTATCTGCATCCTCTTGGCTGGTGACAACGACAGCGAGCTTCACTCCTCGCTTGTTTGGTCCAAGGACCGTCACCTTTCTGCTCCCTGCTGGCACCGTAGAGATTTGCTCCAGGGCATCCAAAACGTCTTCCTTTTCAGTAAGGGCGTCCATATCGCGGATTTCCAGCGTTGTTTGCCGGACCGCCATCTGCACCTTACCAAATCGCCGATTACCTTTGTCACCTCCTCGGTGAACAGCTTCTTGTTTGAAGACCCTCCAATTTTAATAAGAAGATCTCCCTTTTTAGTGGGTAAAGCTCCCACAATGCTTGTCTGACTGGCCTCCAGGTCAGCCTCTTTTCGAACTTTTGCCAGTACTTCGGCAAAAGTTTTTCTTTCAGCCACTTTAACGACCACTGTGGCTCTTCCCTTCTTGACCTGATCTGCCCCTGGAACCGTTATGATCCCCTTGCCTCTAGTCTTTTTAGGAGGTCTCTCCTTCTTTTTCCTTTTTGGATCCTTCGCAGGCTCAGGATCACTTCTCTTCCGCTTCTGAGCATCCAAGACGACGTTTCTTAACACGATTGCGTTACAACGATCTCTTCTAACTCTGCGATCTTGTCTAGCTTCTTCCGACCAGGTCAATCCTTGGTAGAAACTCTCGTCCTTTTTTGTAGCTGCTGCGTGCTTCTCCTTGGTCTGCTGTATGAGCGATGTTATGCTTTTAAGTCCATCCTTGATTGTCATATTGACATTTCTTTGGACTTCGCAGGACTTTATCATCTTACTGACCTCTTCTTCTATTGCTAGAATGCATGCCGCCTCTTCCTCTCGCAGCTTTATGCATTCATCTCGGTCCTTGTTGCAGCTAGCAATGTCATTCGCTGAAGCATTACTGAAGACACAAATGCAGCTAGCCTGACTTGTCACACTGCTCGTACTCCCTCGTCTCTCCACCTTCTCCACGATGATCTGTGGAACTGCCAACGCGTTGTTGCCCTCCTGCATCCTTGGGCCACTGGCCATCATCCTCACGCTAGGCGCTTGATGATCGGAACCAGTGAGAGATTCAGCCGAAGCATTACTCCGCAGGTACTCTTCCTTGTTTTTACAATCGCTCATACTTGGTGTTGGTCCCGTTTCGAGGGACAGTCGAGCCTTAACAGGGTACTACCATCTGGCCAGGATGGGCCCTAAACCGCCTCCGTTAGTTACATAGACGTTATAGCATTGCCGAAGCATTGATGCGACGTCTATGATATTCAGTGCCAGGTGAGCTCGGAAGCTCGGACCTCGAAGGGCGATGTATCTCTCACAGAGGACAAAAAGTAAACTTTAGGTCATGATCACTGAGTAGACACCATTATTATTATTATTATTATTATTATTATTATTATTATTATTCACGTTCAGACGCGGGGTAACAGGGTCCGTCATCGATTTGACAATTGCGTCGCCCCGCGTGGCCCGTAGATTATGCGAGTGGAGAGTGCTGGGCGAGACAACCATGAGCGACCACCAGTACATTGAGTTCATAGTCGTCGAGAAAAATCCGGGAGGGAACAACAAGCCGAATGTTGGCCACAAGAGTCCCTCTTGGAATCTTAGACGGCTAAATAGGGAGAAGTTGGTGGAGTCTTTAATCGATGCTCGGGCTATTGACGAGCTCGGTTGGACGACGAAGCCAACTTCTGTAGGAGATAAAGTGCGTGAGGCGAGGTGAGTTATTATTGCAGCGTGCAACAACTCAATGCCTCGCCGGCAACAAAGAAAAACTAGGAAGGTAGCCTTGTACTGGTGGAACGACGAACTAGCCCGCCTTAGAAAAGAATGCAATGCAGCAAGAAGGAAATACACCCATTCTAAGGGAGACCTTCAGCTGCAAGAAGAGTGGCATAAAGCCAGGCATCTCTTTAAGCGGGCTGTGAAGGGTAGTAAAAAATCGTGTTGGAAGGACCTGATCGGAGAAGCAGAGAAAGACCCTTGGGGTTTGGCCTACAAAGTCGTCGCTAAGAAATTAGTTTTTCAGTGACTGGAAAACACAGAGGTTGGTCCTCCTAAGAAAAGGGGATAAACCTCTAGATAAAGTCTCATCGTTTAGACCAATTTGTCTATTGGACACGATGGGTAAACTTCTAGAGGGAATGATTCTAGAACGACTTCAGGGAATCCTGGTAGGCGAAAACGGTTTATCAGAGAATCAATTCGGTTTTAGGAAGGGACGGTCGACAGTAGACGCGATTTTAGCGGTACTCGATAAGGCAAGGAAAGCTAAAGAGGGACGAAAGAAGGGCTTTTGCGCGCTCGTTTTAATAGATATCCGTAACGCGTTCAACTCCGCGAAATGGGAAAATTGTATGAAAGCAATGAGACGTAAAGGGGTACCAACGTATCTGTTGCGAATGATAGACAACTATCTTAGCGACAGATGGGTTGTTTACGAGAGCGATGCATGTCATATCAAAGAGAAAATGACATGCGGAGCTCCCCAAGGATCAAAGGTGGGTCCAACCATCTGGAACGTTATGTATGACGGTTTTCTGAGATTGGACCTACCCGAAGATACGTCTATATCCGGGTTTGCGGACGACGTACTCATAGTCTGCTATGACGAGGAGTTAAGACTATTGAAAATAAAGCTTGAGGATAGTCTGCGTCGAGCTGAGTTTTGGCTTTACCGACATGGTCTGCAAATGGCTTTCGAAAAGACCGAAGCTCTACTCGTCACAGACAGGAGACTTTATACAGCCCCGAAAATCGAGATAGGAGGATCTGAAGTCGTATGGGGAAACACGCTTAAGTACCTGGGAGTGTGGTTGGACAAACGCTTAAGTTTTGGCCAACATATTAACATCTCAACGCTCAAAGCCACTGAATGCATGGGAAACCTTTCGAGGATGATGCCCAATATCGGTGGCCCCAGGGAAAATAAAAGAAGACTGGTGGCGACTGTGGTTCAATCAAAGCAGCTATATGCTGCCCCTGTATGGGCCTCAGCCCTTAAGATCCACAGCATCTCTGACAGGCTCCTTTCGGCACAAAGAGAGCCAGCAAAGAGAATAACGTCAGCCTTCAGAACGGTGTCTGACTGCGCTCTCCGGGTGCTTGCCAGATTGCCGCCAATGGACTTGTTGGCAATGGAAAGGCAGGAAAATTTCCAGCTCTCCAAAAATCTGGTGGGCAACCCGGAGCAAAGAGAAAGACTCAAAGCCCTAATGCGCACTGAGTCAAGGAAAAGTCTCGTTCTGAGGTGGCAGGAGAGATGGGATGAGGAATTAAAAGGCAGATGGACTAATCGCCACATTGTTGGAAAGACAACACGGTGAAGTAAGCTACTACCTTACACAAGCGATGTCGGGTCATGGTTGTTTCGGGCAGTACTTCTATCGGTTTAAAATAGAAGCAGACGCAAAATGTGTGTACTGTAACGGTTTGGGTGACGACGAAGCAGAGCACATTGACGACGCGGAGCACACGCTTTTCTCTTGCGGGCACTGGCGTGAACTCAGGGAAGCCATGTTTTCGGCCGTGGGCACTGAAGTCACGGTCGAGAACATGGTACCAATTATGTTACAGAGTGCAGACTCATGGCTCGAAATAGAGTCCTTCATCATCAAAGTGATGCAGGTGAAGGAGAACGACAGAAGGACGTTACAACAACAACGGAGAATTCCTGCGGCTCGGCTGGGCGCTCGCGGAGGATGGAGGAGACCTTAAATGGATCTCCTCCCTCTTCCGATAGCGCTTAGCTAAGGATTTCAGATCTGGAAGTAGGTAAGGAGACCTCTACTGGCGATGCAAGCTTGACGGCAGTTCCGCCAGGAGAGATATGTCTCAAAAAGGGTGTGGTTTTTAGTGGGTCGACCAGAACAAGAGCGGTTACTCCCACATAACCTAGGAGTGCGGGCCCCAGGTATCTGCCTTGGAAGTAGGCCTCCAAGGGTTAGCAGATTTTCCACTTCCCTCGTAAAAAAAAATTATTATTATTATTTTTTTTTTGCTTAGGGGATTTTTGGGAAATCTGCGTACAGATACCTCTGACACCGCAATCAGAGGCCATGTGGGGTTGGCCTTTTTTTTTTCTTAAGCTGGCGACCTACTACCAGCCCCGACCCACTAAAACCCAGTAACCCTTGTTTTGGAGCCACTGTCCACCCACGGAACCGTCAAAGACTTTAGCCTTCATGGATGGCGCTCCATCTCTGTCGCCGAAGCGACTTTGTCTTTTTCCTGCGGTATATCCTGCGTAGATGTTTAAAATAATAAATAGAGACAAAAGCACGAAAATTTAAAAACCTAAAAACTTAATTAAAATACAATACAAAATAAATATAATAAGCAAAAAGCAGTCATTTAAGTAAAGGATTAAATAAAATTGTAAATATGAGGAATAAATAAAGGAAAAAATAAAATAAATAAGTATTATAGTAAATTTAGAATACTGGCGGATTAATAAAAAAATAAAATAAATAAGTATTATAGTAAATTTAGAATACTGGCGACCTACTGCCAGCCCGACCCACTGAAACCCGTAACCCTTCTTTTGGAGCCCTTTACCCTCCCTCGGAACTGTCGTAAGACTTTAGCCTTCGAGGGTGGCGCTCCAACTCTGTCGCTGCTGCGACTTTGTTCTTTACCTGCGGTTCTCCTGCGTCAATAGTTAAAAAAAATTTTAAACCATTTTAATATAAAAGCGGAATTAACAGCACAACAGGGAACTTCTTTCTTTAGAAAAGAGAAACATTTCTTCCCTTTCCCTCGCCAAAAGATCTGCTGGCGGGACACTTGCAAAGACCTGCACAGCACTCGTAGATACCGTCTTATATGCAGAGATGATACGCGTAGCTATCGATCTCTGCGCTGACAGTAACTTTTCACGGATGGTAACACATCTTTTACTCCTCAGGGATGGGGCCCACGCTGGTGCTGAATAAAGCATTTTAGCATTGGCGACACTCGCCACCAGTCTTCTTTTTTGTTCACGGGGTCCGCCAATATTTGGCATTAGCCATGAAAGATTAGCCGCACACTCGATCGCCTTATTTGATGCCGTAGCCATGTGGTGGTGGAAGTTTAACCTTCCATCCAACTCCACACCAAGATATTTAACTTGCTTACTCCACTTGACCTCGAATCCGTCTATGACGATTCGTGGGAGCTCATAACCACGTCTGTCTGTGACAAGCAGTGCCTCGGTCTTTTCCAGGGCCATTTCTAGACCTCTGGTATCCAGCCAGCTTTTTGCTCGTCGCAGACATTCGTTCACCAATGTCCCAAGAGCCTTCTCGCTTTCGGCAGCGCACACGAACAACGCGTCGTCCGCAAAGCCGATGATCATCGCACCTTCAGGCAGATCCATCCGCAGGAAGTCATCGTAAGATACATTCCATATAAATGGACCCACCCTTGAGCCTTGAGGAGCCCCACGCTGCATCTCTTCCTTGAAAGTCCAGGTGTCTCCCTCATTTATAACCCACCTGTCGCTAAGATAATTATCCATTATCCGCAACAAGTAGGGCGGTATGTTCTTCATTTTCATCGACTCGATAAGATCTTTCCATCTTGCGGAATTGAACGCGTTGCGTATGTCAATTGCTACCAACGCGCAGAAGCTCTTTTTTTATCTAGTCTCAATTTGTTTTTTCCTTCTTTGGCTATGTCTACTACTGCCTGGATGGCATCAACTGTAGACTTGCCTTTACGGAAACCAAATTGGTGATCGGATAGACGATTCTCTCCGGTCAAGTGGATTTGCATTCTCTGCGGAATCATATCCTCTAGAAGTTTACCCATCGTATCCAACAGGCAAATAGGCCTGTAGGATGAAACCTTATCTAGAGGTTTTTCACCTTTCCTTAGGAGGACTAACCTCTGTCGCTTCCAGTCGCGGAAGAACTCTCCTCTCTCAAGGCAAAGATTGAAGCATCGAAGCAGAATCTGGGGTCCATCGATTCCAGGCGCCTTGCCTGTTTCCAATCTTTTGCCTGCTTTTTGCAGTTCACTAAGTGTGAAGAGTTCTACCTCTTCGACTTTGCAAAAACTCCAGTCCATCCTAAAATATGGCTCTGCAGGAGGAAACAAAGACTTTATTATCTTTCTGACCCAATCGGGATTATCCAGGCCGAGGATCTTTTGCCTCGTCGCTAATTTCTTAGTAACGATTTTAAAAGCCAGACCCCATGGGTCCTTATCGACTTCCTCGATTAGGTCCTTCCAGCTACGGCGTCGCGACCTGCGGATCTCTTTCTTGAGGTTCTTTTTCGCCTCCTTGAAAGCCTCTTTCAGCAAGGGATCTCCCTTAGATCGGGTATATGTCCTTCTTGCTTTGAGGCATTCCTTTCTCAAGGAGGCTAGCTCCTCTGACTACCAGTGCAAGGATTTTCTTTCGAGGGAGGCGCCTTTTCGTGGCATAGACGCATTGCAAGCGGTGACTATCATGTTCCTCACCGCTCGAACCTCCCCATCCAGACTGCTCGGCCTCTTCAGCCAGCCCAAGTCCTCAATTAAAAGGGCTTCTCTTAGGGACCGGCCGAACTTCTCCTTGTCGAGTCTCTTGATGTTCCACGAGGAGGTTTTGCGACTAGGAACATCCTGTCTTTTTCCTCCTCGTGTGTCTTCCATCGATACTGAGAACTCAATGTACTGGTGGTCACTTGCGGTATATTCCTCAGAGACTCGCCAGTCGCTTATGCGGCTAAATAGTTTAGACAATGCGATCGTTAGATCTATAATTGATCCGATCGCACCTGTCTAAAAGTCCATGTATTGCCTCGGTTTACAGCCAATAAGTCGTTTCTGGAGATCATTTCTCCAATACGAATTCCTCTCTTGTCGAGTCTCGTCTCACCCCACTTTGGCGACTTTGCGTTAAAATCACCAGTGATGATGACATCCAGCCTGGATTCTGTGAGACTCGCTTCTAGGTCTTCGATATTGGCTTCGAAGTTTGTCAGTGGGTCGTTAGGTGAGAAGTAGCAGCTATACATACGTATATTAGCCACCTCTATCCACACGAACCCATTGCTCGTCTCCAGAAACTTGTCAACCCGCAGTTCTGAGTTGCACAGCTTTATGGCGGCTCTCTTCGCCGTATCCTGATACCAAGGGGCGAGGTCGCTTCACTGATACTGCTCACTGCAGAACAGGATATCGACCTCATTTTCCCTTGCTGTTTGCATTAGAAGCAACTGTGCAACTTTACTTGTATGCAGGTTGACCTGCAGAAACTTTATGGGTTTGCCCTTTTAAGTTTCTGCAATTCCCCTCTGTAAACCGGGCATGAACTTTTTCCGGCGACATGTATAACGTCTGTCTTACCTAAGTCGGAACAAGTCAAACATATAGGTTCTTTGATAGAACAGTTCTTCTCGATGTGAGCCTCACCACCGCATCTCCGACAGTTTTTACTTCTGTCGGGGCCCTTGCTATTGCTGGTCACATGGCCATAGGTAAGACACCTCTAGCACCTCGGCACTTCCAAATGCTCTTTCACTTGAGCATTTATCCACCCTATTTTAATTTTGCCAAATTTGAGCAATGCGTCAGCATCTACCTCTTTCAGGCGGACCAAAGCCACTTTTGTGCCACTAAAACGTGGCAAAAGTCTGCACACCAGGTCCGTGTCAGACTTTCCCAGCCTTCCTTTTACAGCTGAGACAACTTCTTCTTCGGTCGTGACTTCGTGTAGACCCTTTATCTCTAGACATCTTTTATTTACAAGAGCTGTAACATCGGCTTTATCATGTAAGACCGACGCTAAAGCTCCTGCAAATTTATCTGTCTCCCCTCCTTTCTTCACGACCAGGAGAACGTTCTTATTAAGGGTTCTCATTATTTTCAGGACCTCGATACCCGTATCTTCCGGGTTTACCGAAGTCCTCATTAGCTTTAAGACCTCGGAGTAGGCCTCTGGATTTTTTGCCGATAACCTGACCGCCTCTGTGGTTCTGCGCTTCGAGGTGGGCTTCTTAGGCTTCATTTTCGACTTTTTATTTGTGGCCTGCGGCTTTTTGGCCTCGCGCTTCCTATTTAAGACGATTTTAAAATCGTCACCATCCGTAGAAACGCTTCTTGCGGTTACCTCAGTAAACGTCGCTTTTGACGACATGCCCGAAGTTTCGCCGACATCCACAGACTCAACAACAAGGGTATCCGCAGGAACCTCTTTGCATTTGACCCTTTTTTCAGTTGGCGACTATGGATGAGAACGCGTGTCTGGACTTCCTCCGTCACGTGGACGTTTTTTTATATTTCCAGACCCGTTCGAATTCGCATCAGTCTGCGTCTTCTGCGCGGGGGTAGAAAGACCTGGCTTCGGCAGCTCTGATATTTTGAAGGGGTCCGGTATGAATTGTAAATTTGAACAAATCATTTCGAACGCCCTCCTCAGAGTAACCATTCCGTTCTTAACGTCCATGTTGACGTTTTTTTGCTTCTTGCAAGCCAGATCCATCCTATCCAGAATTTCCGGAATGATGCGGAATTGATCGGTGACGTTTGCCTCGAAGCTACTTTCCGTTCCACTTCCTGATGTTTGGCCACCCCCCAAAATCAGTGGGGCCTGCGGCGGTCTTAGAGTGACCGTCGGGAGTATTGTCCCCTTTCGGGGTCCTCCTTGGGGTAGTACATTATTTATTTTATTCATTTCATTCGTTTTTTATTTTTGGTTGTCCTTTGGTGAAAAGCCCCGCCACCACGACATGGTCTACCGAACATATCCATGACGTCAGTCATGTCCGGCAGCGGATAAGCATCCCACCCCGGAGCACCAGCGCCGTCAAGAATGGCAGTAATGTCTGGCTAAGGATATGCATCCAGTCCCAGCACACCCATGCCATCAAAGACGGCAGCCGCGACAGGGAGAGGATAATCAACCGCTTCTCCCAGTACATCAAAGACATCAATGATGTTCGGTAGTGGACAACCATCGGCGGGGATTATTATTATTATTATTATTTTTTTTTATTCACGGGGGAGAAGACAAAAAAAATGCATTTTTGCATGTCCAGGAAGATCCCACTTGCCTGGGGTATGTTGGACTCACGCACAAAATGCAAGGGTAAAAAAGTAAACCTTGCATACCTGCTTTAGACAGTCACGGATACCGACTAAAAAAACTTCTTGATCCCCTGGGTTTCGAACCTATTATCCATCTACGGAACTACCTAATGGCTTCAGACTTCGTAGATGAATGGTCCCATGTAGTCGCTGGCGCGACTCTCCCGTGCCGCTCTTGTTCTGGCCTTACTTCTTCCTTGTCCTCGATAAAGTCTTCTTTGCTTCCTGGAGGGCAGTTCTGAAGACTCCGCAGCTCCCTGATCCAGCAACATGAAGGATGTTCTCCTTCTCGCCGAACTTCGCCTTGCATAAGAAGCAGCAAGGGCTCTTCTTACAACCTGCTGCCTTATGGCCAGCTTCTCCGCACTTGAAGCACGCAGCCGACCTATCTACTGCTTGGCAATCTCTGCCTATATGGCCATAGTCAAGGCACTTGTGACACCTTGTGACCATAACTCTCCTGCTGACTCTGCAGGACACAAAACCAACCTTGATGTGCCCCATCTTCTCCAATCTGGCAGCGTCCTGCTGAGTGGTGACCACGACAGCGAGCTTCACTCCTCGCTTATTTGGTCCGAGGACCGTCACCTTCCTGCTTCCTGCTGGTACCGTAGAAATTTGCTCCAAGGCACCCAAGACGTCTTCTTTCTCAGTAAGGCTGTCCATATCGCGGATTTCCAGCGTAGTTTGCCGGTCCGCCATCTGCACCTTACCCAGGTCACCGATCACCTTCGTCACCTCCTCGGTGAACAGCTTCTTGTTTAAAGATCTTCCAATTTTAATGAGAAGGTCTCCCTTTTTAGTAGGTAAAGCTCCCACAACCCTTGTCTGGCTGGCCTTAAGGTCAGCTTCTCTTCGAACTTTCGCCAGCACGTCGGCGAAAGTATTTCCTTCGGCCACTTTGACGATGACTGTGGCTCTTCCCTTCTTTTCTGTAACTGGCTTTGGTACCGTTTTGGTCCCCTTGCCTGCAGTCTTTTTGAGAGGTCTCTCCTCCTTCTTCTTTTTAGGGTCCTTCGCAGACTCAGAATCACTTCGCTTCCGCTTCTGACTCTCCAAGACAACGTTTCTTAGCATTGCTGCGTTGAAACGCAGCCCGGTTGGAATTTCGGTTCTAACTGGGGCGCATTAGAACCTGTTCTCTTGCGTGGGGTTGCTGGTCCTCTATCGGACGCGTACCAGGTGGCGGATAGGTGTGCTTCCTAGAAATAGGTGGTATCGAGGAAATCAAATACTCGTCGCGGACCAAAACCAGCAAACAAGAAACTTCCATCATGAGCGATTGTAAAAACGAGGAAGAGTACCTGCGGGGTAATGCTACGGCTAAATCCCTCACTGGTTCCTATCGTCAAGCGCCTAGCGTGAGGACAGTGGCCAGTGGCCCAAGGATGCAGGAGGGCAACAACGCGTTGGTAGTACCACAGATCATCGTGGACAAGTCGGAGAGACGAGGAAGTACGAGCAGCGCAACGAGTCAAGCCAGCTGCATTTCTGTTTTCGGCAATGCTTCTGCAATTGATATTGCTAGCTGCAATGAAGAACGAGATGAATGCGTGAGGCTGCGGGAAGAAGAGGCAGCAAGCATTCTAGAAATGGAGGTAGAGGTCAGCAAGATGCTGAAGTCATGCGATGTCCAGAAGAATGTCAATAGGACAATCAAGGATGGACTCAGATACTTAACATCGCTCATACAGGACGTTAAGGAGAAGCACGCAGAGGCGGACAAAAAAGACGCGAAGTTCTACCAGGGACTAAATTGGTCGGAGGAAGCACGAAAGGACCGAAGACTTAGACGTGATCGGTTTAATGCAGTGGTGCTTAAAAACGTTGTCTTAGAGGCTCAGAAGAGGAAAAGAAGTGCTGTCGAAGGTTCGGAGAGAGGCTGACTTGGAGGCCAGCGAGAGAAGGGTTGTGGGAGCTTTACCCACTAAAAAGGGAGATCTTCTTATTAAAATTGGAGGGTCTTCAAACAAGAAGATGTTCACCGAGGAGGTGACAAAGGTAATCGGCGATTTGGGTAAGGTGCAGATGGCGGTCCGGCAAACAACGCTGGAAATCCGCGATTTGGACGCCCTTACTGAAAAGGAAGACGTTTTGAATGCCCTGGAGCAAATCTCTACGGTGCCAGCAGGGAGCAGAAAGGTGACGGTCCTTGGACCAAACAAGCGAGGAGTGAAGCTCGCTGTCGTTGTCACCAGCCAAGAGGATGCAGATAAGCTGGAGAAAATAGGACACATTAAAATTGGGTTCGTGTCCTGCCAGGTGAGAAGAAGAGCTACAGTCACAAGGTGCCATAGATGCCTTGGCTACGGCCACATAGGTAGAGACTGCAAAGGGGTAGATAGGTCGGCTGCTTGCTTCAAGTGCGGTGAAGCTGGCCATAAAGCAGCAGATTGTAAGAAGAGCTCATGCTGCATCTTATGCCAGGCGAAGTTCGGCGAGAAGGAGGACATCCAACACGTCGCCGGATCAGGTCGGTGCAAGGTCTTTAGGACTGCCTTAGAGGAAGCTAAGAAGACCTTGTCAAGGACAAGAAGGAAATAGGCCAGAACAAGAGCGGCACGGAAGAGTCGCGTCAGCGACAAAATGGGACCATCCATCTACGAAGTTTGAAGCCACTAGGTAGTTCCGTAGGTGAATAGAAGGTCTAATATTATTGGGTTTTTAGCATGGTATGGTCGACGTGAGTCCATGGAGTTTAATACATCCTAGGCAGTCGGCAGAGTCCTGCATGATTCAATTTGTAACAAATTGTTTCTCTATAAAAGATTTTACTGTTTTCATAACCTTTCCAATTGAATTTTTTCCGTTGTATAGTTTATGTTAACTACCCAGCAGAAAGCTAAAAAAAAAATAATAATAATAATAATATTAATAATAATAATAATAATGGTGTCTACTCAGTGATCATGGCCCGAAGTTTACTTCTGGTCCATGGGAGAGATACACCGACCTTCGAGGTCCGAGTTTCTTAGCTCACCTGACACTGGATATCATAGACGTCGCATCAATGCTTCGGCAATGCTATAACGTCTATGTAACTAACGGAGGCGGTTCAGGGCTCATCCTGGCAAGATGGTAGCACCCCGTTACGGCCCGAATGTCCCTTGAAACGGGACCAACACCAAGTATGAGCGATTGTAAAAACAAGGAAGAGTACCTGCGGAGTAATGCTTCAGCTGAATCTCTCACTGGTTCCGATCATCAAGAGCCCAGCGTGAGGATGGTGGCCAGTGGCCCTAGGATGCAGGAGGGCAACAACGCATTGGAAGTACCACAGATAATCGTGGACAAGGTGGAGAGACGAGGGAGTACGAGCAGTGTGACAAGTCAGGCAAGCTGCATTTCTGTCATCAGTAATGCTTCAGCGAATGACATTGCTAGCTGCAATCAAGATCGTGATGAATGCATTAAGCTACGCGAAGAAGAGGAGGCGAGCATTCAAAAAATGGAGGAAGAGATCAGCAAGATGCTGAAATCGTGTGAGGTCTAGAAGAATGTCAACATGACGATCAAGGATGGACTGAGAAGTCTGACGTCGCTCATACAGGATGTGAAGGAAAAGCACGCAGCAGCTGCCAGAAAAGATGAGAGATTCTACCAAGGATTGACTTGGTCAGAAAAAGCACGGAAATACCGAAGGATGAGACGTGACCGTTTCAACGCGGCAATGCTGAGAAACGTTGTCTTGGATGCTCAGAAGCGGAAGAGAAGCGATCCTGAGCTTACGAAGGATCCAAAAAGGAAGAAGGAGGAGAGACCTCCCAAAAAGACTGCAGGCAAGGGGACCAAAACGGTACCAAAGCCAGTTCCAGAAAAGGAGGGAAGAGCCACAGTCATCGTCAAAGTGTCCGAAGGAAATACTTTCGCCGACGTGCTGGCGAAAGTTCGAAGAGAAGCTGACCTGGAGGCCAGCCAGACAAGGGTTGTGGGAGCTTTACCCACTAAAAAGGGAGACCTTCTCATTAAAATTGGAAGGTCTTCAAACAAGAAGCTGTTAACCGAGGAGGTGACGAAGGTGATCGGTGACCTGGGTAAGGTGCAGATGGCGGACCGGCAAACTACGCTGGAAATCCGCGATATGGACAGCCTTACTGAGAAAGAAGACGTCTTGGGTGCCTTGGAGCAAATTTCTACTGTACCAGCAGGAAGCAGGAAGGTGACGGTCCTCGGACCAAATAAGCGAGGTATGAAGCTCGCTGTCGTGGTCACCACTCAGGAGGACGCTGCCAGATTGGAGAAGATGGGGCACATCAAGGTCGGTTTTGTGTCCTGCAGAGTCAGCAGGAGAGTTATGGTCACAAGGTGTCACAAGTGCCTTGACTATGGCCATATAGGCAGAGATTGCCAAGCAGTAGATAGGTCGGCGCGTGCTTTAAGTGGGGAGAAGCTGGCCATAAAGCAGCAGGTTGTAAGAAGATCCCATGCTGCTTCTTATGCAAGGCGAAGTTCGGCGAGAAAGAGAACATCCTTCATGTTGCTGGATCAGGAGTATGCAAGGTCTTCAGAACTGCCCTAGAGGAAGCTAAGAAGACCCTGTCAAGAACAAGAAGGAAATAGGCCAGAACCTGGACATGCAAAAATGCATTTTATTGTCTTCTCCCCCGTGAATAAAATAATAATAATAATAATAATAATAATAATGGGAATAATAATAATAATAATGGGAATAACAATAAATAAGTGTTATTTATTAAAAATTATAAACAATTATTAATAAATGAAAATAGTAATTATAAGAATAATAAGAAAAATAAAATACTAATTATATTTAAACAATAATAATGTTTAAAAACGAATAATTATTTATAATAACAAAATAAGAATAATTAATTGTAACATTAATAACAATAATAATAATTAATTGTAACAAGATGGTAATAAAATGTAACAACAAAATAATAATTAATAATAATAAATTAATAATAATTTGTAACAAAAAAATAACAACAAATAATGGTTAATAATAACAAGATAATAATAAATTGTAACAAAATAATAATTAACAACAACAATAATAACAAATTGTAATAACAAATTGTTAATAACAAATTGTTAATAACTAGAAATAATCAACAAACAACATAAAAATATAATATTAAATTGTAAAAACATATGACTGAGAAGATGTGAACACGTGCGAGCTAATAGTGAGTCACCACAAGTGTTTCTCTAACAAAGGGTTTCCAAAAATATATGGAAAAGTAAGCTGTTCGTAAAATACATGTAAAAGTAAGCTGTTCGTAAAATACATGTAAAAGTAAGCTGTTCGTAAAATACATGTTAAAGTAAGCAGTTCGTAAAATACATGGGAAAGTAAGCAGTTTGTAAAATACACAGGAAAATTTGGATATTAAAAGGACCAGAGCATCAACAGCAATTAGTCTTAAAAATGTGGTCAATAGAAGAAGTTACCAAATGGCAGTCTTAAAAATGTAATCGACAATAGAAGTCACCAGTACATCAGTCTTAATTTTTTAATCATAACAAGTGGTTCTCTTCGTAATAGTGCTCGCAACCCAGTATAGTAGTTGTCCTGATCTTTACGTGAATTTCTATATTGAGTGAATCTTGAAGTCAAATTTGGTGTTTTGAAATATCGTTCGAGTTGTGACAAAAGCTGAAAGAAACATAATACCTATTCAACTGCCTAATTTACGAGTGTCGTAAATCATCTACCTGCACCACTTAGTAACCCATTAACGCACAATTGCCATTGTATCTCATCGGCACTAGCCAGGACCAAAAACTTGCTGTTCTAAGGTAAACAGAGAAACTACTTAAGACTCACTTTTAGAAAGCTAGTGGTCATTTCATCTTTCCATAATTTTGATCTCTTTTAAATATACTGTGTTCAAATAAATTTATTCTTGTCATTTATCCAACCTTGTCCCAACTTTAAATTTTCTAAATTAAAGTTAAATCGAGAAACACTAGGGAATATAATAATAAGGTAAGACATAACAGTGTCTAACATAGGACTTGCTACCGATAACACCTCAACCATTTTCATAAGAGAAACTCTGACTTTCACATACCGAGGGATTTACTCTGCTGCCCTGAATCTTCAAAAGAATGGACATTTAAAGTATTTATGGATAACTGAGGGAAAAATTTTCTGCAAAAAAGAGGATGGTGCTCCACGAATTCATCTTCACATCATGGAAGCTCTGAAGAAAATTCAATAATGAATTTCAGGACATCGCTTCAGTATGTTCATTTTTTGTTTATAATTATTACTATTTTTCTTTTGTTCCATCATTTTCTGAATTTTCTTTTTCACCTTCTTTTCATTTTTGTTAAATGTTTTGATTCTTATTTTTCTGTTTGTTTCTATATATATATGTATGTATATATATGTATGTCCAAGGCATGATTTGAGGACATTTCATTAAACCAAGGTATTATGGAGGAAGGATGCATTATAATAAATTCAAGGTGATGCATCCTTCCTCAAAAATATGAATGTCTTTGATTTTTAATAAAGTATTATTGAGGAAGGATGCATTATAATAAATTCAAGGTGATGCATACTTCCTCAAAAATATGAATGTCTTTGATTTTTAATAAAGTATTATGGAGGAAGGATGCATCATAATAAATTCAAGGTGATGCATCCTTCCTCAAAAATATGAACGTCTTTGATTTTTAATAAAGTATTATGGAGGAAGGATGCATTATAATAAATTCAAGGTGATGCATCCTTCCTCAAAAATATGAATGTCCTTAAAACATACTTTGGTTTGATGATATGTCCCTAAACTGATACTGATACTTTGAGGACGTCCTCAAAGTATCGCAATGTCCTTAAAACATACTTTGGTCTGATGAAATGTCCCCAAACCATGCCTTCGATATATATATATATATATGTTTACATGAATGTGAGCTATTCCATGTCAAGTGATCAAGGTGGAGAAAAATTTTTCTCTAATCATAGCAAAACTTGGGGCTTTTGTAGTACTCATAGATAGTAATTTTTCGTGAAAATATTTTTTTACCTAGTCCAATATTTTTTGAGGGGGAGGGGGTTAAATTTTTGTGTTTTTCAGTACAATGTTTATTTCAATAATTTTTTACTCTTAAACAATTAAACATACAAATTTGACAAAGTACATTTTGGAAAGGTTTTTTCATGCTCTTTCGATTGGAAATAAGCAGTTTAAAAAAAAATTTTGACCCAAAAAAATCAAAATTAAAAATAAATTTCAATTTTTGAGGGAGATGGATACGATTTTTTTTAACGAAAGCTGAGGATTTTTCCTAAAAGGACATATAAATGATAAAGTCGGCCTAGAATGTTTAAACATTAAAAAAAGAATTTTCTCAAGAAATTGTTGTATTATTTTCTTTTTCTTTATTGTATATTTGGTTATGTATTAAAAAATATTTTCTTACATTTTGAATCAAGCATTAAATATTACAAATAAAATATGACCTTAAACAAACATTGAAAACCGATATGTAAATTATTAATATTTCCCAGCAAATATTCTTAAGTATTCTGCGGACAATGTGTATGTACGTATGTATTGATATGTATGTATGCATGTGTATATCGGTGAAAAAATTTTTTCTCGCACTACAGGCAAATATTTGTGGATATGAATATGTGGCTCTAAGTAATGTTCTTTCTCAGTTGTTTTTAAATCGTAAATTCAAAAAGTCTTTAACAACAATGTTAAAAATTTTCTTTTTTTTGTATAAATAAAAAAATTAATAAAAAATAAGAAAAAATATTATCTGCACAAGAACTTGTACAGGATCTTCTGCATATACACATTCTTCTACAGGATCTCGTACAAGAAATTGTACATGAACCTTGATTTAAAAGCGAAAAATTTACATATACAGGTTCATGTACAAGATGTTGCACAAGATCTTATACAAGTACACATTCTTGTACAGGATCTCGTACAAGAAATTGCACATGGACCTTTATTCAGAAGAGAAAAAATTTAGATGTGCAAGTACACATTCTTGTACAGAATCTAGTACTAGAAATCGTACATGAACCTTATTGTTCGAAATCGAAAAAAATTACTTGTGCAAGTTTTTGTACAAGATCTTGTACAATAACTTGTTTCAATTTCTTATTATTATTATTATTATTCTATTTGTTAAAATTCAAGCTAAATGTGATAATGCCTTGATTGGAGTCGTATATAAGCCACCTGGAGTTTCTTTTGGAAACGATCTGGAAAATCAAATATTTTCTCTTAGTCATACTTTTAATAATGTGGTGATTTTAGGTGACTTTAATTGCAATCTAAATAGTTCGTCTCCAATAACTAATTATTTAACGTCATTAATTTATATGGCAGGTTTGTGTGTGGTACCTCATAGCTCGACTCATCACGTTAACAATTCTAGTACAAAAATCGACTTAATCATTGTAAATGATCTTGATAGTGTATTGTCGTTTAATCAACGCCCAGTATCGTTTTTGTCTAACCATGACCTAATCAATATTACAATTGAATTTGAGAGAGACTCGATTCAATTAAATAGACTAACTTTAATTCGAAATTTAAATAATATTCCGTTGGATGATTTTTTATTTCACTTGTCTACGTTTGACTGGGTTAGCATTTATAATGAAAACGACTTAAATTTAAAAGTTCACAAACTTACTAACTACTTAATTGCTGCTTTTGAAATATATGCACCTTTACACACAATTAATAATAGAAAAAAACTTTCTCCATGGATAACTGACGAATTAAGAGCTCTTATCAAAAAAAGAAATAGATTACGTTAAATGAGGATATATGCCATATCTTAAGAAGGCTTCACCTTATAGCAACCAAAAAAACTGTATCAAATGCTAATTTTCAAGCACAAGAATTTCTTGATATTTTTTCTGTAACTCCTCTCCCAATTCCTCCTCTCACCACTTCTCCTTCAACTGTCAACCGCGATAGTTTTGACGACAGCAATTTCTTTTTTCTTGATATATCACCGATTGAACTAACCGAAAGCTTAATGACTATCAGTTCGAATCCAACTGGTCCGGATTACATATCTATTAAAATGATTAAATTGGCCCTTCCGGTTAATTTTTCAATCTTATTACATATATAAAATTTCTCTTTGCAAACAGGAAAGTTTCCTGAAATGTGGAAAAACAGTTTTGTTCGTCCTATTCCAAAAATAAAGAATCCGAAGAGTCCTAATGATTTCAGACCCATTTCGATTGTCTGTGCAATGTCCAAACCACTAGAAAAAATAAATAAATAATAAATGGATTAAAAATTCAATTCATTTGACTGAAGTTATATTAAGGTTATATATTATTATAATAATCATTTATACTAATACTCCCAAAGTTCTATATTTCAAAATGTGTAATTTTAATTTTACATTAAATTATTTATAACATTTATTGAAATAATTTTTTTATTTTGTACAAAATAAGAATAAGGAATGTAAGAATAATAATCTAATTATTTAATAATTAAAATAAATAATTTTAAATTGAATATACTCTCCCTTATTATTATTACTTTAATATTATTGTAATATTTATTATAAGTCCGAAAATATTGAGTTTAGGAAAAAGTTGTCAAAGAATATAAGTTTTAGATTTATTTCGACTTTTAAGAAATGTAAAAAAAAATGTATAAACAAATTAAGTTTTTCTTTTGAAATAAACGTTTAATTTTAAATTCCGGTCCTGCACATGTTCTAAATCAGTTAATAAACCTTTTACCTGCGGGAAAATTTAAGTACAAATTGACCAGTTATAAAATTCAAAATTTATACACAAAAGTTATTGGAATATCAGGTAGAATCCCCGACCTGATGTCTGGTCGATATATCGACCACCCCCGCAGCCAAAAGGTTTATAATATGTCCTATAGTTAAAAAAAATTAATTTGTTTATTAAAAATTTTTTTTTTACATTTATTAAAAGTCGAAGTAAAACTAAAACTTTCATTCATTGCCCCTAAAATATTGATAAAAAGAAAATTATTTTTGAAGTAATCAGGTGTTAAAATTTTGGGTCATTTTATTTTTATTTTATTATAACTTTGTAACAAATAAAGATAATTAAGTGAATTTTTTCAAAGTAAAGCTTAAAGTCTATATTTTAAGAATTAAAGAGAGCGATTTCTAAAAAATGAAAATTTTTTAACTGGATAACAGATGTGTAAAATAGTAGTTTCAATACAATGATTTGTGTATTTTCATTTATAATCTGATGTCACCTGTATTTAGACATGTATGTAATCTCAATAGTAAATTAAGGATTCAATTATTATTTAACATGTAATCAGGCTTGTTTTAATAACACCGTTCGACAGCCTGTCATTTTCAATTTTTCACCTCAACCTCTATCTCAAAACCTACCCCTTAGCTAAATCAATATATTGAATACTGAATATTATAATAAACTGAATATTTTTATAATTTTATAAAACTTCGTATTTAATGGTTTTTGGGATCGCTGATTACAAATCTGAAGTCGTCGTTTAAAAATTCAAAATGGTATATCCAAAATGTCGGACAATTAAAAAAAATCATCCGATTTATTATAAAATTTAATAACCGTGGTATTTCGGACTTGTGGAACAGAATTAATCATTTAACCACAAAAATAAGCGACCGAAATTTCCGAAAAATTAGAGTTATTTTTTAAATTTTTATATTGTTTTTCAATACATTGTTTTAAATATTTAAAAAATTATTTATATTTTAAATGATTAAGTACAACTCAAAAAAAATAAAGAACACATTTTAAATTTGTTTTGCAGTTTTTAGAAATAGCAGGGTTATTATATTTTATAAACATCGGATGATTTTTTTAATTTGTCCGACATTTTGGATACGCTATTTTTAACTTTTAAACAACGACTTCAGATTTGTACTTAGCGACCCCAAAAACCCTTAAATACTAAGATTTATAAAATTACTAAAAGTATAGGGCAGTATTCAATATATTGACTTCGCTTAAGGGTACGTTTTGAGATAAAGGTTGGGGTGAAAAATTGAAAATGATAGGCTGTAGAATGATATTACAATTAACCAACGATTACTTTTTAAAAAATCCAAAATTTTTTAGTTTTATTAGTATATTTTTTTAAATCGAAATAAGGGTAGTTTTGGGGGTTGATGGTTCAACCTTAAATATTAGTAAGGGTATGTTTAATAGTCCCAATAACGTTTAAAGCATTTTTAAATAAAAATTTCCCATT
The DNA here is from genome assembly GCA_032872475.1 of Leptopilina myrica (nomen nudum). Lineage (NCBI taxonomy): Eukaryota > Metazoa > Arthropoda > Insecta > Hymenoptera > Figitidae > Leptopilina > Leptopilina myrica (nomen nudum). Next base: position 10,709,671 of record CM065460.1, read on the forward strand.
TTTCTATACTTTTTGCAATACAATTGGTTACTTCTATTTAAGGGTTGTTTTTACCCCTAAAAACCGTAAACGACTTGATTTCGTAAAACGGCCAGACACGGTTATCTTTTTTAGTTCTAGTTTCCGAAAATCGTTGGTTCGTTCATGAGTGCAAAATCATTTAATCATTTAAGACTTTTTTTAATTGTTTAATTTATGATTGTTTGAAAGTGATTAAAATTTAAAGTTTTTAAAATTTTTAATTGCAACACTATGAACATTCTTTCTCAAAAAAATCCAATAATCAAAAATATTAAAATTTAATGTAACTTCAAATTTACTAATGATACTAGGTGAAGAATAAAGAAATTCAAATAGTAGACAAAAATTTATCTAATTAAGTTTATTGCTGTATTTTTCAAAATGTCTCAATATAAATTTATATTTATAATATAGTCAATTAAAAATTCAAATGATTTCAAAAAAGTAGTAAATTCAATCTGTCACTAAACTCTGTTAATTACAAATATTTAATTGTTATTTAATCGAAAATTGTAATCAGAGGTCCAAAAAACATGTATTTTAAAATTTTATGACTTTTACAGGTTTTCCAGACTATTTAAAACAATTCCAAATCCAAAAATAAAAATGTTTTAATAGATTCTTAACTGTTACGAAAATTAATTTTCATCATCGAGGCTTGACACTATGTAGCGAGGCCTTGATGCCGGACACCCCGATAAGAATTTCCTCGTCAGCTCTAATGCTTTCAGTTAGATTTGGTTAATTTATTTAAATACTTAACACTATGATTATAGTATAATATAATTATGGTCCCTATAAATATTGGATCATAAAATAATTATAAGGTACGATTAGCTAACAAATAAGGCTTGCGACAATATCACGAAACCAAGGGTGATAAGTAATATTGTTGCATGTTTCAAAAGAAGTGCGAACGCTGCGGCAATGTTACGAAGCCTCACAGCGAATACCAACATTGGGTGTTTTCGGCATTCACCCAGAGTTAACTCTGGAGTTAGCAGTGGTGCTCAATGATATAATTTGAAATTTTAATTTCGAACGTGGGAACTGATCTGTGAACTTATGCTGTAAACTAAGCTTTACTGCACCTAACATGACCTGAGTCAAATTCGATTCACCATTAAACCACGTGTCTGTTTAAAAACGTGCGTGTTATAAATCTAAGTGAAATATAATTGTATTTTTATACTTATGATGATATTTCATTAAATATGACGACATCTCATGAAAAAACGAAATAATCGATAACATTGATAATGTTACGGGAGCTGTACTTACTGATCCAAGTGACGAAAATATTTTATGCTACCTTTTAAAAGAGGATGGTAAGTACATTTTAATTATTACAGGCTTCACATTTATCTACTAAAACATACTATTTGGTACTTTTTTAAATTTTAGTCACTTATATTTCTGTTTTTATTTTTTGAGAATTTACATTACTTTAAATTCGCTAATAATAGAAATAAAAAAACAAAAAAATTAAAACGATTCAATTATTTTCTAAAAATACTCAAAATTTAATTATTTTTAATATTTAGTATTCTCTTAAATTCCACAAAAGAATAAAAAATAATTTATTTAACCCCATTTTTATACACTTTTTACAATAAATCAAATACTTAAACTAATAATAATATTTTTTATGCAAAATAAATTTTTAAAAATATTTTTTGATAAAATTCTAAGCAAGAATTTAATTATTTTCACAAATAAAGTTTTCCACAAAAATTTCAATTATTTTTAATACTTTTTTAAATATTAATTACTCAATAAATTGGATTATTTTCACAAGTAAAGTTTTCCACAAGAATTCAATTATAAAAAAAAATTAATTACATTTTTTTTCTTAATTCATTATAAAATTTTTCAAAAAAATTTAATTATTTTCTAATATTTTAATAAATTCTTCCAAACATCAATTATTTTTATAAGTATATAGTAAAATTCAGCGCAAAAATAAATTTTTTTTAAATAGTGACGATTTTTATAAAAACGTGAAAAAAAATCTTTGTATAAATTAATTATTTTTAAAATTTTCACTTCAAATTAATTTAAAAAACTACGTCTTTTAAAACACTTAAGGAAATTCTTCAAACGAATTTAATAATTTACAAAAACTCAAATAAAATGATTTAAAAGAGTTTAATTTTCTGGCAAAAATTTTAATAAATGTTTAATCAATAATTTTCTATAAATTTTAATAAAATCCAATTATTAAATGTTTAATATTTCAATTATTAAGAAATACGGTTATTTTAGAAACTTGAAATAAATTGTTGATGAAATTCATTTATTTTGAAAATTAACAATTAAAATTATTAAAGAAAGTTGTTCATTTTATGACCATTTAGCTTCCTCAATATATATTATTATATATAATTTTAAAAGTTAAATAATTATAATAGTTTATTAAATATAATTAAAAAACCGGGTAAAGTACCCTGAATAAATATTAATTATTCTATTTTTTATTATAGAATAATTATTTTAAAAAGTTATAATAAAATGTCAAAAAATACAAAATTTTAATTTTTTGTGAAAAATTAAAATATTTATTAATTCTATAAATTTTGATGAAATATATACTTTATATACATGAATCGATTCATTTTTATGTCAGGAATGCAATTTTTAGAAGAATTTTTAAAAAATTTAATATAGAAAAAAGTTATTTCAAAAAACCAAAAAATTAATTTTTTTAAAAATTAAAAAAATGTTGAAAAAAATTTTTTTTTATATATTTTTGAAAATCCTTCTGTCTGATTCTTGGTATTCATGACCGTAATACACCTACAAAATCTTATCAAAATTTATCAAAATGTGCAAGAGAAAATTTGTCCACAAGAATCGGTGACATACACACACACACACATACACCCACACACACATACATACACACACACATACATACACACATACATCCGGACATTTGTTTCTCTCGACGAATTATATATACTACACTTGAAAATTTGTAAAAATAATTGATTTTAAAAAATTCGGAAATCGACATCACTATAAGGCTTCCTTTATGAGGAAGCAAAACTCTATTAAAAGGAATTAAACCAAATTCTTCAAAGACTTTAATAAGGATTATTAATTATTTTAATAAAGGTCTTAAAATTCTTCGCAAGAATTACATTATTTTGATAAATAATAAAATTTTTCGAAGGTATTGAATAATTCTACAATTTTTTTAAGGAATTCTTTGTAAGAATTCAATTATGTTCAATACTTTAATTTTAAAATTGAAAATATTTAAAAAGAAAAAATATTAAAAATGTTAGGAAATAAACAAGCAAACAACAACTAACTAATTTTTTTAAGGAATTTTAAGAAAACTGGCCTGGAAAACCTGGGAAAGTCAGGAAATTTTGAAATGCTAAAAATGTAGCAACTCTGTATATGGGGTATTCTCCGCGAGATTTTCACTAAAAAATTTTTTTGGATTAAAACAATTTTTCTTAAATTCTATATGAAAAATAAGTAAATACGTGTTTTTTTATTTTTTTATTTGATGAAAATTATAAAAGTTATGATTTTTTGAAATTTAACATCTTGAGAAGCAAAGAACTTTTGAAACGCTTTTTTATCTCTTATATCAAAAGATAAAAAATAATGTAATATATGAAAATGACTTGTTTTTTCTTGAATATTTTAAATATGTAATAAACAATAACGTTAATAAAGCGAAAACATTAAATAAATTGAAATTTCGTCTAAAAAGTGAATTTTCTCAAAAGCAAAGTAATTAATTTTCGATTATTTTTTTTTAATTGCAACCACTGATAAATAAAGAAATTTTAATCACTTATGTCGAAGTGGTGTTCTTTTTAGCGTTCAAATTATATTTAAAACTATATCAGTCGTTGCAGAGATTTTAGAGAAGAAAATTGAGAAATTAACCTCAAAATATTCGTTTTCTTTTGTTTTTGAAGGTTAATCTTTTAAAAAGTGTAAAAATCGAATATAACTTTCTGCAACAAACTTATATAGTTTTAAATATAATTTGAACGCTAAAAAGAACACCACTTCGACATAAGTGATAAAAATTTCTTTATTTATCAGTGGTTGCAATTAAAAAAAATAATCGAAAATCAATTACTTTGCTTTTGAGAAAATTCACTTTTTAGACGAAATTTCAATTTATTTAATGTTTTCGCTTTATTAACGTTATTGTTTATTACATATTTAAAATATTCAAGAAAAAACAAGTCATTTTCATATATTACATTATTTTTTATCTTTTGATATAAGAGATAAAAAAGCGTTTCAAAAGTCCTTTGCTTCTCAAGATGTTAAATTTCAAAAAATCATAACTTTTATCATTTTCATCAAATAAAAAAACAAAAAAACACGTATTTAGTTATTTTTCATATAGAATTCGAGAAAAATTGTTTTAATCCAAAAAAAATTTTTAGTGAAAATCTCGCGGAGAATGCCCAATATTCTTCTTGAATATTTATGTTTATCATATATTTATTGTTTCATAATAAATAAACATTATTTAAGCGGTCGAACAGTAGGCTACGTTTCGAAGAAAAATTATTTTGAATCAACGTGCCCAGAATCTGGAAGTGAAGAGAATATTGAAAATGTCGAAGATTCATCAGAAGAAATTATTGCAAATACAAATAAAATTGCGAAAGAAAAGAAAACCAAGAATTAAAGAAGGACTGAAAGGACTGAGCAGGAAATAGTAGTCGAAACAGAACGTAAGAAAACGATTAAATTAAAACTCCAGATATACTTACAGTGCAAAATGATTTAATCAATTTGATACATTTCATAATTTAAATTTTTTGTAGTTGATTTCACTTTTCTAAATCAATTATTTTTAATAACTTTGAAAAACTTATTGGATAATTCAATTATTAAAATTAACAAACTCAAATATTTGGTATAAAACAATGAAAGATTGATTAAATCTACGTTTAACTCTGTTACTTTCAAAATTTATAAGAATATAAATTGCAAATTTTTTTAAATCTTTAATGTAAAGAACATCGGAAAATATTCTTGTGGCAATCCTGCTAAAATTATATTAATACTAGAGAATTTAAATTTTCTTTATTCAAGGGTGCAATTTAAGAATTTGACTTTGAGTTAAGATTTTAATTTGACAAAATTTAAGTAAAAGTCGAAAGTTAAAAAAAATTAAAGTAAAACCGAATCGAAAGTCAAAGTTTTAGTCAAAATCGAAGTAAAAGTAAATACCAAAGTCACGTATGAAGTCAATGAGTTATTGCTAAAATAAAAATTGAGTAGAAAGTCGAAGCCAAAATCAAATCCAATGTCAAATTTCAAAATAGAACCCATAGTTAATATATATATATATATTTGATCGAAATTTTATTTCATAAAAGTTAATAAAGAATAACATTTTTTAAGATTCTAAAGCTTCTAAACAATGGACAGATGCGGAAACCAGAGTACTTATTGAAGTGTACCCTGAAGTAGCCGATACTTCCAAAGATAATCTGAGTCAGATTTTTAGAGAAAAATAAGCGGTTTTATGGTTTCTAAAGGTGTAGAGAAAACATTTTTATCCTGCAAGGAAAAATGGAAATCATTAAATCGAACTTATAAAATGAAATTTGTCTAAAAAACAGGAAACTGGTAAAAGCCCCATCACCTGGCCCTATTTCGATCTTCTACACGACATATTGTATAAAAAACCTGAAATTAACCCAGCATCAACTGCCTCCAGCATTGCTGGATACAAGAGGCGAATTGCTAAAGACATTACAAATGACGAAACCAAACATTTGTCTTCACCAAAGAAACGAAAGAAAAATCAGCCAGAATGGGTAGAAGATTTAAGAAAAGATGCAGCCTTACGTCATGAAGAAAATCTGCAAGTTAAAAATAAATTCATATCATGCTTCATGGATTACGTCGAGTTACTGAAAAAGAAGTTAACAATAATCGGTTTCTTTTTAAGAAGTTTTGTTTCACTTTTTCATGAGTAAATTTCACAAATTTTTCATATGTTTAGTAAAAGACTGAATATTTTCCAAAAAAGTATTAATTTGTTTTTTTAAAAGATGTGATATTACATTAAGAAAAAAAATATATGTTGAATGTACATAATAAACATGTACTATAAAACGCGACATTATAACTAATTCATATATTATATTAACAATTGTTATTACTTCATTATCAATGTTAAAAAATTACTTAACTACAAACTCTTGAAAAAAATAAAAAAATACATCGTTATAAATTTGCTATTTCTTTATTCTATAAATTCTGTATAAGCCACAAACATTCTTAGAGAACTGACAATTAAAAATCTAAAAAAATCAATTATACCAAAACGTTTTAAATTGTTCTAACTTGACATTACACTTCTTAGATATAATCACAGCACGATCACAGTAAATTAACGTCATCACAAAATGTACGTTAATGCTCTTGATTTATATATAACGTGTTCGCAATGTTACGTCATCGTAACGTATTTTTCAATATTAATAATAATATAAATAATTATAATAATAATAATGGGAATAACAATAAATAATTGTTATTAACATATTATTAACAATTATAAATAATTATTAATTAATGAAAATAGTAATAATAATAACAAAATAATAATTAATTGTAACAAATATTAACAAAATAGCAATAAAATGTAACAACAAAATAACAATTAATAATAAGTTAATAATAATTTGTAACAACGAAATAACAACAAATAATAGTTAATAATAACAAGATAATAATAAATTGTAATAATTAACAACAAGTTATAATAATGTAAAACAATAATAACAAGTTAATAACAAAATATTAATAACAAATTGTAATAACAATTAATAACAAAATGTTAATAACAAATTGTAATAACTATAAATAATTAACAACAACATAAAAACTATAATATTAGATTGTAAAAACATATGACTAAGACGATGTGAACACGTGCGATCTAAAAGCTGAGTCAACGCAAGTGTTTCTCTAACAATGGTTTCTCAAATGCATGGCAAAAGGTATCGTTGCTTCAAATACATGGCAAAAGGTATCGATGCTCCAAATGCATGGCAAAAGGTATCAATGCTTAAAATACACAGGGAAATTTGGATATAAAAAGAGCCACACTATCAAACAATCTTCAGTCTTAATTTTTTCATCATAACAAGTGGTTCTCTTCGTGATAGTGCTCGCAACCCCAGTATAGTAGTTGTCCTGATCTTACGTAAATTTCTAAATTCAGTGAATCTTGAAGTCAAATTTGGTGTTTAAAAGATTGTTCGAGTGACGACAAAAGCTGAAAGAAAACCATTCAACTGCCTGATTTACGAGTGTCGTAAATCTTCCACCTGTACCATTTAGTAACCGATTAACGCACAATTGGCATTGTTTCCCATCGGCGCCAGCCAGGACCAAAAACTTGCTTTTCTAAGGTAAACAGAGAAACCACTTAAGACTCGTTTTTAGAAAGCTAGTGCTCATTTCATCTTTCCATAATTTTGATCTTTTAAATATACTGTGTTCAAATAAATTTATTCTTGTCATTTATCCAACCTCGTCCCAACTTTAATTTTTCTAAATTAAAGTTAAATCGAGAAAAATAGGGAATATAATAATAAGGTTAGACATAACAGCAATTACATTGCGTTTTATTTCAGGATTAAAATGTGGATTATCCTCTTGTACTTGAAGTAGCTGATCATCAATCTGATCGTTGAGATCTTCAAAAATGCCATCCTCTTCAACGTATAAATAGTTTAGTTTGATTAGAGCAGAGGTTGAAATTGCGACAACTGTGAAACGTGTCTTCTATTCTAGTAATTAAATACTAAGAAATTTTTTTTTTACAATTTTAATGAAATTCCCTAGAAAGTTGTAAATAGAAGACCCAGGGTTAACTCTGTTTCACTAGCGAGAGTAAATAGAAAGGGTACTGTCCTAACCTAATAGTCGAAAAAGTTTTGTGGATTATTAAAAGTGTAATTTGAAATATAATTAAAAAACACAAACTTTTTAATAATAGTTTGGTGAAGGAAAAGGGAAAGTAAAAAATGGAAGAAGGTATGTATATCATCAATAAAATTAATTTTATAAAATAAATTAACGGTTTTTACAAATTACTCATTTTTCTCCGTAGAGTTAAAACCATGATTTTTAACTGATTCAAATTAAGTGAGCACTAATTAATTTATAAAATAGTTAATATTTTAGTATTCTATTGCTTTTATGTAAAATAAGAAAATGCTATAGTTGTTTCAGGGTATGTTTATTCATAATTATGAAGGAAAAAGTAATTAAAAACTTTTTAGTTAAGCATTTTAAATTATTAATAGCTGAGAGTGAATGTCGTTCTCTTCATCTTCTTCTTCTTGATTAAAAATAATATTGTAGGCTACTCTGGCCACTATCGGTAGTTGTAGAATGTCTAATATATTTTTAACACACAAATTGGTTATTAAATAATAAATAAAGTTTATTTATAAAATTCTATGATGTTAAAAGTATATTTTACTATTTTTATTACATATTACTTCGAATGTTGTAAAATTTACTCTAGAAATAACAATTTTTATTAGCAAATATTTTTTTCCAATGTTAATTATTGAGTACAAATGATTTAAGTTTTCTTATAGCGTAGTGAAATTTGTTATAAAAATTGTTATTGACAAAGTAAATTTTTTTCTTCACAAGTAAATTTTTTAAATTTTTATACAGAAATTTTTTTGGAAATAGTACAAATTATTCTCGAATCTAGAACTAGTAATCTTTAGCATTAAAGACTATGTTCTAGGATGTGTTTTAGATATGTGTAAAATAAGATTTCAAACTTTTTTTAAAGTATTATTCGGATTAAAAAACATATGAAAAATTGTATACTTATAAAAATGTTATTTACTTAAAAAATGTGAGTTCTTATTTTTATCACCCTGAATTTGAAGTTTCTTCTTTTATGTTTGCTTATTATTTTTAATTATGCGTATTTTTTGTTTTAATTAAGAAAAGAAACACTTTTTTAAGTTATAAATAAACGTGTTATTCTTTTAATGTTTATGTTTTTTTTAACTTTTTGGAATTTTTCTAACTTTAATTAAGTTTTTATTTATTTAGAAACTAGATTATAAAATAGTTAGTTATAGTTGTCTTTTAAATATATTGTTTAACCACTTCACTGGCAGGGCGTTTCAAATGGCGTTCCACGCGCCGAGGCCCAGACTGGCAAAAACATATACGTATAATATTACCATTCATAATAATAAATAATAGTTATTTATATATGTTATATTTATATATATTATTAATAATTATATTATTGTATTATAATATTGTAATATAAATATCTTTTTTTAATAAAAATACAAGTTTTATAGTGTAAAAATTGAAAAAAAGTGGAACGCCATTTGTTGAAAATTATTAAAAATAGCCGATTTGAACGTTCGGAAAAACGTTGAAAATCACAAAAACTAAAATTTTTGTTGTGATAATCTTGTTCCCTGATGTCTAAATTATAGAAATATTGCTTTACAATAGTTAAATGTGGTGTACACTCTTTAAAAAAAAGTGTTTTTTAGGAACGCCATTTCGGTGTTTTTGCCAGTCTGGGCCTCGGCGCATGGAACGCCATTTGGAACGCCCTGCCAGTGAAGTGGTTAATAAAAATAAACAACTTAAAATTGTGTCATGCGAATACAAGCAGAAAAGGTAATTTGTGAAAACAGTAAATTTATTTTATAAAATTAATTTTATTGATGATATACATACCTTCTTCCATTTTTCACTTTCCCTTTTCCTTTACCAAACTATTATTAAAAAGTTTGTGTTTTTTAATTATATTTCAAATTACACTTTTAATAATCCACAAAACTTTTTCGACTATTAGGTTAGGACAGTACCCTTTCTATTTACTCTCGCTAGTGAAACAGAGTTATTTCTGGGTCTTTTATTTACAACTTTCTAGGGAATTTCATTAAAATTGTAAAAAAAAAATTTCTTAGTATTTAATTACTAGAATAGAAGACACGTTTTACTGTTGTTGCAATTTCAACCTCTGCTCTAATTAAACTAAACTATTTATACTAAAAAGCCAATCACAATGTTCGAAACCAACAGATGAACTGAAAAGTCAAATTATACGTTTGAGCACCACTGCTAACTCCACAGTTAACTCTGGGTGAATGCCGAAAACACCCATTGAAGCAACAACGCACCCAATAACCTTAAAAACTATAATGTATAATATATGGAATGGCGCATTATTGCAGTCTGAGTTATTGAAAAGAAAAGAAAATTAAAAAAAAGAAACATAAACATTAAGACTAAAAACTATCGTGATAAAGTTGTACATACGCTCGGATGGCTACGGCAACATATACACAGTCATGGACTTGCAGGTTACGAGAACCAACTCATTCACAGACCTGTCGGTTGTAGGTGAACTCTGCCGCCGACCACGTGCTACGGATACAAACAGTTGCGTGCCTCGCTGTAGCCCCTACTCGCTGCTTGGTACTTCAGAGAACCTTCCCTTTTCCCCGCGGGCCTATAAGCTGTGAGTCACAGCATCATCATCATATGCTACATCATATAAGTAGCAATTATATATGCATTATATTTAATGCATATACGTAGTTGCAACTTATACACGTATGACTAATATATAATATAATTATAACTCAAAAAATATCGCTTCTTTTCAGTTTATGACAGAAATAAAAAAGATTTGTTTTTGATTCTACTTTTGAATAATCATAACAAAAAAATTTTTTTTTAATTTTTTATTAAAAAAATAAAACAATTTTATAAACAAATTAATTTTTTTAAACTTTGGGAATCATACATTTTTTTTAAACATACCTTAAATGTTAAGAAAGGTAGCAAAAAAAACCCGGACTGGGCCTGATAAGTTTGATAGGTTAAAAAAGAATTAAGCTCCTAATGCATATCTCTCGCACACCGAATTTTGCACTGTTGTGGTTAAAGAGCACTTCTTTAAATGACAGTTATTACGTCTTTTGTTTTATTACATTTAATACAATTTATAACCAATAATTGGTTATAATAATAATTATAACCAATAATTGGTTATAATAATAATTATAATACGAATGATAATAATAATTATTATAGCGCAAAAAATTGGATTTCACGGAACTGAACGCTTTGGCTTCTTAGCTCGGTTCGGATTTGACACTTTTTTAGTGGGAATTGTTCTTTTTTGTATGATTGCCCGTTCAGGTTGATTTACGATTTTCTATTAAGCATTAGAAAATCTTGAAAATTCAAAATTTTCTGATGAAGAATATTTCTTTATCTTTAATTGATTATTGTCTACCAGCTCGACACTGTGAATTTCTTGTGTCCTCTGTACAGTTTTATAATTTTTAAATCGCTTTTGCAGAAAACTATTCGCCCTTTCATAATCGTTTACAGTTTTGTATATGACTGAAATGTTTTTTAAAGACGAGTCATTTTTAGCCCATTCGAATAATTCTAACGGTGTGTTTATTTGCTTGTCCGAAGTTATCTTACAAACTAGCTTTTCGGGCCATATTTTTTAAAGTACCGCCAGCTCCATCGCAAGGTTCTTTACCGGGAGCTGTTGCGTAGAGATGCCATACTGAAGAATGATTAAAATCTTGAGTATGATGGTAAACATTAGTGAAATGTTTAACGTTTTAAATTGTTGCGGTGCACTATCGGAGAAGTATATGCAGTTCCGAATTTCATTATACTTTTCTGAAAAATATTTATTTACAGCCTGCAGAAAAACATAGACTGCGATAGCATCGTGCTTTAGGCAATCTGAAATAATAACCAATATCTTGTAACGAATGGCATTATTTTCCTGATTTTGGATTCGATACCCACTGTTTGAGTCTAACGGTTTCTATTTTATTTTTGTTCATTATTTCGATAATAATATTGGATAATGTTTCATTTTTCGGGCAATTTGTACATTGTCTAAAAAACATTCTTCTCTAGGATTATCACAAATCAAGATTAACAAAATATCTTCATAATAATCGATTGTGTAAATTTTCTTTTTTCATTAAATTTACAAGATGACTTCCTGTAAATTAAATTACTTATTAAGCCTAGAAAATTTATTAACAAATTTTGTCAATAAATATTTTTGTAATAAAAAATTAAATTACACAGCCACACAAAAAAAAATGTTTGGCTTGGAGGGGTTTCGGGGTCGCTGATTTAGAATTTGATATTAGATTTTCAAAATTCAAAATGTCGGATCCAATATGGCAAACCGAAAAATTTTTAATTTGAAGAATTTTCATGAAAAATTGTATGTAGGGGTTTTCGGGGTCGCTGATTACGAATCTGATGTTAGACTTCATAAATTGAAATAGCAAATCCAATATGGCGGACTAAAATTATAAAATTTGATGTCACTTTTTGAGGTTATATCAAAATCTTGACATAATAAGTTAAAATGAACATCAAATTTAGATTCAGCGACCCCGAAAACCCCTATATACTATTTTTTATGAAAATTCTTCATATTAAAAATTTTTCAGTCCCTCATATTGGACCCGCCATTTTGAATATCTAATATCAAATTTGTAATCAGCGACCCCGAAAACCCTTAAATACCAAGTTTCATGAAAAACCATTAAATTTAGAATTTTTGTCCGCCATATTAGACCGCCATCACAGTGGTCTGAATCTGCAATTTACTGTTCAAAAAAGTGTACAGCCCACAGATTTTGTCGAAATCTCAAAATTTTTTTTTCAAACACTCAGAAATAAATTTGTAAGAAACTTAAGGAAACACTTTTTTAAATTTCAAATTTTTATTATTATTATTTTAATGCAAATAACAAATTAATGATGACTTAAATAGCTTTTCTTCTCATATATTAAGAAAAAATGATTGTTGCTTCTCGATATTGCTTAAATCTTATAACTATTAACATATGAAAGATAAAAAACGAATTTTGGACAATAAAATTTTTTTTAAAATAATTTTTAACAACTTTTAACTTAAGTTAAATTAACAAATGAATAGCTCGCTTGTTTGCAGTAGAAATTTTTTTTTAATTTTCTAATGGCTTCAGATTAAGTCACTATTAACAACTGTACATAAATATTGTTCAAAAAATATTATTCATTAATGTTATAAACAATTTAAGTTAACAAATAAACTGTTCATTTGTTTATAGTCGAAATGACATCGTTTTTTTCTAATCGATTTTAAAGTAAACATACTTTATAATTACTTTATAATTAAATACATCATTTATAATTTGTTTATGTTATAAACAATTTAAGTTAACAAATGAACTGTTTATTTGTTTATAGTCGAAATGACATCGTTTTTTTTCTAATCGTTTTAAAATGGTGTTAACAATAAGATTTTTTATAGATTTTTTCATAAGTTATAATTTGTTATTGTTATAAACAAATTATTCATTTGTTCATAGTCAAAATAGTATTGTTTTTTTCTAAGCGTTGTAAAATTATGTTTTTTTAATTATAAACGAAATGGCATTGTTCTTTTCTATTATCTTAAATGTCTTCAAGTTTCCTCAATATTCTTTATTCTTCATAAACTTCATTAACGTTGGAAGCGATTTTTTTCCATGCAAGTCTTATGTGAGCGATATATGGGTCTGAACTTGTGAGTAACTTGTTCGCTAGGTCGGTATTCATGTCTTGCCTAGAGCATTTTCTTGTACTGAATTTGTAAAATCTTTTAAAATCCTTATTGCGACCCTCTGCAGCTTATGCACCGAAGATGGCATATAATACCAAGAGTAGAGTTGGACATAATATTTGGCAGTATCTTGAGTATATTTTTCGAACTCTTCAAGATTTGTAACTTCTGCACTAGCCATTTTTCTCAAAATATAAGCAAATCTTTCAATTATTTCTTTATCCACACCTGTTATTTTAGAAGCTAGCTCCGGATCAGCAAAAAATCTCCGACCAGTATTTCCATTATTCGATGTTCCAGAGCCTTGCATTGGTACATCTAATATTAGTCTTGTTTCTTTTTTGAATTCTTTGAATATTCGATTTTTATCATCTTTTACTATTTCTTTTTTCACGTTTGATCTTGCTTACCATTTGCGAAATCTAAGATGATAAGTAATGTGAAGAATGCATTCTAAGAATCTGATCCAAGCGTGTAATGTGGATAGTCAAAATTCAAAATTTTCTTCCTTCACCATTCTTTTTTTCACTTGGTCAATATTATTCATCTGTTTAGGTGTAGCTCCACAGATCTAGCATGTTGCTGCTGAAGGAGTTTCTGTTAGAGCTTGGCAAACTTTACCATCCACCATCATCAATTGCATATCAACTTTCACCAAAAACGTACCTTTTTCAGTTACAACCTTAGTTGGAACTAATTGTTTTATATCACTTTTTAATGCTAATACAGTTGAGATTGTTCGCTCTTTTGTTTCTGGTAAAAATTGATATTCCATTAATCTACAATATATGGGTGAGGAAGGAACAGGATTTTTCCAGATTATCTGCATTTCAGAATTATCTTCTTCGTTGTTTTGCAAATTAGGATTTTCGACAGATAACTGCAATGGTACCATGGAGACAGTAAAAATAGACTCATCGGAACAATCTAAATCATTTTTTTTTGCTTAAGAGGAGACAAACCCGAAGTACCATCGCAACCATATTTTATTATTAATTTCATAAAAAAAGGATCCCTGCTGTTTTCTAATTGTGGAAGAGACAAATTGGTCTCTTTTAGAAATCGTGTCACGGTATGGTCTATCAGTGATTGTGTGTTTACTTTCACACCTCTTTCTGTTACAGTCATCTCATCTGGATAACACCGTTTTTTTGCTGCAAGTACATCACTGTAATTAGGATACATGTCAGCATTTCTATTCTTTCCTTGGGTATGAAGAAATATATACTGAGATTTGCTAAGTTTTATTTTTTCTATCAAAGCTAAAGCTTTATCTGCAGTGTAAACTACCAAGGAACAATTTTCCACTACTTCTTCCGTTCTGGAAAATAGAAGACTAATTAAATCTGCTATACTTTTTCTTCCAGAAATGCGTAAAATTCGTAGTAGAGCTTCTTGAATTTCCTTTTCTGAAAAAGATTCTTCAATTTTCATCAACTTTCTTCTCTTTGTGGAAGTTGAACTTTCTTCAAAACTATCTGAACTTGGTCTTCCTCTTATTTCTTTTGTTTTTTTGTCAACCGAGGGAAACGAGAAAGTAAATTCTGTTTGCATCCATTTCATAAATTTATTATCAAATGTTGTCTTATTATATAAAACTTCCCTCCATTTCTTCTGGAAATAAGGGAAAAAATCACCACTTATCTTTTTATTAACTACTTCGCATTGCAAAGGAGAAAGATGGTACTTTATATCTATGTACTTAAGTAGATCTTCTAATTTTCTACTTTTATCAGCAGTCAAAAAATTACAAAGAATTTGTTTTGAAACTGAAAAAGTTTCCATTTTTTTGTTTAGTAAATATTATTACAGATGATAATTAGTCAAATTAATCTAACCTCCTAATTTTAAAAATTTAATTTAACAGAATTCTAAAAAAAAATTTTTAAAATCGTAATAAAAAATAATACAGAATTCTCACATAATTTTCACTTCGAAAAAGCTCAAAAATTTGAAAGAAAACCTCATAAAACTTATATTAATGATAAAATAAAAATAAAAAAATGCTTATACTAAAAAACACCTAAAAAACTTACCTGATTAAATATAACTCTTAAACTTATTTTATACCAATTATTTATAATAAAAGATAACTATTGATAATATTAAAGTAATCTGTAATATTCCTAAACTGTAGAAAATTTACCTGATAGTTTAATATTAATAATCTGTGAAAATTCAAAGAAATATACAAACAATATTTATGTCATAAGATTTTCGAAAAAGTTCATTACTTCAAGCACGTATACTTATAGTAGCAGGAGGACAGAAAACTTGTGAACAGATTGACTATAGCCCTCTTGCGGTATTCTATAGAACTACAGTTCCTTGCCATGAGCAAATAATCTCAAATATTAATACAACTTACAATATGTGATACAAATTATAAATATAGAAAACTATCACAAAAATTATAATAAATTATAATGTTTACAACTAAAAATTATTTAACAATAATATCCAATAATTATACTACATAAAAATAAAGACCTTAAATATTCATAACTTTGGTAATCGTAAATTTGACGGTAAAAATATAATTATATTTCAAGCAAGAGTAAAGGCAGCACACAAAAATAAATTTTTTTTAAATTTAGTAATGAATAAATAATAATAATAATAATAATAATTTGTTTAAAAAATAAACAAATTATAACTTATAAAAAAAATCTATAAAAAATATTAATGTTAACACAATTTTAAAACTTAAAAAAACGATGTCATTTCGATTATAAACAAATAAACAGTTCATTTGTTAACTTAATTTATTCATAACATTAATAAATTATAGATTATGAAAAAAGTCTATAAAAAATGTATGTGGTAACATACTTTAAAATCGATTAGAAAAAAACGATGTTATTTCGACTATAAACAAATGAACAGTTTATTTGTTAACTTAAATTGTTTATAACATAAACAAATTATAAATGATGAAAAATATATATAAAAAATATTATTAGTAACATACTTTAAAATCGATTAGAAAAAAACGATGTCATTTCGACTATAAACAAATGAACAGTTTATTTGTTAACTTAAATTGTTTATAACATTAATAAATAATATTTTTTGAACAATATTTATGTACAGTTGTTAATAGTGACTTAATCTGAAGCCATTAGAAAATTAAATAAAATTTCTACTGCAAACAAGCGAGCTATTCATTTGTTAATTAAACTTAAGTTAAAAGTTGTTAAAAATTATTTTAAAAAATTTTTATTGTCCAAATATCGTTTTTTATCTTTTATATGTTAATAGTTATAAGATTTAAGCAATATCGAGAAGCAACAATCATTTTTTCTTAATATATGAGAAGAAAAGCTATTTAAGTCATCATTAATTTGTTATTTGCATTAAAATAATAATAATAATAAAAATTTGAAATTTAAAGAAGTGTTTCCTTAAGTTTCTTACAAATTTATTTCTGAGTGTTTGAAAAAAAAATTTTGAGATTTCGACGTGATAGCGTAAAATGGACCACGGATTCAGTTTCGCGACCCCAAAAACGTATAGTGCACATAGTGTGATCTCCGTGCCAGAAAAATTTTTTTTATTTGTGTGGCTGTGTATTATATATTATAATAGAAAAACTTTAAGAATATATTTATAAAAAATTAATTATTATATGCAGGACATCAATTAATTCTATGATAAAATATTTTTTTATAAATTTTGTGTCTTGCCTAAAGCTAGAAGTTTCATATTTTCATGAACTGGACATTTACACACTCGATGTGTTCCTCCTGAACCGGCCAGAATACAATAATCTGGTCGGAGCGAACAAAATTTTGTAAAACCGATTTCAACAGTTGAATTCTTATCCTTGAATTTTAAAAAAATATTTTTTAAATTTCCTAACACTAATTTTTTTGAGCACAGTATTTTTCTTCATCTATTTTAACTGATTTTACATCTTTTTGTCCTGGCATCATCAAACTTTCGTCATCATTATCAAAAAAAAATTTACTTTCTCAACTGTCTTATGCGGTAATTTTCGGCCTTTAAAATTAATAATAATTATTATTATTAAACACAAATATTTTAAAACAGTATTTTTTTACACATAAATATTTGTATAATTATAGAAACCTTTTCTTATTCCAGGCGTTGACAAAATTCCTTTTTGATCTCGTAATACTCTTCCTTTTTTAATCATGAATATTGAAGTGCCCATTATTTTTGCTATCTTATAAGCACTTAAATGTTTTGGTAATAACGTTAGAAGTTGTACTTTTTCTTCTTGAGATATATCAATTCTGTGAAATTTGTCTTTAAGTTTCGAAACTAACCGAGAGTTTTTATAAATTTTTAAAATAAAAAATTTAAAAAAAAATTTTTGTTATGATTATTCAAAAGTAGAATCAAAAACGAAACTTTTTTGTTCCTGTCGAATGAAAATTTTGATAATTCATAACGGAAAAATTTGGCCTAAAAAAATACGTATCTCTTTTTTTCAATACAGAATAAAAAAAATATTTTTGGCCAATTTTAAGAGGTCGACTGAAATCTTACATGGAATTGTCCATATGTACAATAAAATAAATAATAATATATTTATAATAATTTCTCAGTCATAAACAGTTGCAGAAATTTATAAAATTTCAGACTATTTCCGTTCTCACGAGACTGTCGTGAGAAAACGAATCGTCAGCAAAACGCAACGTTCAAAGTGCCGCGTATTTTTTCCTACTCCTGAATTCAGAAAATTCTTAGTTAACCAAACTATCTCACCTTGGAGGCGAAGCATGGACTAGAGACTAGTCGAAAAATTTTAATTAATGGTGTACAACTTCTTGACTCTTCCGAGCAACACCTCTCCTAGATTTAGCCTGACAAGTGCTGTGGGATTCAAGAACGACGAGACTAAGCCCGTCTGCGAGTCGGACCCCCGTGTAGAACTAGCGAAATATCTAGTAATACGAAAGGCGGACAATAAACAAAATTAAACCTTCTAACGGACGAAGTCCGTGCAAAACTATAGTCGGGTAAAATTCGAAAAATTAATGTAATTTAATTATCTGAATTTTGTCTCTGACTGGCCAGTCTGTGCGCGTAGCGCTTGCGCCGTCCGGATATAGTGGCTTACAATCTAATCTTTAAACACGAAAATTGTATTATACTAAATTTGTATTTACATTTTACACTCCATTTTTGAATAAATTCCGACTTATAGAAAACAAATTTCTTTTACTTACCTTCAGTTAACCTCCCTTTTCTTACAACTACATCAATTTAACAGCAGTAACGGTAACTTTTAAAAGAAGAAATAGCGATCCTACATAATTAAACAGGGCCTTACTGACCCAGGCAGCTTGGTGCATCCCCAAACTAGAACTAATAGAGCCATCTCAAAATAGGAAACAACAGAATATTAATTTTTGGTTTGTAACAAAAGAAGTAAAAAATTTAGAATAAAAAATTTAGATTTCGAAACGTTGGAGTAAATAAATATTTTATTCATTGTCCGAATGTTTTCGTTTAATTTGCCTTAATTTATAGAAGTAAAAAATATATTTGCGACCGATGTCTTCATTACTTTATCAGAGCAGAATGTAAGTAAACATGTAGGCGAGTACCAAACCATTGAATGCAGAATTAACATACCTCATCCTGGAAAGAATTTTATTCAATTTAAAAATCATGGAAGAAAAGAAAAACTCCCATTTGTGATGAACTCAGATTGTGAATGCCTTCTAAAACCCTTTAGAGATGAAGGAAATACTACTAATACGGAAATTATTCAACGACATGAAATTTTGCGCATTGGATATTATGTTAAGGGCATCTGGGAAATAATAGTGTTTTCGTGATCGACCTCTCATTTAAAAAGAAAATAATATTTTAAGTCGGGAATTTTTGGTAAATAAAGATGAACGCTCTGGGACTAGCGGCCCTCTCGATATTTTGCAAAATTTTGGTAAATAATAATTGAAAAAAATGGTTAAACATAGGGAAAAATGGGATTTTTGAAGGTTTGGTATCACCGTCTCATTTTGAGAGGATAAAATATTTCTGGTTCATATTTGGAGAGGTGATAGAAGAAGACTCACTGAGAAGCGGTCCTCTCCGTTTTTGCAATAATTTTGCGAGAAAATTATTTTATTTACGATTAAAAATGAAGTAATTTGAGGTTGGAGACATTTTCGTAGCTCAAGTCGCGGTCACTACGAGAATTGGCGCCACCTCCTTGACCACTGACACATAGATCCACCTGTCTGTGTGCTCGCCGCCATATTGTCCCACACTTTCGCCAAAAATTAAACTTTTGTAATTACGTTTTTCAGTATTTATTTCAAAAATTACTTGCAAATTTCGAGAATATTCAAAATCAGCACGAATTCCTCTAATTATCCTGATAAATCTGAACGAGATATCTCTAACTACTTAAAAGTGAGACGACAGGCGGGAAAACACTTTTTGGGAACAATTTTTCCCGGATACCCTTAAATGTAGCTATGATGACTCACTTTCCGGTTACAACTCATGGCATCTTTAATCATTATTTCAGATTCCTATTATTAGTTCAATTTGTTTATGAATTATGAAGAATAGGAATTGAAAAGTACAGAAGGACATTTATTTTATTTCACACGTCGAAAAATTCCATGTCCCTGAAAATACCATGGAAATTTTGAAACTTTTTTTTATCAGTTTAGAAGCATTTAAGCCCCTGGGAGCAAAGAAATTCGAAAACAACCTTATTAAAGGCAAATCCAATTTGTGAAATGGAAACAAACCAAAAGGTTAAAAAACGATGCACTAAATTCGTAATTTTGAAACACCCTTTATTCTCACAAAAATTAACATTGGAACACTTTTATATAAAAATGCTAAATTAGAGTGTCAAAGTTTCCAATGAAATCAAATTTCACAATGAGCAATTAAAAGCAGTAAGTAAAATAACAAATTAAAATGATTTGTACATACATGTACATACAAATCAATTATTTCAACAATTTACAAATATTGTCTTAATCAATCAGTCCTTTTAAATGATACCAACTATTAGACTATGTAACTTTTTAGAACTCTAATAAATCAAATAAATTTTTAAAAATTTGTCGTCTAAAATGGATCATACATCTTTTTTTTCAAAAACTGAATTCATATTCATGACAAATTTTAAAGCAATTCTATCACTTTTAAAATGTAAATCCGCCATATTAGATCTGCCATTTTGAATTTGTAAAAACGGACTTCAAATTTGAAATCAGCGATCCTAAAAACTCCCGATTAAAGACTTTCATGGCAATCCAATTGATTTTTCACTTTTTCATCCGCCATATTGGATCCGCCATTTTGAATTTTAAAAAAATTGTGAAAGTTAAGGCTGTTTCGAAATTGCAAATTTAGTGTTTCGTTTTTAACCTTTTTGTTTGTTTACATTTCACAACTTGGACAATAATCCCAATATGTATGTGATTATTGCATATGGGTGATTCTTCTAAAAGTGATACTTTTAAACGTCAGTTTTTCAATTTATTTTTTTTAATTATATGATTTTTTCTTTTAAAACTACTTAATTTCATACCTAAGAATAAGATTTTTAGGTTGTACAAAATTAATTCTTTAAAATATTAAAGTTTTTCTCTTTTTTGAAAAAGATTATTATTGTTGCTTCAGTAGATTAATTTTATTTAATTCGCGAGTTTTCATGTTAAAAGACCACAATAATATCGTTCACAAAATCGAAAATAAAATTACACTGCTTAAAAATAATAATTATACATTTTAATACCGAATATATTTAATTCGATTAAAATATAAATTTATTTAAAGTATTTGATTTAATGGTAATTTGGGTTAATTTTTTTCAAAGAAATACAGGTAAATACTAAAAACAAAAGAAAAACTTGTCTATTTCAAGGAAAAGGCTTCGGAGATAAAAAATAAATTATTTTTTCATTTATTTATATTAGGGCACAATTAAAATATGTTTTTTAGTAAAATATACAAATCTCACACTCTCATTTTATTATAAGGCAACATGATTTTTAAGAAGGAAATAAATTTCTAATAAAAGTGCGAATTTTTGGTTTTAATTATGTTTAATTCTATAAACTCAAATACAATATATACTGTTGTATATACCAATCGATCCGTTTTAATGCAACAGATAAAATTATTTTTAAAAAAGAGTAAATTTTTATTGTACTGGAATATAATTTTGATGAAAGAACTGAATTTTTGATAAAAAAAGGTAATTTTCCTGCTTTAATTATCATTAACTCTATAAACTCTCATACAATTTATACTTTATATATACCAATCGATTCGTCTTGATGTAAAGAATAAGATTTTATTATATATTAACTTCAATATTCAATTTAAACAAATTTTTTTTTTGAAAAAAGTAAAAAAAAATTTTTATAGATTTTTTAATGTCCATCAATCCATTTCGAAATATTTTTATGATAAATATGCCTAGCAATTTTTAGCCGAATTCGTTGAAACCTCTTCGAGTTATCGTGTTCACAAAAAACGGGATCCCCACACACATTCCCACATACACACACATACATACATCCGGACAAATGTTCAGGGTCTTAAATAACACAGTCCTATATAGAAGAAAATTTATTTAAAGGATTTTTAAAAATTTTATAAATTAAATGACTACAAAGCTTCCTCACGAGGAAGCAAAAAAACCATAAAATTTAGTTTCCTTATAGAAGTCCTATTGGTGACAAGTATAAAAGGCTTCGGAGATGAAAATATTTTAGTTATTACGTAAATTTAGTTAAATGAAATTATTTAATATTTTTTTTAAATGATAAATAACTAGGTCACCAAATTCATCTGCGAGAAATTTCGTTTCTTTTAAATATGGCGAGGGTAGCATTGAGGTGGTAAACGATTATGTCCATTTCGTTGTTACATTCCATAGATCTGGTTCATTTTCTCTGGCTGCCTGTGGAGAAACCGCGAAGCGCTGCAAACATTGCCGTTGGTTCCATTCTTAGAACAATTCAAGCAATCAAGATCGGTTCATGGTCGTCATTTATGAAGATGTTTGACAATCTTTCTATAAGCATTCTGAGTTATGGCTGGGTAAATTTGAGTCTACGTTAACTGAATTATATTGAAAAAGTTCAAGTCTTCTTTCTGAAAAGTTTACTTTTTCTACCGACATGTACTTCGGGTTACACAGTCAGGTTAGAAACAGGAGCCGTCCACATGGCCTACAGGGTTTTTAAAGGCATAATATCTTGGTTAAACAAAATATCAAAAATGGAGTGTTCCCGCTACCCTAAATTATGTTTACAAAAATTAATGAAACTAGGAAAGAACAAACCAAATAATAAATTCAACTGCATGATTAAATTAAAGTAGTTTTATTAATCCTGCTGTTTAATGGATACGTGGGAAGAAATTGGTTAAGATTCTTTACATCTTGACTGCAAATTTTTATTAATAAAAATTCAAAGACTATTTAACCCATTAACGCCTGAAACCTCTGACATTTTGTGTTTAATTTAAGATATAATTTTTACATTCTCATCACATGAGAAAGTATTAGTTTTGGTCGAAAATTGACTTTCGCTAATTTCATGAAATCTCGACGTTTTGGGGTCCCCTGAGTCCGAAAAACATGGTCTAGAAAAAGTGTCTGTCTGTATGTCTGTCTTCGTGTCTGTAGACACAATGGTGTTGCCACGACAACTCTTGAAAAACTTATTGCATTAACTTGCAACTTTGCATGCACAAAAATAGTGTTAAAATACAGATCGAGTTCGTTAGCCAGCCATTTTCGTCAAAAACTACGCAAACTACGGTAGTTTCAAAATTTTGAAAATTCAATTTTTTCAAATTTCAGAATTTTTATTTATATATTACTTTAGATTAGGTTAATACAAACAACTTTCCTCTAGAACATTTTTTCATAGAAAGTCAAATTTCGAAGTTACAGGCTCTTAAACAGTATAAAAATACTTAAAAATCAAAATTTTTCAAAGAGAAAAAAATTATTACATTAATTCCCACATATTCTGACCTCATTGTACTCAAAAAACGCTCACATTAGCAAAAAACTAGTATTTTCCGGAAAAACCATCGTATATATATATATATTTTTTATCATTTTTTTAACAAAAAATCCATATTCCGACAAAGTTATCTACAAAACTATTGCCTATGGGAGCTTGCTACCACAGACTTTTTTTCGCGTCTTACCGTCAGCTACAACTTTGCTGTTGACAACTTTTCACTTAACTTAAAACTTTTCGATTTTTTTGCAAAAAACTAATTTTTTATTATATTCATTTTAACTATTAATTTTTTTATATTTGTTGTAATTTTTAGTTAATGCAAAAAATAAGTAAAATTTTTAAAAACGTTTAAAATTTTGATTGGTTTTGTTGTAAACTACTGATTTTAATAAATTTTTAAATATTTAGAAAATCAATGAAATTTTTTAATACATTTGGTCTGGTCGGACCCCGTTATTATTCATTATTTTATTAGTTTATATAGTTTTTTGTTCCACAGACGTAAAAATCAATTCCTCTTTATGTTCATCTAAAAAATTTGCTTCCTCCTGCGAAGTATTTTTAATTTACAATCCTGCAATTGTTTTTATTTAGAAGTGAGAACATTTTTTTGTAATCATTGTATGTTTTATTATTTTATTGTATACGGCATATTAGTTATTAATTGTTTCATATTTGTTTTATATTATAAAAATAATGAATATCTTAAAATGCTTTCACAGTAAATTAATTAAACACACACTGATTACACGAAATTGTTCATTCTTTTAAATAAAAATATTTGTATAATTGTTAATTTAAAAATTACACATTCTTAATAACAATTTTGTAAACAATAATTTGATTTATTTGTGTTCACACCCTCCCCCCATATTGCAATTTAATTCATAAGAAGTGTTTTCATTAGTATCATCTAAATTCTAATACTTTTAGATTATTATAGCTTCTTCAGCAAATCATGTTTCTGCTAAAAGAGTTAGTATTTAAATATAATTTCACAATTTTACTCATAGACACCAAAAATATACATTTAAGTCTACTTAATCTCGCAATCATAACCAAAAACATGTGATGAGAATGTAATCCTTAAAGTCGTAGCAACCCGTGTAGAAATTGCCCTACTACGGCCGTATTAGGGATGAAACACACGACCCGACCTGGGCCAGATAGGGGCGACACTCAAATGTGGATTTCCTGATCAGGGTCATACCGGGCCGTGTGTTTCATTCCCTAATAGGGAAGGCCCGATCTGTCCCTGATCTGGGCCATAGCGAAATTTCCACACGGGAACTTTAAGAAAAAGAAATGTTTTTTTTTAATAATTTTTTTCTTACTGAAGATGTTTTGATTAAATGAATACAAGTGTCACAAATTGGCACAAACTTATAAAACTTTCAAAATATGCGAAAGCGGAAATAAAAAAAACACGATTGCGACTTCAAAATGGAACTAATTTGAGAAAAATTAATCAATTATTTTTATGTTGCACGGATTTAGACAAAAGCAATGAAATGTAATAGAACTTAGTGTTTATATGTTTTTAAGGTCGCTCATCACGAATATGTACTCGGATTTTCAAAATTCAAAATGGCGGATCCAATATGTCAGACAAAAATTTTTAAAATTTACTCGATTCGCTTGAATTTTGTTATTCAGAGATTTTTGGGGTCGCTGATTATAAATCTGCAATCGAATTTTCAAAATTCAAAATGGAGGATCCAATATGGCTGACGAAAATTAAAA
Source organism: Leptopilina myrica (nomen nudum) (assembly GCA_032872475.1). Taxonomy (NCBI): domain Eukaryota; kingdom Metazoa; phylum Arthropoda; class Insecta; order Hymenoptera; family Figitidae; genus Leptopilina; species Leptopilina myrica (nomen nudum). The sequence goes on from CM065460.1 coordinate 10,735,081, forward strand.
AAATCTCCTTGATTCGCTTGAATTTTGTTACTCAGGGGTTTTTTTGGGTCGCAGATTATGAATCTAATATGGCCATTAAAAATTGTTTAAATCAAATCTAGCCGCCTGAAATTTGTTACTCAGTGGGTTTTGGCGTCGCTGATCATGAATCTGTACTTGGACTTTCAAAATACAAAATTGTGGATCATATCTGTCCAACAAAAATTATTTAAATCAATTCTAGTCGACTCAAAATTTGTTAAATAAGGACTTTGCCGTCGGAATAAAGCAAAAACAAATAAAATCCATCAGAAGTACACATCGAAAAAATTGTTGGTCTAAATGCAATTGGCTTAGCTCTGATGAATTGTTTCAACACTATCTTAGCATAAGACTTAATATTGCATAACTTATATCCTGACATTGTTAATGAAACAATTTGAGATGACAGATATGGAGTAGTTGACCAATAACATGGAATTTTAGCTTTAATATCTTTAGAATAAACTTTTTCACCCATGATCAGTTTTTGTCTGCCATATTGGGTCCGCCATTTTGTATTTTGAAAATTCACTTATAGATTCACAATCAGCTACCCCAAAAACCCCTGAGTAACAAAATTCAAGCGAATCGAGTAAATTTTTAAAACTTTCGTCAGCCATATTGGATCCGCCATTTTTAATTTTAATTTCTTTAGTAAGAAAAAAAGTATTTAAAAAAAATTTAATTTTTTTTGCAATTTGATGAACAAAATTTGCTATATTTAATTTTCTTTGCGATAAGTTTAAAATCTGAGTACGGAATCTTTTAGAGCGACCACGAAAACGTAAGAAACGCTTCAGTTATTTTCAGAGAGCATGTTTAGTATATAAAATTATATCTTAAATTAAACACAAAGTAGATTCTTGAACAGGTATGTTTGCAGAGTGATTTTTGATGAAAAAATTTTTTTCACTAAGATGCAACCTACCCCTTTTGCAAAATGGATGGGAAGTCTATTTATTATTTCTTGTCCGTCTTGTAAGTACTTATTCGCGCCTATTAATAAGCAGTTGAGTAATAATTTGTTCACATATGATAACTGTCTTGATGTATTGTCTTCGTGCGATTGTAAGGTAATAAAAATCTTTGTTGATGTAATTGTTAAAGTCCTGTCTACACGTTTACACTGAAAGAAATGCTTTCGAGAATTCAGCCATAAACTTCTAGTTAAGGATTTTTGTTGAACTAGTCATACAATCTGTCAGATTAGCACATAAGTTTGGTTATGTTAGACATGTGAAGGCTGATTCACACTTACTGTCCTTTGTTTCTGTCATTCGTATGGCTGTATTAACCAAACTGTTTTGGCAGTTGTATGCCATTATAATACAGTGATTAATTCTGGCAGAATCAGTCATAATTATGGCAGTAATGACGAAAAATTTCTTTCAGTGTAAATTAAATTAAAAAAGTAAGGTGGGAGCTGGTCATATTACGTAAAGTTGTTTAAAGTAGTATATTTTGTGAGTTATTTTTAATATTTATTATATTTTTATAGAAACCACAGATGGTGGTAAGACAAGTATAAATAAATAAGTGCTAAATTTTGACTATGGAAATTGATAATAATTATTAAAGAGTAGATTTTGTAAAATAAATCCAGACATCAAAAATGTAACTATCAGAAGAATCCCCCATTTGTGTAAGTATACATTTGTCCGTGATTTGTGCGCAATTGTGCTATAATACTACTGTGCATGCCTGACATTGTTAAAATACTACTGCGCATCCTCGTATTGATAGGATACTACTAAGCATGCGTCATATTGATACAACACTACTGCGCATGCCTGACGTTGATAGGACATTATTGCGCATGTGTGAAATTGTTAGAATACTACTTCGCATACGTGACATGGATGTGTTTTATGTATATGTCGACGTCCACATGAAAAGGGCCCATTTTGGCACTATTGGACTTATCTGTATGGGCGAATTCCTTGCAAAATTACGAAAATTTTGAGTGGTCATACAACTTTTTTGGTCAAAAATTCGATGAGTTACAGAATTTCAAAGTTTATAGTGACAAATACCTCATTTCGAGAAAAACGGAATTAAAGCTTGTGATACCTATTAATTGTGATATCTCTGGTTCTTCTGGAAAGTTATTCAGATAATAATTGTTTTCAGATCAGGGCACCTTAAAGATGAAAAACCAAAAGGTTTCAAATTTTTAAAACCACCCCCCCCCTTAATTTTGAAAATACATAAAACCTACAAAATGGGCCCTTTTCTGAAAAAGACGATTGTCTTATTAAAAAACCATTTTTGTACAAGGTTTATGATTGGAAACGATTTTATTGTGTCATTTGAAAATAAAGAATAAAAATTAAAACTTATTTAAAATTTTTTAAAAGTCTCTATTATGAATAATTTGCCGAAATATCGAAATTTTCACTTCTACGACTACGTAATCAAAGACTCTAACATCAATATCTCTGGTTCTTTTGGGAAGTTATTCAGATAATAATTGTTTTTAGTCCAGGGCACAATAAAGATGAAAAACCAATAGGTTTAAAATTTTTAAAACCACCCCACACCCTTTTCTGTTTGAAAATACGAAAAACCGACAAAATGGGCCCTTTTCTAAAAAGGCGATTTTCTTATTAAGAAACCATTTTTGTACAAGATTAATAATTGGGAACATTTTTATTGTGTCATTTGAAGGTAAAGAATAGAAATTAAACTTATTAAAACATTTTTAACAGGTTTTATTATGAAATTTTGACGAAATATCGACATTTTTTACATCTACGACTACGTAATCAATGACTCTAACATTAATATCTCTGGTTCTTCTCGGAAGTTATTTAGATAACAATTGTTTTTAGTTCAGGGTACTTTAAAGATGACAAATCAAGAGGTTTTAATTTTTTGACCCTCCATTTCAAAAATACGGAATATTTTTGCAAAGGACCGACAAAATGGGCCCTTTTCTTTTTCTAAAGAACCAATAAAGTTAAACACTTAAATTAACGATAAATTAATGAAAACCTCATGATTTGACTTGTAAAAACATGTAGATTAATAATAAAAAATAAAAAAAAATTAAGGTTTTTCTCAAAAAAGTATTAAATTGCAAATAACTCGAAAACTAGAACCGATCAAATGGGCCCTTTTTATATGGATGTCCACATATGTGTATTGTATATGGTATGTGTTTTTTGGACGTGTGTAAGTGAAGTATTCTTAAATATTGTTAGACATATAAAATACTGTGTGAGTCGGTCCGGTCGGTCGTTCTACAACTTAATATAATAAGAAATATTTATGAAAATAATTGAATTCTTTTAAAAAATTTTATTAAAACTTTTAAGAACAGTTGCATTTTTCGCAGAATTTATTTAAATCTGTATTATTAAAAATAATTGAAATCCTGCGATGAGTTTTAATATTTATAAAAGTAATTGAATTCTTGCAACGATTATTATTAAATTTTTAAAAAATGTGACGAGATCGGAAGAAAGGAACCTTACTGTAAATTAAAATCAGTTTTTATTAAATATTTTAGTTGTAGTAAAGACTTAAACATTAATAAATCCAATTGACAGTTGATCCTTTATTTGTTTTTTTCATTTATAAAATTTTAAACATAACCTCTAATTTTTTGCTTCTAAGGTCCCGTTCTTCACATCGCATCACAAATAATTGAATTCCTGAGAAGAATTTTATTTTTTTTTTAAATAATTGAATGTTTGCAAAGAATTTTATAAACATTTTTTTAATTTATTAAATTCTTTTGAGAAATTTCGTATAAAATAGTTGACATTAAAAATTATTTTATTACGAAAAAAATTGTAAAAATAATCTCATTGCTTTAAAGATTTTTATCCAGACAAGGCCTGAAATAAATAAAAATGAATGAATGAAAACATTTTTGCAAAGAATTTCATAAACATTTTTTTAAATTATTCAATTCTTTTGGGAAATTTCATATTAAATAGTTAATATTAAAAATCATTAAGTTACGAAAAATTTGTGAAAATAATCTGATTGTTTGCAAGATTTTAATCCAGACGATGCCTAGAATAAATGAAAATAAATGAAAAAATAAAGTAGACAAAATTGACAGTGTTGGAATTTTGTTATTTGATATGTTTTTATTTTGCGAAATAGTTTATGCAATATCAAGCTTTATATTGCATGTAGCCAACAGTCGTATATCTAATGACACCGTAGAATTTATTGTGAACCAATCGTCAATACATTTTCTGACTTTCTACGCTTATTTTAGAGAAAAAAACATATCTCCCGTTACATGGCAGCTAAAGACTCTCTTTTTATAGTTACAGAGCGCAGAATTACATTTTAAATTAAAGAGTCAAACTACATTCGTTTTAAAAAGCTTTATCTGCAAACATTAAGTTCACTTTATTGACATTCTATGGATAATTGAAATTTTTAAATCCACTTTTTATGTACAATTTTGAATTGTAGTTTACTATAAATTACTTTCCTGAGATTGAGCTTATTAATGTTTTCAATTTTTTTCCTTTTTAAAAATAATTTAGGTTTCTAAAATGTAATAATTTTCATTAGTAAATATATTGCATCATGCATATTTTTGTTGTTACTCAATTATTATTATTTACAGTAATTTTATAGTTTATGGTAATAATAATAAAATATGAACTATACACTAAAAAAATGGATATTAAGCTTCATTATCTAGATATTAAGGGGGTCATCCCATGCGATAAAGAAAATTTTCGATATTTGACATCCTAAGAAAGTTACAGCACTGAGAAGATAAGATTATACGTTTTAACATCTATAATATTAAACCGATGTTAAATGTCCTGAAAGTCGACCGGACCTCGTTCGCTGAACGAGGTTAGAAACATTAAGTGTCGATGTTCATGGGAGATTGCGTAGATGTTCAAGTGTCCACATAAACAAAACATTAAACATCAACCTTTAGCAAAAATTAAACTCCAAATATTGACTTGCGATGTTCAGTCAATATTCAGACAATGTTGGTTTTTACGTGTATAATTATCAAACGAAATTTTGATAACTATGCGAAAATACACACAATTTTCCTGATATTACACATATTATAGGCTATTACAGAACTATTACATAGTATTACCGATTATTGTGGGATATTACATGTACATTATGTGATAGTAAACTAACATAATAATGCTATATTACTTTATAACGTGACTATTCCATGACTATCACGTGAGAAGCGTATCAAAAGTTTCCAAATTTAACAAGGAATTTGACAATATACATAAGTTTAGTACTGTAGTGTTGAGTTTCTAGTAAAAGTTCCTATGGAATAGTAATATTATTCTACTTTCATATTAAAAATTACTATTCATTGTAAAATGTACTTTGCATGAAGTGAATATTAATATTTCTGGTAGTAAAAATTACTAATAGTAATTAATACAGTAGTCACTTTCAAAAATTGCTTAAAGAATTTTAATTTTTACATCGTCATTGTAAATTTTTTTAAATTTTGTATTACTTTTAACATTCGATATGTTATGAATATTACTCGTAGAAATTCTAATAATTAATACTACGGAAAATAAAGATTGCTTCTGCAAGAAGCAACTTTTCCTATTGCAGAGCGAACTTTTTGCTCGAAAAAGTAGTAATCCGTACCACTACTATTACACACCTGTGTGTGTGTGTGATCACGTCACTACTGTCATGCGCAGCAACTGTAGCCTGACGTCAGAGTGATCCAACATTTCTAGGTTACAAGAAGAAATAAGCCATCTGATTTTAAAGAAACTCATTTAAAAAATCGAATATTTTCAATGTCAGCAAGTGAAATGATGTGTTTAATTCGAAATTTATCAATGATGATTGGTCATTTAGTACCGATTCGAAACATTGGCGACTTATAATTCTTTTGCAGCACATAACATTATGTGTGAGTTCAAAGTGTTGTCAATTCGGTTGCGTTGACCTCTTAGATTACACGATAAAAGAATATCTAACTCTATTGCAAGAATTATTTCCAAATTGCTTTAAACCAAAGCACTACTTCCTCATTCATTACCCGAGAGTAATGCGATTATTAGGCCCATTTTGGCATGTTGCTTGTATGAACTTCGCAAATAACTTGCGAATTGAAAAACTTGTTAGTTACTTCTTGGATCTCTTTTAATGGATAAGTAGTTAAGCCAGGAATGATTTTAGTTCATTTTAACGAAGATGAATCAGAGTTTTACTTTATTCCTCACACATTAGTTAATTAATTTTTAATGAACTTCAAATTAATAAATAAAAAAATAAATAAAATCATTAACAAGATGCTTAGTATTAATGCGTGCGATTTTCTAGGTTTCATTAGATATAAGTTAGGTACCCTGTAAAAAAAAGGATTGAAAGTACGGGATTCCGCATTGAGAGTGACTACCCTTCAATGCGGTATTCGCGAAATAGCGCATTGGGTGTCGTGGTGAATGCGGTATTCAAGGGGTCCCAATGCGGTGCAAGTTTTAAGCTTTAAAAAAAAAGAAAATACGTGACAGGAGTAAATAATTAGTGTCAGTGTATCAAAATACGAGTTAAAGGAATGAAAAAATACTAATAGTGAGTGTGAAAATGAAGTTTAAAGAAAATAAGGTAAGATTAACTGTTACATATGAGTCCAATGCGGCATAGGCTGTTTTCAATGCGGCGCATAATCGGTATATATAGTTCGCGCTCTGCAGCGGCGCTCTCTTCTTTACCAACAACGGATTCTTTCTATTCAAATGGTAATTTTGAAAATAATAAAAAATAATATTAACTAAAAATTAATAATGTATTTCAATCAATCAAAAAATCTTAAGAGCGTTCGACGGTCTCTAAAATTTGTAGGTTATGTGCGACTTACAGTTATCGCCCAAGAAAAACGGCACTGCCTGTTTGAAATCACATGAATTGAGTAAACAACCGTTTTCAAACTAGTATGTTTCTCTGCACACAAGCACTTTTTACAAAATCTGACAACGTCCATTTGTCAAAAATGTTTTTAATTATCTGAATTCAAAAGATTTTGTTAATTCATGCAGAAACGCGGTTTCAGGATTGGAAATACTAAAGTAATGTAATGACAAACGGCAAGACGTGTGTTACATCCATTTTGCCAGTAGAGGGCAGAAGCAAGCAGGGAGCGAAAAGGCTCAGCTGTCAAAATGATTCGCATTACATTGCATTTTGATAGATATTTTGGGCAAATATCATATGAATATTTTTCTAAGCAGTGAAGGAGTTAATATTTATAATAAAATTCAAATTTATTTATTAACAAATATATAAGAAATTTAACAAATTTTATATATAAATTTAAATAAAAATTAAATTAAAGGAAGTTTTGAATTGTTTTAGTAAAAGATGTGAAATTAATTGAATTTTGTAAGAATTCTTTAAAAACGAGGATTCTAAATTTTTTTTTAGATCAACTAAATAGTTTTAGTGAAAGATGTGAGATTAATTGAATTTTATAACAATTTTTGAAAACCAAGGTTTTAAAAAAAAACTTTAGAACAATTGAATATTTGAAAGTGTTTAATTCACAAAGTGTAAAAAAATGTTAACTTTCGTCAAATTTTACTAAAATAGGATTTATATTTTCGATAATTTTGTATAAGTTTTTGTGACAATTCGAAATAAAATCAACGAATTTTTCAACATTTTGGTACTTTTAATTGAATAAAACGAAATTGTATTTTAAACCTGATTAAAAACAATTTTTTGGAGTTGTACATATCTGTATTTTAATCTTTGAAGTTTATTTATTAAAAAATATCAGTTAAATTAAAAATGTATCAAATATCATTTAATAACTTTTTACTTTAATATTTATTTTTAACTAAATATCAAATTTTTATATTACTTTTAAAATTACATTCTTATTTGTTAATAATTTTTTACATTTAAATGGAATAAATGAAATATATTTTCAAAATTACCATTTGAATAAAAAGAATCCGTTGTTGGTAAAGAAGAAAGCGCCGCTGAAGAGCGCGAACTATATATACCGATTATGCGCCGCATTGAAAACAGCCTATGCCGTATTGGACTCATATGTAACAGTTAATCTTACCTTATTTTCTTTAAACTTCATTTTCACACTCACTATTAGTATTTTTTCATTCCTTTTTACTCGTATTTTGATACACTGACACTAATTATTTACTCCTGTCACGTATTTTCTTTTTTTTAAAGCTTAAAACTTGCACCGCATGGGGACCCCTTAAATACCGCATTCACCACGACACCCAATGCGCTATTTAGCGAATACCGCATTGATGGGTAGACACTCTCAATGCGGAATCCCGTACTCTCAATACTTTTTTTTTACAGGGTAGGGTTCGAATCTGTATAGATGTTAAGATTTTCCGATATGTTATGTTGTTAATTGTAAGAATGAATGTGATAAAAGAGTGAAACTTATTAATAATGAATAATAATACACATGTAGAGTGTTAATTACTAGAAAAAATATTTTTTGGACGCACTGATTATTTTATTTTTATTTATACAAAGAAAACGAGAAAATATATAGCTCTCTACACCAGCATTACACTGGACATTTTAAATATTACTAGGCGTTTAATAAAATGTAGATTCCTTGAAGTAAATTATACTTTTTCAAAAAAGTAAAAAGTCTTTGAAAAAGAAGCAAAAGTTACTATTTCTCGAGCAGTTTCAAAATTACTACTTTCAAGTAGTAATTTTTCATAGAAAATAGTATAATTATTACTATTTATTTTTCTCCGTGTATAAACACAGAATGCAAATATAATGTTCGTCTCTATTATTTTATTATTAATTTTTATAAATATAACTTTATTACTAAATCAACTTTTGGATTGTAATTGACATTAATTATTATTAATTATTATTAATTGAAATTTTACTTATTTTATTAAAATTAGTAATAAATCAAAACATTAACTGTCAAGTTCAGCGGTATATTTCTGTATAAATATTATATATTATTAAATTGAAATTCTCCAATTTTGGAATTTTGTTTCTAATTGCAAAAGTGAAATAATTAATAAAACGCAATACATGTATGTAGTAAAATTTCGCATAGAGGTATATTTTAATGGGCATATATGTGACGTATTGATTTTATATAAATTCTCTTATATCTCTCTCACTCTTTAGTTAACATCGGATACAAAATTAAAAAGATATTTTCTTTAAGCTATTAAAGAAATAATAGAAAAGTTTAAAATAATCTTTTCAGTAAAATTGCTTCCTTGTTAATGTCGCAACCTCGGTGAGGAGGAAAATAAAAGTTGAATGACTATTGCATAGCAAATCTGTTTTTCACACTTGATATCGTCAAGTTAAAAACGGACGTGGCGCATCAATTGTCATTGCCTGGTAAAACATATTATTCTTGACATACTTTAAAAAAAAAATTTCGAAAATTTTTAGTGTATTAATTTATTATTTACGGATATAATAAATATTAATAATTTAAAATTTTTTTAAAGTAATAATAATTACAGTATATAACAATTATTATCTATCTATATGAATGAAATTAGACTTATTTTGTCTGTACATTGCCCAGAATTAATTATTTCTAGTATAATTTATTGTTTTGAACAATATTTTTTCCATATATCGACGCCTCCCGTTCATAATATAATGCTTATTGAAAAGCGAATGCAAGATGATTCTTATTCACTTTTTGGTGCAAGATAATGCTTATTCGATTTCCCGTGCAATAAAATGTTTATTCAAAATTGTGTGCAAAACAATTGCCACTGACAGAACAATAAATGTAACCCTAAATCTTCTTATTAATATTAAATTGCAATTAAATATCTGAAAATTTCTGTATGTGTCTATTGTTATAAGAAACTTTAAACACTATTAAAATTACAATTTATATTCTTATTCATTTTTATTATTAAATTAAAAAAAGTAGTTAATTGTACCAAAACAATTATTATCGCAGTGTTTCTAATTTTTACAAATAAAATCAAACTTATGTCAGTACGCAGTACAAACATAGCTTAACAACAATGATCATTAAATGGAAATTATAATGATTTATATTATTTACTTTCAAAAAATCAGAATTATTTTGAAAGTCCTAATTGAAAAATTAGGAAAAGAAATTATTCAAATCTTTTACCTTTTTCTCAATACAATTTAACATTCTGTAATATAATTAAAAAAAATTTTGTATAATAAATAAAGAAAATATATTATTTTGGATTATCAACCAAAATTTTGTTACAAAACTTTAATTTTTTTGGTATAAAAAATGAAAGAAGTTTGCGTGATGTAGATTTATCAATAATTATTACAAGATTATAAATTTTTGTTTGAATGAAGAAAAGAAAATTGCATAATTTCTCTTTCTCAATGACAATTATTTTGAAAATATTCAAATTTTTCATTACAAATAGAGTGAATTTGGGTATTACCGTGGGTGCGTGAGTTACCGTGGTTTTGATATTTTTGTCAAATTTTATCATTTATGCTCCAATTTGTTAACCCAAAAAATTCAGATAGTTACTTTCATATTGTACACGTGTTCAATAAATAAAAAATTATTGTTATTTCACTAACATTTCTCGTTTAAAAAATTTTTTAATTTCGTAGGTGCGGATAGTTTGATAAATTGCTTATTGTAATGCAAAAATACAGCTTTATATAAATCGCTTTTTTTATTATTAATACTTTTAAACTTGTTAATTTTTGTATATTCGATTAATTAATGTATTTTTAAAGTCAAAACTTCGTGGTAAATTTTGATTAAACGTAGTTTTATTTTTATTTTATTAACACGGTAATTAGACAACGTTTTGAATTTGTGCACCAAATACCGTGGGTCGTTATTATCATTACAAATAACATGTAAAGTGACAAATCGTGCTTTTCAAGTTAAAGGAGAACCGCAGGAATTAAAAAATAATTTCAAAGTGATTTAGACCAAATATTATTGTTATTTTAATAATAATTACTATTTTCATAACAAATATTTAATTAAATGTTATTAGGTACTAAAGAAATCACTAAATAAAGTTATTAATAGATTTATAACGAATTCTGTGATTATTATTAGTATCTGCTAAAATATAAGAATATTTATTGTTAAATTAATAAACTATTGTTTCAAATTTGCTTAATTTTATGCAACCGTTTGTGAATTCTACAAGTAACATTTTTCGGGGTATAAGGCACACGGTAACTAGATCATCCATGGTATTTGATATTAATGAGTAGGGTGCCCAAGGAAATTCCAATTAAAATAAATTTATAATTTTAAAAGAAATCAAGTTTAAAAGGATTTTTTCTGGAATGACCCAGAATACAATTGATAGTTAATTAAAGCTATACACTTTTTATTATTATTTATTTTCAGTATTAAATTTTAAAAAGATATTAAACTAAAAAATAGTTAATTAAGCCAAAACATTTATATTATCATCTATCTCTAAAAAAATCAAAATTTTGTTAAAGATTATGTTTAAAAAATAAAGAAATTATTCCACTTTTTTAAATCTTTTTTTAATAACAATTAACATTTTGTTAAATAATTTTCAAATTTTGTTAGAAATAAATAAAAGAAACTATAGAAATTCGATTTGTCCGACAAAAGATTTTTGACAACACTTATTTTTTAATAGAAAAAAAAATAAAAAAATGTTTCACGATTTTTATTTGTTAAAAATTGTAATTAAAAAACAAAAATTTTACAACTTTTTATTTCAAAAGAAGCTAATAATTTAAAAAAAATGAACAAAAAATAATTACAAAATTTATAAATCAATATTATTAAAATTTCTTACCTTATTTTATAAAGACAATATCTTTTAACCTTCTTTCTTTTTAAACAATAAAAATTTTGATATTGACAAATCAAAAAAACTGTATAGTTTCGATCTGTCAAGCAAAGTGTTTTGAAAAAGAAAAAAAAACAAAAACATTTACAAAAACTAACTTCAAACTGCGGACAGAATGAGTGAAAGGATACCAAGATTATTATTATTAAATATTAATAATTGAAAATTTTATAAAATTGATAGGTTTTTTCACGCTGATTAAGAATCTGTAAATAAAAATGAGCCATCAGCTCTTGTTTTCGAGAAAAACGGGGTTAAAAAGTCAAAACATCGCGTTTTTGGCAAAGTTTGAGCATCTCTATCGACAAAACAAAAGGTCGTAAAATCATCTACTTGGTCTCAAATTAAAGCTTAAGCTTTCGTCTACAATCTCCGAAAATCTCATTCCTGCACCATAACCTCAAAATCCATAGTAGTCAATTTTTGAATCGCAAAAACTAATTTTAGAAAATTTGGTTTGCATTTTTCTTGAAAATTGAAGAAAATGACTTTTCATTTCTAGACTTAAATTAAAGCTTACGTTTTTTAATAAAAGCGCTTAAAATTAACCCTTGAACCGCACCCTTGGTGTTTTCGAAAAACATTTTTTACCTTTCAAAAAATTGAGTACTATCAACCTGGAGGTTATGGTACAGGAATGGAATTTTCATAGTTTGCAGTCGAAAGATTAAACTTCAATTTGAGCCCAAGTAGAAGCTTCTACGACCTTTCGTTTTGTCGCTAGAGGTGCTCAAACTTTAAAAAATCGCTGTTAAAAACGAGATTTTATTACCTTTTAATCCCATTTTTCTCAAAAACCAGAGCTGATGGCTAATTTTTATTTACAGATTCTTAATTAGAGTGGAAAAACATACCAGAAACAGCTAAAATTACTTTTTTTACGGAGATGAACGCACCCAAAGAGAAATTTACAACTGGCGGAGTAATGCGCCAGCACTGTCAGTACTGGCAGCTACGCTGACGACAGCACTGGCATAACGCTGGGATGATAACACTGTGTAACTCTGGCGAAGTACTGCCTGCTAGTGCTGCCAGACAGCGCTGGCGCAGCACTGGACCAATGCTGGCTGAGAATATTGCCACAATAAATGCCGTATTGTTATTAATTAGTGGTAAATTAATAATTATAAATAATTTAATAACAAAATGATAAATAATATTAATAAATAGTAATTATTCATAAAGTATTTCTCTTTAAGTTGTTAGAACTATATCCTTCCTTAGTTTGTAAATGTTGATAATATATATGATCTTGGGAAGGTGAGACTTGAATAAAAATTCAAAAGTGTGTCGTTAAATCGACGTTTCGCTGGCCAAGGTTTGCCAGCCTCATCAGGCTAAAATTTATTAAATACAAAAGTTACACATCAGTATTTTTTTTATAAAACGGTCTAAGAGCACTATTTCAATTAATAAACAATAATAATATACCTAAGTTTTGTTAGAACATGGAACACATACTAACGCGTCAAAAGTATGACAGTGAATCGCTGTTCTGAGAATGTCATCTCTCTCTCGAAAAAATTTTACTATTATAAGTGTGGAATGATTAGTTTTTATTTTAATTTGACGAAATCTTCTTAATTTTTGACGCGTTAGTATGTGTTCCATGTTCTAACAAAACTTAGGTATATTATTATTGTTTATTAATTGAAATAGTGCTCTTAGACCGTTTTATAAAAAAAAATACTGATGTGTAACTTTTGTATTTAATAAATTTTAGCCTGATGAGGCTGGCAAACCTTGGCCAGCGAAACGTCGACTTAACGACACACTTTTGAATTTTTATTCAAGTCTCACCTTCCCAAGATCATATATAGGTATTATCAACATTTATTTCTCTTTAATTTTTAAAGAAATTGTAATTAAGATGGAGACGTTCAATGCACGGAGAAAATTTGTTCCTTATATTTTACCGAATTCTTCAGTAAAGTTGGGATATAGTGGCATAACTGTAATTTTTAATAATTTTTAAATTATTTTTTCAGGAATAATATTCAAAATTTAATGTCATATCTTTATTCCTTACAAACTAGTACTGTAAAAGTTAAAACAAAATTGAAACTGAACGTTTAATGAAAATTAAATCAAATTTTAACGTTTCTTTTGAATACCTCCTTGATGGTCACTAACGTTTCAGGGACAGTTCGGTAAAACTTTCTTGACTTGACTCGAGTGTTAGTTTTCAGGAATAGTTCGGTAAAACTTCCTTGACTTGCTTGAATTGTTAGTTTTCAGGATTGAAATTCTTTTTTAAATGCCCTGTAGTAAAAAAAACTTTGACGTTAATAGTTAGTTGTTTCTAACCTATTTATACTCATTAACTAATAATTAATAATTTCATTTATAGCAGAAATCGCTTCTGAAAGGAAATTAAATAGAAAATTAATTTCGTTTTAGTTCTTAAATAATCCAAAAACAAAAGTATTTGAAACTATTAAGTTTCATGTCAACTCGAAACAAAAGATTGAAAAACATAATAATTTAGTGACAATCACAGAAAAATTGTTTCCGCATACTTATGTAACAAGAGCAACGTAAGTAATTAATGTAACTTACGTGACCAGAGTAAATAACGTAACTACAGTAACTTACTCCAAAGATACAACTTACGTAACTTACGTAAATGGTACAACTTACGTAACTTACGTAAATAATACAACTTGCGTAACTTACGTAAACGGTACAACTTACGTAAGTTACGTAACTACAATAACTTACGTAATTCATCAAGTTTACGTAACTTACGTAAATAATCATTTTTACGTAACTTACGTATGTAATTTACGTAAAAGATCAAACTTACATAAGTCACGTAACTAGAATAACTTACGCAAGTTACGTAAATGATGAAACTTATGTAACTTATACAAATGATCAAAGTTGCATAACTTACGTAACTATAACACCTTATGCAATTAAAAAAAACTTACGTAGGTTTGACCATTTACATAATTTACTGTAGTTACGTTATTTAGTCTGGTTATGTAATTATAGTATTTTTCTTTAATTATGTAAGTTACTATAGTTACGAAATTTTACTCTGGTGGCGTAACTTACATTAATTACTTAAGTTGCTCTAGTTACGTAAGTCAGGGAAAATAATTTTTTGTGTTTGACACTAGATAGATTATTTTAATCTTTTTTGATGAAAATTTGGAAATAATACGAATTTTAATAAACTATTGTTTTATTACATAAAATACAAATTTAAACATTTTTCTTTATAACAATAAAAATATAATTTGAAACTATTTCATAAATTGACCTTAAATATAGTTAGAAATTATTCAGTAACATGGATTTAATATGGATGATTCTTTTATTTTATACAACTATTGTTTATTTATTTGAATCTTTCTCACAAGCGGTGAAATAAAATTCAGATTCATATATAAGGACAGTTGAAAGTTTCTGAAGCAATAATGTAAAGCGTGCGATGTATGTATTAATGTATGCGTTTAGAATGTACTGTAGGCAGGTGTAATGAATAAGTATTTGTTCGTGAATAATTGTAGGGGGTGTAGGTAGCGATTAAAGTAGGTAAAATGAGATTTACGGCAGTATTACTGTAGAACTACTGCAATGACATTATTTTTTATTTTTTATTCTTCAAGTTTTACCGAACTATTCTGTAATTCAATGAATATAAATTTTACCGAACATTGTACCTTACGTTTTACTGAACTTTCAATAAAAATAAGTATAGTGAACACTTACCCTACGTTTTACTGAACTATACAATAAATATAAGTTTCACCGAACACTGTGCCTTACGTTTTACCGAACTTTCAATAAAACTAAGTATAGTGTACATTTACCCTATGTTTTACCGAACTGTAAGTGAACGGCTAATACATGTACCATAAGATTTATTCTTTTTACATTTTTTTTCAATGCAATTGCTTTTACAGTCCTGTTCCTTAAAACTTACAGTTTTGAAACTTCATCCCAGTTTTACCGAACAAAGTTCAGTAAATTTTCAGGAATAAATTTTCTCCGTGTGGATATAGTAAATGAAGTAAAAAAAAATTGTTTATAACATTTAAAAATTAAATAATAGACAATTACAGTAAGTGTGCATTAGATTTTCATATTTTAGTACCTAACGATTGGAATCTAGAAATATCGCAAACCTATGAAAATAAACAAAATTGCTCACGAGGGGAATCGAACCTACGACCTACGGATTTACAGACTAACGCTCTAACCACTATGCTAACGACACACGTGTACAGTAAAGTTTTATGATTTTTTTCAAGATTATGTCAAAAAAGCAATGTTGGCAACGAGCGTTGTGAACAATTTTTCTATACTCAGCCAGCACTTGCCGCCGTGGCTTGTCCAAGCTTTGGCGAAACAAAAATTTTGTACTGCGCCAGCATTAATTGTCGAGGCTCGTCTAGACTACGGCCGAACAATCGACTGAGTACTACGCCAGTGGTAAACATCGGTACTTCACTGGCATTTCCCATTGGGCACTTAAAAATTCTAAATTATTAAAAAATTAGTAGGTAGTATTTTAATACTTAATTGAAAAAAATATATTATTTTAGTGCAATGTTACTCTCTAAATATGAATTAGTAGTTTTCTATTAATGAAATAGTACGGATTCGTTTACCAATTGAATTAGTAACTATTTTTACTAATTTTTTACTAATTATTAGTAGAAAATTTACTAATTTGAAATAGGAAAAAATACGCTCTACTAATTGAATTAGTAAAAAACTATTAAAAATTAGTAAAAAATCTTACTAATTCAAATTGGTAAACGAATCAGCACTAATTCAAATTTAGAGAGTATATTTAATATATCGACGCCTCCTTTTCATATAACACAGGCCGACACTGATTTTGGTGCGGCAAATGTCAAAGATGTTTCCGATAGCTTTTTTCACACTGATTAAGAATCCATAAATGAAAATTAGCCATCAGCTCTAGTTTTTAAGAAAAGCGGGGTTAACAGGTCAAAAAAAGCCTTTTTGGCAAAGTTTGAGCACCTCTAGCGACGAAATGAAAGGTCGTAGAAACTTCTACTTGGGCTTAAATTAAAGCTTAACCTTTCGTCTACAATCCCTGAAAATCCCATTCCTACACCATAACCTGGAAGTCAATTGTAGTCAATTTTTAATAGCCTAAAACTGCTTTTGGAAAATTTTGTTTACCTTTTGCTTTGAAATTGACATTTGAAAAACAAAACTCGCATCTTACTTACTTTTGTCTAAAAATTATGATGACAATATTGGACTCAAGTGATCTAAAAAATTTGTATTTTTCAAATTTCCTGATTGAAATTTGGTAAATATGAATTAAAAAATTATTTCAATCGTCGTGAAACGAATTTTATGACAAACTTTTTTCATTGTTTGAGAACCTCAAATTTTATACAAATCAATTTCAAGGATTGCTCAATTTATGCTTTAAATTGAGTCAACGTAGAAGTTTCTACTACATTTCGTTTTGTCGCTAGAAAAAATTTAATTTGCTAAAAAAAATGTATGGGATTTTCTGAAAATATAGACAAAAGGTTAATCTTTAATTTGAGCCCAAGTAGAAGTTTCTACGGTCTTTCGTTTCGTGGCTAAGGGTACTCAAAATTTGCTAAAATTAGGTTTTGATACCAAGTAGAAGTTTCTACAACCTTTCATTTGGTTGCTGGAGGTGCTCAAACTTTGCCAAAAACGCTATTTTTTTACTTTTAACCCTGTTTTTCTTGAAAACCAGAGCTGATCGATAATTTTCATTTACGGATTCTTAATCGGCGTGAAAAAACCTATCAGAAACATCTTTGACATTTGCCGCACCAAAAAAAATTTTTAATTTTGTTGGCCTGTGTAATTATAATAACATTTGTTAATGTCATTATACGTTGGGACTAAGGCTAAAGAAAAACCGGCAAATGTTCATCGCCGGTGTAAAAACGGTATTAAAAAGTAGTACGGGGCCGGTGCAGGGCCGGTACTAATTTTGATGCCGGCAAAATCCCGTCGCCGGTGTAAAAACTGCATCGAATGCCGGAACCGGGCCGGTACTAATTTTGATGCCGGCAAAATCCCGTCGCCGGTGTAAAAACGGTATTAAAAAGTAGTACCGGTTATTGTTCGACCTTACTACCGGGCCGGTTGTCTTTTAGGAACCGGCCCGGTACCACAGTGCCGGTACCGGGTATTGTCCGACGTTACCACCGGGCCGGTGTCGAGCCGGTCGTAGACATCGGCACACCACCGACTTTTCTGCTTGGGCTATAGCATATGCTATAAAAATAAGGACACTATGTATTTGAGACATTGACAGGTGCTAAATTTATTGAAATACTTAACCGCACATATTTATATGTTTATTAAACCTGTCGTTTTTGAAATTCTTATATTAAAAACTATTATTTAAATTGTTTTAAAGAATTAATGACTAGTTAAATATAAATTCCCTTATACACGAGAAAAATCTCGCGCATGGTATTTAACCCCAAGTAACTGCTCAATGTAAGAAGCGAATGTGTTACATTGCAGCGCGGCGGTTTTCGTCTATCACGAAAGTTAAGCAGCTTTGGTCGCGGTTACTACATGGATGGGTGACCGATTGGGAACAGCGTATTTTTCAGACTCAAAAAAATATAAAGTGTGTTTGAATGTGTATGTGTGTGTTTGTCGTTGGAAAAAATGAAAAAAATAATAAAGATGTGTATGTTAGTGTGTAAAATTAAAAAAAGATGTATATAAGAAGTGTTGTGTTAAAGGTGAGAGAATTAATTATAGTATATAAAAAATATGTGAACAAAAATTTCCTTTTTTCAATTTATCGTTGGTATATCTTTAACCACATTAAGGAATTGACTTAACAGTATGGTGTTATTCAATTGATAACAACAACTAAAAAAATTAAAAGTACAAATTTTTGAATCATAAAAATGATGCTTTTAAATTTAAAAACTATAGTCATTGACTCGAAAGCATATCGATGGCTCCTAAATGAAAACACATTATTCGCGAGAGAAATTAAAAAACACGTAACTCACGAAAAAAATAGAAAAAGCGTTATTCATCTTAAATGGTTTTTAGGCTAATTTTTAAAAATTTTGTCATTTATTTTCAGCCAATATAAAATGCCAAATAAAGAATTTTTATTATTCAAAGTTAATTTAGCTGTAATAAAACAATTTTATTAACTTATTTTTTTGCTATTTGTTTACACTTTAAAAATAATAAATATTAAAAATTGTTACATAGCCTTCAAAAAACTGTCATAAAAATAATAAATATTAAAAATTGTTACATAGCCTTCAAAAAACTGTCATTTTAAATAAGCATATTTTCTATTTGTTTTCGTGAGTTACGTGTTTTATAAAACCTCTCGCGAATAATATGTTTTCATTTAGGACCATCGATATACTGTTAAATTAAAAAATTTTGATCGTTGATTCAAAAGGTATATCTTCAAATTAACATAGTATGCTGTCAATTTGAGAAATATGCTTTTGTTTCAATGAATGTGATAGTATCGAATCATTAGAATCGGTGCTTTCAAAACAACAGCATATACGTTTGGCAGCCCGTTATGACACTATTCAATGAATCAAACTCATATGTCATTGATTCAACAGCATTTTTTTCTCCGTGTACTTTCAAGCGTCGAAATAACTTTTTTTACCATATATTTAACAATAATAAATAAATAACAATGAAACTTGGCACAAACTTACAGTGTACCAAGTACATTATTTTGATCAAAAACCGAAATTAATCTGATTTTAACACTTTTGAATAAATTGAAGTGATCCATTACGCCCCGGTCTCTCCTATTTACATATTAAAATATTTATAATAGAATTAATTTTACAATGTACATGTACATATGCATATTTTTAATTAAAAATAAAATATTGAACATTAAAATATATTCAAAGCAAAATTAATTTCATTCTCATCACTGAACGATATTTCTCGATCTCATTACCTTGCAGTTATTCTCAATCAGTAGACATAGAAAATCAGGAGAGAAACTCACAATCAATGTAATCCAATTTGCAGTTTTGCTTTCTTGAAATGAGGGTTCACTGTTTGCCAAGATGTTCGAAAGCAATTTAATATCTTATCCTATTGATTTTCAATAAAATCAGACAAAAGGAAAAAATTTTTTCTATAAAGAGCGTAATTTTTATTAATAATAAAATTACTTTTATATACATTTTAACCCTTTCAGAGTCCAGTTGGGAATTCGCTTGTAAACCTAAACTCGATTGACCATTTCTTGTCAACACCTATTCTCATACGTTCAAAAGTAGATGTGATCAACTTAATGCGAAATGTAGTTCATTTTACAGCATCGCTATTGAATCAAAGAAGTAATTTTTTTATTTAAAAGCAGTGCTATAAAATAAACTACATATCACATCAAGTTAATAACATCTGCTTTTGAACGTATGTGAATATGCATGCTATAGATTTAATAGCATTTTTTTCTCAGTGTATAAATGTTTTTTCTTCGTTTTGTAACGTTTTTTTAAAATTCAATTATTTTCTAAATTTTCACTAAGAATTCTTCAAAATTATGATTATATTTCAAAATAATTTAAAGAAGTAAACTTATGTTTATTTTTTAAAATATAGGGTAAATCCATTATAATTCAGCAAAATCTTATAATTTCTAGAAATGATGTTTAATATCTGTAGAATTCAATTGAATGGTTGGGCACTATAAGGAGACATACACCCCACTATACAAATCCAGTTAAACGGTGGAAATTGTGGAAATGGTCAAGATTTTTTACATACTTTCAAGGAATATATAAATTTTTAAAGTAAAAATATATTTTTTCTAAAGTCCTTCGATTTTCGTAAATTCGAGTGTGCTGAATTACCCGATGCGCCGTTTTACCCGTCTCTCTCGCATCTCTTAACGATACGGCATTTTAAACGTTTACTTGTACTTCTACTCGTATTTCTGAATTGCATTTCACGTTACATAATAGTTTCGTACAAGTCAAAGTTAAAGTCAATGTCAATGTTAATGTCAAAAATCAATGTCAAAGTCAATACCGAATTCAAAGTCAAAGTGAAATTACAAAATCGCAGAACATTCTTGGAAAGATTATTCAACAACAAAATGTTGTGTACGAACAGCAAATTGACGTGTCAGAAGAGCATTAGACTGTGTATGCACTATTATACCACTAATACACTAGAAAATACTGTCACTCTCATGAAATCTTTGTCCTGAAGCAGTATTTTTGAGGTTTGTACAGAATAATTCACAGAGGGCAAAACTTTAAACTTGTTTTTCTCAAAATAGCATTTTGCAAATCGGTGATCACGATTTCTTAAAAACAACTGACCGATGTTGCTTAAGAGGGTAGTCTGGTGTTCGAGTCTGTTTAAAAGCATATTTCGGGAATTTTTTATTATAAAATAAAATATAATGAGATAAAAATTTTTATACATATTTTTATTATTATTATAAATTGTTAAAAAAATTATTTAACTAATTTAAACATAATATTGTTATAGATACTTACAATTAATGTTTATATAACAAAAAAAAACGAAGTATGAGGCTGATGTAGGTAACAACATGTTGGCGTTGTCTAAATCAAAAAAATAAAATATTGTTTTGTGTGACAGTTAAAAGTGTTGGTGAACTTCTTTAAAAAAATTCATAGAAATGATAAAATTTTGCGCACTAAAATTAGGGTTGGACCGCTTCATTATTTTTATTGTACATATGAGGCGTTATTTCTCAAACGTCCCAGTTACTTATAATATAATAAAAACAAACTTAATCCACTAATTTTCAGCGTCATAAAATACTGTCATTACATGATTTCGAACCCTGGACTCTTAATATGAAACTGCTTTATTCTGGATGCATATAATAGTAAAAAAGAACGAAAAATCTGATTTATCGATTCAATTGCTGATCTAATCTCTCACGTCATCTTTATATAGTTATAGTGAAACGATTTAACAGACATCTTTAAAGGCATAAACATTTTCTATACGGCTTCGTGCGTCATCGAGCTTTTCAAGAGCGCGAGTGCGCAAAATAGTGTGATGGAACATTTCTTGCGTGCACCGTAACAAAATCTCCCCTTGATTATATACATTTTTTCTTGCGAAAGAAGAAGGTCGTGTGTGAACTCATGCGGAAGACAAGAGTCATACGAGAAATGAACAAGATGCTAAAATATCGATAAGAAAAGGAGGAGACTGAGAGTGGGGAAACAGAGGAGAACTAGAGAGAAGGCGAGCAATGTGCTGTCACTGATATACCCATGCGGTCAAGTGTGAAGCCACTTGTAAAGTGTTACGTATTTTTATATATAGTCACATATAGTGTCCGTATTTCTTTACAACGAGATAGTTGTGACTATATACCACACTTTAAATCACTAAATATACCAAAGAGTATAAAGAAATATATGTATACACGGATCGCGTGACAAAACCAAGCAAACATTCAGTATCGAGAAGAACGTTACGCGAAAAACACGTGCACGCATTTTCACAATATTTCATTCAAATCAATATTTTTCAATTATCTCTTTTACCTTTCTAGATTTTAGAAAGACTTTCTAAATTATTCTTCAAACTTTCATTTTCCTTCATTTATCAATTAAAACATTTTCCCAAAACCTTATGTGATTTTTATCACTATACAATAATTTTGATTTTGTATCAACTCAAAAAAATGTATCAACAAACTAAATTTATTATACAGTAATTAAACCAATTTAATTAATTTAAAGTATTCACAATAAGTACAAAGATAATTAAATTTATAGCCTATAATTATCCACATAATTAAGTTTATCTATTATTCGAAATAATTATCGACATATTAATTACACGAATGAATTCAATTTTAATAATATTAATTATCATAAATTTTGTTATATGCCATTAAACCATGATTTGATGTAATAGAAATAAATATATAGCTGCAGATAAACCACAATAATTTCGATTTTAATTAATAATGGAACCATTGAAATAACAACAATTTCATGCAATCACACAAATTCAAATATAGTTCGAAATATTGTATAAAGAAATATTTTAAAAAACGATACTATACAGTAATAAAATATAATATGATAGAATAGTCATTTAAATAGTGTGTAAATTAGAAAAAAATGTGGAGAAATAAATTAATTTTACTCATAATTGTCGTGATAATTGAAATTATTGTAGTTGAAGGAAGTAATAGAACTGTCTATCAGAAACATGTAAATAAAAGATTAACCGCAAAGACCTTAAAAAAAGATTTTAAAACATTAAAAAAACAGGATGGTGCTGTCAAACTTGTGGATGGCGATCGAGGCATTTTTGAAGGTATTTTTTCTTTGTTATTTTTAATAATTATTTTTTAATTTTTAATTAGAGTGAATACTATTGTTCTCCCTGTAATTAAAAAACAATGATGTAATATTAGGTAAAATCGGGGATTTTCATTTTATGGAAGAGGATTTATATTTAAAAAATGTTACTTATGATACTTTTTATACCAATGCATATAAGTGGGAATTTCAGATACCCAATGGGAAATGCCAGTGTAGTACCGATGTTTACCACTGGCTTAGTACTCAGACGATTGTTCGGCCGTAGTCTAGCCGAGTCTCGACAATTAATGCTGGCGCAGTACAGAATTTTTGTTTCGCCAAAGCTTTGACAAGCCACGGCGGCAAGTGCTGGCTGAGTATAGAAAAATTGTTCACAACGCTCGTTGCCAACATTGCTTTTTTGACATAATTTTGAAAAAAATTATAAAATAAGTTTATGAATATTTATAAATATAAATTAATTGCAAAAAATTAATATTTTACTTTTCAGTTATTCATTTTTTATTTTTATTAAATTTAATAATAATTTAACATAATTGTTTAATTTTAATAAATAATAAACTATTTAAACAAATTAAAATTATAAACAAAATTTAAACTTCAATTTAAACAATAATTTGGTTATTAAAATTCCATTATACTTCTTACTATGAATAAAAAATTATTAAAAAATTACCACTTGTAAAATGTTAAATACAATAACCTGTGTAGAAATTGCCCTACTACGGCCGTATTAGGGATGAAACACACGGCCCGACCTGGGCCATATAGGGGCGACACTCAAATGTGGATTTCCTGATCAGGGTCATATCGGGCCGTGTGTTTCATTCCCTAATAGGGAAGGCCCGATCTGTCCCTGCAAATCCGTAGGTCGTAGGTTCGATTCCCCTCGTGAGCAATTTTGTTTATTTTTATAGGTTTGCGATATTTCTAGATTCCAATCGTTAGGTACTAAAATATGAAAATCTAATTCACACTTACTGTAATTGTGTATTATTTAATTTTTAAATGTTATAAACAATTTTTTTCTACTTCATTTACTATATCCATTGTTAGTCTCCATCTTAATTACAATTTTTTTAAAAATTAAAGAGAAATACTTTATGAATAATTACTATTTATTAATATTATTTACCATTTTGTTATTAAATTATTTATAATTATTAATTTACCACTAATTAATAACAATACGGCATTTATTGTGGCAATATTCTCAGCCAGCATCGGTCCAGTGCTGCGCCAGCGCTGTCTGGCAGCACTAGCAGGCAGTACTTCGCCAGAGTTACACAGTGTTATCATCTTAGCGTTATGCCAGTGCTGTCTGTCAGCGTAGCTGCCAGTACTGACAGTGCTGGCGCAGTACTCCGCCAGTTGTAAATTTCCCATTGGGAAGGAGAAGTTTCAACTTTATTTTAATTGGTCAAAAATATACATATTTTTTCTTTTATGGTTTGGAATTATATGTTTTATTTTAAAAATATAAATTTTTTTCTCCATTTTGTTACTCAACCAACAAAAAAATAGCTTTCTTTATGATGGAGGAGTTTTAACTTTATTTTTATTGGTCTAAGTCATTCATTTGTTTTCTAGGTTGGAATTATATGTTTTATTTTTCAAATATAACTTCTTTTGTCTATTTTGTTTAACTTAACTAACAAATAGGAAAATTGATTTTGAAAGTAAGATAATTTTTTTTGCTTTTTTTATTGGACAAAAGCGTCCATTTTTGTTTTGGGGGTTGGAATTTTATCCCAGGCGCGAACTGACGCTGGATTCAGTACTGAAGCTTGGATGAGGATTGGTCAATATTGATCAAGCCTTGGCGGGACGGCGGAAGCAAGGTTTCTTCTAGCCATAATGTAACACTTATTTAAGGGGGGAGCCTACTTTACATGGTAAAAAAATCGATGTTTTTTTTTGCTTAAATCTTTAGAAAATACATCCAAGAATATGTACCTAAAGTTTTAGAGGCCAATCTAAATTATTTTTCATGTTTTTCGTTGTTTTTTGTCGAGTATAAAAAGTTATGTTAAAAAACATTGAAGGTTACAACCAATTATTGAATTGTTATAAATAAACTACAGGGAATGTAAAAAAATTTTATTTTTTTATTTTTCGAAAGTAAATAAAATTTTATTCAGTGACTTAAAATTGCGATTTTTTTATGCAAAATTCGAGCAGATTTATAACATTAATAATTGCTTGGCCACCCGCCGGGTAGCCCGTCGGTAGCGCGAAAGTTAAAGCGCGTTTTCTCGAATTTCACTTTTTACGAAATTTACTAACTCGTGGGCAGGATTGACAGAAAACGCCTGGACCGATTTTAATGAATGATGGCTTATTTTACTCAGTATTAATCCCTCTTCTACTTGAACTAAAAAAAATTTGAACAAATTTTTTTAACAATTTTGAGAACCAGTTAAGGTCATTATTTTTTTCAAAAAAATGATTTTTCTGTTTTTATCACTCAAAATTATCGAATTTCACTATTTCTTTGGAATTTGTTTAGTTCAAATAGAAACTACATATGTAAACTTTAAAATTTTTCTTTATTTTTATGTTTCAAACAAGAATTGCGGTCTCTATCGTGCCCACCGTTTTTTAAGTCCAGATGTGCACCACTATCAACAATTAATTTTAACTTATCTATTTTTTAATATTTCATGTCAAAAATTTTTTCACAAATGCTTTAAATATGTACAAAAACATCTCAAAAAGCCCGGAGGTCTAAGTTATTTTACTCCTTCCTAAAAAAATTCTTAAAAAGTGCTATTTTTAAGCCTTCTAAAGTAGGCTCCCCCCTTAAGTCTCGCGCTCCAGTCCTTGTTGAAGATTGGCGTTCAATCTTCAATAAATGCTGCGGAAGCCTAATTCAAGACTGAAACAAGGCTGCTTCCACTGTTCCCCAATTTACGCGACTCTCGCGCCCATTCAATATAATATGAAAATATCAATTGATAATAATAATAAATATTATTGACATTATTTTTATTCATATTATATATGTGTATAAATTTAATTGCAATATACTATTAGAACAATTATATATATTATTTTCATGTAAATAATATATTATTAAAAATAAATGTCATTGGAAATAGTAACATTAAAAAAATTATTTTAGTAAAAAAAGATAATTTTTCTGTTAATCGGTACATTTTTTCTTGATTTTTTTACAGACTTTTAATATTATTTACAAACATATTCACATTTTTTATTCACAACACAACACACAATTTTATTATTTTATATATCGCTTAGAAACGAAAACGGAAAAATATTCGCTCGCATGTGGGATCGAACCCCTCGACGCATACCCGACACCTCTATAAACGCACCTATTTAAACCGCACGGCCAACGAAGGTTGGAAGGGATCCTTCTTAATCAAGTATATCATTGCCAGAGCATGGTAACTCAACATTGGACACCAATGTTCGTTCCATGCTCGATTCAAGACTCATTATCAGTCAATCTTCGTGAGCGAAAATACAATATTCACTTTCTTTATTACCGTGTGCACTGAACAAAATTAAATATAAATATTTATAAATTATTTAATATTACAATATTTATTTTTGATAATATGTTTAATTTTATTATATATTATTTTTTTCTTGCACAGTGTCAAATTATTATTTTTAAAGATCAAGAGTTTCGTTTGTCTGAAAAATTTTCAGTGATCAAAAACTTCCAGTGTAAAAATTATTCATTAGGGTGTAATAAATATTTATGACAAGTATTTTTACATTAGGATTAACCGTTTAGAAAATATTATCAAAATACTATTTTTTTATCAAACGCGTGTGACCTTGCGACTCAGCGTTGCCAACTCAAGAGTTTAATGTATGTCTTGAGTTGGCAACGCTGAGTCGCAAGGTCACACGCATTTGACAAAAAATAGTATTTTTATAATATTTTCTAAACAATTAATCCTAATGTAAAAATACTTGTCATAAATATTTATTACACCCTAATGAACAATTTTTACACTGGAAGTTTTTGATCACTGAAAATTTTTCAGACAAACGAAAGCGAAACTTTTGAAATTTGTAAATAATAATTTTACACTGTGCAAAAAAAATATAAGATTTAACTTTATTTATAATATAATATCATTAATGTAAATATTATACACTAGGGTCATTCCAGCGAAAATCGTCTAGAGCTGGTTGCTCGATGATTTTAAAAAATGCTGTAATTAATATACAATACTCTCGAATACAATTAGATTATCCTTTGGTGGTTTATAGCTCTAAATATATTTTATATTCATTTAAATAATTTTTTAAAATTTCTAACTGGTTATGAAGTCTAACATAACCCACTTTTTGAAAACTCAGTATAAATAACTAAAAACAGATTAAAAATACTGCTTTTTATTTCAAATATATATACTTTTGTTAAATACAGCTAAATAAACGAAAATTATTTAAAAATAACTCACCAGAACATTTAAATTAGTATTTTTTTCTACTTACACAGTATAATAAACATCATTTTCTTTTTCTTATATCTTCTGTGGAGAAAAAGGAATCTTCACGAAACCTTTTAAACTGGATTTGTTTTAAAATTATAAATTTATTTTAATTGAAATTTTCTTGGGCACTCTACTCATTAATTATTTAATAAATATGAAAAATTATATAAATTTAACCTAATTTTCAATGAATTTTAGTTTTCATGACTAGACTGAAGTTTGTTTTCTTTAAACGAACGACAAGGTGATGAACTTCAGTCTGGTCATTAAAACTAAAATTCATTGAAAATCAGGTTAAATTTATATAATTTTTCATATTTATTAAATAATTAATGAGTAGAGTGCCCAAGAAAATTTCAATTAAAATAAATTTATAATTTTAAAACAAATCCAGTTTAAAAGGTTTCGTGAAGATTTCTTTTTCTCCACAGAAGATATAAGAAAAAGAAAATGATGTTTATTATACTGTGCAAGTAGAAAAAAATACTGATTTAAATGTTCTGGTGAGTTATTTTTAAATAATTTTCGTTTATTTAGCTGTATTTAACAAAAGTATATATATTTAAAATAAAAAGCAGTATTTTTAATCTGTTTTTAGTTATTTATACTGAGTTTTCGGAAAGTGGGTTATATTAGATTTCATAACCAGTTAGAAATTTAAAAAAATTATTTAAAAGAATGTAAAATATATTTGGTGCTAAAAACCGCCAAAGGATAATCTAATTAATTGTATTGCAGAATATTATATATTAATTACAGCATTTTTTAAAATCATCGAGCAACCAGCTCTAGACGATTTTCGCTGGAATGACCCACTAAATAATTATTAATATTTATTTACCATTGTTATCTTAATATTATAATTATAGTATTATTATTTTAAATAATAATAATAATTAATAATAATACCGTACATAAGGCTAATTTCGCTTAATTTTTAAATTCTTTTTTAAATAACTTCGGGAAACGATGAAAATAAATATTGGCACCGAAAATATATAATCTCTAACCCTTTATCTTTCCTATTACTGCATAAAGAAATTAAAATATGTAACAGAAAATTATTTATAAGACGTTTTGTTGTGAGCGACTTTACCTTTAAATGAGGGTAAATTCGCTCACCCTTATTATTTTGGCAAAATACATATATTATAATCTGCAAAAATAAAACTAAATATTTTTTAGAATCAATAAAGAAAAAAATTAAGGACAATGTTTAAAGTTATTAGAATAAATATTTAATATTGTTTTATCAATAAGTAATTATATTCAACTAAACGTACTCATAACCATAAAAAATAAGGTTAAGTTTGTCAATTTAGTGCTTAAACCGTTTAAAATCGTTTAATTTTCAGTTATAAGAGTACTATTATTAAAAAAAATCGAATTATAAATTAAAATAATTAACATACTTAAAATATCCAGGCCCAAACATCTTTTTTGTAGGCTTATTTCCTGAGCGAATTAACACTACAAATTTGAATTTTTTTTTAAATTGATTTTTTGCAGAATCTATTTATTGCTTTCAGTTTTGTGCTTTATGAAAATCATGTTTGCGATACAGGAAATGTAATGCTCAGAAGGATTCAACTTAAAGATTTTCAAGTAAAGCTACATTACCTACGTTTTCATACTACTTGTTCAGTATGAAAATTTCTAACTTGTGGTTTAAATATAATTTTTATTGAAAGTTATCAATGAATCTGCTGCAAATAAATTTTAAATTAAAGTTTACTATTTATATTAACCAAAACAATTGTAAATCTTAAATATTTCTCTCTAAAAAGTATATCTATATCTAAATTAATAAATAATTATTAAATATTAAATAATTATTTATTAATTTAGATAATTTTTTATCTAAATTATTTAATTATTTATTAATATTTACATTTAATATATTAAATGTAAATATTAAAAAATTATTTAATATTTAATAATTATTTATTAATTGAGATAATTTTTTATATTACTTAAAAATGATTGATGAACAATATATTGTTCAGTGCATACACGGAAAAAATTTATTCAGGAAACATTCCTGAATTAGTTCAAGAACGGTGGATATGAGAAAAAGTCGCTAAGATTAACGGATTAACTAATTTTAAAATATCATATACACATTTCAAGAAAGAATAATTAAATTTCTGTGAAAATTCGTTAATAATTCAAGAGAAACTCTAAAGTAATTGATTGAATATTTCCAATACTGTAAGCAGTAGAAACTATAAGATAAATCTAAGAATCTATTGTCATGTTCAGTGAAACTATACGAACCGTACGGCAACAACTCTTGTTAAGTTCGGGAAAATTTCTGGGTGAATTTAAGAAAAAAAAATTCAGAGATATAACATATCTAAATATACATATAAACACAAACTATACTTATAAATATAACCTATACTAGTAACATACATATACGCTCTCAACTACAACGTTTATCGAAATATCGCACGCACGCGCTACACGAAGATCGCTGTGAACGAGTGGTTTAGAATTTTCTTATATACTAACGTATAGGATATTTCGCCACTTTTGGATTGCTTTGTTTTGTTAATAACAAGAGAATTGTAAAAATAATTTGTTTCTAAAAAGATGGAAAAATTTTTAAATACCAAGGTCAGTTTTTAAAGAAGGTTTTAACACGAAATATTTAGAATTGAAAATTATAGGTACTAAAAATATAGATAATCGATATCAATTATAATTACAAGTTGTACATCAGTTAAATCTATAAATATACATTGTTGTAAATATATTTTAAAGAAATTTTTAAAAAAGTAAAATAGGAAATTTTTATTTTTGAAATAAATTTGAAAATTTCAAAGGTTTTTAATTAATTTACATTTTATTATAATTAAAATAATATACATAAAAATTATTGGTAATTATGCAGAAGAAGGACTTTTCCTAATTTTAAAGATTTTTGGTTAATTTTTTTTGGAATGTCTTTCATTTGTCTAGTAATTAAAGATTTCGGTGGGGGAGGATGAAAAAGTTACTTACAGAACGCCAGGGCTGGGAAACAAATTTTTTTTTGGTTTTTGACGTTTTACTCGGTAAATATTAAAAATTTTGAAAAATGTTCTGCATAAAAGTTGTAGATCTTGTTAAGATAAACGTTTTATGTTACATGCAATTTTTTCATAAATTGAGTATTTTTCGAGAAAAACACAAAAAACGGAAAATAACCATAGAAACGTTTTAAAGCAGAAGGGAGTCAAATTAACTTCCTAGATGGTACTAGAAGGTATCCAACTTAGACCAGACCCCCCTCCAACGTCTAAAAAAAGGCGATTTGAAGGTGCATCCACAACACATCGCTCAAAGGCGGGTGAAGCCCGCCGCACCTGCTTTCCTTTAACGTTTAATGCAGAAGGGAGTCAAATTAAGTTCCTAGTTTGTACTAGAAGGTATCTAACTTAGACCAGAGCCCCCTCCAACGTTAAAAAAAGGTGTCTTGAAGGTGTATCCATAACACATCACTCAAAGGCGGGTGAAGCTCGCCGCACCTAATTTCCTTCCATGTTTAATGCAGAAGGGAGTCAAATTAACTCTCTACTTGGTACTACAAGATGTCTAACTTAGTCCAGACCCCTCTCCAACGGATTTGACTCCCTTTCTGCATTAAAACATTAAAGGAAAGCAGGTGCGGCGGGCTTCGCCCGCCTTTGAGCGATGTGTTGTGGATGCACCTTCAAGACGCCTTTTTTAAACGCACTGTAAAAAATCCTAAGAATATTACCCACATTAAATGTGGCTATTTTACAGACAAGGGGAAAAGTGCCGCATTCAATGTGGCAACATAACCTTATTTAAAGCGTCACTTGTGCCCTAGTCTGTGTAATATCCTTAGGATTTTTTACAGTGCGTTGGAGGGGGGTCTAGTCTAAGTTGGATACTTTCTAGTACCATCTAGGAACTTAATTTGACTCCCTTCTGCATTAAACGTTAAAGGCCAACGCAGAATAGAATCTTTAATCGGAATCGGAATCGCAATCGTAAGCGTAACCGCTAGAATGAGTTAAAGAAGGATAGGTATATTGTTTATCCTTCTTTAACTCATTCTTACGGTTACGCTTACGATTGCGGTTCCGGTTAAAGATTCTATTCTGCGTTGGCATTAAAGGAAATCAAGAGCGTCTGGCATCTCCCGCCTTTGAGTGATGTGTTGTGGATGTACCTTCATAACGCCTTTTTTTAAACGTTGGAGGGGGGTCTGGTATAAGTTGGATACCTTCTAGTACCATCTAGGAAGTTAATTTGACTCCCTTCTGCTTTAAAACGTTTCTATGGTTATTTTCCGTTTTTTGTGTTTTTCTCGAAAAATACTCAATTTATGAAAAAATTGCATGTAACATAAAATGTGTATCTTAACAAGATCTACAACTTTTATGCAGAACATTTTTCAAAATTTTTAATATTTACCGAGTAAAACGTCAAAAACCAAAAAAAAATTTTGTTTCCCAGCCCTGCCGTTCTGTAAGTAACTTTTTCATCCTCCCCCACCGAAATCTTTAATTACTAGCCAAATGAAAGACATTCCAAAAAAAATAAACCAAAAATCTTTTAAATTGGGAAAAGTCCTTCTTCTGCATAATTACCAAATTATTAATTAATAAAATAATAAATAATAGTATAATTCATTTTAAATTAATTTATTAAAAGAAAGATAAATTACAATAATTAAATAAAACATAAATAATTAAATTACAAAAAGAAAATAATAAAAACAATAATAATTAGTATAATTATTTTAGTTGAAATATAAATATTAATAATTAATTTTTCTGAAAACTTTTCTAAAATCAAAAGTTTTAGAAACATTTTAAACCTATAATTTAAAGATTAATTTTCACAAATTTTTTTAAATCTAATATTTATAAAATGTAAGTATAAAAAATTAAATTTCAAATATAATTAAATATTAAAACTGATGATTTTTAAAACAATTTTAAGATGAGATTACAAAACTAATCACTTATGAAGTTGATTGACACTTGCATTTGAAGTAGACATGTTTTTTAAAATAAAATGGTTTTATTGTATACATCTTGAGTACAAATTGTATTGGCATAAATTTACATTTTACATCCACACTTTTGAAATGTAGCTATAGCCATCACTATAAGTTAAACTTGTTGAATACATTCTGCCGTTCTGCGCAAAGTAACCGTTGCGCACTCCAATTTTCTTTTAGAGTTCGGGAATTTTTCAGGCACAACAAGCAGTGATTGTTACTGTTTGGTAATACTAGAAATCTTGTTCAAAATAATGTGATTTTCTCGAAAAATCTAGAACCGTTATTAATTTTTTTCAAACTCTGTCTTGAACTTACCATTAGTATATCCTATTTCTATTATACTGTATCTAATTTAAACCTTTTCTTTTAAGGTCAGGAATAATTCTAGAATGTTTTCAACTATTTCACTTAAAGTTAAAGTATTATTGTCGACTTTTTCTCATATCCACCATTCTTGAACTAGTTCAGGAATGTTTCCTGAATAAATTTTTTCCGTGTACGGTAATAAATAAACTGAATATTGTATCATCGTTGATTCAAGTCTTGATTCAAGCTTGAATAAAGATTGGATATTCAAGCTTCACACACAAAGATTGATTGAGTCTTGAATCGAGCATGGGACGAACATTGGTCTTCAATGTTGAACCAACATTGAGTGACAGTGTTTTAAAGACTGCTTCAACTCTGGATTACCCACGCTGGGCGTTCAAGGCTCAATAAAGCTTCAATCCATCGTCAACATTGGTCTTTCGCGCCTGGGATGTTTTATTTTTTAAATAAATATAACTTGTCTTCTACATTTTGTTTAACTCAACCAACAAAATAGAAAATTTTATTTTTAAAGAAGGAGGATTTTTTTTGCTTTTTTTATTGGCCAAAAGCGTTCATTTTTTGGGTTGGAATTATGTTTTATTTTTTAAATACATATAACTTTTCTTCTCCATTTTGTTTAACTCAACCTATACAAATAGAAAAATTGATTTCGAAAGTAGGAGGAGTTTGTTCATTTTTTTATTGGTCTAAAATATCCATTTTTTCTTTAGGGGGTTGGAATTATATGTTTTATTTTATAAATATAAATTTTTTTCTCCATTTTGTGTAACTTAACCAACAAATAAAAAAATAGCTTTCTTTATGATAAGTCTCACGTTAGAACTGACATCTCCAACTTTAAATATTATTTATTTAATAACTAAATATCATCTTGCCCTAAATATGTAAGAAATAAATGCTTTAATGTTACTTTTGTCGAATTAAATAAGTTTTTCTAATTTTTCTTATCTTTATTCACTAAATATGCTATTTAAAAAGCACTAAAACTGACAGGTAAGTACTACTTTACTTTATACACTTTAATTAATGATTAATTCAACTTAATTCTTACACAAATCAACTAAAATATTAACCTACTTTTATAAGCAATGCTTTATTTCATCAAATTTCATCAATTATTAGCAAAATTCTGCCTCTAATCAAGTTCAATCGAATTCAAATCAAACTTGATTTGAAATCGATTTCACCACTCCGACAGGGATATATAAGAGATAAATTAATTAAATTACTTTTAACTTGTTTGAAATTGAGTCAACTTATACTTACACTATTTCAACTTTTAAAAACAATTCATAAAAATAAACTGTTGGACAAAACTAACTAGTAAAATCAAGTACCCAGGCAGAAATCAACGACCTTGTTAGATTATCAAAATTTTATAACAATAAATCAGATAAATTCCACGCGGAATCCTCGTGTAGATATGAGTAAATCCTCGAGGATTATTTTGTTTCATTTTTTCAATTTTTTTTAGAAATCCCCAAGGATTTTTTTATTTTATTAATTTTCCTCAAAGATTTTTTATGCATTTTATTAAATTATTTTTTTTGAGGAATCTGTAAGAATTTTTTTTAATTTTATTACTTTTATCGTGGAATTCGTTATATTTTATTAAATTTCCTTGAGAAATTCTTGATAATTTTTTTAATTTATAAAAATTTCTCAAGTATTTCTTCAGGTTTTTTTACATTTTATTAATTTTCCTCGAGGAATTCTTGAGGATTTTTTGCTTGTTATCAAATTTTATCGAGGAATTCTCGAGAATTTTTTTTCGTTTTATAAAATTTCCTCAAGAAATCCACTAGGATTTTTTACATTTTTTAATTTTCCTCAAGAATTTTTTTTATATTTAAACTATTTTTCACACGGATTACAAAGGAATAAATAAATTTCTTAATAAAAATTAATAAAAAGAAAAAAATCCTTGAGAGTTTTTCGAGCAAAATTAATAAAATGCAAAAAAATCCTTGAAGATTAAAATAACAAAAATACCTTAATAAATGGAAAATTCTCGGATTTGAAAACAAATTTCAGATTTTTTTCTTGTTTTTTTCGCGATTGCCCGGGCCGCTAGACACCCTGTAGGCTATAAATTAACAAATACACATTTTAATAACTGTTACATATAAGTACACCACTTATTCAAAATACGTGATAAAAACCACTGGAGAATCAGTAAAAATCCACTGATTTAGATTTAGAGAGTAAATTAAATTAATTTGAATTATTAAATTATTCATTAAATTAGGTTCCAGAATGATCCAAAAAAGTTTAAAATATTTTAAATAAAAAAAATGTTGTTGTAAAAAAACAGTATCAAGTAGTAGTACCGGGCCAGTACTAATTTTCATGCCGGCAAAACTCCGTCGTCGGTGTAAAAACGGCATCAAGTAGTGGTACCGGCCCGGCGCCGGTACTAATTTTGATGCCGGCATAACTACGTTTCCAGTGTAAAAACGGTATCGAATGCCGGAACCGGGCCGGTTGTCTTTTATTAACCGGCCCGGTACCACAGTGCCGCCACCGGTTATTGTCCGACTTTACCACCGGGCCGGTGTCGAACCGATCGTAGGCATCGGCACACCACCGACTTTTCTGCCTGGGTAATGATATTATTTCCAAAGAATGAGGTTTAGAATTTAATTTGTTCAGAATTTAATATACTTTTAATTGTCTTTGAATGATCATAAGGTAAAATGTTGCATAAACGAAAGTTTTCAAAAATTGCTAAAACCAATGTTTTTACACTTTTTCAAAAAATTTTCCACGTTTTAAAGCAATTGTCAGTGTTTAATGTTACAGATCTTCTTTTTAGACATAAACAAATAGATCCTAGTAAAACTTAGTTAATAAGGTGTGAGCTGGTATTCCAGACTGTTTTTAAGTAGGAGAACCTTTGGGTTGAAGTCAGTCGAAGCTCACCGTGGGTGGATCAATATTAATCTAAAGTCAGTTTTCAAAATGTCAAAATGTAATTATTTATTAGCAATCCCAAACATCCCCGCGTAACATTTATACTAATGCTTTGATTTCCAGTTATTTTGACCGGGATGTCAAATAAAAAGTAGGGGGCACTCGGTAAGTACAGGTTCTCTGCAACTAATTTGCAGTTTTGGTTCTAAAATATATAGGTTAAAGCTTTATTTCAAGCCACATTAGAGTGGCCCATCGCCCAGTGAGAAATTGACCATACAATCGGTCCAATATTGGTTGCCGTGCTGAGCACCGATTGACGCCCAATATTGGACCAATATGGAAGGAGAGAAACAGAAGGTTTACTGACAATTAAAGAAATGAGAATAGAGAATACCTGTTATAATTGTTGAAGGAAGAATAAATAAATATAGTTTTGATCTGAGAAAAAAACAAATATTAACAGTGCTTCATTCTTAAAAGACAATTCGAATAAACTTATCTCTTTTTGACAGTTTAGAGAAAACCTCTTTCTCTATCACTGAATCCGCGTAATTTGACTGCTATTCAGTGACTCTATTCTCAGGATTTAAATAAGCGAAATTTCACTGAAAAGAAGTTAATATTTATTTATAAATAATAATATAATAGTAATTAATTATTTAATTATTCGTTTTTAATCATTTATATAAATAATAAATTTATTATGAATTATAATTACTTTAAAATGGAGCAGCTATTAGGAAATATCATTCTGCAAAAAAATTATAGGCGAGAGATATCTGCGTCATTAAATAGATTCGCAGATATACTCTGCTCTCGCGACGAATCTCTCGATACTTATACACTTGAGTCGCCGTATTAGTTGCGAGAAAAGTTAGTGCGTCCCTCTTACTACAGAGATTGGATTTTTTGCGCACGGAAAAACTTTTTTCAAGAGTCATTACTAAATTTATTCAAGAACTCAGGATATGGGAAAAATTTAGAACTTGTTTTAGAAAAGTTCAATATTCATTAAAGAATTTTCAGGTGTTTTTCTAATGGCTTGGAAATTATTGTTCTTGTCGCTGCGACTGAGTTCTTCAGTCACTGCGCGCTGAAAAAGTCTCGAACTATTTAAGAAAGAAGACGTAGCGTAACCAATAGGTATACAGCGCCACTTGGCTTTAAACGCTTTAAAACGATCTAAAACTAAAGTATCGTAACGCGTCCCTGCAGCCGAGTGGCATAAGGCGGAGCGATCTTGAGTCTCGAGGTCTTAAGTTCGACTACTCACGCGGGCAAATTTTTTTTGCTAATTTTACATTTTTCTATTCTTAAACCAGTTCAGGACTTTTTCAAGAAAATTCAACAAGTAGTCCAGAAATTTACTACAGTTATCCCCGAACAGCTTAAAATAATGTTTCAATCTATGGTTTTGTAGCATTTCTTGTATTCCCAGGTAAGAACTGACGGCTAGTTCAGGCTTTATGAAGCTTGATTCAGGCCTGGTCAGGATTGATTGAGGCTGGGTAAGACGGCCGATGCAAGGCTGCTTGAGTCTATAAATGTAACACCGATTTCAGCCTGACGCGCAGTCTTTGATGAAGATTGGCGTTCAATCTTCAATCAATGCTGCCGAAGCCTAATTCAGGAATGAAACGAGACTGCTTCCACTGTTCCCAAATTTACGCGTTTCTCGCGCTCATTCAATATAATATGAAAATATCAATTGATCAATTGATTATAATAATAATAATAAATATTATTATTATTATTTTTATTCATATTATAAATGTGTATAAATTTAATTGCAATATACTATTAGAACAATTATATTATTTTCATGTAAATAATATATTACTAAAAATAAATGTCATTTGAAATAGTAACATTAAAAAAATAATTTTAGTAAAAAAAGACAATTTTTCTGTTAATTAGTACATTTTTTTCTTGATTTTTTAACAGACTTTTAATATTATTTACAAACATGTTCACATTTTGTATTCACAACACAACACACAATTTGATGATTTTATATATCTCTTAGAAACGAAAACGGAAAAATATTCGCTCGCATGTGGGATCGAAACCCCGACGCATACCCGACACCCCTATAAACGCACCTATTTAAACCGCACGGCCAACGAAGGTTGGAAGGGATCCTGCTTAATCAAGTATATGAATGCCAGAGCATGGTAACTCAACATTGATTCAGCATGGGACACCAATGTTCGTCCCATGCTCGATTCAAGACTCGGTCAATCTTCGTGAGCGAAAATACAATATTCACTTTCTTTATTACCGTGTGCACTGAACAATATTAAATATAAATATTTATAAATTATTTAATATTACAATATTTTTTTCATAATATGTTTAATTTTATTATATATTATTTTTTTCTTGCACAGCATCAAATTATTATTTTTATAGATCAAGAGTTTCGTTTGTCTGAAAAATATTCTGTGATCAAAAACTTACAGTGTAAAAAATGTTCATTAAGGTGCTATAAATATTTATGCCAAGTATTTTTACATTAGGATTAATTGTTTAGAAAATATTATAAAAATACTATTTTTTGTCAAATGCGTGTGACCTTGCGACTCAGCGTTGCCAAATTTCAGACAAACGAAACTCTTGAACTTTAAAAATAATAATTTGACACTCTGTAAGAAAAAAATAATATATAAATTAACTTTATTTATATGAATCTTATATAATTAACATAAATATTATACACTAAGACTAAATAAATATTTATATTTATTAATTCATTGATATCTTAATGTTAATTAAATTATTATGGTTTTAAATAATAATTAATAATAATTTTTAAATAAATTAATATAAAAAATTACAAAAAAATGATCATAGAATATATTATAGTATTAAATAATTTATAAACAGTTATATATAATATTAAGAGCATTCGGTAATAAATAATCTGAATATTTTCTCATGATTGATTCAAGCTTGAATTAAGATTAGATTGTCAAGCTTCACTCACGAAGGTTGACCGAGTCTTGAATCGAGCATGGGATGAACATTGGTGTCCCATGGTGAAACAATATTAATGTGACAATGGTATAAAGACTGCTTCAACTCTTGGATACCCACGCTGTGCGTTCAGGGCTCAATCAAGCTTCAACTCATCGTCAACATTGGTCTTTCTCACCTGGGTTATTTCCATATCCTGAGTTCTTGGATAAGTTTAGTAATGACTCTTGAAAAAAGTTTTTCCGTGCGTGGTAAATGAAGTGTGAAAAGTGTGTATGAGCGGTCAGTAACATTGATTTCTCAGCTCCCTAAAGTCTTTAATGTTCAAATGAACTAAATTTTTTTTTACAATATTTAAAAAAATTACTGATTACAATAAAAAAAATAAAATTTTGCATTTATTTGCAAATTTATTTGCGTCAACTATTTAATGACGCGGATATCTCTCGCCTATCATTTTTTTGCAGAATGCTTTTTCCTAATAGCTGCTCCATTTTAAAATAATTATAATTCATAAATAACACAGGCACACAAAAAAGTTGTCTGTTTTTTGAACCAGACATACATATCTGATAGTATTTTTGCCCCCTGAAAACGAATCTGAAGTCAGAATTGTTCCATCACCCTCTGTTTTTTTAAATCGAGAAAACTACCCGTAACATCCAATTTTAAAGTAAAAAAATTGAATAACAGATTTCTCTTTCAAACAAAACAATTAATTTATCTACTTCTGCTACAACAACTCAGAAACAATGTCAACATTGCTTAAACATCCTTTGTTTTTTATTAAATCGAAAAAACTACCCCTAAAATATAAAACATCAAAATTATAGGTACTATTAAAAGTAAAAACCCACATTGGTTTTCAAAACGACAAAATAAATTTATGTACTTCTCTTACAACATT
This sequence comes from Leptopilina myrica (nomen nudum), assembly GCA_032872475.1. Taxonomy (NCBI): domain Eukaryota; kingdom Metazoa; phylum Arthropoda; class Insecta; order Hymenoptera; family Figitidae; genus Leptopilina; species Leptopilina myrica (nomen nudum). The sequence goes on from CM065460.1 coordinate 10,774,899, forward strand.
TCAAAAGCACTATAAAAATTACTCTATCTACCACTGTGTTTTTATATTGAAAAAACTATCCCTAATATGTAAAAAATTCAAAATGTATAATAAAAAAATGAAAAACCACATTGTTTTTCAAAGTAGAACAATAAATTTATGTACGTCTCTTTCAACAACTTAAAAGCAATGTAAAAACTACTCCGTCCCCCTCTGTTTTTTTTGTAAAAACCTACCCTTAAATTTACAAAATAAAAGTTTAACTTAAAGAAAAATGAAAAACCACATTGTTCTTCAAAACAAAACAATAAATTTATGTACTTCTCATTCAACAACTCAAAAACATTGGCAAAATTTCTCCATCACCCTTTGTTTTTTAAAATTGAAATAACTACCTTAGTATATAAAATCAAAATGTATAATAAAAAAAATGATTAACCACAACAAATTTGTTTAAATTATATTAAGAACTAAAACATCAATATAATTTAAACCAATTTGTTGTGGTTTTTTATTTTTTTTATTATACATTATTTTGATTTTACATATTAGGGGTAGTTATTTCAATTTAAAAAATCAAAGGGTGATGGAGCAATTTTGCCAATGCTTTTGAGTTGTTAAAAATGAAATACATAAATTTTTTGTTCTGTTTCCAAAAACAATGTTGTTTTTCATTTTTTTACTTTAAACTTTTATTTTGTAAATTTAAGGGTTAGTTTTTCAATTTAAAAAAACAGAGGGTGATGGAGCAATTTTGTATTGCTTTTGAGTTGTTGAATGAGAAGTACATAAATTTATTGTTTTGTTTTGAAGAACAATGTGGTTTTTTATTTTTCTTTAAGTTAAACTTTTATTTTGTAAATTTAAGGGTAGGTTTTTAAAAAAAACAGAGGGGGCCCGGGTAGAAAAATTTAAGGGCGCTGACAAAGAGCTTAAGAGACCGCCTAACGTCTTTCTAGACCAAGGACAGACGGTCTTGTCGAGCGGCTGTTCAGAATTGAAACGAAACTTTCACGCTATCGTCTAGAATAGACCAGCGTTTCTGGTATGATCAGCAGTGCTAGTAAATTCTAATCTACGTCTATTCAAAATTTCTCATTGTATGTTATGACAACTATTCTTAGAATGATAAGACTTAATTATATTTGAAATAATTTTAATGACTTTTTTTACATAAAAAGTATAAAAAAATATTTTATCTTTCTGTATTTTTCACTTCAACTTTCATTAAGCGTAAGTCTTTGTGCCCCTCCCAATCTTTGGCATTGGAGATAGTATTCTTTTTGTAAAATACAATTTACTGCAAATCAAAACAGCCAGATGAAACTAGCAGTTGTATTCAGCACCAATCTTTAGGCGTCAACCACTAATTAATGAAATTAATAAATAGAAACTTACTACATTTGCTATTTAGTGGATATTTATTCTTAAACAACAGTACTCGATGGTTTTTTAAATTATTAAGTATTACTAAATTTGAAGGAGAGGCATATTGATAGATGACGCCTGAACATTGATGCTGAGTACGACTGCCAGCTTCAGCCGAGTCATCAAAACTCATAGAAACACATTAAAATCTATTTTTTTCAGTGCACATTTAAAATGAATTTATACAGAAAACAACAACGACATAGCACATTATTATTCACATAAAACAGAAACCACAACGAATACTAAAAATCACAAAGAAAATGTACCATACGCTGACTGATCTAACGACGCCAAACAACGCGACGCCATCAAGCTGCGGTTACACCTCTGCTGGCTGCCTGTCTGCGCAGGCAGGAGCAACGAGGGTAAGGGAGAAGTTTGAAGTCACTGACTCTCTTACTCTTGTACGTTACCATGACAACCTGCAGGCAGGCACGCTGCCTGCAGAGGTGTAACCCCAGCCTTAGACGCCATGTTACTTAACAGCTAGGCACACATCGACGCATGCGCATATAACATCCTAGACCAAATCTAGACGGACTTAATAACACCGTACACTGAAAAAAATGATAATGTTAATTTTGACATACAAGTATGGTTAGGATGTACAGCTGAAACAGCAATACCGTATTGCTCTTCTTAAAATACAGTATTCGTGTTCTCCGCATACATATTATTGTCTCTCAAATACATATTGCTGTTCTACACTGCTTATGGATAAAACAGCAATACTGTATGGCAGTATCATATCTACCAATATAATATGGCAGAATTAGCTATATTTATGGCAGTACCATAAATATATCTTTTTCAGTGTACTAGACGGACATATTTGACTTAGGTTTCTTATTCTTTATTTTTCCACACGAGTAATTTTACTTTTTCATTTTGTCAATTATTTTTTTAGGTTATGTTTTGTAATTACAATACGATACTTACCTTCACTATTTAAAAACAAGGAAATTTATAACATAATTGGATTGTGAAGTTTAAAAAAAAATTATGTATTCTAACTTTAATTTAATTTATATAATATAATTACAAAATTTGGTTAAAATTCGACCATGTGTAATATCAACTGAATGTTATGTAGGCCAACTGTAAACTGCCATAACTTATTGCGTCTTGCGAGTCACTGCTCTGAGCTTGAAAAGACCGCCTAGATAGACGGACTCAACGAGGTCTATTAAGCTGCTCCTTAGCCGATGGCAAGACAGGCTGAATTAGACGGGCTACACTATAACTGTCTAGTCTCTTTGTAGACACCAGACTTCCATAAAATTTTTCCATACGGGGGCCGGAGTAGTTTTTACATTGCTTTTAAGTTGTTGAAAGAGACGTACATAAATTTATTGTTCTACTTTGAAAAACAATGTGGTTTTTCATTTTTTTTATTATACATTTTGAATTTTTACATATTAGGGATAGTTTTTTCAATATAAAAACACAGTGGTAGATAGAGTAATTTTTATAGTGCTTTTGAAATGTTGTAAGAGAAGTACATAAATTTATTTTGTCGTTTTGAAAACCAATGTGGGTTTTTACTTTTAATAGTACCTATAATTTTGATGTTTTATATTTTAGGGATAGTTTTTTCGATTTAATAAAAAACAAAGGATGTTTAAGCAATGTTGACATTGTTTCTGAGTTGTTGTAGCAGAAGTAGATAAATTAATTGTTTTGTTTGAAAGAGAAATCTGTTATTCAATTTTTTTACTTTAAAATTGGATGTTACGGGTAGTTTTCTCGATTTAAAAAAACAGAGGGTGATGGAACAATTCTGACTTCAGATTCGTTTTCAGGGGGCAAAAATACTATCAGATATGTATGTCTGGTTCAAAAAACAGACAACTTTTTTGTGTGCCTGTGTTATTTATAATTATATTAATTATTAAAAATTAATAATTAAATAATTAATTATTATTATATTATTATTTATAAATAAATATTAACTTCTTTTCAGTGAAATTTCGCTTATTTAAATCCTGAGAATAGAGTCACTGAATAGCAGTCAAATTACGCGGATTCAGTGATAGAGAAAGAAGTTTTCTCTAAAGTGTCAAAAAGAGATAAGTTTATTCTAATTGTCTTTTAAGAATGAAGCACTGTTAATATTTGTTTTTTTCTCAGATCAAAACTATATTTATTTATTCTCCCTTCAACAATTATAACAGGTATTCTCTATTCTTATTTCTCTTTAATTGACAGTAAACCTTCTATTTCCCTCCTTCCAAGGTAAAAGGTGGGGAAAATTTTAGAACATAAAATTTTTTTTTGTTAATGTTATTAACAATTTAGTTTTTTTGTAGTCTTAAATAAAAAAATATTTTTCTCGAAATCCAGTTGACCGATTTTATAATACCAAAATGGGTTTTCTTCGTCATGAAACCAAGTATTTGAAAATAATTTTTATTTAAAAAAAATTCATATTAAATAGTTTTTTATATAATTTGTTTATTGAATGTTAATAACAAATATTATGTTCTGCGCCTCCTAGAGAAAAAAGAAAAATTGTTTTGTATTGCCAACATTTCCCTGATTAGTTTTATGACGAAGAAAACCCTTTTAATTATTTTTAAAACGGTTAATGGATTTCGAAAAATAATTTTTTTAGACAAAGAATTGTTTAATGTTACACCAACAGACTAACAAAAAAACATGTAAATCAGCTGTTATTCTTATCCTCTATTGATTTTCAAACTTGGGAAAGCTAAACATTTTACTGACAAAGAATTTTTTAATTGCATTTAATTTCTAATGAATTAAATTATTGTTACATTTACATGTAAAAAATACTTGTAAATTAAAAAATTCTATTTAAAACAATTTTCTAATTGTAGTGTAGAGTGGGGTAAAAAAGACACTTTTTTACTTTTGGTACTATAAAATCGAAATTTGAATTTCTTTTTTCAAATTTTAAATTGTTACTGAAAGTTTAGTTATTAATCTTCAAAATATTTGTAGAACATGTTTTTGTATTCCGTGAAAGGACAATGTTGTAAGAGTTTTACGAAAGTTCTGCATATGGCTTTTTTGCACCACCTGGTGGGGTGAAAAAGCTATTTGGTGATTTTGTTAAAATATTTTGTTATAAAATTTTGTAATATTATATTTTTCTATAAAAGTAATTTAAAAATGATTTTTTTCCCTATTCGAAGACTCATTGCAAAATCGGAAAAAATACAAGATATCCTGAATATTTTATCTTTCATTTGTGTAGAAGAAGTAAAAGATTTATTTACATTTGCAACGACAGGAAGTAAAATAAGAAAAGTTAAACAAATGCACAGAACATAAAAAATAAAAAGTTTTTAAATTAGATAAAAATCCGGTACTCGGGGTTTTTTGGGTCGCTGATTACGAATCTGAGATCATTTTGAAGAAGTTCATAATGTCGGATTCAATATGGTGTACATAAAAAATAAAAAGTCGACAAATTCGGTTGAAACTCGGTACTCGGAGGTTTTTGGAGTCGCTAATTACGAATCTGAGGTCATTGTGAAAAAATTTTAAAAAGCGATTTAAATTAGATAAATTTTTTACTGTCAGCGTTATTCGCAACTAACGACGAGGACGTGGCAAGAGTCCAGTTCCAGTTTGTTTTGTAAATTTTTTGTTTTAATTTTTTTTATAATAACTTTATTTATTTTTTTAAAACCTTTTTCTTCATTTTTCTTTGTTTGTACTTTTTTATGATACATGTGAAAAATCAGAAGAATCTTTTATTCTGCAACTAACTGTCGTACCCGTCTTGGACGAGTTTTAGTTTATACCAATACATATGATAGTTTGTCTACCAATCTGGAAATCCGGAAAATCATAGGGAATTTATATTGAACGGAAAATATAATAATTAGTTATCATTAACTGTTTTAATAGGAAAATACTACTATTTGAATCAGAGACTGACATTTTATTATCAAAGCAGTTATTTTTAACTAATTCAAATGCAGAAAAATATTTTGCCCACCGCTACACTGTGAGCAAAATATTTTGCGCATCGGTTGGTTGGACTGTAGGGAATCGGCAATTTTGGAGTGCTGCCAGTGGTTGCCAAACGATGGTTTTGCATGTACATATAAAGAAAAACAATATTTGTTAATTTGTGCGAATTAATATAATAAAATTCTTTTTTATTTGATAAGAAAATTTCTGGTTTAGCTCTTAAAGTGAAATCTAGAATTAAAATAAAAAACTTTTTTACATCTAAGTTTTTACCGAGAAGCATAATGCTTATATCGTATCACAGTTGACTTACAATTCTTAACATCCTGCAATACTGCATTAACCTTTAAAGGACCAAATGTACAAAAATTTTACCTGAACATCGGCAGAACTTTTTGGAATGACAACGAAGTGATAAAAATTTTAAAATATACATTTCTTAAAGCTCTGAAATCGCTCTTTCGAATGCCGGAATAAAAAATATTGTAAATTCATAAATAAACAAATTACATAAAATTAATTAACAAAAAACACAACTATTTAAAAAATTTTCTTTAGAAATCAAATTTTTTTATAATTTATGTCAAAGAAATACATCTTAAAGGTATAAATATCGCATCAAAAATGTCCGAGATAAAATGTAGTAACATAGAAAATAAAAAAAAATGGCGGATTAAAAATGGCGTTCAAAGTTGACTTTTAAAAAAAATATACTCCAGGTGCACATTTTTTCAAATCTCTATCAAATTCATTGAAACTGTTTACTCAAGGGTTTTTGGGTCGTTGCGATTACGAATATGATAGTAGTTTTCAAAAATTCAAAATTGAGGATCCAATATGACGGACACATTTTTCAAAACTTCTTCGGATTCACATGAAACTAGTTACTCGGGGGTTTTTAGGGTCGCTAATTACGAATATGATAGTAGTTTTCAAAAATTCAAAATGGCGGATCCAATATGGCTGACATTTTTTCAAAACTTCATCAGATTCACTTATTTTTAACTATTTTTTTCTCTTTTCTTCTTAAATTTTGTTTTTTGACTTTAGACTGTTAGGAACTGCTCTATCGGGGGCACCGTTAAATCTTACAAATTAGAGATCGCCATACTTTGGCGCTCTCTACGAATCGTAAATAATAGTTGAAAACCGATACAATTGTTACTTTTTGTAGTTTTAATATCGTATTTTAAGGTGCAAATAACGTTTTTAATCATTTAAATATAATGACTATAAAAAGAACAGTAAAGTAAGGCCTCTTACTTTGGATGGACCATCATAAAATTGGTTTTACAACTTTAATTTATAGGCAAAAAACGTTTTTTTGAAATATTAAAAATCAAAAAATATATATAGTTAAACTTTGTTAATCTGTCTCAAAGTACTTTCATTTTATGTCCTCAGATGAGACCTACAATTAAACAAAAATTCAATCCAAAAGCTCTTCATAATTTGGAGATATTTTTAAAAATGTGATGTTTATACACACACACATGGTATGACATTTTTTAAAAATGTCATTTTTGAACTCCTGAGGTCAAAAAATTAAAGTCGAAAAATTTTGGTATTACAATACTTCCTCTATATGAGAAAGTAATAAGACTTTCCAAAATCTACGTTTACTTCCACGCGGTGAGAGTTGGTAACGTCATTACTAGTAAAGACATTCTGACGGCTGAAAAACGTGCAAAACATTATCAGCGATCCCAAAAAACCCCGAGTAACCAGATTCAAGTGAATCCGTTGAAGTTTTAAAAAAAAGTCAGCCATATGGAATCCGCCATTTTTAATTTTTAAAAACTACTATCATATTCGTAATCAGCGACGCCAAAAATCCCCGAGTAACCAATTTCAGGTGAATCTGATGAAATTTTGAAAAATGTGTCCGCCATATTAGATCTGCCATTTTGAATTTTTGAAAACTACTATCATATCCTTAATCAGCGACCCTTAAAACCCCTGAGTAATCAATTCAAGTGAATCCAAAAAAGTTTTGAAAAATGTTGCCACCATATTGGATCCGCCATTTCGAATGTTTGAAAACTACTATCATATTCGTAATCGGCGACCCCAAAAACTCTAGAGTAACCAGTTTCAAGTGAATTTGATAAAGATTTGAAAAAATGTGCACCTGGAGTATATTATTTATTAAAAAGTCAACTTCGAACGCCATTTTTTATTTTTTTTATTTTCTATGTTACTACATTTTAGGTCGGATATTTTTGATGCGATATTTATACCTTTCAGATGTATTTCTTTGCCATAAATTATAAAAAAAAGTTGATTTCTAAAAAAAATTTTTTAAATAGTTGTGTTTTTTGTTAATTAATTGTATGTAATTTGTTAATTTATGAATTTACAATATTGTTTATTCCGGTATTCGAAAGAGCGATTTCAGAGCTTTAAGAAATGTACATTTCAAAATTTTTATCACTTCGTTATCATTTGAAAAAGTTCTGTCGATTTTCAGATAAAATTTTTGTACATTTGGTCCTTAAAGGGTTAATAAAAAAAAATCCATTTTCAAAATCTTAATCAAAGATCCCAAAAATACTACTCACTCAAGTTTAATAATTTGTCAATAAAATGAATATCTCCCGTTCTAATTAATATTTTTTAAACCCGTAAATTGATAAACCTTCTTTGGGTCAATGTCTAACATTGTGCCAAATTTAGTTCCAATCAGTAAACGTGTGACAGAAGAGAGAACATTGGAAATATACAGGTACTCAAGTGCACCTGAACCACTTTCAATTTTGCAATATTCGTAAACTTGCGAAGGTTAAATGTTATTTAATCCTTTTTTGTTATTTTGATTGTCATATTCAACTTTTTGTACCAAAAACCCCCGAATAACACAAATCAAGCGAATTTAGCTATTTTTAAATATTTTTGTCCGTCATATTTGATGCGCCATTTTGAATTCTTAAAATTTAACATCATATTCGTAATCAGCGACCCCAAAAACCCCCGAGTAACGAATTTCAAGCGAATTTATCAATTATTAAATTTTTTTGTCCGCCATATTGTATCCGCCATTTTGAATTTTGAAAATTTAACTTCATATTCGTAATCAGCGACCCCTAATACATAATATCCAGTCATGTTTTGGTAAATTGCAATTATTTTCAAATATTATTTAACACAATTGTTTTTTGAGTATGGGAAAATTTATGCAAAAAATGGCGTGGAGGGTACGCCATATTGAATTTTTGAATTCGCCACTTTTTATTCGAAAGAATATGAGCCTATGAATTTTTTAAGCCATAATAAGTCGATTTCTATTGCTTAGATTTTTGGGCAGAGCAATTGTCCACTTGACGTGAAACGTCCCATATATATATAAAATAGCTAAAATAATTTTCTTTTCATTTGTAATAAATGTATACCATTCTAAAAAAATGACACCTTAAAAAAATCCTGTTCCACGAGAGAATACTGTCGTAAAAAGACGAATTTTCATCTACTACGCACAGGTAATAGAGAAATTGTTACTATTAGCTAAATTTCAGAATTTGGACGGCCGATTTAAAAAAAGAAATTGTGGCCAAGCCTTCTTCCATAATTTAAATCTCTCGACTCAAGTTTAACTGTCGACCAACACATGTCTTGAAGACCCATGTTTATGACAGTGGTAAAAAGGAAAAAATAGAGGCAATAAAATATAAAAAATGTTTAAATATTACAATAAATAAATTTTTAATGGTATATTTGTAAACTATTAATTCTGCCGATTAAATTGATATATAATTTTTTTTCCAACTATAAAATTGAATATTTTCTATTGTAAATTACACACGATAAAAAGTGAAAATTAAATGTTTTATAAGTGTATATATTATAAATGATTAATAAATTTTCATAAAAAAAAATTTGAAGTTGTTTTGTAAAATAATTTAAAATAAAAAATTAAATATCAGTAGAATCAGTAAAATTGATAGATTTTAAATTTGTAAATTAAAATTGAAACATTGTAATATTTAAAATTTTTGAATATTTTATACAAAATATTCTCTCGTGGAACAGTATATATACGTATATATATATATATATATATATATATATACATGTCCTTAGAAAATGCAAGCGAATTAAAGTTGCGTTAAAAATATAAATATAAAATATGTTATTTTAAGGTTTGGGTGCCAAAAAAATTGATGTCACAATGTAAGTGAAATAGGAAAAAAATAAATTTTTAAATGAATGTAAGTAGTTAAATATAAATAATTGCTCATATTTATTCAATTAAGATCATTTATTTTGTGCGTCAGAATTGTTTTACAATCATAATGGTTATAAACTTATAAAAAATTAATATTATTTGTATATTTGTAACTAAATATATTCATTTTTAATAAATATTATTTGTACAATAATATAAACATATATTTATTATTATAATTATTATTCAAATACTACACAAGTAATATTAATATTTTATCAGTTTCATAACCATAATGGTTATGAACTGATAAATAAAATAATTCTGATGCACTAAAAAAATTTCAATTAAATAAATATAATTTATGATTAATAATAAACTACTTACATTAATTTATAAATTTATTCATTTTCTTATTTCACTTGAATTGTGACATCGATTTCGTTTTCAAATTAAAAATGTCCCTAAATAATAATAATTTAATTTCTGTACTTACGTAATTTATGCTTGTATTAATAATAAATTATTCCTTGCAATTGAATCCACACTTCACGTGTTTATTCTACACAAATTTTATTTAAAGAAGAGACAAACGGTTTCTTTGTTTTCCGAACTAAAAAATAGTCTTCTATCGCCCGCAGTTTTAGTGCATATCTTACAAATGCTAGAAAGCAACTGATACTTGAAGTTTTTTTATGCAAAATTTTGTGAATATTTCAAACACTTTCTGTATGAAAGTGTTGTAAATTTACAACACTTTCAAACATGCGTCTTTAAAATTATTTCATATACAATATTGGAAAATTTTAAAACACTTTCTGTATGAAAGTGTTGTAAATTTACAATCTTTTTTAACAGTACATAGTAATAAAACAATAATAACAACAATAATAATATAAACTAATAATAATAACAATAAATAAAGTTAAAAGGCGAGATGTAGACTCCTTGAATAATAGCAAGACAGATAAGATAGGGATCTTAAAGGAAGGTGGACATATCGCCTGATTCCCAACCTCGCCACTTGGCTAGGAAGAAAGCACGGTGAAGTTGGCTACTACCTGACACAAGTACTATCAGGTAACGGATGTTTCCGACAGTACCTTCATAGATTTAAAATTAAGAGAGTAGCAAAATGCGCCTACTGCGACGCTGCAGTGGATGACGCGGAGCATACTCTCTTTTCTTGCGGGCACTGGATTCATGATAAAATGGCTATGTTTACGGCAGTTGGCTTTGAAATCAACAACGACAACATGGTGTCTACCATGGTTCAGAACGTGGACTCGTGGAGGCATATAGAATTTTTCATTATAAAAATAATGGAGCAAAAAGATAGCGACGGAAGACAAGGTTGACCGGAGGAATCTGGTGCTCGGCTGTGTGTGAACGTCGGGTGAGGAAGTCTTTTGGTTTCCTCCCACCCACGCACCCACATAGCTTGAGCAGATTAAGTCCCAGTTAAGGAGTAGGACAAGGGGACCACCACTTGCGAAGTTAAAGGCCTGACGGTAGTTCCGCAGGTAGATCAAGTGTCCCAATTTAAGACAGAAGTGGTTTTTAGTGGTTCGACCAGAACAAGAGCGGTCATCCCCACATAACCTGGAATTCATTACTTAGGTATCTGAATTCGCAGATTTTCCACTTCCGACTGCAAAAAACTCATATTTGAAAATAAATATTTTTCAAATTATGTGTTGAAGTTATCGATAACTTCGAGTAAAGTACATAGAAAAAAAAATTTTATGACACTAATAATTATAATAACATTTGTTTAAACACGGATATTGAATATATTAAATCTGTCGAAAATTTAGTGTCTTTTTACAGATTAAATGACGATATTTCTAACAATATAAGAATTAGTTTCATTAAAAATCTTAGTTCTCATAACAAAAGTAATTTACGACATATTAATATACATGATATAATTTTTTCAAAAAATCTGGCTAAAACCAAATCATTTGTCAAACGTCATGATAATATAATATTTACTACTGCTGACAAGGGAAATGTTACGGTCGCATTGAACTAGACTGAATATAGACACCCTACGCAAAATTTAAGGTACGCCCCTGGCTTAACCAATAGTTTTTTCGCGCGCAAATCCTGTCTATAATTCAGTTTGAACCTCTATCTGTTGAAACCTAAAGCGCCATCAAAGTTTCGCTCCAGGAAAAGTTCTGTCTACTGTTAAAAAACCTGTGGGTGTCAGGACACCCCAGTTACTCCTTAGAGGGTGAGTAAACTAACGTACTCCTTCTAGGGTTAAAAACTAAAATTTTAAAATATCTTAATATTAATGATTTGCTATATAAAAAATTTGGTGACGTTGAACTTACTCAAACTAATACGAATCTCTCAAGAATTTATGGTTTACCCAAGATCCATAAGAATTACAATCCATTGAGACCAGTTATTTCTACTATTGGCTCACCAACTCATTTTTTATCTAAACAGTTATTTATACTTCTCAATAATTTGATAAAAAACTAAAATCTTATATACGTAACAGTTATGATTTTATAAACAAGATCGATTTTTTTCTATTCCTGATGATAATATTTTAATTAGTTTGGATGCTGTCTTTTTGTTTACAAATGTTGGCTCTGATCATGTTCGTGATTCACTTATCGGACGTTATGTTTCTATTTCGCAACGTTTGAATATTTCGTTGGATGATCTACTTATGTCTTGCCAATTCCTTTCTGACAATATATACATTAAATTTGATAATAAATATTTTAAACAGATATATGGTACTCCTATGGGTTCATCTATCTCTGGTTTATTTTCTAACATAGTCATGGATGACGAAGAAAAGATATAAGAACGACTGCGCAACGCATGCGTCAACAGACGCAACAACAAGTAGTGCGTCTACGCGCCACCAAGTAGTGCTCTAATAGATTCAGAGAATGTTAGAGGGCGCGAATCTCCAATACTCCCTCCCGACCTCTGATATTCCTCTTCTGATTAACTTGTAAATAAGAGGTTCTGGGGTTTGGCAATACTTGCTCATCTAATTGCTACCTGAGAACAGAACAAGTGATTAATAATTTACATCCATGAGTTTACCTGTTAAATGCTTACGTTAATCAAAAGGTAAGAGCTTCGTGAAAATGTCAGCAATCTGTTCTTTTGACCTTACCCACTTTACTACAATTAAATTAAGTTAAGGAGTTTATGCAATCTCCAAAACTCGCGTCAGAAAAGGCTTGAATACAGTCAGTTTCACCTGAATATTTCAAGCCTAGTGATTTTGTGCCTTTAAAGTACCTAAATACTCTTTTAACCAGTTTCCAATCTTCATCTGTTGGATTTACCAGTGTCGACTTAACACATTCACGGCAGAGGAGATATCTGGTCTAGTTGCTCCTGCTAGATAAAGAAAGCTTCCAACAGCTTCTCTATACGGAACCTTTTCTTTGGACTCAGTTGCCTTTAGAATCTCATGGTCATAGTCACTTTCACGCATCTTTCATTCTCAGTTAGTGACTTGGTTAGTATTCATGGGAGTTCTTTGGGGAAAAGAATCTTCAAACCCAAATTTAACCAGAATTATGTTAATAAAGTTTTCTTGATTCAACATTATTACTTTTCTATTCTTATCACTTTTAATGGCAATTCCCAGAAATTCTTTAGGCTCGCCTATTATCGACATCTCAAATTCTTTACTTAAATTTTCTTTTACTTCTTTTAATTTGATCTCATCATTACTTGTTATTATTATGTCATCGACATATAATACTAAGATTAAGAATTTATTGCCTTCTCTCCAAAAAATAGGCAAGGTTCAGAATCACTGTTTTTCAGTCCCATCTTCAAAGCTATTTCTGTAAATTTATTGTTCCATTTCTTTGGACTAATTCGTAGTCCATACAGAGCACGCTCCAATTTACAGACCTTTTCTCTTCTTTCCACATCTGTATGACCAGTTCCTTCAGGAATCTCCATGTAAATTTCCTCGTCTATTACTCAATTCAAGAAGGCTGTTTTCACGTCTAACTGATACACGTCAAGCTCATATTTGTTTATAATAGCGATTACAGCTCTCACCAAAGGTAGTCTTGAAACAGGTGCATTGGTCTCCTTTAATTCGTAAATGTTTTTATCTTTGAATCCTCGGATTACCAGTCTGGCTTTGTATTTTAAACTTTCGTCAGATTCCATTTTTGTTTAAAGACCCATCTAGAGTCAATTATATTCGCTTTTTGTCAATTACTCATCTTAGTTGTACGCTTCACTTCTATCCACACCTTATTTCTTTTCATTGAATTTAATTCGTCTTTAATAGCCATTTGCCATAGATCTTTATCTTTAGATTGCATTGCTTCTTTATAATTCACTGGATCGCAATTTATTTTAGCTAATAATGCGTAATGAGTCTCATCATTAATTTGATCTGATACTGTTTCTTTTTCATCGGGAAAGTCAGTCAGAAATACATTTCCATTTAATCTCTCGTCTATTTGCAGATCTGAAAAACTTGAATCTTCGATTAATTTAACCGTAGATTCCTTTCTTGGTCTCCCTCTCTTTCTCTTAATCTCTCCCTCCGGTTTTGAATCTCTCTCTGTCTCTTTCTCGTCTTCTTTGAGCTCTAAAAACCATCTTTCTTTGTTAATCACTTCAGTTACTTGCGGAAAATCTTTAATGTCCTGTTTTGTGAATTTGTCTCCGTACACTAGTTTTTCATTGAATCTCACCTCTCTGCTTTTATAAAATTTCCCGTCTTCTGGTCTAAAAAATTGAAAGCCTGTAGGAGTATATCCTACTGAAACAACTCGTCTACCCTCAACTCTAAATTTAGGACCCGTCTTTTGATGCACTTTAATATACGCAATGCATCCGAATCTTTTAATTTGTTTAATGTTAAAACTGTGATCAGGAGCGAATTTTTCCAGAGGTATTACTATGTTATTGGATTTGTGAGGTGTGCGATTGTACGCATAAACAGCGGCAAGCAAGGCCAAGTCCCACATACTTTCAGGTAATTTCGCGTCATACATATAGAACCTGACCTTCATTTGGATAGTCTGATTGAAGCATTCAGATACACCATTGTGTTGAGGAGTATCAGGACACGTCACTTGCAATTCCGCACTTAATTGCAACAACACTTTAACTGTATAACCACCAGTATATTCAGTTCCCTAATCCGTACGCAAATAACATACTTTCGCATCATATACCAACATATTTCGTGCACTTCGTACAAACATCTGTAAACAATGACCTACATCACTCTTAGCCTTCATTGGAATGCCATTGCTAGCCTAGAGTATTCATCAATGAAAACTGAAATAAATTTATGCATGCCCCAATACTGCTTTATTATTTTAATTAAATTTATTACTACATGAAAAATCAGACAATTCACTGTTAGATAATTCTATCAGTTGTAACTCATCTATATCGTGAAATTTACGATCCCAGATAGTTGTGTCAAAATTTGAGTGTTCATAAAGATTCTTTGTTGTATTTGTTTCCTCATCTAAAACATGTCTTTCCTCAATATATTTATTTAAATTTTCTTTCTCATTCTCATCATTAATCTCATCAACATTCTCAGTTACTTTCTCAGCTATATTCTTATCTACATTCTCATCTACAATCATATTATTCGAGTCTTCTAATTGCATTTTCACATCATTGTCTGTGACACTCTCTTCATGTTTCTCTTTTGCTGCAACACTTCTTGCAAAATACCGTCTAACTTGTTTCACTTTCAGCTAAATTTGCAAATATTCTTTTATTTGAAATTCTCTCATCATTCTCATCTTTTAAATTTTCCTGATTAATTTCGAGTTCCATGATCCAATAAGGTCTTTTATACACCAACTGACAAAAAGGATTCATTGGAAACCGGTTTAAAAATGTCAATTTTTTCATTGCCTAAATAAACACTAAGTCCCAAATCAACAAACCTTCTCAACGATAAGAGATTTTCTTTTAACGCATCAGCAAAAATCACTTTATCTATCTCTAATACCCTCCCATTATTTAATTTAATCTCAATGTTTCCCACTCCCTCCGTTTTAATATTTGCCGAACTATTTTTATGAGCACATTTAATTAAACCAAACTCTGACTTGTCTAAAGTTTTAAAAATAATTTTAGTGTTCGTTAAATGCTCTGTAGCCCCAGAATCGGCCAAAAATTCAATAATTGGTTTATTTTTATTTAGAGCATTAAAAGGAACAATATCAGAATTCGTACAATAAAGTTCACTATCTATTTCCATAGGACAAACATAAAAATTTTCCACATTATCAAATTCTTTCTTACCTTGCTTTTCCCCATCCATTTGATTGTTTGCTTTGGAATAATTTCTATTCTCAAATTTTCTATTTTGACTACCACCTCTCTGAATATTGCCTCTATTTTTGCCTCTTCCAAAACTACCTCGTCCTCTTTTTGCGACATTTTCGACACCATTACTTATTTTTCTTTTTAAACCACGTTGTTGTTGGGTATTTAAAGTTCAGGAATTATTGATGAATTTAAGTTTACCTCGTCTATTTCCTCGTCCTCTGGAACTGCCCGGAAAGGAAGATCCGTTTGGACAATCGTCAGCAATGTGGTTTCCAAACAGATTGTAATTGTAGCACAATATGCATTTTCCTCTGTTTGAGCACGCTGAGCCGATATGCCCCTGGTCGTGGCACTCGTAACACCTAATTTCATTCTTCCTCGTCATAAGAGCAGCTTTCACGTCTTTGTTTTGATTTCTCGTCTTTCTGTTTGCCTCGTCCTGTATTACAAGAAATCTTAATTCATCATAGCTTATTCCCCTCTTTTCTCTGCCTTTGATAAGGGAAGCGCACCAGGAGAGTTTTCGTAATTACGAATGGTCTCCTCGAACCTTTCATAAAATTCATCAGCCGTGGTCTTGCCAATTGAGGCTCCGGATCTTAAAAGGGCACATGAAGCATTGATTTTAAATAGTGTATGTGCCCTTTTAAGATCCGGAGCCTCAATTACGTATTGAATACTGTATAATTGCTTTCATACACTGTGTGAAGTGACATTTACTTCGCATCTTTTGATCTCTTTCAACTTGTTCAAAATTTCAACCGGATTTCAAAGGTGCATAACCTTAGAGTGATAATTTTGATCTATATGACTTATTAAAATGTCTCTAACTTTAAAGATTTGTTCTAAAATTATTTTCTTATCTATTATACTCGTCTCTACATCTTTGTTTACAATATGCAATAGTTCGCAAGACCTCAGCTCAAAAGAAAAGTAATCATAAAATTGTTCGTATTTTATATTGCTAGTTAATTTGTACTCTCTTTTTAAACCTGCACCTTTATTAATTATTTCTAATTTTAAATTTTTAAGTTTTTTAAAATTTTTAATTGAATTTTTAATTTCAGAATTAGTCTTATTTTTGTTAATTTTAAGCACGTCTATTTAACTTCTCTTTACATTTGTTTGTCTGTTATTCCAGTTTTCTCACCTCGCCTTTTGCATTTTTCTTTAGAGTAGTTTTCACCTCAAGTAAATCTTTAACCGTCTCATTTACTTTAATTATCTGTTTAGCATTATCCTCTCTAATGACTTTCATTAAAGTGTTTAATTTAACCTCATCTTTTTTCTCTTTTTCTTTCATTGATTTGATTAATTCTGTTAACTCATTGTTTTCCTTTTATATCATTTATAGCTTCAGTCATTAGAGAAGACAACTGATCGAAACTATTCTTTAAGCCTTGCAAAACTTATTTAATTCATTAATGAGATTGCTCATCTTATTTTCGTGTCTATTAAACCGTTCGTTTACAGAAAGCAGATTTATTTCTTTAGTTTTGGGTTGATTTTTATTTGCATTTGGGACAGTAATATTTTTTAAAAAAGGAATTATATTACATTTAATATCACTTATCATTCTAGATTTACCTGTTGAAATACCCTTTAACACATTCTTGAGCTCACTCGTCTTTCCCTCGTCTAACTTATTTTTTTTCTTCATCTTTCTTTTCGTCATCTCTCATCTTCACATCCTCATCTATTTTCTTTCCATTCTCATCTAAACACTCATCTTTTCCCATCATTTCGTTTTCTATGGAAAACTTATTAACTTATTTAAAAGTAATATCTTTTTATTCGATCACGTGATTAGTACTAAAA
This sequence comes from Leptopilina myrica (nomen nudum), assembly GCA_032872475.1. NCBI lineage: Eukaryota > Metazoa > Arthropoda > Insecta > Hymenoptera > Figitidae > Leptopilina > Leptopilina myrica (nomen nudum). Next base: position 10,792,552 of record CM065460.1, read on the forward strand.
AAATTTAATTTAAAAAATTTATGTCTCGGCGCCTTCGCGCCATTTTGCAATCTCACCTTTGCACCACATGTTCACGCCATTTTTTTTCTCGTCTTTGAAACACTCGAGTTTTTCATGGCGTCCTTTCTTCTTACTGATTCTATTTCTTTTATTCTATTTTATCACTGAATCCAAAACTCGTCTTATTAAAGTCGACTTTTTAATTTATTTCCCACTCACGACGCGCACTTTTGTAAGAGAAAATTGTACTTACAATTGATCGTTTCAATCTTGTCTTTTGCCTCGTGCACGCCATGCAACTTTTTGCACTCTTCACTTTCGTCACTCATATCGTCGTTTTTCAATCTCGTCTTTTCACTTTTCCAGCGCACTGGAAGCTGGTTTGGGCCAATAACCTTTTAGAGGTTTAGTGGTCTTTATAATTAATTTACACAAAGAATTTTTGTGATAAATAAAGATTTATTATTTGGAATTGTACAAAGCTCGAACTTGCTTGTTGAACGAACAGAACGGAAGAAAAGATATAAGAACGAGAACGACTGCGCAACGGACGCAACAAGTAGTGCGTCTACGCGCCACCAAGTAGTGCTCCAATAGAATCAGAGATTGTTAGAGGGCGCGAATCTCCAACAGTTTCCTTGATGTGCTTCTTATCAATGAGAATGGTAGAATTGTTACAAATTGGTACAAGAAACCCAAATTTTCTGGACGTACTATTAATTATTATTCTAAGCATCCTTTTACTCAAAAGGTTGCAATAGTTTATAATTTCATTAATAGAGCTATTAAACTCTCTCATAAACAATTTCATTCTGAAAATATTAAATTTGTTTTAAAAACGTTAAAAAAGAATAATTATTATTCTGAATTTATAAATAAATATGTAAAACATCGCATTTGTTGTATTGAACAGAATTCTTTGAATCCAAAACTTGGTAATTTATATAGAATGTTCCCCAAGGTATTTCTTCCCTATGTTCCTGGATTATATGAAAGGACATCTACTTTTCTTAAAAATTTCAATATTCTAACTATTCCTAAAAAGAATAATAAAATGAGCCATAATTTAATCATCAAGACTAAAGATGAAAACAAAATCTGATAATGTCAACACTGTATACAAAATAAGTTGTAGAAATTGTTTTGCTTCTTATGTTGGTCATTTTAAGAGAATTGTAAGTGTTCGTATTAATGAACACAAAAATGCTAAAACAGGAGTAATTACAAATCATAGCAATTCAGTTAACTATTCATTTAACTGGGATAATTTTTTAATACTTGACAGAGAATCTAATTACAAAAAAAGACTAATTTTTGAGATGATTCATATTAATTTGCAAAATAATTCAGTTAATAAAAAAGATGATACACAAGATCTTAATAATCATTACATTTACTATTTAGAGGAAAAGAAATTCCATTGATTTTTTTTTCTTGTCTAGGTTACCTTGACATTTCTCTTGGTTTTGATTTTTTGTTTACGTTTTTTGTTTACTGATGGGTTATTCACCTCATCTTTATCGATCCACATTTGTATCTCCTTGAAACTTATTATATAAATTAGTGTCTAATCGTATACGATTTGATGAGGACGTTTTCTCCATTTATTTCTTTCTTCAAAATATGTTTTTATAAATAATTTCAAATCATAATATTTTGTTATTATTATTAATATTATTATTAAAATTATTAAGTGTATAGCTTTAAATATATTAATTTATTATTAAATAATACAGTCCCAACATTCAAATGGTAGTTTGCATCTAATAACTCCCAAGCTTGCGTGACTGTGTGGTTAGTGTATTCGACTTGCGTCCTTGAGGTCAAGGGTTCGATTCCTAGTGCGTGCGATATTTTTCCGTCTTAGTTTTAAGTGTTTTTGTGTACATTGATATTAATAATGTAAAGCGAAATGTAGATATAAGGAATAATAATAACTTTATTAATTATAGTAATAGTAATAATAATAAATTAATTAAAAACTTGGTTTGTTAAAGTTAGTAAAAAAAGGTAAATAAATTCAAAAAGTATTTTTTTTAAATAAATGCAAGAAGATTAAATAAAGAATAATTATTATTTGTAGTGTTTTAACAAATAAATTGATTATTAATTAATTAATTATTACTTATTATTTAGGGGAGTGTGGGGCAAACCGGACCCCCCTCAATATTTCCGAAATGGCGAAATTGTCAAAAGTGTTATTTATAAATTTGAAACAACCTTGTGTACTATACCTTATTTTTTCAATTTGACATTTTTTTACTCCTGTTTGTGCAACGCTGGAAGCAAAAGTTTTTTTATTATTTTTTTCTACACTTTTCCGAATTTTTCCTTTAGGAAATTCTGTGGAAATCGTGTAATATTTCCAAATATTAGGTCTTGGGTTTTGAAGGTACACACCTCAGGAATATTTACCACCAAAAACTTTGATGAATTTGCAAAGCGTTTCTTTTTGACAAACATTTATTCTCAAAATGGGCCTGTGGGGCAAACCGGACCGTTTTCGGTGAAGCAAACCGGTCATAGGATATTTCCATTGAAATTTAGTTTAGAAAAACATCCCGGTTTAGAAACATCCCGGATTGTTTCTAAACCGCTTTCGACTAAAGAATCCGATTTTAAAGAAAAAAAAACACTTGAAAAAACGGCATTTTTTTGTTTAAACAATTATAACTTTTTACTATGAAAATTGAAATTTTTTTCAGATTCTGAAAGAGGACACTCAAACCATTAAAAAACCTACCTCCCGATTTTTTTTAAAATCGTAGCTCGTAGAACGGAGAGCTCGAACTTGTACTAAGAATTACGGACATTTGGGACTAAATGGGTTAATATCGCCCGATATAATTTACTCTTACTTATTACTATGCATTCATATTAAGAAAACATGATTTGAAAATAAAAATTAAAATAAATAGAAGAAATAGTAAGGGGTTGGCGCGCAGGGGTACGAAGCCCCCCAAGTATATATATATATATATATATATATAAACATGTATGCATATGAAGAACTGCATTGAATACGTATTGAAAAATTTCTTTGTTAAAAAATTCAGCCCCTAGCGTGTGTTACTCACAATGAATGCAAAGTTTAAAAGTACTTAGAAAAGACATACGACATAGAAAAGCGCATATACTTTTCCTGTACAACTAGCTTTGAAACTGGTAATTTCATTTATTACTTTTATTTATGCAATGGACTAGACTTTACAACAATATCCACTAACGAAAGTCTCTCTACTTTACATTGAGGATTTTAGTTTTTAATTGCCTTTTTTATGCACATAAAAAGAAAAATACCAAAATGGTAGAGGATGACCAAGAAGAAGAAACAAAATATTTCAATTAAATTTCTGAAGTATTTTTTGAAATTTCATAAAAAATTATAAGGTATTTCATAATAATTAATTAATTAAATTATCCCAGAATTTTTCATGAAACAATTGTCAACTCATTAGTAAGACCCTTCACTAACCGTGAAGCAGAAACCTACAATATCGACCAAGTTTCAAAGTTCAAAAAGAAGCAACGATATCTGAACCTAGACATCACCGTCAAAACAATAATACATTGAAAAACAAATTTGAACTCTATGAAAAAATGGGGGACTAACTATGCTGGGTCTCGAAACCCAGGACCTATCAATTGCCGGTTAGTTAGTCCCCCTTTTTTATAGCTTTAAATTTGTTGTTCAATAATAATTAATGTTTTTAATTAATAATTGAGGGGACGGACTCTAAAAGGAGATACGCGTAGATTCAAGCGTTTAAGCTTTGTCCACTAGGTCAGTTTTTGAAACTATTACAAATTATAATTTAAATTACAGAAATTTATACACAATGAAAATGCGCATCTTTTTTCATTAAGAAATAAATTTATATCGTTTTTAGTTTATAAAATAATGATAAAAAACTAAATTTTCAAAAACAAAAAATTTTAATGTTTTACGTCTTTAACTCGTGCTAGCTTTTTTTATTTTTCATATTTTGTAATCAAACAAAAACGAACCTAAAGATTAAAGCTTTCTGAAAACAACTATACCTTTAAAACTATAAAAACTTAATTAATAAAAAGTTTATTAATTTTTTCTAAAGACGTTGCAAAAAATGTGCTTTTCTAACTTTAAACGCTTCGTTTATCTGGGAAATTTCAAAGTACAAAAAACTTCCAGTGACAAAGTTTTTCATTACTATACAGACAAGTTTTCTGTAAAATGTTATTAACATGATATGAATGCTTACAAAGTTATTAATGTTTAAAGCGTATGGTGCGTCAGATTTATCGCGTCTTGAACACATTGAGTCCCAAGGCGTTCGTTGGCAACGCGTTGAAAATGGGTTATTATTCACAATAAATAAAATTTAATGAAATTTATTTTTAACGCAATGTTTTATTTTGTTATATATACAAAACACAACTACAATAATATTTCTTATTTTTAACTTTCTTGATTTATTTATTTTAAGGCTTCCACTCTTCATCAAAATGATCACGTTTACTACATTTCATGTTTTTAAAATAATTATTAAAAAACTCCTGTCCGTTTGGAGAAAGATATCGTACTAAACTTTTTACATAATTCATTTTGGCCTTTGAAATGCCAACAATTGGTGCGTGTAAGCTTCGCAAATTTTCCAGATTCATTTTTGATTCAATTTTGAATGCGGAAGGCTTTTGGAATCTATAGTTTTAAAAGTATTTATACTTGAATCTGGTAAATACTGAATTGCGTAGCTTTCGCTGATTTTAACATTTTTCGCAATTATTACTTCTTTCTGACATAATTTCTCAAAGTTGTAAACAATATCATTGGCAGATTCTACCATTGTGAATTGAGGATCGCGTGAATTTTTAATCAAATTTACATATTCTTGAGCAGTCTCTATTGTTTCTAATTTCTTTTTTTTCTTTGAATATAAACCAAAATTTCTTTCGCATTGACAGTAAGAGTGACCACGTACAGGGAATATATGCCAAATATCAACGCCAAGTTTAGAGGAAAATGTTGATAAAAACGCAAATACCGCATAATTTTTATTTTGACCAGGACATAAATCAGAAAAAAGAATAATCCTTTTATGAACCGTTTTTTGAAATACTTTTTCTATAGCATATAGAAGAAAACTACATACGGTATTTGCTCCTTTTTTAACAGTTCCTTCTAAAAATGAGAACATAAAACTAACATTCGAACCAAAGACATGCACATTGAACAAATACAACCATAATAATCGTTTATAAAATTGACCAAACACAGGGATTTTTGGCAATTGTAGATTCTGAGCGTAATGAAATTCACAGCAAAGATTATTATTATCTGATAAAAGATGTTTTTTCAAATCATAATATTCTTGTACTTCTGTTTTGTAAAGAATGTTATTTTCAGTATCTATTGTATGTGATTCGTTTTGAAAACATGTATTATTTATTCTATCTAATAATCATAGCTATAGACCAACTCTAAAGTGCACCCGGGTGTCCAGGAGTCAGGTGAACAACTTCTTCAGGGAATTTTTGTTTCTATCGAATAATCATAGCTGTAGACTAACCGTAAAGTGCACCCGGGTGTCTAGGTGTCAGGTGAACATCTTCTTCAGGGAATTTTCGTTTCTATCAAAAAATCATAGCTATAGACCAACTCTAAAGTGCACCCGGGTGTCCAGGAGTCGGGTGATAATCTTCTTCAGGGAATTTTTGTTTCTATCGAATAATCATAGCTATAGACCAACTCTAAAGTGCACCCGGTTGTCCAGGAGTCATATGAACATCTTCTTCAAGGAATTTTTGTTTCTATTAAAAATCATAGCTATAGACTAACCGTAAAGTGTACCTGGATGTCTAGGTGTCAAGTGAACATCTTCTTTAGGGAATTTTTGTATCTATCGAATAATCATAGCTGTAGACTAACTGTAAAGTGTTCCCGGATGTCCATGAGTCTAATTTACTTGACTCCTGGATACCCGAGTGCACTTCAACGTTAGTCTATGTTTATGATTATTCAGTATAAACAAAAATTCCCTAAAGAAGATGTTTAGTTGACTCCTGGACATCCGGGTACACTTTACGGTTAGTCTGCAGCTATGATTATTCGATAGATACAAAAATTCCCTGAAGAAGATGTTCATCTGACTCCTGGACACCCGGGTGCACTTTAGTGATTGTCTATAGCTATGATTATTTTGCTCGGCCAGTCGAGCTTTTTGCACATCTCTACACATTTGGTTTTGTTCACATTTCGGTTATAAAAATTGGCAATTATTATATTTCCAGAATACATTGTTGTCTTATTTCCATTTTAAAACTTGCATCATTATAGACTGCAAAGAGTTAACATTTATATAGAGTTTAATTTTTAACTAATATGAGCGTTTAATCGTTCGTGCCCTCAATGACATACTTTCCATGCAGTTTGGACAAAAAATTATGTTAGCATCATGGGCGCAAAGGTGATTACGACTCTGGCGAAATCACCTATTTTGCGCCCTTGATACGAAAATAACTATAGTGATGTTGATTCCCTTGAATAATGTGATTTTTGATGCGGTATGGATTCAAGGTGTATTTTAATTAGTTCCTTCATGTCTTTCGTCAATTTTAAATTGTGAGTTCCATGATGACCTCTCAAATCATGAAAATTATCATTTTCTAATTTCTTCTTTTGCATGATTTCCAATCTTCTTTTGCCAATATTGAAAAGTTTACAAAGAAAGGTTTTGCAAACAGGTATATTTACATTATAAAGAGGAAAAAAATATACCCACTTTATTAATCGAAGTCGCGTTGTTCTTTTTCTTTTTTGAGTTTCTCTACACTTTATTATAGTACTTAAAAACACTGTTTGTGCACTATAATCTTTTAAATCCCAAAATTTTATAAATAATTTTTTTTGTTCTTCTAGTAAGCACAACTTAAAACACTTTTCTTTACAGCACGAACTTATTTTTTGAAAACATTTTTTAGGAATCGTCACATTTTTTAATGTTACGTACTCTTCCCCCTGAAATACAAGATATCCAACTTATTTTTATCATAGAAATACACGTTAAAAATTTAAAGATTTACATAAAAAATTATTAATTAATATTTGATCAATTAAAATTTTGTATATCTATAGCATTAAACATTTATGGTTTCATAAATTCATTTATATTTCTATATCTGCAAGTAGCAAAAATGTTTTACCTTGCTTTTTTTAGTTTTGCGAACATTTTTTTCCCACAAATGCGCATTTCTTTGACGTTTTATACCTCTTGTAGGTTCCATCAAATTTTTCATAATTAAAACAGTTTTCACGGATTAAAACACTTAAAGATTAAGAAGGTAGATTTAAAAGATCACTATGTTTACAAATTACCGAAATTTACAAGATTCGTCTTCAGGAGACAAACTCCTACTGACATCCGGTTCTTGACCAAGATGGCCATAACGTTTCCTCAATTATGATAAAAAAATCTCGAAATCTTAGGAAAATTGTATTGGGTTTTTCCGAACCCTTTTTTTGCAGTTAACCACTTCACTGGCAGGGCGTTCCAAATGGCGTTCCACGCGCCGAGGTCCAGACTGGCAAAAACACCGAAATGGCGTTCCTACAAAAACTCTTTTTTTAAAGAGTGTACACCACATTTAACTATTGTAATGCAATATTTCTATAATTTAGACATCAGGGAACAAGATTATCACAACAAAAATTTTAGTTTTTGTGATTTTCAACGTTTTTCTGAACGTTCAAATCGGCTATTTTTAATAATTTTCAACAAATGGCGTTCCACTTTTTTTCAATTTTTACACTATAAAACTTGTATTTTTATTAAAAAAATATATTTACATTATAATATAATAATATAAGTATTAATAATATATATAAATATAACATATATAAATAACTATTATTTATTATTATGAATAGTGATATTATACGTATATATGTTTTTGCCAGTCTGGGCCTCGGCGCGTTGAACGCCATTTGGAACGCCCTGCCAGTGAAGTGGTTAACGGTCGCGGCAGCCGCGACCCATCTGGATACCATATTTTCCCGAAGAATGGAAACAAATCAGAGGTTTGGGAAAAATAGCATTAAAAAAGGGTTACTTCCTCGAAAAGTGCACATGATAACCAAAAAAAATCTATTGTATGAAAATGTCTGACAAAATACAGATATAAATAAAATAAAAATACTTTCTCTATGAGGAAGCAATATGTTTTAATGTCAATAAAGAATATAGAAATTATAGAATTATTGTACAATTTATTTTGCGAATAATAATTCTGCAATATTTTTTAAAAAATATTTCTTATTTTCTTACTTACAATACATGTTAAAATAAATAAACTGATGCTACTTTTATGTAAAGTTAGACAAATCGTCATAATCTCATAGTTAAATATTATTTAAAAGTAATTACTTTAATAGCTAAAATTCATCAAATAAATAAAAAAAATAATTTCTACTATTCTTAATAAACAATTATTAGTTTAATTAACATTAAATTTATGTCAAAATAACTACGCACTACTTATTTGCATGTCAGTCAATTTTACCTATTTTCAGCCGATTTTGAATAATTATTAGTTACTTTTTAATAATAAATAATCGTTTTTAACTAAATTGCGATTCCAAAAGTTATGTGTGACTTTATTAAAAATTGTATTTCATTTCAGTAAACAAATGAATAAACTAAAATAGTCTTAATCTGTTATAAACGAACGCCTTGGGACTCAATGTGTTCAAGACGCGAGAAATCTGACGCACCATACGCTTTAAACATTAATAACTTTGTAAGCATTCATATCATGTTAATAACATTTTACAGAAAACTTGTCTGTATAGTAATGAAAAACTTTGTCACTGGAAGTTTTTTGTACTTTGAAATTTCCCAGATAAACGAAGCGTTTAAAGTTAGAAAAGCACATTTTTTGCAACGTCTTTAGAAAAAATTAATAAACTTTTTATTAATTAAGTTTTTATAGTTTTAAAGGTATAGTTGTTTTCAGAAAGCTTTAATCTTTAGGTTCGTTTTTGTTTGATTACAAAATATGAAAAATAAAAAAAGCTAGCACGAGTTAAAGACGTAAAACATTAAAATTTTTTGTTTTTGAAAATTTAGTTTTTTATCATTATTTTATAAACTAAAAACGATATAAATTTATTTCTTAATGAAAAAAGATGCGCATTTTCATTGTGTATAAATTTCTGTAATTTAAATTATAATTTGTAATAGTTTCAAAAACTGACCTAGTGGACAAAGCTTAAACGCTTGAATCCACGCGTATCCCCTTTTAGAATCCGTCCCCTCAATTATGTAAAATAAAGACAAATAAACAATCGAAACAAACATATAGAATAATATATTAGAACTATATTCTGTAATAATAAAAAATACGTCCAATAATTTTTTTTTATTTTAATACTTGTTAATTTATTATTGCATTTTCATGTTAAAACATTTTTACGTTGGTAAAGTTTTCAACGAAGTTTATAATCAACAAATAAAAAAAGTATATATCCAGACAAAACAAAAAAAATATTTTGTTTACAGAAAATTTATCAGTTTTAAATAATTGATCAAAAAAGTATATAAAACCTTTTTTATATAAAAATGAAAATAGAACAATATTTTTTCATATAAAAGTGTTGATTAAGAACGTTATGATTTTTACCAACGTTTATACATTTTTTGTTTACTTGCACATATTTACACACCATTTTTTGCTATTTTCTATTTTATTTTTCTCAATACATCCCTCTTTTTTAATTAAAAAATACCTCTATTGCAGTTTATAATGTTAATACAAAACATACTTTAAAATTGAAAAAACTAATGCAGGAAATTGATGTTAATTTATGGGATAATTTATAAATTTTTTAGGTGTTTTTCTGTCATTTATAGGCACTAAAATAATACGAATATCCAATATTTACTGAAAAAAGTTATTTTGGTTTGATTTGTTATGAAATATGTAAAGGCTTCACCATGACGATTCTGTGATTCCCTATACAATGTTGACGTTTTAAATGTAAAAAGACAAAAAAAGGAATAAAATTGGTTTTTGTCGTAGTGAAACTCTTGAGGGAACTGAACTTTTGCTTGTACTAAAGTATAACTAAATTCTGATTTTATTTTTTTAGAAATATTTCATTTTTTGCTTCCTCGTGAGGAAGCTTTGTAGTCGTTTAATTTATAAAATTTTTAAAAATCCTTCAAATAAATTTTCGTCTATATAGGACTATGTTATTTAAGCCCCTGAACAATTGTCCGGATGTATGTATGTGTGTATGTGTATGTGTGTGTGTAGATCCCGTTTTTTGTGCACACGATAACTCGAAGAGGTTTCAACGAATTCGGCTGAAAATTGCTAGGAATATTTATCATAAAAATATCTCGAAATGGATTGATGGACATTAAAAGATCTATTAAAAAAATTTTTTTTTTTACTTTTTTCAAAAAAAAAATTTTTCAAAAAATTTTTTTTAAATTGAATATTGAAGTTAATATACAATAAAATCTTCTTCTTTGCATCAAGACGAATCGATTGGTATATGTAAAGTATAAATTGTATGAGAGTTTATAGAGGTAATGACAATTAAAGCAAAAAAATTACCTTTTTTTATCAAAAATTTAGTTCTTTCATCAAAATTATATTCCAGTACAATAAGATTTTACTCATTTTTTTCAATAATCTTATCCGTTGCATTAAAACGGATCGATTGGTATATATAAAGTATATATTTTATTTGAATTTATAGAATTAAACATAATTAAAAACAAAAATTCGCACTTTTATTAGAAATTTATTTCCTTCTTAAAAATTATGTTGCTTTATAATAAAATGTTAATCTAGACTTAAAAACAAACTAAAAATCTTCATTTCATCAAGACGAATCGATTGATGTATAAAAAGAATATATTTTATTAGCATTAATAGAATTAAATAAAATGAAAAAAATCACTTTAAAGCAAATTTTTTGCTTTATACACATTCCACGTCTAGAGTCCACATTCCAATTTCACATTTCTCATTTCGATTCCACTTTCAATATTCCGATTCTATATTTAATATTACGATTTTACATTACACACTCTGATTCTACATTCTGATTACAAATTTTAAATTTTACTCCTATTTTCTCATTTGCTTTGAAAACTTACTAATTATTTGTAAACTATTAATTTGCAACTATTTCTTTATACCATTTCGATACAATTTTTCATTTATGTTACATAAATTCAACTTACCCTTTTTCTTCATAATTTTTCACAAAAATATTATGAAGAAATAGGTATTTTTGTATCAAGGGCGCAAAATAGAAGATTGCGACGATGGCGAGATGAAGGGACCGAGGGGACACAATTACGCGCCCGAAGCGAAGCAGAGGGAGCGAAAGTGTCCCCGAGGTCACGAAATCTCGCCGGAGTCGTAATCCCTTTGCGCCCATAATGCAAACATAATTTTTTGTCCAAACTGCAGGGAAAGTATGGCATTGAGGGCAAGCACGATTAAACGCTCATATTAGTTAAAAATAAAACTATATAAATGTTGACTCTTTGAAGTCTATAATGATAAACCTAGTGACACCTAGTGATTTACCTGGTGCAGGCTGTCTAGGTGTCAGGATGACAAGTCTTCTGAAAAAGTGCCAGGACGTGATAATTTAGTTAGTTTAGTTTTGTGTCGACTCGAATCTAAATTCAGTTTGTTAATTTAGTTTCGTGTCGACTCAGAAACTAAAACGAAACTAAACTTTGAAGACGGTCCCTGGTTGTATTATTTTCTTTTTTAAGCAATAAGCTTTATTTTTATTAATTGATTCTACAGAAAAAAAACAAAGAATTAACATGCGGGAGGAAAATACTTTACCGCCCGCTGACGTCACACAAGCGGGCGGTAAAGTATTTTCCGTCCGCTTCCCCTACTCCCGGGCAGAATGTGCTACTTTGCGCCCGCCTTAAGTGCCCGAAATGACATTCTTTCCGTGCAGGTAGGACAAAAATGAATTTTTCACAAAAAAATTATGAAGAACAAGAGTAAGTTGAATTTATGTAACATAAATGAACAATTGTATCGAAATGGTATAAACAAATAGTTGCATATTAATAGTTTACAAATAATTAGTAAGTTTTCAAAGCAAATGATAAAAAAAGAAGTAAAATTTGTAATCAGAATGTAGAATCAGAGTGTGTAATGTGAAATCGTAATATTTAATATAGAATCGGAATATTAAAAGTAGAATCGAAATGAGAAATGTGAAATTGGAATGTGGACTCTAGATGTGAAATGTGTAATCGGAATATTGAAAGTGGAATCTAAATGTGGAATCGGAATATTGAAAGTGAAATCGGAATGTTGAGAGTGAAATAGGAATAATAGAAGTGGAAATTGCATATTGAATGTGGAATCGAAACTTTGAAAGTGGAATCTGAATGTGAAATCGGAATGTTGAAAGTGGAATAGGAATGATATAAGTGGAAATTGCATATAGATTGTGGAATCGGAACGTTGTAAGTGGAATCTAAATATTGAATGTGGAATCGGAATGTTAAAAGTGGAATCTGAATGTGGAATCGGAATAATGACTGTGGAATAGGAATATTGCAAGTGAAATCTGAATATTGAATGTGAAATCGGAATGTTGAAAGTGGAATCTGAGTGTTGAAAATAGAATCTGGATATAGAAACTGGAATCGGAATGTTGGAAGTGGAATCTGAATGTGATCTCAATATTGAAAGTAGAATCGGAATATTGACTGTGGAATAGAAATATTGGAAGTGAAATCTGAATGTGAAATCTAAATATTGAATGTGGAATCTGAATGTAGAGTCGAAATGTTGAAAGTGGAATCTGAATGTGGAATCGGGAAATTGAAAGTGGAATCTAAATGTGGAATCGAAATATTGGAAGTGGAATCGAAATGTTGAATGTGGAATCTGAATGTTGAATGTGGAATCTGAATATTGAAAGTGGAAGCGGAATATTGAAAGTGAAATCTAAATGTGGAATCGGAATATTGAAAGTGAAATCTAAATGTGGAATCGGAATATTGAAAAATCCAAGCCATAAAGGACTACTCCACGCCACGAAACGAAAAGAACTACAGGGATTCTTGGGGACGGTCAACTTTTGCTCAAAATTTTCGGAAAAATACGCCTTTGAAATGATACCGATCCTCAAATTCAAATATGTTCTGGCGATTTTAGACGGTTTCTACAAATTTGTAAAACTATATGGCGTGAGAAAGGAAACTACGATCGCCTGCCTCATAAATAATTCTGGGAATTTATACCCGCTTACGGAAAGTCCGAAAGGATAATCACGGATCACGGAACCCAGTTCACCACAAAAATGTGGGGAGAGAAATTGAAGGAACAAGGAATACAACACGTTCTGGTTACCATCCGGCACCCTCAATCAAACCTAGTCGAGAGAGTGAACAGGGAAATCTTAAACTTCCTCAGAAACCTATTAAACAACTCCAGCCATAATGGATGGTACTCACACCTGTCTACGGTAGAGACCATCATCAACAAAATTTATCATGAAACGACCGGTTTAACTCCAGTCGAAATTATGACTCGACAGGAACCCCAAAAATTCTGGAAGAGATATGTGAAGAGAGAGATCAACGAAACCCAAAACCCTAACTATGAAGAAAAATTAATATGGGTTAAAAATAGAATCCTAACGAAGGGTGAGAACAGAGCCGAAATAAGGACTCATCACGTAAAAGCACCTATCTCCAAGTGGGGGAACAAGCATTCGTGAAGGCGTGCAATTTATCTAACAAGTTTCTCAAGCAATCGGCAAAGTTTATGGCCGTATATGAGTGGCCCTACGAGATTGAGAAAGTCATGGGAAAGGGAGCGTATTATTTAAAGGGAAGGAACATGTTCAATATCAAAGATCTAAAAAAGGCACACTTATACAACCATTAAAACTAAATTATCTGGCTTATTGGACTTATTTTTTGTTTTCCTTTCAGATAAATTAACGATGTCGGCATCACGTAGATCGAAAGAACAGGGGACTTAAACTATAGCGCGCCATTTCCAAGGCCGAGCAGAAGTGCAGATCCACGCATACTTACCTCGTCCCTACTTTGCTAGATGTACTCGTCTCATTAGCAGCCACAGAGTCAATACCTTCAAACTTTGTCCCCATCACCAAAGATCAGGGAACTGACGCAATGGACTCTCGTGGATTTGGAGAAATAGTAGCGTTGTTCCGTAAAAAGCTACACCCCTAGCAGAAGACCTCCAAACCAACAATCAGAGAATCAGGGAAACTGAAAATCCGTGCCATGATTCTCTCCAACGTGCAAGCCCTGCTGAAAAGGAAGGAATCGATTAAAAGAAAGTGGTTGGAATTATTCGACGATGAATCCGAACGTGACACCCTCGAGTTGAGCATCAACCCAATCGAAAAACTAACAATTGAGTCGGGAGACATCAACAACAACGAAGTTTCGACTTACACAAAAATTCAAGTCAAAAAGGGGGGCAATGTGACAATGTATATTAGGGCTGGCGCTACATTTATGAACGTCACTGACAGACTGTCAATGTCGGACGTCAAGTAGCTCGTCCAGAAAAATAGACCCTTGATTCTCTCGCTAGTGTCTCGTCCCAAGCGCTCTATTTAAACTTGCCGGCGAGTGGTGAGAGCGTCAGACCAGCATCAACTTTCCAACCGATCGGAAGAAAGCAACCAGGGAGATCAGCCAAGCAGCGCCCAAGCGATTCAGTCCCAGTGTCCAAAGACAAGCAGGTACGTGAGGAACTTTTTCTGAGACCGCCACCTGGGCATCGAAGAAAGTGTAGCTGAAGCTATCCATCCACTCTTCTAATACTTACCTGGTTCCTTCTCTCTCATCTCAGTGCACGCTGTAATGGCTGCTGGGAAAACCTCCCGTAACTCCATGACGAACGCCATCTCGGCTGTCAGTCCCTAAGTTAAGACGCCAAAACGACCCCATGGACGCGAGTGACTTTCTCGACAGTGCGCGTCCTACTGGCTGTCGTTGAACCACGAGTGTCGGACATTTACCAACGGCGCACGCTGCCTTAGATGCCGTCAAGACGCGAGTGACTCCTTCGTAAACTTACCGACGGTGCCCGCTGCACTAGCTGCCATCGATACGCGAGTAACCTTCTCAATAGACTTACCCACGGTACACGCTGCACTAGCTGCCGTCGATACGCGAGTGTCCCTCACGATAACTTACCCACGGTGCACGCTGTGCTAGCTGCCGTTAATGCGCGAGTGGCCGGCCCGATATACTTACCTACGATACTTACTAACAGCACATGCCACCTCGGCTGCCATTGACCGCAAATGATTCCCCTGAAAATCAAAACAAAAGATCTGAAAAGAACCCCGCTCGACTGAAGGGGAGAAAAATTATTTTTATCTCATTATGAGAAATCCTAGTTTAGCTTTAATAATTTTGCTTACTTACCTGAGAAGAGGAGACAAGGAGAAAAGAACCTTGCTCACCTGAAAGGGAGAAAATTTAGTTTTATTTCATTGTTAAAAATCCTAGTTTTGGTTTATTAATTTTGTTTACTTACCTAAGAATAGGAGACAAGGGAAAAGGAACTCAGCTCAACTAAAAAAAGGAAAAACCAGTATTATTTCATTACTGGAAGCAACAGTTTAGTTTTATTAATTTAATTAAACTCACTTACCTGAGGATAGGCGACGAGTGGAGAAGCATTCCGTCCAGCTGAAAGGGAAGAAGGTTTAATTTGATTTAATTATTAAAAATTTGTATTTTAGTTTTATTTAGTTACCAAAGGCTTGAAAAAGGGAACGAATGTATTATTGCCTTAAAAAAAGCAGAGTTGACCTAATAACTATTTTGTAGCGTCAAAATTAACCGCACCGCTCAGGATTTTAGAATGTGTAAACGATCATTAAGACGAAGTATTAAATAAAGAACAATTGAATTCTTTTGAAATCAACCGCCTCATTTAGTTACCATTCTCGTGTCCTTCCCTTAATTAAAGAAAAAGAGCAGAATGGAACAAATCGTTCCAAAATCTTATAAATTAAATTGGCTACAGACTTTTGTTTGTACTCACTAGAGTTACTTTTTCACGTTGAATTCATTACCGTATGTGTAATTTATTTCTTAAAAAACAAGGGACATGAGATTGTTGGTTTCGTGGAGAATCACCCAAATAAATGTATAAGATTTAGTAAATTGAAAACAATAAAATATGAAAAATGAAAAGATTCTAATTATTGTTTGTTATTAATTATTGTCAGTTCTCATATACTACCGTCCAAAGTAAGAAGATAGACAAGTGTTATTGTTGCTTAGGTCAAAATGTCTATAGTAAACAAGAATAAAATTAATAATTATTCATTACGTCCCTTAGCCTTTACGCCCCGTTCCTCCTATATACAAGATTTGTAAAAATCAAATATATGATTAACCAACATTCGCTAAACGAAGAGACGAGAAAAAAAGTTTTGAGCAGCAAGATTTCACATGCAGTAATTTGGGGATATTTGAGTCAAAATGTCGATTTTTTGCTAAAATTTTATATATTAAACATGCTCCCTGAAAATAACTGAAGCGTTTCTTTACGTTTTCGGGGTCGCTCCACACGATTCCATTGTCAGATTTTTAATTTATCGCATAGAAAATTAAATATGGTGAATTTTGTGCATCAAAGAGCGAAAAAAATGAAATTGTTTTTATAATAATTTTTTCTTACTGAAAACATTTTTTTCGAATGAATACAATTGTCACAAATTAGCAAAAACTTATTATACTTCAAACTGGCGCTAGTTTGAGAAAAAAATAATAAATTCTTTTTATGGTGCACCGATTCAGAAAACAGATATGAGATGTAATAGAACTTAGTGTTTATATGTTTTTGATGTCGCTCATCACGAATATATACGCGGATTTTCAAAATTAAAAATAGCGGATCCAATATAGCCGACGAAAATTCTAGTCCTCTCAAAATTTGTGAAATAATGACTATATATTTGCCGTCAGAATAAAGGAAAATACAAATCAATGCCATCAGCAGTACACAAGAAAAATATTGTTTGTCTAAATCTAGTTCATTTTAAACAATTTCATTAGAACACGAATTCTCTATCCTCTATCGTTAGGATAATTATCTTTTAATTAAAAGTACTTAATCTTCGAATTTATACTTTCAAACTTATCACGTAACATTGCTGATACACAATTTGAAATAATAGATAAGGATAAGTTGACCAATAGTCTCGTTGTGACTTCTTTTATTAAACGAGAAATAAATTAAAATCCCCGAATTGCGTCCGTCATTTTGTATTTTGAAAATCTAATAGCAGATTTATAATCAACGAACACAAAACCCTGACTTTTGTTAACTCGGTGTTAACACCGGGTGAAAACAGACAGTATATTTTTTGTGTGCTTGTTTTTAGGTTAAAATGTTTGGAAAACGCACACGTTACATGTTCAAGAATTGAGTTAAACTAGGCTTGAGTCAATTATGTTTTAAGTGACGAAGAAATGGACATATAAGAACTAATTTTTTAATACTTTATGTTTTCTTATTTCTCGATATATTTTATACGAAAATATATTTAATTACTGTTGGTAGTAGTTTTTAATATATTGTTTTTCGGACATAATTTTTTTTTGTAAAATCGCTGTAGTTCGAAACAGAATCGAGTTACAGCAAAATTATACCTGGCAAAATTGTAGCTAAGAAGTGAAGTTTTCAAACGGTTCTAAGCATGTTTTTATTCAAAAATCAAACAAAAATCCAAACAGTTAATTTCGGCAGATAACAAAAATATAGTATATTTCGAATGGTATTTAATATAGTAACAAAAACGATTATAATACATGTACAGGAAGTTAGACCAGCAAAGTTAAAATTTTCAAAAAACAATTATTGTGCTGAATTGTGCTCGACTTGTGCTCTTTTGTGCTAAAATTCATTTTTTGAAAAACTCAAAATTCCAGGCACAAAAACCAAAAAACTTTTTTTTATCGAAAAATTGAAATTTTTTGAAAAACAATTATTGTGCTGAATTGTGCTCGACTTGTGCTCTTTTGTGCTAAAATTTATTTTTTAAAAAACTCAAAATTCCGGGCAAAAAAACAAAAAACTTTTTTTAAATCGGAAAAATTAAAATTTTTTGACAACAATTATTGTGCTGAATTGTACTCGACTTGTGCTCTTTTGTGCTAAAATTTATTTTTTAAAAAACTCAAAATTCCGGGCAAAAAAAACAAAAAACTTTTTTTAAATCGGAAAAATTAAAATTTTTTGACAACAATTATTTGCTTAGCTGGCACAACTCAGCACAACTCAGCACAACTTTTATTTTTTCGAAATTTTGATTTATATAAAAATCCGGGATCAAAGTTGCCCAAAAAAATTGTCGTTATCGAGTATTAATTGATTTTTGATGCAAATTTAATTTTTAAAAATATTTTTAGAATGATATCGATTGTGCTTAGCTAGCACAACTCAGCACAACTTTTATTTTTTCAAAATTTTAAAAAATATTTTCAGAATGATATCGATTGTGCTTAGCTAGCACAACTCAGCACAACTTTTATTTTTTCGAAATTTTAATTTATATAAAAATCCGGGATCAAAGTTGCCCAAAAATATTGTCGTTTTTGAGTATTAATTGATTTTTGATGAAAATTTAATTTTAAAAAATATTTTCAGAATGATACCGATTGTGCTTAGCTAGCACAACTAAGCACAAATTTTATTTTTTCGAAATTTTAATTTATATAAAAATCCGGGATCAATGTTGCCCAAAAAAATTGTCGTTTTAGAGTATTAATTGATTTTTTATGCAAATTTAATTTTAAAAAATATTTTCAGAATGATACCGATTGTGCTTAGCTAGCACAACTCAGCACAAATTTTATTTTTTCGAAATTTTAATTTATATAAAAATCCGGGATCAATGTTGCCCAAAAAAATTGTCGTTTTAGAGTATTAATTGATTTTTTATGCAAATTTAATTTTAAAAAATATTTTCAAAATGATATTGATTGTGCTTAGCTAGCACAACTCAGCACAACTTTTATTTTTTCGAAATTTTAATTTATATAAAAGATAAAAAATTTTTCGGTGTTTGTGCCTGCAATTTAAAATTTCCCTTTTTTTAATTTTCATTTATTGGAAACTAATTTATCCTCCCAGACTTTAAAGTTTTCGTAAAACGAACTTGTACTCTGTAGAGCACAATTTGAGATCTGCTGATCACTAGTTTCGTTTTTTCTTAATGTTATTAAAAAACTTATATTTCTTCCAAAAATCGACAAAAACAATTATACGGCCCAAAACTATAAAAATTAAATTTTTTAAAAACTTCACTTGTGCTGGGTTCCTCTAACAATCCTCAACATTGTGCAGCCATAAATTTCAAAAAAGTAAAAATTAAAGGCAAATATCCAAAAATTAAAAATCGACTTCAAAAAATGATACTTAAAATCTCTCAAAAACAAACATTGTGCTCAATTGTGCTAGACCAGTAAAGTAAAAAATCCTAAATACATTTTTTCTAAAATTAAATTTCTTCAACTTAAACCCAAAAAAACGTTTACGTAAGGCCCAAAATATCAGAAAAATTTTAAGCACCTGCTATATGAAAGATTAGAGTTATAAAAACTACAAAGATTTTCGGAGTTGTACTAGCAAAGAACTTTTTTTAAAATTTAATATTAAACAAAAATTAATGAATACTAGATAACGACAATTTTTTTGGGCAAATTTGATCCCGGATTTTTATATAAATTAAAATTTCGAAAAAATAAAAGTTGTGCTGAGTTGTGCTAGCTAAGCACAATCGATATCATTCTGAAAATATTTTTTAAAATTAAATTTGCATCGAAAATTAATGAATACTCTAAAACGACAATTTTTTTGGGCAACATTGATCCCGGATTTTTATATAAATTAAAATTTCGAAAAAATAAAATTTGTGCTGAGTTGTGCTAGCTAAGCACAATCGATATCATTTTAAAAATATTTTTTTTTAAATTAAATTTGCATCAAAAATCAATTAATACTCGAAAACGACAATTTTTTTGGGCAACATTGATCCCGGATTTTTATATAAATCAAAATTTCGAAAAAATAAAAGTTGTGCTGAGTTGTGCTAGCTAAGCACAATCGATATCATTTAAAAAAATTTTTTTTTTAATTAAATTTGCATAAAAAATCAATTAATACTCGATAACGACAATTTTTTTGGGCAACTTTGATCCCGGATTTTTATATAAATCAAAATTTCGAAAAAATAAAAGTTGTGCTGAGTTGTGCTGAGTTGTGCCAGCTAAGCAAATAATTGTTGTCAAAAAATTTTAATTTTTCCGATTAAAAAAAAGTTTTTTGGTTTTTGTGCCCGGAATTTTGAGTTTTTCAAAAAATGAATTTTAGCACAAAAGAGCACAAGTCGAGCACAATTCAGCACAATAATTGTTTTTTGAAAATTTTAACGTTGTTGGTCTAACTTCCTGTACATTTATAATACTGGTTTTTGCTGGAATATTTAACTATTACAAAAGAATTTTTCATAATCTAAATCACAAAAAATAACAATTTTACCAATATATTATATTAAACAAGTTGTTATTATATTTAATTAAGAAATCCAAAAACATTTTTTTAAATATGAATTGACTCGACGCATCTCTAATATTAGCTAGTATTATATTCCAAAGCCTAACACTTCTAACTATTAAAGTCTTTTGCATCTTACAGGTACGACGAGAAGGTATTTTTAAAACCGATTTTCTTTCTCGGAGTTTACTATTAATCGATTCTTTAGTATTCTTAAATTCAAGAAAATCATAAAGATACCTAGGGATTTTATTATTAATAATAGAGTATAGTAAAATTCCCATGAAATATTGTCTCCTAGTTGCAACATTTAATAGACCAGCTTTTACCTTGAAATTTGAAATATGCTCACTTTTGGGTAGATTATAAACAAATCGTATGCAAGCATTTAAAGATCTCTCCAGTTTAGAATTTAAGTAATCCGTAATGTCATCAAAAACTGGGCAACAATAGTCAAAAAATGGGAGAATAAGTGATTCTCCTACTATAAAAGGGGGAAAAGTTACAGTTGAAGAATTAATAGATGGTTTTATAAGCATGGCATGAGTTTAATCAGAGTTGAGACCAAGTCCATTCTCGCTTGCCCACTGTACAACATAATCGATATCAATTTGTATCTTTTTTAACAAGTCAGGGAGCAACGACAATGGACCAGATAAATAAAACTTAAAATTATCGGCATACATATGATATTTACAATATTTTAATCCATTCCCTAAGTCTGAGATAAATAAATTAAAATGTAACGATGAGAGTGAAGCACCTTGTGGAACACCGCATTTAACATTGTCCCACTCAGAGAAGTTACCACACCCATCAACCACCCTCTGAAATCTAAAACTCAAATAAGACTCGAACCATTAACAAACTGACTTAGATAATTTAACGGAATACAACTTATTAATTAGCAAACTATGATTCACAGAAGGAAATGTCTTTGAAAAATCGAAAAACACTACGACAGAGACCTGTTTTAAGTCCATAGTGAGTTTAGTATCAGTTAAGAATTTTAATGAAGCAGTACATGTATTGTGTTTAGGGCGAAAGCCCGATTGCAGAGGCTCTAATAAATCATTGGATGTTAAAAACTCTGTTAACTGTTTGCATACTATTTATTCAAGAGGCTTAGACATAGTACATACCAAGGAAATAGGTCTATAGTCAGTAAGTGATTTTGGACTTTGAAGTTTAGGTATTAGACAAACATCACTCATTTTCCATATATCTGGAAATATTCCTGTTTGAAGGGAATAATTGTATATATGTATCAGAATAGAAAAGATGACTGAAAGAGTCAACCTAATCATCTGAACGGATATACAATCAGGGCCCATCGCCTTTGATATAATAAAAGCAAGAGTATTAAGAATGATTTCTGCAGAGATATCGGAAAAAAAGAATTTACTATCATAAAAAATATTAATATTATTTTAAACATGTGCAGCAGAGAGGGAGCAGGGCACCTTAGCGTTTTTATAGGAGAAAACATCTAGAAATTCATGCACTTGAAAATTAATACCAATTACTTTTTTCTTATCAGAAATTAGGTTAAGTTTTCGCAATATGTGCCAAATATTTTGAGAGTTATTCGTATTTTTTATTACGTTACAATTATATTTATTATATGCATCCCTAATTTTAGTTTGAACTAAATTGCGAATTTTTTTGAATTTTACCTGATCGGCAATATCCCCACCTCTTATAAATCTTCTGCGGAGTCTATTTCTCTCTTTTATCAATTTTCTTATTTCATTAGTCATCCAAGGTGAATATCTATTTTGAAAAGCAGGCAAATGAAAAGGTGCAAACCTATCAAAGGCAGAAGTTATATAAGAAGTAAGGTTAAAAACCTTACGGTTAATATCCGGTTCAGAGTATATGTCTGTCCAATTATATGTCAATAAATGCGATATAAATTCTGCCTAAGGAATAGTTTTCAAATTACGAATAAAGTTAGAGTGATTATCAAGGTGCTGTACGTTTTTCATAAACTCAAACTCAAATCTGATCTCAATCAAATCATGACTCGATAGAAATGGTACCGAATGTTGATTACTAGATATCACCCTATCCAGATCACTGGCAAACATTGCATCAATTCTAGTACTGGAGTTATCTAAATGATGAGTGGAGCTGTGAGGCACCATAAACATACCTACAGAATATACCATGAATCTACAACTAGGAGTAAGAGTTTTTAAATCACAGTTAAAATCACCCATAATTATGATATTAAAAAGTTGAGATGAAGAACAAATTTGATTTTCTAACTCACTTCCAAATGAAGCGTTTGGTGGTTTATAAACCACTCTTATTAATGCATTATCAAATTTATTTTATACTTTAATAAACAAAAATTCCAGGGTTGGATATGACTCCTCACAGCTCACCGACACCAGCTCACCGTTTCGGAAACGGCAATTATATGGTAAGAGCTTTTCTTGAAAACATTCATGAACTTCTAAAAGTGAGCATAATGGTATTGAGCATTAACGTGACATATATTTAAAGTTTCATCAAGAGAAGAAAGAAGGGAGCATTGTTCTTGTTAATTTAAATTTTTTTCCAGGAGAGCAACCTGACTACAAAGATTGACGTTTGCAGCCGACACAGAATCGAGAGAATCAGACTGAGAATAAGATTCAACCTCCAGTAAACCAATTCTTCTTGCGTTATCATCGATATCAGATTACAGACTGGTAATAGAAGAGTTGAACTCTGCATGAAATTGACTCTGCTTAGCTTCAAAATTTTTAAACATTACGGACAACTTTTTATGATATTCACTAAGAACTGTTCATTGCCCCTGTTCGACGACTACCCGCAAAGCATCCATGAATTTGTCAGAGGGTGCAGATTGCGGCATTGTGGTTACCAATGAAGCGAGATCGTCGCTAGATGTTTTACTTGTACTACTATAGGTGGCAGTTTTACATTTTTCACATAAAAATGATAAAGGATTCTTTTTCAGATTTTCAAAGTCCTTTTTTGAAATGTTCACATTAGCACAAGCAACATGGACAAGCCCTCTACAGTTTGAACACATAAAAGATTCACTGTTGGTTCTAGAAACTATTAAATCGCATACTGCACATTGAAGCATGGCACTTTGCATAGAAACTAACCACAGTCACAAAAAAATTGATTATAAATTAATCACTATCAAGAAAAAAGTCAAATATAGGAATATAGTATTCGATAACAGTCAAGAAGTATTAAATACAATATTAAATATTTCTAGAACACTTTCGAACTTGTTATACTATAATAAAATAGAGATAGATTGTAAACAACGTCTATTTCAACAGTTTTAGGTTTTGAATGTACACACCTCAAGAATATTTACCACCAAAAACTTTGATGAATTTGCAAAGCGTTTCCTTCAGACAAACATTTATTCTCAAAATGGACCTGTGGGGCAAACCGGCCATAGGATATTTCCATTGAATTAAAGTTTCATAAACATTATTTTTAAATAAAATGTTTCTTTTAATAAAATATTTACTTACAATGAAAAATAATTGTCTTCCAATAAGAATTGGACCCTTTAATATTATTTCTTTGATAATGACAAACATTTTTAGTTTTTATTTAAAAAAATATTTATTTAATTAAAATTCAATCCCGAATTATCATTTTCATTACTACAACCATTGTTCATGATTCTTTGTTTTTTTATTATTCTAGATTATGTAAATGCAATATTTTAAATAAAATACTAAACTGTCCGGTTTACCCCAGGGGGTGGGGCAAACAGGACTGTTTGCAATTTTTTTAAAGTTAACACAGCAACTAAATAATAAAAGATGAAGTATAGGTGTCTCTGGGAAAAAGTTGAGCAATTAAATGATCTTTCAGAAAAGCCATCGAAAAATAAAATCGGTTGATTCGTTTAGTCACAGTTGTTAGTACAATTCACAGATTGCATCAAGATATTCGGCCAACGAGTCACACTCTCCCACTAGGTTGATTTAATTATGGGATGAAAATAATAAGGTACGGAATTAGTTTTATTTAGCGATTCGCCGGATTCACGGCAGACGCGTGAGGATTTTAAATGCCACGTTACACCCCCTTCCCCTCCCCGGGACATCTCTTCCTAATGGACAAGTCTTCCCAGGGACAGCTCTCTTCGGTAATATACTATTTATTAAAGAAGTGTCAATGTCGGGACAAGTCTCCCAAGAAATAATTACTTATCGACAGTAGCTATGTCGGGACAAGTCTCCCCAGAAATAAATACTTATCAAAAGCAGTGTCAAATTCAGTATAAGGCTCCGTGAGAAATCACTCCCCACAATTAATAATTACTTATTAAAAACAGTAGCAAATTCAAGACAAGTCTTCCCAGAACATCTCTCCCCAGTAAAATATTATTTATTAAAGGAGTTTCAAAGTCAGGACAAGTATCTTCGGGACATCTCTCCATACAAATAATTACTTATAAAAAGAGTTGTAAATTCAGGACAAGTATTCCAGGACATCTCTCGCCAGTAAAATATTATTTATTAAAGGAGTGTCAAAGTCGGGATAAGTTTCCCCGGAAGATCTCTCCCCAGTAAAATATTAAGTATTAAAAGAGTGCCTAGGTATGACACAAAGTACGTTTGGTGATTCGTTTCGTGCCAAGGTACAACACAAAGGCAAATTTGAAATTCGTGTAGTGTCAAGGCACGCATGAAATTCTGTGTAGAATCTTGCAAGCGTTATTTGTATTTTTTAGGCACGACACGAATTACCAAGCGTTATTTGTATTTTTTAGGCACTGCACGAATTCCCAAGCACACTTTGTATCGTGCCTTTGCACGGCACGAATTACCAAGCGAACTTTGTATCTTGCCAAGGCACGAATTGCGAAGCAATCTGTGCATATTTACGTATAATACATTACATATTTTTCGTAAAAGTTCCTGCTTAACACTTCTGAACTTCTGACCATTTTTACGGTCGGATCAGGTCTTTACGGTTGGAACACCGTAGAAAATCAATGTGATATGAAGGAATATTACTGAAAATGGCCCGTAAATTACAGAAGAATGCTGCAATACACATGAAAATGGAAAAAGGAAATATAAAATGCATATAAAAATGAATCTAAAAACGTTCTCAGTACACGAAACGTTTACAACACGTTATCGCAGGAGATATGAAATGAGACTTTAAAATGTTTTACGAACGTTTTTCGAACATGAATATATTTTTTTCACTGTAAAATGACGTTCTTCACACATCTCTACCTTAAACAATTGAATTTCCGATGTCAGAACGCACCATAATTGTAAAATAATGCGTCCCAACATGCACGATATAAAGTGACCCGACCGTAAGTTTCGCGTCCTTTTGATTTTTTTAGCACACATACATAAACGCACGATATAAAAACCAAATAACATACCAAAGTATTAAAGCACTCTCTAATGAATAGGGGAGGGTAGGCTACATTGAACCGGGTATTTTCTAAAGTCCAAGAACTAATTAAATTTTACAAATTTTGATCAGGTTTTTGTATCAACATTAAGCTGAAGTACTCCTTTAGTTAACATACACGTTACAAACACAAATTATTATGATTAAATAATTAAATTTAATTTTTTTCTAACAAGTTACATTTTTCTTATTTTGAAGAATCTGTGTCTACATTGAACCACCTTTAATAAAACACTACAATTTACTTCAAAAATAATATTTCCACTTACACATTGTAAAAAATATTATTTTTCACTCAAAAAAATAGAAAATTGTTGTTAAAGAGTTATTATTTGTTAATATAGGAGATTAATATATTTTGATGTCAGGTTAGGTAGGTAAAGTGACAGTTTGAGTCTATCTCGTTCACAATTGTGATGAAAGCATGTCTTCTAGTATTTTTCTTACTAATTATAGTAGAGCAGACAACTTTACCACTCTTAAAATTGAAAATTCTTTGCTTTTTCGGGTGGTTCAATGATGCCGCACTCACTGCATTCACATGACATTCACAACAAAAATTGTTTATAATAAATTTATGTAAGGCTTAAAATTCTTTATCACATCGGAATATTGAAGTTGACACCCTAAGCGACATAAATCACAAGTTTACTAATTTTTAAAACTTCCTATTTGAATAAAAAAAATTCATTATATTTCTACAAAATTTTTTGTTTTGTACGTGAAAAACAGTTTTTTTCGTTTTTCTTTGTAAATAATAAACCTACGTGCACGAAATTTTTGGACGTAGTCGCTTTCGGTAATACTAATTTATATATTAAATAAGAAAAAATTCCACTCAGTCATTTCTTAAAAAGTTAAAGTGGTTCACTGTTGACGCTGGTTCAATGTAGCCTACTCTCCCCTAAATTTCATCATCTTACTTTATTGTTTACATCTTCCATTTTGTTTAATTAATCTTTCTCGACACTAAGTAAAAGTTTTGCTTTAAAAATTCACCACATATTTACGTTTTACGTTTGTACTGCTCGCGTAGTTCATTGGAACTTAATGAAAGTGACGTGAAAAGTTTTCTACCATCACTAACAAGTATTTACATGCAATGTCAAATGTCACCAGTTTGTTACAACTAAGAAACCCGAGGTGACCCAACCGTAAAGGTGTCCCGACCGTAGTGACTCTCCCCTATTTATTTTCTACTTTAAATATGACAATGCATACTATTGAATCATCAAACTTACAACCATTTAATATCAATAGTAAAAATATTAAAAATCTCCACTTGTAAATGCACATGGAATCCTATATCAAAAACCATGTAAAATCCCACTTCTATAAAAGAAACTATGCGGATTCCTATGTAAAATCGTATGGAAAATGTGTGATGTAAAATCCTATGTGAAATATTACATAAAACTCTATTAAAGTGTTGTTTACAATAAAATATTTAATATACTTACAATTTCCTCTGATGAGGACAGAAAAAAATGAATGATGACGCAGCTATGCTCATACAACTCCTTTCGGAACAGTCGATTCATATTTACTGTAATTTAGTTCAAAATTCCCAAACGCTATTTCGTCAATTTAACATTTGTTCATGGAATAACACTAATATGACGGTTTTGCTTCCTCGTGAGGAAACTTTGTAAGTCGTTTAATTTCTAAAAATTTTTAAAATCCTTGATATAAATTTTTTTCTATATAGAAGTTTTTTTTATTTTTAAGACCCTGAACAATTGTCCGGATGTATGTATGTGTGTGTATGTGGGAGTGTGTGTGGGGATCCCGTTTTTTGTGAACACGATAACTTGAAGAGCTGTTAACGAATACGGCTGAAAATTGCTAGGCATATTTATCATAAAAATATCTCGAAATAGATTTATAGACATTCAAAAATCTATAAAAATTTTTTTTACTTTTACATAACAAAATTTTTAGTTGAATATTGAAGTTAATATATAATAAAATTTTATTCTTTGCATCAAGACGAATCGATTGGTATGTATAAAGTATAAATTGTATGAGAGTTTATAGAGTTAATGACAATTAAAGCAGAAAAATTACCTTTTTATCAAGAATTTAGTTCTTTTATCAAAATTATATTCCAGTACAATAAAGTTTTACTTATTTTTTTGAATAATCTTATCCGTTGCGTTAAAACGGATCGATTGGTTTATATAAAGTATATATTGTATTTGAATTTATAGAATTAAACATAATTAAAACCAAAAATTCGCACTTTTATTAGAAATTTATTTCCTTCTTAAAAATCATGTTGCCTTATAATAAAATGTTACTCTTGGCTTAAAAACAAACTAAAAATCTTCATTTCATCAAGACGAATCGATTGATGTATAAAAAGAATATATTTTATTACCATTAATAGAATTAAATAAAATAAAAAAATTCACTTTATTATTAAATTTTTTTCTTTTTTTTTAAATTGTAATATTGTAACCCGAATTTACTTGTACTGTTTGAAATTGCAAGTCTTATAGTATTAAATTTTGTAAAACCGAAGGGTCGTTTCGACTTGTGACAGAACTAAATCAGTGAATAAATCATCGAATTAGCGTATGTCTTTTGGACAGAGATTTGCTCATAATTCGGTCGATTAAGAGAATTTATTCTTTTATTTGAACACGAATTTACTTGTACCGTTTGAATTTGCAAGACTTATAATTATTGTCGAAAACAAAACGGAGTTCCGAACCGACGTGAACAGTGATCACAATATCGCACAAGAGATGAAATGACTGACCCCGGGGAGAACCCGGGGTTTATATAGTACCTAAATGCAATAAAATGATTAATTATCACGTCTTGATCGAATTATAATTTTAGAGTCACGAATACAAATTCCTAGATTCAATATGGGTTCACTTGAAACCCATCACCTTAGACAATAAGTCTCTTATACAGCGAGATGGAAACATCACTAGTCACGTAAAACTAATGTTTACATCCAGCGATGCTTCTCGTCTAGCTCAATATAAAATTTAATTAATGTTAGAATCTATTCGCTGATAGAATATTTTGAAATATGAAGATTTCGACTATATCAGCAGAGAGTGACATCTATTAGATGTCAATTGAACTCTTTGGTTTAGAGTTAGGTGTTACATATGATAATTACTTCGATATTGTTGTCGATAAGTAATTATCAATTTTTAAAATTAATTTTGATCTGAAAAAATAAGCTGCGTGAACGAATGCACTGTGCATCTGTGAGGACTCGAACCTCAGTTCATAGCTGCCTGTCGTGGGACATACGCCTATCAATGCACCTTGCCAACACAGCGCGGACGTACATGCTTCTTATATTCTTAGATTGATAATTACTTATCGACAACCATATCGATGTAATTATCATATGTAACACAGTATATAAAATTTCATTCTAGTTTGAGTATTGATAAAAAATTCACTTTACTCAATACCATGTGTCTAGCTTTGATGATTCATAAGATCGTACGTTTCCGGGGTCAATCGCTCGATTCTCGAGAGTCGCGGAAGGATTTGTAACGCCACGTGACAATGAAAATATTGAACATATGGAGATATTACTTTTTTTGAATATTGAAGGTTTTTTAATATTTGTAGCCTTTCACGTTTATATTTTAAAAAGTGGCATGCGCCATCAAAAGATAGACAAAATTTGCTGCAATTTATGATCATATAAAGTTTTTTTGAATTAAATTTAATTTGAGCAGAAAGGTTGTCTTTTTGTCAAAGAATTTTCCATATTTTTTATATTGTAATAATATATGTATGTCCTCATGAAAACGTACCACTTTGTCGGTTCTAGATTCCCAGATAATAGCAAATTTACTGATTTAAAATGGAGGGGACAGAAAAAGTATAAATTGTTTGATTTTGATAGCGAGCCTTTTTTACGGCTTATGTATTAAGTCTCAAGTCTTATGCGGGCGTCCACAATTAGTTTTGAAAACTATTTTATTAAATAATTTCTTTAAAATCATATAATTATATGTTAGATATAAAATATTAAGTATGTTGCTCTCAAATTTTTGTTTTCTATTGAATTTAAACATCTTGTGTGAGCAGGCGGATAAACGAACTCGAGCCCGTGAGGGTTAAATTATTTTTGTTTATATAAACGTTTAAATCTGTAAAGGAATTATTTTTTTATAATATATTCTTTTTCTATAAACAATTTTATTATTCAAGTAATCAAAAATTAAACAAAATTTTTGTAATAATTAAAAATTTATCAATATCTTTAACAATTTTTAATAAATTAAAAAAAGTATAAAATAATAAAATACAAATAATAATATACAAATAGTATTTTAAATTGAAATATTTTTAAAATTCAATTATTAGAACATTCGAATAGATTTTGATTGAATTGTCTGATACATTTAAAAATAAATTATCTATTATTGGTAATGAATGAAAATTTGATTTCTAATTTACAGGAAATGTGGAAATTCTTCATAATGGAAAGTGGGGAAATATTTGTGATGACGAATGGGATGAATTTGAGGCAAAAGTTGTTTGCAGACAGTTGGGATTTGACAGAGCCTTGAGGCCAACTACAAACGGTCACTTTGGACAGGCAAGAAGTAAGAAACAATATTCTGGACAAGGATCCTTTTTTTTCCTAAATAATCTTATATTAATATTGGGTAAACCAGAGGAAATCAGGCACAGTAGTTAGATTTCAATAGGTCTTGTGACTTTTCTATAAATCCCCTGATTGGTCGAATATACAAATGACTAAAAAACGTGGGTTTTTATATTTAAATTTTTTTTTAGACTAAAACTCGAATAATTAAATAATATGTAACATTATAGTCCGACACTTCCTCTCAAGTAAGAGCCTCTAAACAAATAACATCCGCATCCACAAATCCTTCAAAATATTCCGGTTGGTTTTTGAATACGGTTCTTAACTCGGCTGTTCCCTTAAGGTATCAGAAGCAGCCTTTTTGCGGCCTTCCAGTATCCCTCACTTTCCATCTCGCCAACTTTTTTGGTACTGTAATTTTCAATTGTAACTTCATAGTTTAAATATGTCACACTCATATGTTCCCATGGACACATATGAGTTCGACACGTTCAAACTTGGAAGGCTTAATTAAAAACTACTGTACGTACGTGATTCGTACTGTACACTGAACTTATATTAAACGATTGTATTTTACACGAAAGTGATGAAAATATATAAGGGCAATTCCACGCGAGATTTTAGTCGACCTCTTAAAATTAAAAAAAATTCTTAAAATTTTCGAATTATGAATTTTCGAAATTTTGCACTTTTAATCGTAGACGTATATTTAGTATCTTATAAATCCGAAAATATTGAGTTTAAAAAATAGTTGTCAAAGTACAGAAGTTTTAGTTTTCTTTCGACTTTTAGGAAATGAAAATTTTGACAATTAAACAAAACTAAAAAAATACGTATCTGTTTTTTTATACAGAATGGAAAAAAAATATTTTTGGACAATTTTAAGAGGTCGACTAAAATCTCACGTGGAATTGCCCATAAACATTTATTTAAAATTGAGAACGTCCACGAGACGATAATTGTAAGCACACGGTGCACTTGGATTAGGTTCAACCAAAAAGTGCTCACCATCAAATTTTCTTCTGAATTCTTATTCTAGTACTAAAGTTAAATAATTTGAGCCAAAAATGAAAATCTTATATGGAAGGAATTAAATTTATAGTTTAAAAAATTGTTTATATTTAATTAATGAAAAGATATGCCCTTTACAATTGTAGAAAACAAAATAAAACACGTTTTCCTTGTAGTAAATTGTCCCTAACTTTTTCAACATGTAAAAAAACACTAATCTTCAACAGTAAATTTTTAAAGCTGACGAAATTTTGAACAAATAAACGCAACTTTCATTTTGATCCAGTAATATAAACTAGAGATATAATATACCAAAAATGGATGTGTCTATTTGCAGATCTGCAGAAAGAGAAATAAAAAATACACAGTAGAAAGAATTAACAAAGTTATAATGATTATAGAACGTTATTCATATGAAATAATATGCTGTAATACTAAATTTCGACAATGACGAAAAACCGTCAGCAATGGTTGTCAATATAATTGTCAAGTATGTTTTGAAATGTTTTTTCTGATGAGTAAAATAAGTCTAACTCAGGTTTCAAAATATAATGTAGCATATTGTAATGATTTTATAAATAATGTCTAAATTTAACATACAAATATTTTAAGCAAAAATTTGAACTCTGTGGTGCTTTTGGATTATCTGGAACACTTAACCTGCATAAAATTACAAGAAATTGAGATTTCTTTTAATTCCTTCCATAGAAGATTTTCATTTTTGGCTCAAATTATTCAACTTTAGTACTAAAATAAGAATTCAGAAGAAAATTTTATAAGGGGCAATTTTTTGTTGAACCTAATCCAAGTGGAAAAAAGATATACCTGTATTTTTGTTTTTAATATCCAATTGTTTAACAACAATTGTTTAAACAAATTAACAAAAATTTTTTGAAATCTGTTAACGCCAATGGATTTTACGTGAAAAATAAGAATATTTTGTATAGGTCATTTTTCTCTCAAAGTCGTATTTTGTTTATAAAATTGTTATAAACAAATTAAGCTGCGCAAAGGGTGTTTCAACCCAAGCATAAACAAATGGATTTTATGTAAAACTAAAAATTGGATTCATAGGCAAATGAAAAAAAAGTTATACCTGTTTTTTTGTTTTTAATTTCCAATTATTTAACAACAATTGTTTAAACAAATTAACCCTTTAACGCCAAGATCGTAAATTTAAAAAATCGTTGGATTTTGTTGAAATTTATAACTTAAAATCTGATGTAAAATATTATAAATTTAAAATGGTAAAATTAATATATGACTTTAAAACTTGGTTTTTAGAAAAATCTATATTTGATAGGATTGTCTTCAAAGTAAAAGTTTCCAAATTTTGTATATTATTTTTGTGGCAAGAATATATCAAAAAGTATTACCTTCTTAATCCACAAAAAAATGTGAATGTTTTTTAACGACTTAATTTAATAGCCATATTTAATCCGACATTTTGAATTTTTAACCCGTGTGGAAAAATTTTAGGGCGCTGACAAAGCGCTTAAGAGACCGCCTAACGTCTTTCTAGACCAAGGACAGACGGTCTTGTCGAGTGGCTGTTCAGAATTGAAACGAAACTTCCACGCTATCGTCTAGAATAGACCAGCGTTTCTGGTATGATCAGCAGTGCTAGTAAATTCTAATCTACGTCTATTCAAAATTTCTCATTGTATGTTATGACAACTATTCTTAGAATGATAAGACTTAATTATATTTGAAATAATTTTAATGACTTTTTTTACATAAAAAGTATAAAAAAATATTTTATCTTTCTGTATTTTTCACTTCAACTTTCATTAAGCGTAAGTCTTTGTGCCCCTCCCAATCTTTGGCATTGGAGATAGTAGTCTTTTTGTAAAATACAATTTACTGCAAATCAAAACAGCCAGATGAAACTAGCAGTTGTATTCAGCACCAATCTTTAGGCGTCAACCACTAATTAATGAAATTAATAAATAGAAACTTACTATATTTGCTATTTAGTGGATATTGATTCTCAAACAACAGTACTCGATGGTTTTTTAAATTATTAAGCATTACTAAATTTGAAGGAGAGGCATATTGATAGATGACGCCTGAACATTGATGCTGAGTACGACTGCTAGCTTCAGCCGAGTCATCAAAACTCATAGAAACACATTAAAATCTATTTTTTTCAGTGCACATTTAAAATGAATTTATACAGAAAACAACGACATAGCACATTATTATTCACATAAAACAGAAACCACAACGAATACTAAAAATCACAAAGAAAATGTACCATACGCTGACTGATGTAACGACGCCAATCAACGCGATCGACACCGACGCATGCGCATATAACATCCTAGACCAAATCTAGACGGTCTTAATAACACCGTACTAGACGGACATATTTACATTATTTTTCCACACGAGTAATTTTACTTTTTTATTTTGTCAATTATTTTTTTTAGATTATGTTTAGTAATTACAATACGATACTTACCTCCACTATTTAAAAACAAGGAAATTTACAACATAATTTGATTGTGAAGTTTAAAAAAATGATGTATTCTAACTTTAATTTAATTTATATAATATAATTACAAAATTTGGTTAAAATTCGACTATGTGTAATAGCAACTGAATGTTATGCACGCCAACTGTAAACTGTCATAACTTATTGCGTCTTGCAAGTCACTGCTCTGAGCTTGAAAAGACCGCCTAGATAGACGGACTCAACGAGGTCTATTAAGCTGCAATACAAAATATTCTTATTTTTTCACGTAGAATCAATTGGCGTTAACAGATTTCAAAAATTTTTAAATTTTTGTGAATTTGTTTAAGCAATTGTTGTTAAACAGTTAAATATTAAAAACAAAAAAACAGGTATATCTTTTTTTTCATTTGCCTATGAATCCAATTGTTAGTTTTTTAATACTTTACCATTTCCGCCTTACACTCTTCTCTATTTGGAGCGTGATCGTGGTCTTTATCGTCTCCTCCTTTAATTATTACTACTCTCTCGCCACAAAGCTTGTCTGCTGTCACCATACGAGCTTTGCAAGGTTTTCCTCTAACCCACGGTACGTCAACTCAATGCTTTTTTCGGCTATTTAGACGTTAAGAATTAACGTAGGCGCCACCTAGGGGAGATTACAATAACTATGTTTTTTAATATAGCGCGTCAATATTTCCAATTTAAATTAAATTTAATCAAAAACGGTAAACTATTTAAAATTTTTAATTCTTTTTTTATTGATTAAATATAAAATAAATCTTATATATGTATTCGAAGAAAAAGCGTAATTATTCATGAATAACG
Source organism: Leptopilina myrica (nomen nudum) (assembly GCA_032872475.1). Classification (NCBI taxonomy): domain Eukaryota; kingdom Metazoa; phylum Arthropoda; class Insecta; order Hymenoptera; family Figitidae; genus Leptopilina; species Leptopilina myrica (nomen nudum). The sequence continues at coordinate 10,827,468 of CM065460.1, forward strand.
TCTATTTTTTATTTCAAAGCATTTATAAATGAGGAGTTTCATATGAGATTGAGGGGTCAACTCTCGGATTTTTTTCAAATTTCATTATTCAATAGAGTTTGTTTGACTATGTAATTATCCTAAATATTAATTAAAAATATTTAATATTTTGTTAGATATTTGCATAAACAAATTAATGCAATATCTTTTTTAAACTTGAATAACTTTTTTATTTTTGCTTATAGAAAAAAATTGTCTGAATGTTTTTTGTTTAGAATGAATCAAATTTTTTGAAAAAAAAATTAATTAAATAAAAATTAACTTTTTTAATAAATTTATTTAAAAAATAAATTTGTTTTTTAATATTTAAACCTGTTATCGGCCTTCAATCAAGCTGAAAAAAAAGATAAATATTGCTTACTATACCACAAAATAACATGCCAAATTTGGCGAACACGTTATTTTTTGTTTTTGAGAAAAAAATTTTCAAAATTTGAAGTGCAGGTAGCGAGCCGACTTAGCTGACACGACAATCGGAAATTTTCGTCTCAGGAGTCATTGTCGCGTTATAAACTTTTTTATTTTTGCTTATAGAAAAAAATTGTCTGAATGTTTTTTGTTTAGAATGAATCAAATTTTTTGAAAAAAAAAATTAATTAAATAAAAATTAACTTTTTTAATAAATTTATTTAATATTTTTAATTTAAAAAATAGACTTTGAGTGGATTTCTTGCCAAGAACATCGAGTTCTTATTTCTAACAGATTTCTTGAATGCATTGTATTAAATTGTATTTTTAAATAGTGCAGTCATATTAACAGCATTCTATCAGGCCGAACATTTGTAACCAAAAAGAGTGAAATAGAAAATCGTGCTTACGCACATCACATGGCCTCAACGAAACACAAAACTGCAATTGAAAATCTGTTAGTCCTTATCAAAGTGACAGTAATTCATTTTTTAAATTACTTATTGATATAACTTGTTTATAATGATCGAATTTTTCAGAAAGAGTCCTAAGAATAATTTTTCTTCAGAGAAGAAAAATAATAACGGTTAATTTACTTTGAGTTGTTCATTCGAAACTAATTTGACAAGTTTAAGAACAAAAATATTCTATTGATTATTACGATTATTCATATAAATTCAGCAAGTTTTCCAATTTTATAGACATAATATTGATTTTATTAAAATTACATTCGGTACTATGTAATTTTTGTTATTTAATATTTTTCAGTGTAATTAACTTTTATATAAGAACTTTAATTTTTATTGCATAATTAATTATATTATTATTTTTAGATCATCAATTATCAGGCTCGTAAAACTATTATATTCATCTCCAAAAATATTAAGGATCTTATTGTTTTGTATCCACGCTTTTTTATGTATTTGAGGAGTTTCATATGAGATTGAGGGGTCAACTCTCGGATTTTTTTCAAATTTCATTTTTCAATAGAGTTTGTTTGCCTATGTAATTATCCCAAATATTAATTAAAAATATTTAATATTTTATTAGATATTTGCATTAACAAATTAATGCAATATTTTTTTTTAACTTGAATAACTTTTTTATTTTTGCTTATAGAAAAAAGTTGTCTGAATGTTTTTTGTTTAGAATGAATCAAATTTTTTGAAAAAAAAATTAATTAAATAAAAATTAACTTTTTTAATAAATTTATTTAAAAAATAAATTTGTTTTTTAATATTTAAACCTGTTATCGGCCTTCAATCAAGCTGAAAAAAAAGATAAATATTGCTTACTATACCACAAAATAACATGCCAAATTTGGCGAACACGTTATTTTTTGTTTTTGAGAAAAAAATTTTCAAAAATTGAAGTGCAGGTAGCGAGCCGACTTAGCTGACACGACAATCGGAAATTTTCGTCTCAGGAGTCATTGTCGCGTTATAAACTTTTTTATTTTTGCTTATAGAAAAAAATTGTCTGAATGTTTTTTGTTTAGAATGAATCAAATTTTTTGAAAAAAAAAATTAATTAAATAAAAATTAACTTTTTTAATAAATTTATTTTAAAAATAAATTTGTTTTTTAATATTTAAACCTGTTATCGGCCTTCAATCAAGCTGAAAAAAAAGATAAATATTGCTTACTATACCACAAAATAACATGCCAAATTTGGCGAACACGTTATTTTTTGTTTTTGAGAAAAAAATTTTCAAAATTTGAAGTGCAGGTAGCGAGCCGACTTAGCTGACGCGACAATGACTCCTGAGACGAAAATTTCCCATTGTCGCGTCAGCTAAGTCGGCTCGCTACCTGCACTTCAAATTTTGAAAATTTTTTTCTCAAAAACAAAAAATAACGTGTTCGCCAAATTTGGCATGTTATTTTGTAGTATAGTAAGCAATATTTATTTTTTTTTCAGCTTGATTGAAGGCCGATAACAGGTTTAAATATTAAAAAACAAATTTATTTTTAAAATAAATTTATTAAAAAAGTTAATTTTTATTTAATTAATTTTTTTTTTCAAAAAATTTGATTCATTCTAAACAAAAAACATTCAGACAATTTTTTTCTATAAGCAAAAATAAAAAAGTTTATAACGCGACAATGACTCCTGAGACGAAAATTTCCGATTGTCGTGTCAGCTAAGTCGGCTCGCTACCTGCACTTCAATTTTTGAAAATTTTTTTCTCAAAAACAAAAAATAACGTGTTCGCCAAATTTGGCATGTTATTTTGTGGTATAGTAAGCAATATTTATCTTTTTTTTCAGCTTGATTGAAGGCCGATAACAGGTTTAAATATTAAAAAACAAATTTATTTTTTAAATAAATTTATTAAAAAAGTTAATTTTTATTTAATTAATTTTTTTTTCAAAAAATTTGATTCATTCTAAACAAAAAACATTCAGACAACTTTTTTCTATAAGCAAAAATAAAAAAGTTATTCAAGTTAAAAAAAAATATTGCATTAATTTGTTAATGCAAATATCTAACAAAATATTAAATATTTTTAATTAATATTTGGGATAATTACATAGGCAAACAAACTCTATTGAAAAATGAAATTTGAAAAAAATCCGAGAGTTGACCCCTCAATCTCATATGAAACTCCTCAAATACATAAAAAAGCGTGGATACAAAACAATAAGATCCTTAATATTTTTGGAGATGAATATAATAGTTTTACGAGCCTGATAATTGATGATCTAAAAATAATAATATAATTAATTATGCAATAAAAATTAAAGTTCTTATATAAAAGTTAATTACACTGAAAAATATTAAATAACAAAAATTACATAGTACCGAATGTAATTTTAATAAAATCAATATTATGTCTATAAAATTGGAAAACTTGCTGAATTTATATGAATAATCGTAATAATCAATAGAATATTTTTGTTCTTAAACTTGTCAAATTAGTTTCGAATGAACAACTCAAAGTAAATTAACCGTTATTATTTTTCTTCTCTGAAGAAAAATTATTCTTAGGACTCTTTCTGAAAAATTCGATCATTATAAACAAGTTATATCAATAAGTAATTTAAAAAATGAATTACTGTCACTTTGATAAGGACTAACAGATTTTCAATTGCAGTTTTGTGTTTCGTTGAGGCCATGTGATGTGCGTAAGCACGATTTTCTATTTCACTCTTTTTGGTTACAAATGTTCGGCCTGATAGAATGCTGTTAATATGACTGCACTATTTAAAAATACAATTTAATACAATGCATTCAAGAAATCTGTTAGAAATAAGAACTCGATGTTCTTGGCAAGAAATCCACTCAAAGTCTATTTTTTAAATTAAAAATATTAAATAAATTTATTAAAAAAGTTAATTTTTATTTAATTAATTTTTTTTTTCAAAAAATTTGATTCATTCTAAACAAAAAACATTCAGACAATTTTTTTCTATAAGCAAAAATAAAAAAGTTTATAACGCGACAATGACTCCTGAGACGAAAATTTCCGATTGTCGTGTCAGCTAAGTCGGCTCGCTACCTGCACTTCAAATTTTGAAAATTTTTTTCTCAAAAACAAAAAATAACGTGTTCGCCAAATTTGGCATGTTATTTTGTGGTATAGTAAGCAATATTTATCTTTTTTTTCAGCTTGATTGAAGGCCGATAACAGGTTTAAATATTAAAAAACAAATTTATTTTTTAAATAAATTTATTAAAAAAGTTAATTTTTATTTAATTAATTTTTTTTTCAAAAAATTTGATTCATTCTAAACAAAAAACATTCAGACAACTTTTTTCTATAAGCAAAAATAAAAAAGTTATTCAAGTTAAAAAAAAATATTGCATTAATTTGTTAATGCAAATATCTAACAAAATATTAAATATTTTTAATTAATATTTGGGATAATTACATAGGCAAACAAACTCTATTGAAAAATGAAATTTGAAAAAAATCCGAGAGTTGACCCCTCAATCTCATATGAAACTCCTCAAATACATAAAAAAGCGTGGATACAAAACAATAAGATCCTTAATATTTTTGGAGATGAATATAATAGTTTTACGAGCCTGATAATTGATGATCTAAAAATAATAATATAATTAATTATGCAATAAAAATTAAAGTTCTTATATAAAAGTTAATTACACTGAAAAATATTAAATAACAAAAATTACATAGTACCGAATGTAATTTTAATAAAATCAATATTATGTCTATAAAATTGGAAAACTTGCTGAATTTATATGAATAATCGTAATAATCAATAGAATATTTTTGTTCTTAAACTTGTCAAATTAGTTTCGAATGAACAACTCAAAGTAAATTAACCGTTATTATTTTTCTTCTCTGAAGAAAAATTATTCTTAGGACTCTTTCTGAAAAATTCGATCATTATAAACAAGTTATATCAATAAGTAATTTAAAAAATGAATTACTGTCACTTTGATAAGGACTAACAGATTTTCAATTGCAGTTTTGTGTTTCGTTGAGGCCATGTGATGTGCGTAAGCACGATTTTCTATTTCACTCTTTTTGGTTACAAATGTTCGGCCTGATAGAATGCTGTTAATATGACTGCACTATTTAAAAATACAATTTAATACAATGCATTCAAGAAATCTGTTAGAAATAAGAACTCGATGTTCTTGGCAAGAAATCCACTCAAAGTCTATTTTTTAAATTAAAAATTCAATTAATATTTCTCGCAAATGTCGTTTCCAGGCTATCCGTGGTAAGTGATTATTGATCAAGTTTACTGCTCGTGTGAATCCTTGTTCAAAAAAGTCCGCAGCTGCCACAGTATCTATTCAAATATTGTTCTTTTGCAAAAGGGAAACGTAATCATTTGTTCCTTTATTGTTACAGAAGAAGACATTGTTGCAGTTTTTGCAAGAGTTTATGTTTTTTACGGACGCTAGTACAGATTTCGCTAATTGACTTGCATACTGAAGTCGAGTTGCTATTCGCAGAGGTGACCAGTTCTCTTTATTCTTTTCTTCTGGGTGATGTGTCTCATCAAATACTAATTTCGTTCCAATAGATTCCGTGTTCATATTTTTGGCATTAACGAGAGTATTTATTTAATGAAGCCAGAGGCGTAGCTTCGTCATTTGTACAATTAGAGCCAATGGAGTGAATCGATGTTAAATTTGATATTAACAGAGCTTTAAAGCTACCTTCTGTTTGAAAGCAAGTAGGAGTTACATTTCTGCAGCCATTACTTCTTAGGTTTCCAAAAAAATTTTCAACTGGGTCCTGATTAATAAATCCACTTTTGATATGCCTAAAGCCTTTGGATTTAAAAATATTCCACAATCTTGGAAAAGCAAGAAGATTACGTCGCCAATTTACTAAAGATGGTGGATCAGCTTGAGGGAGTTTATCTTTTTTTGATACAAAGCGCATGTTTTTCATTTCATCTTTTCATTTTTTTCTGCATATCTTGCAGAACAAATGGCATCTTTTTCCATTTGCAATGGTCCTTCTGATGTTAGTATAGGTCCTATATTAAAATAATAAGGCATGACATTTTTGATTTTCAATTACGAAAACCGTAAAAAAAACTGATAACAAATTTTAATTTAGACTTTAGGTATGGAAATTCGGGCTAATGTTTTTAGCGCTTATATTAAGTCAGTATTTTAAAAGCTTCTACAGAATATCGATTATTACCATCGAATTTACTTGTTGTCTCTATCTATTTTGCCATTGATCGACTTAATACTTGTCTGCTGACCGCCACCTTCATTTTCTTAATTTTTCCAATTTTTATGTGATGTAACGTCACTTTCGGAATGTTACGATACATTGTGTCGATTTTAACATCCATTTTAAAGGCCTTATCGAAATGTTCCCACTTTACAAATTGTCTTGATGCATTAGTATCTTTTTTGGCATTATTATAATTAATTTTTAAGTCCTTCGTTAGTAAATTGTTTCGATCACCTTTATCTAAATGTGGAGTATCATACAGAGTCACAACTTTGACGCCGCATAATTCCATTTCAGACTTATCAGGGCCTAAAAAGAGAGAAATACAAGAATGAAGAAATAATCTAATGTTTTTTAGGTAAGAAATATTTAAATATGTAAATGAACAAAATTTTTAATTATTATTTGATTCGTTAAAGTTTTAATAGTTTTCTGGCTAGATGATATTTTATAATGTATATTATTTATATGAGTCGTCAATTTCGAAAAGGTCTCAACTCCGAAAAACCATAAGAATCATTTTCATTGCACAAAGTTATATAAAAATGACTCTTACAGTTTTTCGAAGTTAAAATTTGTTTTTAAATTTCTTAAAATTGACGATTCATATATTTTTTAATTACATGATTCTAAATTATTTTGTAAACACTTCATTTCATATTCTTTTCGCAGTTCCTTAATTGCCTTCATATTAGACGAACCCTGGTCACAAACGGTTGCAACTAGCTCCAATCCACAACCGTTTATTAATTGAACATTTTCTGTAGTGCATTCGATTAATTGAGCATATGTAGTTTGTGCATTACAGAAATAATAGGACAAAGGAAATTTAGTGTTTTTTTCTAAACCACGAATCATGAACACCAGTATATGGTCAGCAAATTTACTAGTTCTCCTTCTGCCAAAATCTTCAAATCCAATTATTTTGTCTTTTTCATAACTATACCAGAGGTTTGCTTTTAAAGATGCTTCATCCCACATAAGGAGAGAAACTTTTTCTTTTTCGTTTTGCATGCTTGATGTTGTCTCTTTTAAGAGTTTTGTAATATTGTCATTTATACCTGTATCTAATTCTATTCGTGAACAGTGCCTTTTTACAGTTGTTATTGAAGGTAGAATTAAAAGAGAGTGCATTAAACGATAACCAGAAGGCGACCGTTTATATAAAGCTAAAACTAGAACTTTGTCCTCCTGAGTAAATCGTCTACCCTTTGGTTTTTTTATTCGCATTTCGAATGTACATTTCTACAAATGTACGTTGGGTTTTTGACAATTTTCAAATATTTTTGCAGAACTGAATGTGTGTTGATAATACATTTTTCGAATAATTTTTCAATCTATTTAAAAGAAAAAGTTTTTTATTAAAGTAAATCAGTACTGATTGAGATTTTAAGCCTTAACTACGGCAGTGGGAGAACTAGGCACGGTGGAAAACAGAACGCTAACAACCTCTGTAGAGATTCTCGATTTGGACTGCATTACAACGAAAGAGGAAGTAGAAGAGAAGATTAAAAACGTACTACAAAACCCGCTGGCAGAAATAAAAGTTTTTCTAACGAAACCAAATAGCAGAGCAGAAGTTATGGCTATAGTGAAGTTAGGCGAACAAACAGCAAAAGATCTTTTAAAGGCAGAGCGCTTAAAAATAGGTTGGGTCAATTGTAGAATTAGAAGAAGAACCTATGTAGCAAGATGTTATACATGTCTAGGCTATGGACACCAATCGAAAACCTGTCGTGGGCCAGATAGAAGAAACTTATGTTTTAAATGCGGACAGGCAGATCATAAAGGAAAAGCATGTACCTCTATCCCACGATGTGTGTTACGCGAACATCTGAAGTTGGAAGAAGAGACGTTAAAACATATTCCCGGATCAGGAAAATGTCAGACCTTCAGAAAAGAATTAGAAAGAGCTAAAAAGAAGCAGAGGAACTATTAAATGTCCTATCAAGGAAATCTGCATAGGAGTAGAATTGCTCATGAGCTATTGATACAAATCCTGCTCGAAAAAAAGATCGATTTGGTTATACTCAGCGAACAATATAGATTTGATAAAAATGTAAATTGGTTCCAGGATAAATCTGGCACGGCAGCTATATGGATAAGGGATCTAAATAAATTCCAAGTAGAAAAGCACGGTTCAGAAGAGGGTTTTTTTGGATTAAGAATAAAAATATGGTCATAGTTAGTTGCTATTTTACGCCTAACGAGACCATCTCTGAATTCCAAACTAAATTAGACAAACTTGAAGACACTCTTACAGAAATGGAAGAACATATCATCGTAGCCGGAGATTTTAACGCGAAGTCAATAGAATGGGGTATGACATACCCAGACTCAAGAGGAAAAAGAATAATGGAGATGGCTTCCAGAAGAGGACTTATAGTACTAAATGTAGGAAACACGCTGACTTTTAGAAGAGCAGGGGGCAAGCAAACGATCCCTGATGTCTCCTTTGCATCTGAGAAATTAGGAAAGTATGGCACGAACTGGAAAGTGATAGAGGATTTTACTGGAAGCGATCACCAGTATATTATTTTTCAAATGAAGACAGGCAAACCTGCAAGGAAAATTAGAAAAAAATCACAACCAAGGTGGAACGTCGATAAAATAAAGGAAAACATTTTTAAGTATCAAATTACCAAAAATGTTACTAAAGCGATCAAGTCTCTCCGTGCTGCAAAGTCAACAAGAGAAACAGAAGTTGGTATCTCGATGGCTATGGATATCGTAGAAAGAGCGTGTGTTGCTGCTATCCCCAGGAAAAACTTCCAAAGAAATCGAAAGTCGGTTTATTGGTGGACTGCAGAAATCGCTAATAAGAGGAAAATATGCCTATCACTACGACGCATGGCACAACGAGCAAAAACTTCAGATAGAAATTATGCTCATAAACAACATGAGTACCTCCGATCAAAAAAAGATCTTCGAGACACGATTAAGGAAAAGAAGCAGGCTTGCTGGAGAACTCTTGTAGAAGACGTAGAAAGAGATCCTTGGGGATTGGGTTATAAGCTCGTAACAAATAAGCTTGGATATACTACTCCCCCTGTAATGAAAGAGAAAAAAGAAATGCTTACTATTGTAAACGCACTTTTTCCAAAGCATAAGAAAGTTAAATTAAGGAAAAATTACAACTCGTTAGATGTAAAGATTCCACTATTTACATTAGAAGAGATAAAAGAAGCTGTCAGGGCGCTACCCTGTAAAAAAGCACCCGGACCTGACAGTTACCCGTCAGAAGTATGGAAGACAGTGGAGCAACATAACCCGATACTGTTACTCGAAATGTTTAACAGCTGCCTAAAAACGGGATGTTTTCCAAGAAGATGGAAAAAACAACGGCTGGTTTTAATAAACAAGGGAAAAGGCGATCCTAACTCTCCATCATCTTACAGACCTTTATGAATGTTGGACACCGGGGGAAAACTATTAGAGAAATTAATAAAAAAGAGGTTGTTAGAAGCAATTACTGAGGCAGGGGATCTGTCCGAGCGACAATTCGGTTTCCGAAAGGAAATATATATATACCCGCGATTTAATAATTTTTTTCCTAAATTCACTGGTAATTCTTCCATAATAATTAAAATCATTGTAAAAATTCTACAAAAAAATGGTAAATAAAAAAAATATAGAATAAGTAACTGCGAGGTAAACAAAAATTTTGACATACTAATAACATTCTGTTGGTTGCTATGGTGACAGATTATGAAATAAAAAATGCAACACATACATACATATTCTTTATGTTTTTTTATGTAAATTACTTTTTCGGAAAATTAGTTATTCAGGAAATTAAAGGCTCAGGAATTTTTTGAAAAAAAAATTATCTTTCCCCCCTTTTGACCTAGATCAAAATTTTTTTTTGCAAAATTTTCAGGAAAGAATAAGTAATCAAATGGCGTTTATGCTAAATTGTTAAAATAAAAATTGTTTATGTTGTGTTCATTTTGTTTATAAGCCAAAAATTTCTCCCCCCCAAAAACCAGTTTTCTTGTAAAAATTCAATTCGCTGCAAATTGTGATTGATAGATTGGCATTTCATAAAGAGAACCCAACAAAAAAAATTAATTTTCATCTGGCCAAAAATGTAGAAATTCCATTTTAAAAAATCATGTTTTTAGTTAACAAATGGAATTTCTCATAAACTATTTATCGAATCGTGGTCAGATTTGGCACACATCTTGAGGGTCTTGAGAGGAACATTTTTGGAGAATATCGAAAGAATCTGTTAACTTTTGTTCAAGTTATTAAACAAATAAGAAAGTGCCATTTTTAGTGGTTTAAATTCATTTGCAAGTAAACAAATGGACCAATTTTAACATATGACCCATCATTTTAAAGGTAATTTCGAGCTCTATAACTTTTATTAACAATATTTTCCCCTATAATTTGATGGGAAAGAACGGTCATCAAAAAACTGTTTTTCGGCACCTTCAAAATTGTTTATAACGCGCAGCATGAGAAATCTCGAGTGGGAAACATATACATATTCATACTACCACTCCCCACTATATGAATCCACAATCAGACTTCAGGTATCAATTTTGGCAAAAAATGACCACTTTTTTCACAGGGCGACTGGACTATCATGAAATTAGTATGTAAAAAAATTGGCAATGCAAAATATTGAAAATTACGACAGTAGTTTAAATTTTTTTTTTTGAAAATTTTTGATATTTAATTAAAAAATTATTAACTATGTGACGATGTGAATTTTCATACTGCTAGAAGTCTACTGAAAATTCTACATCGTCACGCCATCTGTCAGGAAAGCCCCAAATTTGATAGGTCCCAATTATTATGATTAATGAGGAAAAGCTGACACCGCCAGCTGAACCGATAGTCGAGGAAAAGTAGGTCGCGCGGCTAGCTTAGATAGAGAAAGTGGTAGATGGCGGGGCCAGTACCACTGTTGGAGAGCAAAACGAAGAAGAAGACGGGCCACGTGGAAAAGGTGAGACGCGACAGGTGGGCCATGTATTAGCCGCCATTGTGTGAAAATTCGTTTGCCGCGCCGGTACGCAATCCTTTGCCGCGAACGATAACTTTTCTCATTTTTTTCTCTTTGTGTTAATTGTTGTTGTGTGAGAGACTACACGAGTTGGTGAAGTGGAGCGTGAAGCTCGGAGTTTTGTAATAATAGAAATAAAATTAGAAAGATAGTGTGGAATAAGAGCAGTGTTGTGTTTTCCTTCCTGAAACTTCCTCAACGGATTATAACAACACCGGGAGAGCAAGGAGACGAGGCCAAGGAAACCAACGAAAGGAATTGTTGGAGCAAGTCATCGTGGGTGAGTCGTTTGCCAGTATAGTAACGGTCGTGTCTCGTCGTTGGCTTTTCTGCTGCCAATTTTGTTTGGGCAGAATCTCCTCTGAGCGAGAGAGAAACTCGGAGGTTTGGAAGTTTTGAGTTTGTTGGGCCGAGTAGAGTAAAGTTTTATTAATTAGATCTAAAAAAAATTAATTGGCACCTGACGGCGAAGTTTATTAAATTAAATTTCAAATATTGTTATTGTTGCAAGCGTCAAATTTTGTATTGACGTAAGCAGAAATTTTGAGCAGAATTTCCACTCGTTCAAAATCCTACGTCACAAAATTTGGCGCCCAACGTGGGGCCAAGCTCGGACCGAGACACGACCGTAAATTTATTATTGTAAATTGTGTTGCCAGAACTCTGAATTTTTCGAGAGCCAGAGCCAGACAAAAAATTTATTTTTGCTATTTAAAGTCGAAAAATTCAGAATTTTATTGCCAGAAGCGGCCAGAAAATTTCGAATTTGCTAAATTGCCAGGTACAGCCAGAATTCGCCAGAAAATTCGAAATTTTAAAGGGCCAGTTGCCAGAGTGTTAAAAATTGTGTTATCCTTGCCATAGTGTGCGAAAAGAGAAAAATTTTGAGTGCCTTTGCCATTGAAATTAAATTTTTTTATTTTCCTTGCCGCGATGTAAAATTAAATCGAAAAATTTAAAAATTTTCTCATAAATTGCCGAAAGCCAGACGTGAAAATTTCAAATAAAAATTATCCCGTGAATTTGTGCCAGAGATAAAAATAAAAATTCTTTTTGTTGTTGGTGAGCACATGTTTAGACCGGAAACAAAAATTCAAAGTAGTCACGTGATTGTAAATAGTGCGCCGGTCGGTTAAGAGAACGACGCGCCGGGATATTTAAAAGTTCAGCAGTTCAGAGAAAGTTGCGCGCGCCAGGAAAATTGGCTCGTGAGTAGTAGTAATCGTGGCTGTGGGGAGCGAGAGAGAGAGAACGAGAAGAAGAGATAGTGGGGAAGTCGAGCCACAAGCCAGCTAGAAAAGAAAAATTTTAAAAAGGGGCCCCCGGTCGAGTGAGTACGTCCTTGCAATTGAAGCAGTACAGGGCCGTGTATACTAATTGTGCGACCCCTTTGAAATTTGCTAAAATTCTAAATTAGAGATTTTCTTTAAATTTTTCTTAAAAATGGCAAAGGCAATTCGTGACATGAAATATTATAAGAGGCGCATGCGTGAATTAATTAAAATCCCCAACGTTAACAACGCATGGGAGGTAATTAATGCCATGCAAGTCGGCCAAGTAGTGACGAGTTTACTGCGTCACCAACTGTGCATCAGTGGCACGTCACAAGTGTTGCGAGAGAGATTATTGAGGGCCGAAATGAGGTTAGCCCTATCGGAGGAAGTAGGAAAGCAGGAGGACCTAGCGCAAAGTATTCTGGTGTTAACCAAGGCACTAGCGGGGTTACCGACCGAAACACTAGACTTGGCAATACGTCAGCTCCTTAGAGAAAGGAAGAGGAAGACAGAAAAGGAAGCCAGGAAGTGAGCCAGGGAGAGGAAGAGGGGGGCCAGAGAGGGTTGGGAGAGCCAGAGAGAACTAGGGAGGCCAGGGAGAGCTTGGGAGAGCCAGAGAGAGAATTAGACGAGCCAGAGAGGAGGGGAGCGCCAGGAGCAGGAGCCAGAGAAGTCATGAGTATGACGGTACTATAGAAAATAGTACCGGTCATGGGGAGGGGATTGTGACGATGTGAATTTTCATACTGCTAGAAGTCTACTGAAAATTCTACATCGTCACGCCATCTGTCAGGAAAGCCCCAAATTTGATAGGTCCCAATTATTATGATTAATGAGGAAAAGCTGACACCGCCAGCTGAACCGATAGTCGAGGAAAAGTAGGTCGCGCGGCTAGCTTAGATAGAGAAAGTGGTAGATGGCGGGGCCAGTACCACTGTTGGAGAGCAAAACGAAGAAGAAGACGGGCCACGTGGAAAAGGTGAGACGCGACAGGTGGGCCATGTATTAGCCGCCATTGTGTGAAAATTCGTTTGCCGCGCCGGTACGCAATCCTTTGCCGCGAACGATAACTTTTCTCATTTTTTTCTCTTTGTGTTAATTGTTGTTGTGTGAGAGACTACACGAGTTGGTGAAGTGGAGCGTGAAGCTCGGAGTTTTGTAATAATAGAAATAAAATTAGAAAGATAGTGTGGAATAAGAGCAGTGTTGTGTTTTCCTTCCTGAAACTTCCTCAACGGATTATAACAACACCGGGAGAGCAAGGAGACGAGGCCAAGGAAACCAACGAAAGGAATTGTTGGAGCAAGTCATCGTGGGTGAGTCGTTTGCCAGTATAGTAACGGTCGTGTCTCGTCGTTGGCTTTTCTGCTGCCAATTTTGTTTGGGCAGAATCTCCTCTGAGCGAGAGAGAAACTCGGAGGTTTGGAAGTTTTGAGTTTGTTGGGCCGAGTAGAGTAAAGTTTTATTAATTAGATCTAAAAAAAATTAATTGGCGCCTGACGGCGAAGTTTATTAAATTAAATTTCAAATATTGTTATTGTTGCAAGCGTCAAATTTTGTATTGACGTAAGCAGAAATTTTGAGCAGAATTTCCACTCGTTCAAAATCCTACGTCACAACTAATTAATTTTTTTTAATTTTTCGAAGCAATTTTTAATTTTAAATATCAAACTTTGTCAAAAAAATATTGAACGTTCATAAACAACAAATATTTAGATGAGTTGAATTTTCAGCGGTCCCTCCCCTTAATGTTAAAAGATTTTAAATACAGTTTGGGAAAGATTACAAAATTTGCCGTTAAATGATTCTATGTTTAAAACTTATTAAAAAATTTAATATATATAATCTTGAAAATTAGGGTAAGGGCACTTTAATTTAATTATTAACAAACAAAATTTTTTAAAGGGACTCTAACCACCATAGGCCTCAAAAGTGTGCTGCTGGGATGGTGCTTTATGCGCTCAAACAAATCGTATCTTGACTTCACTGTGCTAAATTATATATTATATTAGTTATTAGTATGTCAAAATTTTTGTTTACCTCGCAGTTACTTATTCTATATTTTTTTTATTTACCATTTTTTTGTAGAATTTTTACAATTATTTTAATTATTATGGAAGAATTACCAGTGAATTTAGGAAAAAAATTATTATATCGCGGGTATATATTTCAACGATCTAAGCAAATAAATAGTAAAGCGTACTGGGAGTGTGTGAGGGTTAGAGCACGGTACGTCTACTCCTTAGGGCGGATGGGTAATGAAATAAAGTAATTGCTGCTACGTCCCCTAGGTGTCACTAGCGTCTAATTTTATGCGCTATTTTTTTGTTTAAAGCGCCAGTTTTGACAGTTTGAAATGTAAATAAAACCTTAATTTCATAAATATATTAAAATTGATTCAATTTTTGCAGTTATCATTTAAGTAATAGTTGAATAATTTGAGCCAAAAATGAAAATTTTCTTTGGAAAGAATTAAAAGAAAATTTAATTTTTTGTAATTTTATACAGGTTAAGTGTTCCAGATAATCTCTTGTAATCAAAACCTTTATTAAAGATACAATTGGACATTTAGCATTATTTAGAAATTTTTAAAATTGTTATAAACAATTTTATATAATTGTTAAAAACTTTTTTTTATAAATAAATCGAAATGAAAAAGCACTTAAGCCGGTTACTTACTTCAAATTAATTAATAAATTATTTAATTAATTAATTTATATTATATGATTAAATAATTTAACTGATTAGTATTTTTAATTAAATGGGATAATTAGTTTATTATCTAGCTTTGCTACTATGGTAATTATAATAACCTTATAATAAACATACTTTTTGGATTGCGAATAATATTGAATAAATAATTGAGCCATTATAGCTATTTTATATGCTAAATTACCTTTTCTTACTAGTAATCTTATCTAAAGTTTATTAATAACGTTAACTAACCAAAAAGTGTCTGTTACAATATTTATTAGTTGTCATTACTAACTAAAGTAAGTTCCCCTTACTAATAAACTGGTAACAGCAACTATCTAACTTTTTACTAAAATAAATAGTTTCTCTGACTATCAAATTACCAGCAGTATAGTTTACTAACCAAAATGGTAATCATAACCATTTTATTAGTTGCTTTAACCATTCGTTTTTCTCAGTGTAATGCTGTTCTTCCAGTTTAAAGGAATTTTGAAAAGTCGTGTCATTTCTATCAAATATTCTTAGTTCGTGATATACGAATGTTCTCATATGGCACAAACTAAAAACATTTTGATAAAAATCATACGACTTTGCAAAATACCGTCAAACCGGAAGGACAGCATTAAAGCATCTAAGTGTATATTAAGAATTAATTACGTATTTCATTATACATAAAAGTTATAATCGATTATAACTATAACTAACAAAACGTACGTACGTTTTGTTCTTAAAATTCTTAAGATAATTTTATTGAAAAATTGAAACAGTTTTTGATTAAAGTTCCTGAAGTTGATACTATTTCATTTATGTTTAATTATAAAAATGTCAATTTTTTTAAATTTCGTTAGTTTTAAATTTCATAATACAATGTTTTTCGATGCTCAACTCGACACCAACTTCAGGGATTTTTTATTTCTCAAGCGAATGCGATTTCTAAAAGTTTAATTGTTTAACTTGTGTAAAACTAATTTTGGTTTGTGTAGAAAAAAGATTATTCTGTTAAGGTTATATGTAAGATTCAATTTGATTTTTGAAATATTTTTTTATATTTCATATTTATAATTTAGTAGAAATATTTAAATTAAAGTTTTACAAATTTTGAAAAAGTGCGCGCTTTAAAGCGCATGTGATATAGAATAGGAAGCGAAACTATATTAGAGGATTTACAAGACCTAAAAGAGGTTAAAATTTGACCCTCTTTTGAGCCATTTTTCCGCTCATTTAGAGGTTCGAAAGAGGGTCTCACTTGCGTGCTAACTAAACCTCCTTTAACTCTCAAAGTCTGAAAAATAGAAGGTTAAAGAAGTTCAAAAGAGGGTTTAAATTTCGACCCGGGCACATTCAAATCATTCAAAATAGCGGATGTAAAATAGCATACTCGTTTAATAAAATTTACTCAGATTTGCTTTGAACAAAAAGTACAGAATTTGGTTTCCGGTCAAATTTGTTTTAGGTTTTGGATTTAAGTTTGAGTTAAAGTAATTTGGAACAAATATAGCCAATAAATATTAACAAATTTGATCGGGAACTAAATTATGTAATTTTTGTGCGTCATCTTTGTCACTCGGGGGTATTTTGGCTCGGGGCAATGTACGGTAATCTCAACCAATCTATATTTCTCAATACATTTCGAATTCAATGAGGTAACGATTGGAACTGCGAAGAGTACTTAATTTTTTTCTAAACCTTACAGGTTTATATTTTATAAACTGTTTCAGAACTGATCTCCCATAACCTATTTAAAAAATTTTTAAATCTAACTTCAAATTCGTAATTAGCCACCCCAAAAATCCTCTAGAAACAAATTTAATTAGATTTGATCAATTTTTAAAAATTAGCCCGCCGTATTGAATTTTTGAAATTTGACTTCATATTCGTAATCAGCGACCCCAAAAACACCTGAGTAACAAATTTCAATCAGATTCTAGCAATGTTTAAAAAATTTTCATCTTACGAAAAATTAAGAAATTTTTTTGTCCTTCAAGCGCCATTTTAAATTAAAATCGAAAAAAATAAAAATTAGAAATAGATATTTTTCATGTACAACTATCGGGAACACGTTTCTGATACTTTTTATTGTATTTTATAAGCGTTATGACAGAGAAAAAAAATTCTTTGAAAAAAAATTACATTGGAAAAACTTGACTTTTTTTAGTATTTTCGAAAAAAAGAATGGTTACATATTATTTTTTGAATATTTTGAACACGCCATTCGAAAGAGCGACCCCAAAAATAGTAGGATATGAACTTTTGAAAACTTTTTTGGATTTGTTCTGATAATTGTAAGAGATTGAAATTTATGTTGAAAAGCAGCATACATCTCGTCGTTAAAGGGTTAATATACACATTTTGTAGAAAATTCATATTAAGGTGCATGTACTACTTATATTATATAGTAACAGTAAAGATGCTATTAAATAAATAATAAAAATAAAAATATTATAATAATATTGTGAAATAATAAATGTATGTGTAAGCAGAAAGAAGTAAACTGTCATCCGAGCGAGCGTTAGCGAGTGAGGAATATAACGCTAGTTCTAGAATTAAGTTATAGAACGAACAAAAACTTGAAAATCTAATACATCTGCTTACTGTAATTTCCTATTATTAAATTTTTAAATAACATAAACATTTTTTTACCTTGTTTACTAAATACATTGCTTATTGTTCGTTGTCATCTTTTATACAGTTTAATTAAAAAGAGGAATAATAATTCTAACAAAGGAAACTACATTTATTCATATTGTTTACTTTTTTGTTGCTAAATTATTAATAATTAATAACACAGGCACACAAAAAAGTCTGAACTCAGAGGTCACACCCCCCTAACCCCATGTTTTTGGGGTAGCTGTAATCAAATATGACCATGAAAATTATATTCATCGTCCACATTTCCGGTACCGCCCCCTTACACCTGCTCCCGGAGGTTGGAATTTCAGTTTTAAAAAAACAAAGTGCGGTGTCTATTCTTATGTTTTTTGGGTCGCTACAACCAAAAAAGATGACCAAAATCAAATCCTTTCCACCCTCAACCCCCTTAACACCCCCAGGGTGTGGGTTAAAATTAGAATTTTTACGAAAAGTCGAGTGTGGTGTGTAAACCTACGTTTTATGGGTCGGTGAAACCAAAAAACAAATGCGTTTCTCCCTTAACCCCCTACAACCCCCTTAACACCCCCAGGGTGGGGGTTAAAATTAGAATTTTCACAAAAAGTCGTGAGAAGTGTGTAAACCTACGTTTTTTGGGTCGCTGAAACCAAAAAATACTACCAAAAACAAATTCTTCCCTCGCTTAACACCTCTACAACGTGCGGTGTCTAATGCTATGTTTTGTGAGGCGATAAAAATGAAAAACACGACAAAATATAAATTTATCTCCTTCTTCCCTCCTTAATCTTTCTAACCACCCACAAAAGGGGTAAAGTTGTCTGTTTTATGAAGTTACGGTTGGGGTGTGCTTATATGCTTATATGTATGTATATTTACGAAGGATGTCTACTTTTGCAACTAAGAAAAAAACACACCGAAGGGAACAAAAACTATCACGTCCTCGCCGTTGTTCCTGGGTTGCGATAAGTGTAGTAAAACAAAGATTTATATGATTGAATAGGTGTGTTCTTGTGTAATCGTAGGTATTTCCCAAAATATTCTTAGTTCCAATGTACAAAAAAAATTATTGGACATTCTTCTCAATTACCAAAAAAAAATTAAATTTCAACCGCCTCCTGAGGGTAGTAAGAGGGTTGAATTTAATTTTGGTGGCTTTTTTCAGTTTGAGCGATCCAAAAAAGTAGGATTTAACACCACATTCGACTTTTCGTGAAAATTCGAATTTCAACCCTCACCCTGAATGTGTTTAGGGGGTTAAGGAAGGTAAGAATTTGTTTTTGGTAGTCTTTCTTAGTTTCAGCGACCAAAAAAACATAAGAATAGACACCCTACTCGAATGTTTTTTTTAACTTAAATTCCAACCCCCTGGAACAGCTGTAAAGAGGCGGTACTGGGAAAATGGGGGATGAAAAAAATTTTTCATGGTCATATTCGGTTTCAGCTACCCCAAAAACAAGGGGATAGGGGAGTGACCTCTGAGTTTTGACTTTTTTTGTGTGCTTGTGTAATTAACAACTGCAAATAACAATAAAATGATTTAATCTGGTCTCAACTAGATTTTCATAACATTGGGAAATAATTGGTTTTAACGTTACAAACAAATTAATTGGTTTGAACGTTGACTGGGTTTTTCACTTTGGGGATTGGAAAACTAAGTTAGTACCACAGGAGCCTAACTGACTTTTCTATATGGAAAGAAGTAATTATAAAATTTAGTATGATTTTTAGTTTAATTTTTTTCAAATGCGAGTCGAAAAAGGGTGCCTTCTTTGATTATGAATTATTTATGCAACAGAAAATATTTTTGTATATACTGCTGATAACACTAGTTTACAAAGATTTTGACCTGCGGCATTTCAATATCATTTCTTATGTAAAATTTGCTCCTGAATCCGAATATGAAGTTAGATAATAAGAAGGTAGAACAGTTTTTAAGAGAAAGCTAAATTTCAATTTTTTGAGTATCGACAAAAAGTGGATTCACTAACTTACAATTTTTTCTGAATGTAGTGGATCGATTTCAAATTTCTTTGAAGCAAATTAAAGGTTATTAAATTTTCCATATAAAATATTTCCAAGATTTTTAATTGGACTGATAATTTAGGAGCAATTTATGCATTTGTTTGAAATTTTTAATTATACATAACAAAATTTTTCGAAACGATTGACTTTTTTGGTTAATTACGTCATAAAAAACGTGTTTACTTCAGGTTTTCTTTCACTGACGTCAAAGTTCAATTTGTCAGGAAGAAAATAAGCCATCGCAGATTAAAATTGAACTGAAAATGTAGAAGATGTAAGCACCTAAGGGGTCTACGCACTTTAGACGCGCTAAAAAATGCTACTTTTGTAAATTTTATTTAGCTTTAAATTGTAAATATTGACAAATAATGTGAGGTTTTACACATAAATAAATACACTCTTGAAGTGCAATAAATAACCTGATTAAATTTTTAATATATTTTTTAATTTAAAAATAATATTATAAAATGTGAGCCGTTGATGAAATTTTTATCATGGAAGGTCAAAAATAGAAAGTCCAAACGGGATTAGATTCATCATGTTCATAGGCATAGCGCAAATCCAGAGATAAAAAAATTTTTTTCATAAAGCAATTTTAATTTCCTCCAGTCAGTACTGCGCCAAAAAAAATGTTGTTTTAATAGACAATCTAAGAAGCATTGCCAATATTCACTATGAGTGAAATAGCAAATAAATTCATAGAATTATGTATAACGACATTTTCTATATTTTAACTTACGTGCTTATATCTTCTACATTTTCAGTTCAATTTTAATCTGCGATGGCTTATTTTCTTCCTAACAAATTGAACTTTGACGTCAGTGAAAGAAAATCTGAAGTAAACACGTTTTTTATGACGTAATTAACCAAAAAAGTCGATCGTTTCGAAAAATATTGTTTTTAGCTATATATCTCGAAAACTGTTCTACTTTCTTAATATCTGACTTCATATTTGGATTCGGGAGCAAATTTTACATAAGAATTGACAGTAAAATGCCGCAGTTCAGAAATTTTTTCAAATTTTAATTTATGAACGGAAAATGAGAAAATACTTAGAACATGTTGGGGGTGATATAAGGTTAAAGGTTTAAGGCCGTATTTATTTAAAAATTTTTTATTTAACTGAAATAACTATTGTTCCTATTTACCCCTCAATTTTAGCAAAGTTGAAAAATTTAGAGATAAATAGAAACAAGTGATTATTGCGATTTAATGATACCCATATTATCTACTACCCCATAAAATTGTTCCACGGAAATGAAATAATAAGTCAATATACAAGAAAATCGGAAATAATCCGATTTAAAGAAACCCTTATGTTATTGGTCAAATTTAGCAAATTAATAATAATAATCTTGGTATTCTTTCATTCATTCTGTCCGCAAGAATTCCGTCCGCCCTTCTGCTGTGCTTTTGATGACAGAGAAGAGTTGGAGAGAGAAGTTTGTCAGAGTATATGAGAGAGAAAGCATGATACAGAGAAGGAGTGGGAAGTGTCGTCTTTTTTTCAGTTTAGAGTAGGAGCGAGAGAGAAGCGAATAGTTAAGAAAGTAACGCCTACTTTTTTTTAGTTTGGGCATCATGGTTTTCTGTATTCTCAGTGACAGATAGAAGGAGTGAGTAAAAGAATGGTAGGGGAATTAGAAGTGGGGACTTTTACATTTAAGCGAAAACACCAATGGGCGTAATGTTTCCTTATTGGTAGATAATTTTTCATTTCTCTGTGACAGAGTAGAAAAAAGAATAAAATGTAATATTTTTCTTATTTGATTTATTTTTTTAGTCTTAACTGAATACAATTAATTTTCTTTTTGCGTTCTTTACTTAATTAAGGAATAATCTTGGTATTTTTCATTCATTCTGTCCGCAGTTTGAAATTAGTCTTTGTAAATGCTTTTGTTATTTTTCTTTTTCAAAACACTTTGCTTGACAGATCGAAATTATACAGCTTTTCGATTTGTCAATATCAAAATTTTTATTGTTTAAGAAGAAAGAAGGTTAAAAGATATTGGTTTTGTAAAATAAGGGAAAAAATATTCATAATATTGATTTATAAATTTTATAATTATTTGTTGTTTATTTTTTTTAAATAAACAGTTGGCAAATTTTTGTTTTTTAATTACAATTTTTAACAATTGTTTTTTCCATTTTAAATTAATAAAAAAAATGTGTAGGAAGAATTTGTGTATTTCATAATTACAATTTTTATTCTTTTATGTGTATAAAGATATTTATACGCTCAAGTATTTTCTCATTCTAATGATAATGGATATATAATAGGGGAGAGTAGGACAAACCGGACCCCGTAACGGTTTTTTTAAATCTTGTGACTAAACGAATCAACCGATTTCATTTTTCGATGCCCTGTTGGTTGTTTAAAAGATCATTTAATTGCGCAACTTTTTCCTAGAGACACTTATACTTTATCATTTATTGTTTAGTTACTATGTTAACTTAAAAAAATTGTCCAAAGGGCCGGTTTGCCCCACTCCCTGGGGTAAACGGACCCCCCATGAGGCAAACCGAACCGTTTGGTTTTTTATTTATAATATTGCATTTACATAATCTACAATAATAAAAAACATAAAGAATCATGTAAACAATGGTTGTAGTAATGAAAATAATAATTCGGGATTGAATTTTAATTAAATAAATATTTTTTTAATAAAAAAATATAAATGTGTGTCATTATCAGAGAAACAATATTAAAGGGTCCAATTCTCATTGGAAGACTATAATTTTTTATTGTATATATATATTTTTATGTGTACTTTTAAAGCCCAAGACCTAATATTTGGAAATATTACACGATTTCCTCAGAATTTCCTTAAAAAAATTCGGAAAAGTGAAGAAAAAAAATTTTTTAAAAACTTTTGCTTTCAGCGTTGCACAAACAAAAGTAAAAAATGTCAAATTGAAAAAATAAGGGATACTACACAAGGTTGTTTCAAATTTCTAAATAGCACTTTTAACAATTTCGCCATTTTGGAAATATTGAGAGGGGTCCGGTTTGCTCCACTCTCCCCTAATATTATAATCTAATAATAATGTCTATTCACAATTTACATTTTTTTATTAAAAAACAAAATGTTTAATTTCATTTGAAGAATTTCGTTAATAAGATTTAATTTTTTAGCCTTCTAAAAATGAATTTATTTTAAGTTTCATCTAAAAATCAATAAAAAAATTTGCATAATTTCTTTTTCTTTATTTAAAATCGAATAAAAATAAAGTAATTTGCTGGTGACAAATAAAAATCAAGAAAATTTCTTTTATTCTTTTCTATTAAAAAATAAGTGTTGTCAAAAATCTTTTGTCGGACAAATCGAATTACTATAGTTTCTTTTATTTATTTCTAACAAAATTTGAAAATTATTTAACAAAATCTGAATTGTTATTAAAAAAAGATTTAAAAAGTGAAATAATTTCTTTATTTTTTAAACATAATCTTTAACAAAATGTTGATTTTTTAGAGATAGATGATAATATAAATGTTTTGGCTTAATTAACTATTTTTTTGTAATTTCTTTTTAAAATTTAATACTGAAAATAAATAATAATAAAAATTGTATAGCTTAAATGAACTATTAATTGTATTCTGGGTCATTCCAGCGAAAATCGACTAGAGCTGGTTGCTCAAAAATTTTAAAAAATTCTGTAATTAATATATAATATTCTTTAGTAAAAGTAGATTATCTTTTAGTTGTTTATTTCACTAAATACATTATACATTCTTTTAAATAATTTTTTTTCAATTTTTAACTGGTTATGAAGTCTAACGTAGCCCATTTTTCGAAAAACTCATTATAAATCATAAAAAATAGAAATATAAATACTGATTTTTATTTTAAATTACGTATATTTACTATATTCATCTAAGTAATAAAAAATTGTTTGAAAATAATTCAGCAGAACAGTAAAATTAATATTTCTTTGAATTTGCACAATAAGAAAACATAATTTTTTTTACTTATATCTTTTGTAGAGAAAAGGGAATTTTAACAAATCATTTTAAACTTTATTTCTTTTAAAATTATACATTTATTTCAATTGGAATTTCCTTGGGCACTCTACTTATTAATTATTTAATAAATACTAGTCACTTGTACTTGCGCGCTACGCGCGCCCCCTTTCTTTTTGCTATTCAATATTCAATATGGAAAAATTTTAACATTGAAAAAGTTTCTAACATTATTCTAAAGATGAACACATATTTATTGAAAGAATTTTTTCTTAAAGGATTAAATTTTGTTTTATATTTTGTATGCCTAATTGCACTAAGCAATTATTCAACAATCTTGAAACATGCTTATATAAGCTTACGTATAAAATTCCTTTAAGCTTTAAATGTTTAAATTTTTCAAATTTTTCTCATTTTTATTTATAAAGAATATTTAAAAATTTTTAATTGTTAAAAAATTATGATTAACAAATAGGATATATGCATAATTTTTATTAATCAATAACAATATTGTTCACCAACTCATTCTTTTCTTTCAATAAATAATTTGCATAATTTCTACTCTAAAAATAATTTGATTGAATCAAATAAAAATTAAATAGTTTAATTGTCGGTTTTTCAATAAATATTTATTTGAACCAAGTAAATATTTATTAAATCTGTGTATTTTATTCGACGGTATGAAATAAATATTTATTTGCATCAACAAAATAATATTTTTAAGTAACTAAATCTTCATTTGTATCAAATATTTAATTATTTATTACAATTAATTTTTTTAATTAAGACTTATATTTCTTCAATTAAATAAAGTAATACATTTTTTTTGCTTACGGAATTTGGGAAATCTGCATACAGATACTTTGGATTAGAGTGAAAAAATTCGCATTCTTGAAGTATGGTCAAAACATAGGGAAAATATGGGAGCACAAAATTATGGTTTTTTTATCTTTTAGTGTAAAAAAATTTGCAAATTTGAATTATGGTCAAAATATGAGGAAAATATGGGATCAAAAAATTTAAATTTTTTTTATTTTTTAGAGCGAAAAAATCTGCATTTTTTTTATTTTTTAGAGCGAAAAAATCTGCATTTTTGAACTTTAGCGAAAGCTTGGGGAGAATATGGGAGCAAAAGATTTAAAGTTTTCTTCCTTTAGAGTAAAAAAATATCAAAATTTGAATTTTGGACAAAATAGGAAGAAAATATGGGAGCAAAGAATTAAAAAAATTTTTTAGATCGAAAAAATATGCATTTTTGAAATTTGGCGAAAGCATGGGGAAAATATGGGAGCAAAAGATTTGAATTTTCCTTCCTTGAGAATGCAAAAATTTGCATTTTTGAAGTATGGCCAAAACATGGGGAAAATATGGGAGCAAATAATTTGAATTTTTTTTATTTTTTAGAACAAAAAAATTTGCAATTTTTGAACTTCGGCGAAAGCATGGGGAAAATATGGGAGCAAAAAATTATGATTTTTTTATCTTTCAGGGGTCTATCTTTCTTTGGGATTGTATAATACAAAACAAATACCAAAATTTAAAGTCATGTATTATTACATTAACACTACTGCAATTTAAACTACATTTTAAAAAGGTTGAGAAACCAATTGCTTGTAACAAAAATGTTCAATTGATTTGAACCATCATTAAAATTTTTTTTCACTATTTTAGATTGTCTTTTTTAAATGTATAATCAACAAAATTTTTTTGTTTAACATTTAATTTAGTATAATTCTTCTCTCCTATCTTGATATGTTCCATAAAACTAATATCATCAACCTGCTCGGGAAAATTTTCATCTATATCTAATAAACCCTGAAAATCAGTTATACAATATCCTTCATTCAATGACATTGATTTTATATTCCTATAAGCTATTTTTTCAGCTTCAATATTGTCAATTTTTATATAGTCTATTGACATTGGACCCTTAAATTTATCCCAAAGTTTTTCCGGATGTACAGGATGACAATGAATGAGAATTCTTACAAATAATTGTCGAAGTGAATAAGGCATCATCCATAAAGTAGCTTCTTCCATTGTCCTGATCCACTCACTATTATCTTCTATAAGTTTTAATGCTAAACAGGCAGATGTAAAAGATTCTTGAATAAATCCATTATCTGTTCTTAAACTTTGGAAAGAAGTAACTCCTTTTACTGTAAGCAACAATAACCCAAGGTGAAATAATTCCAATTGACGTGGATTAATTGAATACATTCTTCACAATACTTTTTCTTTACGAATTCTTTTTCTCCATTGAAGAGATTTCGTTATCCATGTATAATGTTCTGGTATTTCTGTATAATAATACTGACGAGCAGTACTATCACGCTCATTAAGTTTAAAAAAATTGATCAATTTTGTATTTTTCTGTAAATCAAAAAAAACATTGTTATTATTTTTCCCTTCACGAATAATAACATTCTGTTCATTTGGTAAATGTATGGGTAAACGATTAATACTGTGGCTTTTTTTCCCTAAAGGTTTACTTAAAATTCTCCATACAGCTTCAACTGGACCTACATATCTATTTTCTTCATAATGATTAATTTCATTATGATTGACAGTTACCTTGCCATTCGCATTTGTAATAATAATAATAATGGACGCAGCATCATGACCCTTGAAAATATATATATCCTTTCAATATAACTAATAAATGAATATGTGGCAATCCTCTTTTTTGAAATTCAATAACATAAACGTAAGACTTAACTTCTCAAAATAACTTTTTTTCTACAATAACATTTAAAAGATGTTTCACCTTCAATGCATATACTTCAGTTACTATATCAGGTCTGTCAGCAGCAGTTTGATGAGGTAACAAATTTTCTTGTATTTCTTTCCAGTTTGGATTACAGGTTATTGTTATAAATAAATCTGGTTTACCATGGCGACCAATCATAGCCATAGCATCCTGATATTGTTGCATCATATTACGAGGTGATCCTATAAAAGTGGAAGGCGATATAAGCATTTTTCCAACATGTACATCATTTTCTAACTCATGATTTTGTAAATAATCAATAGTCCTTGATATGTTTTACTTCTCAATTGAGCTTGATTATTTGCACAAAATTGCAATATATCTTTCTCTATTTTTACATAATTATCAACTACCCATTGTTGAAACAATCTTCCTCCATATAAAAATTGATTGAATTCCTTAGCTCTAATAGCAATTTTGTACTTACAATAGGCAGACCTAGAAATAGTATGGTTTTTACTTCTAAAATCACTATCACTACGAATCATATTAATATTATAACCTTTATTTCCAAGAGGATAAAATATGGGATAGATCCATGGTTCAAAATTTAGATCTAAATTACTAACTGATTTCAGTTCCTTTGTAGACTTATTATAAACCGTTACATAAGATTCTGGTATTTCTCCTTCTGAGTTTGTATCGAAAATTGCAGCAACTTCATTGTAACTTTGAAAATTATATATTTTCTTATTAAAACCTTTTTACAACCTAAACAATAGTTGTAACTTAGTGATTTCTTTATTATTTTGTTTTGCTAAATCAGTTTCTAATTTAATTACTTCTGACATCGTCATAAAAGACTTTGTGAATGTATTAGAAGTTCTCATAATATTTTCAATAGTTTGCAAAAGTTCTTTATCTAAATTTTTGTTACTTTTTAATCTATAATGAATTGCTTCTTCAGGATCATAAATAAATAATTGACCAAAACATGGGTCTTCACCTTTATCCGGATATAAGGCAGTGTTAATTTGGTAATAAATTTGACTTTGGATTTTGTAACAAAATGGTCCTCTTCTTACATTATTAAAATTAATTACGTTAGCATTTAAAGATGCAAAAGAAAAAGAATTATTATACTATCTTATATTCTTTTTAAAATGACCTGATTTCGTATGAAGTCCTTCTAGCAATATTCTTAAATCTTCTGGATATGGCACTGATAGTAATACACCACAATGACCACAACAATCATTGAAACTGTTTTGTTTGCCACTATCTCTTTCATCTTTAAAATGCTTAGCTTGACAATGATTGTAATAATAATTCATATTTCCCATATAATTTTTATTAGAATTTGATTTATGAATAATCTTGTCTCTTGCTATACTTGGCAGAGAATCAATTGATTATTGTGTATTAAGTTTCAATTTTTTACTTTCCCGATAGTTTTTCTGAATTTTATTCCTACTTTTTCGAATTTTTTTCAATTGAAGAGCTTTTCTTTTTCTCACAACTATCCTGTAATTGCGAAGTTGTTATTGTTGCAACAGGAGATATTGCATTTATTAAATCAGCACATTGATTCGAATTTACATTTTTTAAATCAAAAGAAGAGTTTATTTTATTTTCTCGTTTTTTCAATTTCATTTTTTCCCTATATATTTTTTGATATTCTGCCCGACTCTTTTTTGTGTTTATAAACAAGTGATCTACTTCATCTGAAAGATTTATATATTCAATATTCCTTTTTAATTTTTGTCTGGCACGATCATTTCTTTGATTTTCCGCTACACTTTTTCGGACAGTTTTAGGTCAAGAATTTGTTTTCCTTACAGTATCATATTCATTTTTAAATGTGGGAATGGAAGCAACGATATTTTCTAAATTAACTAATTCATTCATGTTATCAACATTTGAATCATTAACTTGACTCAACAAATTTTTATGCTTAAGTCATTCTTCTTCATATTCTTTTTGACATTGTATATTTCTTTTCATATGCAACAAATTTATGTCATTATCGATAACTTTAATCTTTTTTTTATCCGGATGTTGTCGTTGGAAATCTAACTGATTGGTTTGAATTTCTTTAGAGAAAACTTCTAGTTTATTTGTATGAAATAAATTTGTAATTTTACTTTTGGATTTGAGTATGGCAGAATATTGTTGCGTCTTTGAAACATTATTGATTATCTTTGTACTATTTGAAATTGTCCTACAAGGAATTCAACATTGCATTTTTATTATCAATTATATCATAATTTTCATCACTTAACACAGTGATAAATGTTGATAAATATAGCGTATAAACACATTTTCATAAAAAATTAAAAGTGACCACCTTGTGGCCAGAAAAGTGTCCACCTTAAGGCCAAGACACAAATTTTTAAACGTTAATGAAAAAAATTTTTAAAGCATAATATTAATTATATTCTTTTGGAATATTATTGTATGATATATATAGATAATTATAACGATTTTTACTAATTTAAAATAGCCAATTTCGATGCTTTTAACACCCTGAGAAAAAAATTTCTCGATCATTTAAAAACAGAAATTTTACGACTATTTACCTGAAAACTTTACTAAAATCTTTGTCTTTTCAAATAATAACAATAACAAAAAACATTTGAAGAAACTAACTAATATACAAAAATGTTCTTAGAGTGACCACCTTAGGGCCCTGACCACCTTGGGGCCCTATCCCCTAAATAAACGTCTTTTTTATTTCAAATATTTTTTGCAGTTTTCTTTTACTTGTTTTTACTTGGGTCAGTCCATTATATTTCACCTAAAGCCGTTGCGGCCTATTCTTTAAAAAATCTCATAATTTGTAAAAATGATGTTTAATATCCATAGAATTCATTTTTGAGAATTATTTTATACAATTTTTTGAATTAAACTTAGAATTTGAATTTTTAAGTTGAGTTTCACAGAAAAAAGGTTAGATTGACAGTTATGAAAATTTAATAAAGAAGCATGGAAATAATTTAGATAATACAAATTTCTTGATTGATATTTGTTAAAAATGGGCTTATTTACTTGAATAAATAGATTATTATGCAAACATACCTAAAATAATAGATAAAAATTGATTTTAAAATTTACCTATGAAATGTCAAAAGTCACTGCATTTTAATTACATTTTTCTAAAAAGTTTATAAATATTAACAAAACTTAATACTACATAATGTAAAGTACTTTCAATGTACTTTCATATTATGTGCTAACTTTTTAATTTTATAATAAAGAAATATAAAAAATTTTACCTTTAATATTGAGTGTTTCATGATTTTCAGAGATTTTAATCACTTATTTCTTCTCAGGTGCAAGACCAAAAAATCCATTTTTTGTCTTAATATTTAAGTTTCACCTTTTTTTCCATTCTGTTAAATTTTGGTGATGGATAATGAGCTACTTTTTAGTTTAAATTTAGTTTTAAAAATCTGCTGAACAAACGCATTTTTTTGGTTAAATACAAGTAGATTTTTGCAAGACTATTGTGATAGCCAACTTCAGTTTTATAAAATTACCTGCTATTAGACTGACCACTGTTTGAAAGGAACCCTTCAAACAATAAAGCCAGGTACTCGAGCAGACCTCTTGTTTCTCTTACTATTCAATACCACTTAGTGAAAATATCTTTCTGTCTCCTTCTTTCTAGTAAATAGACATAAATCCCTCTCAGTTTATAACGCAGAAAAGTTAACGCATACCCATCTCTCTTTATTTCAATGAACATAGTATAAAGCTATCTCTCTTCAGGTAACGGTATTGCTTTCTTCCTCTTTCGAAGGTAAATACCATTAGAATGTCTCTCTTTACCTAATTTGCATATCTACTCGTTTCATATAGGGATGAAAAATTATATGAACTTAACCTGATTTTCATTGAATTTTTATTTTCAAGACTGGATTGAAGTTTTTTTTGTTTGAACGAACGATAAGGTGTTGTGTCAATTTTTAAAATGAGGTGAAAATGATGAAAATTTATAAAATAGAAAATCTGCAAACTTTTTTTCTCTATTTTTATTGAAAAATTTGAATATTTTCAAAATAATTCTCATTGAGATAGAGAAATTATCTTATCTTTCACTTTTTAAACAAAAAAATTAGAGTTTTGTAACAAAATTTCCGTTGTTAATCCAAAATAATATATTTTCTTTATTTATTATAAAATTTTTTTTTAATTATATTACAGAATGTTAAATTGTATTGAGAAAAAGGTAAAAAAATTTGAATAATTTCTTTTCTTATTTTTTCAATCCGGACTTTTAATAAATTTATGATTTTTTGAAAATAAATTATATAAATTATTATAATAAAATTCTAATTTTTTGGAAATAAATAATATAAATCTTTATAATTTCCATTTAATGATAATTGTTGTTAAGATATGTTTGTACTACGTACTGACATAAGTTTGATTTTATTTGTAAAAATTAGAAACACTGCGATAATAATTTTTTTGGTACAATTGACTACTTTTTTTAATTCAATAATAAAAATGAATGAGAATATAAATATTAATTTTAATTCGTAATCATAACTGTATTCTTTTAACAATTGAAATAAAATGTGAACGCGCGCTTCAGCGCGCGTATCCTATGCTAGTCTGTTTCTTTTTGCCCCAACTGACTCTAAAGTTTAAACGTTCCAAATCATTATTATTAATAGTATTAATAAAATTATAATTATTATTACTAAAGGAAGATTCTGGATGGACAATTTATATTGCGATGGCACTGAAGATGAATTGGCACAGTGCCGTTTTGAAGGATGGAGTAAGACTGATTGTAAGGGTGGCGAAGCAGCAGGTGTTATCTGCATGAACGACAAAGAGGAAATCGCGTCAGAATTAAGTCTAAATTTTGTCCAATTACATAAGATGAAAATTAAGGATCTTCATCAGCGAGGAATGGCCATTCGATTAACTGGAGGTAGTTCACCTAACGAAGGAAGAATTGAAATTAATCTTGGAAATCCGGGTAAATATTAGTATCAATTTGTTTTTTAAAAACCTAATAATAATGATCTTAAATACAAATTTAAAAAAAAAATTGTTTTTAATTTTTTTTCAAAAACTTTTTTAAATAAATTTTTTTCGTCAGACAAATGATGTATGAAAGTAAAATACGAAAATATTTTGAAATAATACAGTTGAATATGTTATTGTTAAATATTTAATTTAGAAAGAGATAAAAAAACAATCGAGAAAATGTTTATTAACACAATTTGATATCGTTTGAAATGTAAAAATATAAAAAGAATTTTTGGAAAATATTCAATTACAATTTCTATTAAACTAAAAAGTCCAGTAACTTTATTTACGAATAAAAGGAAAAATACTGATAGAAATTTCTAAAGAATAACTTTTATATATAAAAGTATAACAAACAAACAAACAAACAAACACGAGAATTCATTTTTATTCTGCAGCAGGTAAAACTACTTTTTATTTTTTCCTTCCCTTTTAAAGGATCCATTTCTTCATTTTGGAGACGTGATCACCTCATACCTTAATTAGACTTGAGTTGTAAAAAAAAAAGTTTCTTGAAACACGTACGACTCATTCTTTGTCACTATAATGGATGATTCTAAGGGAAGAATAAAGAAGAAAATTCTCTCAATTTCCCTTTCTTAGGTTTGTAGCGTTATATACCCTGGGGTATTTTCTGCATGTCCAAAGAATGATGCTTCAACGTTTCATGCATATGCATACTTGGTAAGAGAAAAAGTCTGTTTGTGCGCGGGCGCAAAAAAAACTATTAGACGAATTTAAAGAAAAAAAAATTTAACTAATTTTAGAATTATAATTTTGACAATTTCACTAGTAGAAATTTGTTATAGCTATTTTAAAGGAACTAGCTAGTCGCGTTATTAAGATTTATTGTAGAAAAATAGGTTTATTTTGGGGAATTAATTACAATTTCTAAATATGGCCAACAAATTTAATTAAAATTATTTTTTAAAAATTTTTTAATTGTTCATGTCGTACATTACATGTCATATTTTTTCGTTAGGGTGTTATTATTACAATAAAATATTGTACTTATCCGAAGTACCAAAAAGGATTGAATCAAGAATATTATTTTCTTAAGCAAAATAGTAAAGTCTTGTCTGGAGAATTCGTGTTTCTTAAATCAAATCATTTCATTCATTTGCTTTGAAACTTTTTTTTACTTAACACAATGCCGGTGTTTTTGATCTAAGAAAATATTTTTCTTCAAATGGATGTGCAACTTAAATAGCAGTTTTTGAAAACTATCCATTGAAGTTTGGATGGCATAGTGGCAACGGTACAGCTTCACTGCAAAAAATGGCGTCTAAAAATAAGACGTTTAGACGTTTATAAACGTCTTATGAAAATAAGCGTCTTATTTAACCGTCTTAAATGAAAAACATAACCTCCAAATACATGCATTTTAGAAGGCAAATAAGATGCTTATAAACGTCTATGAAGTGACCACGTAAACGTCTAAAACCAAGACGCTCTTTTTTTAGTGTTCTGACGCGTGCAACCCGGGTTCGATTTCTCCGACCGTCAATAATTTTCTTTCAAGGTATATTTGTAATTTTTGTGATAAGTATTAATTAAATGTAAATATTATGTAAAATAACAATTGTTTAATTATTTAAATAAAAAATATAAATCTTAATTAATTAAATAATACAAATGTTTGACCTGAATATTAGAAATGATGAGATGGGGGAAGGGGGGGGGATTCAAGTAAATAATTTACTAGAACTGAGGAAATATTTTTTTGATTGAAATCTATAATTTTCTCAAATCAAGAAAATATTTTCTCAATACAAGTAAACTATTGACTTGATTTGATACACAAATGATATTTAATTAATATATTCTGCATTTTTTACAAGTTACTTAATTTCTTGATCGAATTTCATATTTTCTTCGATCAAGAACATATGATTTCCAACCAACAGTAGTCCGCTAACATATTTTCATTTCATTTTCCTTGGTAGCGTTTATCCATTAACTTGGTATCTTGAAAAATCTCTTACCTTGTTTCTCGCTGAAATCTTCTAGATTTTCGGGAAACTCTTCCATATAAGAATCTAAAAAAAGGACCTTATCGCTCATTAAGCAACGTTATCGTTTGAAATTCTCTACCATTTTTGCCACAATTTCTTTATATTTGTCACTTTTGTTTTGTTTTCGAGGAATTGTAACAAAAATGGTAAAGAATTACAAACGTTTAAGTTTATTAATGAGCTATAAGATCCAGTTTTTAGAACAAAGTGAGAGATTTCACCAAGATATAAAATAAAAAAATACGCTACAAAGGAAAATGAAATAAAAATATGTTAGCAGACTGTTGTTCGCTGAAAAGAGACATACCAGAAGCTCAAAATTTAAAAAGGAAAAAAAGAGTTCTTCTCCGGCGATCACTTGAATAAAAAAGAATAAGGTATTCACAAAACAAAGATTAAAACTGCAGTACATTTGACATTTAAAAGTTTTAAAACCGACATTACATTCATTTTCAGCGATCATGAAAACCCCTGAGTAACAATTTTCAAGTAAATCTAATAAATTCGTATTTTCTTGGCTGCTATACTAAATCCGCCATATCAAATGCATAATTAGCGACCCCGAAAACCCGTGAGTAACAAATTTCAATTAAAAACGATCAATTTTTTTAGATATCCGCCATTTTAGGTCTGCCATTTTGATCCGATATTTTTTACTTCTTCTATGTAATTCAATTTTTATGTAATTAGAATCACTGAATTTAGATAAATAGTACAAATATGCGAAAAGTCTGTTGAAGACGCAAAAGGTAAGTTTTAGACGTATAAACAAATACCAGCATCAAACTTTAGGTCCGACTATGTTTTTCTCTTTGGATACACCCTAAGGAAAAGAACCTACCATATGACACTCTTCGCACTCGAAATTTTTTTTGCGCCGGTGTTATTTGCGATGTTATTCAGCAATATAAAAAATGACAAAAATTTGATTCACAAAAAGACGATACAAAATTTCTAATAAATTCTACACAGATCTCCAGTAGAGAGCAATAGTTTTACTGTCCGTGGACAGTAAAACTGCAGTTATTGGTCATAACAGCAGCGCCATTAACACGACGTTATAAATTATAGGCACACTGGAAAGCACAGTGGGCTACTTGCTTAAAAATTCAGCAAAACTAAAAAAATGAACTTTGAAATTTCTTATTTTTATCTATGGAATATCATAAAGTAGGCTTTACTCCATTGACTTCTGCAAAACTTGGTTTATAATCTTTGCTGTATTTAACAAATGACGCATCACCCCCTTTCACAGTGACGTAAAATGTACTTTATATTATCAAATCACTTTACAGGTCACAATTTTTTATCAAAACGATTTTTCTTGTTTTCTAAATATTCGTAATTAAATTCTCTATCTTTATGTCCAATTTTAAAATTTTTACTTTTGAACATTTTTTTAATAACAATAAGTATTTAAAAAATCATAAATAGTAAATAATATTTTTTATTAACTTCTTTAATGAAGAAAATTAATCAAAAGACCTATTAAAATAGCGTTTAAGTGTTTCTGATTAATTAAAAAACCGTATAACAATTTATGAAATTGTTTAAACAACTAATTGTTTTTTTTTCATTAACTATACTTAAAGCTATAAATTTCTAGTTTTTTCTTAATAGTACAATTTGTCATAAGTAAAATGTCTACTAATGATAACAAATAAAAAATTAATTAATTTAACATTGTTTAAACAATTAATTATTATTACTTTTATCGTAAGTTGTACTGGCGACTAGAAATTTCTAGTTTTTTTTAAATTGTACTATCTTTTAGGAGAAAAATATCTACAACTGATAAAAAATGAAAAATAATTTATTTATCAAATTGTTTAAACAATTAATTGTTGTTATTTTGTATTCATTAACTATATTTAGGGCTATAAATTTCTAGTTTTTTCTCAATAGTATAATTGAGGGTTCACGTACAATAAGGGGACGCGCAGTCTATTCGTTGTCCTCTCGCGCAGCCGCAGAATCGCTATATGCGGGGACTTTTACTTCCGTGCGTATCCCCTTATTGCACGTGAACCCCCAATTTTTCATGAGTAACATATGTAACATGAAATTGTCACATCAAAGAATTAAGCTACACATATCTACTGACGATTGTACCAACAATTGAAAAATTAAAAACTATACATTGGTTAAGCAATGGTTAAATACTAAATTTTCAGTTTTTCTATTATACTTAAGTTTTAAGGTTATAAAAATTGCACAATTTGCAATCAGCGACCCTAAAAGCCCCCGAGAAACAAGTTTTAAGCAAATCTGATAATTTTTCTTAAATTGTTGGTCGCCATATTGGATCCGTTATTTTAAATTTTGAAAATTTTATTAATCTAACTTCAGATTCGCGTATAGCAACCCCAAAAACCCTTAATAACAACTTTCGAGCAAATCTGATAATTTTTTGAAAATTTTGGTCGCCATATTGGATCCTCCATTTTTAATTTCTAAAATATTATTTATATTTGCAATCAGTGACCCCAAAAATGTAAAGGAGGCCTATTGTCCAACAATTTACAATTATTATGCTATAAGTTAAAAAATAGGTTTTTCAAATTCCTTTATATCTTGGTGAAATCTCTCATCTTGTTCTAAAAAGTGGATCTTCCAGCTCATTAAGCAACCTAAACGTTTGTAATTCTCTACCATTTT
Source organism: Leptopilina myrica (nomen nudum) (assembly GCA_032872475.1). Classification (NCBI taxonomy): domain Eukaryota; kingdom Metazoa; phylum Arthropoda; class Insecta; order Hymenoptera; family Figitidae; genus Leptopilina; species Leptopilina myrica (nomen nudum). The sequence continues at coordinate 10,863,596 of CM065460.1, forward strand.
TGCCACAATTTTGTAGAAACAAAAAAACGACAAATATTTAAAAATTGTGTCAAAAATGGTAAAGAATTACAAACGATTAGGTTGCGTAATGTGCTATAATGTCCATTTTTTAGATTCTCATATTGATGAGTATCCCGAAAATCGTGGTGATTTCAGCGAGGAACAAGTTATAAAGTACCAAGATATAAAGAAAATGGAAAAATATTACCAAGAAAAATGGAATAAAAATATGTTAGCGGACTACTCTTGGACTCTAAAAAGAGACATAGCAGAGGCCGAAAAGTCAAAGAAGAAAAAAAGAGATCTACTTCAACGATCACTTGAATAAAAAAAATAAGGTAAAATAAAGGTTAAAAAATAAGGAAAAATAACATTTTTAAAACCGACTTTACATTCATTTTCAGCGATCATGAAAACCCCAGAGAAACGATTTTCAAGTGAATCTAGTAAATTTGTATTTTCCTGGCTGCTATGTATTAAATCTGCTATTTTTAATTTTTAAAAACCGATTTCAAATTTGTAATTAGCGACCTAAAAAACAACTGAGTAATGATTTTCGTGTGAATTTGACTAGTTTTGAATTTTTTGGCCGCCATATTGGATCCGCTACTTTAAAATTTTTAAAATTGACTTCATATTCCTAATTAGTGACCCCGAAAACCCATGAGTAACAATTTTTAAAGAAATATGAGTATTTAAAAAAACGCCATTTGGGATCCGCCATTTTTAACATCTATGTATTTTCTTAACAGAAGGCTGGGGTGTCGTTTGCGGGGATGGATGGTCCCTTTTGGAAGCGGGCGTGATTTGTCGTCAACTTGGACTAGGCTACGCAGCAGAAGCAATCGAGAAGAATTTTTTTGAGGGACGAAAATTTCCCATGGTCATTAGTGGCATTGAGTGTCAAGGCAATGAAAGGAATTTAGCTGAATGCCTACTCGACAAGGTTGTAGATTGTCCAGGTACAATCTGATTGTACAATACATGTATCTTATTACAAAAAAATTTCTTTTTGGTTAAGAATTATTTAGAAATTAATTATTGATATAAATTTTTTTAAAATTAATAAACCTTTAATAATTTTGTCAGTAATAATTACAGTTTTTCTAAGGATATCAAATTAAGCTAAAAACCGAACAAAACGGTTTTTTTGGTTAATTTATATAATTTATTCAAAAAAAGCTTTATTCAAGTTTCTCTCTTAATACAAAACATGCATTATGGTGTTAGTAAAGAATTTATAGAAAAATTAATCGATTATTTCCATTTTGGTCTTAAAATAATCAGAAGACCTCCCCTAAGAAATCCCAAAAGAAAAAGGCCATGTTCATTGACTATTAGATTAAACTTTATCTAAGCTCACCCTGATATCCTTAGAAAAACTGTAAGTAACACATTAATTAATAACTATATAAATTTATGGAAAATATTATTAATTTTCTAAAATAATAAGTAACCCAGTGGGCACACTTACTTAAAAGAATGAAAAATTTTTCATTTATAAAAAGTCTTAATCTTTAATTTCAACTTGGACTTAAAAACTGATAAATTTAAAAATTGTGACAAGTGAGATCATAAACTTTGTAGAGGTTGTAACAAGTTTACCTTTTTCTTGTGGAACTCTCCACTGCTCGTTGCAAAAAAGGCAGATACAAATATATGAAAATCAAACGGTGAATTCCACGCTTCGAATTCACCGTCCGACCATCGGTGATCCGTTTAGAGGTTATCCTCAGCGCCAGGTAGGTGAACTACCCGGATCCCGATGAACTACGGAAAACGGCAACAAATCCGGGGCTAGTTCTAGAATACCGAGTTCCCACTTTTCCGAATTCAATTTTTGCTTTTTCACGGTCGCCGTCACTGTACACAGGGAGGAGAGAAATCATCAACAGTATAACAATACATTTACACACAAAATAAAATATATCACTTTTTTGATATAAATTAATTTTAATTTGAAATTTCTTTGATGTGAAATTGAGAATAGAGAGAAATCACACACTGTCGAGCAATTACACGATACACCGGTAAGCGGGGAAAATGGCGGCGTCCTTCTCTGTGACCATGCCGTCAGTACTCATAACGCTTGAGGAGATTAGAGGTTATGGGTTTGGTGGAGTTCCGATCCAATTGTCGATTAGTGTGATGGGCTCGTCACTGACCTTTCAACCTGTTCAGAAGACTTTTTCCGTCCATTTCGGACCCATGGCGCTCAGGCAGCGTGGCCATGCGCATCTCGGTTCGCCCCTGCGCATAGGTAACTGGCCCCTTGAATTGCTTCCTTGTCTGCCGGTTTGTCCGTGATGACCAAGGATGAATTTCGCACCGCCTCATGGTGTAATTTTAGGGTTTGTTATAAATAAACAACCAGATGTGTGAAAGTCTCTCTCACCTCATACAATATATCTTTATCTTATAAACTCAACATTTCTTTTTTCCTTCTTATGATTCGATACAATGAAAAATAAAAAAAAGGAAGCGTTGAGTTCAGGTCTGGCCACCGCCTGTGATTAAATTAATTAATTTACTATAAATATTTCGTTTCGGCGAAACTCGTAGAAATCGTTTGGACGTGAAAAATTAGATTTTTCACGTTACAAGGTTTATATCTGTCTTGAACGACTGAGGTGCTTCAGGCGTAGAGTTTCAAGTTCAATGTATCGGAGTTCGATACCAGCTTTGTAGAATTTTTTTTATTATTTATGCATATTTTAAAAAAAATAAAATTCAACCTTAAATAAATTTAACATAATATAGCAGTGATTCAACTTAGAAAATGTTATAATAGAAATGTGAAAAAAAGATCTGAAGGAATACCCTGTCGGCACAGAACATTAGGAACGTTTTTAGAACGTTCCTAAAACGTTTCATGTCTGGTAAGGGACATAAAAAGTTTTAAAACCGTTTTAGGAACGTCCTTAAAACGTACGGCGATTTTTGTGTCCACTGGGTATGAAATGGACGTCCAAAACAAGTCTTTTTATGTCTTTTAGGCGTCTTTTAAACCAGATAAGGAAAGTGTTTTACTTGTGTAGAAAAATCTTCTGGCGCTGGCTTTAGTCAGACCAAACCGTCTACAAATTCTAACTAGAATAAGAGCTGGGTCTAGCTAGACAATCCAGTACAGATAAAATAGCTACGGTCTGGATTCTAGAATTCTAGATAAACAGCACCAGCACTGGGCCAAACAAGTTCTTCCAGACTTGCGAAGGTCTGCTTTCTACTTTTGCCTTATGCTTGAATCTAGACGATCTAGAAATTTTTTATACACGGGTAGTTGTCTTTTTAATGACTCAGAGACTTTACCACCATTGTTCCTGAATGTTCGCGGGCATTCACTGCCCACTGGGAAGAAACTGATAATTTGTAAATAAATAAAAATAATAATTAATAAGAATTAACGAATTACTTTATTAGTACTTTTCAATTAATTAATTAGGTGATCATTTGAAAAATAATAAATTAATAATTTAGAAATAATTAAATGTGACCCGCTCCATAAAAGATACCTAAGCAGTAAACAAATTATAGGTTATGTTTGAGTTATATTTACATTGATTGAAGGTTCTTTTTGAATTATCTAATTTTTATACCATCTTTTAATGAATATTTTGAATGTAATAAAAAACAATATTAAAAACAATAAAAAACAATATTATTATTTAAAAACAATATTTTGTAATTGCAATTGATTTTTTTCTGTAATTTTACTTCAAACATAAAAATAACTCAATTTTTTTTGCATCTTAGTCACTTATATTTCGAGCGCATCGCAAATTAATCATCTACTTGTTAGTTAATAAATGTAAATGAATGAATAGTTTAGAAATTAATCAATGAATAATTTATAAATAAATGACACCTAATTTAATTTATAATTGAAAAAAGAAAGAAAAACTGTAGTTTTAAAATAACAATGAATTTTCCTTTAAATGTGGAACAAATTTTGATTGAAGGTCCAGGAGAGAATGTAGCAGGTGTTGTTTGCACGCGAGAAATAGCGGATCTCGTTTTTGATCATATTGAATTGATGAGAACTGCTCATTTGGAGGACAGACCTCTTTATTGGTTACAGTGTGCAATGGAGGAAAATTGTGTTGCATCACGTGCATATAAAATACAACGCGAATCAGATACATGGCATTTGCAGACAAGAAGACTTTTACGATTCACGGCAAGAACATTAAATGCCGGTAATGCTGATTTTCGTCCATCAATTCCAAAACATCTCTGGGAATGGCACATGTGTCACATGTTAGTAAGTTTACCGCATTGATTATACAGTATTTTCAACAGGAAAAAAATTAATAAAAGAAATTTTGAATTAAAAGTTATAAATATACTAAAGTAGGACGTATTCTGGTGGCAATCTTACTATGCGGGTTTTGCAACCTTGGCGTAAACTTTAATTATTCCACACATTGAAAGATTGCCATGTAAGCTTGATATAATATTGCGATAAGATTTACACAAACTTGTGGCAAACTTATTGCAATTTTGTAACAAGTTTTTCAAGGTAATATTGCAAGAAACATACCAAGCATTCATTGCATGATATGCTGACAGCAAGATTGCTACAAAATTATATGCCATTGTGGTATAACTATAAACTATAAACTATAAATAAAAATTTAATGAATATACAAGGAGAAACATTCTAAACCAGTTTTTGTTAAACTTACCATGTGTTTTTAGTAAATTGATTACTAAAGCGGGGAATAACAGCGACAGTATCAATTTTTCGTAAATCTTGGTAGACTTATTGATTCCACAGGCCTGCGAAATTTCACTTTTTTCAGTTTATAAAATGAATGAGAGTGCTTTTTGTATGTTTTTTCGCGCTAAACACGAATTTGTTGTTCAAAATGGTCCATCACGTCAGGGTTTTGAGAAATTCCAGGTCAAATGTCCCAAAATAGCTACTTTGGCTATATTTGAGATTTTTTTCTGGCAAACTGATATTTTTTCATTAATTTTCTATATTACCTTTATATAGTATGCACTGTTGTCTTTAAGACCCATTTTTCAAAATTAAGTTAGGATCATTTTTAAAAAAGTTATGAGTATTTGAATTCATGAGATTTAACCACGTTAACCCTCCAAATGGCCGATCCAATATGCCCGACGAATTTTCGAAACTTTCTTGGATTTTAATATAACTTGAAAAGTTAGGGTTTGAATTTTGTAATAATGACTTCAGATTTGTCATCAACGACTCTAAAATTATATTGAAATCCAAGGATTTTTTCAAAGTTCGTCCGGCATATTGGATCCCCCATTTTGAATTTTGTGAATCTGACTTCATATTCGTAATCAGCGATTCCAAAAACCCCAACGTACCAAGTTATATTAAAATCCAAGAAATTTTCCAGAATTCGTCGGGCATATTGGATCGGCCTTTTTGAGGGTTAACGTTGTTCAATCTCATAAATTCGAATACTCATAACTTTTTTTAAAATCATCGTAAAATAATTTTGAAAAATGGGGTTTACAGCTAACAGTGCATACTATATGAAGGTAATATAGAAAATTAATGAAAAAATTACAGTTTGACAGAAAAAAATCCCAAAAATAGCAAAAATAGCCATTTTTAGAAAAAACATACAAGAATCACCCTTATTCATATTATAAACTGACCCTCGCAGGCCTGTGTTCTTAACAACGCACAAGGAAAGAAAATGTCCAAGAATATAATATATATCTTTCTATATTATAGAAAGATATCGCCGCTGTTTCAAGATTTTATGACCTACAGGTCAAGAGTTGACCTGTAGTTTCTCCCCTCAAAACTTAGGTCAATTTTGAAGGCAGTTTTGACCTAAACGTTGAAATTTGACAAAGAATTCCCCCTACCCTCAAATTTAGGTGAATTTTAAGGTCAGTAGTGACCAAAACGTCTAAGGTTGACAAACAATTCCCGCTATCCTCAAAATTTAGGTCAATTTTGAGGACAGTTTTGACCTAGACTTCAAAATTTGACAAACAATTTCCACTTCCCTTAAAATTTAGGTGAATTTTGAGGGCAGTATTGACCTAAACGTCTAAGGTTGACAAACAATTCATGCTATCCTAAAAATTGAGGTCAATTTTGAGGGCAGTTTTGACGTAGACGTCAAAATTTGACAAACAATTTCCGCTTCCCTCAAAGTTTATGTCAATTTTGGGGGCAGTTTTGACCAAGATTATTCAAAAATGGCGCAAGTGGTGATACTGTAGTGGTGTAACAGCCTCTCCCAGTTTTTCTAATTTAGTGTCACTTCTTTAAGAATTATTTACTTATATTGTGCACTACCTGTTGTGGAAATATTTTTTTAGTATTTGCAAACAATTATTTACTTTATTATCAACAAAGTAGTGCTTTATTTGTGAATTAGTGCAGATTCTTGGATATAACTACTATCTATTTTAATAACATCGTCCAAAGACTGCAAATTTGCATCCAATACAGTGTTTAACTGGAATTTTTGACTCATTAAGTTTAATTTACATTTGTGTTCTTGTGGTGCATATCCTGTTTCTATAATTGTTATATTTTGAATCTGTTTTTGGATTATTTGTGTTATTGACAGTTTTTTTTATCTTGCGGTGTACGATCAGACTCACAAACATTGCTCTCTGCCAAGAGTCTCAGCTAATATCTCCCACCATGACAGATTCAAATTCGCTATCGCTCGTGACTACTACGGATCTCCAATGCCCTCACTGCGGTGGTAAACCTCTCAGAAGGATCACATGTACAGGTTGTGTAATTCTGTACCATGATAAATGTGCTTCTCGTTATAGAGCGAACTCAAAAGGCGTAATTTCTAAATGTTGCCCTTTTTCAAGATCAGCCTCACCTAATTTAGCAACTACTATAAGCGAAGCAACACTAAAGAAATTGTTAAGAGAAAACGCAGATGAAATTAAAATGCAGTTAGAAGACAGCAAACTTGACCTCGAAAATTCTATAAAAAAGTTATCGGATAAATTAGATGGGATTTCTGATCGACAAAGAGTGACAGAGGACTCAGTGGTTACTATTAAAAATAGACTTGATAATGTCGAGTCAGCTTTATCTGATTTAGAGAATGCACATACTGTCGATGAAACAAATGTTTTGGTTGAAATTCTCGAACGTCAAAATAAATCAAAAATGTTATCTTTTATGGAATACAAGAATTTCTTTCTGACACTACAGAGAAAAGAATTTCCGATGATAGAAAACAACTTTTTTCTATTTTTGAAAACTTGAATTTATAGAGTAGGGAAGAAGTCAGATTTATCAGTCCGTCCGATAATAGTTGCTTTTAATGACTCAAAGTCTGCAATTAAATTTCTTGAAAATAAATCAAAATACAATGGTCCAGTCATATTTCATGGTGATCAAACGTCGATGCAACGAGCCTATTTAAAAAAATAAAAGCAGAGCTTCATGACCTTCACAGCAGTGGTAAGAAAAATAAAGCTATTCGAACTTGAGTATGTCATCAATTCATGGTATCTCTGTTTATTATCAAAATGTTCGCGGATTGCGTACTAAATTTAAAGATTTTTGTAATGTAGTAAACTTATCAGCTCAATTTTGGGACATGATAATTTTAACTAAAACTTGGTTGCACCCACATATAACAAACGTTGAATTAAATCTTGTTAATTATAATATTTTTTGTAGGGACAGAAATGTAAACTCAAGTATTCATGAGAGAGGTGGAGGGGTTCTCATACCTATTAATAAGAAGTTCAATTGTCAGGAATTGTTAATAGTAAATAATATGATTGAACAATTATTTGTTAAAGTCACATTTAATCACCAAAATTATATCATAGGTTCTGTTTACATTCCACCATCATCTCCGTATCATATTTATTAAGAACATGTATGCACAGTAAAAAAAATACAAGAGTCTCCGATCATTAATGTTATAAATGAGGGCGATTACAATTTACCTGGTATTTCCTAGAATAACGATGATTTGGGTGTTTCTATGAACATTAACTTAAAAAAGAAAAATGTATTTCGGAGGGCTAAAGAATTAATATCGAGTGAATTTGGTTTCTTAAATTTTAAACAAATTAATCAACTATTAAACTCAGGAGGGAATACATTGGATTTAGTTTTTACAAACATGAAATATATTTATAGTCAACTCTCGATTGATCCTTTAGTACGCTGTGATGCACATCACCCACCTCTTAATATACAAACAAATATTGAGAATAATTTGCCTCTCTCAGAAAATAGTATTTATGCCTTGGATTTTGTAATTGCGAATTACCAGGCAATCTGTGAATATTTGGGTGAAGTTAATTGGCATTCAGAATTTTCCGACTCAAACATCGAAATTTCTATATATCGTCTTTATTATCATTTAAATTTTATAGTTCAAAACTATGTTCCTAAAAAGAAAGTCTTTTCAACTACATATCCCAGATGGTATAATCATGATTTAAAACAACTTATTTATCAAAAAAAATTTATCACAATATATTTAAACAGAATCAAACTCTACAAAATTATTAGGCTTTTAGTTCTCTGAGATCGCAATGTAATGTTTTGAGCAATGTTCTTCGCACCGATTATATTGATAGCATTAAGAATAAAATTGGGAATGATATTGGCACCTTCTGGCGTTATATAAATAAAAGCAGAAACAGTGGATTAATTGTACCGAAATATTTGCTTTATAATGACAATGAAATAAACGAAGGAATTGAAATTGCAGATTCATTTGCTGATTATTTTAATTCGGTTTATTCAACGAGCAGCGCACCTGAACCAACCATTAATAACCCGTTAGACGTTGATTTATCCTATATTATGGTTACTCCACAAATAATATTTCAAAAAATTATTAATCTTGATAAGAATAAAGGTGCTGGCCCAGATGGTTTACCTCCTAGTTTTTTGTTGAATGTGCCCCTGTTTTATCAGAACCTTTGTCATTGCTTTATAATCAATCGTTAAGAAGGGGATACTTTACTGAACGCTGGAAGGTGGCTATGGCCATTCATTTGCATAAGCCTGGTCCCCATCACAGTGTAGGGAATTATAGACCAATTTCAATTTTGAATGTCATGTCAAAAATTATTGATAACATTATTGCCGATCATTTGCAAACTTCTTTTAAACATGTTTTAATAGATGAACAACATGGTTTTGGGCCTAATAGATCAACCGTTACTAATCTCCTGGAATACAGGCAGTTCCTTGCACAGTGTATGGAATCAGGACATAAAGTTGACTCAGTGTATACGTATTTTGCGAAGGCATTCGATCGGGTTGACCATCATTTGTTACTTCTTAAATTAAAATCACATGGTGTTAGTGGTGTATTGCTTGAGTGGATTGAGAGTTATCTGAAGGAGAGATCACAGTTCGTAAGGGTGGGATTACTTAATTCTAAGAGATTGTCTCCGATCTCTGGTGTACCACAAGGCTCACATTTAGGGCCAATATTATTCACGATTTATATTAATGACATATATCAGGTGATTAAACACTTAAAGTTTCTTTTATTTGCCGATGACTTGAAATTGTACCATAGAATACTTTCTGACAATGATAGTGAACTTTTGCAAGAGGACCTAAATGTTATTGTAAAATGGTGTTCAGTTAATAATATCTCAGTGAACGACAGTAAGTGTTTGCAATCACTTTTTCTCGCGGATCTCGTAATACTAATTCTAAGAGTTTCAAAAGATTTTCAGCAAATATCCGTATGTTGATGTACAGTGTGATTTAATTGAGGATGTTCAGAAACGTTTTCAGCGTGTAATAGCGTACAAACTTAAGATACCGAAAGAAACAGGCTACCTTAAGAGAGTCTGTGATATTTTAAACCTAGATTCTCTAGAGTACAGGCGTACGATCTCGGGTCTAATTTTTCTTTATAAGTTGTTAAATGGACTTATCGATAGTCCAGTTCTATTGAATCAAATTTCATTAAAAGTATTACCGAGATCATTACGATCTATTAATTTATTTAATATACCTGATTATAGGACCGATTATGGTTTGAATTTATCATTATCATCTATTCTGAAAACTTATAATTATATTAATAAGTTATCTTTTGATGCTGATATTTTCGGTCAGTCTTTACATGAATTCGTATCTACTGTTAAACTTTTTGCGCTAGAATAATAACATTTTCTTTTATTTTTGTAGTTATAACTTGAGTTCTTTTGTACTTTTATAAGTTCATTGTTTTTCATATCTTTTACTTAAAAACCCAGCGCTATTATGATTATATTGTAAACACTATTATTGATATTTTATAAAATCATTTAATTTTTGTTACTTATATAAATTAAGATTTAATTATGTAAAAAGGTGTATTATACCGTAAATAAAGTAAACTAAGAGGTCAAAGTTTGAGAAACAATTCACAGTGATTTTAATTTTTAGCGTGGCTCGAGTTATAAACGTTTTTTAAAACGATCACTCAACATTGTGATGATCGTCATTTGTTTTATTGATCCGATACTTATCTCTTACGAAAATTATTAAAACATTTGTGTTACATGTCCGACATATTGAATCCGCCATTTTGAATTTTTGAAAACTGATACCATATTGATACCCAAGGCCCCCAGTAACGATTTTAAGTGAATTCAGACAATTTTAAATTTCATGTCCGCAATATTGGATCCGCCTTTTGGAAATTTAAAAAAGTGATACTAGATTTGTAATCAGCGACCACAAAAACACCAGAGTAACAAGTTTCAAGTTAATTCAGTAAAAATATAAATGCGTGACTCAAAGGGTCAACAGTCTAGCGGGTATTAACCATGTTATTATTCTCTGCGTCCCTGGTCACCATGAATTCGTTAGTAACGACAAAGCGAGTGATAGGGAAAATTTATGAGGCCTGTAGTGGGATTCTGTTTAAGACTAGTTATATGTAGCGTTTTTTGTTAATTACCGATTAAATTAGAAAATAACAATTTTAATTTATTAATTCTAATTATATTGATAATAGTCTAATCCTATTTTTATTTTTAAAGTAATGTTAGATTCAAAAAATCAATTTAGTTCTACTATACATATAGCGATTTGGCAAGCGTATGTTGTCAAATTGCTACGATTATCAGTTGTTTGTAGTCAAATTCTGTGTTTGAGTTATAGAAAAATATAATATCATTATTATTTTGTAAAATTATCGTTTTTAGGCGTGAACATTCTCCTATTTTTATTTAAAGTTTGCAAATTGATTAAATTAACAATTATATAATTGTGTATCTCTTTTTAAAACAATATACTTAAGATTTTGTTAAAAAACGATGACGAATAAATAAAAATTATGCAAATTCTTTGTATTTATTATTAAATAAAATTAAAATTTTGTTAAAAAGTTGTGATGAATAAATATAGAAAACCTAAACTAATTTTTTACTCTTTAATCAAAATTTTGTGAAATAGTTTTTATGCAATTTTTTTATTAGTTTTTAAAAAAATTATAATTTTGAAAAATTATAATTAAATAGGAGAAAATACACAAATACCTTTTCCAAGAGAAAATAAGAACGTGATAAACAAAAATAGTTGCCAAAATCGAAAAATAATATACTTTTGATCTGCCAAGCAAAGTATTTTAGAAAAAAGAAAATACAAAAATGTACACAACTAACTTTAAATTGTGTACTTTTACTCTACTTACATTATAAAAGTACTTTTTGTATATAAGAGCTCGTCCCGTTTATTACGAAAAAAATAAATAATAAAGAATAGAATAACTATGAAGTATACTCACAAACTTTTACAAAGCCAAATGGCTTGTGCTTATAGGTTTTACAAACTCCTCGAATTCCTCTGTTGTTTTTAGATGTTCCAAAGGCAACACTTCCCTAAGACCATTTGTCACCGGATTGTTATCATTTCTTACGTTGATTGCGTCATGTACTAAATTGTACAATACGGTTATTGTATTGTTCACCTATTTCATTTCATAGCAGCGACATAAAAATTTTAAAGTCTTTAAAATTAAAGCACAATTGCACTGTAAAGCCTGTAAAATAAATATCAAAAAGATTTGGTACTTTCTGTCTTTTCAAAATAAATCGAATTCCTATTCTGAAATACTTCTGTAAAAAACATTATGTTACCTTATTAGAACATCATTAAATAATATGAACTTACAGACTGCACAATTCGCGGTCCATTCCTTCTTTTTCTTCGTATTTGAATTGGTTTTTACTTAAGAGCAATTCCACGGGTAGTGATCTAAAGAATTTTCTATGATCTCATCGATTTCAACGAAACTTTCTAGATTAGTTCTTTGCTGTGTGTAGAATTTATATCCGAAAAACATTTTCTAAAATTTTTTGAGATATCTCTAATTCAAAATTTTTGTCATTTTTTCAAAAAAGGCATATCAATTTTGTTCATTTTATTCGATTGAGACCGGATTTCTCTAAAATACAATAAGATGCAGTTTAAAGAAAAAAATAGTTCATAAAAAAATATATATGCAATTATTCGTAAGATCAAATTTTAATTATTTGGAAATTTTACAAAAAATCAAAAGTTATTCAATAATATTACTACAGAACACAAATTATGAACATAAAAATAAGATTAAAATTTGTCTCCATTTTACGAAAACAATATTTAAATTATTTATAAGTGTCAAACAAATATTTTATTTTAAACATACCTAATTACCAATTACTAGTTGAACAGCGGGATGGAAATATTGATTATCTATTGGAAGAAGATCATTGTCTCGAGTTACATCCTGTTTAGTGCAGCGACTTGGGCTCCTTTTCACGTTGCTCTCGTTGTCACCTTTGTCCTAATTTCGACTATCATTTTTTTCGTAGTTGCTTTCCGTTACACCCCCCTTCATTTTCTTTCGCTAGACTGTGATTTTCTTTGGCGATTCTTTGGTTGTCCTTTCTTTCTTTACCCATTTTATCACTTTGTTGGTGCTCATTGATTGCAGTTTTTTTAACGTTGTCTACGACTACGGCTCCTTTTAACGTTCCTTAAGTTGTCTCTCCTTCTCTCCTCCAATATATCTCTGCTGTGGTGATAGTGATTTCGACTATAATTTTTTTGGTGCTTGTTGCTTACAGTTACACCCCCTTTGTTTTCCTTCTCTGGACTGCGAGTTGTTTTGGCGACCTTTATTCTAGTCTATTGTTCGTTGGTCCTTCTTATTATTTCTAGTTTCGCCCCTTTTGTTGTACCACCCGTTTTGTGTTAAAGAGTGCGTACGATCGCAAATAGAGTTATTGCCTGCAGGAGCTCAATTCTTGGCAAACTTTCAATTATTTACAAAAATTTTCCTCAATTCTATGTTTAATTATTTTAAACAAAATTTTTTACAAAAACTGAAATTGTTGATAAATTCCACAATAAATCAATTGTTTTCTTAAGTAATAGAAATCTTTCAAAATGGCGACTGAGCTTCAAACAAGATTTGAAGTCGAAAGCCGAGACACAACACGATCCTTAATCAAGAATCGAGGACGACAAAACTTATTAATAGATACAACTCGATCTCTATAAGAATACAAAAATTAAGAAAATCTTATTGTATTTTAGAATCTTCTTAAGAGGTTTTCGATTGCGAAATAGAAGACGCTGAAAAGGGAGAAGATCAAAATAACTCTATAGAAGACGATGATATAGATTATTACCTGGGTACGAACCCGATCAAGTCCCCCTTGGAATCAATACTTACACCGGATTTTACAGACCGTATAAAGAATAGAATATATTTATTATATATATATTATAATATGTATGATATATATATATATTAAAACTGTAAAAATTGATTTGAGTGCAAATTAAAAAAATTCAATTTTAAAGTTAATTAAATAAGTTAAATATATAATTTTAAGAACTATTAACAGCGTACAGATGTTTCATTAGAGATGAGTTTAAATTAACGTTGTAGAGTCGATTCTTTATAGATTCTTGATCTTCTTCGGAAATATGCACTGAATATTCTTGATTAAAATAATTTGTAAAACATTCATGACTCCTTAATGGAAGTGGATTGTAAGTTTCCAATGTTTTTTTAGGTACGCTCTACAGACATTTAGTGTCTGTGCATGCTGCAACGTCCAGTTTTTCTGCTTCAATTCTGTCAGATTAAAAAATTATTCTTATAAATTTTTAACAAACTAACCCTTTAAAATCAAAATTTTAAACATGTCATGCAAAAGCAGCGATTATTAAAATAATTTGTTAATTTTCAGCAATGATAATAAAAAATAAGTCAACATAACCTATAAATTAGAATATAGTGTGTTTATATTTCATCAAAGGGAAAAAGTATTTCTAGGTAATTAATTTTTAAAAATAAACGTTAAAAACACTTTAGATTCAAATTTCGTTCCCTATTTAATGTGTCAGTTTTATAAAATAATAATTATTTTTGAAAGATATGCATACTTAATCGTGTAATTAAAATAGAACTGCAATTACATGTTTGCACTTTTCACTCATTCCTACTTTAAAGCTGCACTTCATATTTATAATATTGACGACCATATTGTTTGTGACGTCATGATTTCAGATCGCTATGGTTCTTATTAATTTAATTATTTTTGTTTAGGTATATGAAACAATTTGCAACTTGACCGATGTCTTAATATTAATTTAAACAAAAGTTATTAACAAAAATGTTTGGACGAGTATACTCGTCCTCATGCATACCGTAACGGTTTGGTTTGGACGAGTATACTCGGCTTTTTTCGCAGGAGCGTTAAATGGCTGTTTGCTCCAACAAAGTTAGTGCCATTGTAAAAATAGCAAAATCCATGCAGTTCAAGCTCTGTGGATTGAGGTAAAATTATCCAATGTTTAAAATAAAATTCTTTAATAGATGCTAGCTGATCTTTAAATTCTAATCAATTTGATTTTATTTCGGTTGACAAAGGCTCATCCCAAGCGATTTTTAATTTCCATAAATGCTGAACTATTAATTTTGTACAAACAATAGTTGGACTTAATAGACCTAATGGGTCGAATAACTTTGCTAGGTTAGACGAAATTTGTCGTTTTGTAAATTTTTTATTGTTAACTGAATTAACAATTGAATAAACAATTGCATCGTTGCTTGGGAGCCAAGCAATTCCTAAAGTTTTTATTAGTTCATTTGATTTTAATAAATAAAGAGAATTATTTGATTTATTGTCAAGGTTATTAACTAGACTAAGATCATTAGAGGCCTATTTTCGTAAAGAAAAGCCGCCCATAAATTAAATCATTTAAAATTGACAGACTATAATTCAAACAAATATTAAACTTATTCTAAAAATAGAATAAGGATTCTTTTTCAATTCGATCTATATAGGATGGACAATATGATTGAAATTATAATCTTGACTTTTAGTCAGATCAAAGAAAATAATTATTAAACGAATGATATCTCAATGAAAATTAAAGATTTGAATTATTAAATTCAAGCAAAATAAAGACATTTAGTCCCGAAAATCAAGAAAATAGAATTACATTTTGGGATATCATACATAAAATAAAAATTAAATTTGTACCAGAAAATATAAATTTACGGCCAACGAATTTCCTATTGACGACTACTCTCGAGATCCCCTATAATTTTTTACTTTTTCTCTCAGATTATTAAAAAAGAATTAATTTCATTCATTTAAAAAGAAAATGACAATGACAAAATAAGACGACCTGTCTCACACGATTCCACAAAAAAATGAATAAAATGGCGTTGTTTGTTTATCACCTAGGAAATTCGTTGCAACATATAAAAAAATTCACATAACAAAACTAGATTCCCGCGACATTAAAACGAATTTTGATTGGTTAATCCAGAAATCTTCTAATTCTCTCACGCTGATTCGTTGGTCCAAACAAAAAGAAAATTTAAATCTTCTTAAAAATGAATTCTTAAACTTTGATAAAAATACTAGATTCTTGTTATTCTTCATAATAAATTAATTCAAAAGGAATTATTTTGACGCAAGATGGTAAATTATCAAATCCTCTTCTATATAAAATTAGACGTGGTGAATATCAATTGTTGTAATCCCAGAAGACTAAGTGACACTTACGCACGACGACTGGGCGACTGAATATCTCCCAATTCCAAACTTACATTATTACAGGAACGTGAAAATTATAGGGTTCAATAAGAGTTTCGAGCAAAGCTCTCAAAATATGATAAAGCCTTCCAAGGACAGAAAATTGTTAAGTATTTCTCCAGGAAACGAAGTCGATATTCAAATTTAGAGTAGTAAAAATACAATAATATTGAGTAGCATCATAAAAAGATCCAAATCCAAGGGTACGTCAGAAGAATAAAGTTCACAATGATCAGAAAATCCAATATATCCAAAAGATGGTGTTATGTTTGACCAGCGGGAAAATTCAAAAAGATATAATTTCGGTAAAATAGATTAATTCAAGTAAATAATCCAAAAGTTTTTTGTAATTTTCAAGCTTCTTATCTTCAGGCGGTTGACTCGACAATTACAGATAATATTTTACATGAAACGAAAGAAAGGATAACAATAATTAATTTCTAAGTTTGAGTTTTAAATTAATTTTTGTTCTATATCTCGAATTGTTGTGAAATCATGGAGTAATTTTCTAACACGAATAAATAAAACTTTGAATGATAAAAGCACGAAATAATTTTTTTTATATAAAACTTTGTGAGTTGTAAAATAATACATTTTTACAACGTCACAATATTAATTTCAATTTATATATATATATTGTTACGTCAAAACGAGAAACCTTTTTAAAATATACCTAACGTTCCTCGTTTTAAATTAGTTTCAATAAAGAATCTAATTTGGGATGAGGATAAGTCAATGAGCCTACTAAAAGTTGTGAAAGAATAATTTATTTAAAAACCAACAAGAAAGAAAAGTATTGACAAAAATACAATGAGTATAGTTCTAAATTATAAATCTTACTTTTAAGAATAACGATTACTGGTGTTAATTGAAGTGGTGAGATTATCTGGTAATCCGATCTTGAACGGTGTTGAGGGCTGGTCGGAAAAGGAGCCTCAAACAGTTGTCCTTAATGTTCGTGTATTAGTCCTCTTGTTTACACTAATGAGATAGTGTATTGTATTTTGGTAATATTTGCTTTCTTCCAGGAGGACGTTGCCTCCTTAGCAAATTTCGATGCTTCGAAATTTGGAATGTGTTATTTCAATATAAGATAGATACTTGAATTTATTTTTAAATTGATATTTTGAAAATAGTAGAAATTGATAAGGGGAAATAATTCTCTTTTAACCGTAATACGTTTTCAAAGCAATACTTTGAAAATAATTTTAAAGTTCACTTTTAGAGGAGACAATTTCAAAATAATACTTGGGGATAACTTGTTGATCACTTTTTAAGATTATACTTGGAGTTCACTTTTTTTAATAATGTTCAAAGGTTTACTGGGAGTTCACTTTTGAATAATGTTTAAAAGTATACTGGGAGACTGTTCACTTCTTGATGATAAGATGAATACTGCTGATTTCCAAAAAATTACTCTCTTTCTTAAAGATGTTATAACGCTGGTTTCCAAATTATTACTCTCTGTTCTAATCAGAAATGTTCACCCTTTTTATATAAAAATTTCCTCATTAGACGAATGCTCGTAGCTACAAAATTCGTCTTGACCTTAATAGATTTCATTGCGCGAGACATCGCTTTGACCTCGCATAGAGTTGGAGCCGCAAGACATCGCTTTGACCTTGCATGGAGTTGAGGTCGCAACTTTGTCTTTGATCCTCAGGCGTAGGGTGTACATATCAATAATCTGTATCTTCGATCTTGGATTTCTCGTAATCGTTATTATTTCGACATTCTTTTAAAATACTATTCTTTTCTGGATTTGTAATAATGAACATATAATATAAACACAATATTCGTTAGACACATAAAATAGGAATTCGTTCGAAAATATACTGAATATAATGCAAATTTAAAACACACATCAAATAATAATTAAAAGTACTGCATATCATATTATGATGAAATACATTAATTTAGTAGAAGATATATGCTTTATCCATTAAATATAATATATGAAAATAAACATATACGTAAAAACATATAGTTAAATTAAGTATATTGATAAGAAGTTACGGACGTAACAATATATATATATATATATATATATATATACTAGCTGTCGTACCCGTCTTCGACGGGTTTTAGTTCCTATTAATACATATATAATAGTTTGTCTAATCTGGAAAACCGGAAAATAATAGGGTATTTATATTGTCAGGAAAAAATAATAATTAGTTATAAGTAACTGTTTTAGTAGGAAAATACTACTAAAATCTAGAATTAAAATAAAAAACTTTTTAACATCTAAGTTTTTACCTAGTATAAAATATTTCTTGTATTGTATCAGATGTTCTAATTAAAATTTTTAAATGCGTAAATTGATAAACCTGCCTTGGGTCAATATTTAACAATGTGCCAAATTTAGTTTAAGTCGGTAAACGCGTTTTTGTGTGATTGGGGTAATAAAATTTTGTGACAGACAGACATACATACACACGTACATAAATAAATACATTAAAATTTTTAAGATTATTTTTGGAATCCTTTATGTGAATATCAACTATTTATGATAAAATTTTGAAGTTTGAAGCAATGTACAGACAGGCGTCTGATTTTATTTATAAAGATTAAATAGAAATATTAATTGGAATTAATAAATACAATTTTTCCGTTTTTTTGAATTTTTCGAAAACATTTTTATACTTACATCTTAGATATGAAATACGGTCAATTCCCATATAGATCTCTCACAAGTGCAATACGGACTAGACTTGTAGCATATATACAAGTTCCAAATTTGCTTCCCCCGTCTCTTTTTAAATTCACTTATGAACAATGTTTTTCTCTGTAGATACACCTTAAGGAAGAATACCTTCCATATTGCAGTTCTGGCAATCCAATTTTTTTTGTGTCGGTGTTATTAATGTTGTTATAATGTTATTATGTTCTTAATGTTGTTATTATGTTATAAATGTTATTATTAGTTATTGTTAACAAAAATTATAAAACATTCTGCAACGCCTAAAATTCCAAAGGGTGGTGAAAATTTGGTGGGCGTCAGTGTGAATTATTTTATAATCTACATATAAATAAAATTCAAAGTTTGTTTGTACATTCTTCAGAACTTTAAAATTTATATTAGTATATTTTACACAATTTTTAAAAACTTACCTGGATACGTGTTAATACGTTTTTAAAGTCGCTCATCACGAATATGTACTCGGATTTTCAAAATTTAAAATGGCGGATCCAATATGGCCGACAATTTTTTTTTAATTTACTCGATTCTCTTGAATTTTTTTAATCAGGGGTTTTTGGGATCGCTGATTATGAATCTGCAATCGGATTTTCAAAATACAAAATGGCGGACCCAATATATCAGACAAAATTTTTTTTAATTTCATTACCAACGCAAGGTTCTGATTACCATATTGTATGTAAAGATATAAATTTTTTTACACTAGCTGAAAGACGTTCTATAAATTGATTCATAACGATATATAAATTAATTAACTACTCCATTGACTTCGCTTATTTGATATCTCTAATAAAATTTTTAATACCAAGTCGATCTTCTACAATAAACCAACCATTAGCTTTATCAACTCCACGATCTACAATAGATTTTTCAACGACGATGTATCAAATGTGTGACCAGATTAATGCAATATTAGGATTTTAATGTCAAAGTAATGCAATTAAGAATTATTTTTATATCCAATAAAACCAATATTGTAAAAGTGATATTTTGTCGCTCTCCATAGTTAAGTACACAGAAATTTTTTTTAGTATAATCTACAGGACCTGTTGTGCAGGTTTTTTTTAAAAATAAAAAAACACTAAACACATAAATTAAAAAGACAAATAAAGGGTGTCATGACAAAAGGGGTCAAGCCTCAATTTCATGATGTCACAGGAAACGAAAATAATACATTTAAAAATATCTGACATGATTTATATTAATTTGCAAAAGAATTCGATACATAAAAAGGATGACACTCAAAATCTTAGTAATTGTTATATACATTTTCTTAATGATAGAAAATATTTGTGATTTCCACTGTTTAATCGTACTGTGACGTTTCCTATTTATTTTAACGTATTGTAATTATAATAACTAGAACAAAATCTGCGCGCTACGCGCGCCCATTCCATTCTTTTAACTATAAACTACTATGCTACAAATACAATTTTATACCGATACCACAACATTGTGAAATATCATCTAAAATTACTACTTTACACTAATCTCCATCCTTATTTATAACGCACTAAAATAATAATGCTTGCATTATTGGTTACCTTTTCCAAACATTTCATTTAAAAAACTTAGCTTTTAGAAACATCGTTATTTCTATTACAACATGCATAAACTATTACAGAATCAAATGAAAATACTCTCAACAATATAATATTTATCTAATCCTGATCAAAAATATTTTGTTAGTCGTTTCCTACGTTACAAACATATGGGATTATTTCGATTATAGATAAATCATAAAATTGTTTTCCAAATTAAAATGTTTTCATAAATAACAATATTTATCACAAGAATAATTTTACTAAAACATTCAATTATTTTCATAAATAATTAAATTTCATTTATCAATACAATTATTGCCATCGAAAAATTTCAAATATTTTGAATAACGTGTTCATTATATAATTTTTGTGAAGAAAAATGAGAAAAATATGATCTAAATAAAATAAAATTTTTTTTAATAAGAGATAATAAATGTTATCTCCCGTTAATATTTTACATTTAATAACATTATGGCCACAACAATCATTAAAACTAACAATAAGGTAGAAATTATCGAAATTATTAAAACTGTTTTGTTTGCCACTTACTCTTTCATCTTTAAAATGCTTCGCTTGGCAATAAATATAATAATAATTTATTTTTCTCAGATAATTTTCATTAACATTTGATTTATAAATAACTTTGTCTTTTGCTATGGTTGACAGAAAAACAATTGATTTTTGTGTATTAAATGTATTTATTATATCAATAGATTGATTCGAGTTTCCCTTTTTCGAATCAGCAAACAAAGAGTTTTTTTCATTTTATTTTTTATTTTCATTTTTTCTCTATATTTTTTTTGGTATTCTGCATTACTCTTTTTTATTTTCGAAAACGAAACATTTATTTCGTCTAAATTATTTATATTATTAATTTTTCTTTTCAATTTTTGTCTGGCTCGATAATTTCTTTGATTTTCTGCTGCACTATTTGGGATAGTTTTGAATAAAGAAATTGATTTCTCCACACTATCATGTATATTCATTATTGTGGGATTTGATTCATTTGTGTTATCAGCATTTGAATCATTAACTTCTCTGGACAAATTTTTACTCTTTAATAATCCTTCTTTATATTCTTTTTGACACTGTACAGTACTTTGTTTATGAAAAGAGTCTATTGCATTATTGATAACTTCAAAATTTCTTTTATCCGGATGTTGTCGGTGGAATTCTAACCTACTTATTTCAATTTGTTTAGAGCAAACGTCTACTTTATCTGAATGAATTATATTTTTAATTTTACTTTTGGATTTGAGTATAGCACTATATTCTTGCGTTTTTAAAGGATTATTAATTTCCTTTATATTATTCAAAATTGTGCCACATGGAATTTTTGTATAAATAATTTGTTGGTTGTTTATTTTTTACATCGGAGTTCTTCAAATGAATCGTTTAAAAGACTCTGCCAATCATAATTAACAAATAAACGTGGGTTAATAGAATTTTTTTCAATCGGAAAACGACTTAAAAAATAACGAAGTTGCAAATGCTATTGCAAATACTCCACAATCAACACTACCTATCGGTTGTTGATGAACTATTGAAAATACCACTGGTGGTTTAAATGGATATAATCGAATCAAATAATTCATTTGATCCTCATTTAAATAGCCTTTGTTAAGACTGTCAAAAATGTAAAGTCTTGTCCTATCATAATAAGTGCAAATCCAATGACCAAATTTAAAGGAATCACTAAAAAGTATTTGAATGTGCCTCTTATTTTTTTCGATTGGAATTATCATGTCAAGTACTTGTAAACAAAGTGCTTTGCATATTATAAAACGAATTTGATTGTCTTTCTAAAAGTTTCTGAAATTCATGCATATGGTCATCATTCAACATTGCATTTTTATTATCAATTATAACATAATTTTTATGACTTGAACTAAACAATTCTTTTTTATTAGCCATGGTTTTATTTCGTAAAGTTAACAGGTGTCATAAAAATTGTTTCTAAATAATTAAACGTCTTTTTATTCAAAAGATTTTTTTCAATTTTATCTTATTTGTTTTTATTTCCAATTTTCCCTACTTCCTGTATCTTCAATTTTCTTGTAACCTATATAAATTATCAATTCCAATATCAATTTTCAATTTTTTTTCAGTAATATCAATTTTCAATTCCAATATAAATTTTTAATTCTAATAATATCAATTACACAAGCCTACAAAAATTAGAATTTTGTCAGACTCAGAAACGGGATAAGTCATTTCCGGTGTAATTTATCGCCCTGAATCCAAAACTGACAGCGAAATTGCTCTATTACGTCAGAATTCTGAGATATTCTAACCTAAAAGAGTGAAAAAGGACTTTTTTGGCAACAATCGACTTTTAATAAAATCTACAAAAAAATTTTTTATCATTGGAACAAATTTTAAAAGAAAGTATAATTAATCACCTTTCAAAATATTCTACACCCAATCCGATCCGACTTTTTTCACTATGGTACAACAATTTTAAGTTTCGGTAACACGACCTAAAAACTGAGAAAAGGAAAAATAGAATAATTGAAAAGTACTTTAACTTAAGCATCTGATTCAAAATATTTTGGGATCGTTTGATTAGAAAACCGATGTTGGATTTTGAAATTCAAAATGGCGGATCCAATATGGCAGCTGTAAAAAAAAATTGATCGGATTCGCTTGAAACTTTTTACTCGGGGGTTTTTGAGTTCGTAAATTACGAATCCGATGTCAGATTTTCGAAATTCAAAATGGCGAATGTAATATGGCGAGATATCGAATCTAATATGGTAGGTACTCTATAAAAGCTTATCTAAATTGCTTAAAATTCGTTTCTTTCGGGGGTTTTTTGTTAGCTAATTACGAATCCGATGTCCAATTTTAAAAATATGGAATTTTTAATTTTTAGGCTGTTTTTTTGTCCGGTCATATATTACCAAATTTTGTAGACTATTTAATCGAAAGATGTTCGTAAAATCGAGAAACATGAAATTCGAACATTTAGGGCATGATTGATACATTCTTTTAGAGAAGAAAATCAAGTTTTATATTTCTTTATGGAATTTTACACGTTTTTCAAAAACTTTTGATTGCTTGAAATAGTATATTTTGATACAAGGTACAAAACGCTCATTTGGCACCTTGTATCGAACAATATTTTTCAATATCAATATTCAATTCTAATATTAATTTTCAATTCCAATTCCAATTTAAATATCAATTTTCAATTACAATATTAATTTTCAATTACAATACCTATATTACTTTTTAATTCCAATCTTAATTTCAATAATATCAATAATGATTTCTAATATCAATTTTTCCAATATCAATTTTCAATTCAAGTATCAATTTTCAATTCCAATTCCAGTATCAGTTTTCAATTCCAATTCCAGTATCAATTTTTAATTTCAATTTCAGTATCAATTTTCAATTCCAATTCCATTATCAATTTTCAAATTTAATATCAAACCAATCCCAATATTAATTTTTAATTCCAATCTCAATTCCAATATCAATTTTTAACTTCAATAATATCAATAATCATTTAATCTTATTTAAAGGACCCTGCACTTTTACTATTGAATTTGGCTCTCATCCAATTTTCTTGTTACTTTGCAGATTTGTAGTTTTTGGCCTTCTCAATAAAAAATGTATAAGACAAAACTCAAAAGAATGACCAGTTTTTGAGCTACAGAAGTTCAAAGGTAAAAAAATCAAATAATGTGTATTAGTTATTCAAGAATGTTTTGTTGACAAAAATCAATTGAATTCGCTTAAAACTTGTTACTCTGGGGTTTTTAGGATCGCTGATAACGAATATGATGTTGGATTTTTAAAATTCAAAATGGCGACTCCAATATGGCGGACACATTGTAAGAAAGTCAATTAAATTCGCTTGAAACTGGTTACTCTGAGGTTTTTAGGGTAGCTAATAACGAATATAATGTTGGATTTTTAAAATTCAAAATGGCGACTCCAATATGGCAGACACATTGTAAGAAAGTCAATTGAATTCGCTTGAAACTGGTTAATCGAGGATTTTTAGGGTTCATTCAGCAGTTTAAAGAATTAGTATGCGATTCAACTCGTTAAGGCAAAATCAGTAGACGGTTTGATAGTAATAATATTTTTTTATCATTGACCATTAATCGCATTTACTGTCTTGAATCCTTCAAATGGATTGTAAATGACGTTTTCAAAACTACAATTGTCATTAGTTATTCACAAAAACATTTCAACTATAATAATAATATAAAAACAGTAAAGAAAGCGCACAAAACTTGTTTTTTTGTTTTTTAGTTTACCTTGGTAAAGATAGCTATAAAGAAAGATACTATAATAGTTAGGAAAGAATAAGTAGCAATTGTAAATAATGTAAAATAAGATCAAATATAAAAGTGAAACGAAAAAAAGTAAATGTCTAAAAAAGACTCGAATTTATCTTGACTTAAACTAGTAAATCACCCCCTGATCTTGCCTTAATTGATTGAATCATTTAATTGTTTCATCTAAAACTATTAAACCGTCTACTGATTTTGCCTTAACGAGCTGAATCGCATATTAATTCTTTAAACTGCTGAATGAACTCTGTAAACCCTTGATTAACCAGTTTCAAGCGAATTCAATTGACTTTCTTACAATGTGTCTGCCATATTGGAGTCGCCATTTTGAATTTTAAAAATCCAATACATATTCATTATCAGCGACCTTAAAAACCCCCGAATAACCAGTTTCAAGCGAATTCAATTGACTTTCTTACAATATGTCCGACATATTAGAGTCGCCATTTTAAATTTTGAAAATCCAACATTATATTTGTTATTAGCAACCCTAAAAACCTCACAGTAACCAGTTTCAAGCGAATTTAATTGACTTTCTTACAATGTGTCCGCCATATTGGAGTCGCCATTTTGAATTTTAAAAATCCAACATCATATTCGTTATCAGCGATCCTAAAAACCCCAGAGTAACAAGTTTTAAGCGAATTCAATTGATTTTTGTCAACAAAACATTCTTGAATAAGTAATACACATTATTTGATTTTTTTACCTTTGAACTTCTGTAGCTCAAAAACTGGTCATTCTTTTGAGTGTTGTCTTATACATTTTTTATTGAGAAGGTCAAAAACTACAAATCTGCAAAGTTGCATGAAAATTGGTTTGAGAGCCAAATTCAATAGTAAAAGTGCTTGGTCCTTTGTTTTTAAATCTTATTACTCGCCTACCACTAATATATATATATATATATATATATAAATATATATATATATATATATATATATATATATATATATATATATATATATGGGACATTCCACGTCAACCGGGACAAGACTCTGTCCAAAAATCTATTGCATTGATTTTAATGGCTGAGGGCTTAAAATCTTCGTCTTTATGCCCTCTATCAAATACAATGTGGTACTTTTGAAAATTCAACATGGCGCTTTCAAAATTGCGCATTATATGAATGAAAAACACAACTTCCAAACTTAAATGTTTATTTAAAGTAAAAAAAAGGACACATAGCTTCTAAGGGGGTACTTTTAATAACTGCATGCCTCTAAATGAAGAAAAACCAAAAAAAGTAAAAAAGAAACGACAATTCAAAATGGCGGATCCAATATGTCGGACGAATTTTAAAAATTCAACGAAATCGCTTGAAAATCGTTACTCGGGGGAAGCTATTTGTCCTTTTTTTTACTTTAAATAAACATTTAAGTTTGGAAGTTGTGTTTTTCATTCATATAATGCGCAATTTTGAAAGCGCCATGCTGAATTTTCCCCTCAACCATTAAAATCAGTGCAATAGATTTTTGGACAGAGTCTTGTCCCGGTTGACGTGGAATGTCCCATATATATATACATGTACAATAGACTCCCACTGGTTAAAAGGAACCCTTCGAACAATAGGCCAGGTAATCGAAGAGACCTTTGGTTTCTCTTTACAGACTTTCTGTCTTCTTCTTTCTCTTGGTAATAATAACATAATTCGCTCTCTGTTCATAACGCAGAAAATCTAACGCTATTGGTTTCTTCCTCTTTCAAAGACAAACAACATTCAAATGTCTCTCTTTACCTAATTTGCATATCTACTGATTTCATAGAAGGATAATAGAAAATGTGCTGCAACGTGCCCTCTTTTTTCTCACAATCAGTGTAGAGTTTAGGAAAAGTATAAAATTTAGTTTTATTTCAAATAATATACATTTTCTGTTATAAAAATATTAACTTTCATTTGTAATTTAGTTGTTACAACATTACATACTTCAATGACATTTCGACTGTATCTGGTCGAATTATTCGATAATAAAAAGTCAGTCACTGATTCAAATAGTACTATTTTTCTAATAAAATAGTCAATGGTAAATAATAATAATTTTTTCTGGTAAAATTAATTTTCCGGTCTTCTAGGTATTTCGTTGGAACAAATTAGTAAAAGATTACTAACTCACATTTTTTGTTTAAATATAAAACAGAAAAAGGAAAAATTCTGTTGGCGAAAGCGGATATAGATTGTAAAATGTTTCAAAATTTCAAAAAACTTACAAAAATAAATGCTCCAATTTTCCTGCAAAGCAGTCTAGTGCTATTGTGAAATATTTTACGATGCCTTTAAAACAAAGTGCCATGATAACATTAGCATACCCACAATTAACATGTATCTGAGAGCTTGTGTGACAGGAGAAGCGGCAGACGTCAAAGTTTCTCTCGAAACTACCGTCGAAAATTACTCTGTCGCGTGGGAGTTGCTAAAAAATAGATATGATTATTGAAAATGAATTGTCGAGAGTCATATTAAGGCACTAGTCGAAATTCCAAATTATACAAAAGAATGTTCTGTTCGATCGATGTTAGATAATATTCAAAAACGTATTAGAGCCCTAGAAGCGCTAGAACCACCGGTAAACCAATAGGATAGTTTGTTTATTTTTTTGATAAAGGAAAAATTCAATAATAATTTACGCGAACGATAAGAAGAATACACAGGCACAAATCAAACACCAACTATGAAAGAGACTATGATTAGTTTTTTAGAGCATCGACTAATTCTTCAAGCTTCTCAAGCGTCTCACAAATATTCGCAAAATAAAAAAACCGACCTAAGTTTAATACATTATCGCTTAAAAACTCTAAAACAAGACAATCATGCATGACTGCGACAGTAACAAAGGTTAAAGATTCTCAACTTAAATGTCTTCTTTGTCTCCAGAATCACAAATTTTATTCATGTGAAAAATTCCTAGCTTTGCTGGTGCAAGATAGATATGAAATAGCAAAAAAAATTGGGTTGCCTTAACCGTTTTTATTATAACTATAACAAAGACCGTTATCACCTTCGTCGCACTCTTTTACATTCTTGTTCTTAATGTAATTGAATTATTGATAAATTCACAACTTTCCTAGGTCTCAATATACAAGAAATCCAAATCGAACTAAAGGGAGTAAACAATTTAAAAGCTGACATAAAATGTCACATCCTCAACTATCAAATCTCGTGCAAACGATAAGCATTGGAAAGTGTCATTCCTCATTTTGAATTAAATATCATCTCAAGTTGCATCAATACCCTTGGACCCAACTCCGTTCCAAATTCCGCCCAATGTTTCTCTAGCAGATTCCTAATTTTCACAGACCGACAGAAATTGACACAGGCCAAATTTGTTTACCTGATCACCCTGCAATCGCACAAGAATCAGAGCTTGGCTGGATAGTGGCAGGTGGTTATAAACAACCAACATCATCGCTTGCAAAACAATCTCAGATTTGTAATTTTATTAAATATCAAAAACTTCCTATGTTATGAGAACTTCAAGTTCCCATAAGGTAAAAATAACTCATGCGAATGGCGACTCGTCCCCACTAAGGACAATCCAGCTGACTTGATTTCTCGCGGTCAATGTCCCAAAGAATTTGTTAACAATGAATTCTGAACGCAAAGTCCAGAATGGCTTGTTAAACATGAAAACAGGTGGCCAAAGTTTCTACACAAAAATTCGAACTTCCCGAAACACGTGAAAAAATTTCACTCGTTGCACTAAAACTGACAGTGTCTGAATAGTACATGTCGTAACAAGTGTGAACTGATGGTGTTTTTGAAACGAGCGCAATGTTTTTGAAACGAGTTACTGATATACATTCAAACGTACAAAAACGTTTTGTCGCGCGGGGGTAAACAATTCATTTCAGTATTAATGTTGAAGTAGTAGGATTATGAAGACGTGGTTAGATTGCGCCAAATATTATGTTTCGGTTCTGCACATCTCGCACACTCTTACGTTATATATTTAAATACGTGACACGCGTGTGTGAATGGAAGTGCAGAATCAAAACACGATATTTGGCGCAATCTAACCACGCCTTCGTAATCCCCCTATGTTTGCCCTACCCCCACTACTGTAGCTAGCCCTCCTGTCTCTAGTCTTCTTGGCTGGCCATAACTATTACTATATATATATTTTCGTCTGCGCAAATAAGTTTATCGCGACACGTTTTTGCAGTAGGCTGTGTGCTACTATTCTCAAAAAACGTCGACTCATTCTGTCCTTCTCAGTTGGTTCATCGCAGTCGTTACAATATTTTTCTTTTTCGTACTCTGGGGTAGTCTTATTTGCACTCCGTACGAATAAGAGCTGTTATGACACTCTGTTCAAGAAAAGGCAGTTTTCTACTCACCTCCAGAGTACCAAAAAACGCCGTTTTTATGACTGAGTAATAAAAATAAATATTTTAGACAAATTTGAACGTTTTTCGATCTTCAGTATGTAATTCCCTCATGTTTAAGATTAATTAACAATCTTAAATCTGCCAATGCCAATACTCGGAAAAGTAGCCCACTCTCTCAAGATGAAATTCAAGCCGCCACACAAATTATTGTCAAATTAACACAAGCCGAGACATTTTCGCATGAAATCAAGGCTCTGACAGAAAACAAAGATGTAAATGCTAAGATTTCTCTCTATCGATTAAATCCGTTTTTAGATCAAGGAATTTTTAAGGTAGAAGGTAGGCTTATACTTTCTAATTTGTCAAATGCACAAAAACTTCCTATTGTCCTTCCCAAATTACATAACGTCACAACAATAATCTTTCAAAGTGCTTACAAAGGGTTATTTCGCGCCGGTCAGTAAGTGATTCTCAATGAGGTAAGACTATAATACTGTCGTACTGACGAAAAAAGTCACTATCTACTTTTTTGACGAAAAATGAGTTTTTTATACCGTTGAATTCGTAAAAAAGTGAAATTTAACTGTGCAATGCATAATTAAAAATATTAATTACTTTTAGAGATAATTAATGCTTAATGGGCCTATCTACAGAGATTTTGGTGAAATACTGACGAAGAAAGAAAAATTATACTCCAGATTACTTCAGTGGTGCTCACTTTAATTTTTGAATATGGCTTCTATTACTGTTTAAGTAACACGTTGTAATTGGTTACTTCGGTAAGCTCTTAATTTTCATTGGTTCAAATATTATGAATAGTCACAATCTGTGAAATATCCCTTAAGTTCTAGAAAAATGATTTAAAACCCAACCTTCCGTTTAGTAATTTCCTTGAAATTCCCTAGAAAAATGTTACCTGATAAACCAGATTGTGCTCTTACTTCGAGTTACGATCACACTCTGGTTTATCTGGTAACATTTTTTCTAAAGAATGAAAGGAAATTACTAAACAGGAGGTTGGGTTTTGAAGCAATTTTTCTAGAAGCTAAGGGATATTTCATCTATAGAATTCGCTTTAGAATGCTCTATAGAGTCATTCTATAGAATCATTCTATATAACTTTTTTGACTGGCATCTGTTTTTCTACAAATTCTATTGACATACTTACAAAGCGATTTGACAAATGTCTCCCTTATGTATACCCACGTAGGAAGACTGACGAGGTACCCGGGTATTATTTACATTTTCAAATTGTTTTTTTTAAATAAATTTTAAAATCGTATCGTCCTAATGTTTTTTAACATCTTAAATTTATCCATACAAAGTTTTTGAGTAGATTCATAGATTTATAAATAAGTTAATTTATAAATCAAGATAGCGATTTCCCAAAAAAATCAACCAACTGATTTTTGGGTGATTCTTGTTCAAATGATTGTTATTTTGATAGGCGTGAACAAGAAAATAAATGCCTAAGTTTTTCTCATATTCTTTAACAAATTTGTAAATAATACATTAATTTTGATCTCTATGTTGCAAGATTTAAGACAAAACTGATGTTCAATTAGCGCTCTAGTCCTCATCAGTCCCCATCAAGTGTACAATTTTCAAGTAGAGTGGATAGTGGGTGTTAACAAAAATTTGTATATTTGAGTGGAAGTATTACCAATCCCTTAAGGGGCGTGAAGGTAAATTACAAAGCGAATTTGTCCAGGCCAAGCAAAGATTCAAAAAAAGGTGGTCAAATTTTATTAGTAAAGATCCCTTTTGTTTAGATAAATAACCTTTCAGTTTACTACCGTAGTACAACCAATAGTCCCCTTTATATATGCTAGTAATAAAGTCTTAAATTTTCAAAAAACCTGTACAAATTGTAAAAAGTGTTGAAGCTAATAAAATATAATCCTAAACTTTAGGGTAAACTCACGTTTCAAAACTAAACAATTTGCGATTAGAATAATGATTTAAAAAAAGGAAAAATAAATAATTTGTATGGTCGCAACATGCCGGCATCCTTGAATGACTACATTCAAATAAATAATTATTATGGAAGTAATAAACTTAAAATCAATTAATAGATTTCGAATTACAATCAAATTATATATCGTCGATAGACAAAGGTGATAAATTTTTTATACTTCGTTTATATAAACCATGAGACGTTTTGACTGTTACGACACGAATAATCTTACCGTTCCCCGGATGAATAGCAATGATTCAGAATTCCTTCTATCTTAGTGGCCAATGTGGTTAATTTTTAATAAGTAAGAATTCTTTCTCCGATAACGCGAGTAAAATGATGCTTAAAAGATTTCACCGCAGCTTCCCAAAGTCCACCAAAATGTGGTGAACGCGGGGGTATAAAATGTCATTTTATACCATCATTATTAGCAAGATTTTCAGAAATTTCTTTGTTAAAGTTTTTATTGTTTAAGAGAGTATAAAATTCTTGGATTTCACGATTTGCACCCTTAAAATTAGTCCCATTATCTGAATACAAATCAGAACTTTTTCCACATCTCGCAAAAAATCTTTTTAAGCACGCTAAGAAGGCTGCGGTAGAAAGATCGCTAACAATTTCAATATGTACAGCTTTTAAAGCAAGACATACAAAAACAGCAATGTAATCTTTAACCTTAATTTAATTTTGATATTTTTTCTCTTTAATGAAGAAAGGACCACAGTAATCGATGCCTGTATGTTTGAAAGCTCTTTAAAAAACGACGCGATCCTTGGGTAATTCACCCATTATATAATTTGGAAATTGTGGTTTTGCGAGGCGGCAAATTACACATTTTTGAATTACACTCTTTACTGCATTTTTTCCGTTGATAATCCAATAATCATCACGTATTGAATTTAAGGTAGCCTGAGATCCCGCGTGAAAAAGTTTCAGATGTTGACTACGGATTATGAGATTAGTCACAATGTGTGATTTAGGTAAAAGCATAGGGTGTTTCTGAGAATACGTGAGATCAGCTTGGCTGAATCGGCCACCTACCCTCAGAATTCCGTCAGAATCGAAATAAGGATTATTTCACTGAAAGATTGAAATATTTCAGTGAAATATTCAGGAAATATTTCTGCAAAGAGGAAAATGTCCGCTTATGTGGGAATATTGACGCAAAAGTTGAGAAAATATTTCATCGAAATATTTTGGAAATATTCAACTGAAATGATGCGCACTGGTCGAACTCAGTTTCTATGGCCTGTAGAGCTGCGCATTAGTTTTTGGCTTACTATATCCTATGGGTATTAAAAAATTTCAGAAAATTCCTATTGGTTTGAGGAGTTTAACAAATTTTTTCATTTTGTGAAATATTTTTACAATATTGCAGAATCTTTATGTGTAATATTGCAGGAATATTTCAATGAGATATTTTCTCAACTTTCGCGTCAATATTTCTACATAAGCGGACATTTTCCTGTTTGTAGAAATATTTCTTGAATATTTTACTGAAATATTTCAATCTTTCAGTGAAATATTCAGGAAATATTTAGAAAATATTATGTGCTGTGTGGGGGGATCATATTTTTGGTGACACAATTTCCCTTTTCTAAATTATTTATTTCAATAGAAAATTTTTCACGTTGTACTAACTTAATTACAGAGTTGCATTTTTTAATTCAATGGGCGTTAGTATTCCCTTTAAATCTTGCTTATGTAATTTAATTTTAATAAATCGGTGGCAAAATGCTACTACGCGAACAAGCTTTAAAAAAGATCCCATATTGTTAAACAATGTTTTCGAAAATTCATTTTCAGAGTTAGAGTTTTTAATGTTCTTTCCGTTTGTAATTTCTGTACGTACGTGTCACCACTTGTTGTCAACCGTGATTTTTTGTATTTTTGCGACACGATTCGACTTAAATGTTTTCAATTCATATGTGATACAGATTCGAAAAGTTCCGCCAATAAAAGAGCGGCACAGAGTTCAAGTCGAGGCAAAGATAATTTTTTTAAAAGTGCTACTCGAGCTACTCGAATTGCGTGAAAGAGACGTCGGATTTATCGGAAGATCTTAGATAAATACATGCTCCATAAGTCTTTTCGCTGGAATCACAGAAAACGTGAAGTTGTTTATAATATATAATTATATAATATATATTTTTTCACTATTACTGTCCAAAAGACGCACAACTCTCTTACTAATCATCAACCTAAACGTTTCTAGATGCTAAAAATCCACACCCTAACAACAGTTAAATTTATTTTGCTGTAATTCTCAACGAACCAATGTAGAAATAGTCAAATTTGATGTTATACTATCATTAATCATTTTTAAGTCATTTGGTCGTATATTTAATTTAGACTTTAATTCTGTTATTTGACAATTTTGAATTTATTCTTTTTTACTAATTTTCACTAGCTTAGAAGCAAAAGAATTTGTATCTATAGTTTGTTTTAGTTTGATGTTTCAATAACCTTTAAAAAATTTTTTCTTTGCTATAAAGCATTCTTTTTTTTGGCAAAGAACTTGTATCACTATTTTTATATTTTTATTTTTATGTCTTTAGCTTATTCTATTTTGGATTCGACATGGAATTTTTTCTTAGTCGACTTCAGCAAAATAATTTACATTATCAATTTTATATTTTAATTTTTGCATCTTACTATAAAATTTCTAAATTTCAGTCCAACTTTGTTTAATTGTTGTTGATGTAATATTTGCTTCATTTATCAAATTTGTTATTCTTAAAATAAATTTTTTCTTTTTTAATAGAGTCAACCAATTTCGAGCTTTGTCTTTTATCCATTATATATAATCTTTAACTTTTGCTCATATCCAAATAACCAATTTTTAAATCTGCCTGTTATCCATTAATTGACAAAGTTATTCACTAATTCACTTAGTTATTCACTATACACTAATTCACTTAGTTATTCACTAATGCAGTTACTCAACTTTATATTCACTCACATGTAGTGAGTGAATTCACCAGTGAATCAAAATTGTGTGCATTCACATGGACGAAATGTAGAACGTGTCGCGTAGAAGATACTCTACGATATACTGAACATAAAATTTTAGTTTTATTCAGGGATTAGGCCCTAAGCATTAGTGCAAATCAGAGCTCATTTAACGTTTCTAAGTAAGGATAGTTTCTTTACCTTAAAAATATAAATTAATTATTAATATATAATTTAGTTACAATAGTTAAATAATATTATCCGTAAGAAATCATCTACAAATTGAACATAGGTTCCCAGGTCCCTCTTCCGTCCATATAAGGTGTTTTTTCTTTAATCCCTTAAGGGGCTACACCACTGTAAATGCCTCAAAAACAACGTTTTTTCATGAATTTTTTTTAATGGAAGGAATGAATATATAGTTATAATGTTTTAGGAAGTTATTGACTGTATATTCAAGTAAAAAATTACAAATTTTTATTAATAAATATTCCAAAATGGCGGCACAGGAACCATTTTAGTAATGCATATTTTGTTCCATGAGCTCTGCGGCAAGCAGTATAAGTAATGTAAATTTCAGTCTAGAAACAAAAAAAATTTTTTTTCTTAATCTACATGAGAATAGCTACAGAAATACGTAGGGGATTTTAAAAATATTGATTTTTGTGTAATTGGCAAGCATTTGAAGAAAAAACTCATTTTCCGACCAAAGATAACGACACTTAATTGTTTATAACAATTGTGTAAATTAACTTATCAAAAAACCCCTACGTATTTCTGTTCAAAATTTAATTTTAAAAATGTAATAAAAAAACCCGATTGAAAATAGTGAAAATTGTTTAAGTTATACTGCTTGCAGATTTCTAAAACTGTGTTTTGAGAAAAACGCGTTAAAAGAGCAACACCATTACAGCGGGCAAAAAGATAAGCACTTGTTCAATAATTTTTTTTTAATATAAGGAAAAGGAATATAGTAACAATATTTTAAGTAGTTATTAACTTACATATTTAACTTAAAAACTACAAATTTTAATTATTAAATATTCGAAAATGTACTCACTGGAGACATTTTTGTAATGCATGTTTTATGTAAGTTAAAATTCTTCTCCGATAGAAAAGCTTGAAAATTTCAATGAAATCGATTTCAGACATGTATAAAACCTTTTCTTCCTTATTCTAGAAGGTTCAAAAAAATTTTAAGCTAATAAAAAAATTAAATTTTTTTTTAAATGTCTACAGTGGTGTAACCCCTTAAAGGATAAGTATAAAATTTAATTTTTATCACCTTCTGGCCAAATACTAAATTTTCTGAAAACCGTTTTTTTGTTTTCTAGAAATTAAACATTGAAAAAGATTAAGAAATCTAGGTTCACCAATAAACGTCTGATTCAAGCATTGCTGATCAAAAACTGCCATCCTGAATTTTTTTTATCGAAATCATCTGCTATACAGATGTGAAGTCTTGCTCTTAGGTTGATGTAACTTCTCTTTAACTTGTAGCCGGAGAACCAGGATTCAATAAAGTCAAAATACTTTTGGTTAAGTCTTGTAGTATCGTAAAATGGCCAAAGCCTTTTTATTTTTGCTTTGTAATTATTTTTATATTATTGATTCTATATTTTCGTATAGACGGTGAATATTTACACCTAAAGTAATTGTGGTTGCTGTTTTAGCCCATCCGTCCGATATTTCGTTACCTACAATTTCGACGTATGCTGATATCCAAAGATATTTTATGACTAATTCTTGTTTGTTTGTTTCAATATATGTTTTCACTCTTTCGTGTAATATTGGGTCTATTGCGAAATCTTTCATTCTATTTTTTATTTTTGAGCCAGAAGAATAGCGTGTAGTTCGGCTAAAAGTGAGAATATACAGTTCAATAATTTCTTGTCGCTTCTTATATTAAAATCCGGAATGTAAAAACTGGCTCTCGCCTTCCCTTTGATTTTCGGAGAAGTACCGTCGGTGTAACCTCTTATTGTCCAGTGAAAGTTATCCTGCAGCAGTTCTTGTAGTTACTCTCGCTAAGCAACTTGTGCCCATGAGTAACCGTAGTAGCCAAGGCTACTGGGTTTTTTTGTTGTTCATTAGTTCGAAACATGGGAAATACCCCAGTCAAAAAGTTCTATAGAGAATTCCACAGCGAATTCTATAGATTATTCTATAAAATATTTTATAAAATTTGTAAAAAGAAATATTTTTTGTGAATATCTGCACGAATTCTATAGACTTTAACTAGAAATATTTTATAGAATTCATGTAGAAATTAAAAAATATATTTTTACATAAATTCTACAAAATTTCTATAGAATATTCTATAGAATTTGCTATAGAATACTCTATAGAATGCTCTATAGAGTCATTCTAAAGAATCATTCTATAGAATCATTCTACAGAACTTTTTTGACTGGGACATCCCAGAGTTGTAAACCTTTTTATACATTTTGGTACTTTGTTCTTTTTAATCCTTTCCTTCAACACTAGCAATCTTGAGATAACCAGGTTATATCTCCATGAAGATATTCTCCTGGAAAATTTTTAAAGAACTTAATTCCTTTTAACACCTGATGAAGATTCGTTCGCTTCCGAGAGAAAGACAGGAATGGAAGTTCCAGCACTAACGTGAGGCGCTATATTCAATACTAAATTTCTCGAAAACAAACAATTAGTCTTTTTAAAAATTAAGTATTTTGTAGAAAAAAGGCTCAACTTTCCAATAACAATAAAACTAAATTTAAAAAAACGAGCCTTAAGATAAAAAATTTCTTAATTTTATACTTAATTTTCAAAAATTGTAGTCAAAATTAAAATTTTTTAAAATTGACTATGGCAATCGAAAGCTTATAAAAAAATTTACAGAAAACATTTTCGCAAATTATTTTTCATGGTTTTGTTTAGATACAATAAATAAATAAAGTAGTGTGTCTCGTCAAATTTTAAAACTTTTACCTCTCCACTTCTATTAGTTTTTTTATAAAATTCGAAAAAATTGGCAGATACATTACTAACATATAAAACAACTTATACAAAAATTGTGGATTGATTAATCAAAACTTTTATTTTGGATAGACATTTGACGTAAAATTTGCCGCAGATATAAAAGAATTAAACCAATTAAAGAAAGGAAAGTATTTTAAATAAAAATATAATAATGATTCTATCACTAGGTTTTCAACACATAATTTATTTTAAATAAAGATTGAAATAGAAAGTAA
The DNA here is from genome assembly GCA_032872475.1 of Leptopilina myrica (nomen nudum). NCBI lineage: Eukaryota > Metazoa > Arthropoda > Insecta > Hymenoptera > Figitidae > Leptopilina > Leptopilina myrica (nomen nudum). The sequence goes on from CM065460.1 coordinate 10,900,657, forward strand.
TTCAAAATAAAATAAAAGAGAAAATAAAACTGGCAGCAATCTTGTCTGAATCTCTCTATGTTAAAATCTGGTAAAAAGTGTATAAAGTAAAAAATATTTTTGATTTAAAATATTGTTGAAATATGAAATTTTAAAGATTAAAAATTATTTTCATTTTCACAGTCTTTAAACAATATTGGTTCAATCTTGGAAATATTGCTTCTAAGGTTCATCCAAGTACTGGAATAAGAAAAGGAAAAGGAGGAATTTATACGAGTTTAATAAGGCACAATTTTGTCTTTTTAATGTTTTTTCAAAGTTAAATAAATTGAATATATTTTTCCAAAATAATGACAAATTTTTTTGTTTTTTATTAAAATTTACTACTTGTTTCAAGGCATTATCATTCCATGGAGGTGTTTGCGACCTTTGATATAATTGACTCTAATGGCAGACGAGTTGCGGAGGGTCATAAAGCATCCTTTTGTCTCGAAGACAATCAATGTATGCCAGGGGTTCAACAAAAGTAAATATTGATTTTTAAATTCCAATACAATAGTTCCGTTTTTTTTTCTTTTTGCTTTTGTATCGAATTACCTTTTTAAAAAAGTAACATATTTTTTAAGCTATCAGCACTTAAAAAAAGAAAATAGAATTTTTGTATTCAAAATATTTTTTATTAAGTATAACGTTAAAAAAAATTTAACTTACTTTTTATTTTTTATGTCTGGTGTAAAATTTGTTTGAAAAAATTATTTATTTTTTAATATAAATCAACCATTTACACCAAAAATAGTCATACGTCCTTTATCAAAAAAATTTAGTTTCTAGGTGTAAATGATTTTAATTTGTAAATTATAACAAAAATTATTTATTTCACTTGTAAATTCATTTAAATTATGAAATTTTTTTTGGTAAATAGTTTGAATTTGTAATTTATCTAAAAGTTAATATATAGATTTTACATATAAATGGTTATAATTTGTAAATTGAAAAAAATTAATTTCATGTACAAATAATTTAAAGGTTTATAAGGTTTCAATAGAAAATATTACTTTTAGATATAAATGCGCAAATTATGGCGATCAAGGAGTTTCAGTAAATTGCAGTGACGTTTACAAGTATAATATTGACTGTCAATGGGTTGATATTACAGAATTGGAACCCGGACTTTATACGTTCAAGGTATACGAATATTTTTTATAACGAAACTTTACAAAATTAAACAGGCTTTTTTGAAACATATCATAAAAAAATTATTCTTAAGTTTATTAAAAATTCTCACAAGTTTCAAACTTCTTTTCAAACTTCATTTACATTCCATAAGAATATTAAAGAAAGGAAAATATTTTCTTTTCTTTGTTCAGAAATATCTACTAATAATTTATTTATAAAAAATTAAACTACTAATTTTCTACAGTTAATAAAAAATATTGATTAATTTTATTATACAGAATTTTTTTTTTATTTTTCATCATCAATAACCAATCATTATTATAAGTGGAGAAACAAAACTTTTTCTTAAGTTGCAAGAAATTTTATGGGTTGACAAAAGAAAGGCGAGCTAATTAAAAAAGTTATTTTTTGCTTTTCTCGAATAATTGAAATATTTTTAACGTTATTGCGAATAATACTTTTAAATAAAAATTATTAGTAGAGGAGACTGTGAATAGTACTTAACATACAACTAATGTTAACGAACTTCCGTTTACTTTCATGAATTCGTCATAAATTCAGAGACGGTCAATTGTTTTTGGAAGTGCAACAAAGAATAAATTATCTTCAGATTTTTAAATTTTTCGATTATTATTTTTGAGACTTAATTTGTTCGATAAATTTTTTTTGATGCTATTGGATGGATTAGTTGAATATTTAACATTTTGAATGTACCACATTTCGCTATTTGTGGCGATTTTTTTAATAGATGGCGCCGAACTATTAATATTTCTAGTCATTATAAGTGATTATTAGGTTATAACAAACAACGCAAATAAATAATCAAAATTTGTCCCTGTCTTTTTCGGCTAAAAAAAGACATAAATCTAGTTTGTTGTCTTCGTTCAGTTCACGTTTTATCATTGTTTATTTTTAAATTAAAATTTTTTAATTTCATTTGTTATATTTTCTCAATAATAAAATCTATAACTTGTTACATTCAGAAATGTATCTACATTTTAATTTTCTCTTAATAAAATATTATTTAAATTTACAGTTGCAATTCATCAAACCTATACCTACTATTTAATAAACCAATATTTATTGTTTATAGAACTCATAATTTATCATTAATAAATCATTCTGAAGAGGGAAATACGGAGAAATTTAATATATACAAAATGAAACTGTCGAAATTACCTTAAATTCTTAAAAAAATTAAGTGATCGGGTTTACCCCGTGGGGTGAGCAGATTTACCTTGGAAAATTGTGATTTTTAAATTTAGTATAAATGTGTATTAAAAATTTTCCCTAAGTAAAACTAAAACAGATAAATCAAAAATTCTTTTTTATTTTTTTAGTAGAAATCATAAGCTTTCAAATTATATAAATTAAGTTGGATTTAGAAAAGAATTTCCTAGGTTTTTACCGTTCTGAATAAAAGTGAGCGGGTTTACCCCAGTCTCCCCTATTTCGTATTCAAACAAGATTGATTAAATAAATACTGAAAGAAATGTACTTGTAGAAAATCTTGTTTCATACTTTAATATTCCTACTATTTTCTAATTTAGAGAAAAGTGTCTTTTTTAAACGCCGTAAAGACTTAACCAATTTTTGGCCTATAGCTTTCTGGTTTCTAAAGTATTTATACTAAAAATTTGGAATAACGCAGAAAGAATTTTAAGGCCCTCCTTGCATTTCCGCTAATTATCGAATATTGGGAAGGTGTAATAGAGATTCTGAGGAGGAATAGAAGAACTTATACATATATTACACATATAAACATTCAAACCCATACTGTATACACATTGACAAACACGCGCAACCTAACTTATACATACACTCTTGCTATTACTAATACTACTACGCAACTGTATACGCATATTGACGAACTTCGCTGAAAGCATACCTCTCCATTTCTTTGTATATGAACTACGAAGTAGTATAAGGAGTACTCACTCTATAGGCCATTTCAGAAAATTCTGCCTCCAGCTTTTCTTACTCAATTAGAAAATTATATTCTAAAGATACTAGCGACCCTAGCGCTGTGTATTGTTTTCGCAGTCTGTTTTAATTTTTCAATAATTTTTACAAATTTTTTTAGAAAATTATTATTTTTTGTAAAAGTGTGCAAAAAAGTTCGAAAGCCGAACCAAACTGCAATTTTTTCGAGCCGAGCGCAAGCTTGGCTCTAAGTATCGAGTACTCGAATTTTTTTAGCACTTGAGTAAATTCGAGTACGCGAAACATTCGAGGACTCAATTGAATTCTAGCTTATAAATTGCAAAAAACTAATAAGTAGAAAATATCGAATTGTCCCTAAATGTCTTACGTTAGATAGTAAGTTAGTTTTTTAACACCTTAAAATTTTCTACGATCATTAAACCCCTTAAATTCAAAATTTTCTAAGTATTAAAAGTTTTTTTTAGTAATTTAAAAGCTCGAATCCAATCGAGTACTCGAAATTATTCGAGCTTCTTATGAGGCACGATTCGGCTCGAGTTCGAACTGATTAGGCTTGGCTCGAATAACGAAAAGCTCGAAAATACTCGATCGAGCTTCAAGCTTTTTGCACACCTCTAATTTGATGTATTTCCATTTTTGTTTAATGTCATTGAAACGTCACATAACCGCAGCTACATTGAATTCTGTAAAGTACATGCGTTTTTGGCACTTTTTGTTGGAGCATCGTGATTGGTACGTGATTATTCTCTACTTGATTCCCGAAACCTGTAGCAGTGTGCTAAACAAGAGTGAGTCCTCCTGATACTACTTCGTGAAATACACTATCCAAATTTTACACCACTTGTGGAAAGCGATTTACCTCAAATATATTTGAAACCAAAATCTTTTGAAATATGAATGCCCATATAAATAGTCTGATGATAATATTATACTTTATTATTTTTTACTATTTTCTTAATTTAATAACATCATTTTTATTTCTCAAGTAATTCAAAAATATTTTCCTTTTTAGGGTTCCCTACACATATGATGTACCAATGGAACCCTATAGGTGATACTCTGGCGTCCTTAGCCCCAAATCGTGTCCCCCCTAGCTGCTAAACTATTTGACTTAGAGAGCTCTAATTTGGTACAGATATGTACTTTTCACACGTATATTACAGGAAAAATATAGAGAATGTGATTGGAGGTGATTAAAAGTTAAAATAAAATTTTTTTAAAAACACTATCTTCCCACATAGAACAAAAACTTCCAGGAAATTTCCCGTGGGAACCTTCGGAAATTACCCTTGGTAACTTCCTGGAAATTTCCAGGAAATACAATAAAAAGCTTCCCATGGAAATTTCCTGGTAACTTCCTGGAAGCGTCCCATAGAAACTTCCTAAAATAAACCAAAAATTTATTTCGATTTGAGACTTCTTGACGATGCTTTGAATAAAAATCTGCGTGAATGTTACATAATTTTGTAATTTAAAATGTTTTTTAATAGAATTGCATGTAAAAACAAGTGAAAATCGACACTCCATTAAAAAAAATTTGGTTAAAAAATTTTTTATAAAAAATGTTCATTTTTTTAGAATTAGAAATGATTTAAGGCTTAATTATATGTTAAAAATAATGAAAATCAAATAATATATCTAGAAATATTTAAATGTTAAAGTTATCGTGAGTTTAAACTTCAAATTTCACTAACGCCTAAAACATTGCGTGGTTAGGCGAGTGGCTGGGTGCAAAAAGAGCGTATAAATTAGTTTTGAAAAACATTATTATTAAATACTTAATTGCAACTTTCTCTTAATCTTAAAATTGCATTTGATAGCTTAATAAATGACTAATTAATTAAAAAGATGTTTATTTGATTTGAATGTACAGTTTTTTGGGCAATTAAAGTTTACATCTTTAACTAGAAATATCTCCGTTCATCGTTTTTTATTATACGCCCTTCTTGCACCCAACGCTTCAATTTAAATAATTAAAAATTTTTTAAACCTTCTTAAATATTAATTTCACTAAAAAAATTTAAATAATTTTTGCAAACTTCCTGGTAACTTCCAGGAAGTTTCCAAGAAGTTTCTATGGGAACCTTCAGAAAGTTTCCATGGGAAGCTTCTAACCTGCGAACATTATTGTATTTCCTGGAAAGGACAACGCACAAAATGTACAGAAATTGGCTTTCGGCCAAATTGGTTGAAACTTCAGGAAGATGTTCTTTGAGATGTTCTGAACAAATTATGTATGGGTCAATTTGACCCTGAAATATATTTTTTGAGTTACAGTGGGTAAAAGTGAGGAAAATATAAAAACGTAAAGTACTCACATTTGAGATATTCTGAGGTGCTTTTGTGTAACTTTACTCATCTGATTAACTTTGAGTACCAGTGAAGTTTACTCGAAGTAAGAATGACAGTGAAGAATGCGTAAGAGTAAAATAAATTCGATTAAAGAGTGAAATAAACGTCAGAATGACTGGATACGAATGTGAGATTAGAACAATAGTGAATAAAAGAAAAATGTGATTAACTTTTAGTGTCAGTGAAGCTTATTTGTATAAAGAATGACAGTAAAGAAAGAATGAGAGTTAATTAAGTGTATAATTATGAGGTAAGAGGGAATTAAACGTCACATTGACAGAATAGTAATGAAAGATTAGGATAGAAGTTACAAAATAAGAAATCAGATGATATTTTAGTGACAGTATATAATTAAGATGTAAGAGTGTTTGATATGAATGTGAAGTGAAGTTACAGAATAAAACTTCTGTTATTGTCGTAAATAAGAAAATGTCCTTAACTGTCCTCAGTGTGTCGTGAGAATGGCTAAATCATGCCTTAAAATGCCCTTAACATGTCCCGTGCATGTCACAAATACTTTCTGAAAACATACATATGATGCATTTGAACGTCTTCAGGACAGACATAGAATTTGAATAAGACATCTTTAAGTTTGCCTTTAAAATATCTTCAGGATATCTTTTAAAAAATATATTTCTGAAGACATTGATATATTGAAAAACATTTATTAAAAATATGCTTCGTCAATAACAGATGTTCTGTTCTGTAACTTCACTTAATATTCATATCAATCTAAACTGTCTTACTATCCTGTCATTCTGACGTTTACTTCTCTCTAAAATTGCATTTATTTTACTCTTACTCATTCCTTACTGTCATTTTTACTTCGACTAAACTTCACTGATACTTAAAGTTAATCAGATGAGTAAAGTTATACAAAAGCACCTCAGAATGACTAAAATGTGAGTACTTTACGTTTTTATATTTTCCTTACTTTTACCCTCTGTAACTCGAAAAATATCCTTTTAGGGGCAAATTAACCCATACATAATTTGTTCAGAACATCTCAAAGAACATCTTCTTGAAGATTCAACCCATTTGGCCGAAAGCCAATTCCTCTACATTTTGTGCGTTGTCCTTTACAGGAAGTTACCAAAGGTAACTTCTGAAGGTTCCCACGGGAAACTTTCTGGAAATTTCTTAGAAGTTTTTGTGCTATGTGGGTGAATATAGATTTCATAAATTACAACTATGGATTTAAATAATGTTACATTTTATTAGGAGAAAGTGAAATGTAGTTACAATTTTGGTTTTGACAATTTATAAATTTTTTTATTGTTAAAATATAAGAACTGAGTTTACTTTATTCTAAATTTTTAAATTAAAACTAAGTGAGCGGTTTTACACCTATTTCACGTGAGCGACTTTACCTTAAATGTATTCCTCTGGTTTCAGAATAAATTCAATTAAATATTATTAAGTGATAAGAGTTAAATCATTTTATAGTTTAATTGTTAATAGTAAAATAAATGATCATGGGAAGGTGAAGAATTGAAAAATTCAATGTATCGTCAAAATTTCGATGTCTCTTTGGCTAAGGTTTGCCAACCTCATCAGGCTAAATTTATTTAAACAGAAGAACACTTTAACATTTATAAAGGTCTAAAAATAATATTATACACTATACTGAAAATATGTTTAAAAATATCCTACCAGATTTGTTAAAACATAAAAATTGCATTTTAACTCGTCAATATAAAAAAACAATTGCAATTAATAAAATATAACAATTTCCACATGTGTCAAAATTAAAAATTTCTTTATATGACAGGAAGACATTTCAGCACACTAGTTCAGAGTCAACTAAAATAAATTAAAAGGACCCCGCAGAAAATACATTAGTTATGGGTCCCAGTCGATTTCTGTGTAACTTTGGGGGTTTGTAGTTTTCGTAATTCTGTACAACTTTTCTCTCTTGGAAAATTGCTTAATACTGATTCGGTTCTGAGTTATAAGTTTTTGAATTCGTGAAAACAGGAAATGCGCTCACTATTGGAATTTCAGAATTAAAAAGTCTAAGAAAGTATAAATAAGGTATCATTGATAAAAAAAAATATTAGGGGAGAGGGCCCTAAGGTGGTAACCCTAAGAAAATTTTTGTATATTAGTTAGTATCTTCAAATGTTTTTGTTATTGTATATTTGTTGAGAAGACAAAGATTTTAGTAAAGTTTTGAGTCTCTTTGTAACGTAAACGTCGTAAAATTTCTGTTTTTAAATGATCGAGAAATTTTTTTCTCAGGGTATTAAAATCATCGAAATTAACCATTTTAAATTAGTAAAAATCGTTATAATTATCTTTATATATCGTACAATAATATTCCAAATTAATGTAATTAATATTGTGCTTAAAAAATTTTTTTCATTAACGTTTAAAAAATTGTGTCTTGGCCCTAAGGTGGACACTTTTTTGGCCCCAAGGTGGTCACTTTTTATTTTTTATGAAAATGTGTTTATACGCTATATTTATCAACATTTATCGCTGTAAATGTGAATTTTATCAATTTTTAAGTTTTATAATCAATAATAATGAAAAATAATTATTTTCAAAATTTTACCTGTCTAATACATACACAAAAAGTATCATTTTTGACGAAAGGACAAAGTGCAAAAAAAATATGTTATATGTTTCTGTGATCCTGAAAAACAATTCATATTAAATAAACAACTTAATAATACGTTATTTACATTTTTTTAAAACTTTTTAGTGCATTTTTGTATGGTGAGCACCTTGGGGACACTTTTTAAAAAGTCGAATTTTCAACTTTTTGTTGAAAATAACTTTTTTTTATTAATGAAATGAAAAAACTTTATGGTAGGAAGTTAGGTAATAAGATAAAGTTTCAAACGCCGTACTATTGACCTTTATATATAATTCCATTTGAAATCTACAGTCGTTCAAAAGATGGGTGACCACCTTAGGGCCCTCTCCACTATATAAAAAATCTAGGCTCGTAATACTTTCTACAAATGCAGAGTGATATCATCCCCATAAGGGTCACTACTTTTAGGAATGAAAATCAGCCCTTAATACCTATGTTCTATATTTAAGTATTACAAAACTTCATTTATGTGCTTTACTCATCTAAAATATTGTTCTAGATCATGACCTATCATAAAATATACAATTAATTGCAGAAAATAACCACATTTAATAAACAACCCTTATTCATCTTAATCAACCCCTTTACCTTAAACTTAATCTAATAAAAAGAAGTTGCTATTGTGTACGATTCCTTAAAACTATACTCCTATTCAACTTTATTATGTAACAACTAATAGCCACATTTTTAAATAAATACCCTCAAGTATCAAAATCAACCCCTATTACTTCTATTTTCTCCAATCAAAATGAACACATTAAAAACTATTTAGTTTTCGTAAAGTGGTCACTAATTCAAAATGCTATCCTTAAACTAAACTTTTGTACTTGATAAACTTTAATGGTTGAAGGGAAATATTTTTTTTATAACACAAATAACAGCTTTCTCACAAAGAATTAAAAAAATGATTGTGGAAAATAATGAATCAAAGCGTTTGGCAAAAAAAACAATCTGAGAAAAATGAACAACTTTAATATTTTTTCTTGTTTCCCATCATTTGTTTGTACTTCCTTTACACTGTTTACCACAATGCAGTATTCCTCGTTCAGTTTTTGGTAATTCTACTTTAGAATATTTAAAAACATAGGGTTTAATAATATTCATTATTTGCTGTAACTTTGCCTTGTTAAGGAATAATGCTATTATTTATTCTAGATGCCGAGTTAGGTTGAATGATTTGTTTTATCTTAGTTTTAAGACTTCCTTATATCATCGGGCTTTTAAGGATATCCCTGGAACATACCATGGATACCTTTAAGCTTTCGATGGTAAGGATAAGATGAAAAAAAAATTTTCATTATAATTATTTTATTATAATAAAAAAATATTTTTTGCTTTTATCGTAAAATTAATATTATAATATTATGTAAGTGGTAAGGACAATGATATTATTATTCAATCGTTACTCAAGCGATAAGAAGTATCCATTTTGATTACAATAAATGGAATTTAAGGAACTCAATAAAGCAAAATTTTGTTTTATTCTACGGTCTTATACGTGTGTTCATTTTGATTGGAGAAAATAGAAGTAATAGGGGTTGATTTTGATACTTGAGGGTATTTATTTAAAAATGTGGCTATTAGTTGTTACATAATAAAGTTGAATAGGAGTATAGTTTTAAGGAATCGTACACAATAGCAACTTCTTTTTATTAGATTAAGTTTAAGGTAAAGGGGTTGATTAAGATGAATAAGTGTTGTTTATTAAATGTGGTTATTTTCTGCAATTAATTGTATATTTTGTGATAGGTCATGATCTAGAACAATATTTTAGATGAGTAAAGAACATAAATGAAGTTTTGTAATACATACATATAGCACATAGGTATTAAGGGCTGATTTTCATTTCTGAAAATAGTGACCCTTATGGGGATGTTATCACTCTGCATTTGTAGAAAGTATTACGAGCCTACATTTTATATATAATATATTTTTTTTATCAAAGATACCTTATTTATACCTTCTTAGACTTTTCAATTCTGAAATTCCAATAGTGAGCGCATTTACTGTTTTGACGAATTCAAAAACCTATAACTCAGAACCGAATCAATTTTAAGCAATTTTCCAAGAGAGAAAAGTTGTTCAGAATTACGAAAACTACAAACCCCTAAAGTTACACAGAAATCGACTGGGACCCAAAACTAATGTATTTTCTTCGGGGTCCTTTGCTATTTTAAGAAATTCAAGAGAATCAAGATAAAGAAAAAGTCAATGAACTTAATGTAAACACAGTTTTATCATAGAGGGGTCAAGTTGTGTTATTGTCATGTCATAGACAAGAGTCTAAACGTCTGAGAAGAGGAAAAAAAGTTCTGTTTAGAGTGAAAGTATCTTTCTTTCTATTAATAATGGAATGATTTGTTTTTATATGGATCATTTCAGGTATTCGTCTATAAAATTTGGTTCATTGTCCAAAATTTTGTCATTTTCCCAATCAAAGTCATGATTACAATTGATTCGATGGCGTTAAACTACAGAGTTATCATTTACTTTTTTATGTTCATTTATGCGAGTTATCAATGACCGTTTTGTTTTATCTATTGCAACGATATTTACTTTTACTTACGGGTTTTACCCATTAATCGTTACAAAAATGGCAACTATCGGTGTCCCGATTACCGAATCATAAACTCCACACTTCGAATTTATAATACACCACCGATGACCCGTTTTAGGGAACTTCCCCGGCGCCAGGTAGGTGAACTACCCGGATCACGATAGCAGAAACAAAACAGGAACTTTTCCGGATTAGCTCAAAACCGAGCTCATTATTTTATTCAAATCGAAGTTAACTTTAAGTGACGAAATTCTATCAGGCGTGAATACCGCACACAGGAGAGAGAGAGAGAGACAGACACAATGAATTTACACTCAATTAACAAATTTGACTAGAGAGAATTTAATTAATTAATCGAATTAATGTTACTTAATTTTTCCATACTATAATTCTATTTATCAAAGAATGAGAACTTCCACACGCCGGTCTATGTACTTGACAACCGAAAATGGCGGCGTCGTATCGGCTTGCCATGCAGTCCTTGGTCTCCAGGCTATTTCTCGGTCACACCGTACACCGGTGATATTCCCAAGATAACGAGGAGATGAGTCCTGAGCACTAACCTCTGATCCGTTCCAGGCGGGCACGGAAATCCATCTTTTTCACTCTTTCTCTGGTAGAAATTATCGACCGCGGTGATACCGTATATGACAATCGGCAGCCAGGCACGAACTGTCGAAATTAGGTAAATTGGCATCCTGCTTCGGTCCCGTATATAGGTCATGCGCACCATGGGTTCGTCCCAGCAGCATGATTACAGGCCCAACATCTATGACAGGTGGTTGCCAGTTGACAGTAGATTTGTGCCGATTAGTATACATTGTTGACACATTTTCGGTCGGTTGATAATTAAATAACAATAAATAAATTGATGTTTTATAATCAACAATAACGTGTGGAATTCTCTTGAGATAAACAATATATTTTGTACAACTCAATATTTCTGTGTTATATCGATTCTATACAATTCAAAGATATAATCTTAAAGTAAAAATGTTGAGTTCGATTCTGGCTACCGTATTTAATTTATAATAATTATTCAAGAATAGATTGAATGAGTTTCGGCGAGAACGTAATTCGGTTTTTATAACGTGAATATTTAAAATTAACGTTACACTATATATGTTGCAGGACAATCTTTACAATCAAACTTGTATACAACATTTGTTCTGTCCCATTTTTTAGACGCATCTTTACCAAGTCTAATTAAAGAATTGGAGTTTTTATTAATAAGTGGAATCGCAGTACAATGAAACTCCTTGAGAATATTTGCCAATTAAAGAAACTTTTTTCATTGAACGGTAAACAAACCTTCGGGATTTGACTGTAAATACTAATTTTATTTGGATTATTATTATTATTGTTATTAACATGAGAAAATTTTATATGGTTTGTACTTATTTATATATGTTTATCAATAAAATCCAAAGGATAGTTATTGTTTTTTAAGATGGATATTATCTTCTTTAAGTTATCAAAATGAAACTCTTTGTTGGACAATGAGATCGTTTTATCAATTAGATTGTATACAATATTCTTATTTTGTTGGATTGGATGATCTGAAAAATAATTAATGAGTCTATCCGATGAAGTCGGCTTTTGATACCAATTTGTGACAATTTTGTTGTTTTTTCTAGTAAGTTTTAAGTCAAGAAAATTAATTGAGTTATCCTTTTCTTTCTTAACTGTAAATTATAATTTTTGATTGTATGCATTAAAAGTATTGATGACTAAGTTGACATGTTCTTTTTTACAGCTAATATTGTGTCATCAACATATCTAAAATAAAACATATCTAAAACTGTATTTACATTCAGAACTAGTGTGCTGAACTGTCTTCCTTTCATATAAAGAAATTTTTTATTTTGACACATGTGGTAATTGTTATATTTTTTAAAATGAATTTGTTTTTCTATATTGACAAGTTAAAACGCGATTTTTATGTTTTAACGAATCTGGTAGGATATTCTTAAACATATTTTCAGTATAGTGTATAATATTATTTTTAGACCTTTATAAATGTTGAAGTCTTCTTCTGTTTAAATAAATTTAGCCTGATGAGGTTGGCAAACCTTAGCCAACGAAACGTCGCAATTTTGACGATGCATTGAATTTTTCAATTTTTCACCTTCCCATGATCATTTATTTTACTACTAACAATTAATTAAATCTTCTTGACATAAGACAAAACTTTATATTTTCGAAAAAGGAGTTTCAATAGAATAAAAAACTCAGCCAAATAAATTTAGACTCAAAAATAATTAATATCAAAAAAATGTAAAGAACGTTTTTTTCTGACTCATTTAAAAACATTTGATCGCTTGATTTTACATTTTTTTTAATTAAACCCACTATTTTATTTTAAAAGAATGCAAAATTTGAATAATTAAAAAAATTTAAAATCTTTTTTAATATTAATTTCACTAAAAAAATATTTAATAATTTTTGGAAACATTATTGTATTTTCTGAAAATTTCCAGGAAGTTACCAAATGTAACTTCCGAAGGTTCGCACGGGACGCCGTGGGAAACCGTTTTTATGCTATGTGGGTTATAGAGCATGACAATACGCATCTTTTTTCTTTAGATTTATTTTAAACAAATCTAATTTCCCAAATAAGTACCTAAATATGTTCTTATTAGAAAGTGAGAATATTGTTAATTACAACGGATAATATAAATATTTTTATTTAACAAAAGTAATTTAATTATAATAATTATATAATGAGTAATATGAGTCAGGCTCCATAAACTGGCCTCCTGTTTCACCAACATTCTTAAAAATGAAAACTAATTATATTTTTTTGCAGCTATTATGGTACATATCACAAAGAGAAATTTCTGTTAATATTTACCGTGCTGTCACCGTAAACTGTGTTCAAGGTACATTCTGGCAGTTTTTACCCTGCTGCCTCTATAATTTTGCATTGCAGATTGTAGAGGCAGCTCGGTAAAAACTGCCATAATGCACTTTGAACACAGTTTCAGGTGGCAGCACGGTAAATATTAACAGAAATTTCTCTCCGTGTAATGATATCCTAAGAGAATTTAAAAAAAAATTTTAGTTGAAAAAGTTATAAACAATTAAAGTTTTATGCACCATTTTTCAAAAAAATTCGCAGATTTTAGAGATTATTTTTAAAAATTATTTCAAGACCAGGTTTTAATTGACAAATATATGTACTTTTAAGAAATTTTTTTTAAATTGGAAAAAAATGTTTAATGCAAAATTCGGTAATTTTTTTATAAACAAATGCAGTTATTTTAGTGTTCTAAATCGAAAAATGAAAATTTTTTTTTACATTATTAATCCTCAAACTCTCAAGAAGAAGTACGTTAAAAAAATTTTGGTATTCTCTAATTTTGAGCAAATGGCAAAAGTTTTTGTTGCTCGCTGCGCCTTTCTAGTCCCTGCGCCCACATAGCACAAAAACTTCCAGAAAACTTACAGGAAGCTTCCCGTGGGAAGTTTCCCACAGAAACTTCCTGGTAATTTCCTGAAAGCTTCTCATAGAAACTTCCTGAATGTTACCAGGAAGTAATTTGTTTAATAATTATACGCAATTCTATTTGTTATTTTTTAAAGTCTAACTTTTTATTCACTTGTCTCCGTGGACTTTTAACATTATCAGGGTGGCGAGTGAAAACGGTTTTTGAAATTCCCTGTCTTTTCCCTGACTTTTCCCTGTCCAAAAACAAAATTCCCTGTCTTATAAACCTATACGGGGCAATCTCCGTGAAATTTTCACTCAACATTTTTTTTTTAATTAAAACAATTTTTTTCGAATTCTATATGAAAAATAAGTAAATACCTGTATTTTAATTTTTTTATTTGATCAAAATTACAGAAGTTGTGATTTTTTAAAATTTAACGTCTTCAGAAGTAGATGAATTTTGAAACACTCTTTTCTCTGTTATATAAAAAAAGAAAAAAAATAACACAATATATGTAAAAAATTTGTTTTTTCTTGAATATTTCAAATATGTAATAAAAAAATAACGTTTACAAAGCGAAAATATTAAATAAATTAAATTTACGTTTAAGAAATGACTTTTCTCAAAACCAAAGTAATCGATTTTCGTTATTTCTTTCATTACAATTACTGATAAAATAAAGAAATTTTTCCCTCTTATGTCAAAATGATGTTCTTAAGGGATAAAATGATATTTAAAATTATGTCAGTCGTTGCACAGAGTTTTATTCTACTTTTACACTTGTTAAAAAATTAACCTTTAATAACAAAACGAAACAAATGCCTTACTAATGGAATGAAGTTATGAAGTGGTTTAATTTCTCAATTTCTTTCACTAAACTCTGTGCAACGACTGATATAATTTTAAATATAATTTTATCCCTTAAGAACACCACTTTGACATAAGAGGGAAAAATTTCTTTATTTATCAGTGATTGTAATGAAAGAAAAATAACGAAAATCGATTACTTCGGTTTTGAGAAAAGTCATTTCTTGGACGTAATTTTAATTTATTTCATATTTTCGCTTTGTAAACGTTATATTTTTATTACATCTTTGAAATATTCAAGAAAATACAAATTTTTTACATATATTATGTTATTTTTTATCTTTTTTTTTATATAACAGAGAAAAGATTGTTTCAAAATTCATCTGCTTTTGAAGACAAAAAAATCACAACTCACATTTTTTCATAGCTTTAAATTTAGGTATTTATTTATTTTTCATATAGAATTCGATAAAAATTGTTTTAATTAGAAATATTTTTTTAGTGAAAATGTCACGGAGAATGCCCCATACATATCCATTAGTCATAAAAGCAATTATTGTTTTCGTAGAAAATAAAGTTTAAAATCAATTTTTTTAAGCAGATTATTTGTGTCCTATTGTGCATTAGACTTTATTGACATTTTTAAGTGTATAACTAAGAATATTTACACTTCCTACAGCTTTTCCCTAACTTCAGGTTGAATTCCCTGTCATTTCCCTGACTTTTCCAGATTTTTCAAATTCCCTGTCTATTCCCGGTTTTCCCGGTTTTCCAGGTCGCTCGCCACCCTGATTATCTAAATAAAAAAGTAAACGAAAAAAAAAATTTTATGAAAAGGAAGAAAACTTAACTATTTGGTAATTAACATTGTTTATAACAATTTAAAAAAGTTATGTTTTGATCAAAAAGGATATATATATATATATATATTCTTTAAATGAACTAAAAATAAAAATAAAATGTGAAAAAAACATTTCTTAGTGTAAAGCAATCAAAGTTAACTATTTGTTAAATACACTGAAAAAAAGTGCTGTTGAATGAAATAGCTTCATGCTATTGAATTTTCCGTTATTGATTCAATGACACATTTATTGATCGAACAGCATATTGCTTAAAACGAAAAAATCAGACAGAGAAGCAGGCGCAATGCGCCTACATCATAGGGTTTCTTGGCCTAAAATGACAAAAATGATGATAATGATAATGAATGAATAAAAAAAAATAATAATAATTTATTTAGAAATTGTTTTTTTGAATTAATTGTTTAAAATTTTTAATGAAGTAATTGGTTATTTTAGTACTTTCGAGTATTTTCATGTCGCATAAAAAAACTTAGGACTTAAGACCTTTTTATACCAAAGTTAAGTCTTAAGTCTTAGGACTTAAGACCTTCTTATACCAAAGTCTCGCTATAAGACTTAAGACTTAGGACTTAAGAACTTCTTATACCGAAGTCTCGCTATAAGACTTAAAACTTAAGACTTATTACATAAGACTTAAGACGTAAAAACTACGGGCGGACACCGAAGTCTCGCTATAAGGGTTTTGGCCCTTGGTCATGAAACCCTAACAATGAAACTGTTTAAATTAAAAGTACGGTACTGTTAAATTAATAATATTCTACAAATTGTTTCTATAGTTCATCTACATATAGCAACAGAATAATTTATTGTTTCTTTGACATTATTCGATTGAAGTATCTAATAGATAAATTTGAAGAAAATTCGTGTAAATTTATATTAAATGAAAAGTTGATTGCTTCAAAGAAGCGGCTCTTGAAAATTAAAGCATATGCTTTCGTTTCAATGAGTGGTGCTATAGCGGACTGCCTATAGCATATGCTATAAAAATAAGGACACTATGTATTTGAGACATTGACAGGTGCTAAATTTATTGAAATACTTAACCGCACATATTTATATGTTTATTAAACCAGTCGTTTTTGAAATTCTTATATAAAAAAGTATTATTTAAATTGTTTTAAAGGATTAATGACTAGTTAAATATAAATTCCGTATATAAATTCCCTTATAAACGAGAAAAATCTCGCGCACGGTATTTAACCACAAAGTAACTGCTCAATGTAAGAAGCGAATGTATTACATTGCAGCGCGGCGGTTCTCGTCTATCACGAAAGTTAAGCAGCTTTGGTCGCGGTTACTACATGGATGGGTGACCGATTGGGAACAGAGTATTTTTCAGACTCAAAAAAATATAAAGTGTGTTTGAATGTGTATGTGTGTGTTTATCGTTGGAAAAAATGAAAAAATATGTATATAAGAAGTGTTGTGTTAAAGGTGTGAGAATTAATTATAGTATATAAAAAATATATGTGAACAAAAATGTCCTTCTTTCAATTTATCGTTGGTATATCTTTAACCATATTAAGGAATTGACTTAACAGTATGGTGTTATTCAATCGATAGCAACAACTAAAAAATTAAAAGTACAAATTTTTAAATCATAAAAATGATATTTTTAAACTTAAAAACTATAGTCATTGACTCGAAAGCATATACTGTTAAATTAAAAAATTTTGAACGTTGATTCAAAAAGATTACCTTCAAATTAACATAGTATGCTGTCAATTTAAGAAATATGCTTTTGTTTCAATGAAAGTGATACTATCAAATCATTAGAATCGGTGCTTTCAAAACAACAGCATATACGTTTGGCAGCCCATTATGTCATTATTAAATGAATCAAACTCATATGTCTTTGATTCAACAGCATTTTTTTCACCATGTAATGTTTATATCAATTGTAATAAATTATCTTACGGTTCATAATTATCTGCTGCTCATATTGCGCTACTTCGAACTGGTTTTGATCATGTCTAGCAACGAAATAAGAAAATAAACGTTCTCTTTTAAAAAATTGTATTAATTTATTAACTTTAATTAAAAACAAAAATTATAAACAATTAAAAAATTAAAAATCGACCTCTAGGGATGTCTTAATAATTTATTCCCTTTAAATTTAAAACAAAGAACATTCAAATCGGTTAAAAATTGTGGGCTGTAGACATTTTTAAACAATGAATTGTAAAAAAATTCCATTGCATGCAGTGCGACGTGGCAGGGTTCGCGCAGGGAATAGAAAGGCGCAGCGAGCAACAAAAACTTTTGCCATTTGCTCAAAATTAGAGAATACCAAAATTTTTTTAACGTACTTCTTCTTGAAAGTTTGAGGATTAATAATGTAAAAAAAATTTCATTTTTCGATTTGGAACACTAAAATAACTGCATTTGTTTATAAAAAAATTACCGAATTTTGCATAAAACATTTTTTTCCAATTTATCACAAATATCTTAAATGTATATGTAACGTGCCGCGACAAAAGGGACCTTAGCTCCCAATAGTGAATTTTGCAGGAAAGGCGATTGAAGTAGAGCGTCTCTGATTGGTCGAGACGTTCCACTAGAATTCAGCCCCACTACTCACTACACATTGATATTTGTCCGCGTTACACGAAGCGCTGGAATTGTATGTATATGACCAGTGTACTTGTATTGGAAAGTAGAATGGGTGTTTTTCTGAACTACCACGCGTAAACACTCAACAAGCTCATTTTTAAACATTAATAACAAAGAAATCTATAAGTAAAAAGTATTTTTGACGCTTGTGCGTGAAAGAGCACCTCAATAAATATTGACAGATATACATAACTCGAAATTAATTTTTTCGGACCTAAGGTCCCTTTTGTCGCGGCACGTCACATATTTATATTTGTCAATTAAAACCTGGTCTTGAAATAATTCTTAAAAATAATCTCTAATATCTGCGAATTTTTTTGAAAAATGGTGCATAAAGCTTTAATTATTTATAACTTTTTTAATTAAAACTTTTTTTAATTCTCTTAGGATATCATTACACAGAGAGAAATTTCTGTTAATATTTACCGTGCTGCCACCTGAAACTGTGTTCAAAGTGCATTATGGCAGTTTTAACCGTGCTACCTCTACAATCTGTAATGCAAAATTATAGAGGCAGCAGGGTAAAAACTGCCAAAATGTACCTTGAACACAGTTTATGGTGGCAGCACGGTAAATATTAACAGAAATTTCTCTCCGTGATATGTACCATAATAGCTGCAAAAAAATATAATTAGTTTTCATTTTTAAGAATGTTGGTGAAACAGGGGTCCAGTTCATGGAACCTGACTCATATATTCATTTCATAAATAATTTATTATAATTATTATTATTATTATGTAAAATTATAAATAATTTAATTGTATTTACTTCTAATTGTACTCTCTAAATTTAAATTAGTAAAAATATTTATTAATTTAAATTATTAATTGACCTTTTGTTTTTAAATTACTAAATTTTACTAATAAATTAATTACTAACTATTTATATAAATACAAATAATAAATAATAACGTAAAATAAATACAAAAATACTATTTATTAGTATTAAAGTATACTAATATGCAATATATTAATGCGTTAATTCCTAATGTCGATGACGCTGTCAGTACATTTTATGATTATGTTTATGCTGCGTTTGATTTGTTCATTGTTACAGTTCGAATTGTTAAAAGCACTTATCCGAAATGGTTTAATAATGACTTAAAAAGATTAACGTTCTTAAAAAAACACTACCATTTATTATACAAAAAATCAAATAGCATAATATTTTATAATTATATTTCTAAACTCAGAGCTGATTGTAAAAAATTATCTAGAATATGTTATAATACTTACATTAAAAAGCCGAGAATTCTTTAATAAACAATCCCAAGGCATTTTCGAATTATTCTAATTCTTTTAAAAAACATGAAAGAATTCCTAGTTTAATGAATTTTTTAGATGACAGTGCTGATAACAATAAGGATATTGCTGATTTGTTTGCTCATTATTTTTGTTCTGTCTACGATGTTACAGGTGTGGTCGACTCTCAATCCCTCACTCTTGAAACTAATAATACCTCAAACATTGACATCTTTTTAATTGATAGACAAATTATTTTTTGCCAATTAAAAAACTTAAACATAAATAAAGGTGCAGGATCTGATGGGATTCCTCCTGGTCTGTTGAAGTCATGTTGCTCTACATTTGTTGTACCATTGCATATACTATTTAATAAGTCCATTTCATGTGGAATTTTTCCGTCAGATTGGAATTATTATTCCGGTATATAAAAATGAAGATAAGCACGACATTATTAATTACCGTCCGATATCATTGATTAATACTATTGCGAAATTTTTTGAAAAGGTTATTGGGAGTGTTATTTATAGACAAATTGCAGACTTGTTAATTCCTGAGCAGCATGGCTTTACTAGAGGAAGATTTAAAGTTATATAAAGTTATTAATACCACTCAAGACTGTTTAGATTTGCAATCAGATATTGAACGCTTATATACTTGGTCCAATAAAAATAAGCTTCCAATTAATGTTAATAAATGTAGTGTTATTTCTTTTAAAAGACAAAAATTATCGTCTCTAATTACGTATAATTAAAATCTTGATGACACAATAGTTCCAAGGATCTCCGGGGTTCGTGATCTTGGTGTCACTTTTGATACTAAATTGAATTTTAGTGATCACATTGATAATGTTGTGCGCAGTGCTAAAACTGCTCTTGGCTATATCACTTGTAACGCAATTAGCTTTAAGCATTTACAAGTGCTTAAGGTTTTGTATTTCGCCAATGTGAGATCTATTATGGAGTATTTGACTATAATATAGAAACCATACTTTGATGTAGACATTATGAGAATTGAAAGAGTGCAGAATGCTTTTTTACGTTTTGCAGCAAGGCAAACTGGAACTTATTATGATTTTTATTCACACGACTATGAAGGTTAGATTTTTATATACTGATTTAATGTGTTTGTACAAAATTATTAATGGATTCATCTACTGTCCTGAAATTTTGTTGCGTATAGATTTTTTGTTCCCACAAGACAATTGCGAAGTTCTCCCTTGTTTCATGTCAATACTTCTAGCTCAGAATTTGCGGAAAATTGTTTGTATGCTAGGATTTTTCGAGAAGCGAACTCAGTATCCAATAGATTGGATTTTTTCACACTCAATTGAAAGATTCTCAGCTGAACTACGTGCTTTGCTCTACAGTAGCAGTAATTCAAGTGATTAAGGGCTTTTATGTATAGTTATGATTGTTTAAACTGTTTTACTGTTTATATATGATTTTGTCAAATTTTCTTTTCATTATTATTTTTTTAAATTAATTTAAGTCCTTTGTACTAAAGGGTTTTTTGTAGCCCTTTTACACATGTAAATAATAAATAAATATATAAAAAAATTTGTAAAATTTGAATTAAAAATAAATTTTAATTTTTGGGAGGTAAAGGTACGATTTTTTTAAATGAAAGATAAGGTATTTTCCTAAAAGAACATATATATGAAAAGTGGGACTAGAATGTTTAAACAGTGAAAAAAGAGGTTTCTACTCACCGGAGCGCTCTAAAACCCGGTTTTTAGCTCTGTTTAGGAGAAAATTTATTTTTTCAATGTTTAAACATTCAATTCGCACTTTTTCATATCCCTGACGCGGTGAAAGGGACCTTACGTCTAAAAAAATTAATTTTGAGTTATTGATACCATTCTTTCCAGATTTTTTCAATCGATATAATGGCATTAATAACTAAAAATTAATTTTTTTGGGCGTAAGGTCCCTTTCACCGCGTCAGGGCATATATATATATATGTCCTTTTAGGAAAATACCTCATCTTTCGTTTAAAAAAATCATACCTTTACCTCTTAAAAGGCTTCGTCCATAAATTACGTCACACGTTTTCAGCCCATTTTTGACCCCCTCCCCCCCTTTGTCACACTATGTAATATCGAAAGGAATTACGTCACGATTCGTAAACCCCCCTTTTAATAAATTTTTCCAAAATGAATCTCTGTCAATATATAAATTTACATAAATAAAGTGGATTACTTCCGAATAAGGGGGACCTTATAATATATAATATATATCCTTTGTTTTTAACGAATTATACGCAAAAAAAAACTACAATTTATGGTTTTCTATGGTTTTCACCATGAACATCAAATTTGCGCCAATTTTCATTATCATTTTCATAATTAGCGCATCAAAATACGTTAGTATACCAACTTTTATTAAAATCGGAGATCCCCCTTATTTGGAAGTACACCCAATAAAGTTACTTATATAGGGGAGTGCTGTCAGGGTTGGACATAGTTTTGAATTTTCTTCATAACTTCCTCTGCAGTGCAAATTTCACGTTTTCGCGCATATTGTTGGAAAGATTAACTCAAATGCAATGTTTTTGCTGTACATTGCAAAAAAATTTGGCCAAAAGTTTCAAAGTTATAAGCAATTTAAAAGAAAAAATAATTTTGTAAGGGTTGAACATGGGTGTAAGGGTTGAGCCACTGTAGAAAATCAATGAAATATTTAGGTAAATGGTTAAAAAAGTCCTTAAAATATTAGAATGACACTTGAAAATGAGGAAAGGAACCATGAAATTAAAATAAAATCCCATATTGTGCTTTTTTGCATAACATTAGATATTTTATTTTTTAAGAATGAAAGAAAAAATTTTTAAATTAAAACGATAAAAAAAGATTATCGAAAAAAATTTTTTCCTCTTTTTCGTTAGAAACAAAGTTTTGACACCTCCTTAAGTCAAAAAATGAATTTCTGTTGCAAGTACGCTTCGTAATTGCAATATTTTAGGTGGTTCAACCCTTACGACACCGCCTGGCTCAACGCTAACTCACGCGTTGTTTGCGACATACCACACAGAAAGAAACGCGTCACATAAAACCCCTAAATTTCTTTTCACATTTTCGTATAACATCTTAATAAACAATTTCAATAAATTTACTTTGTCTTTGGCATATTTCTTATACATTTACTCCATTTTTTTTGACACCACAAAAAAGTTTCTGTTGAGCGTATAACAATGACTCGTATACTTGACTGAAACTTATGTGAAAAGTTGACTGGCATTAGTAGCAAGAATTTAAGTACAAAAACAGATGGCGCTAGTGTGATAGTACAAAAGTAAACGCGATGGCTCAACCCTAACACCTGTCCAACCCTAACAGCACTCCCCTAATTAGTACATTTTTTAATATTTTAAAAACAAGAAATATATTTGATATTTTTATTTATTACAATTTTCTTATTATAATAAATAGAGTATAAAGTGTAACATAACAAATTAAAAGGTCCCCACCCCCCCTTTGTCAAAAGGAGGGGTGACATAATTTATGGGCGAAGCCAAAATTAAAATTTATTTTTAATTTTGATTTTTTTGGGTGAAATTTTTTTTAATGCTTATTTTAAATCGAAAGAGTATAAAAGAACCTTTCCAAAATGTACTTTGCCAAATTTTTATGTTTAATAGTTTAAGAGTAAAAAATTATCGAAATAAGCATTGTACTAAAAACCCCAAAAATTTAACCCCCTCCCCCTCCGAAAATATTGGACTAGGTAAGAAAATATTTTTACGAAAAATTACTATCTATTAGTACTACAAAAGCCCCAAGTTTTGCTACGATTAGAGAAAATTTTTTTTATACGTACATGCAAAACTATCGTTTGGCAACCACTGGCAGCACTCCAAAATGGCCGATTCCCTACAGTCCGACCAACCGATGCGTAAAACATTTTACTCACAGTGTAGCGGTGGGCAAAATATTTTGCGCAGCGTTTGTTTGCACTGTAAGGCGATCGGACATGTTGAACTACTGCAAGTGCTTACCAAACGAGGTTATGCCTGCACTTATAAAGAAAAATATTGTTCGATACACGGTGCCGCGTGAGCGAATGCCCATTTGGCACCTTGTATCGAAATATACTATTCTTCACTTGGATCACTCGACATGGAATGCCTCATATACATTAAACTGATACTACATATTTAAATAGTTATTCATAAAATACTTACCCGGAATAGCGAACAGACACTTTAAACTGTTCTTTGCATGCGATTTTTTGGAAATTTAATTTATTTATTGACAATTATTCCACTTTTTAATTGTAATCTTTCGTTACTGTGGGTCAACGTTCATTTATATACCACCACCCTGACATTTTCTTATCGCGACACACATTTTGCATGTGTGAGTGGCGACCGAGGCGCACACATCCCAGGGGCTACGAACTATTCTGTATATCTGCTGATTGCATTATAGCTTGACAGCCCTGATTAAAAAATAATAAAAAATAATTATCTTTCAGAACACATCAAAAAGACAAAAGCATGCACAGAAGTCTAACTTCAAAGGTGGACAGACTGAACAGAATACGATGATTATTATTACACAGGCACACAAAAAAGTGGTCTGTTTATTGAACCAGTCATACATACCTTATAGTATTTTTGCCCGATGAAAATAAATCTAAAGTCAGAATTGCCCCATCACCCTCTGTTTTTTAATCAAGAAAACTACCCTCAACTTCAAAGTTTAAAGTAAAAAAATTAAATAACAGATTTCTCTTTAGAACAAAACAATAAATTTATCTACTTCTGCTACAACTCAGAAACAATGTGAACATTGCTTAATCACCCCTTTTTTAAATCGAAAAACTACCCCTAAAATGTAAAAATTCAAACTTTATAAAATTAAAGGTAAAAACCCACATTGTTTTTCAAAAGAACAAAATAAATTTATGTACTTCTCTTTCCACATTTCAAAAGCAATGTCAAAATTACTTTATTACTCACTATGTTTTTAAATTGCAAAAACGACCCCTAATACGTTGAAATTCAAAATGTATAATAAAAACAATGAAAAACCACATTGTATTTTAAAATAGAACAATAAATTTATGTACTTTATTAAATTTAAACATTTTTATTAATTATGTAACTCACTAAATAAAAAAACTTTTTAAATGTAAGAAGAGAAAAAATTAGAATTTAAATTGTTAAATTAGAAAAATTTATAAATAATAACAAACAATTCACACTTAAAGTTAATTAATTATTATCGAATTCAACTTTTTTTAATAACGAAATTTTATTTTGATTGATTTGCTTACATTCTATGATTAACTGCTTTTGTATTTTCGTTCTTTTATTTTTATTCTATTTTTTTGTATTGCAGGTTGCTGTCAATCCTGAATTTAAAGTAGGTGAAATGTCCTTCGACAATAATGCCGCTGTTTGCCAACTTCTCTACACCGAAACCTATGCTTCCGTTCACAGTTGCGTCATGGCTCGACCATAGAATTTATATCTATATAATATGTAATTAATGAAAGTTTACAAATTTTACTAATTAAATTATTTCAGTTCATTATAATGTTGCACTAAAACAAGTATACGAGAGGCTTTCTTTTGACAATAAAAGTATATGAAAAATGATCTATTTGTAAAAATATTGATTACAATATAAATTCTACTATTTTTAGATTTTAGCAACGAAAAGCTAATTTTTCTGTTTTTTTAGAATTTTGATTACTTTAAATATACTAATACTAGAAGTCAAAAAACCATTCTCAAAAATTATAATCAAACTTTTTAAACCATTTAATTATTTCCAATATCTTCTTAATAATTTCCTTTTGCATTAACGGTCCTTGTAATAGATCCGCTCCAATATAAAATTTGAGTAGTACATGTAAAAAATCTAGGCCATAATTTTTAAAAATTTTCTCTAAATATTCTAAAACCGTTTTTTCTGATAAGGTAAGTGAAATTTTGTTATCGTCTTCTTAAGCGTGAGAATAAAGAGGAGTAATGTCTAAAAATGAACCAGGTTAAGAG
The DNA here is from genome assembly GCA_032872475.1 of Leptopilina myrica (nomen nudum). Taxonomy (NCBI): domain Eukaryota; kingdom Metazoa; phylum Arthropoda; class Insecta; order Hymenoptera; family Figitidae; genus Leptopilina; species Leptopilina myrica (nomen nudum). The sequence goes on from CM065460.1 coordinate 10,926,232, forward strand.
CTTGAGCATAACGTTTTTTGAAAATTTTCATTCTTTCAACGTTGAGCATTTTTGTTTTTTAAAAAGTTATTTCCAATTCTTTCCAAATCAATACTGCATCAACAATCTTGCAAAAAATTAATTGTATTTTATCCAGAGCATTCACTATAAGCTTTAAAATGCTTTGTAGAACTGCGGAGTTTTGCTTAATTCCCATGTTAAAAACAATTTTCTTAATATCATTACCTTTGTCATTTGGAAATCTTTTACATATATTTGCAATTGTTGCCCAATTGTCTAAATAATTTTGTAAACAATCGTGCATTGTATTTCATCGAATTTCGAGTGGAATTGATAAATTTCTACTGTCTTCGGATTTCATTTCTTAAAATTTAGCACGAGCTAAATATAATATATATATATATATATATATATATAATAAACAGATCATTATATTCTTCATTGCTTTCATATTTGCGGCACCATCTGTAATGATACTACCAACCACACATAAAAATTTAGCTTGGACTTTCCGTATTGTATTTAAAATTAATTCAGCTAAATAATCACCCGTGTGTGAATTTTTCCTGAGGTAATAATCGTTCCTGAGGTAATTTCGTTACAAGGTAAAAATCACCTTTTAACGTGGTAACGCAAGCACAAACCATTGGTGCATTATGAACTTCAGACCATCCATCAAAAGACAAACAGACAATTGCGACTTTTAAAGTTTCAGCACAATTTTTTTATCTCCTTGTCGTGTATATTATTTAATAAAACAACAACTTATCATAAACAATCATAATAACAATACCTAAATAATTGAACTTCAAAAGCGAACCAAGTAAACAATAAATAATGAACAATTTATAAACAAAGAAAATTTATTAACAAACAAAAAAATTAATTATTAAAATTTAGCCAAAGTCTTTATACCCAATACAATTGGAAGGAAGGAGAGAGGGATATTTTATAAGTTTCTCAACTCAACTAATTTGTTATAAGAAAATTAGAGAATTAACAAACAAATAAGATTTTAAGGAAACAAGACCATTGAATCCTCAAAATTTAGAACACCAAAATTATTAACAAAACAAGTACCTAGATTACAAAGAAACAAGACCATTGGTTCTCTAGTAATCGTCTCTTAAAACGAACCAAATTTAAAATGAACTTTAGTCAAACCACAAACCAAAAACAAGTGCTTGAATTAGAGAGAAATAAGACCATTATTCTCTACTAATCGTCGCTTCAAATAAACAAAATTAAAATTGACCAAATTCCAAAACAAGAGCAAAAGGGGTTTTGAGTTGAGAAACGAATTAAATATAAAGAGTTTTGCCGGTTAGCCAGGACCAAAAGGTCAAAGGAAGCGTCGAGGGTCGAAGAAATTATACTCAGAAATTTTAAATAAAAGTAGTAAATATATTTTATACAAAACGTTAAAATTACACAAACGAGGGTAACAAATTCAAGTAATAAGGTAAAGCACAAATCACAATTTCACGTCAAATTTCCATTACGCAAATATGTAAAACAACCAAAAAAGGCACACAAATTCATAAATTAAACAAATTGTTCAGCCAAAAAAAAGGGTACCTAAAAGGGTAACGAATTTGGTAACTGGGGAAAGCTAAGGGGTAATTTCGATAATTGGATAATAATAATTTATTGTGGGGCTGGTAACTTGGGTAACTGGGAAGAATTTAGTATAAAATTTTGAGAATAAAAGGGGAAAAAGGGTAACAAAAGGCAACACGTGGTTGAATAAGAGACATTATGCTAATTTGAAATGTTTACATAAAATCCAAAATACCAATTAATCAAATTAGGAATAAAATAATTCCAACTAGATATTTATTAACCAAAAAAAAAAATTTTGTCTCTTATTCAGCCACGAGGCCGGCTGAACCAAAATTATAATTATTACATGATTCTACCGAATCTTGTAATTAACAAAAAAAAGAATTTTACAATAAAATAAAATTTAACTTACAAGCACGTAGAATAATTCAACACAGGAATTATCAAGGCCGCAAAGCACACAAAAAAAAGCACAAAAGAATAAAATCTTAAAATGGAAATTCAAAATCCAAACTTTCAAAAAAAACGCGTCCGTTTAGAGTGAAGGCAGGATCGAAAAGAGAACGATGATAACGATGAGTGCCGGCTCGTACCCTGCTGGTCCTTCTTCGTTTTTCCCCACCGGTAGCCCTTGGTCAATCTTGTATTCTTACGCCGAAAAAAGGAGCGTAACCACTGGAAAAGCTATAGGCCAATTTCAACTTTAAGAACAGCTGTCGGCATCCAAATTTCGGTATCTTGACCCGTGTCTTTCTCGCCATCAACTTGTTTCAGGGAATTAGTTCCTAATTTGTAGCTACTCTGATCACAAACCAAATAAACAACCAATAATCCAATAAAATCCAAAAATACGAAAATACGAAAATCAGAGTGGGCCTTTAGCAACGATTAATTCGGGCCTGATTGACAAGAGGTTTTCACTACGAGAAAATTTGACGAGAAAATTCTCCCTTATTTGTTTTACAAATAATACTCCTGAATAATAATAAAAATTCCGGAATAATATTAAAGTTAATAAATTTCAGGGTATTATTGTTATTTATAACAATTCTCGGGTTAGGTGCAAGAAAAAGGTAACAATTTCAAAATTAATTCAAGTTAATTTGGGTGACTTAGTAGTTTCCGGTAGGTAGGGGAAAGCAAAAACGGGGGAAACATAGAGAGAGCGGCAAGTCTCGAAGAGTCATTTCTTAGGAGAAATGGGGGAAATTCTCTGTGATTCGCACGAAGAAAAGGGGAAATTGTCAACGACGAGAGGGGAACTCTGCTTGCAGGTTGACCGACGAACGTCGTTTCCAATGATTTCATCAAATTTGAAATCTTCCGTGAATACGAAAAACAATAGTTTGCAAAGGCGGACAAATTAATATTAATATTTTTAAATTAAGTTTTATAAAATAAACAAAGTCGAATTTTTAAAGCTTTGTTGTGATTATTATTATTGTTTATAAACAAAATGATTGTTTACAATTAAATTTTTAAGCAAACTTATTATGAAATTTTGTGAATATTTTTGTGAAAAATTTGCAACGTCACAAATATAAGGGCGATTCTCCGCTTAGCGCACAATTTAATGTCCCTAGTGTCTTTTAGGAAATCAGTTTTATATATTCTAATAAATTTAACGTGGATAACTTATTTCCATGGTGACAAATAAAAGTCTATAGTCATTTTTATTTAAAAGTTTATAATTTCACTTTAAAATCTGTTTTAAGGTGCCAAATCGTCATGGTCTAATCAGTCCCCACTACCATTTCATATATAAAATGTTTTTTTTAGTAAAATTACTAAACATTAATAAAAAGCATTAATAAACTCTCCTAAGTAAAATATTAAAAAATAAATGAATTAAAATTTTTTTTTGTTTTAAATGTGTTATAAGCATGAAAGTTGCATAGGGAATCACAGAATCGTCATGGTCTAATCATCACATTTTTGCAATAAAATGAATAATTATTTATATGTGCCCTGACGCGGTGAAAGGGACCTTACGTTAAAGAAAAATTGATTTTGAATTCTTGATACCATTCTATCCAGATTTTTTAAATTGATATAATGGCATTAATAACTTAGCTCCTAAAAAATTCATGTCGAATTTTAATATTACTTTCTAGATTTCGAGTTCATCTTTCATGTACAAAATTCAAAAATACTTGTTACTTGTAGATTTTTTGTTATAAATGTTCAAACATGAGCATAATTTGAACCAATCAGGAAGGCCCAGATTCTAATACTTTTCCCGTAGAATTTATATTCGATACATACCGTTGTCAACATTTTCCAGATCGGACCAATCATTTTCCACATGTTTCTTCATTTAAGCAACAAGAGGTTACATATCTTTTCCACAAGTTTTGCAAATTGCGCGAACTTTGTTTTTCGTATTTGTTTTCATAAAAGAGACCCAAATAGGGTCAAGTTTCCTCCCATTTATATTTTTGACTTAAAACAATTATTTCAAATAAATAGGTACTTTATTTATTATAAATATATGCAATTTGTTTAAAAAGATCGGTTTTCGTACACATAATACATCTACTATTTTGTTTTATATTTTCTACACAGCTGACGATGGTCGTCACCAAACGTTTGCGCTTGCGCCACTATACACTTTGATTGATTGCATTGATCAATTCTGTGAAAGAAAGGTATAACAGCATAATTGCATTTGTCATGAATTTGACATAAATTAATTTTAATGTTCTCTCACTTCTGTCAATTTAGAAAATCAACAGATTTGTTCGGTCTTTTGCATTTAGTATAATTATTTAATATATTTTCAAAATTCGTTTATAACATTTAATAAAACGCACGATATGGTATAAGTTTTGATAATTTTTCATCGGAATCATGAGTTTTATTGCACTTATGCGGTCATGCAAGTTCAGTTTGTATATGAGTCCAACTTCAGACACTTTTAATGTCACAATTTATTTTGGTTTGATTTGTCATAATAATAAGATTTGTTCACACAAACACAAATTAAACTATTAATTCGTTAGAAAAAATTATATAAGAGTTTATTTAGTTATAAAAGTTTATTTTTTTATAAAATGTTTTTAATTTATTAAAACGAGAAAAGAAATGTACTTTACTGAATTTGTCAATTTATTTTTGAAAAAGTTTCCAAAATTTTTTAGAATAGAAATAGCCTTAAATATAAGTACATAATAAAATGCACAATTTATGTTATAAAAATTTGTTCCAGTTTTATTAAAATAAATATATTTAATTTAAAGTACAAAAAATGTATTTTACTAAAAATATTACATTACAAAATTCTTATTGTTTATATTCTTGAAGGTTATTTTCAATTATGTCAATTGTTTTTTAAACTGAATGCAGTTATGTTATTATGCTGGTCTCCTTTTGTCAAAAACGCAATTATGCGATTATGTTTTCCATTATTTTCTACATTAATAACCATTTTAATGATTTTTCAGCTATTGAACTTTGAAGAGCAATATTAAATATATACAAATCTGATGTTATCTTAAATTTGATAAAAATGTCAGTTATGCTGTTATGCATTTCTTCCACAGAATTTGTTTTTGCGTTAGTAGCATTGCGTATGAGTACCAGATCTCCAATCTTTAGATTTTTCCCGACGGTAGCATAACTATTTTGGTCGCACTCAATCAAAAAAGGTTTAGCGAATTTGTTACAGTTATAAAAACTAAATGATCATCATCGATAGAACGACTTAAATTTTTAGGGTTTGAATAGACTCAGAAGTTTTGTTAATTATTATTGGCTAGAAGAAATCATGATAATTTTGCTAATCAAGAAAATCACATGAGAAATTTGGCAAATCTATTCGAGGTAACTTAACAACACGCGATGAATAAGATTATATATTTAGAGTTAAACTTTCTCAAAATGAATTTTCTGTCATATTAAGCTCATCTCTTTTTAATCTACTTATTGCATACTTTGCTCTATACAACAAAGGCGTATTGAGGGTACTCTATGCTACCTGTCCGGTGCATGTTAATTTCTCTTATATAACCAGCTGGTCAATAAAATAACCATTATTGCCAAAGGGAGATACAGGGCACTTTATTGATCTGTAAGCGGTCAATAACACAGGCACACAAAAAAAAGTTGTCTGTTTTTTGAACCAGACATACATATCTTATAGTATTTTTGCCCGCTGAAAACGAATCTAAAGTCAGAATTGCTCCATCATCCTCTGTTTTTTTTAAATCGAAAAAACTACCCCTAAAATGTAAAAATTAAAAATTATAATATTATAAGTAAAAACCACATTGTTTTTCAAAATAGAACAATAAATTTATATACTTCTCTTTCAAAAACATAAAAGCAATGTCAAAATTACTCCACCCCCCTCTGTTTTTTTAAAACCTACCCTTAAATTTATAAAATAAAAGTGTAAAGTAAAAAAAATGTAAAAACCACATTATTTTTCAAAATAGAACAATAAATTTATGTACTTCTCTTTCAACAACTCAAAAGCAATGTAAAAATTGCCCGATCACCCTCTGTTTTTTAAAAATTGAAAATCCAACCCTTAAATCTAGACACATACATGTGTATGTATTGGGTGTTGTAACGTGGATTAAAAAAAATCCACGTTTGAGATGTTTTCCCGAGAGTTCGCCAAAGCTTGAATAATAAAAGAAAGTAGAGTTTGAAATTGCACAAGACCACCAGGAACCAACTGAAATTTAATAGGGATATTTTGCTTTAAATTTTAATATTGTAATTTCTCTAATTATGTGATTTATGATTTATTGTTCGAAATAGAATTGTTTGTTTACTTAGTTTGTAGAGGTTAGGAATCAGAGACGATGTCGAGAGAGAGATTCAGGCACATCGAAGAAGACAAACAGCATAGGAGACAACAACGCAACCTCTCACAACAAAACACGATAATCGGCAGAGATGTAAGACACAATCCTGACTTAGTCACTCGGAGAAAACATCCCACTGGTTTTTCTCCGCCTGTCACAACACTGGAGCAGACGACGCCGATCTAGTGATGAGAAAATCGGAAGAGCATTTCCCAAGCAGGGAGTCATGTCCAGTTTCCGACGGCGCCAGCCAATCAGAATAGCCGTCAGAAAGAATGAAGCAGCCCCGGACCAAAACAGCGCTCGGTAGCCAATGAAAATACCGAGCGCCGCCAGCGGTGTACGCGGATGCGGATTTTGGAAAAGCGGAGGCTGTCGAAGTAGCAGAAGACGACGAAGCAACAGTTGATTTCTGGTGGTTACGAAGCACGAAAGCTGTCGTGGGTTTTCTACAAACAAAAAGAGAATATAGTATAAAGTTAAAGTTTCTCGACCGGATTCCGATGTCCAAGAAATACTGGGACGACGAGAGGAAGCGGCTCGAAGGTTAGTGTCTTCATCAGGCTGTCGTTATCGTGTGAGAAGACGAATTATCGAGAAAGTGAGGTTAGATCGAAGGACGCCACACACCACGAGGACAAGTGGAAAGGAAAGACTAATTAAATAGAAATTTAAATATTAATAAGAATTAAACTGAAATAAAATTATCAAACGTAAAAATTTTTGTAAAATGAACGAACCAAAATGATAGATTAAATAATTGCTTCTCACTCAGTTATTCCGCCATCCACTACCCTGAGATCACAATAAAACAGATACATGATACAGAGTAGTCGATTTACACAAGTTCTCTAAAAATAAAGTTCCGACTACGAAGCTCAGGTGAAAGTAAGTTCACCTGGCGCCCGGTCGTAATTAATTTTACAATTAAAAAAGAGCCTCGTAGTAAATACTTGGAGGTTGGAAGAGCGTAACCTCCAAGTTTTGTTTGTTAGTATTTACGAAAGAAGACTTGAGATAAATCGCATCACAGATAAGTACGAATATTTGAATTTTATTTGATAATAAATTTTTAATAAGTGAATTAAAAAACAATATTTATAATACCATGGACATGAGCATTCTTGGCAAGATATTAAAAAGCTGAGAAACCATGTTACAGTGTATATGTGTGGGTATACATGTGTATGAATACCCACACATATACACTAAACACATACACATGAATACTTACACATATACACTAAACACATACACATGTATACTCACACATATACACTAAACACATACACATGTATACTCCCACATATACACTTAACACATACACATGTTTAAACTGGGTCAACTGTACAGCAATTTTAGGTTGTGTGACGATGTGAATTATCACGCGAGTCATTGCTGATGAAAATTCTGGATCGTCGCGCCATCCGTCGCCCAATTATCATGATAATGAAGGAGAAGCTAACGCCGCCGGCCGACCTACTAGTAGTAGCGAAAGTAGGTCGCGCGGCTAGCTAGTGAGAGAAAGTGGTAGATGGCGGGCCAGTACTACTTTTGGAGAACAAGAAGAAGAAGACGAGCCAAGAGGGATATTCGAGACGCTACAGGTGGGCCATGTATTTGCCACCATAGTGGAAAATTTATCGTTTGTCGCGCCGGTACGCCAGTACCTTGCTACAGGCAATTTTCGAGGTTTCGACGTTTTCTTTTGTGTTTTTGAGAGTCGTGAGAGTGAAATTGTTAGAGTGGAGCAAGAGCTCAGTCAGTAGTAAAAGAAAATAATTTTGGATGATAGTGAAAATAATAAGTGCTTTAGTTTGTTTTCCCCTTTGGCTTTTTGCCTTTTTGATTATCACCGCACCGTTGCCACAGGAAAGCCTAGCCGAGGAGAACAATCGTTGTCGTCGGAAAGGCGAGTCGTCGTGGGTAAGTCGTTTACCGATATTAAGCCAGTCGTGTCTCGCCGTTGGCTTTTCTGCTGCCAATTTTGTTTGGGCAGAATCTCCTCTGAGCGAGAGAGAAAACTTAGAGGTTTGAGAGTTTGGGTTTCCGTCGAGTAAGTACGTCCTTGCATGTGAGACTGTACAGGGCCGTGTATGCTAATCGCGCACCCCCCTTGAAATAATTTTTTATTTTAATTTAGAAAATTTTCTTTAGATCTTTACAATGGCAAAAGCAATCGTTGAGATGAAAGATTACAAGAGACGCATGCGCAATTTAATCAAAATTCCCAACGTTAGCCAAGCATGGGAAATTATTAACGCTACTATGCAAATAGAACAGATCGTTACGCGCAGGAGAGGCGGTCGAATTTTATCCGCGGACGACGAGGAGTCAGACAGTGGGGAGAGTAGGGCCAGTGACCGTGATAGTGCTGAATTGGTGCGGGAGAAAGGGGGGGAAAGGTCGCTACACGAAACGACGTACAGCAGACGAAGTCCGACCAACGTTGTTTCATCCCTGCGATTCACACCCCCACCACTAGTCATGTCGACAGCAAGCATAGCCTGACAGCCGTCAGAAATGGTTTTCAGATTTCTCATCACCAGGAGTCAAGGATCATTTCGCCCCACGGACCTGGGAAATTTGCCGAGATCCCGCACACACCCAACACGGGTAAGCGGGTGAAACCCACCCCAGCCCCCCGAAACCCATCGAGCCAAAGTAGCACAAGTGAGGTAAACATCCCGAAGAAAAAGAAGAGGAAGAAAGAGAGGCCATGTGCCGTGGAGAGGAGAGCCGAGTTTTGTGAGTCGTGTGTCGTGAAGAGTATGTAATTACCACTAGAGTCGCAGAGCCTTTCAAAAGCCGGATTCAGCCGTGTGGTACAGTTTTGAGGAGTCCAACAGGAAATATCACCGAAACAGCCGGACTTCTGAACCTTCACATTGTAGTCGACGGATTTGCTCAGAAATTCGCCGTAAAAGTCATTAAGACTTTGACACAGGACATCATCTTGGGCATCGACTTCTGCAAGGCCTGGGACATGGACGTAAAGCTGAAAGAAGAATTGTGGAGAGTTTTTCAAGGAAAGTGGCATGAGTTTGGGCCAAAAGATAAAGAAGATATCGAACAACTAATATTCGCTGAATGAAAACCGACGGAATTTGAAACCATGTGAATTTTCACGCGAGTAATTGCTGTTAAAAATTCTGGATCGTCGCGCCATCCGTCGGAAAAGCCCCGTCGACAGACCCAACTATCATGATTGATAATTGGTTTTAAATACTTAACTAATAAATCGAACAGTATAAAAATATTTAGTCAATCGTTATATAATGATTTCTAGTGGTCAAATTGTTTGGATATGGTCAATTTATTAATTGCTTTCACTGTAAACTAATTCAAAAACAATTTTATTATTAAAAATCTGCCAGACATCCGGGTGGACACATTCCTGTCAGCGCCTCACGCGGAAGCTCGCTTTGCTCGCAAGTTTCAGCGCGCCTAGGGGCGGGATTCCAAGAGAGTTTTTAATAAATTATTCATAAATAATTCTATATATACAAAACGTAGAATTGTTTTTAATGTCTTAAAAAATACCTGTTTGGTGTAAAAGAACATAACTGACAAAAAGTTTTAAAAAAGCATTAAATAGTAGTATATTTCAAACAAATCAGTCTTTAAAAACTAAATCACAAACAGGAGTACGATTTTGTAATTTCGCTTTGACTTTGAATTCGATATTGACTTTGACATTGATTTTTTACATTAACTGTGTATTTCGACATGCATCGTCGAGGTCTAGGGTTCGATCCCCCGTGCGTGCGATATTTTTTCGTCTGAGTTCAAAGTGTTTAGTGTATAATTCTCAACATTGTTACATAAAATATAAATTTAAATAATTATAATCAATAATAATAATTTAGTAATTATTTTAAATACATAAGATAGTCTAAATTAATGAAAAAAATAAGAACAAAATTTTTTTAAAACTTATTTCAATAAATTCCATTTTGCTAATTATTGACATTTTTATTGTTACTCATAAAAGCTCATTTACTACATAAATATTAATAATAATTATTAGTATTCAATAAATTACTCCCTGTTCTTTAATACTAATCAAATAACAAATTAATATAAGCTTCTAATGGTAAATTTTGTTTTAGAGAACGCGTTACAGCATTTTCCAAATTTGTTAAATTTTACCTGCGAATCAGTAATTCGGCAGTGTTTTGCCAGTGATATTTTAATACTGAATTAGTATTGACTGCTGGCAAAAAATCAGTACTGGACAGCGTTATCAGTCAGGGATTTTGTAGTACTGATTAGTACTGGATTCAGTACTGCTATACTGTCAGTCAGTACTGAGTCAGTACTATGCCAGTATTACAATTCTACTTGGGATGTTGAGGAATTATGGAACACGTATTTTGAATGCTGTAACGCGTTCTCTAAAAAAATTTACCTTAAAAAGCTTATATTAATTTGATATTAATTAAAGTTGTTATTAATTAAAAAAGCAAATGATAATTTGCTTCTTAAGAGCACATCACATATATGAATTATGTTTTTTATAGGCAACTTTAAAAACAAACAATTTGTGAAAATAAATTTCAGAAATAATTACTTTTTAACTCGGTCTACTCAAATGATATTATAAAGATTAACTATTCAATTCTCACGTAAATGTTGTACTTCTAAACAAATTAAAAGATTCTTTTTGCCGTTTCTGGTTCATAATGTAGAGTTCTTTCTTTTGAGAGGCATCTGAAAACTGATTTTAAATCGCCAATTGTTCTTTCTACTGATGACCTGCAGAAACATAGCGCATTGTTGAAATTTTCAAAAGTAGATTCTCTGGGCGCGTTAAGAACAGGAGTGATAAGAGTAGGAGTTAAGCTGTATTCTGAATCCTCTATTAAAATTACTTAAACAATTTTAAATAATACGGAGTGAAAAATATAATGTGATAGTCTTTGAACAAGCTTTTATACTGTGACGTTGTGGATTGTCGTCTCCTGTGGTTCGACAATCTGAATCGTCACGTCATCTGTCGGATTTACCCCTGAACCGTGATCGTTAATTGATATGGTAATTCAGAAAGTCGAAACTGCCGTGTGACCCACTATCAGTGGTGAATGTGTGTCGCGCGGCTAGTTAGTAGGAGAGAAAGTGGTAGAGGGCAGGGCCCAAGTGAGTAGAACGAGACCGAGAGAGAAGAGCCAGTGGAACGAGAGAGAAAGAGATGAAGAAGACGAGCACGTGGGGAGAGAGCCAAGACACAACAGGTGTAATACTCTCGCCGCAGTAGTGTGAAATTGTGTGTAATAATGTGATGAGGGTAAAGAGACGAGAAAAGTCGAGAGAAATTGCCGTGTGTCGAGTGCCGTAGTGTTTTTAAAAGACTTGCCGAGAGAGTTCGGGTTGCTGTGCCGAAGAGACTGAGACGAGAACTGTGTTGTGGGTACGTCTCGAAATCTGAGTTGTTTGTGTTTGGAGTTGGAGTGTCGAAAGTGGAGCGTGAAGCTCATAGTCGTGAGAACAATAAAGATTTGTATTTGTATTAAGGACTAGTGTGTCATTTTATTGTGGTTTTTCCAAGTCCTTTCTCGCCGATTTCATTCAACGCCGTTGAAGCGATCTAGCCGAAGCCAGAGAAACCTACGAGAGAAGTTGTTGAGTCGAGTCGTCGTGAGTAAGTCGTTTGAGCAATATTGTACCAGTCGTGTCTCGCCGTTGGCTTTTCTGCTGCCAATTTTGTTTGGGCAGAATCTCCTCTGAGCGAGAGAGAAACTCAGGGGTTTAGAGTTTTGAGTTGGTTTGGGCCGAGTTGAGTCGAGTCAAGTTTATTAATTCACCTTATTTAAAAATTAATTGGCGCCTGACGGCGAAATTTATTTAATTAAATTTCTTTAAAATTATCTGTGTTGAACGCGTCAGATTTTGTATTGACGTAAGCAGAAACTTTGAGCAAAAGTTAAATTGTTCAAAATCATACGTCACAACACTATTAGAATTTTAAAATCGTTTTTAAATACAAAAGAGAAAAATGTTTTTTTAATATAACATTTATTAAAAATAATAAAAAAATTCGTAATTGTTATATTTTAGAAATTTTTTTTCAACTTCAATTAATTAAAAATAAAGATTCTATATCATTACTATGCAATAAGGAAAATAAATTTTGTTATATTTAACAAAAAAATTAATATATTGCAAGTATGATGGTTCGTCTGAATTTGATATCATTAGAAAAGGGAATAACCACTTCATAGCTTTCTTAAGAATAACAAATTGAAACAAAAAGTGTATAAAATTTATTGCGAAATATTTTAATACGTTGCTTGTCTAAATTTGACATTGTTAGAAAATCTAGGTTATTCTTGTGACATTAAGGTGATATCAGTGTCAAAAGAATATCATAGACACCTCAATATTTACAGGAGTACACACTAAATATTACAATAATATAATCTGAATGTCTACTTAATATAGTAAAGTATTATCCATAAGAGATTCACATATTGACAATTCGTTTAACATTATAAGGATATTCATAGTAGATATCACTGTAACATTCAGGTAATACACCGGCTACTAATGTATTAACCCATAAAGTCCCATGAAGAAACCAGTTAATGTATTAAAAAACTAACAATTGGATTCATAGGCAAATGGGAAACAAATATATACCTGTTTTTTGTTTTTAATATCCAATTGTTTAACAACAATTGTTTAAACAAATTAACAAAAATGTAAAATTTTTTGAAATCTGTTAACGCCAATCGATTCTACGTGAAAAAATAAGAATATTTTGTATAGGTAATTTTTCTCTCGAAGTCGTATTTTGTTTATAAAATTGTTATAAACAAATTAAGTAATTATAAATTAATGATAATATTACGTGAATGCACTAAAGTTTCTGACCTTCTTCCAAACATTCATAGATTACTCATGAATGTTTTACGTTTTTTCAAAATTTTTATGACGTGTCTAAAACTTTAGAAATTGTTCTTTATTCAAATTAATATGTGGTGTTTCTATGGGTAGCTTCTAACCTGCGGACATTATTGTATTTCCTGGAAATTTCCAGGAAGTTACCAAGGGTAACTTTCGAAGGTTCCCACGGGAAACTTCCTGAACGTTTCCTAGAAGTTTTTGTGCTATGTGGGTAGCTATGAGGTAGTTTTAGTTTTTACATAAGTTGTCGAAAAAGTTTTTGATAGTAACCAATCAGCTTTTCTACATTTTTCACGTAACGAATTTTCACTCATGGTCATTTTTATATGAGAACTAGCTGTCTTACCCGGCTTCGACGGGTTTTAGTTTCTTCAAATACATTCAATAGTGTGTCTATCAGTCTCTAAAAATGAGAAATAGTGGGAAATTTAATTTGACCAGAAAAAGTAATAATTAGCTACCATTAGCTATTTCATTAGTTAATTATTTGTAAAATAATTTTAATGCTATGAATTAATATTTTATAATATCATTTACCATTTTTAATATTCTGGAAGTTTTGCAATTAAAAATTTTTGATTAATTAGATAAACAAATAATTCTAGATTCCATTATGTTGACGTCAAAAGTTTATCAGAGGCCCCAAAAACACTATTGAATTAAGCTTGATAGTAATTGGTCAGTCAATTATAATTTTTTAATTTTTTGATATTAAAAACATTTTTATACTTACTTCCATCTTATAGATAGTTATAGGAGAGTATTTTTTTAAAATTATGCTCAAATATGACTAAATAGCATGTAATATTTAATTACAGAATATATTGACGCCCCCCGACGATATAGTTATTTTCGTATCAAGGGCGCAAAATAGATGATTGCGACGATAGCGAAATGAAGGGACCGAGGGGACACAATTTCGCGCCCGAGGCAAGGCCGAGGGAGCGAAATTGTGACCTGAGGTCCCGAAATTTCACCAGAGTCGTAATCACCTTTGCGCCCATGATGCTAACATAATTTTTTGTCCAAACTGCATGGAAAGTATGTCATTGAGGGCACGGACGATTAAACGCTCATATTAGTTAAAAATTAAACTCTATATAATCGATAACTCTTTGAAGTCTATAATGATACAAGTTTTAATATAGAAATAAGACAACAATGTATTCTGAAAATATAGTAATTGCCAATTTTTTTAACCGAAATGTGAACAAAACCAAAAGTGTTATAATTTTTTTTAAAGAAAATCGAAAAAATTGCACATTTTTCTAGACAAACTAAAACAAGTTGAAAATGTTTGCATTTTTATAGTCAACATAAAAAAACTTCGAAAATATCACATTATAATGAAGAAAATCGAATAATTAACATGTGGGCGCAAAATATTTTGCGCCCACTTCACCTACCGCTGGGTGGTAATGAGTTACTTTGCGCCCGCTCTAAGTGCCCGAAATGACATACTTTCCGCGCAGGTAGGACAAAAAAATTTTTATTTAAATCTGCGTGCAATATAATGTTACCTCAAAAATTCGTGCTATACAATTGTTTTTCAAAATTTCATGCAATATGGCTGTAAGTCATTTGTCAGTGCAATATATTGTTAACTCAAGTTGCAGACTATAAAATCTCAATTCATGCACCAGTGCAATATAATGATTGTTTAAATAATTTGATTAATTCAAATATTTATTTCTAACTTTTACACTAAAAGAGATTAAAAAAAAAATTATTTCGGTGTCTCAAATAAAAAATGTACTAATTAAATATTTATTACTTGTAATTAATTGTTTTTATATTAAAAATTAGTAAAGTAAAGGAAATATTTATTATTGAAATATAAATGTTAGTGAAAATATATGTTTCTTTTGGTAAAAAAATAATGAAAAATTTATTTCAATAGATTGAAGTTGCCTTTGTTGACAACACAAAAATATCTACAAAATTTATCATTTATGGGTTAAGTTTTAGTAATAAATTTATAATCGAATCGTTTCAAATAATATAATAATTTTTGGTTATGATTTTCAAAAATTTTGTAAAAATTATTTAAAATAAGAATTTAATGAATTAAATATGTATTTAAATTAAAAAAATGTTAAATACAGAATTATTTAAACCGCTACATAGCTATTCAGTCTTTAGACGATGAGTTTGGACATCTGTAACATAGAAAATTATATTCAATTCACGAAAAGGACTGTTAAATTACACCTTTCAAAATTTCTTAACAGATGAGTATATTAAAAATATGTGTACCAAAAGGAACATAAATTTAATTAGTACATGTTTTATTTGAGACACCGAAATATTTTCTTCTTTAATCTCTTTTAGTGAAAAAGTTAGAAATAAATATTTGAATTAAAAAAATTATTTAAACAATCATTATATTGCACTGGTGCATGAATTGAGATTTTATAGTCTGCAACTTGAGTTAACATTATATTGCACTGGCAAATGACACAGTCATATTGCATGAAATTTTAAAAAACAATTGCATAGCACGAATTTTTTAATTAACATTATATTATCGTCGAGGGGCGTCGATATACATTCAAAAATATAAAATTTGGAAATTTTCCATTTTTAAAATTAAGAAAAAAATTTAATACCTCCCATTCTAATTAATATGTTTAAAAGCTGTGAATTTATTGTTTATATATATCTTACAAAAGTCATAACTGATTAATTTACTGCAATCTGTCAAAATTTAAAAAAATCGTTTTTTTGGAAAATTCATAATTTTTTTATATTACTATTATTTTTTAATTCAAAAATTTATTTATTATTAAGTATCTTTGAACCCATTTATATTATGTCACGCAACTGTCTCCTCTGTCTTCATAATGCTTTCTTTTCTCTATTATTTATTATCTCTATTTCTTGAATTAAAAAATAATCATCCATTTTATAAAATTATTTTCTTCTTAAAATTTAATTTAACCGCAATTCAGATTACAACATTTATATATATAAATATTAATAACTAATAAATGTATAACTTCACGTTAGCTACCGGTACACTGTAAGAAAATTTTGTTAAAAATTCAACAGAACGACTGTTGACATAAAATTGCAACACAACGACGTATGAATTTTACTTTACCTCTATAAAATTCTTTTTTTACGAATTTTTCATAAACGACACGTAATATTAATATGAAAATTAATGGTAGTATAATTTTCATATATTCCATAAAAATGACTGAAATTGTGTAAAAAATTATCTGAAATTTCGCGCATGCGCACACATCCCCAACCATTTTAGCATATATTAAGCGAGAAATTTAAATTTATAAGAAAAACAAATTCGTCAAATCCAATTAAAACTTTTTACTAATTAATTAATAGAACATATAATGTGAAATAATTTAATTTAAACAATTCGAAGCGCGTGAAATAAAAATAACATTTACAATGTTATGAATGTGCGTTTTCTTAAATTATTTCTTAGTGTAGATAATAATACTGGGACGACGAGAGGAAGCGGCTCGAAGGTTAGTGTCTTCATCAGGCTGTCGTTATCGTGTGAGAAGACGAATTATCGAGAAAGTGAGGTTAGATCGAAGGACGCCACACACCACGAGGACAAGTGGAAAGGAAAGACTAATTAAATAGAAATTTAAATATTAATAAGAATTAAACTGAAATAAAATTATCAAACGTAAAAATTTTTGTAAAATGAACGAACCAAAATGATAGATTAAATAATTGCTTCTCACTCAGTTATTCCGCCATCCACTACCCTGAGATCACAATAAAACAGATACATGATACAGAGTAGTCGATTTACACAAGTTCTCTAAAAATAAAGTTCCGACTACGAAGCTCAGGTGAAAGTAAGTTCACCTGGCGCCCGGTCGTAATTAATTTTACAATTAAAAAAGAGCCTCGTAGTAAATACTTGGAGGTTGGAAGAGCGTAACCTCCAAGTTTTGTTTGTTAGTATTTACGAAAGAAGACTTGAGATAAATCGCATCACAGATAAGTACGAATATTTGAATTTTATTTGATAATAAATTTTTAATAAGTGAATTAAAAAACAATATTTATAATACCATGGACATGAGCATTCTTGGCAAGATATTAAAAAGCTGAGAAACCATGTTACAGTGTATATGTGTGGGTATACATGTGTATGAATACCCACACATATACACTAAACACATACACATGAATACTTACACATATACACTAAACACATACACATGTATACTCACACATATACACTAAACACATACACATGTATACTCCCACATATACACTTAACACATACACATGTTTAAACTGGGTCAACTGTACAGCAATTTTAGGTTGTGTGACGATGTGAATTATCACGCGAGTCATTGCTGATGAAAATTCTGGATCGTCGCGCCATCCGTCGCCCAATTATCATGATAATGAAGGAGAAGCTAACGCCGCCGGCCGACCTACTAGTAGTAGCGAAAGTAGGTCGCGCGGCTAGCTAGTGAGAGAAAGTGGTAGATGGCGGGCCAGTACTACTTTTGGAGAACAAGAAGAAGAAGACGAGCCAAGAGGGATATTCGAGACGCTACAGGTGGGCCATGTATTTGCCACCATAGTGGAAAATTTATCGTTTGTCGCGCCGGTACGCCAGTACCTTGCTACAGGCAATTTTCGAGGTTTCGACGTTTTCTTTTGTGTTTTTGAGAGTCGTGAGAGTGAAATTGTTAGAGTGGAGCAAGAGCTCAGTCAGTAGTAAAAGAAAATAATTTTGGATGATAGTGAAAATAATAAGTGCTTTAGTTTGTTTTCCCCTTTGGCTTTTTGCCTTTTTGATTATCACCGCACCGTTGCCACAGGAAAGCCTAGCCGAGGAGAACAATCGTTGTCGTCGGAAAGGCGAGTCGTCGTGGGTAAGTCGTTTACCGATATTAAGCCAGTCGTGTCTCGCCGTTGGCTTTTCTGCTGCCAATTTTGTTTGGGCAGAATCTCCTCTGAGCGAGAGAGAAAACTTAGAGGTTTGAGAGTTTGGGTTTCCGTCGAGTAAGTACGTCCTTGCATGTGAGACTGTACAGGGCCGTGTATGCTAATCGCGCACCCCCCTTGAAATAATTTTTTATTTTAATTTAGAAAATTTTCTTTAGATCTTTACAATGGCAAAAGCAATCGTTGAGATGAAAGATTACAAGAGACGCATGCGCAATTTAATCAAAATTCCCAACGTTAGCCAAGCATGGGAAATTATTAACGCTACTATGCAAATAGAACAGATCGTTACGCGCAGGAGAGGCGGTCGAATTTTATCCGCGGACGACGAGGAGTCAGACAGTGGGGAGAGTAGGGCCAGTGACCGTGATAGTGCTGAATTGGTGCGGGAGAAAGGGGGGGAAAGGTCGCTACACGAAACGACGTACAGCAGACGAAGTCCGACCAACGTTGTTTCATCCCTGCGATTCACACCCCCACCACTAGTCATGTCGACAGCAAGCATAGCCTGACAGCCGTCAGAAATGGTTTTCAGATTTCTCATCACCAGGAGTCAAGGATCATTTCGCCCCACGGACCTGGGAAATTTGCCGAGATCCCGCACACACCCAACACGGGTAAGCGGGTGAAACCCACCCCAGCCCCCCGAAACCCATCGAGCCAAAGTAGCACAAGTGAGGTAAACATCCCGAAGAAAAAGAAGAGGAAGAAAGAGAGGCCATGTGCCGTGGAGAGGAGAGCCGAGTTTTGTGAGTCGTGTGTCGTGAAGAGTATGTAATTACCACTAGAGTCGCAGAGCCTTTCAAAAGCCGGATTCAGCCGTGTGGTACAGTTTTGAGGAGTCCAACAGGAAATATCACCGAAACAGCCGGACTTCTGAACCTTCACATTGTAGTCGACGGATTTGCTCAGAAATTCGCCGTAAAAGTCATTAAGACTTTGACACAGGACATCATCTTGGGCATCGACTTCTGCAAGGCCTGGGACATGGACGTAAAGCTGAAAGAAGAATTGTGGAGAGTTTTTCAAGGAAAGTGGCATGAGTTTGGGCCAAAAGATAAAGAAGATATCGAACAACTAATATTCGCTGAATGAAAACCGACGGAATTTGAAACCATGTGAATTTTCACGCGAGTAATTGCTGTTAAAAATTCTGGATCGTCGCGCCATCCGTCGGAAAAGCCCCGTCGACAGACCCAACTATCATGATTGATAATTGGTTTTAAATACTTAACTAATAAATCGAACAGTATAAAAATATTTAGTCAATCGTTATATAATGATTTCTAGTGGTCAAATTGTTTGGATATGGTCAATTTATTAATTGCTTTCACTGTAAACTAATTCAAAAACAATTTTATTATTAAAAATCTGCCAGACATCCGGGTGGACACATTCCTGTCAGCGCCTCACGCGGAAGCTCGCTTTGCTCGCAAGTTTCAGCGCGCCTAGGGGCGGGATTCCAAGAGAGTTTTTAATAAATTATTCATAAATAATTCTATATATACAAAACGTAGAATTGTTTTTAATGTCTTAAAAAATACCTGTTTGGTGTAAAAGAACATAACTGACAAAAAGTTTTAAAAAAGCATTAAATAGTAGTATATTTCAAACAAATCAGTCTTTAAAAACTAAATCACAAACAGGAGTACGATTTTGTAATTTCGCTTTGACTTTGAATTCGATATTGACTTTGACATTGATTTTTTACATTAACTGTGTATTTCGACATGCATCGTCGAGGTCTAGGGTTCGATCCCCCGTGCGTGCGATATTTTTTCGTCTGAGTTCAAAGTGTTTAGTGTATAATTCTCAACATTGTTACATAAAATATAAATTTAAATAATTATAATCAATAATAATAATTTAGTAATTATTTTAAATACATAAGATAGTCTAAATTAATGAAAAAAATAAGAACAAAATTTTTTTAAAACTTATTTCAATAAATTCCATTTTGCTAATTATTGACATTTTTATTGTTACTCATAAAAGCTCATTTACTACATAAATATTAATAATAATTATTAGTATTCAATAAATTACTCCCTGTTCTTTAATACTAATCAAATAACAAATTAATATAAGCTTCTAATGGTAAATTTTGTTTTAGAGAACGCGTTACAGCATTTTCCAAATTTGTTAAATTTTACCTGCGAATCAGTAATTCGGCAGTGTTTTGCCAGTGATATTTTAATACTGAATTAGTATTGACTGCTGGCAAAAAATCAGTACTGGACAGCGTTATCAGTCAGGGATTTTGTAGTACTGATTAGTACTGGATTCAGTACTGCTATACTGTCAGTCAGTACTGAGTCAGTACTATGCCAGTATTACAATTCTACTTGGGATGTTGAGGAATTATGGAACACGTATTTTGAATGCTGTAACGCGTTCTCTAAAAAAAATTTACCTTAAAAAGCTTATATTAATTTGATATTAATTAAAGTTGTTATTAATTAAAAAAGCAAATGATAATTTGCTTCTTAAGAGCACATCACATATATGAATTATGTTTTTTATAGGCAACTTTAAAAACAAACAATTTGTGAAAATAAATTTCAGAAATAATTACTTTTTAACTCGGTCTACTCAAATGATATTATAAAGATTAACTATTCAATTCTCACGTAAATGTTGTACTTCTAAACAAATTAAAAGATTCTTTTTGCCGTTTCTGGTTCATAATGTAGAGTTCTTTCTTTTGAGAGGCATCTGAAAACTGATTTTAAATCGCCAATTGTTCTTTCTACTGATGACCTGCAGAAACATAGCGCATTGTTGAAATTTTCAAAAGTAGATTCTCTGGGCGCGTTAAGAACAGGAGTGATAAGAGTAGGAGTTAAGCTGTATTCTGAATCCTCTATTAAAATTACTTAAACAATTTTAAATAATACGGAGTGAAAAATATAATGTGATAGTCTTTGAACAAGCTTTTATACTGTGACGTTGTGGATTGTCGTCTCCTGTGGTTCGACAATCTGAATCGTCACGTCATCTGTCGGATTTACCCCTGAACCGTGATCGTTAATTGATATGGTAATTCAGAAAGTCGAAACTGCCGTGTGACCCACTATCAGTGGTGAATGTGTGTCGCGCGGCTAGTTAGTAGGAGAGAAAGTGGTAGAGGGCAGGGCCCAAGTGAGTAGAACGAGACCGAGAGAGAAGAGCCAGTGGAACGAGAGAGAAAGAGATGAAGAAGACGAGCACGTGGGGAGAGAGCCAAGACACAACAGGTGTAATACTCTCGCCGCAGTAGTGTGAAATTGTGTGTAATAATGTGATGAGGGTAAAGAGACGAGAAAAGTCGAGAGAAATTGCCGTGTGTCGAGTGCCGTAGTGTTTTTAAAAGACTTGCCGAGAGAGTTCGGGTTGCTGTGCCGAAGAGACTGAGACGAGAACTGTGTTGTGGGTACGTCTCGAAATCTGAGTTGTTTGTGTTTGGAGTTGGAGTGTCGAAAGTGGAGCGTGAAGCTCATAGTCGTGAGAACAATAAAGATTTGTATTTGTATTAAGGACTAGTGTGTCATTTTATTGTGGTTTTTCCAAGTCCTTTCTCGCCGATTTCATTCAACGCCGTTGAAGCGATCTAGCCGAAGCCAGAGAAACCTACGAGAGAAGTTGTTGAGTCGAGTCGTCGTGAGTAAGTCGTTTGAGCAATATTGTACCAGTCGTGTCTCGCCGTTGGCTTTTCTGCTGCCAATTTTGTTTGGGCAGAATCTCCTCTGAGCGAGAGAGAAACTCAGGGGTTTAGAGTTTTGAGTTGGTTTGGGCCGAGTTGAGTCGAGTCAAGTTTATTAATTCACCTTATTTAAAAATTAATTGGCGCCTGACGGCGAAATTTATTTAATTAAATTTCTTTAAAATTATCTGTGTTGAACGCGTCAGATTTTGTATTGACGTAAGCAGAAACTTTGAGCAAAAGTTAAATTGTTCAAAATCATACGTCACAACACTATTAGAATTTTAAAATCGTTTTTAAATACAAAAGAGAAAAATGTTTTTTTAATATAACATTTATTAAAAATAATAAAAAAATTCGTAATTGTTATATTTTAGAAATTTTTTTTCAACTTCAATTAATTAAAAATAAAGATTCTATATCATTACTATGCAATAAGGAAAATAAATTTTGTTATATTTAACAAAAAAATTAATATATTGCAAGTATGATGGTTCGTCTGAATTTGATATCATTAGAAAAGGGAATAACCACTTCATAGCTTTCTTAAGAATAACAAATTGAAACAAAAAGTGTATAAAATTTATTGCGAAATATTTTAATACGTTGCTTGTCTAAATTTGACATTGTTAGAAAATCTAGGTTATTCTTGTGACATTAAGGTGATATCAGTGTCAAAAGAATATCATAGACACCTCAATATTTACAGGAGTACACACTAAATATTACAATAATATAATCTGAATGTCTACTTAATATAGTAAAGTATTATCCATAAGAGATTCACATATTGACAATTCGTTTAACATTATAAGGATATTCATAGTAGATATCACTGTAACATTCAGGTAATACACCGGCTACTAATGTATTAACCCATAAAGTCCCATGAAGAAACCAGTTAATGTATTAAAAAACTAACAATTGGATTCATAGGCAAATGGGAAACAAATATATACCTGTTTTTTGTTTTTAATATCCAATTGTTTAACAACAATTGTTTAAACAAATTAACAAAAATGTAAAATTTTTTGAAATCTGTTAACGCCAATCGATTCTACGTGAAAAAATAAGAATATTTTGTATAGGTAATTTTTCTCTCGAAGTCGTATTTTGTTTATAAAATTGTTATAAACAAATTAAGTAATTATAAATTAATGATAATATTACGTGAATGCACTAAAGTTTCTGACCTTCTTCCAAACATTCATAGATTACTCATGAATGTTTTACGTTTTTTCAAAATTTTTATGACGTGTCTAAAACTTTAGAAATTGTTCTTTATTCAAATTAATATGTGGTGTTTCTATGGGTAGCTTCTAACCTGCGGACATTATTGTATTTCCTGGAAATTTCCAGGAAGTTACCAAGGGTAACTTTCGAAGGTTCCCACGGGAAACTTCCTGAACGTTTCCTAGAAGTTTTTGTGCTATGTGGGTAGCTATGAGGTAGTTTTAGTTTTTACATAAGTTGTCGAAAAAGTTTTTGATAGTAACCAATCAGCTTTTCTACATTTTTCACGTAACGAATTTTCACTCATGGTCATTTTTATATGAGAACTAGCTGTCTTACCCGGCTTCGACGGGTTTTAGTTTCTTCAAATACATTCAATAGTGTGTCTATCAGTCTCTAAAAATGAGAAATAGTGGGAAATTTAATTTGACCAGAAAAAGTAATAATTAGCTACCATTAGCTATTTCATTAGTTAATTATTTGTAAAATAATTTTAATGCTATGAATTAATATTTTATAATATCATTTACCATTTTTAATATTCTGGAAGTTTTGCAATTAAAAATTTTTGATTAATTAGATAAACAAATAATTCTAGATTCCATTATGTTGACGTCAAAAGTTTATCAGAGGCCCCAAAAACACTATTGAATTAAGCTTGATAGTAATTGGTCAGTCAATTATAATTTTTTAATTTTTTGATATTAAAAACATTTTTATACTTACTTCCATCTTATAGATAGTTATAGGAGAGTATTTTTTTAAAATTATGCTCAAATATGACTAAATAGCATGTAATATTTAATTACAGAATATATTGACGCCCCCCGACGATATAGTTATTTTCGTATCAAGGGCGCAAAATAGATGATTGCGACGATAGCGAAATGAAGGGACCGAGGGGACACAATTTCGCGCCCGAGGCAAGGCCGAGGGAGCGAAATTGTGACCTGAGGTCCCGAAATTTCACCAGAGTCGTAATCACCTTTGCGCCCATGATGCTAACATAATTTTTTGTCCAAACTGCATGGAAAGTATGTCATTGAGGGCACGGACGATTAAACGCTCATATTAGTTAAAAATTAAACTCTATATAATCGATAACTCTTTGAAGTCTATAATGATACAAGTTTTAATATAGAAATAAGACAACAATGTATTCTGAAAATATAGTAATTGCCAATTTTTTTAACCGAAATGTGAACAAAACCAAAAGTGTTATAATTTTTTTTAAAGAAAATCGAAAAAATTGCACATTTTTCTAGACAAACTAAAACAAGTTGAAAATGTTTGCATTTTTAT
Source organism: Leptopilina myrica (nomen nudum) (assembly GCA_032872475.1). Classification (NCBI taxonomy): domain Eukaryota; kingdom Metazoa; phylum Arthropoda; class Insecta; order Hymenoptera; family Figitidae; genus Leptopilina; species Leptopilina myrica (nomen nudum). The sequence goes on from CM065460.1 coordinate 10,950,679, forward strand.
AGTCAACATAAAAAAACTTCGAAAATATCACATTATAATGAAGAAAATCGAATAATTAACATGTGGGCGCAAAATATTTTGCGCCCACTTCACCTACCGCTGGGTGGTAATGAGTTACTTTGCGCCCGCTCTAAGTGCCCGAAATGACATACTTTCCGCGCAGGTAGGACAAAAAAATTTTTATTTAAATCTGCGTGCAATATAATGTTACCTCAAAAATTCGTGCTATACAATTGTTTTTCAAAATTTCATGCAATATGGCTGTAAGTCATTTGTCAGTGCAATATATTGTTAACTCAAGTTGCAGACTATAAAATCTCAATTCATGCACCAGTGCAATATAATGATTGTTTAAATAATTTGATTAATTCAAATATTTATTTCTAACTTTTACACTAAAAGAGATTAAAAAAAAAATTATTTCGGTGTCTCAAATAAAAAATGTACTAATTAAATATTTATTACTTGTAATTAATTGTTTTTATATTAAAAATTAGTAAAGTAAAGGAAATATTTATTATTGAAATATAAATGTTAGTGAAAATATATGTTTCTTTTGGTAAAAAAATAATGAAAAATTTATTTCAATAGATTGAAGTTGCCTTTGTTGACAACACAAAAATATCTACAAAATTTATCATTTATGGGTTAAGTTTTAGTAATAAATTTATAATCGAATCGTTTCAAATAATATAATAATTTTTGGTTATGATTTTCAAAAATTTTGTAAAAATTATTTAAAATAAGAATTTAATGAATTAAATATGTATTTAAATTAAAAAAATGTTAAATACAGAATTATTTAAACCGCTACATAGCTATTCAGTCTTTAGACGATGAGTTTGGACATCTGTAACATAGAAAATTATATTCAATTCACGAAAAGGACTGTTAAATTACACCTTTCAAAATTTCTTAACAGATGAGTATATTAAAAATATGTGTACCAAAAGGAACATAAATTTAATTAGTACATGTTTTATTTGAGACACCGAAATATTTTCTTCTTTAATCTCTTTTAGTGAAAAAGTTAGAAATAAATATTTGAATTAAAAAAATTATTTAAACAATCATTATATTGCACTGGTGCATGAATTGAGATTTTATAGTCTGCAACTTGAGTTAACATTATATTGCACTGGCAAATGACACAGTCATATTGCATGAAATTTTAAAAAACAATTGCATAGCACGAATTTTTTAATTAACATTATATTATCGTCGAGGGGCGTCGATATACATTCAAAAATATAAAATTTGGAAATTTTCCATTTTTAAAATTAAGAAAAAAATTTAATACCTCCCATTCTAATTAATATGTTTAAAAGCTGTGAATTTATTGTTTATATATATCTTACAAAAGTCATAACTGATTAATTTACTGCAATCTGTCAAAATTTAAAAAAATCGTTTTTTTGGAAAATTCATAATTTTTTTATATTACTATTATTTTTTAATTCAAAAATTTATTTATTATTAAGTATCTTTGAACCCATTTATATTATGTCACGCAACTGTCTCCTCTGTCTTCATAATGCTTTCTTTTCTCTATTATTTATTATCTCTATTTCTTGAATTAAAAAATAATCATCCATTTTATAAAATTATTTTCTTCTTAAAATTTAATTTAACCGCAATTCAGATTACAACATTTATATATATAAATATTAATAACTAATAAATGTATAACTTCACGTTAGCTACCGGTACACTGTAAGAAAATTTTGTTAAAAATTCAACAGAACGACTGTTGACATAAAATTGCAACACAACGACGTATGAATTTTACTTTACCTCTATAAAATTCTTTTTTTACGAATTTTTCATAAACGACACGTAATATTAATATGAAAATTAATGGTAGTATAATTTTCATATATTCCATAAAAATGACTGAAATTGTGTAAAAAATTATCTGAAATTTCGCGCATGCGCACACATCCCCAACCATTTTAGCATATATTAAGCGAGAAATTTAAATTTATAAGAAAAACAAATTCGTCAAATCCAATTAAAACTTTTTACTAATTAATTAATAGAACATATAATGTGAAATAATTTAATTTAAACAATTCGAAGCGCGTGAAATAAAAATAACATTTACAATGTTATGAATGTGCGTTTTCTTAAATTATTTCTTAGTGTAGATAATAAATAACAAATATGACGTATATTGAAATTAAACATAAAAATCCCTTTTTAAAAGCATTACTCTGCATCTGTTGCTATTTGTAAGTACGTAAGCAATATTAAGAATATAGAAGAAAGGCATATAAACTAAAATAAAGATATTTCTCGTTTAAAATGTATGATAATTTTTTACTATTTTTTTTTAATTAACAATTTTTTTAAATTTATCTTAGCCTTTATGTAATTTTAGAAAATTCTAGTTGAAAATTATAAAATAAAAATTTAGTTAATCAATTTCATTTTTAAATACATTTAAAATTAATTAAAAAAGTATTTCAATTGAATGAAATTATTTTCTGTCACATGAAGATCAAATGAAATAAAGATCAAAAAAAAAATATTCACTTTCAAGGAAATTTATCGTTATTCCAAGTGAAGATTTTCTTTCTTGCAAGTTGGAATCGAACTTAATGCGTTTGGCTTAAAAGTATCTTTCTTTCAGTGCATATAAACACTTTTAAACTATATACTAACAGTTATATATTTAAGAGAGAAGCAGGCAATATCAGTCTCCTACGTTTCTTTTAAATTAATAGAGATTTCTTAATCGTTATTTATCATTTTTATTCGCTTACTTCTCTCTTTAATTCAGTAGAAAGTACGCTTATTGCAAGGAATCTTACATTTAAAAGTATATGATTATCGCAAAATACTTTTTGAGGCAAAGTTTACAACTTTTCGCATCGTAGATAATATAATATCAAAAATATTAATATTTATAAACAATAATTTTTTAACATTTGTTCTTTACCTATCACAGTTTCTTTTGACGTTTGTCACAATGAATCGTTTGAAGAAAGTAAAGTTAGACATCATTATTGAAGTTTCGTAGTATTTTTTAGCTTGTTGTAAAAGGTGCTGACTTTTGCGATAACACGGGCACTACTAGGCGATTTGCTGCCAGAATTTGGATTTAAAGGACCCCGCACAAAATGCATTGGAATTGGCTTACCGTTGATTTTGTTCAAATTTTCAGAATTAGTAGTTCTAAGTGTCCTAATTAAAGATATAATTTTGTTAAACTCAAAACTTCACTTGTTTGGCTGAAAACAGGGGGTGAAAGTACCCCCTGTCTAAGGCATGAAATGAACATTTCAGTGCTTTTAGCCAAATAAACCATTATTTTTGGTAAGTTTAATGTCAGAAGTCACCAATATACATAAAGAGAGAACTCTTAATGTTAAACAAATAAAAATGTAAAATATCAACCCTCAAAAACTACCCCTTTTACAGTTAAAACCATATAGAAAAGGAAAAAACTATTTTAATCACAGAAAATATTTTTATAAATAAAATATTGACTTTTCATTTACTAATACATATGAGATGTCATATTTACCCTTACAAACAACCCCAACAACAACAACAACAACAACAAAAAGCAACCCCTTTTATATTTTAAATAAATCCAGTAAACCAGATAAATGAACAGTTTAAACAGAGAAAGACTTTTGAAAATCGACTGGAAGTAATTATTTAATCTTCCGTGATTTTCAGTGCAATGTTTAAAATAAAAAAAGTACCCTTATGAAAAAAACAACCCCTTAAGATTTAAAGTGAAAAAAGTAAAAAATCCATTTCAACCAAAGAAAACTATTAAAAATAGTAAACAGTTTATTATGTTTAAAAATCTTATAGTATGTAATTCTTGCCTTTAAACTGTATTGACTATATATGTGTTTTCGTGTGAATGACGCCAAATGGTGAAAGGGTAGGAACACCAGTGCGAATATCGATATGTACAATAGTATAAAGTAAGTATAGCATAAGCAGTACATACAATCTTCCTAATATCATATGGCTCCGTCTTTGTGTTGTGTTCTGCGCACGGAAGACTGCGCCTGATATTATTTTGAAGATGGTCCCTTTCGCTTTGGAGCGTCACATATATGATTTCTTTCATCAGCTCATGACATCGCTTGAAAGGCAACATTTGTTACCAGCTTACTGTATATCCTACAATATCTGGATTAAGAATATGTTAATCATTGTTTAAAATATTGTAGAGTACATTATTTAAACACATTTTTAGAGTTTGATTGATTTTTCAAAGATATTAGCATAGCATCGTTGTTTCAGATTGCGGGTATTTTGCAATACTTACTTTATACTATTGTACATTTCGATAATTGCACTGGTGTTCCTACCTTGAAGTAAATAATAATATAAACAAAATTCGTTGCCATATTTGTAATGCAGTTTTTCAACCTAGACAAATGTCATCTATTGAAGGAGAAGAAAATGTTGATAAGAGCGAAATTGCAATTCGTTGGCGAGAAGAAAGAGGCTTTCCACCGCTTGCAATTGGTATTAATACACGTGTATGCATAACATGCAAGCGACTTATTAATATTGAAGTTAATGAAAATGAAAATAATCCATCTTGTTTAAGACTTAATGTCTTAACGCAAACATCGAGCCATACGTGCCTTATTTGCAATCGGATAGATAATGTAGTACGACTTTCAGACGAATGTCGTGTTAACATTTTTGTCCTGAAAGACATTTACGTTCAAGAAAATATTAGGTGTTGTCCAGAGCATTTAGATGAACACGGTTTCATCCCTGCAGATCTCATGCAACATCTTCGTTTTATGAATAGATTTTATTGTATTAAAGGTCCTCAGTTATTAAAGTTTTTAAATGGTCTCAGCGGTTCTGTGAAAAAAAATTCGAAAAAAAAATTCGTAGATGAAAGCGATTTTTCGGACGATCAGTTCAAATCATTTTCTCCAATAACTAAGGAACAATTTCGAGATTTATATTCTCTATTCGATCCAGCGCAACTGGTACCAGGTCAGAGATATATTTCAAAGAAAGACCTTTTAGTATTTTTATGCAAAATGCGGCAAGGTCTACCAGATGAATTTCTTTCAGTTGTTTTTAATTATCCCAGCAGACAAAGTGTTAGTATGGCTGTTAGTAAAGTAAGAATATTTTTAATGGAATCATTTGTTCCTCAAAACATTGGACTTAACGCAATAACGAGACAAGAATTCATAGAGAGATATGTACCTGATTTTGCAAATACATTATACAATCCGACACCAGAAAATCGTAAAGCAATTGACATCATCGACGGTACTTACGCAAAAATTGGGAAATCTAGCAATTTTCAAGCTTTACGACAATCGTTTAATCTTCACAAGAGTTGTCATCTTGTTAAGCCCATTCTTTTGGTGTCAACGAATGGATACATTCTTGACATTCATACTTTTCAGACGCACGAAATAACGACGCCAACATTTTAATACAAGAATGTGAAAGAGATGGTGCTCAAATCAGAGAATGGTTAGACGAAGGCGATATAATTATTGTTGATAGAGGGTATCGCGATGCGATTCCTTTTCTTGAACGGATGGGTTTAATACCCAAAATGCCACCGTTGTTGGGTCGTAATGAACGACAATTCTCTACTGAGGATGCGAACGAAGCTCGGTTAATCACAAAAATAAGATGGTTAGTAGAATCGCGAAACGGGCACTTGCAATCTATTTTTAAAATATTTGGTAAACCCATATCAATGACACATGTTCCTCATCTTGGTGATTTTTATCGCATTTCTGGCGCGATAATAAATAAATATCGTGGTTTAATAGAAATGGAAGTAGCTACAGTTGAATTAGCAACAGAAATGTTATTAAAAGCTGAAACAGCAAATGAATTAAAAACAAGGGTTGAAGAAGAGGAACTTTTCCGAAGAAACGCACAGTGGGTGCATTTAAACGAAAACGATCTTCCATATTTTCCTCATCTTTCTATGGAGTATTTGCGTCACTTGACATTCGGGGTATACCAAGTAAACTTGGCACCATCTTATATTCAGGATAAAGTCCATAGAGATGGTAATGAAGAATTACAACTAGATGCTTTGATGAATGAACCTGGTTTAATAAGAATGCGCATTTATTCCAGATTTCGAAATGCTACGCGACATCAGCTATGGATACTTTATGATCTTGAAGAAAATAGAGGTGAACAGCAGCAACCTATCCGTGGTTACTATTGCACTTGTAAGTCGGGTGCAAGAACTTTAGGTACTTGTGCTCACGTTGCAAGTGTTTTATGGTACTTCGGATATGCTCGTCACGAAGAACACGTGAAATACCCTTGGACGGATCTTTTGGACAGCGTGTTAGATGCAGGAAACAGAAACAACCCTGTCAATGAATAGTTTTTTTGGATGCATTGCAGCAAAGTCCTTAAAATAAGATTTGCTACTAAGTGCAACTTGTATATATGTAAATAGGTGAGATATGTAAATAGGTGAGATTTTTTTTTTAACAAGAAAAGGAGTACAAAATCTTGTACCTGCAGCCTCCACGTGGCGTACTCTGGGTAGAAAATGTTTTTCTAGCGAATGCAGGCATGTTTTTGAACAATATAATAAGATTGAAACAAAACATTTGAGAGTTTTCACAAGCCTAAAGACATGCAATATCTTCAATGAGTTATTTTCTTTCTATGAGCCTAATACTTAGAGGGATGTTTATTATAAATAGCGTCGAATATTTAAAATAATATTTTATTTTTGTTACATGTAGGAGGTAGTTTCTTTAACAACTACAAACATAATAAACTGTTTACTATTTTTAATAGTTTTCTTTGGTTGAAATGGATTTTTTACTTTTTTCACTTTAAATCTTAAGGGGTTGTTTTTTTCATAAGGGTACTTTTTTATTTTGAACATTGCACTGAAAATCACGGAAGATTAAATAATTACTTCCAGTCGATTTTCAAAAGTCTTTCTCTGTTTAAACTGTTCATTTATCTGGTTTACTGGATTTATTTAAAATATAAAAGGGGTTGCTTTTTGTTGTTGTTGTTGTTGTTGGGGTTGTTTGTAAGGGTAAATATGACATTTCATATGTATTAGTAAATGAAAAGTCAATATTTTATTTATAAAAATATTTTCTGTGATTAAAATAGTTTTTTCCTTTTCTATATGGTTTTAACTGTAAAAGGGGTAGTTTTTGAGGGTTGATATTTTACATTTTTATTTGTTTAACATTAAGAGTTCTCTCTTTATGTATATTGGTGACTTCTGACATTAAACTTACCAAAAATAATGGTTTATTTGGCTAAAAGCACTGAAATGTTTATTTCATGCCTTAGACAGGGGGTACTTTCACCCCCTGTTTTCAGCCAAACAAGTGAAGTTTTGAGTTTAACAAAATTATATCTTTAATTAGGACACTTAGAACTACTAATTCTGAAAATTTGAACAAAATCAACGGTAAGCTAATTCCAATGCATTTTGTACGGGGTCCTTTAGATAAAAACGTTAAAGAAATTCCAGGGTGTAACGGTAACTTTGCGGGTAATAAAATTTTGAAAGTAAGAACTTTTGAAGACAATTTTTTTATAACGTGTAAATAAAAATTTAATATTTATATTCACCAGAAATTTAATAAAACAGATTATTTATATACGTAGGGTAATTTGGGGTAAATGTTGTAATGTTGAGCATAATTTTTAAATTCAAATTTATTCCGCGTCGATTCATTCTTTTCATTTTACTATACATTTAATATATCTATATATATCGCTGTGTTCACTGCCTGGCTGGCGAGAGAGAAGTACCGATGGCGCACTCACTGCCGCGCATGACGTAGGTCGCTCTTACCTCTCGTCATACCTGAGGAGAGCCAGCGATCTATAATACTTGGTTGCACATTTCGATTCACTCAGTCTGCCTACGACCGGACTCGGGGCTTGCTCCGAGGCCGATCGACAGCAGCTCACTTTCCTTTCGCACCCCTCGATCTATTCTCTGTCCAGAGAGGCGCTTATCCTGGCCAGGGGATGATCTTCCTCGTTTGAGAAGGTGAACATGAGGAGCTAATCTGTTCACCAGCTCTTACAAATTCCTAGAAGAAGTTGTACTTGGACTTCGGGCGCTAACGAGTCCTGGTAAAACCCTTCGTTTTCGTTCTTATAATTTTTTTACCTGGTGCAGAGAAGACCGTGGGAAGCTCCACCGTGTAGTCTCTGTACTCTTTCCACCTTAATCTCAACTGAACGTGGGGCGCTAACCCGGGACGTTGAGACATCCATGTTATTTTTACCATCCTCTATACACACACACTTTTACATAATTTTCCCCTGTTGAACTGAGGAGCTAATCGTTCAACAGATATGACACATACACCTGGACAACTTGGCCTTGATGAGCTAATCAGGTCAGGATGTCCAGAACATACATGAAACTTACACTAATTTCGCGACGGGCATGAATATCGACCGCAGTTCGATATCTAGTTCTTTTTTCGGTAATTTCTAAAATTCCGACCTAGCGTGCACGACCCTAGTTTCCGTCCGCGCGTATAATTGGGGGTTAAATTCTAGAATCAACCCGGTAACTTTCGGTGTCATAGATTTTGTAAATTAAATATAAAATAACAGGAGTAAAATTTTATTACAGTCCAACCGAGATCGAGAACGGCGAGGAATGATTTGGATAAGAGGGTGTGAAATGGCGGACGCGCCTAAATTTTCCATTTTTGTTATTATTAAATTTTCATTTGTTTAAATATTTTATTTTTATTAATTGTAATTTAATTTTCAATTTTAGTTTATTATTTAAATTTTATAATTTTTTATTAATTTTTCTTTGCATTGTATCGAGTCAGTTTTATTATTTTATATTGTTATTGTAATTTTTATGGTTTTAATTTAATTTGTTAATTATAAATTTTGTTATTATTTCTATTTTTTTTATTTTATTTTGTTAAATATATTTACTTTCGAAGGTTTAAATTATGTTTTATTATTTTGGTTTTACCCTGTCACAAATTTCTCTTAAATTAGTATATCAAATAGATGGCGCTTGCGTCACAGTAAATTGATAGAATTTACAAATCTAGAGACCCGGACTCCATCCGGCGAGCAAATCCTTTTTGGCAAAAATTAAGATCATTACAATGTAAACAGTAGACGTTTCAGCTACATTTACAAATTTAAAAATAAGTACGACATCAAAATTCTTACCTTAGCTCACCTACAAGATGTTCTGAGTACTGCCAATATTTTATTTTGACAATTAGCAATGCCATAGTTCAAGTTATCTTTTAATGCAAAAAAGATTGAAAATCAAAATTTTACTGTTTCAGTATTTTGTCTCGCATCTGCATAAAAATAAATTGAAAAATCAAACTAAAATTTTTCATTCTTCCTTATTAATTCCTTAACAAAAGTTGACTTTGATTTTCGTTAATTTAATTAATAAATAATTATGTGTTTACATTTACCTCAAGAATTCGAAAACTCTGGGTAAATGTAAACAGAACTTCAACTACATTTAAAAAAATAATTTAATAGATTATTGGATTTGACATTTTGAAATTTAAAATTTCGATATTAGATTCATATTCAGCAATCTTGAAAACTTTTTTTACGAAGTTGAATGAAAATCTATTAAAATTTGTTTAAGTTATTCAAGTTTTATATTACTAATTTTGTAATGGTTCATTGTTTATTTTATATGATACATTATCAGTCAACTGGTTGATTTTTCTATACACCTACGAAATTTTTTTTTCAGTTTTTCCATCCCTTAAAACAGTAGTATACTTGAAATGAATTGTTTCTTAAACATTGATTACCTACAGCAGTGCTACATTTACCCTGAATTTTAGAAAAATTTTAAAATCTCGGGATAAATGTAAACAGTCAGTTTTAGTGAATTCAGGTGCATCAATATTTTGTTGTACTTCATAAAATTTTTCTAGGGAAGTAAAGTAACAAGTTCATCCAAAAGAAATAAATCCATTTTCCGTTTAAAAAAAAGTAATGTTTTTGGTGAAATATAGATATTCCGTTTACATTTACCCCAAATGAACCTAATTTGGTTTCGCATAAACAGATTTTTTAAAAATAAAATTATTAATTGCTATATTTTTTATATTTATTACAATTTTTGTTTTGTCACACTAAAGAAATTCCTATTTATAAATTTATTCATGTCAAAACTTGACTTTTTGTCGAATATTTATTTCTCCTTCCATTTACAAAGTGTTCTTTCCAAGACTGAGAAATTTAATTTTTTTTATCAATCGAATTTTTAAGAATCTAAATTATTACTTGAAAATTATTTATTTACATGAAATTTATATTCAGATTAATTTACGAATAACAGAATTTCTATTTGATAAAATTATTAATTTCATTTTAAAATAAATTTCGGTTTAGTGAATTTCACAGAAATTTCAAATGATATGTTTTGGGGTGATATTCATGCGTCTATTTATTATTTATTTCAGAATATTATAAAATAAAAATAATACAGTTTAAAAATAAAATAGTAAAATAAAAATTCTATGATGTTACGTCAATACAAGAAACCTTTTTAAATATACCTAACGTTCCTCGTTTTAAATTAGTTTAATAAATGAATCTAATTTGGGATGAGGATATGTCAATGAACCTACTAAATGTTATGAGAGAATAATTTATTTAAAAACCAACAATAAGGAAAAGAGTTGACAAAAATACAATGAGTACAAAATTATGAATTTTACTTAAAGAATAATGATTACTTGTTGTGTGATGATTATCTTGTAATCCGATCTTGAATTATTTTGAGCACTAGACGTGAAGGGACCGCTCAACTGTTATCCTTAATGGTTGCTGTTGTTCACACTAATGAGATAGTGTATTGTATTCCGGAAAAATATCTGCTTTTCCAGACGGTTGTCGCGTCGCCTCTTGAGCAAATTTCGATGGTTCGAAATTTGGTATGCGTTGTTTCAATATTAGACTTTTGTATGCACTCGAATTTATTTCCAAGTTATATTTTGGAAATTTATATTTTAAAAACGGATGTATATTAAAAATTAATATTTAGGGAAATAGTTCACTTTTATCGTTGCTCTTTCAAGATTAATACTTGGGGTTCACTTTTAATTAATGTTCAAAATTAATAGTTGAAGTTCACTTTTAAATGATATTCAAAGTTATTATTTACAGTTCACTTTTAAATAATGTTCAAAATTTATACTTGGAGTTTACTTTTAATAATATTCAAAAGTAATACTTGGATGTTGATTTGAAATTAATTTCAAAATTTATACTTGGGAAAACAGTTTACTAATAACGTTCTACTTTGAAGATTCACTTTCAAATAATAATACTGGACGATGTCCACTTGTTCGCAGGTAGATCCGGACTAATTTTCCAAAAAATTATTCTCTGATCTAACCAGAAATTGTATCTCCTTTTATATAAAACATTCCTTATGAGTGTAATGCTTTGAAATCAGGCACGTGTTGATATTGGTTTAAGTGGGAGTAACGGGCGACTGTTGGTTCTCCTCGATTTGGGAATTGTATAGAAAACTGCTAGACTCTGGACGACTGATGATTTTCCTCCCGCTTACTGTGCAGTTACATTCTACTGCTTATGGAAACATGCACGTGTCAATATTTGTTAGAATGTAAGTAGCGGTAACGAGCGACTGTTGTCCTTCATTGATTTGGAAATTGTGTAGAAAACTGCTAGACTGAGGGAGGACATATGATTTTCCTCTTGTTTGAATGTTTGTTCGTCGCTTGTTTACATAATCTTCTCTTTCTAATATTATCTTCACTCCCTTGTCAGTTAGAAAGGTCACTTTTCAGATGCGCTATCATTATTCTTTTAACATAAACTAAAATATTACTCTTCTCTCTTATATTTGTTACAATTTGTATTTTGTTTTATAATATAATATAAAAACCATTACCATATGTTAAAAATATGTAGAATACAACAATATAAAATACAATAAGAAAATACATGCATAAATATTATATTGAAATTAGGTAAATTAACAAGAAGTTACGGACGCAACAATGATAAACAAACATATTCTCCTTGTGCAATACACTTTAGAATCAGACTTGACAACACTGATTAATAATTTTCGAAATCATTCCCAGCACCAAGGCTTGCTACCACGTAGCAGGGCCTTGCCGCTGGACACCCTGATAAGCCTGACTCTGTCAGCAAAAAGAAGTACTTCTCGACCAGCTCACTTCAGAGCTAAATTAAAATAATATATTAATTTAATTTTGTTTCCAAATTATTTTATTAAAACTACGAATCTACGACATAAGCGTTGCAGCAATGTTGCGAAGCCAAAATGGCGATAACCAACATTGCAACAACATAATGAAAATAAAAAATTTACTATTATGGAATAGTATAATAAACAAAGCGGCGCAGAAAAAAAATATGCAGCCCGGAAAGAGAGAAAAGAAGGAATTATTTTATAATACGCAAGTATAAAATACACGCACATGTGGTGACTACGATGACGCACACATGAAGGGATTTAGGGCATATCGCATACACTGATGCTCTCACGGACTCTGTACGTTATAGGACTCACACCAACATACAAGCTCTCAGTCGTGGACACCAACATACTCTATAAGCTCGCCTTTACTTGATGTTTTCCTCTTATAAAACCTCCCCTTTTCCTATCAGGCCCACAAGCTACGTTGCAAAACAATAACAAACGCACGTGCGTTTTGACAGCCTGTCCTACGCCAGGGGTGCTCAACCACCATAATTGGTTGATTTTACGCATCCCCAATCGATCAACTCGTGATCGCGAAAAGCAATTCTACCAATTTAATTGTCAAATCATGCAATTGTATGGTTGTCAATAATTTAAACAACCATTACGGTTGAGGAATTGACTTTATTTTATTAAATAATGAATTCATTTTCATTAATTATAAAAAATGATTTTAGAAAACTATCGAATGACGGTCATTTCCGTTCACAAGGAAACTCGATGCATCGTAGAATCAGCTAAATTGCAACGTCCAATGGGCCGCGAATTCCTTCATACTCCTGAAATTTAGAAAATTCCTCGTTTGCAAAATTGTCCCACCCTGAAGGCAAAGCAAGGTCTAGAGGCTAGTTAAAAACTTGAAATAATTGCAGTACAACTTCTAGATTCTTACAAACAACACCTGTCTTGGCTTTGGCCTGGCAAGTGTTGTGAGGATTCAAGAACGCCACGACTAAGCCCGTCTGCGCGTCGGACACCCGCGTAAAACGTATCAAGTACAACGCGAAGGGAGGACGAAAAAATTCAATAGAACTTTCTAACCGACGGAGTCCTTCGAGAATTGTTTTGGGAGAAAATCGGTTATAATTAATGAATTAATTATAGTAGAATAGTAGATTTTGTTTGTAAAAACCAACCAGTCCGGCCTTGATCTTAAAAGAAAATTTGTGTAAAATAAATTTTTAAATTCACTGTAAAAAACCAAAAACATTAAGGTAAATTATTTTACTTGGACTAAAGACTAAATTGACATTGTGTGCCAACAACAACAAAAGTTTGTTTCGCCCGACGGCAGCTGATTATGACACCACTGTCGCCGGTAGAGTAAGTAAATGTATCGTTTTCAAAATTTGCACTATTCAAATAAACCTCTTTTTCTCAACTAAAAAAATTTTCTCTTTTACTTATCGTTATTCCTAAAAAAACATTTCTAGAAAGCTGTGCGTTATCTTTTAAAAGTGGAAAACGACCCCACAATCTAAACAAATTCACATAAGACTTTGGCAGCTTGGTGCCTCCGCAAACTTTTAAATAAAGGATCATCTCAGAAGCCAAATTTTTTGGAATTATTTATGTCTGGTTTGTAACACCTTGGACAAATTAAAAATGATTGTCAATAACAAATTCTCATTATTAAATATTTGATATTTTTACTAACCGTTAATGATTAAGAAGGGTCCCCTTAGAGTTACTGCGATTGATCTTGAATGTTCACCGGGCTTGAAAATTAAAAATCAAATAATTATAATCCAATTCTTGGATATAGAATTAACATATAGAAAAAAATACTTACAGGACATACTGAGACAAGTTCATTAACTTTTTCTTTAAAGTGCTTGAAAATCATTTTTTATAATTTCATAACTGCTGTCAGATGTCTGGGCTTGTGTTAAATTGCAGGTTTTCCCGTATTTGAAAATTGTCCCTTCGTCACGTATGAAGCCACTTCTTAGATGATCGATAGAATGACCCATTTGCATCGAATAATGATGGAACAAGTAGGTTTTTGAAGACAGAATTGGTCAAGTGTCAAGCAAGGTGTTTATGTTTGGTAAATCTTGATAATTGTTAAAGAAACCACACTGAGATTTAAAGGTTTTTGTCAGTAGGTAAATAATTTCCTCGCCCTCCATGGGTGCTGCTTGTTGTTTTTCTTGAGGAATTGAAGAATACTTTTGGATTAAACTTTCTTTTTTTTCGGTAAGTATTTCTTTTATTTCACCTTCTGGATAATCATTAATTTCCCAATTTATAGTGCCTAGTTTAGCTTGTTCAAAAAATCTTAAGCATTTCGATGTTCGTTTCTCTCGTCTCGGAAAGGCACCTTTTGATAGACCTATGATATAATTGTTGTGGCTTAACAGGCTGTTGTACAGATTGCTGAATCTGGTTGAAAACCTTTTACCGTTTTTTCGGTCTTCAGGAGTCATTGTTGCGTCAGCTAAGTCGGCTCGCTACCTGCACTTCAATTTTTGAAAATTTTTTTCTCAAAAACAAAAAATAACGTGTTCGCCAAATTTGGCATGTTATTTTGTAGTATAGTAAGCAATATTTATCTTTTTTTTCAGCTTGATTGAAGGCCGATAACAGGTTTAAATATTAAAAAACAAATTTATTTTTTAAATAAATTTATTTAAAAAGTTAATTTTTATTTAATTAATTTTTTTTTCAAAAAATTTGATTCATTCTAAACAAAAAACATTCAGACAACTTTTTTCTATAAGCAAAAATAAAAAAGTTTATAACGCGACAATGACGCCTGAGACGAAAATTTCCCATTGTTGCGTCAGCTAAGTCGGCTCGCTACCTGCACTTCAATTTTTGAAAATTTTTTTCTCAAAAACAAAAAATAACGTGTTCGCCAAATTTGGCATGTTATTTTGTAGTATAGTAAGCAATATTTATCTTTTTTTTCAGCTTGATTGAAGGCCGATAACAGGTTTAAATATTAAAAAACAAATTTATTTTTTAAATAAATTTATTTAAAAAGTTAATTTTTATTTAATTAATTTTTTTTTCAAAAAATTTGATTCATTCTAAACAAAAAACATTCAGACAACTTTTTTCTATAAGCAAAAATAAAAAAGTTTATAACGCGACAATGACGCCTGAGACGAAAATTTCCCATTGTCGCGTCAGCTAAGTGGGCTCGCTACCTGCACTTCAATTTTTGAAAATTTTTTTATCCAAAACAAAAAATAACGTGTTCGCCAAATTTGGCATGTTATTCTGTAGTATAGTAAGCAATATTTATCTTTTTTTTCAGCTTGATTGAAGGCCGATAACAGGTTTAAATATTAAAAAACAAATTTATTTTTAAAATAAATTTATTAAAAAATTTAATTTTTATTTAATTAATTTTTTTTTCAAAAAATTTGATTCATTCTAAACAAAAAACATTCAGACAACTTTTTTCTATAAGTAAAAATAAAAAAGTTATTCAAGTTTAAAAAAAATATTGCATTAATTTGTTAATGCAAATATCTAGCAAAATATTAAATATTTTTAATTAATATTTGGGATAATTAAATAGGCTAACAAACTCTATTGAAAAATGAAATTTGAAAAAAATCCGAGAGTTGACCCCTCAATCTCATATGAAACTCCTCACTAATGTTTATCATCTGGCCAATTACTTTGTGAACAACTTCGGTTTTCATTCTTGTATCTGTAGAACCTTCCTCCAGTTTTCGAATAAATTTACATGCGAGATTCGTCCAGTCGTATTCGAAGTTTTCGCATACGTTGTACACTCTCTTGTTTCTGTCACCTGATCACACCTTGAAGATTGACATATGCGAAAAAAGATAAAATTATTACTTTGAAAATTGACTTGTAAACAATTATACACTTTATTGTCAAATATTATACTTGTTTGACAAATTTCTGAATGGGAAAACATTTTATTATATTTTTCACCCTCAGACAATAGGTATTTAATTTCAGTTTACATTACTAATAAACAAATTTCACACAAAGAATGTTTCCACTAATTTTTTAATATATTAACTTCAGTGAACAGGTTCTTCCAAAATTAAAAAGAATTTTTTAATTTTTACTTTAAGAAAAGATTGTATGTACAATATTTTACTTACACATTACAGCGATTTATAAGTCTTGAGCGAAGGGTGCGTACTTGGATATATAATATAATGACGAGGAGAGAACAATTTCACCTAGTGGGTCGGGAGATAATAACAACAGGGAAGTGTTTCATAAACCCCTAATTTAAAATTTGGTATGATTTCTGTGACATGTCCGATAAAATGAATGTCCGAATTTTAGTCCTTTAATTGAATCTACAGAAAAAGAGTTTTGAATTAAAACGTTAATATTCTCATAATGATTTTTTGCGGCATAAGGTGAACAGTTGTAAAAAATGACCTTATAGGAAAAGTCAATATTCAAGCATTCCATTTTCGTACGATGAGTAGTCAAAGTTTTAGTGATGTTACGAAAATTCTGACAATGTTTAGCAACGTCTTTCAAAGGCTTGTGCAAACTTTCCAACCTTTATGTTTGCACATGTTTAGGTGGTCCAAATTCTAGAACAAAATTCGAGTAATGATCAGCGAAATGATGTTTTGTTTACAGTTGCCGCACTATTTTTTGTAAGTTTCTTTAATAATGGGAAGGGCGGATTTCGTCGAACTATCATTAGTTGACAACCTAATATGTCAAAGCCGGTAATTTACAAAACCAATTCGAAACCACTTTTTAAAATTAAATATTTAATTGCGTACATAACGTCTCGCGATACAAAGCCTTTAAAAAAGTCATGTGCCAGACATGGCAGTAAGCCTGGATTAGACATTATAGTACAGTAATTTGTTTAAACAAGAATTTATCTTTATTCCTTTAATCATTGAATTTGATCTAAGTGCTTTTCTTGCACATTCGTCATAACTTTCGGGAATTCTATACCGAACATTGTACCACTGATACGATAAAAGCTGCTTTTGATATATTTTACAAAAACGACAAAAATAATACGATTTGCAGAAGTTTACAGTAAATCCTCCAATATAGTTACTACCTAAGTTGTCACCATAAATAAAAACAACTGTTCCCTTAAATGTAATTTCCTGGTCACCTAATAAAATTTTAATCCTAACAGTTTCTAATATTATTAAATCCTTTAGCAGTATATCTAAAAATAAATCCCATTCAAATAGTTCAAGATCTTCTTCTGGCCACAATGCCAAAAGTCTGACGTTATTCGTTTTAGATCTTAAATAAGGCGGTAAATTACCTAGCAATCATTGGTTGTAATATAGCTTTTGTAGCACAATCATTTGCAGATAAATCTAAATATAGTTTAGCAATGTCTTTCACACCAGCAGAACTATCGGAACCTTGTTTTCGAGATTGATTAAGATCAATCTCGTTTTCTGCATGCCTTAAAAAGTATTCATTTATAAAGTGATGTGTATTATTTGATGTAATAATACTATCACTTTCGTTTTTTGAATCCAAATAAGAATTTTCTGATGCAACATTATTTTTAGTTTCATTTACATTACTATTACTTTTATTTACCGCACTTAAGTCGTTAAAATTTCGATGAGTTCTTCTTATGTGAATGCGTAAAGAGTTGGAGGACAAAATTTGTTTGTTTGGTGTAGGGCAATTTGGACATCAGCAAACTATACCAGTGTTTGTGACGAACGGAATTTTCAATTTTTGTTCCATGGTTGAAAATTTTGAATCGTCGCGCCATCTGTCGAAAATGCCCTGAGTCGAAAGGCCCACTTATCAAGGTAATTGAGAAAACCTAGCACCGCCGGCTGACCCACTATTGATAGAGAAAGTAGGTCGCGCGGCTGGCTCACCGGAAAACCTGATAGATGACAGGGTCAGCACTATTTTGGAGAACGAGAAGAAGACGAGCGACGTGGAGAAAATTTTGAGACTCTACATGTGGGCCATACATTTGCCACCATAACGAAAATTATCGTCTGTCGCGCCGGTACGCCAGTATCTTGCTGTAGACCTTTTTGGAGTTTTCATTTTTTTATTTTGAGAGTTGTAAGTTAAAGTGTTTGAGAGTGGAGCGTGAAGCTCAATACTGTTGAAAAATAAATAGTAGAGAGAGAGACAGTGTGTTGTTCTTTGTTTTTTGGTGTTTCACCTAAGTCTTCCTTACGGATTAACCGACGTTATTAAAACCGCAGAGCCGAGGCAAGAAAAACCAAAAGGGAAAGCCGTATAGCCGATTCGTCGTGGGTAAGTCATTTTGCCGATATTGTGCCAGTCGTGTCTCGTCGTTGGCATTTTCTGCTTGACAATCGTTCGAGCAGAATTAATTGGCGCCTAACGGCGAAGTTCATTGAATTAAATTTCTAAATTACTAATTGTTGAAAGCGTCGAATTTTGTCTGACGTAAGCAGAAGTTTTACATTAAAATAAAATTAATTAAAATCATACGTCCCATTTTGTGATTTTCAAAGTGTCCATACAAATGATTTTTTAATGATTTAATTCCATTGCATTGAAAATTGCACATTCTTTGTCTGCAAGAATATCGAACATTGTTAACATTCTGCTTTATATACCTGTGATTCCGAAAAAGATGGGAATTGAAAGCACCATAGTAAGTCTGAATCGAAGGCATGTTTTTTTCAATATTTATTATATTCTATTATATATTGAAAAGTTAAGTTGCATGAATTGCAAGAAAACATCGTAATGAGTTGTAAAAGAAAAATGTAGAAATGAACTTTCAAAATTGTATAGTTACAATTCTGTGGAAGAAATGCATAACAGCGTAACTGACATTTTTATCAAATTTGAGATAACATCAGATTTGTTTATATTTAATATTGCTCTTCAAAATTCAATAGCTAAAAAATCATTGAAATGGTTATTAATGTAGAAAATAATGTAAAACATAATCGCATAATTGCGTTTTTGACAAAAGGAGACCATCATAATAACATAACTGCATTCAGTTTAAAAAAAAATTGACATAATTAAAAATAAAAATAACCTTTAAGGATAAAAACAATAAGAATTTTGTAATGAAATATTTTTAATAAAATACATTTTTTGTACACGGACAGAAAAGTTATAGTTAATTTTACTTAACATGTTTAGTAAGTCAGTATGTAGTAATAATAACTGAATATTCAGTTACATTTAAAAAACATCATTTAGTTTCGTTTTGTCGATTTTACTAAACAGTGTTGTCGAAGACACTGAATGCTTAGTTAAAGTCACAGAACACTGCGCAGTACACTGTTTTTTCAAAATGACGGAATTGTGAAAAGTGTTTATTTTAAGGTTAGAAATTGAACGAAACGCTTTTGTAGGGAATAGCAACAAGGCGCAAACTCTTGACTATCCGTAATTTATACAGAATAACAAAATTACAAAAAATTTTTTTTAAATGTTTTTGAAAATAATTTAATGATACTTATTCAATGCAAGTATTAATAATTATAATAATAAAATCAGTAGTACTTAAGTATCTTCTATTATTACGAAACATTTGTTTACCAATAGTAATGCAGTTTTTTATATTTAATTTGAAAAATAATTTCTGTAGTGATTACAGAAAAAATCAACATAATCTCTTAAAAATATGCAAATTAACTGCTCAAAATTTATGTGATAATTATGTTTTTGTTTTCTGTTAATATTTAAAAATTTCACGTTGACTTTCTACTACTAATTTATTGCAAAATTAAAT
This sequence comes from Leptopilina myrica (nomen nudum), assembly GCA_032872475.1. Taxonomy (NCBI): domain Eukaryota; kingdom Metazoa; phylum Arthropoda; class Insecta; order Hymenoptera; family Figitidae; genus Leptopilina; species Leptopilina myrica (nomen nudum). The sequence goes on from CM065460.1 coordinate 10,970,619, forward strand.
GTAGAAAACAATATTTCACTGCTTTTACATTTTACTAAACAGTTAAGTCCATTTGACTTTCTGTGCAGTTGAATTAACTTTTTCCTGAGTAGTTACAATGACTAAACATCTGTTTAGTAAATCCTACTACTAGTTTAGTCAGTCCAAAATCGACTATTCTGTTTAGTATATTTAACTACGCAATGAGTTAATCTGACTACGCCCTTCTCTCCGTGTACTTTAAATTAAATATATTCATTTTAATAAAACTGGAACAAATTTTTATAACATAAATTGTGCATTTTATTATGTACTTATATTTAAGGCTATTTCTATTCTAAAAAATTTTGGAAACTTTTTCAAAAATAAATTGACAAATTCAGTAAAGTACATTTCTTTTCTCGTTTTAATAAATTAAAAACATTTTATAAAAAAATAAACTCTTATAACTAAATAAACTCTTATAATTTTTTCTAACAAATTAATAGTTTAATTTGTGTAAACAAATCTTATTATTATGACAAATCAAACCAAAATAAATTGTGACATTAAAAGTGTCTGAAGTTGGACTCATATACAAACTGAACTTGCATAACCGCATAAGTGCAATAAATCTCATGATTCTGATGAAAAATTATCAAAATTTATACCATATCTTGTGTTTTATTAAATGTTATAAACGAATTTTGAAAATATATTAAATAATAATACTAAATGCAAAAGACCGAACAAATCTATTGTATGAATAACAGTCACATGACGAATGTGATTCTCATAAATAATTTTAAAATTCTTTAGAATTAAGATTATATTACACAAACAAATGAATAGACACCATATAGCACAATTTTCTGAAATAACGCTTTATTGCACTGGCGTTCGAGTAAATACTATATTGACGGTGGGCGTCGATATATATATATATATATTGTCCATTAGTTTTTGAATAATACACTCAAATCTGGCTATAACGAGAAGTTCGGGAGTCAAGTCTCCCCCTATTACGAGCGCAAAAGGAGAAATGAGAATTTTTAGTGTTCACAATTTACATAATGTCAAAATTACAAACGAAACCTAATTTAATTTAAACTTTAATATACAAAAAATTTATATAAGCTAAAATTTTGAAGATATTCGACTGATTGATTTAATTTAAAACACGAAGTGACTTTTTTACTTTTATTTTATATAAATAAAATTGATTTTAACCAAATTTGAACCAACTGAATGTGCATTTGTTTATGAATAGTGGGGACAATTGGCAGGAAATTTTTCTCGCTATACCGAGAGATAGAACTCTAGTTATAGATCACATAAAGCCTCTACTTTTGATAGTTAATATTATAAAAGGAAATAAAATTTAAACCTCAATATTATGATTAATGGATTTAAATAATCATTAAATTTCACATATGAGGCATTAATTCCCAAACGTCCCAGCCCAAATTTGAAAGTCTTGGGATTAGCTTGGTATTTTGGAGAATGTAGTGGGGGTTAAACTTCTGAAATTTTAAGTAATACTGACATTTTCAAAACCATATAACTTTTATAAAACTTTATCAATTTTAATGTATCTGTAATGCTTTTAAAGCATTGTTCATCTACTTTCTAACAATTTTACAAAAATATTAAAAAAAAAAATTTTAACCAATTTGAGTCCGAAAAACATGGTCTAAAAAAAGTGTCTGTCTGTATGTCTGTCTTCGTGTCTGTCTGTAGACACAATGGTGTTGCCACGATAACTCTTGAAAAACTTATTGCATCAACTTGCAACTTTGCATGCACAAAAATAGTGTTAAAATACAGATCGAGTTCGTTAGCTAGCCATTTTCGTCGAAAACTACGCAAACTACGGTAGTTTCAAAATTTTGAAAATTCATTTTTTTATATTTAAGAATTTTTATTTTTATATTACTTTAGATTAGATTAATACAAACAACTTTCCTCTAGAACATTTTTTCATAGAAAGTCAATTTTCGAAGTCATAGGCTCTTAAACAGTATAAAAATACTTAAAAATCCTATAAATAAGGGTAAAAATCAAAATTTCTCAAAGAGAAAAAAATTATTACATTAATTCCTACATATTCTAACCCCATTGTACTATAAAACGCTCACATTAGCAAAAAACTAGTATTTTCCGGAAAAACTACCTTATATATATATATACTAGCGACAAATACCTCGCTTGCTAACGCTCGCTCGGTTAAAATTTAACTTATTTGTTTTTAATTATTTATTTGCATTTTAACGTCAGTATTCGTATTTTATTATTTTATCTATATTAACATATTATTATTTTTTCTGTATTTGTATTTTGTTATTATTTTTATTATTATTATGTATTATTATTATTATAAATAAAAATATGAATATTATAAGATATATTCTTCTATTATTTAAATTAGTTTTTGAAATTGATTATAGCAGTACAGGTTACTTAAAATATGTAAAAAAAAATTGTTAGTGTTATAGATTAAAATTTTTTTTAAATTTAGGTTCCTAAGCAATTGTCCGGATGTATGTAATTTTGTATGTGTATTAGTGGATCTCGTTTTTGTGAACACGATAACTTAAGACGTTACAACGACTTTATTTAAATATTGCTAGATATATTTATCATAATAATATCTCAAAATGAATTGATAAAATTTAAAAAATCCTTAAAAGAAAAATTGGTATATATGAACTTTACATTGCAATTGAATTTATAGAATTAATCACAATAAAAAAATTTAAACATCTATTAAAAATCATTTCCTATTCATCATTAACATATGTAAGGACCAAATACCTAGAATAAATAATAAATGAATCAGAACGAAAATACGAAAGGTCTGCATTTGGCCATATGGGAGATTCCACGTCAAGTGATCAAGGGGTCTTACGGTGTAATGTTTACTTTAATAATTTTTTACTATTAAACTATTAAACATACAAATTTGACAATTTGACAAACATCCATATTCCGACGCAATTATCTCCAAAACTATTGCCTATGGGAGCTTGCTATTAGAGACTTTTTTTCGCGTCTTACCGTCAGCTACAACTTTTCTGTTGACAACTTTTCACTAAACTTTAAACTTTTCGATTCATTTGCAAAAAAACTAATTTTTTATTACATTCTCATCACATCGATAATAATTATCGTTCTTTGTACGAGTTCTTTCTTTATTTTATTTAAAAAATGGAGATAAAACAGTGATATTTATGCCGTTTAACGGCGTAGCGCCGGCGTAACGTTCAGAACCCGGGCGCACCACTTACTTTATTTTCAATTTTCATCTAAAGTTCTGTAGGGGGATTACGATTAGACACAGCGCTATATAGCGCAATTATTTATGCTTTGTTAAAAATTATCAATTTTTATTAAAATTTGTTTTAAATGATGTTATTAAACACTATGTGTTGCAATTGTTTAAAAAAATCGCTACGATTTTGTTTGAGAATAAGGATAGCATAGAGGAATAGCAGTCGTGGAATAGAGATCGCATAGAGACAGCTATAGATGCAGATGTTTTAGGATATAGATAGATATGGATATATAATATATAATATATATATATATGGGACGTTTCACGTCAAACGGCCCAAAGCTGTGCCCAAAATTGTATGCAATCAATATATAAGTTATGCACATTAAATTACTCGTCATGACATCCACTTTCAATTGCAAAGTGGCATAATTGAAAATTTCAAAATAGCGTCCTTACTACGTCAATTAGAAAAGGCTAAACTCGAACAAAAGTAAATATATTTATTAATTACTTTTTAAAAACGATGCATAACTGTTGGGTCAAAATATATTTTAATGTTTTTGGGGTCGCTGATTACAAATCTGAAGTCAAATTTTCAAAATTCAAAATGGCGGATCCAATATGGAGTACGAATTTTTAAAAATTTCTTGAATTCGCTTGAAACTTTTTACTTGGCGGTTTTCGAGGTCGCTGATTACGAATCTGAAATCAGATTTTCAAAATTCAAAATGACGGGTCAAATATGGCGGACGAGTTTTAATAATTTTTTGAATTAGCTTGAAACTTTTTACTTGGCGGTTTTTAAGGTCGCTGATTACGAATCTGAAGTCCAATTTGCAAAAATAAAAATGGACGATCCAATATGGCAGACGCATTTGAACAAACTTATTGAATTCGCTTAAAATTTTTTACTCAGGGGTTTTCGAGGTCGCTGATTGCGAATCTGAATTCCAATTTGCAAAAATTCAAAATGGCGGACGAATTTTTAAAAATTTCTTGAATTCGATTGAAACTTTTTACTCTGAGGTTTTCGAGGTCGCTGATTACGAATCTGAAGTGAGATTTTCAAAATGCAAAATGGCGGATCCAATATGGCGTACGAATTTTTAAAAATTCATTAAATTTGCTTGAAACTTTTTACTAGTCAGTTTTTAAGGTCGCTGATTACGAATTTAAGTCAAAAAATGGAATACTTGCGCTGCCATTTTGATTTGCTTATGAAACGTGGTGCGGGTATGCAAGTGACGAATGATAGAATGGAATGGGTGGATTTTGAAGAAGCGTTTGAGGGTCGGTTACAAAATAGTGCTGTAATGAATTTATCTTACAAGGATATTAATGACTTCCTTGATGATGCCTTTAGTTTATTTAAAGTTAACATTGAAAAAGCTTTAAACAAGTTTGGTCCCCTAAAAGTTTACACACAAGAAATGTCTGATTTAAAGTCATTTATCGCGAAAACCGATGAAATTTTAGAAACAACCCTATTAGATGAATGGTATAACATTAATGTTAAACAAGTAACCTTAAAAAGAATGGAGGAATTCCAAGAGAAAGAGTCTAATTGGAGACTTCATTCTATTGAAAGGTTGGAGGTTAACATTACCAAATACAATCCTATGCGCGCAAGTTCTTATATCAATTTGTTAAATTCTATTAATCGAAAGCATGCCTGCATTAATGTCCAAAATGCTGATAATCAGTGTTTTAAATGGGCAATATTGTCGGCACTGTACCCAGCAGACAAAAACGCGGAACGAGTTTCAAAATATAGACCCTATGAAGATACACTCAATTTTAGTGGTATCGAATTTCCCGTTTCGCTTAAAGACATTTCTAAATTTGAAACTTTGAATAACATTTCTGTTAACTTGTATGGTCTTGTTAAAAGAGATAAGAAGTTTACAGTTTCACCACTTCATCTTTCATCTCAAAAGAAGATGAATCACGTTAATCTTCTTCGAATTGAAGATCATTACATAGATGAAAATCTAAGTGAAAACGATGATGATGATGAAACTGATATACCTCTTATATCGTTTAACTACCATTATGTCTGGATAAAGGACTTGTCGAGACTTGTTAGCTCAGACTTATCAAAGCAAAAGAACAAAAAATTCATTTACGATCGTTGTTTACATTATTTTCTGAATCAAGAAAAGCTCACTCAACATGAAGAGCATTGTCGAAAAATGAACGACACAAAGATTAAATTACCCCAAAAAGGTCAAAATACAGTTGAGTTTAAAAAATTTCAAAATAAGGAACGTGTACCCTTTATTATTTATGCCGATTGTGAAAGTCTTTTACTTCCCTCGGCAGCACCCCAAGAACCAAAAAATACTGAGGTGTTTCAAAACCATAAAACTCTCAGTATTGGTTATTACTTAAAGTGTAGTTTCGATGACTCTTTGTCTGTGTACAAAGCATCACCTAGAGATGAAGAAAATCCAGGTAAATGGTTTTCTTTAGAATAAGAGGTGGTGTAAGTCAATGAACAAATCGATATGCAAAAGCTAACAATTCTTACATGGAAAAGTTTAATGAAAACGAGGACACGTCTTACATCGTATACTTTGACGCAAATAATCTTTACGGATGGGCAATGATTCAACCGCTTCCCTATGGTGGCTTCAAGTGGGTAGAGAATGTTGATAATAGTTTTGACTTTAATGTATCAGACGATGCGCCTACAGGTTACATTTTGGAAGTCGATTTGGATTATCCAGATCATCTTCACGATAAACATAGTGACTTTCCGTTTTGCCTTGAACGCTCGAAGCCACCAGGGTCAAAACAGGAGAAGCTCCTTATTACCCTCCTACCGAAACGAAAGCACGTTCTCCATTATCGTGCCTTAAAACAAGCAATTGCCAACGGTATCGTGTTAGTTAAAATTCACCGCGTCTTAAAATTCGAAAAATCGACATGGTTGAAAAGTTACATTGACTTTAATACCATGCGAAGGACAAACGAAAGTAACGAATTTGAGAAAAACTTGTTTAAATTGATGAACAACGCGGTATTTGGCAAAACGATGGAGAACGTGCGAAAACATGTAGACATTAAATTAGTGACAAAGTGGGAGGGTAGGTATGGAGCTGAAGCATTGATCGCCAAACCTAACTTCCACAGCAGAGCCATCTTTAATGAGAATTTGGTAGCTGTGGAACTTAGGAAAATGGAGGTACTAATGAACAAGCCGGTGTATGTTGGTTTGACTGTGTTGGATGTGTCAAAAACTTTGATCTACGACTTTCACTATGATTACATGTTAAATAAGTATGACGAGAAAAGCCTTAAATTGTTATACACTGACACCGATAGCCTTATTTATTAAATCAAGTGCTCAGACATTTACGCTGATATGAAGCAAGACGTTCACAAATTCAACACTTCTGATTATCCAGTTAATAACGTGTACAATATTCCGCAAGCCAACAAAAAGATCTTGGGTCTCATGAAAGATGAGTGCTGCAGAAAAATTGTAACAGACTTTGTTGGCTTGCGGAGCAAAATGTACAGCGTCCGCGTAGAAGACAAAGATTTCATAAAAAAGGCTAAAGGTGTCATAGCAGGAGTTGTCAAGAAAAATATCGACTTTAATGATTATGTTTATTGTCTACGAAATGTTAAAATCGAATCAAGGACGCAATATTGTATTCGGTCGAATCTTCACAATGTACAGACATTAAAGCAAACGAAAATTGCACTTAGTCCATATGATGACAAAAGATACCTAATAGCAAACAGCACCGACACCCTCGCATGAGGCCATTGTAAAATTCTTGAAATTGACGACGATGAAAATAAACTATTGTAAAAAATATTTGTTTCAGAGAGGAGAAAGAAATGGTTGTTTGAATAAAAAAGATGTTTAATTTATTTTATGTTTACTTTAATTAAAAAACCTTAACCTAGTTACATTAACTTATTTTAACATTACTTTAACTATTTTTTAACTATATTTTAACTTATTTTAACTATATTTTAAATTATTTTAACTTTTTTAAACTTATTTTAACTTCACTTTAACTTATTTTAACGTTACTTTAACTATACTTTTACTTATTTCAACTTAACTTTAACGTTATTTTAACTTTACTTTAACATTACTTTAACATTACTTTAACTTTACTTTAACATTACTTTAACTTATTTTAACTTTACTTTAACTATACTTTAACTTATTTTAACGTTATTTTAACTATACTCTAACATATTTTAACTATACTTTAACTTATTTTAACTTTACTTTAACTTCACTTTAACATATGTTAACTATACTTTAACTTATTTTAACTATACTTTCACTTATTTTAACTTTTTTAAACTTATTTTAATTATACCTTAATTATACTTTAACGTTACTTTAAGGTTACTTTAACTATATTACATATCAGATTTTTTATCCAACTATTATGTGAGCTATCGAATCCAAGCCATTTCACGTATACATCATTACCGCGAGTCTTGAGAACTTTTTCTACAAGGTAAACATCTGGATATTGGACTTTTAGCAATTTATCTTCATAGAAACCACCTTCGATGGGTTGATTTTGATAATCTTTCAACTTGTAGGTAACTGGTTTTGTTGATTTAACTTTATCCACGGTGAATATTTCCGTTGTCCAGTTGGGAGTATATCCTTTTTCAAAGATGTTTTTATATTTACTATCTCGAACTCTATCTTCAACTTTGAATTTTGATCTTTTCAGCGGAATTCTACGTAGTTTACGAATGCGTCTCAGCAGTTCTCTTGTATCTTCAACGGTTACATCTTTGGGTTTCATACCAATAGTACGATGCTTTTTATTATTGTACTTTGACATGAGAGTTGGTAAAAGATTAATCCATTTATAATTGCCTTGCAAGCTGAATTCAGGCCACATCATATTTTTCAGAGTGCGGTTAAATCTTTCAACAATTGAGGCTTTCAAATTACTATAGGTAGAATAGAGATTAATGTTGAATTCTGGCATTTAACTCTTAAATTCAGAATTGTAAAATTCTTTACCTCTATCAGTATGCAAATTTTTGGGAATTCGACCTTGTTTTAGAATAGTTTTCATGGCCAAAGAAATATCCTTTCCATTCTTACTTTTTACAGCTACAGCCCAGGTATATTTGGAAAGTATGTCTATAACTGTGAGCATGTATTTGAAACCTTTATTAGAATAAGAATATGGTATCATTTCAACTAAATCTGCTTGCCAGGTTTCATCTATACCACGCATTTGAACTTTTTGACGAGGATAATTTTTTCTAGCTTGTCTATGCAATTCTTTAACAACAGTTAACTTTTCACCGTCCATTTTCTAGATCGGTTAAACGTGACAAGGGATGTCCAAACACATCAATGCTCATTTTAATACTGAGTTCTAAATTGCTTGTACTCTCCTAATATACAATGTGAGCTTCGCGTAGTTCTTCGATGATTGACATAATTTCATTATTATGGCTCAGGTTACCAGCTTGCTGTGATGCTACGAGCAGTCGTAAACGGTCAACTAGCTCATTTGGATCGTCCCAATAGATGTAGTCTGGTTGAAATTTTTTCTTTGTAATCATAAATTGAGGTAATATTTTTCCAAACTTCTTCTTCTTCTTCCCTTTTAAAATACCTTTACCCTTTTTTGGTGTACTCTTAAAAAGTTTTGCAATTACATCAACATATTTAGAACTCCTGTTTATGTTCAAAGGTTCACTGGAACTATAATTCTTTTGATGTGCATTCGTAGCTTCAAGAATTTCTTTATAATTTTCTAAATCATCTGGACTTATTATAGCTTGATTAGGTTTTTGTGTAAATAAGAGTTCTAGCAACCCAGCAGTTTTTAAATATTTTTTCTTTCCAACAAGTCGGATAATAATAATAATAATAATACCTTCTAAATCAACTGCTGTATCTCCAATCATAAGAATACCATTAGGAAGCTTACGTACCCCATAAACCATGTCTAAAAAAAGTTTTCTGTTTTTATTCAATAATAGAATAAATTTATTTGTCAATTTTTCATAATTAAGTTCTTCTTCTTCAAAGTTAGGTACTCTTATCAAGTAGAGTGTCATTGAGTAGTGTTTTATCAAATTCTTCCTCCTCATCAACAGCAGTTGAGAAAGAAAAATCATTTTCCTCCTTTTTAACTTTTTCGTTTTTAATATTTTGGAAAGGTATGTCAGTTACTTTAACCAATTTTTCAAGAGGTGTTACTATTGGTTGAAGAGTTTCTTTCAATACTGTTTCTGCAGCCTCTTTACCCATTTTGAGTAAACGATGTTTTCGCCTAATAGCATCACTTGCTTTTGCTATTTGGCGAAGCGTTTCTTGCTCTTTTCTATACATGTTTTCTTAGTGACAAGATAAACTATACTAATAAAAAATTCAGTAAAGTTCTTGTATTTATAGTGAAATTAAGCAATCAAATCCTCTTCTATATCTACCCTCATTAAAATTACGGTCTTTATCAATAACAACAAATCCATATTTGTCAGATTTCCAACATTCTGAACATAAATCGCGAAATTGAGTATAACTCATATCTGTAGTAACATGATCTTCATATACATGTTTTAGATTCTTTTCATCTTGTCTAAATAGAACCAATAAATTAACATTATCTCGAACTAGATGTTTAGGAATGCGAGCATACGTTTGACATAAATAGAAACTGTCAACGTTTACATGTCTACCCATACAAAAGAAAGCTCTAACATTGTCTTGCTTTTCACAAGCAATGTCATCAAAAACGAAAATTGAATTTGGTTTAGCATCTTGTGGAGATACTACTTCTTCATGTTCACTAAATGGGAAAAATTCAACACCATCTACCCCACTAATTACATTTTCAAGAAATTTATATTTCGGTTGCTGCAGAGATTTAGAGTAGAGGTAAATATTTTCAAAACTTAGACCATTTGGATGTATTATTAGGGACAGAAGAGCATTTGTTTTTCCACAATTTGATGGGCCACAGAAAACTGCTCGAATGCTGTCTGAAAACAGACTGCCATGGCGTTTAATCTTTTTTTCATTAGTCTCAAAATCTATACTAGAGATTGGCAGTGCGACAGGTTGTTTCGTGAACTGCATCTTGACAGTAACAAAAAGCAATAAAAAATGTTGGCGGTAAATCCAAAATTTTATCCCCTAGAATTCTTCCTGTACCTACTAAAGTCGGTGGAATCTTACCGCTAGTTCTAATTTTTGCTGGACTTAGTGCTTTAGGAGCTCTTGCTGGAGGTGCTTCAGGAATAGCAAGGGCTGTTAATAAAGCTAAAACAGCTAGTGAACAACTTGCAGAAGCTCAGCGTCATAATAGATCCATGGAAGCCATATCGCTTGGAAAAGGATTACATCTAAAACCATATCGACAAGGACTTGGTCTCCACTTGAAACCCTACATACAAGGAAAAGGAATTAATAAACGAGTATCAAGAAAAAAGAAGAAACGAGCATCAAGAAAAAAGAGAACAACAAGAAGGAAAAAAAACTTGCTGTGAAGCTACCTCACCGACCATTAACTGACTTTGATCTGTTAAAGTATGCCAAAGCTTCCAAAATACCTCATTTTCGTGGTATTTTTATGCGGAATGAACTACCTGTGAGTGGCCCTCATCAGTTTGAATCGGGAATAATTAATCTTGATAATAAAGAAGGTCCAGGAACACATTGGGTAGCATATAAAAAATTCAAAAACGAAACAATGTATTTTGATAGTTTTGGCAACCTTGCTCCACCAACAGATCTTGTCATTTACTTGGGTGTTGGTAGCTTAATAAAATATAATCATAAAAGATATCAAAATTACGATTCATTTGTATGTGGACACTTGTGTTTTAAATTTCTATGTAATCAACTTAATGTTAAGAGTTGCTTTTACCTTTATAAAAGACTGTAATTGATGTAAGCTTTCAGTATAAAATCTGACAGCAACATGAGTGATTCGTTTACTTTAACGTTAACAGGAAATTCTTCAGTTCTTAAAGCTGAATACTTCCTACCAATAGAACTAAATTCAAATAAAAGTTATGTACTTGGTCTTGTTGAACTGTTGACTTTTAATTCAATTCCCAATATAGATATAGGAAATAACAAGTTTTACATTGGAAATCAAGTAATTGATATTTAACTGGAAGTTATGAAATTAAAGATATTGAGTCATATTTACAAAATTCTGTAGAAATCGGAACTGTTATTAGTATAAAACCAAATAATAATACTTTGCGCAGTGTAGTTAAATCCAATTTACCAATTGATTTTAACCCTAAAGACTCAATTGGCAATTTGCTGGGATTTACGTCGCAGCTTTTAGCACCTCATAGAGCACATACTTCTGATTTACCGGTAGCTATTCTAAAGGTTAATTCAGTTAGAATTGAGTGTAATATAACATCTGGAGCGTATATAAATAATCAAAAAGTCCACACCATTCACGAATTCTTCCCCAGTGTTCCACCAGGATATAAGATTGTGGAAGTGCCTGCTCACGTCATTTACCTTCCGATTGTCACAAAGACAATACATAATATACAGCTGCGAATTGTTGATTAAGACGGTGATTTAATAAATTTTAGAGGAGAAACTATAACAATTCGATTGCATATAAAGTCTTTGTAATGGGAATCGTTTATAATCAAAGAGCTGTTGTTGGTGGAAACTATAAAAGTCAGTCAACATGCAAGAGTCAAATCAGTCCAAATTTGTCTCACAAGGTGTTAATACCTCAGAATCGCCTCTTTCTACAAGAACTAGGTCTAAAACTTCGAGGAAAGAAAATAAGACAACAAGACAATTAATTTACATTTTTTTTCTTACTGTTGCAATAAAAATGGACGAACTTCTCAATATTCCAGCAGCAGTGAATTTCGATGAGTCCATAGCTCATTATAAAATTCATGCTCATCATCCATATGCATCTTCATCTTTTAATAATAGTGATGAAATTCGAATCGCACTACAACATCAAGACTTGTGCATTTTATCTAGTAAAAGTTCATTACACATTTTTGGTAGATTAGCTAAAAATGATGGAATTACTCTTACAGAAAACGTGCATTTAAGTAATAATGCTGTATGTTTTTTGTTTGATGAAATTCGCTATGAACTAAATGGTATTGAAATTGATCGCTGCAAATACGTTGGACATACTACAATCATGAAAAATTACACATCGCAAACATCAAATCAACTAAATTTTATTGAAAATGCTGGATATTCAAAAATTGCAGCTGATGCAAGACTGGTATTAGAGAATGGTTATTTTGACGTCACAATACCACTCAACATGATTTTTGGCTTTGCTGAAGATTTTAAAAAAATCATTATGAACGCTAAACACGAACTTATTTTAACAAGAGCACGTTCTGACATGAATGCTATAATTCAAACAGGACAGGGAGGGGATGAGGAATTCAAAATTTTCATCAATAAACTTGAATGGATGGTTCCATACGTTTTACCTTCTGACAATAACAAAGTTAAATTGTTAAAATTTATTGAAAAAGATCCATTAATTTCAATAAGTTTTAGGTCATGGGAAATGTATGAGTATCCTTTAATTCCTACAAGTTCAAAAGTTTTGTGGCAAATTAAAACATCAACGCAATTAGAGAAACCACGCTATGTTATTGTTGGATTTCAAACAGCAAGAAAATATAAACGTAAAAGATATGCCTGTCATTTTGACCATTGCAATATTACAAATGTTAAACTCTTTTTAAATGCACAATATTATCCTTCTGGAAATTTAAATTTAAACTTTGATCAAAATCAGTACTCTCTACTTTATGAAATGTACGCTAATTTTCAATCATCTTATTATGGTAAAGATTCAAAACCTATTTTAACAAAGAATATTTTTAAAAGTTTATTTCCTCTAATTGTTATTGATTGTTCTAAGCAAAACGAGTTTTTAAAACAAGCATCAGTTGATGTGAGGTTAGAATTTGAAGCAGGAATCAACATGCCAGCCGAGACCACCGCCTATTGCCTAATCATCCATGAGCGCGTCATACAATATAAGCCAATCAGCGGTGTTGTAAAGAAATTATTGTAAAGGAGTGGGGGTGATGTGGTGGTGGTGGGGTAAATAATATAAAAGCAGCAGCTCTCGGCCAGAAATTCATTTCAACATGGAGTTTATTGTAGACGTTCAAAGTTTTAAAAGAGCCAACAACGAGTTTGTCTTTAAAAAATTGGCAATACTTCCTCTGCAATCGGATGCTCTACCACTTGTTTTCCTGTTTGAACCTGCTTGTCCTTGGAATTCACTGCCAGGACGCTACAAAAGTGAAAATCTATGGCTAACTCATAATTACCATGGAATTGATTGGGCTACTGGAGATGTCCCATACGATGAACTTCAATCTATTCTACAAGGAATCCTGCGAGGTGCTAGTGCTATCTATGTTAAAGGATTAGAAAAGAAGACTTGGCTAGAATTTTATTTGTTTAATGTAGAAAATTTAGAAGACTTTAACTGTCCATCGTTGAAAAAACTTGAGAATAAATTGTTAACCGTGTGTAAGCATCACTCTCTACATAAGGAAAATTGTGCTGCAAAAAATGTAAAACTTCTACAAGAATGGTTTTTAGAACCTTCAAACCGATATATAAGTACTCTTGTCAAAGGAGTTGATCAAATTGACTCTACTTTTACTACTACTTTAAAATCTTTTTATGAACACTGTGAATCTTTTTTGTGAATATCTTATGACTCTATAGAATAAATGTTAATATCTTTAAATAACTGTTTCTTAATTTCAAAAACCTATTCCTGAAATGCTTTAAATTTTTTTAAAACAGACATATTTTACTTAAAATTAACTTATATTAGGAGGTAAATAAAATTAAAACCAATTTAAAACCACTTTTTCTAACCCCCACCACATATTCCAATGTGCTCGCGCAGCTTTACCCCCCCCCCATATCAACGCAGCCGTAACTCTTATCCCACTCTAATTTACATAACTAGATATTATTTGGAAAAAAATAGAAAATGATGTATAAAATGTTTTTTAATTCATTAATTCTGTTTTATATAAATTTTTTTTTATTAATTTCGTTTTCTTAGCACTAAACTTGGCAAATTACGATGATGGATAGGAGACCGCGACCTAGACCTATCATCACGACGACATGGAGATGATTCTGGTGAGAGAATCATCGGTGGAGTAGATGGCCTTTCCGGAGAACTTTCCACTACGTCTAACAAGTCGCCAATAGCGAGTGGCGGTGTTAATTCCCTATTCGGAAAAATTTGTATTGAATGGAGCATCTCATCGACGTCAGGGATGCATTCAATTAACTCAGACATCTAAAAGTAGGTACACTCATTAAGAAATTTTAAATTTATGAAAATCTCTTATCAAACTATAGCTAAAAAATCGGTTAAAAAAACCTCGGTTTCATCGATGTGGATAAAAAGCACATCATCATCATGAACATCATCATCTGAATCACTTAAAACAACCGTCTCTGCTTCACTATTATATTCATTTTCATCAAAAATATTTATGTTATATTCCTCGTTCGAAGAATTTGGTGAATTTGGGGGATTGTTAACATTCTCCATTTTTCTTTATTTTCGATTCTAAAAGGAGAAAAAAAATTTTAACAGACGTAAAATATAAGGCTATAAACCAATAAAATAAATTAAATAATAAGATAAAAACAATAACTGAAATAATGAGATAATAACAATATCTGAAATAAAGATAAAACCAAAAATATATAGAACATATTTAAAAAACAGAAATGAATTAAAGAAATAAGTGCTAAAACAAACTGAATAAGAAAATATTTATAAAAAAAACTGAAACAAGCTGAAATTAATTAAAGAAATAAGAGCTAAAACAAACAATCTGAATGAAAACATATTTATAAAACTGAAAAATTGAAGTGAATTAAAAAAATATATGCTAAAACGCACAGAATGAGAAAATATTTATAAATTTGACATAAATTAAAGAAATGTGTGCTAAAATAAACTGAATAAGACCTAAAAAAAAATTTTCTGAAACAAATATAGTCCCTAAAGAGAAAACTCCTTGGAGAATTAAGCTAAAAGGAGACAATTACCAGGATGTGAACTGTAGAAAGCTGTAAGAAAGAATGATTTCTGTGGGCCGTGCACTGCCTTTTACATCGGTTCCGCGCTCCCCTACTACGGTCGACCCCCACCATGCATCACTCGAGTAATCCTAACACTTCCATGCGGCAGTCTCCGTAAATAATTTTTATTCGCGCGAAATTTTAAATTTAATGCATATTTACATATTAAAATATTTTATTTGAAAATTTTTTTACTTTTATTAAAAATCAAATAATAATGATTTAATTAATTAGTAAAAAGAAATTTAAATAATGACTGTAGTTTTTTTTAATTCAGTTTGTTTAATTGTCACTAAGAATGTGGTAAAATAAAAAAAAACTAAAAATAAATTTGTTAATTTTTATACGCGTGAAATTTTAAATTAAATGCATATTTAATTTTTAAAATATTTATTAAAATTTTTTTATTTTATTAAAAATCAAATAATAATAATAATCATATAATTAATTAGTAAAAGGAAAATTAAATAATCACAGTAGTTTTTTATTTCATTTTGTTTAATTGGCACTCAGAATGTGGTAAAATAAAAAAACAAAATATAAACATGTTAAAGTAGGGCATTAAAGTTATGTATAATAAACAAAAATATTTTTCAAAGAATGTGAATAAAATTAAATTTTTGCTGACATGTCAACTAAATGAAATTAAAGAAATTCTCGTTGACAAATAAGTGAGAAACATGTTTTAAAGTTGCGTGATTATATCAAAGTTGTCGCAGTGTTCGAAATTCAAGAAAATTATGTAATTAAAGAAATTCTCGTTGACATATAAGTCAGAAATGTGTTTTAAAATTGCGCGATTAAATAAAAAATTATCGCAGCCACACAAAGTAAACAAAAAAACACAATTAAAGACATTGCTGTTAGCTTGTAAGCAAAAATACGTTTTAAAATTATGCGAATATATCAATATTATCGCAGAAATATAAATTAAGTAATAATAGAAAATCTCGTTGACATATGAGTCGGAATGTGTTTTAAAATTGCGCGATTAAATCAAAAATTATCGCAGCCACACAAAGTGAACAAAAAAAACACAATTAAAGAATTTAACGTTGACATAAAATAAAAAAAAATGTCAAATTATACCATATATACTGAACAAAAAAAAGCAATTAAAGAAATTCACATTCACTTATAAAATAAAATAAAAATATGTCAAAATTAAATTAAATTATGAATCACACGTAAATACGTCTAGAAAATGAGCTCACAAGTCCGGTAACTCAAATTTAAAAAAAATGTTTTTCACTAATAAGAATCACTTTTCGATTAATTTTTTTCACTAATAACAATCACTTATCGTTGCACTTATTTTCACTTCTTTGCGAATTTTAACCCTTCTTTTCATCATGATCTTCTTTGTTCTTTACTGTAGGATCAACATTTTCTTTTCTTAATTTTCCTGTAACTTTCTTTAAAGGCCTCGTAGGTGTTCTACAGCAAGGATTAGATGACTCTAAGCTGACATTATTATTAGAAATTGAAGGTGTGGAATTTATTTCAATCATTAGTCGCTTTTCAAGTTTAACTGACTCAGAGCGAGGATCGAATTTTCTTTTTAAGTTTCTCAATTCCTTCAATGGTTTTTCAGTCTCAACATGAAATGAATCTTTTCGTTCATCAGAGTGATTTGACGAGGAAGAATCAGAAGAATCACTAGTTGAAGAAGTATCAGTCGAAGATTCGGATTGTTTTTTTTTTTTAAATTTGATCAGTTGAAAGTGTAGATGTTGAATCTTTTTCCATTTTTGTTTTTGTAATTAGAGTGGGAGTATATTCTTCAACTTGAGATTTTGAAATTAATGGAACAGATGAGGAAGCATTACTCCATCTACTTATTCTTTTACATTGACGTCGTTTTTGTTCACCAACTGTTAATTCTTCAAAAAGTTCACTTTTTGTAGAAGGTCCAGGTTTGATAGACAGTCCAGGTTGAGCAGGTTTGATAGACAGTCCAGGTTGAGCAGGTTTGATAGACAGTACAGGTTGAGCAGGTTTGATAGACGGTGCAGGTTGAGCAGGCTGAGCAGGTTGGATAGGTTGAGGCTGTGCAGGTTGGACAGATTGTATTGAACTTCTAGAGTCTACAGAAGGTGTCAATCGCAAAGAAGATGTAGGTTGATGTGTAGAATAACCTGGATGTATGAAAGGCCTAGGTTGTGTTGAAAATGCAGGTCGCACAGAATGAGCAGAAGGTCCACTCTGCATAGAAACTCTCGGTCGCATAGCATTTCGAAATTGAGCAGGATTTGCAGGGTGTATAAAAGACTGTGTAGAAAGTCCAAATCTCACAGAATTATCAGGTTGAGCATAATGTTGAGAATATCCAGCATGCGTAAAAAATCTAGGTTGTGCTGTAGATTGCACATGATGTCCAGAGAAACCATGAGTATTATGTACCTATAACAATATATCTCCAAGCAATATCCACTGTTCATTAGCATTATAGTTTCGTTGCATTTCTCTTCTAATGATGGAATTTCTTCAAATAAATCCATCATGCGTACTACCAGCGTGGCGAGCGTTTACACTTAATATTCTTAAATTATTGTCAAAAATCTGTAATAAAACAGTAAATATTTTTTAAACTTGAAGTTATTATTTTTATTATTATTATTCATTGTTCCTTATTTATATAAATATGATTTAGATTTTCATAAAAAAGGACTAAAAGAGATTAAAGCAATTGAAAGTTAATGGTGTATAATTTATTTTAGTTTTTCTTTTTATTCTTACTACAAAAAATTACTAAATTTCTATAAAATACTTTAAAATACACAAAAAATATTTCATGTAATTTTAAAATATTATATTGTCTGAAACAATTTTTAAGTTTAATTTCTTTCTGTTACTTTATTCCTTTTACTTACTTTTTATTAATTTTATCAAGAATAATTTAATTTTCTATCAATATTAAAAAATGTTCATCAACTTACTAATTGAACATTTTTTGCATGTTGTTGATGCCTGTTAACATAATTATGCTCTTGGATTCGAGGTTTTATCATTACAACGAAGGTACAATCTATGGCCCCTATTATTCCGGGGAAACCGGAAATTCTCTCAAATTCATCTGATTTTGGCTGTTTTTGATGACGGCTTCGAGGAAATTTAATAAATTCAGTAACTAATAATAAATTGGTCAAATTAGTCACCTCGTGTACGCTTTTACTAACAGATGATTGGGACATACAAGTGAGATATGACTGTCCACTTACTCTTTGATACGACCCTGTACCATGAAATATGAGAGTTACAAATATCTTTATTTCCGGACTGATTTCGTTGACAATTGCCTTTCTATTCATATTCGGTTTCAATATTTCAATTAAAAATTGAACCATATACTTATTTAATCGAAATAAGTTGATAAATCTTCATTCCGGAAGTGCAAAAGGGTCAGAGTCACTGCGTAAGGCAATGTGTTTTAAATGCACTATCCGATATACCCTTCTTCTTTCTATTATTTCCTCATCCTCAAAAACATTAGCAATAGCTAAATAGGCTGGAAATATCTAAAGAAAAAAAATATCAGGAATATTGTTTTGTAAATGTTTCCAATATTGTTGGTACAAAATAAAAACTTGGTACAAAAAAATAAATAAAATCAATAATTGTATAAAATTAACCATTTCTCAGAGTTATTAAAAATTTTTAAAATAGAATAAGATACAAGCGTTGAAGACCACGTGCTCATGCTCGGTCCATTGTTAAAAAAGTAGTAAATAATTAATTTTATTATTTATACGTTAAAGCTCATACTCACAGAAAGGATGTATTAACCATAAAACTAATTTCCTTTTATGTCATATCCCTTAATCTTTATCAGAAATAGTTTTACTGTAAAAGGAATCTTTTTAATACAAAAATTATTGCATGTCAATAGAAAATACTGAATGAGCCTTTACTTAGTCATGGTAAAACTGTGAAGGAATATTGTACATTATATATAAAGTGGAGAATTGTTCTATATTAAGAGAATTTTCAATCACAATTTTTTCATCACAGTAGTGCAATTTTTTTATTTAATTTTGTAAGAAAATTACTCTCTAATAAATAATAACTAATTAATTAAAATGTCTCCTAAACGCATTGGAAAAGTGACATACCAACAACATGAACGATTTTTAGAGTGGAGAATTGTCCTATATTAAGAGAATTTTCAATCACAATTTTTTCATCACAGTAGTGAAATTTTTTTATTTAATTTTGTAAGAAAATTACTCTCTAATAAATAATAACTAATTAATTAAAATGTCTCCTAAACGCATTGGAAAAGTGACATACCAACAACATGAACAATTTTTAGAATATTTGGAAAAAAATCCTCCTCTCCTAACAAAAAAAATTGACGAAAATTTTTCTCTGAACAAATTCAATAAATTGTGGAAAGATCTCACTCAAATTTTAAATGCAGACAACAACCATTTGAATAGCCGTACGACGGAAAAATGGCAAAAGGTAAATATAAAAAAAAGATTCTTCACTTTGACAAATTTTTATTGTCATTATAATGTATAGACTTCGCAATCGATAATAATTAATTTTAAAAAAGTAGCTTTCAAACTAAAAAAAATAGTAAAAATTCAAATCATTGAATTTTAAAGTTATTAAAAACAATTAAATTTCTTTGTTATATTTTATTAAATTTTTTAAAATAATTGAATTTCTAAAAAGCATTTTAATTTTGTTTGAAGAATTTGTTTATGTCCTAAGAAAATTTATATAATTTTAGATAATTTTGAAATGTTCTTATATTGGAAGATTTCTTTAATAAAAAAATTTTTAGTAATAACTTCTTAATACTAATACATATTAATTAATTTTAATAATTATATAACTCCACAATATAAAGTTTTGCTTTCTATTATTAAAATAGGTATTTTCATCGTGGTTGAGTAAATCAAAAAATAAAGATGAAAATAGTCTGAACAGCCTAGAAAGAAGACTCCTTTCAATAACTAATGACAAAGCTTTGACGGACACATCACAAAATAAAGGTACCAAAAGTGAAGAAAAAATAAATATAGATAGTAAAATCTATAATATTTCATCGGAAGAGGAGAAAAACTTATCTTTTGAAGTAAAGTCGTCAAGTAATGAAACGGTATTTACTATCTATTTACATTATAAATATGAATTACTGAAAATTTTCAATAATTTGCTTTAATAATAATTTCCTTTGACAAAAGTTACCACTCAGAGTCAGTGAAATTTCACTGATTTATCAAAGTAAATTTATCTTCTGAGTTGAAATAAGTGAACTTTTTGCTGTTTGTGATTTTCTAAGGAATTTAAATATATTTATTAAATTATGAAACATTTGTAAATAATAATGTATCAATTGCAGAAGGCATAAATAAATTATTGGATGTTAACCTAGAAACCCTAGAACTTCTAAGATCAATAAAAAATCCATAATTTATACATAACTTCAAAATTTTCTTTCAAAATTGTTTTTACAACAAATAAAAATATAAATAATAATTGAAGTTATCACTCGGAAAATTTTTAATAATAAAATCGATAATTTTAACTTTATTATTAAATAAAAATATAATAAAAATTAATTTCATCACACTTTGAAGTTGTAAGTTATAAAATATTTAAAAAGCATTCATTTTAAGTTAAAATATTTTCACAAATAATGATTTTTTAACATTATATTTATATTTTTTTAGCTTTAGAGAAAATTTACAATTTTTATTTAAATTTCTCTAACAATAGCTCATTTTAATCGTTGAAACATTATCTTTAAACAAAATCTTTTTATGTTGTTGAAAATTGGTTGTTGAAAAATTGTCTAAAAATAATATTTGAATTTATATTTCTTAAACACTATATTTTCAATAGCATGAAAAAGATTACGTATGCAGATAATGTTTCAACGATTAAAATAAGCTACTGTTAGTTAAATTAAAAAAAATTGTAATTTTTCTCTAAAGCTAAAAATTACATTTAATGTTATAAAATCATTATTTGTAAAAATATTTTAACATAAAATAAATGCTTTCTTAATATTTTATAACTAAATCATTTAAAGTGTAATTATATTAAATTTAATTATATTTTTCTGATTCAGATCGCCTTTTCTCAATTGACACTTGCGGCTTGAAACTGGAAACTTCAGCAACTCGTCGTTTTTTGCCTTTTGCAGTTTGTAATTTATGTCCAACCAGTTGGTCTACCAAACGTAATCTGAATTCCTTGGAAGACAAAATTGAATTCAAACCTTTCTTTTTGTACAAAATGAAAGCATTGACCACAGTAACGTCTAAAAATGGTAAAATATGCGAGACCACCATTTTTTAGATTTCCTGTCAATTTTGTATGTTGACAAGAGTTGGTCAGCTTTATCAACGTAACCCATATGTTTATAATAATCGGAAACCATGATGGGACAGTTGATGGTTTTCAAGGAGCCATCTTTTTGCTTCCGACTCACAGTTTCAACTTTACTAGGATCATGATAATTTGACAAAAAATAGACAACTTTTTTGTCCATCCATTTGATCCAGCGAATACCAGTGTTGGATGTCCGGAAATCACTCTGACCATGATGCATTTTTTATCTGGTATATCGCTTTTGGCAGTCTTGTACGGTTCTGGCGTACAGAGCCACAAGCAAAATTTTTATCACTTTTTAGTGATATCATCAATTCTACTCCTGTAAAAAAATTATCAAAATAGACGTGGTGATTATTATCTACTAGTTCTCGGGTGAGATCTCTTACAACTCTTACTCCCAGTTGCTTTTCGGTACTTTCGGTTTTACAAGTATATACCTGAAATTCACAAGTATATCCGGTTTCATCGTCACGAACCCAACACTTATATCCACGTTTGATAGGTTTTGCAGGCATATATAGCTTCATGCTACTGCGACCTTTGAATTTGATCATCGACTCATCAACACTTTGATATTGGCTGGGTTTCCAACAATTTTTAAAAGTTTTGTTTAGTTTATCCTACAAGGGTCGTACTTTATACAATTTGTCATAATTTGTTTCTCCTTTTTTTGGCTCTTTACTATTGTCTGCCAGATGTAAACTACCTAGAAAAAAAGCAAAACAATTGACAGACATCAAGGAACTGATATACGAATCGTTCAACTGAGGATTAGCAGACCAGTAATCACGATAGGAAGGATATTTTTTTACTCCCATTAGAATATTGATGCCTAAAAATATAAGTAATTCCTTCTTCGTTGCAGCTGCCGGTTTATATTGTTGCTGTTCTAAGTAAACATTAGTTTCGCGAAGAACTGTGTCTATCAGATCATCTGGAAACAAACAGAGAAATATATCTAACGGTGATTAAACATTACTAGGAATGTTAGGTCCGAAATCACTCGTAAACGGAGCATCGCTTCTCGATTAAGAGGATTTTCCCCACTTTTCTGAACCTCGTGGAACCTGAATATCGGGGGTATCATCTTCATCAGAAGTATCAGAACAGGAATCATCAACCACATCTCTGTAAGCAGACACCAGCCTCTTTTTTCTTGCAAGATAATCAACATTTCCATCATCATCTAGATCAGAATCACAAAGATTATCAATGAACTCATTATCACTTGGATTGTCAGATAACTCTATTTCTTCTTCCATTTTGCAATAGTAAAATGGACTGTTACAGATGAAAAATGTAAATCAATTTTATTTAGATCAACTGAAAACACTGAATACTTTTGTTATAAAATCAAATATAGTTACTACAAATTTATTTAAACTTGATACATTTCTTCATTCAAAAGACGCTTCGTGTACTACACCTCAAGAACAATGTTAGTGTAATCAACATTCATTATTGCCATGCACTTCAAATAGAGAAAAATTAAAAAATATATAATCACTTAAAATTCGAAAACGATTTTTTCACAGAATACAGATGTGCAATACTTGCCAGAAATCGTTACTGAAAAACAAGAAGAAGAAATACGATTTTTAACGACGACACAGCTATGAATATTTTCTAACTTTTGTATGCAGATCTTGTAACATATTAATTAATGTTCAGGGAACACTGGTGGAAGTACAAAAATGGATGAGAAACTTGAAAGAATATTTACTCACATTAAACTTATTTACATTATGCACAAATGTTGATTTAGATTTTTATGGGCAGTACAGCTGCGTGCAAAAAACCAACACGCAAATCTGTCACAAAAAAAAAGAATAGAAATAATATAAAATACAAAAACAAATAACAAGCTCAACAGGAAACAAGCTTTGAATTAGTATTATTAGACTAAATGAATATCTATGTTAATGGTAACAAAAGATGAACAAAGCACTGTTCAGAGTTCAACGAAACAAATGACAAGCGCAAAAAAGACAAGTTTTAAATCAGCATTATTTGACTGAACAAAACACAGTTGAGAGTTCAAAGACACTAAAATACTAAAGACACTAATAATAACTAAACTAAAGTACAATGATTGTTGTTGAAAGCAAATAAGATTCAATGCTTGCTTCTTCTGGCGTTCGTCATTTGTTTCGTGCATCGTTTTCATTAATTTTTGTAACGTGTATTGCATATTTAGTAAAGGAGTATAAGTTTTGGTCTTTTATTTGCTTCGTTAACATTTGGCGTAGACTTGCATATGGGTTTTTTAACACTAACAAAAAATTCCAAGTTATACTCAGTCATTATAAAACCCTATCGTGCAACCTTCCCGCTGTGCTCATCAGGTAACGCCAATGCCGACAGTACAATTATTTAAGAAAATAACGTTAATTAAATAATTTTAACTTCAGATTCGTAATCAGCGACCCCGTAAACCTCCGAGTAACGACTTTCCAGCGATTTTGATCAATTCTTAAAAATTCGTCCGCCATATTGGATTCGCCATTTTGAATTTTGGAAAAAGGACTCCAGATTCGTAATCAGCGACCCCAAAAACCCCCGAGTAACGACTTTCAAGCGATTTTGATCAATTCTTAAAAATTCGTCCGCCATATTGGATCCGCCATTTTGAAAAAAGGACTCCAGATTCGTAATCAGCGACCCCGAAAACCCCCGAGTAACGATTTTCAAGCGATTTGATCAATTCTTAAAAATTCGTCCGCCATATTGGATCCGCCATTTTTAATTTTGAAAAAAGGACTCCAGATTCGTAATCAGCGACCCCAAAAACCCCCGAGTAACGACTTTCAAGCGATTTTGATCAATTCTTAAAAATTCGTCCGCCATATTGGATCCGCCATTTTGAAAAAAGGACTCCAGATTCGTAATCAGCGACCCCGAAAACCCCCGAGTAACGATTTTCAAGCGATTTGATCAATTCTTAAAAATTCGTCCGCCATATTGGATCCGCCATTTTTAATTTTGAAAAAAGGACTCCAGATTCGTAATCAGCGACCCCGAAAACCCCCATAAGCATTTCTGTTTTTTAAATTAGTTTTAAAATGTAATGTATGCCGCAAAGGGTTAACAAAAAACAAATAAAAAACGCATATAATAGTTTATCACTTGTTTTGCTTTGACTTTTAACTTTTTGAAATATTTTTTATTTTTTCATCAATAAGTTTTGTTTTCTGAGTACAGGAGTATACAAAAAGGACTTTGATATTTTGGCCGAATGTATCTTTGTTTTGTTTAGAAAAAAGTCGTGTTTCTCGAGCTATTACGAAAGCTCGAGATGCACTTATGGAATCCTTTGTACCGAAATACTTGGGTCTTAATTATATCAATCGTGAGTCTGTAATTGAAAATCACACAACTTCTATGGCAGATACTTTATTTGGATGTGAAAGAAAACCGTGTATTTTAGTTGCAGATGGAACATATATATATATACATTCAAAAAAGTGCTAACTATAATTTCCAGAGACGTTCGTACTCTGTTCACAAGGGAAGACCCTTATTAAAACCTATGATGGTTGTTTCTACGACAGGTTACATCGTTCACATATTTGGCCCTTACTTTGCCGATGGCAAAAATAATGATGCAAACATTGTCATCTTTAATGAAAAAAGATTCTAGTGTATTCCGCAACTGTCTTAGCTCTGAAGATGTCTTTGTACTTGATAGAGGATTTCGAGATTGTCTGCAATTATTAGAGACTTTTGACTTAATATCGAAAATGCCCAATTTTCTAAAAGAAGGCTGTCAACATACATGGGATCAAGCAAATAAATCTCGACTTGTTACTAAGATTTGTTGGGTAGTAGAAGCAGTAAATGGTTTGATAAAAAAATGGAAAGCATTCGATCAAACTTTTCCAAACAGTGAAGTAACGTACATTAGCCAGTACGTAAGAATTATATGCGCAATTTGCAATGCTTTTAGACCGCCAAGAGTCAGTAATAATCCGGATGATATTCTAACCGCTCAAAAAATGTTGCGTCTTGTCTCAAAGCCTAATATGCTTCAGCAGATAATTGAAGCTGAGGATTGGGCAAGTAAGACTGGTGGCTGCTGTGCCCACATTGCATCTGTCCTTTGGTATTTGGGATACTACCGACACCTCGATCTTTCAGACTTGAATAAACATTCTGCTTCTATGTACGGCCGACACGTAAAAGATGCAGCAGTATCACCAGATTCTGAAGATCAAGAAAACGATTACGATTGGATAAACGCAATTGATTCGGAATAAAAAATAATTTTAATGCTTTTATTTTAATCAACGGATTTTTTGTTCATTCACAATGACATTAATGTTTCTTAAATTAGAAAAAAAGTTCAAAAAATTTAAATTTTTAAAAAACTATTTTAAAAAAGTAAAAAAAAAGAAAAAAAATGTAAAAATTAAAAAAAAACAAAAAAAATCAAAAAATTAAAAAAAAGATGGAGACATACCGACGCGTCCTCGTTCGTGTCTCTGGGTTTGGCTAAGAGCGGTGTATTATAATTTAAACAATTTAAAATTTTTTGTTTGCTATATTTGAATGGTCATTATTAATTTGGAAAATCTGACTTCAGATTTGGATTCAGCGCCATCAAAAACTCCCAAATATTAAATTTAGAAAAATTTTAGAAAAAGTTTTTTTGGTTCGTGTTTTTTTAGAGTACTTTTACTCTATATGTATATATTTTTTATGGTATGTTTTTTTTAATGACAAAATTTATGTATTTTTTATGTTGATTTTATAGTGTTTTGTGTGGTTGGAAAATATTGTTGTTTTTTGTGTTTGGGGATAATTGGTTTATTTGGGTTTATATGTTCTATTAAATATTTTGTAAATTTTTCTGCTTGGTGTAAGCATCTGCTGTTGATACTTTAATTGTTTTGTCTTCCTCTTATGCATTGAAATGCTTCTTTATAGGCGTAACAGTATTGTTGTGTTTTAATTTTTGTGTTTTAATATCAGGCGCGACTAAAAGAAAGCACTTAAAAAGAATTTCACTTTACTTCTTCGTACATAAAGGTAAAAAAATTGGTTAAAGGCATAGATTTTGCAGTATCATTAAAGGCATTAATACGACCTTTTTTACTTGTAAAATTACATGTAGATTTCGACGTAACGTAACAGACGTTTGTGGGCCTCTTTTTACCCTCAGGTCAAAACTGCCCTAAAATTGACCTAAATTTTGATGGAAGCAGAAGTTATTTGACAAATTTTAACATTTAGGTCAAAACTTCACTAAAATTGACCTAAATTTTGAGGGTAGCGGAAATTGTTTGTCAAATTTTGCTGTTAAGATCAATACTGCCCTCAAAATTGACCTAAATTTTGAGGGTAGCATGAATTGTTTGTAAAATTTTGACATTGTGGTCAAAACTGCCCTCAAAATTGACATAAATTTTAAGGGTAGCGGGAATTGTTTGTCAAATTTTGACGTTTAGGTTAAAGCTGACCTCAAAATTGACATAAATTTTGAGGGTTGCGGGAATTGTTTGTTAAATATTTATGTTCTGGTCAAAACTGACCTTAAAATTGACATAAATTTTAAGGGTAGCGGGAATTGTTTGTCAAATTTTGACGTTTAGGTTAAAGCTGACCTCAAAATTGACCTAAATTTTAAGGGTAAAGAGAATCGTTTGCCAAATTTTGACGTTTAGGTCAAAGCTGCACTCAAAAGTGACCTAAATGTTGAGTGTTGCGGGAATTGTTTGTCAAATTTTGATGTTTAGGTCAAAACTGCCCTCAAAATTGACCTAAATTTTGAAGTTAGCGGGAACTGACCTAAATTTTGAGGATAGCTGAAATTGTCAAATTTTGACGTCTAAGTCAAAAATGCCCTCAAAATTGACCTAAATTTTTAGGGTATCGGAATTATGGTAACAGAGTAATTTTTAATTTCTGAGTTTGCACCAGTGCATGCCCAGAAGGTAAATAGTATGATTCCCTTTAACCCGTACATTTCTGTAAACAATAGATAGACCTTTACTATTTCTCTTAGTATAGATATATGTAGAAAAAAGAACTTTCTGCTTTTTTATGGGTTCAAATTATGCTTGGTAATTATGCAGAATCGTGACTTCTGCCAATTTTGAAGATAAATGATTAATTTCTTTTGGAAAAGCTTTAATTTAACTAGTTATTGAAGAATTCGGTGGAGGAGGATAAAAAAGTTACTTACAGCACGCCAGGCTGGAAAACAAATTTTTTTTTTGTTTTTGACGTGTTACTCGGTAAATATTAAAATTTTTGAAAAATGTTCTACAAAAAAGTTGTTTTTCGAAAAAAACACAAAAAACGGAAAATAACCATAGAAACGTTTTAATGCAGAAGGGAGTCAAATTAACTTCCTAGATGGTACTAGAAGCTATCCAACTTAGACCAGACCCCTCTTTAACGGATTTGACTACCTTCTGCATTGAAACGTGGAAGGAAACTAGGTGCGGCGGGCTTCTCCCGCCTGTGAGTGATGTGTTGTGGATGCACCTTCAAAACGCCTTTTTTTAAACGTTAGAGGGGGCTCTGGTCTAAGTTGGATACATTTTTGTACAAACTAGGAACTTAATTTGACTCCCTTCTGCATTAAACGTTAAAGGAAATCAGGTGCGGCGGGTTTCGCCCGCCTTTGAGTGATGTGTTGTGGATGCACCTTTAAATGCCTTTCTTAAACGTTTGAGGGGGGTCTGGTCTAAGTTGGATAGCTTCTTGTACCATCTAGGAAGTTAATTTGACTCCCTTCTGCATTAAAACGTTTCTATGGTTATTTTCTGTTTTTTGTGTTTTTCTCGAAAAATACTCAATTTATGAACAAATTGCATGTAACATAAAATGTGTATCTTAACAAGATCTACAACTTTCATGTAGAACATTTTTCAAAAATTTTAATATGTACCGAGTAAAACGTCAAAAACCAAAAAAAAATTTTGTTTTCCAGCCCTGGTGTTTTGTAAGTAACTTTTTCATCCTCCCCACCGAATTCTTCAATAACTAGTTAAATTAAAGCTTTTCCAAAAGAAATTAATCATTTATCTTTAAAATTGGCAGAAGTCACGATTCTGCATAATTACCTTATGCTGAAACAAATAGCTCAATTCTGCTAAATTCGGCTTTAATTGGTTATCAATTTTGCTTTATATATACTAGTTAAATATGAAGTAATTTGCTTGATTAAGCTAAAATACAGTAGATTTTATCATGATACATGATTATGTAATAAGTGATAAATAATATGAAATTAGTTAATGTAATTTGTCTTTATATTGGACTAATAAATATTTGAAATTTAGATATTATAAAAACATTATTACTAAACAAATAGTAATAAAATGAAAACGTTTAGGAAATAAATACAGCGATTTTAATTATGCATATGAGGCATTCCATGTCAAGTATATGGGCGGGGTCGACATACACGTTCAGTATTGTGGTACTTTATTACCAATTTTTAGAAGCAAAAAATGGACTTGGGTAATATTGATGAGACTAATTCAATCATCCATTGCAAATGCAGTTATTTTATTCAATAGAGTGCAAGAAAATGATAAAAAAGTGTCTGCTAAAAATTTTGCAATCGATATAGCAAGAATAGCTATCGATATAGCCATTTTGAATTTTTTAACTCTGACTTTGTTTTCGTTATCAGGGACATCAAAAACACTTAACTATCCAGTTTTTAAAAAATCTATCAAGTTTTGCGATTTTGTTCACATGGCTACGATTTTGTAAATAAAAATTCACTTTTGACACCATTTTGTGTCCGCCATTTTGAATTTTTTTTCGGAATTCTCCTATCTCATAGAGAATATATTTTTGACGCGTTATTTAGTACTTTTAGGTGTATTCAAAGATGAATACATGTACTAAAATTGGAAAAAATAAAAAAAACATAAAAATTTGTTGTTAAAAAAAACAAATGTAATTTGTTTATTTATAAATTTATAAAATTTTTTGGAACGCCATTTAAAAGAGTGGTTTTTGGGCAATAAGAACATATTATTCCGAAATTTTTCTGTTAAATTTTTGTGTTATAAAAATCGACAGGGCATAAAAATTTAAGTCTTCGTCTATTTTAATTATAATTTTTAAATAAGATAATTATTTATTGTTAAACTAATTTTATTTTTTTTTATTTTTAATTTTGATTTTTTTTCTTATATAATTTTTATTTTATATATTTTTTAAATAGACTCCCTGAAGAGGAAGTCATTTAGATTTCGAAACGTTGGAGTAAATAAATATTTTATTCATTGTCCGAATGTTTTCGTTTAAACAAGGTCAAAAACAAAGTTCTGGATAAATTGAAGAACTATATTCCTGATAATAAAATTCATGAAATTGTAAATTATAACAGACCACATAATACGAAACAGAATTCTTTTTATAGTAAGTTTGAAAACTTAAGTAAAAATTGTAAAAATAATAAACAAATTGTCTTAAATTTACATAAGAAAATTCTTAAAAACAATATTAATGATCCGTGGATTAAAAATTGTAGTGATTCGACCATACCATATGAGATAAATTATATTTTAAGACTAAGTAATAAATTCAGTTCTACGCTTATGACATTGAAAAATTCACACATTTTTAATATTGTTAAAGATCTAGAGAATGGCTTAATGAGTATTCCTAAAGAAAGTAGAGAGGAGATTAGGCATAAAATTTTAACTCTTAGTTCGTGTTATATAAAAAAACTTGAATTAATTTCACAATCTGACAAAATAATAGCTAAAAATATTAATTTATCTACTAATTTTCTAAAAAACAACAAACATCTTTTTATTACTAAGGCCGATAAGGGTAATACAACTGTTATTATGAATAAACATGATTACTTTGATAAGGTCAATTCTATGTTAAGTGACAAGAATACATATGACCTTATTACTGAGAATCCATTAGTAGCTCTACAAAAAAAATGTTCAATAAACTTAACAAATTAAGATATAATGTATATATAGATGAATATATAAAAAGAAAAGATTTAATAACAACAAACACAAAGGGCTTAGGGGGTTAAGTATGTAAAAAATGCCCCCGCTTCTATTTTTCTTAAATTTGGCCCATATGTTACTATCCATATGACTAAAACTTTCTGCAATTTTGAACTCAAAATTCGCTTTTTTGGGGGAGTTATGGAGGGGGAAAGCAAAATCAAAATACTTATTTTTCTCAAAAACTACTGAACCGATTTTAATGAAATTTTAAGAGGTTGTAAATATAGATAAGACGATTTTAGAAAAAAAATTCAAATTTTTTTTTTTAAATTAAAAATTTTTTTTTAGGGTTATTTTTTTAAGTGACTACTTTCTCTTTTGTTGTAAAAAGTACCTTATAATGTCCCCTTTAACATATATTTTTTCAAATTTTTTAAAAATATAGTTTTTGAGTAAAATGTCAAAAACCATGGTCATGCTATTTGTGACGTTCGGTAAGGCACGTATATACATATGGGCCATATTAATGTGATAGGGTATAGCTAAATAAGTATGGAAAAAGTGACCCAAATATATTTTTCCCATTCATTCCTACCCACTTAAAAATAACTTTTTCAAATTTTTAACTCAAAATTTTAAGTTTTTTGGAACTTATAGAGGGGAAAAAATCGAAAAATGCATTTTCCTCAAAAACTACTGTATGTATTTTAATCACCTTTAGATATGTTGAAAAGACAATTAAAGAGATTCCAAAAAAAAATTTCAAATTTTTTTTTAAAAAATTCCAAAAATCTTTTTTTTCAAAAAATTTCAAAATGAAAGTTTTTCGAAATTTTTAAAAATAAATTTTTTAGTTCCATTAAAGTCACATTTTTAAGTATTTTCTTATTTCATTCTCTTATGTGATCTACTAATCTTGAAATTATGTCGGGCAAAATTTTTTATTTAGTAGATCACATAAGAGAATGAAATGAGAAAATACTTAAAAATGTCACTTTAATAGAACTAAAAATTTATTTTTGAAAATTTCGAAAAACTTTCATTTTGGAGTTTTTTAAAAAAAAAGATTTTTGGAATTTTTTGAAAAAAAAAATTGAAATTTTTTTTGGAATCTCTTTAATTGTCTTTTCAACATATCCAAAGCTGATTAAAATACATACAGTAGTTTTTGAGGAAAATGCATTTTTCAATTTTTTCCCCTCCATAAGATCCAAAAAACTCAAAATTTTGAGTTTAAAATTTGAAAAAGTTATTTTTAAGTGGGTAGAAATGAATGGGAAACATATATTTGGGTCACTTTTTCCATACTTATTTAGCTATAGCTATTTTTGGGGGAGAAGGACCCGATTTTTTTAAAACGAAAGCTGAGAAGCTATGCCAGACCGTGGCATATTGTCCTAGTGACTCAGCCACTTTAATGCAGCCAGTTTTTCGATATATTCCGAAGCCTGCACCGCAATCCATCTTGGAGCCGTCCGTGTACCACACCTCGTCCCCAAGTGGAAACCCTAGTAATTTCTTACTGCTATTAATTAGTTATTAATAAATTAAATAATTAATTATTTGAAAACCAATCAAGCGGCATTTTTTTCTTAACCGGTATTGAATGTACACATATTGAGCTTTATTTTAAAGCAAAAAAGAAGAAAGAAATGTAATTTTTTTAAAAAATTAATAATTAAAATTTTTTTATTTATTTATTTAACAATTATTTATAAAAATAGATGTATTTATACTCGTTAGATGCGGAATTTAATCAGCTTTACGATGATCAGCTCATAATTGAGAAAAGTTTATTTGCTTGAAAAGCATTTCATTTTTTAGTAATTTTTTACTGATTTTTATTAATTATTTAATTAATAATTCGAAAACAAAAAAAACGGCATTTTTTACTAAAGGGGTATGGAAAGTACATATAATAAGCTTTATTTTAAGGCAAAAGAAAGAGAAAAAAATTCCGATTTTCAAAAAAAAGTCAAAAATATTTTTAATTTTGAAAAAATTAACTTAAATTGTTAATTAAAAAAAATTGTTTACACTATTCGAAAGAGGAGGAAAAAACCTTTCGAAAACATATAGGGCAAAATTTTGTCCACTCTACTGTATTTTAGCTACATTAGCTAATAAAATCCACTGTTCACACGTTACCAAAAACTTTAACCCCCTTCCCCCTCTACAATTTTTAATAAAATATTTTAATATTTTGTGGATAAAGTACTCTCCTATAGTACTAAAGATTGTGCAAAAATCAGCCCAATTTGAAGAATTCCAATTTTAAGTTAGGACAATTGAGAAATTTTGCCCCATGTATAAAACAAGGACAGACGATCGAGCACATGTTTGCTGAACATGAAGCGTTTGTCGTTCGTTTTTGAGAGTAATGAGTAGAGTTTGTAAAGAAAACCGTGTAATAATAATAATAAGGAACTATTGATACGAGTGAACTGAAATCAAAAGGGACTATTGGCGTGTACATAAAATCAAGTTGTGACCATCGACGCCGTTCAACCAGCGAAACTTAGTCGTCAACAACGATAAATTGTACTTAGCCAGCGTATAAGAAAAGGAGAGTGACGACTATTGTAAATTGTTAAAATCTGAGAATCGGTGATCGAATATTGAATTAATAAATAAATGTTATAAATTTCCATGAAATTGCTGTCTCAGTGGAATTTTTCTATAATCCCCACTCCTTGAATAAACAGAGTCTTAAGAGAGGATTCGTGAATTATTTGAGATAACATTATTTTGTTATTTTTGTATTGAAATAAAAAAACCGCAGTTAAATTGAAGCAATTCAGGCCTTTTGAAATTTTGAAATAGAGTGTTAATTTTTCAAGTGTTAATTTTCCAATTTATTGAGTCACAAACCATACTCATTGTATTTTTGGCAATACTTTTCTTTCTTGTTGGTTTTTAAATAAATTATTCTCTCACAACACTTAGATGGTTCTTTGACTTATTCTCATCCTAAATTAGATTCTTTTTTAAAACTTATTTAAAATGAGGAACGTTAAGTACATTTTATAAAGGTTTCTCGTTTTTGACGTAACAATATGTAAACGTATAATAAACAGTCATTTAACAGAATTTGACAAAATAATTTTAATTTTAGAAATAGAACAGGTTTTATATTTACAGAAACTAATTATGATTAGGTTAATGAA
Source organism: Leptopilina myrica (nomen nudum) (assembly GCA_032872475.1). Classification (NCBI taxonomy): domain Eukaryota; kingdom Metazoa; phylum Arthropoda; class Insecta; order Hymenoptera; family Figitidae; genus Leptopilina; species Leptopilina myrica (nomen nudum). The sequence goes on from CM065460.1 coordinate 11,004,426, forward strand.
AAATAATCAGGCTCTACTTAACTCAAAATGCAATAAAACAGTCTAGAACAAAAAGTGTCAAGTTCTCAGCACTGTCCTAAACTTGGAAAAAAATGGGGACAAGAAAAAAGTAGATGAATGGGAAAAGGTTAAAAAAAGATTGTTTACTCAATTTATTATCTATGAAATTATTTTCTTACTTTTTAGTTCAACTAAAACAATTTTACTCGAAATTTTATAATTTTTTGAAAATTTAAAAAAGAATTTTAATATAACCTTATATTGTCATTTTTAATATTTGCTTTCATTAATAATATTTTATAATGTAGAGGTTGAATAAATTAACCTACATTATTATTGCTGTATTTTTTTATTAAAGGTAATAAATTAGCTATTAAGCAAAAATAAAAAAAACAATACAGTTGTAGAATGTTTTCCATATAATCGTGTAATGATAAATTAATATTACAGTAGTATTCTTGATAATATCATGCTATCAGGTGGACATTTTATAATTACTGTTATATTACACGCTATTTGGGTACTTGGCAAGACTAGAATAATTAATTATATATCATTCAAAACATTTTCAGCAATGGTTGAATTGGTTTAATACAGTGAAAATAAAATTTAGAAATGGAAAAAAATCAAACACAAACTGGAGGTGGTTCACCAATTCCAGTTGAATTCGATTTCTCCCATGAACAACTCTGCTCCCTTATACAAAATGATTTATTGATTCTACCCCAGCAAAAAATGGGAATTGGATGCATTTAGGAATTTAAATCATGTAAACACTGTAGAAGAGCTGCCGAAAATAAGCGTTTGTATAATATTTTTTTCATTGGAACTTTTGTAAAATCTGCATCTAAATACTTTGGATTCTACACTCCAAACCTATGTGGAGTTTCTACAATGAAAATACATTTCTTGCTTAAAATACTATCTCAATAGATAATCATATCTTCAATTATGAAATAAAACTATTATTTTTTGTAAATTATTTTGCAGACCCGAAGTAACAAAGAATAAATTAATTAGAGCGATAAATAATTCAAAGAAAGAGGTGTCAGTCGGTAAAGGTTTATTTAATTTTACATGTGCGATTTTTAACCTAACCCAATTTAAATAAATTACTAAATACTAAATAAATAATAAAAAGTGAATAATAAAGTAACCAAATAAACTCGTTTCAAAAACGCCATCAGTTTACACTTGTTACGAAATGTACTATTTTGGATCTAATTACATAAAATTTAAATTTTGGTCAAAGTCAATATCAATGTCAAAATTAATAATTAACCATAATTGGTGGCAGTGCTAGAATATTGAAAATTTTTTAGAAGTTCATCCAGATTTTGTAAATCCAGAACCCAGAGCTAGTTCTAGATAAACAAATTGAACAAAAAAATAAAATAAAAGCAGAGATCCAGTGTGATCAACATTTAGAAAGAGTTATCCAGATCTGTAAAGTGTTATCCAGAATGTTAACAAAGCAGTGATCCAGATGTACAAAGAGGTATCCAGACAGTTATCCAGCTCTACGACGTGTTATCCAGAGTGTCAAAAAAGCAACAGAAAATCATGAAACACTCAATATTAAAGGTAAAATTTTTTACATTTCTATATTTGAAAATTCAAAAGTTAGCACATAAATGAATATTATAAAAGTACATTAAAAATACTTTACATTAAATATTAATTTTTAGATTTATTTAAATGAACACAAGTAAAACACATAATGTCTTTGTTTGATATTGTCTTTATTCTAACCGTCGAACTATTATACACGTGTGTACGATATTATGATCAAAGTAGTAGTAATAAAGAAGAACGTAATAATTGTAATACTGTAGTGGCGCGCAACTCAGCAGCGCCTATTTCACGAACTATTTCAAATGAGCTCAGGGGCGGACACATCGAATTTCCAATACTCCCTCCTGTTTGCATCCTGACTCATCATCTTATTTCTCATCTGGATCTCAGCTTAATTATTTCCTGAAAAATAAAAGTATTAAACATCTGAATTTATTATCTTATCTACTAGCTTTTTGTGCACACTAAATGATAAGGGTTTTGTAAATATATCTGCCAATTGGTCCTTTGATTTTATCCATCTAATCTTAATTAAATTTCTTTTTACGCATTCTTTTATGTGGTGTTCTTTTATTTCTATAATATGCCGTAGTTTGTTACCACTGTTTGTTTCCGCACCTATACCCGCTGCTTTATTATCGCACCATAAAATCATCGGGGTTAATGTTTCCCTTAAAATTGTTTTCAATGAATTATATAGCGACAGTAGTTCTTGACTCGTCTCACTCATCGCGACGTATTCAGCATGACATGTGGACAATGCTACATATGATTGTTTGTGAGTTTTCCAAGCTATTGGATCTCCATATAATTTGATTAAAAATCCACTTGTTGTAAGAGAATTTTTACAATCAGCAAAGCTCGCGTCTGAAAATGCTTGAATGTCATTTGTCTCACCTAAATATAGTAATTTTATTGTTTTTGTCCCTTTAAGATATCTGAATACTCGTTTTACCATTATCCAATCTTCTTCCGTTGGATTGATTTGATGTCTACTTAAAATGTTGACTGCGTATGTAATGTCTGGTCTCGTCGTAGTCGCTAGATATAACAAACTTCCCACGGCTTCTCTATATGGAATGTTATTCTTATTTTCAGTTTTATTTAAATTATTAATATCATTTTCAGATTCTCTCATTTTTCTATTTCTGTTTATTACTTGTGTAGTGTTCATTGGTGTTCTTTGAGGATATGATTCTTCAAATCCAAATTTCTTTAAAATTTTGTCTATGAATTTTTCTTGATCTAATTCAATGATTTTCTCGTCTCTTTTTCTTTTAATTTGAATTCCTAGAAATTCTTTTGGTTCACCTAAAATATTCATTTCGAATTCTTTACTTAAATTATTTTCAACTTCACGCATCTTATTTTTGTCATTGCTCGCCATAATTATATCGTCAACATACACCAATAAAATTAGCAATTTTTCACCTTCTCGCCAGTTAAATAGGCATGGTTCTAAATCTGTATTTTTCAAACCCATCTTTAATACTGCTTTTGTAAATTTTTCATTCCAACGTTTTGAACTTATTCGTAGTCCATACATTGCCTTTTCTAGTTTACACACCTTCTCTTTTCTTTCTTTTTCTGAAAATGGCGCACCTTCTGGAATTTCCATATAGATTTCCTCTTCTAACGTACCATTTAAGAATGCCGTTTTCACATCTAATTGGCTCATTTCAAGATTGTATTTGTTTGTGATCGCTAGTACTGCTCTTACTAAAGGTAATCTTGAAACAGGGGCATATGTTTCTTTGAGTTCGTAAATATTTTGATCTTTAAATCCTCTGATAACTAATCGCGCCTTAAATTTAGTTTTCCTTTCTGAATCAATTTTTCGTTTAAAAATCCATTTCGAATCAATTATTGTTGCCTTTTGACCATCTTTCATCTTAATTGGTCTATCAACTATTTTCCATACTTTATTTTTCTTCATGGAATCCAATTCTTCTTCAATAGAATTTTTCCATTCTTTTTTATTTGTCATTTGCATCGCATCTTTAAAATTTATTGGATCTAAGTTAATTTTTGCCAATAGAGCATGGTTTTCTTCCTCAGTTATTAATTTTGACTTATCTGTAAAATTTTCTTCTGAGGAATTTTTTATAGATGTATTTATGACTTTTTCACTTTCTTTTTCTAGTTCAATCTCTGCTTTATTTTTCTTAGGTCTCCCTCTATTTCTTTTAATTACTCCCTCCGGTTTTAATTGTTCCTCTGAATTGTACTCATCTTTATCGAATTTTGTAAATCACTCATCTTTGTTTAATTCTTCTTGAAACACAGGGAAGTCTTGGATACTACTTTTCTTGTATTTATCTCCATAAGTTATTTTTTCATTAAATCTTACGTCTCGACTTTCATAGTATTTTCCATCTTCTGGTTTTAAAAATAAATATCCTGTGGGTGTGTATCCAATAAGGATAACTCGTCTTCCAATTGTTCTGAATTTTGGTCCTGTTTTTCTTTGAACTTTAATGTAGGCTACGCATCCGAATCTTTTTATTTGATTTATGTTAAAGTTGTGTTCAGGAGCAAATTTTTCTATCGGGGTAATCATATCATTTGATTTATGTGGGGTACGATTGTACGCATAAACTGCTGCCGTTAGTGCTAAATCCCACAAGTTTTCCGGTAACAACGCGTCATAAATGTAGCATCTCACCTTTTTCTGAATTGTTTGATTAAAACTTTCTGACACGCCATTATGTTGTGGTGTATCAGGACTGGCTAATTGTAATTCCGCGCCTAGTTTCTTTAAAACTTCAATGGTATATCCCCCTGTGAATTCTGTGCCTTGATCGGTTCTTAAATAGCACACTTTCGCGTCGTGACCTAATAAATTTTTAGCACTTCTTATGAACATTTCGAAACAATGTCCAGTTTCGCTTTTTGTCTTCATGGGATATGCCATTGCAAATCTCGAGAAATCATCTATAAATACGGATATATATTTATATCCTTTCGGATAAGATGTTGGGGTAATTGGTCCCATTAGATCAGCATGTACAATTTGTAATGGTTTTGTGGCACGTCTTCTCGTTGATTTAAATGGTAATTTATTAAATTTCGAAATCATGCAAATTTCACAATTTTCTAATAAATCGTTAAAGTTAATTTCGTTTAATTCTTTATTTTCGGGAAATTTAAATTGTAGTGCTTTTAAATACGCGACCGATGCATGTCCGAATCTCACATGCCAAATCATTGCTTTGTTTTCTTTGGGTATTCCCGCTTTGGCTATTCCGTTTTTGTCAATTAAATAAATTTCCTCGTCTGGTATGTCTACATAAGGTAACTCGTCTGTATTATGAAATTTTCTATCCCATATAGTGATATCGAAGTTTGATTGTTCATATGGAATTTTATTACTTTGAGTCGATTTATTATTTGTTTCGTTGTGTTCTGTATTCTTGATCGCTACTTTTTCGTCATTTTTAATTTGAATTATCTCATCTTGTTTTTGATCAATTTCTTTTAGTTGTTTTAGTATCTCATCATTTGTATTTTTTGATTTTTCTTTTTCTTCGTTTGCAACGCTTCTGGTAATATATTTTCTAATAAAAGTTTCGTTTTCTGTTAAATTTGCAAAAATTTGTTTATTATTAAATTTTGATTGCTTCTCGTCATTAAACTCATCATTAAAAATTTGTAATTCAATGATCCAATATGGTTTGTTATAAATTCCCGTAATGAATAACTCTTTTGATTTAGGGTCGAATATATTAATTTCTTTATTATCTAGATAAATGCCTAAACCCATATCTGCAAATTTTCTTAATGACAACAAATTTTCTTTTAAAGATTCTGCAAAAATAACTTTATCTACTGTAAAAATATTTCCGTTTTCTAGTTTTATATTAACTTTACCTACTCCTTCAGTTTGTAAATCTGCAGAACTATTTTTATTCGCACATTTGATCACGCCTTTATTAAATTTATCTAGTTCTTTGAATATTAATTTTGAGTTTGATAAATGTTCAGTCGCGCCTGAATCTGCTATGAATTTTGAAAAGGATTCCGAATTTATTAATTCGAAATTCTCATCATTTGAATTTATAAAGTAATTTTTAATTTTTTGTACATTGTACTCACCCTTTTTATCTTTCGTTTCTTGTTGTTTTTCTGATTTATCCTTTCCTTTTTGTTTGTGTTGTAAATTTTGTTTGTTATTATTGTAGTTGTTACCAAAATTTGAGAAACCACTTCTACCTCTACCACCTCTACCTCTAGGATTAAAACGACCTCTTTTTACTATTAAAGGGGGTTGTTCATTTGCGCGTCTTTTATATGTTTTCTTTTGCATATCGTAATTGTTATTAAATTGTTTGTACCTTGAAGTTACTCGTCCTCTTGAGCCATAGGATGTTGACGGTGTCGGTTCATTTGGACATGAAGTCGCAATATGGTCTCCAAACCTGTTACATTTGTAACATAGAATGCCCTTGCCTTTGTTTGGGCAGTTTGATGCTATGTGGCCGGAACTCTGACACTCGTAGCATCTAATGGACTCTTTCTTCGCGTAATTTACTGCTCTCACGTCTTTGGTTTCAGTACTCATCGTTTGTTTTCTCGTTGCTTCATCCTGCATAACAATCATTTTTAACTCGTCATATGTTGTGCTTTTGCCTTTGGTATTTTTAGATATAAATTCAATTGTTTGCACTGTGGGCACTGAGACCATCACTGCATTAAAAAACGCATCTCGTTTTTCCTCGTCTGATAGTGGAACGACCCCGGGTGAATTTTCATAGTTTCTAACCACGTCTTCAAAGTTTTCGCAAAACTCAACAGCAGTCATTTTACCAATAATATATTTCATGTTATATAATTGTTTTCTTACTGCATGTGATGTTACATTTGTTTCGCATCTTTTAATTTCTTTTAGTTTTACTAATATTTCGATTGGATTTTGTAAATGTATGACTTTTCCATGATAAGTTGAGTCTAGATGATTAATTAATATATCGCGTACTTTAAATTTTTGTTCGTCTAAAGTTTTCTCGTCTGTAATGTTTGTCGTGATTTTCTCGTCTATTATATGTAATAAATCGTTTGATCTTAGTTCAGAAGTTAAATAGTCAAAAAAATGTTCGAATTTGATATTGTTCGTTAATTTATAATCTCTTTTGATTCCCGCGCCTTTATTTATAATTTATAATTTTACTGTTTCTTGTTTAGTTTTATTTGTATTGTTATTGTTTGAATCATTTATTTTTATATTTTCAAATTGTTTCTTAATCATTTCTGCTATCTCGTTTTTAAAATTTCCCTGTGTCGTTACACCATCAGACGATGACACACCTATATTTACCTGATTGTAGTCATTATAAATTTGTTTTTGTAATTCTGCCATAGAATTAATAATTTTGCTCATCTGAAAATCGTGGTGTAGGTAGTCATCTCTTACCATATCGATTAAAGTTTCAATCGATTTACCATTTTTTCTTTCTTCTTGAAATGAGATCAATTGTTGTTTCATCAAGTTTGTCGTTTCTGCCAATTGGTCTATCGATTGAATTGACAACTGGCACAGCTTTGTTACTGATTTCATCAGTTCTCCCATCTTAAACTCCTGTTTTTGCATCTGATCTATAACTGTTTTTACATCAACATTAATAGGGTCATTGTTTCTATTTTTCATACCTAGAGAAGAGGGATTTAAATGGATTTTCTCATTCTTAATAATTTTGGGTTTAACATTGTTACCTTCCCGATTTTGCTGGATTAACTGATTCCATTCTCTCATTCTCAACTCTTCTTTTCGTCTTTGTTCTTCTTCGCACCTTCTTTTGTTCTCTTCTTTCTCATCTTTTTCTTTTTCCAAAATATTTAAATTGTTCTCATCTAAATTATCGACCGCACTCTCCATTGTCTCGTCTAGATCTGAATTTGTCTCTTCGTTATTTTCACTCATCTTCTCAGTGGAATCAGAATTTGCAATTTCGGGAAGTTTTCTTGGCATGTGTAGATGATGATCATCTATTAGTCGTTTTTCGTACCATCCAATGAGTTTTTCCCATTGATCGTCGTTGAACATTCTTTTCTCTGTGGAAGAATTTTCTTTAATTAGTAATGTTCTATTTGCCAAGAATTTGTTTCAGGTCAATCAACTGAACACAAGTGTGACTGATCCGAATAAAGTAAACTTGTAGGCAACTTGAACACAAAGCAACCCACTTATTTACCTTAAATAAATGACTATTATGTCATTTTGTTTTGTTATAATATTTTGTAATTTTCAGTAATTAACTTTACCTGTTATATAATTGATTCCGGAATTTAAAATTAGATGTAGTGTCTCGCCTTCGATTTTGATTGTGACTGTTTCATTTTTGTGAAACTCATCTAACTTAAAGTTTTCTCTCAATTGCTCCCAAATTTTATTTAACGCGTCCTCATCTGAAATAATGTTTTTGGTTTTTAATTATTTGTATATTTGATAATATACACGTATGCATACTTTAAGATATTGATTTTTATTTAGAATATTCTTTCTCTTTCATTTGATTTCTAACTCGTCTTAACTTGTCTTTAACCTTTGTTTATGTTTTGGTTCAATGAACTTTGAAGAAAATTGTATACTGTATATAGTACACATATATACACATATACTACGATAATATAGGTTATTTTACGTACTTCGCATGCGCATGCTTTATTCTAAATTCTTTTTCAATTTTCTTGTATTTTTATTATTTTATGTAAATTGTATTTTGATTTTGTGATTTTATTTTTGAAAGTCTCATCTTTGAAATTTATATGGCCGACGCCATTTTTGTTACGCGCGTCTCTACTTGTTGCCTCGTGTCGAGCACATGTTTTTGTTTTTCGATTCTTAATGTTAATTATTTTATTTTTATTTGTTTTGTTAATTAACTTTACTTTTACTTTTAATTATTTCAATTGTAATCTATCTCATCTTTACTGATTCTATTTCTGTATATACATTTATCTTTAACTTTTAACACTCCCGAAATGTTAAAGAACATTTATTTACTCACCAGCTGCAGCCTTATCATTATTTTCTTTTGGAATTTCCATTTTTTCGAAATCTAATGACTTCGCCATCTTGCACTTTTCTCCTCTCACCTTTTCTCCTTCTTATTTTTGTTGCACTGTTGAAACGTGTTTTCACTGTTTTATATTTGATAAAACACTGGGCTCATAACCTTTTAGATTTATTTAAATGAACACAAGTAAAACACATAATGTCTTTGTTTGATATTGTCTTTATTCTAACCGTCGAACTATTATACACGTGTGTACGATATTATGATCAAAGTAGTAGTAATAAAGAAGAACGTAATAATTGTAATACTGTAGTGGCGCGCAACTCAGCAGCGCCTATTTCACGAACTATTTCAAATGAGCTCAGGGGCGGACACATCGAATTTCCAATATTAATAAATTTTTAAATATTTATATACTTTTTAGAAAAGTGTAAATAAAATGTAGTGACTTTTCACATTTTATAGTTAAGTTTTAAAATCAATTTTTATCTACTAATTTGAGTTTGTTTACATAATAATCTATTTATACAAGTAAATTAGCTCATTTTTAACAAATATCAATCAAGAAATTTGTATTATCTAAATTATTTCAATGCTTCTTTATTAAATTTTCATAACTGTCAATCTAACCTTTTTTCTGTGCAACTCAACTTAAAAATTCAAATTCTAAGTTCAATTCAAAAAATTTTATAAAATAATTCTCAAAAATGAAATCTACGGATATTAAGCATCATTTTTACAAATTATGAGATTTCTTTATATATAGGCCGCAATGGCTTCAGGTGAAATATAATGGACTGACCCATGTACAATTCGGATCAATTTTCATATGCATATATCGTTCACTCTTAAAGAAGTAATATGACACTCGCTTTTATAATTATCATGCGGGCAATAAACCGACCGCCGACCACTTATCGCCTCTCTCTAGATCGCGGTCGATTATGAATTCAATTGTCTTAGATGGTAACTCATATGCGCAACTTACTAATTTATCATGCAGGGTTTCTACATTCATTCTGTGTGTATATATATGAGCGATTCCATGTCAAATGATCAAGGTGGAGAAAAATTTTTCTCCAATCGTAGCAAAACTTGGGGCTTTTGTTGTACTCATAGATAGTAATTTTTCGTGAAAATATTTTTTTACCTAGAAAAAACCTCAGCTTTCGTTTAAAAAAAATCGTATCCATCTCCCTCAAAAATTGAAATTTATTTTTAATTTTGATTTTTTTGGGTCAAAAAAAAATTTTTTTTAAATGCTTATTTCCAATCGAAAGAGGATGAAAAAACCTTTCCAAAATGTATTTTGTCAAATTTGTATGTCTAATTGAGGGGCTGGATGCTATAATGTGTTACGCGCCATGTTAAGTGAATGGCGCGTAACACATTATAGCATCCAGCCCCTCAATTGTTTAAGAGTAAAAAATTATTGAAATAAACATTACACAAAAAGACCCCTTGATCACTTGACGTGGAATTGCTCATATACTCATGCCCTTTATTTTATAAATAAGCTTATGCTTGACCTATTAGTAATAATAATGAATTAATGAATATAATAATATCTAAAACCTTATTAAAGAATTATTTACTTTATTTTTACTATTAATTTTTAAAAAGTTATATCTTGGGATGTAACAGCCCCCCCTTAAATTATTCTTTGTCCTCAAAGAATTTATTTATTACTCATATAATCATATATATCTATACATATATGTACACTCAGATGGACTAATGCTGTCCTTCCGGTATAAAAGAATTTTGAAAAGTTGTGTTATTTCTATTAAATATTCTTACTTCGTGACATATGAATGTTCTTATATGTCATGAACTAAAAACATTTTGACAGAAATCATACGACTTTGCAAAATACCGTCAATCCGGAAGGACAGCATTAATGCATCTGAGTGTACATGCATTTTACATTTTTCTTCATTTGTTTTAATTTTGATAAGAGTTTTGCTAGGGTATAAGAGTTTTCAAAGACGTGCTTATTTTTAGTGTATAATGTTACAAGGTGTTCATTTGTTTTGTTATACTTCGTGAATACATTTTAAGGAGTAGTGCTGTGTTTTTACGTAATGGTCTTCATGTGGGAAGAGAATGATTGTAATAATAAAGTATTCTCTTATATAATTTTTTTGTGTGTTATAGTTGATGTAGAGCGAGTTTCCTTTTCCTTTCCTCCTCGTTTATGCGTTCATGCAACGGATGATTCTGCCGTTTGTTTAGGGTAATTATTTGTCTTATGCTTTATATAATTGTTAACTTACTTCAATATTCTTATTTTAATTTCTGTCAATTGAATTTTTTAGTGCTGTTAATTCTCGCAAGATTTTTTGTACGTGTGGCCGACTTTTAACATCAAAGGTTTGTTATTGTTATTCCGAACTTTCTTCTCGAGTGGTGGAGGTTTTAACATCTTGCTATGGCTCATCAACTGATTCTTCTTGCTCGGGAGATAATGCCAATATTATCGACGCTGACAAGGAATTGGATTCTTCTTACGAAGAGGGAGATTTCAACGAAATATATTAGTTTGTTTGTTTTCTTAATAACATACAATAGAAATTATTTTAAAGGTTTGCATTTTTAATAAATATGTCAATAAATACCCTTATACCTTTTCATTCTCTTGTATAACTATCATCTTAATTGTTTATTTTGATTTTGATTTATAAATATATAAATATAAATAAAATATATTTAAATTAATTATTAATTAAGTTTTCCTTTCTTTTCTATTCTTCATTTTCGCAAGACAGGGCGTGAGACAGAGTATATGTGTCGCGTCGTGTCGCGCTGTGCATAGAATCGATGCAGCGGTCGATGTATGTGTGACGTCAGAGCGGTGTGTAACAATTTTAATAAATTTCAAAAAATTAACAAAGATTTGATGTTTGTAAAGGCTGATAAAGGTAACATAACTGTTGCAACGGAAAAAATACTTATATTAATGTAGTTTCTGAAATGTTAAATGGCAGTTCTCTTTACTCACCTTCTAAAACGAGCTTAGTGCCGACTATTGAAAGTAAAGTTAATGATTTGGTAAAAAAATGGGAAAAAAATAATTTTATTAATAGTTCGTTAGCGTATATATTAAAAAATCTAGGTTCAACCGTTGCGAAATGTTACGCTTTACCTAAAGTTCATAAACCAGATCTTAAATGGAAGTTAATTGTTTCTTCGATAGGTTCTCCAACTCATGATTTAGCTGCTTATTTATCAAAAGTTTTAAAACCAATTTCAGGAAAATCTCAGTCTCATGTTAAAGATTCTTGGTCTTTTAAAGGAGAAGTTAGTGGTTTAATCATTCCTAATAATTTTGTTATGTTGTCTTTGGATGTTGTGAATATGTTTCATAACATCCCTCTAAACTTAGCTGAAACTATAATTGATAAAAAAATATCAGAAAATATACATTTGTTTTAATTACCAAAAGATGAAATCATTTTAGCTCTTAGATTAGTTTTCAATAATATTGTTTTTTCATTTAATAACAAATTTTTTAAGCAAATTTCGGGGTGCCCAATGGGTTCACCGTTATCTCCTATTGGTTCGAATATAGTTCTTGAATATATTGAAGAAAAGGCTCTTCTACAATCTTTGGATTTTGTGCCTATAATTTTTAAGAGGTATGTGGATGACTTTTTTACAGTTATTCCTTTTGATAAAGTTTCTGCTTATGTTGACACTTTTAATAGCATTGGCCCATCTTTGCAGTTTACTTATGAATTGGAGAATAATGAAAAAAAAAGTTTTTTAGATATAAATTTGATTAGAGGATCTGATGGAAAAGTAAAGACTAATTGGTTTAGAAAAACCACTTGGTCAGGCCAGTATTTGAATTACCATTCTCATCATGAATTTTCACAAAATATAGGTTTAATAAAATCGTTGGTTGATAGAGCTATAAAGCTTTCGGATGTTGAATTTAGATATGAAAATTTAGAATTAGTTAAAAGCACTTTAATTGAAAATAGTTACCCTTTACCTTTGATTAATCAACTTATAAGAGAAAGAATTCACGAAATTTACAATTGTTCTGAAAAATCCTCAAAATTTAATACCGATAAATTACCAAATATCACACTTCCTTATGTTGGGATTCTAGGTGAAAAGCTAAAGTTAATGTTAAAAAAATATAATATTAATGTTTTTTTCAAAAATAATAATAAATTAGAAATTAGAAAATTTATATTTAAATAATAAAAAAAGATAAAGAATCAAAAGAAAATTTGTCTAATGTAGTTTATTTAATTAGTTGTTTGGGTTGTAATATGATTTATATTGGAGAAACTGGTAGAAGACTTAAAACTAGAATGTCTGAACATAAGCGAAATTGTAGAATTGGTGACTTAAATACGGGCTTGTCAAAACATAGTTGGGAATTTGATCACAGGTTTGATTTTGATTTTGATAATATACGAATTTTAGCTAGAGAGGATAATTTGTTTAAAAGAAAAGTTTTAGAATCTATTTTTATTAAAAAATTTAAAAGTCGTGTTGTTAATTTACAAACTGAAATGAAAACTGTTAGTGACATTTATAACTATATTTTAAAATAACTTATGTTGTTAATTATTTTTTACTTTGTTTTGTGTTAAAATTGCTCTCGTTATATGATTTGAGCTTTAATGATAAATTAATATCAGTTGTGAATCCACCTTAGCATTTGTGTCATGAAGTTTACCTTCTAGTTTCTTTTTTATTTGTTTATGGTTTTGTTTACGTCATTGACCACATGTTATTGACTAGTTCGTTGTTGGTTTCTTTTTTTCAAAAAAAGAGCATCTTTTAAGATGTTTTCTTGGTTTTTATGATATGTTTTTTAAGTTTTTTTGTTTTTTTATTATAAAACCAGTTTTTACGTCGTTTTTTATGAATGGAAGTGTGTAAGTTTGTTTTTTGTTTTTTAGGTTAGAAAAGTTAATTATGAGCACATTGTAAGAAAATTGTTTTTATATTTGTTTTTTATGTTTTTTATAGATTTAAACTTTGAAAAAGGCTCGCAAACTGTAGCCGAAACGTCAGTTTTTTGTATTAAATATGGATACTTTGTCCACATAAGTAGAGTTGTATGACTCTCATTTATTAATAAAATTATCGTTTGACCAAAGAAAATTTGATGTTTAAACTATTGAAAATTTCACGATCAAAAAAATTATTTTGAGAATTATTTAATAATTTCTCTAATTGATAGAAATAGTTAAATTTACCTCTAAATCCGAAGGATTTAGATTACGAAAGAAAATTAGAATTAGCATATAATAACATCTGTAAGAAAGAAAAAATACGAGCTGACAAATTTAATATTTCGCATAAATTATCCGAATTTAAAGTAGGAGATAAAGTTCTTTTAAAATTACTTAATAAATCTGATAAAGAAAATAAAATTATCGCGAAATTTCTTCAAGTCTACGAAGGACCTTATGAAATTAAAAAAGTAATAAAAAAGGTACTTATATTCTGTGGGATTCGAAAACAAAAATCGATAAAAGAATATATCATAGCCAGGACTTGAAGAAATATATTTCAAGAGATAACAATATTGAAAATAGTGATAATTAAAAACCAAATACAAGTGACAATAAATAAACAATTAATAAAAACTAGTTAAAATAAAATAAATTATTATTAAAAGAGACAATTAAAATAAATAAAGAAAGTGTATAAAAATAAATAACAAATAATGTGCAAAATTATAAACAATTTAAAACTAATATTAAAATTATTTTAAAACTGATTTTGGATTAGAATATTAATTTATGTAAATAATTGTAGTCCTTCTATGAAATCAGTAGATATGCAAATTAGGTAAAGAGAGACATTTGAATGTTGTTTGTCTTTGAAAGAGGAAGAAACCAATAGCGTTAGATTTTCTGCGTTATGAACAGAGAGCGAATTATGTTATTATTACCGAGAGAAAGAAGAAGACAGAAAATCTGTTAAGAGAAACCAAAGGTCTCTTCGATTACCTGGCCTATTGTTCGAAGGGTTCCTTTTAACCAGGGGGAGTCTTTTGTATATATATATATATATATATACTATGCATTAGTGGTAGGCGAGTAATAAGATTTAAAAACAAAGGACCCCGCACTTGTACTATTGAATTTGGCTCTCAAACCAATTTTTAATGCAACTTTGCAGATTTGTAGTTTTTGACAGTCTGAACAAAAAATGTATACTACAAAACTTAAAATAATGACGAGTTTTTGAGCTACAGAAGTTCAAAGTTTAAAAAAATCAAATAATGTGTATTAGTTGTTCAAGAATGTTTTGTTGACAAAAATCAATTGAATTCACTTAAAACTTGTTACTCGTGGGTTCTTAGGATCGCTGATAACGAATATGATGTTGGATTTTTAAAATTCAAAATGGCGACTCTAATATGGCGGACACATTGTAGGAAAGTCAATTGAATTCGCTTGAAACTGGTTACTCGGGGGTTTTTAGGGTCGTTGATAACGAATATGATGTTGGATTTTCAAAATTCAAAATTGCGACTTTAATATGGCGGACACATTGTAAGAAAGTCAATTGAATTCTCTTGAAACAGGTTATTCGGGGGTTTTTAAGGTCGCTGATAATGAATATGTATTGGATTTTTAAAATTCAAAATGGCGACTCCAATATGGCAGACACATTGTAAGAAAGTCAATTGAATTCGCTTGAAACTGGTTAATCAAGAGTTTTTAGAGTTCATTCAACAGTTTAAAGAATTAGTATCCGATTCAGCTCGTTAAGGCAAAATCAGTAGACGCTTTAATAGTTTTGGGTGAAACAATTAAATGATTCAATCAATTAAGGCAAGATCAGGGGGTGATTTACTAGTTTAAGTCAAGATAAGTTCAAGTCTTTTTGAGACATTTACTTTTTTTCGTTTCACTTTTATATTTAATCTTATTTTGCATTATTTACAATTGCTACTTATTCTTTCCTAAATATTATAGTATCTTTCTTTATAGCTATCTTTACCAATGTAAACTAAAAAACAAAAAACAAGTTTTGTGCGCTTTTTTTACTGTTTTTATATTATTATTATAGTTGAAACGTTTTTGTGAATAACTGATGACTATTGTAGTTTTGAAAATGTCATTTACAATTCATTTGAAGGATTCAAGACAGTAAATGCAATTAATGGTCGATGATAAAAAAATATTATTACTATCAAACCGTCTACTGATTTTGCCTTAACGAGTTGAATCGCATACTAATTCTTTAAACTGCTGAATGAACCCTTAAAATCCTCGATTAACCAGTTTCAAGCGAATTCAATTGACTTTCTTACAATATGTCCGACATATTGGAGTCGCCATTTTAAATTCTGAAAATCCAACATTATATTCGTTATTAGCGACCCTAAAAACCTCCGAGTAACCAGTTTCAAGCGAATCCAATTGATTTTCTTACAATGTGTCCGCCATATTGGAGTCGCCATTTTGAATTTTAAAAATCCAACATCATATTCGTTATTAGCGATCCTAAAAGCCCAGAGTAACAAGTTTTAAGCAAGTTTAATTAATTTTTGTCAACAAAACATTCTTGAACAACTAATACACATTATTTGATTTTTTTTAACTTTGAACTTCCTTAGCTCAAAAACTGGTCATTATTTTTAGTTTTGTCTGATACATTTTTTGTTGAGAAGGTCAAAAACTACAAATCTGCAAAGTAACAAGAAAATTGGCTAAGAGCCAAATTCAATAGTAAAAGTACAAAGTCCTTTACCCAGATAGCAAAGTGCGCGCACTGTGCCAGACACAGTGCTGGCATGCGTGCGAAATAATTCGCACCGCGTGCTATCACTGGACCACACAGATGCGTCCTTATATGCGTCGCATATGAGTCGCACGTCATGATGGTCGCATATTACTTGCATGACAAGATAGTACAGCGAGTAGCTAACCTATAATAACAATCAAAGTACCTTTAAAAAAATAATTAATAATGTTAATATTATAAATTAATGCTGCGGAAGCCTAATGCAGGACTGAACAAGACTGCTTTCACTATTCTAAAATTTACGCGTTGCTCGCGTTCATTCAATATAATATAAATTTATGAATTGTTAATAATTATAATAATAAATATTATTGATTGTTATTATTTTAAATATTATATTATTTTCATGTCAATAATAAATTACTAACAATATAAATGTCATTTATAATAGTAATTTTAAAAAATAACTTTAGTAAAAAAAGATAATTTGTGTTAATGTGGTACGTTTTTTAACAGATTTTTAATATTATTTACAAATATTTTCAGAAGTTTTTATTCGCAACAATTATAATTTATACAGATTAAATAATAATTTTATTATCTAATATAACGCTTTGGATGAAAAATATCCGCCTCGCATGTGGGATCGAACTCACGTCCCCCCGCCCCAACGCATACCGGAAGCATATAACGCAACGCATTCAAACCGCACGGCCACTGATGGCTGAATGAGAACTCTTCTAATCTATTATATCAATGCTAGTGCTGCACGCGGTGCGAATTATGTCGCACGCATGCTAGCACTGTGTCTGGCACAGTGCGCGCACTTTGATATTTGGGGGATTTTATTACTAAAGCAACATAAAACATCTTGCATTTAAAAATGTGTAAACTGATTCAAGTTTGAATCAAGAAAATCTATTTTTGATTGATAACATTACAGATTCATGAAATTTAAAACTAATTTTAAAAATTATAGGTAAATTAATAGGGTCAAAATTCGTGGAATTTTGACTAAAAATAAAAAAAAAATTTTAATTGAAATGTTGTAAAACATTTCTACATGGCCTTAAATATTTTTAGTATTTATTGTAAAATAAGCATCTAAAGAAAACTCATTCACTTTGCAAGTGTAAAAAAATTATTGGAATTTAATAAGAATGACTTAGTTTATTTTTATAAATTGATGGAAACAATTATTAATAAAAACTATTAAATTAAAAATGATTTTAATGTTCAATTGACAAATAACCTAATTTTGCCATATTCATTAACTAAATGCGAGAAAGAAACATCATTAACTTAAATAAAACTTTATCAAATCATGAAGAACCTGCGATTAACTGCTACTTCTTCTTATCACTTTCATTCTTTTTTTTAAGCGTGAAAGAATAAGCAATTAAAATTAACACTTTGCATATTTTCACGATTTTAAAATGTAAATAACTTTCTTTCAGAAAAATGAATCGTGGTTTCAACAACATATAAATATAAAATTCCAAGCTTTTTCCATGTTTTTCCAGGTGAATACTTATATGAAATTCCAGTTCAAAATTTAAATAATTTCTAGCTTGATAACAAAGCTTTGGCTCTTAAAATTTAAAAAAAAATCCAAATATAAAAAATTTACTAATAATTACGATCTAAAATTTTTTTCTTTAGTAAAGATTTTTATATGACGATAAGACAAAACATTTTTCAATTTTAAATTAAAATTTTGGTAAAAATCTTGAAAAACAGTCAAAATTCCAGAAATTTTTTTAAATTCCATACTATTTCCAGATTTTTCATAGCCTTTTCTAAATTCCATACCTTTTTCAGGTTTTCCAGGCTCTGTGGCAACCATAAAAATTTAATATTTTTAAATAAAAGAAAGAGTGACAGTTATTACGACCTCATATATATTTTAGATACTTATTTTACAATAAATACTAAAAATATTTTTAAAAAATCCGTTTTGTTTAATGATCCTAATTCCTTTAAGCTATTTTTCCGACTGCTACTGTTGAAAACATTGATTTTCGATACATTTTCTTCAAATTTTGAGAAAATGTTTCTCCGGGTGCCCTTTAAATATGGTAGAAATTTGAAAACCCTCTGCCATGTCAAAAAACGAGATATTGTGGTTGAAATTTTTTATTTTCAACATAATCCCATGTAAAAGATAAAATTTGCACTTGAATAACTCAAAATTTAGCATCGCAAAGGGTTTTTAAATTTTTACCACATTTAAAGGGCACCCGAAGAAACATTTTCTCAAAATTTTAAGAAAATCTATCGAAAATCAATTTTTTCAAGAGTAGCAGCCGGAGACATGCCTTAAAATCATTCTTGCAAAATATATTTTTTTAATTAGTCGGCATTAATGGAATGATTCAATAGCTAATTAGTTTTTAAGAAAAAGAAAAAAATTATTAATGACATTTTTTGAGACGTTTAATTACTTTACTAAATTTTGACTTTTGGATTTTGAAGTAAATTTTTAATTTTTTGAATATTAAAAAATTTAAAACTACATATTTTCCAAAATTTTTAAAGTCTAAAAAATTTCAATTTCATTTTTTATACACGAACTTTAAGATCAACATTTTAACTAACAATATAAAAGGCTCAAGGCGATTTTTTAAATAAGACTTAAAAATATTTTGTCATAATCCGCATATATGCTACTCATATGACTCGCACTTATGTTCTCATCAGTGATGACTGTCATGTGCGAACGCATCGTGCGATAGAGTGTGCTACAAGCATACCGTGATGCTCAGGTGCGACTTATATTACTCTCACCAGTGACTGCATCACAGGTGACTGCTAAATTGCACGCATAATGCTATCACCAGTGCGAATCGCATGTGGTGCGAGAAACTTGCGACGCACGATTGTTATCTGGGTTAAATAAGATTAAATGATTATTGATATTATTGGAGTTAAAAATTGATATTGGAATTGAGATTGGAATTGAAAATTAATATTATGATTGGTTTGCACGGTGGTCTTGAATCAACTTTGAATGAAAAGTCTTTGCACATCCCTTTTTTTTGCTGATTTGGGTTATTTGCATTCTAAATAATATGTAAAAAATTTATAGCCCATAACTTGTAGAGCCGTTTTTGAGAAAACTCATTTTGGAAAGAAAATCATCAGTTTTTTATTTAAAATGTTTCATATTTGTATCAAATTATGGATTTAAGCATTATATTAATTAAAATAGGGTCAGTTGGGATAAATCCGGACAAAATACCTTTTTTTCACAAATGACGTAAGTTTTTTTTATAATAAAAGGCAATTCTTTCGTTTTATACTGCATTAATTTCTTTCTTGAGTTCCCTAGATAATTCTTTATTTTTTATAAAATTTTATATTTAATTTTTTACATTTTATTGTTCGGATTTACCCCAAGATTTAGAAAATTTCTTTAAATTTGGTGTAAATCCTGACAGCTTAGTTTCTAAGAAAGGTTTAAAATAAAGTTATCTTAAGTATACTACTCTATTAAGGGATAGAACAACTTGAATAAAATTCATATTAGATGTATAAAAGTTGAATCAGTTAAGTGTTGTAGTATCATAAAAGTTAATCAATTAACGATTCAAAAAGTAATAATCAAAAACATATATAGCTTCAACAAATTTTAATGGATTTTAATAAAACATGACAAAGAAAAGTTTTTGGGATTATTGAATACGAATACAAAGTCAGATTTTGAAAATTCAAAATGCCGGATCCAATATGCCGGACTTTTTTAAAAATTAATCGAATCACAATACTTACACCACCTTTTAAAATGTAATAGAAGCTCTGTCCAGGGGGTCGATTATGTAATTTCACTTCACTTTGACGTCCATTTCGACATCCACTTCCACTTTCATTTAAATTTTCATCTTAATTAATTTTCACTCTACTTCCGTTTCCACTTCCACTTTCACTTAAATTTTCACCTTAATTAATTTTTACTCTACTTCCGTTTTCACTTTCACTTAAAATTCCACCTTAACTAATTTTCACTCTACTTCCGTTTCCACTTTCACTTTAACTTAAATTTTCACATTAATTAATTTTCATTCTACTTCCATTTCTACTTCCGCTTCCACTTTCACTTTTACTTAAATTTCCACCTTAATTAATTTTCATTCTACTTCCACTTTCACTTTCACTTAAATTTTCACTTTGAATAATTTTCATTCTACTTCCACTTCCACTTTCACTTAAATTTTCACCTTAATTAATTTTTATTCTACTTCCACTTTCACTTAAGTTTTCACCTTATTTAATTTTCATTACACTTTCACTTAAATTTTAACCTTAATTAATTAATTTTCTTTTTAAAACATTTTTTTTTAAAACACAAAGAAAAAATGAAAATTTTGAAAAGTTACTTTTGTATGTCAAAAATAGTTTTTCTACTATTTTTCCTACAATGCAAAATGAATAAATATTATTAATAAAACTTTGTACAAAGTTGCAGTATATCAAGTACAATAAGTTGTCTTTAAAGCAAAATTATGTCGATTTATGATTTTTAAATACATTACAATTAGTCCTTTCGCCTTGGTCTTCCATATACTTAACTCATTTCATTTAAATTGAAATTTTATGTCTCTTGGTTTAGCTAGCAATTTTTTATTGTTTGTTGTCCACGTAATAGAATTAAGATTTATTAATTTAAACTAATTTTAAAAACTTTCTAAGACTAAAAAAATTATAAAAAATTATATTTTTATAAGAGTCCTTTTGGAGATTTGCTAAAAAGACTTTGGAGATAAAATTATTTTAGCCACTGCATAAACTATATTTAATGAAATTGTTTAGTTTCTTTTAATAATAATTAATTTAAAGTTTTACTATGAAAATGATTAACAATTAATAGAGGGTAGATTTTATAAAATTATCAATACATCAAAAATTTTCATATTCGAAAGAATCATTTATTTATAAACAATATATTCTTTATATAGTTTATTTGTATTTTGCAAAATCAATTATAATATTATCGAATGTAAAAGTTGTTAAGCTCTTACCTGTTGTTTTCTTTATAATTATTTGAAATATTTCACCTGAAGCCGGTGCGGCCTATTTTTAAAAAAATCTCATAATTTGTAAAAATGATGCTTAATATCCGTAGATTTCATTTTTGAGAATTATTTTATAAAATTTTTTGAATTAAACTTAGAATTTGAATTTTTAAGTTAAGTTGCACAGAAGAAAGGTTAGATTGACAGTTATGCAAATTTATTAAAGAAGCATGGAAATAATTTAGATAATACAAATTTCTTAATTGATATTTGTTAAAAATAAGCTAATTTTCTTGTATAAATAGATTATTATGCAAACAAACCCAAATTAATAGATAAAAATTGATTTTAAAACTTACCTATAAAATGTCAAAAGTCACTACATTTTATTTACACTTTTCTAATAAGTATATAAATATTTAAAAAATTATTACTATTTAATGTAAAGTATTTTTAATGTACTTTTATAATATGTGCTAACTTTTTAATTTTATAATATAGAAATATAAAAAATTTTACCTTTAATATTGAGTGTTTCATGATTTTCAGTGATTTTAATCACTTATTTCTTCTCAGGAGGTTGACCAAAAAATCCATTTTTTGTCTTAATATTTAAGTTTGACCTTCTTTTCCATTCTATTAAATTTTGGTGATGGAGAACGAACAACTTTTAAGTTTAAGTTTAGTTTAAAAAATCTGCTGGAAAAACGCATTTTTTGGTTAAAATGCAAGTATTTTTATAACACTGAAGTTGGCTATCTTAATAGTCTTGCAAAAATCTACTTGTATTTAACCAAAAAAATGCGTTTTTTCAGCAGATTTTTTAAACTAAATTTAAACTGAAAAGTAGTTCGTTCTCCATCATCAAAATTTAATCTAACCTTTTTTCTGTGCAACTCAAATTAAAAATTCAAATTCAATGTTTAATTCAAAAAATTTTGTAAAATAATTCTCAAAAATAAAATCTACGGATATTAAGCATCATTTTTACAAATTACAAGATTTTTTTAAAAATAGGCCGCAACGGCTTCAGGGGAAATATAATGGACTGACCCAGTTAATTTATTTTTATTAATTTTTAATTGGACTATTCGCTGATATCATCATGAACAACGTTGAAATTTTGGATTTAGAAAAATAATCTTTAAAATGAATTTACTCTTATAAATTTGTTTATGACACAATTATGCGCATAGCAATGGTGAAAATTGTAAGAATTATAAGGATTTTTAATATTTATTGTGGACGAAAAATGAAAAAGAATATTTATCTTCGAGATTTAAAAGTATAATAGCATAAATTTTTAGACTTTATTATAATTAATGAGAATAAGAATTTTATATCCGCAGGTGAGACCAACAAGTTTAAGAATTTAAGGTAAAAATTTTAGTAAAAGTGGAAGTTAAGGAAAAATTAATTAAGGTAAAAATTCAAGTGAAAGTAAAAGTGAAGTAAAAATTAATTAAGGTGAAAGTTTAAGTGAAAGTAAAAGTGGAAGTAGAATAAAAATTAATTAAGGTGAAAATTTAAGTGAAAGCGGAAGTGGAAGTGGAAGTAGAATGAAAATTAATTAAGGTAAAAATTTAAGTGAAAGTGGAAGTAGAAGTAGAGTGAAAATTTAAGTGAAAGTGGAAACGGGAGTAGAGTGAAAATTTAAGTGAAAGTGGAAACGGAAGTAGAGTGAAAATTAGTTAAGGTGAAATTTTAAGTGAAAGTGGAAACGGAAGTAGAGTGAAACTTAGTTAAGGTGGAAATTTAAGTGAAAGTGAAAGGGGAAACAGAAGTAGAGTGAAAATTAAATAAGGTGACAATTTAAGTGAAAGTGAAAGGGGAAACGGAAGTAGAGTGAAAATTAATTAAGGTGACAATTTAAGTGAAAGTGGAAATGGATGTCGAAGTGGATGTCGAAGTGAAGTGAAATTACATAATCGACCCCCAGATTTACACTAAGTTTTTAAATTATCCTGTTAACAATTGTCGAGATAAAACCATGGAAGTAGTCAGAATCTCTTTTAAAGGATCTGAGCTTAAAATATTGACGTCGAACTGAATTTTTAATTTGTAAATTAAGATCCAACACCTTTTGTCCGTATTTGCCCACTGTTCGGATTCACCCCAACTGACCCTAATACTTTTCTTTAATTTTAAATAATATTTCTGACACAATAAGTCAGTTCTGTTTAAATATTACAATACATGTTAAGGCACATATTTTTGCCAATTTACGAAATTTATAAAAATTACTGTTCAGAAAAAAATTAACGAAAAGGTTATATATAATATATATAAAAACGGCTCGACAAGTTATGGGCTATAAATTTTTTACACATTATTTAGAATGCAAATAACCCAAATCAGCAAAAAAAATGATGTGCTAAGACATTTCATTCAAAGTTGATTCAAGACCACCGTGTTTGGTATTAAATTTGAAAATTGATAATGGAATTGGAATTGAAAATTGATACTGAAATTGGAATTTTCACCGACAACATCCGGATAAAAGAAATTTCAAAGTTATCAATAACTAGCTGTCGTACCCGTCTTCGACGGGTTTAAGTTTCTGCAGATACATTTAATAGTGTGTCTAACCAGTCTCGAAAAATAGGAAATAATGAGGAATTTAATTTGACTATAGAAATAATAATTAGCTACCATTAACTATTTCATTGTAAAAATATTATTATTTTAAAACAGTGATTGACTTTTTATCATTAAATAATTTATTTTTTATTCATTAAAATGCAGAAAACAATGTTTGTCAATTATTTGTAGAAATTTAATTATAGTAATATAAGTTAATCCAAAATTTCCACCAGTTTTTGTAGTTATACTAAAGTCAAATTCGAACTAATTGTATCATAATTGCTTAAATCTAATGTAAGACCTATACTGCCAGCTGAATTTATAATTTTTCCCGATTAAATTAAATTCTTGCATGTTTCCCCTTTTTTCCAGTTTACAATGTTTTACAACGCTCAAAACATCCGTAATAGTTAAACCTATAATAACATAACAAAACTTTTAACTATCTAAGTTTTTCTCCAGTAGCATAATGCAAGTATCGTTTCACAGGTATATTCTTGAGTTTATGTAGTATTAATTTTATCATAAAAAATCTCCATTTTCAATAATTGAAAAATAATTTTAAAGCTATGAATTAATATTTTTTAATATTGTTTACCATTTTATCATTTACAATTTTTAATATTTTCGAAGTTTTGCAATTTTGACGTCAAAAGTTTAAAAGATATATGTAAATTAAAAAAAAATAAGAAATTTTCAATTTTTTAAAATTTTTGAAAAAATTGAAACCTCCCGTTCTAATTAATACGTTTAAAAACTGTAAATTTATTGTTTACATATATCTCAAAAGTTATAACTGATTAATTTACTGCAATCTATCAAAATGTAAAAAAATTTTTGCCAAAAATAATGACCTATAACCAAAACATTATAATTTTATAATTAATTTTGTTATTAACTTTTTTTATTAAATGTTATTTTGTCAAATTTTAGCATAATTTTTCCAAAAATTGTCTCTTATAAATAAATAATTATTTCGTTTTTTTTCAATTTTTCGAAAATATGTTTATACTTACATCTGAAATATGGAATAGTATTTTTTTGTTAAATTATGCTAAAATGTGACTAAATAACATGTTATACTCAAATATAGATCGTTTAAAAGCAATACATTAAAAAATTTAAAAATTTCGATTTTTTGAAAACATTTTTATCTTTACATCTTAGTTATAGGACACAATTTTTGCAAAATTATGCTAAAATTTGACCAAATAACATGTAACAATCAATAATAGATTGTTTTAAAGAAATTCATTAAAAAATGTAAACTTTGAAAATTTGCAATTTTTAAAATATTTTGAAAACATTTTTATATTTAAATCTTAGTTATAGGACACTATTTTTTGCAAAATTATGCTAAAATGTGACTAAAGAACATGTAATACTTAAATATAGGTAGTTTAAAAGCAGTTCATTAACAAATATAAAATTTGGATATTTGCGATTTTTTGAATTTTTTAAAAATCATGTTTATACTTTCATCTTAGTTATAGGACATTTTTTTGACAAATCTATTCTAGAATGTGATTAAATAACATGTTATACTCAATTAAACAAAGTTTGAAAGCATTTTTTAAAAAAGGTAAAATTTGAGAATTTTTGATTTTTGAATTTGTTAAAAAAATTGAATATCTCCCGTTCTAATTAATATTTTTCAAATCTTTAAATTTATAAACCTTCCTTGGGTCAATGTCTAACAATCTGCAAAATTTGGTATCAAACGGTTCAGCCATTTTTAAGTGATTCGCGGACAAAGATTCTGTGACATACGGACATACATACATACATACATACACGAAATTTTTTATTGGTATATTTGGAATCCTGGATGCTCAAAAGGAATAATTATGTGGGAAATTTAAAGTTTTGAGCAATGTACAGAAAAAAGTCTCATCTTATATATATAGATGCAGTAGACTCTTTTCATAAACAAAGTACTGTACAATGTCAAAAAGAATATAAAGAAGGATTATTAAAGAGTAAACATTTGTCCAGAGAAGTTAATGATTCAAATGCTGATAACACAAATGAATCAAATCCCACAATAATGAATATACATGATAGTGTGGACAAATCAATTTCTTTATTCAAAACTATCCCAAATAGTGCAGCAGAAAATCAAAGAAATTATCGAGCCAGACAAAAATTGAAAAGAAAAACTAATAATATAAATAATTTAGACGAAATAGATGTTTCGTTTACGAAAATTAAATAGTGTAAGGCAGAATACCAAAAAAATTTAGAGGAAAAATGAAAATAAAAAATAAAATGAAAAAAACTCTTTGTTTGCTGATTCGAAAGAGGAAAATTCGAATGAATATATTAATTCAATAAATACATTTAATACACAAAAATCAATTGTTTCTCTGTTAACCATAGCAAATGACAAAGTTATTTATAAATCAAATGTTAATGAAAATTATCTGAGAAAAATGAATTATTATTGTATTTATTGCGAAGCGAAGCATTTTAAAGATGATATTAATAAGAGGGTGGTAAATCTTTTAGATAGTAAAGATGAAAAAATATATAAAAGTATTGATTTGACTGAAAATTGCGATAATGGAAAATTTACTGAAATGTTATTACCAGAATATTTAAATACTCTTTCTCCCCCTTCTTTACCACCACATTAATTACATTTAAGAATTAATTCTGTTTTAATGCTTTTTAGAAATCTTAGTATTAATGAAGGATTATATAACGGAACCAGGTAAATTGTTTTAGATTTATCACATAATGTTATTAAATGTAAAATATTAACGGGAGATAAGAGTGGAAATATTTTTTTTTTACATCGAGTAACTTTATATTATGAAAATTTATATCCATTTACTTTTAAAAGACGACAATTTTCTATAAAATTAGCTTTTGCAATGACCATTAACAAATCTGAAGGGCAAACATTTATATAAGAAGTGATGTTTTTAATCGTGGTCGGATATATGTTGTATTATCAAGAGTAAAATAATTTGATTCCGTAAAAATATTTTTAGGAAATATCAGAAGTAATATTGGGATTATGAAAATAATTAAATGTTTTATTAAAATTATTCTTGTGATAAATATTGTTATTTATGAAAACATTTTAATTTGGAAAACAATTTTATGATTTATCTATAATCGGAATAATCCCATATGTTTGTAACGTAGGAAACGACTAACAAAATATTTTTGATCAGGATTAGATAAATATTATATTGTTGAGAGTATTTTTATTTGATTCTGTAATAGTTTATGCATGTTGTAATAGAAATAACGATGTTTCTAAAAGCTAAGTTTTTTAAATGAAATGTTTGAAAAAGGTAACCAATAATGCAAGCATTATTATTTTAGTGCGTTATAAATAAGGATGGAGATTAGTTGAAAGTAGTAATTTTAGATGATATTTCACAATGTTGTGGTATCGGTATAAAATTGTATTTGTAGCATAGTAGTTTATAGTTTAAAGAATTGAATGGGCGCGCGTAGCGCGCAGAATTTGTTCTAGTGTAAATAAAAGTGATAGTGATAATTAATTGATATTTTGGTTTCACCAATATCAATTTATACAAACTTAAGAAGAAGAGGACAACATATATAAAAGTGATAGTGACACTAAGTGTTAGTTCGCGTTAAATTAAAAATATTATATAAGTTATTTAGCATTAATAAAAAAAAATAAAAAATATGTATTAAAATAGTGTAAATATAGTTAAAATATAGTGTATAAAAAAAATTATTATTATTATTATAAAAAAAATCAACATACAAGAAGAAAAGAAAAATATGATTCACAGAAATGGAATAAAAAAAATATATACTTTAATTAAAGCATGCAATTGTATATATGTGTATATATATAAATTGTTATAAAAAATTGTAAATAAGAAATTAGTACATAAGGTATGAATGGATAAAATTTTGCATTTTTTAGTCTATTTTTCATCTGTCTATTTCAAGGGCATTGTCATATATGATATTGCCAAATACAGAATTTGAAAATACTTGATATTTCAAACTTTCGGTAATATAAAGGATAAAATATCAAAATTTTAAAAGAGGAATTAGTATGATTTTGTCTGTCAAGTGGATAATAGTTAAGTGTTGTATATAAATTTTGGATAATTAAAAAAGAAAGGTAGGGGAGACTGGGGCGAAAAGTTAAATTTTGCATAAATGATTTTTTTTGCAATATAATCCGCTTAGATGCAAATATTTGAATATCAATATTGTAGAGCAACTTGTCCTCTACAACTTTCAATAAAAAATTCCTGATATTTTCGCAGAAAATACATGTTTTGTCCTTTTTTGAAAATTTTGTTTTTTTAACTTTTCGCCCCATGCTGGGGCGAAAAGTTAATTTCTATTTTTAGCCTACTAAAACTATTTCCTGATAGGTAATAAGTATTAGATAAGTTAAGGTATACGTAAACAAGTAATTTAGTAAATAAAAGATCTTTGTTTATTTAAAAAAAGCTTTAGAATAGTTGTAAAGTTAAAAAATTAAAATTTCAACAAAAAAATTTTTTTTTGGTTTATTTCATGTAAACGGTTTTGTTTTTTGACAGAGTACTTGTCCAATGTTAAATAAATAATTTTTAAACAAACCAACCCAAAAAAACGAAAAATAAAAAAAATTAAATACATGTAAAAATACATTTAACTTTTCGCCCCAGGGTGCGTTTTTGTCTTTCACAACAAATATAAAAAATCTCACTAAAGATATTTAGCAAATACCTTTAGGTATCTCTTCAGGGGACCAAAATAATGAAGTGAAAAAATCGCGGTGAGGATAAATGCAAAAAATATACTTAAAAGTTGATATTTTCTTTTTCGAAAAAATTTTCAAAAGTAGGTTGAAAAAAAACTTTCAATATAGACACCACAAAAATTAACAGAATTGCACACAACCCCGGACATTTATTTAGGGTGATAATACCCTTCTATAATTAAAATTACAATTCTCCAATTATTCCCATTCGAAAGATAATGAATTTTAACGGTTTTGGCAGTTTAACTTTTCGCCCCAGTCTCCTCTATTTAAATTAAAATTTTTTCTAAAATAAATTTTTTTTAGATAGAAATAGTTAACTGTGATGTTGGTTCAACTGCGGTGGATAAAATTGTTACATTTCATCCAAAAACAATAAATTCCATTTAAAGGAAGAAATAAAGATCGCATTTGACAGAATTAACTATACCACCATTGAAGACAAAAAACAGATAAAAACTAAAAATGCTAACACACAAACTAATAAACATATAAATAAAAATAATAAAAAGGACAAGTTTATTATACCAAAAATTTATAAAGTTTCACAAAAACCAACGATTATTAATACACAAATATCAAAAACTAAGGTGAAAATTATAACCAGAGAGGATGTAGAAATTCAAAAATTGTTTAATAAAATTGAAAAAGAGTTAACCAAATAAAAAAAAAGTTAAAAGAATATATTGTTGAGTAATAATTATTTATAAATAATTGAAAAAAGTTTTCGGAATGTTTTTATTATGATCGAATGATAAATTTATTCATTTATTTATTTTTTCTTTTATTTTTCTTTTAAGAATGTCTCTTGAACAGAATATTGTAAGACAAGGAGATTTGGTAATTACAAGGGAGTCATTTCCATGTGAAATTCTTAAGTACGGGAAGTGTTAAGTTAAGGTGGTGGAACCATTTAATCCTTTATTTATAAGAGCATCAACACCCAGACTATTCAAGGAATATAAAAAACTAAAAAAAGATTTAGAATTATTTTATGTCAATAAAGAGGAAGAATTAAGAGTAGATTTTAATGTAAATAATATGGAGCTTTCGGGATTACCGATTGTTTTTAAGTTAACAGAGAAATTATATGTGAGGGGGCATATAATGCTTATTAACACAGGAATTGATAATATTGTTTTAGTGTATCATGTTGATTAACACAAACATTAGCATCTTATTAAAGATAACATTTTTTATATTAATTTTGGATTTCTAACATGAACTAAAAGTCTGATTATAATTGCTTTAAGTGACATAAAACCTATAAGAAAGCGAGCATGGGGAGAACAGGAAATTAGAATATTTAGAAATGTTATGAAGAATCGAGTGTTCACATTTTTAATAAAGAAATTAACGACGATTGTCATATAGGATGGGGAAAAATAAATAATGTGTTATCTTTAGATGATTCATTAATTAAAAAAATATAGCAAAATTAGCTCCAAATAACAAAATATTGTATATAAATTATAATGAGATGGTATTAAATTCGGATGAAGAAATGAAAGAGGAATCAGATGCGGTAGAAAATGATGTATTGGGTGAATATTTAATAAGAAGAGAGGTTGAAGATTTACAAGGAATGTAAAGTTTGAAATTTTTTTTGTTAAGCATTGTTATTTGTAAACAAATAAATTTATTTTGTTATCAAAAAGAAATTTATTGGTTTAGTGGGGCATGGTATACTTAACTTTGCAAAAATTTTCTTAAAATTTTGAAATATATATATATTTTTTCTTTTTCTTCTTTTTAATATTTTGAAATTTTTCCTATTAAAATTTAATAATAAAATTAAATAAACAAATCATTTTTTTATTGAAAAGAAATGATTCGTTTAGTGGGGCATTGAAATGATATTTCAATAGTCAAAATTAAAATTGTGCAAAATCATACAAGTAAAAGTAAATTATAAATGATAAAATAATTATTTTATAGAAATTAGGAATACATGTTAAATTGGGAAATAAGAAATAATATTTCAATTAAATTAAAAGTATAGGAAATTCAAAATAAGGTCAAAAGAGTACAGTTGTACTAAGATATAAACAGCTAAATATGAAAAGGCTCAGCAGACTCAAGGCCAAGGTTTGGAGAGAGAGAAGAAAATTTGACATTTCAAATTTATAAAATTAATTTAAAATTTGAATAAATATTATATAAATAAATTGTAAAAATTTAACACAATGTTAATTTTCTATTTAAAATGTATATTTGGTTTTATATAAATAATATTAATTTTATTAATTAAATTATTTAATTATTTAATTATAAATTGTTAGAATAAAGAAATTAATGATAAATTTATATCAATAAATAGATAAAAATTAATAGATATTGTTAACAAACTATAAAATGATTACAAGTTTATTATCTATAGAATTATTTAAATTTAAAGAAATAGAATAAATTTATAGAGAAAAGTGATTGACAGCTATACAATGGCATTGTTCTCGGGAAGACGTTAAATACGTTGGTGACCAGAGAGAGAGAGAGAAAATATATCTCTATCTTCATTTTGAAATTTAAATACTATTGGTGAGAAAAATTAGACGCTTTCCAAAAAGCCAAGAGAGGGATAGAATTGTCGCTAAGAAATATATGGCAAAAATAAGCGTCCCTGAAGGGTAGGAGAAAGTTTTCAAGTTTAGTCAAGCAAAGGAAAGAGTTTTACGTGCACTAATATAGTTTTTGAATTTTACACAAGAATTGTAAATCTGGGGGTTGAGGAAGACTATATAAGCTCTGAAAATGGAAACAACGCTCTCTCGTCTCTCTATTCTGAATTTTGAAAAGGTAAGCATATACACTTATCATATATATACACTTAACAGTATTATTTACTTATAATATTCAGGAGTTCGTTGTTCTGCAACTTGCAACCTGTTATTATGAGATATATTTAAACATTTACATATGCAATATTATAATTTGGAAATATTCAGGAGTTCGTTGTTTTGCAACTTACAACCTGTTATTAAAAGTTATAATTATTAACATTTAACACTTATACATAAAAATTATTCAGGAGTTCATTGCATTTGTAATTTACAACCTGATAATTTTAAATTATTACATATAACACACAAACACTAATAAATCGTAAGAATTAGTTGTTTTACAACTTATAAGTTGTTAATTCAAAATAATCTTCAAAGTTAAGCCTTGGTATAAACGCTTTTAGATTTATCTATATTATTATTTTTTCTCTTTCAAAATATTGACACTGATTGTCGTTCACTTATTATTAATTTGTTTTGATAAAATATATTATTCAATTTATTCTAGACAATGTAAAGAATATATTTTCTTTCTAAGAATTGATTTCAATATTTAAAAGTTTTCATTTTTCGAAATGATTGGAAATGAAGTTTTTTTCCTATCAATTAAAGATGCGTATCGTTATTAGTAAACCAATATTTGTCGATAGTATTATCTGGTTTTGTCTAACAACTTTTTTGGGTTTGGGGCAATTCATTAATTACGTAAGGGTTTTTAGGGGAGGGGGTAGAAAATCTCTACATGGCCTTACGTCGGGGATGGGGGGGGTCAAAGTCATTTTTACGTAATATTTTATACTTTAAGTCGACAATTCGCCCAGAAGCGAATTTATACACAGATTTAACTCAATCAATCAATTTGCTTGATTAATTATGCATTTTTAATATAAAAA
The DNA here is from genome assembly GCA_032872475.1 of Leptopilina myrica (nomen nudum). Classification (NCBI taxonomy): domain Eukaryota; kingdom Metazoa; phylum Arthropoda; class Insecta; order Hymenoptera; family Figitidae; genus Leptopilina; species Leptopilina myrica (nomen nudum). The sequence goes on from CM065460.1 coordinate 11,036,763, forward strand.
AATAAGTAATAGAATTATTTATCCTATAGGATTAAAATTGACAAACAATTGGATTAATAGGCATATTGGATAGAAGAAATACCTGTTTTTTGCATTTAATTTGCAATTGCTTGTACAAATTAATAAACATTTAACAATTTTTGAAAACTGTTGACGCGAATTAACTCTCTGTAAAAAATTAAGAAATTTTAGTGAGGGTCATTTTTTTGTTCAAGTTGGGTAAGACTCCGTCAGAAAATATGCGATTTGCATGGTTCCTTGGATTAAGCTTGTAATTTAGTGAAATTGTAGTATTGGATACTAGAAACTAGTGTGCCAAATTTTTTTGAAAATTTTGAAATTTGTTGAAGTTATGCTTTTTTTATTTTTTTGTTATAATTTTTTTAAATCTGAATATTTACGAAAGTTGTTGATAAAATTTAATAAAATTTGGAAGGCTTTTACTTGAAATCAATTTTCTTCTGACTATCACAGAACAAAAAAATTTTTTTTGTTCAAAAATGTCAAAAAACATTTTTTGAAACAGTTTTGACAAGCGGTACCGATTTTTGAGTTTTCTTGTCAATTAATAAAATATTCCTTATAATTTTACCTTTCATTTAAAAAAAAGAAATCGATGGAGACTCATATAGTTTTTTGAGATATTGCAATTTCTGTCGAAGCGCGACCACGTTTCGGTGCCAGCGCTGTTTTTTAAGAAGGACTAGAGTTATCTATTTTGTTGATTAACGAAATTATTTAAATAAATTGAATTATTCATTATTATTTATCGGGTGGTCATACTAGACTAATTTTAATTGATTTCGATCATAAGAAATAGAAAAATAAAAAATAAACACAATTTTTTCATAATTCTTGTAAATTGTTAACTTTGAGTAACAAAAAAAATATAAACAATGAAAAATTGAAAAAACAGGTTTCGGGGAAACTCTTAGAAAAATTATCTCCTTTCATTTAAGACCAAGAACATCAAAATCGGATAGAATTTGTAGGCTCTAGACAATTTTGAACAGTAAAGTGTAACAATTCTCCTGTGCGAGGCGTCCCGGGAACTAACACAGCGCTGGCACCGAAACGTGGTCGCGCTTTCACAAAAATTGCAATATCTTAAATAATAATCTCAAAAACTATTTGAGTCTCCATCGATTTCTTTTTTTTAAATAAAATATAAAATTATAAGGAATATTTTATTAATTGACAAGAAAACTCAAACATCAGAAGAAACATGATTTCAAGTAAAAGCCTTCCAAATTTTATTAAATTTCATCAACAACTTTCGGAAATATTAAGATTTAAAAAACTTATACCAAAAAAATTCAAAACAGCGTAACTTCAACAAATTTCAAAATTTTCAAAAAATTTTTGCACACTAGTTTCTAGTATCCAATACTACCATTTTTACTAAATTACAGCCTAATACAAAGACCCTATGCAAATCTCATATTTTCTGACGGAGTCTTACCAAGTTGTATTTTGTTCACAAAATTATTTAAAACAAATTATGCTCAATAAATACGGTGTTTTATTCGAAGCAAAAGCAATTGGAAATTAAAAATAAAAAACAAAAATATAATTTTTACAATTTGCCGATGAATCTAATTGTTAATTTTACTTTAAATCAATTTCTTTATCCATGGAATAAAACCCCATTCATGCAGCATAATTCGTTTAAAATAATTTTGTTAACAAAATACGATGTGGACAAAAAAATAATACATACGTACTAAAATTTCTTAATTTTTTGCACAGAATCGATTGCCGACAACAATTTTTAAAAATAAAATGTTTTTAAAAATTGGTTATTGTTAAAAAATTGGAAATTTTATAAACAAAAAACTTCTTCTTTTTAAGTTTGCCTGTTGATTCAATTTTTAATTATTTAATGCAATGATCGGTTTCTTTATAACACTTAATGGGTTAAATATTGAAATCAATATTTTTTAGCATTTGTTATTTAATATTGTTTAAATAATCGATTATTGAATTGTTATATTTTTATTCTACTACTTTTAAATGTAAGTTGGTTATATTAAAATGATCTTGCGTAAAAAATGATGACTTCCTTGAAAAAATTTCAATATAAGGCATTTGTTAATTAAAATTGTTTAAATAGTTTAAAGGTGTTATTTCATTTGTTTAATTTAAAATTAAATATGTTGCAAGGTTTTATTAGTAAACTGCATAAAAAATAAAAAAAGTATCTATAAGATAAACAATTCTATAATTTATTTCTTTATTAAAAATGCTTAATTAATTAGGGTTGAAGAAAGTGTCCCCCAAACCGCTTTTAACGATACTTTATTTTTCGGCGCTTGTTAGCAAGCTCATAGTAAAATCTTACGTAAACAGAGGGAGTGGGGGTTCAAGATATCTTATGTATACTTACATGGGGGAGGGGGGAATCAAAATTGACTAAAATCGTCCTTACGTAATTATTGAATGGCCCGTTTGACGATTTTATATCTGGATTATTTAGTTACATTTATGAAATTTTTTTATAATTACATAAAGAATCGCATCAAAGAATTTTTTTATGAATTATCTGTCATAGTCGCTTCTGGAATTTTGTGGCTCGCATCTCTGCATTTCCCCTTAAAATTTTTTTATAAATAACACAATGGCCCATAATAAAGAGAAAATAGAGATCAATCGGTGGATTAATTATTGGGAGATAATTAGTTGTAACAATGCGTTTCGTTAGATATCGCCCTTTTTCTTAAATCGTTTCAATGTCGAATTTTGTATATTCGCGGGTTTTTGTGAGGGTTTAACGATGGTGCCCGAGGTCCTCCGTCTCCTCCAGAGCAGCGGTTTCAACGTCCAATAAGCGTGTAGTTTTGGAGATTTTTCCAGTGGAACCAAAAGATGGACGATAAAGGAGAAGAAGCCGGCAAGTCAGTTCGAGCAAAAGAAGTCCAAAAACAAAAATAAAGAGCAGCAAGGATCTTCGGATAATAAGGATAATGCAGTGGATGCATTTGGGTTGGGTCAGGGTCGGCCTAGGGGAGCTGCAGGGGGTCAACCAAATAAAGGGTGGCCCAAGCCAATGCAGGTAACTCCGGGGCCGTCACATCCTATAATTTATTCGCAAAATGTGGGTACAAGGGCCCCAACTAATGCATCAGTTGTACCAAATACTAGTGCATTACCCCAGCAGAAGGGACAGGGTTAGAGGTCCCTGTGAATAGAAGTGAAGTGTTTTTGCGTGTACAAGAGATGGATTATACGTTGCCAAGTGAGGAGTAGTCACTCTCTAATCCATTTCCTGTTTGTATTATTGCTGAGGAGAACTTACCTGTGGATGTTAGTAATTCGTGTATGTCGAGTGAGGAGAACTCAGTTCCAAAAGTTGGTAATTCGTGTGTGTCGAGTGAGGAGAACTCACTCTTAGATGTAGAGAATTTGTGTGTTGCGAGTGAGGAGAACTCACTCTCAAATTTTGGGAAATGAATCAGCGTGAATTTGGGCACATTCGGTAGGACTAGGCATGAACCATGCTCAGGTCGTCGCGGGACTTGGGACGTTTCTGGTGGAACAAATGGCTCGCTAATAGTGGTTACTGAAAATGAGAGTAGTGACTTTGGTCAAATGAATAAGGAGTACTCATTCTCTGTGGTTTTAGCGTAAAATCGTGGTGAGGCCCCTTGTATTAGTGGGACTAATAGTATTAAAGAGGGTTCAACACGTAAAGTCCAGGAGAGGGGAGAAACTGCCTCGGATGCAGTAGGTTTTTCGGATTCAAACGAGATTGTCGATGGGACTATGTCTGAAAATAGGTACTTTTTTAAAGTAATCATTGCGGATCGTCCATACTATGCCTTGTTCGATCCAGGGGCAATGGTTTCGGTTATTGGTCCTAAATTGGCTAAAAAATTTAGAGAAAGGTTGGAACAAGCGGATACAGCAAACCAAAGTGCCATTGGGGGATCCACTCAAACTTTAGGGAAAGTAAGGTTATGGTTGACAGTCGATGGATATGCGCAGACTTTCGAGCTGAAAGCCCTTAGTACCTTAACCCAGGATTTAATTTTGGGAATGGATTTCTGTAGGGAAATGGATATGGATGTCCTGCTTGAGAAAGGTCTCTGGAGGATTAATAGACAAGAATGTCATAAGTTTGCGTCCGATAACGAAGAAATTAACTCTGAGGGTATTTTCGCGGAATGTGCAGGTATTTCGGAGCTTACGGTTAATCAAAAAAATGAGGTTCAAAGTTTGGTTAATGAATTGGTCCTTCCTTAAGGTCAGGAACATGGGGTTACGTCGTTGACGGAGCATCACATTAGGTTGACTGATCAAACACCGATTAAGCATCGGCCGAGGAGAATGTCTCCGATGATCATGCAATGGTTGATCAAGGAGGTTCAAAAATTGTGGGACCAAGGCATTATTGAACCAGCGTCCAGTGATTGGAGCACTGCGCCGGTAGTAGTAAAAAAGAGTGATGGGTCACTCAGGTTATGTTTTGACTATAGGGACCTCAATAAGGTGACAATTAGGGACGTGTACTCGATACCGAGTATCGATTTTATTTCGGATAAACTGAGGAAGGCTCGTTATATCTCTAAAATCGATCTCAAAATAGCGTACCATCAGGTACCGATGTCTGTGGAATGTAAGCAGTACATAGCATTTTCGGTTCCAGGTCTGGGTCTCTTTCAGTTTAAGAGAATGCCATTTGGGTTAACAAACGCCCCCGGCACGTTTCAAAGGTTTGTGGACTCATTGTTTGGTCCAGAATTCGAACCTGTCGTGTTTGGACATCTTGATGATATCATAATTGTCACTGATGATTATGACGAGCACATCAAATGGTTGAGGATAGTACTTAAAAAATTAGCGTCTGCTGGTTTAGTGGTAAACCCAGACAAATGTGAATTCGGTTGCTCTCGGGTAACCTATTTGGGTTATGTTTTGGATAGGGATGGTTTGAGGCCTAATTCTGAAAATGTGGCACCGGTTTTGAAATACCCTGCACCCCAGGATATTAATCAGTTTAGGCGTTTCTTGGTAATGGTTGGGTGGTATTCTCGTTTCATAGAGAATGATAGCAAGATCAAGGTACCACTTTTGAGGCTCCTTCAAAAAGGAAAAGCTTGGGAATGGACAGCTGAGCATGAGGAGGCTTTCCAAACTTTAAAGAAAAAGTTAGTATCGGCCCCAGTTTTGGCTCGGCCGGATTTTGGAAAACCATTCACTGTCCAATGTAACGCTAGTGACTCAGCGATTGGCACGGTGTTGACTCAGGAGTCTGGGGATGGCGAACGCCCAATTGTGTATGCAAGTAAGGCTTTAACAGGGGCAGAAAAGAATTATAGTGCCACTGAGCGCGAGTGTCTGGCACTTTTGTGGGCCATTAAAAAGTTTAGGCCATATCTAGAGGGATATAGGTTTAAGTCTATCACGGATCATAGTGCACTAAGGTGGCTCAGGAATCTTAAGGATCCGTCTGGTCGTTTGGCTCGTTAGGCACTCGAGATGCATCAATGAGATTTCGACATTGTTCATCGTCGCGGTGTTAATCCGCCATTTTAAATTTTGGAAAATTAACATTATATTCGTAATCAGCGATCCCAATAACCCCCGAGTAACGAGTTTCAGTCGATTTCGGTGACTCAAAAAAATTGGAGAACTATGTTTTATATGTAAGCCATTTTTTAGTTTTTGCCGCCATTTTGAAAAAAATTGGCCTCTTCAGGGTTTTGTATCTGAGTGTCCATGGACGCGATATTTTGATGTTTTGAGAGCATCCATTTCCATTTTTCTGGTGAAAACACGGATGAAAAGAAATTTTTTCTCAAAAAATCGTGTTTTTTGGAAAAAATTGTTTATAATTTAAAACAATTTGTTGTAAACAAATTTTAACATCAGAATCTGAAAGAGGAGTAAATTTTACGTTAAAAATATTATGTGTCAATTTTTTTGTATGCATTGTAATAAAACAGGTTCTGAAAGTCCATTGAAATTGTTCGTCCGTCTGAGCGTTAATGGGTTAATTTCTCTAACGTAATGAAGCATAAGGAAGATTTTGCCGTTGACGCTGAATGTCATTTTCACGCCACATCACATGGAAAGGAGCCCTGTGACAGCATAGGTGAAAATCTTAAAAGATTAGCAGCACGAGCGAGCTTGCAAATTCGTTTCTCTGATCAAATTTAAACGGCTGAGGAACTTTTTAATTGGTGAAAAGAAAATCTGTTAAATCCATTCGTGCAATTTCCTTTGCAAGACAAACAATATTTTTGAGACTTCTTTAAAAGAAAGATTCTCTGTAACTAAAACGGTTATTACACAGCTTGATATAAGCTTAAAAACAATTATTTTTATCCACAAAAAAATATAAAATTTAAAAAAAATACAAAATACTATAAAATTAAAAAAAGTACAAAAAATTATAAATTTAAAAAGAACAAAAAAGTTATAAAAACTACTAATAAATAAATAAAGGGATCAAATATATGCTACGTCCACGTCGTTGATTCTGGATTACGTCAAATGCAAATGACTAAAAAACAAACACAATAAGAGAACATTAAAGGCTAAATTGGTGAGTTGGACCGGGTTACAAAATTATCTGTAGCTAGTACGTATTTCGATGTCCCAAAATTGCTTTCAAAGGGTAAAAAGCATATAAAATAAGGAACATTTTTGGGTATTTTTAAAAAAATTTAAAAGGGGGAAAGATGGGAGGAATTGAAAAAAATTTTTTTTTTAAGAAACTACATTTTATTAAATAATTAGTAATTCCATTCAAAAGTTTGGAAAATTCTCTATTAAAAATACTTATACAACTTTAAAATCCATTCATATGGGTAGAAGATATTGCCATTTAAAAATTATACTGAAAAAAATTGAGGCCACAATAACATGGCAACCACGCATTACACAGACCTAAAAACTATTATACATATTTGTTTTTATGTATACTTTATCATACTTAATTTTCAAAAAGAAATTTTTAGGGTGGTTTTTATGATTCACGTTTCGATCCGATTCACATAAGTTGCGAAATTGGTTTAAAGGAATTGTCAGAAGCTCAAGGACAAGACGAGGAATTGAGGATTCTATTTACGAATAAATCAAGATCTTTAAATTTGAAACGTAGGTATGGGGTCCTGATCAAACTCAAATCATATTCGATGTATCCGGCGAATTCGTAAGCATTATGTATATTTAAGTATTAATAAAAACGTTAAGGAATGGTGTCGAAATTGCTTAAATTGTCAGAGAGCAAAGATTACTTTTTATAATACCGTATTATCGTCGCCTTTTTTCCGGCATCGAACGGGATGATTCAGAGATGGCACCGTACGATAAAGGCCTGAATTATGTGACATTTAGACAACAAATAGACACAAGTTTTGCCCACTGTCATATGAGGACTGCGAACATCTGTTCTTGATTCGGGCGCATCTTCTACGGAATACTTATATGGAACCACTTTAAAAATACCATGTGAATTATCTTGAAGAATTCCAGGAGCACATGCGTCACGTAAAGAAAAATTTTTCTATTTCAAGATAAGAACTTGGGTCCACATAGGGTTCTCAACAAAATATCAGACCGTATAAGGGACAATTCGTGGACTTGAAATATGCCCCTTTCTATTGTTATATGAGTTTCGTTCAAAATAATAAACCAAAGTTATCCAAGAACGTCAATTACGAAAGAGCTGGTCCCCAAAATTCTATAACCCTTTGAGTCACGCATTTTTCTTTTTACTAAATTCACTTAAAACTGGTTACTTTGAGATTTTAGGGTCGCTGATTATAAATCTGGTAAGATGTTTTTACGAATTCAAAATTGCAGACATAAAATTTAAAATTGACTAAATTCGCTTAGAAATCGTTACTCGCGGACCCAATATGGCGGACATGTAACACAAATGTTGAGTGATCATTTAAAAAACTATTATAACTCTAGCCACGCTAAAAACAAAGTCAGTAAGTTTGTATAATGTTTTTATTATCAATAATAAATTGTGATTGGCCAATTCTTATAGACTTGTTCATGTGTAAGAACATGCCTAAACTAAAATATTCTGTAATTCCTTAATAAATATGCAGTAGAAATGTAGAAAACTAAGAAAACCGTGGGTCGATGAGCAATCCACTGTGACGCAAAAGATTATATAAATAAAAAATGACAGACACACACAAAAATTTAAATTTCATGACCTAGAGGACAGATCCTTATATTTCTACATTTTTGGGGTCGCTCAAAATGAATATCGCCATTAAAAAAAATTTAAATGTCCCATTTTCTTACTACCGCCTCCTTTACACACCCACACGGGAGTGAGGGGGTTGGCATTTCAATTTTCAAAACAAGTCGAGTAGGGTGTCTATTCTTATGTTTTTAGGTTAACTGAAACCGAAAAATACTACCAATAACAAATGCGTATTTCCCTTTACCCCCTAGAACCCCATAACAAAACTTTTGCATGGCGTTCAAATCACAATCGGATCGTAGAAGGACAAATGTAATTTAAATAGTTTATATGCCCTTCTACTATCTGACTCTATTCAAATGTAAAAAAATGTGAGTAAACTGTCTTTTGGCCCAAACATAAAGTTTTAAAAAAGAAAAATAAAAAAGCAAAAGATATGAAGAACATTGATATTAATAACAATGCACAAATACCGATAAATATCAATTATAAATTTGTCACTTTTAAACGTCACTTTTAAACATTTTGAAGCTAAGTTCAGAAAAATAAAAGCAATTTAAAAACCTTATTTCTGGTATAAATTTCTTTTAATTTGAGAGGATTAATTTCAATCAAAAAAGAAAGATTAAAATTTATCTTTTAGTTGAAAGAACTGTCAAATATAAACAAAAATACCTCTTTTTGTAGATGATTTTTCGTATATTGAAAATAAAATGTAAAAATAATTCCAGCGGAATTTTCTTCTCACTTTGTGGTTTTTTTCGTGTAATGAAAGAACATTTGAAATAATACAAAAATTATTAATCGAACAGCTGTAGTCGTTAAAGCATCTTAAATTAAGTGCTGCGTCTAGGGTACGATCCCCAATAGGGATTAAATTTTACTTCAACTTTTAGAACGTAGAAAATCATATTATTATGAATAAAATATAACGCACACAATAAGAACAAATTAGATAATAAATAAAAAAGTGTAAATAAATATAACCAAATGTAAATGAAGATAAGAATAAAATACATTTTACTGTGAGAATATAACGTGATCTCCGACGGAATATAGGTACACTATGAATATAGATATCCTTCTACTCGGGAAATGATTGACCCATAAAAAAGGAAGAAAAAAAGTGATGCGAGAAGGCAGGTCAATAAACGGATTTCTTTTTTCAGTAAAACCAGCCCCGGCTGTCAATTATTTTATTTTTAAATGGCTGCACAATTCAACGTGAACGCCTAATGCGTTTAAAGAGACCGGGGCAGCACAAATACGGCTTCCATTGGAGTAGATGCAGTCGAGCACCTGCCTCTACCTCGGTCGGAACACTTCACTAAACTTAGTTACCAAATCATAATCACAGTATATATCCTGATGCTGAATATGTTCATCACACAATATCAATATTCAGACAATACGATAATTCTTTCATCATTCTTCTTCTTCTCAATAAATTTCAAAAAATCATCTCCTCAATAAATTTTTACAACAATATTCTTAAAAAAAATCATGTAACAATTTAATAATTATGTTAATTAGTAAAAAATTAAATAATTGTTAATAATAAAAATAATATAAATAAATAATAAAATTAATACAACTAAAAAAATTATATAAATAAATAATCAAAATTCTTTTTAATCAACAATAAATAGTGAATAACAAAATTAAAAAATAAATGTCAATCATCAGTGAAGTAAATTCTACTTTCATTTAAAAAAATTGATTAATAGAAACTAAAAAATATTTCAGTTCACAATTCTACACTCCTATTTCGTAAAAATACTTCTAAAATATATTTGTAAACAAAATAAATTAAAAATAATACTCAAATATTGGTTTCTTTAAAATTATTTTACATGGAAATAATATTTCACTAAACAGAAAATGAACAATGTTGATATTACATTAAGTGATTGTGTGCTTAACAGTGAATTTATTTTCTATCAAGGAAAAAGTAGCAATGGTAAAGGCTAAAGTCAGCCCCAAGTAAATTGTGTATAAAGTGTGTTTGAAGTGAAACATATAATTGTGTCTATATCGACCAAACATGAAAATGGTTGATAAAAAACAGATTTTTCTTTTCAAATTAGTAGATTTTTTAAAAATATGTTAAAAAATTTGTTAACTTATTAATAAAAATGCACCAATTGTTTATCTCTAAAAAAGAAATAAAAAAAGGAAAAATTATTTGCAAAACATGATTGTACTAATTTTTCTGATCTTGAATAGTTCATATGGCTTCTCGGCCATTGAGAATGTTACGTGTTTAAAAAAAAACACGTTTCTGGAAACGAAGGGCAATGCAGTAATTTCTGGTGAGAATTAATTGAATTTTTTTCCCTCAATTTAATTCTCTCATTCCCTCATTTAATCTCAATTTTTCTAATTTAATTCTACTATTTTTCTTAGATAATCATTTTTAAATTCTAATTTAAATAAATTTTTTTACTATTGTTATAATCATTATTAACATTATTAATATTTATAATAATCTTTGTTACGACATTCGTACATTTTGTCTACACCTTTTGATAGTTGAAATGTAATGATTATTAAATAATTTTTTTCGATTTGTAATATTTATCCTTCAAAGACGAGACTGTGGGTGTTTTCGACGTTGACGCTCTAAGCGCTCTAAAAGTACGAAACGTGGTTGGTTAGTTTAGGGGGAGTGTGAATTTTGATTGGCTAACACTTAACATTGATAGTTTCGTGCTCGTGTTTCCACACTCGGTCTCTTTAAGGAGAGTCCAGATAGAGTCGACGTTGGTGTCAATGCGTTAATACCAACGCATCATACTATGTTTTGTATATCGAGATCACGTGACCAATGTGTTTCTACCGACTCTATTCTGGACTCTCCTTTACATCGAGCGTGAAAACAGCACAAAACTATCAATGCTGAGTGTCAACCAATAAAAATTCACACTCCCCATATTTTAACCAACCACGTTTCGTACTTTTAGAGCGCTCATAATGACAACATCGAAAACACCTTATATTTTAAAAATGGTAATAATTTCTTTAAAATATAAAAATTAATTTCAATAAAATTTAACATATTTATCAATTGCTTGAAAATTTTTCATTTCATTTTTTTTGGGAATTGAATTTTTTTATAGAATCCAAATTATTCATAAGAAAGAAATTTCATTTGAAATAGATCCAAAAATTTAATTTTAAAGAAAATTAAATTTATGTATTGAATTCATTTAAATAATTTAATTCCTTTTGACATTTCAGAGCAATAAAATTTTAAACAATTTTAATTAAAACTTATGAAATATTAAAGTTTTTGAATATTTATTTTTTAAATTGTGTTAAAATGTCTTAAATTTTTTAATACATATATTTAACTAAAAGGTTTTCGAATAATTGAAATTTATCAAAATTGAATTTAAATTTATTTATTTCTTCTTCGAAGTTAATTTTATTACAATAATTTTGTATCATAATCTAAATTTTTCGCATCGATTTAATGCTTTCAAGAAAAGTATTCTAGATGATAAATTTAATTTTTAATTTTATTGCAATGAATAATCTATAAAAATATTCTTAATAAATAATATTTACTCCATTTGAAAGTTGAAAACTTGTGAATGATGAATTTTCAAAGAACTTTCTTAAAAATTATTAAAAATAGCTGTCTTACCCGCCTTCGAAGGGTTTTAGTTTCTACTAATACATTTGAAGATGTGTCTACCAACCGAAAATTTAATTTGACTAAGAAAAACTAATACTTAGTTGTCATGAACTGTTTCGTTAGGAAAATTTTACTATTTGAATCAGTAAATGACTTTTCATATCAAATACTATTTTTACACCCTAAAAAAGTAATCTTGATTTGATGTGGATTCCTCAAACTGAATGCATATTTTCCTGTTATACAGTACCGTCCGAAATTGTCAGTCCACCCATTTTTAAAGGAATGAAAAAAATGTTTTAACATTAATTTTATGAAAACTAAAATTTCATTCGGTTTATATTTTGAAAGACGATAAAATTTTGAAAAGAATAAGACCTTACAGAAGTCATTTGACAAATATTTTTTCAAGATATTCCTAAAAATCGTAATTTTCAATGTTTTACAAAAATTTGAATAACTTCTAAAATAATGAACTCTTTTTAATAATCTTAGGCTTATTTTAAAGGTCATTTTCTACGGAATAAAAATTACTTATAGTCATTAACCTGCAATTTTCTTCTTGGAATAAGCATGACGTAAAAATTGGACAAAAAAATTGGAAAAATTTGAAATAATATTATTAAAAGAAAAAGAATTTGTAAAATTTAAATAAATTTTTTTATTAAATTTTCTTGAAAAATCTACATCATATCATGTTTTATATATGTTTTAGAATAGTTTTTAGTACAAAAAATGATTTCAAATTTTTCCAATTTTTTGTCCAATTTTGACGTCACGCTTATTCCAAGAAAAAAATTGCAGGTTAATGACTATAAGTAATTCTTATTCCGTAGAAAATGACCTTTAAAATAAGCCTAAGATTATTAAAAAGCGTTTATTATTTTAAAAGTTATTCAAATTTTTGTAAAACATTGAAAATTACGATTTTTAGGAATATCTTGAAAAAATATTTGTCAAATGACTTCTGTAAGGTCTTATTCTTTTCAAAATTTTATCGTCTTTTGAAATACAAACCGAATGAAATTTTAGTTTTCATAAAATTAATGTTAAAAAATTTTTTTCATTCCTTTAAAAATGGGTGGACTGACAATTTCGGACGGTACTGTATATGGTATCAAAAATAATATACTTCAATTCAGAAGATTTTGCTCTCCCATATTATTTGCTAATTATGGTTATGAGCTAAAAAAATCTATTTTTCTGAACTGAATTAAATGGTATTAATTAAATAAATATAATTAATTAATATTTATATTTAATTATTGACATTAATTAATATATTTATTTCTTTATTCTCTTCATTTGAATTTAATGTTTTTGACATTTGAACCTCAAAAAATTGCTTTGTTTTATTATTAACTACCAAAGAATAAAAATAATATACATTCAAGAAGAATACTTTTGTTTTGAGAGGAAAACTTGAGAGGCTATTAGAAGAGAATTTTTTTTATATATCATTAATCGTAGAATTTAACAATCTTTCGAATGGTATATTTATTAATTTTCTGACATTTGTATTTACAAAAAAATCGTGATTTTAAGATTCCTGACGGTAGTGTATAATTCTTATTCACAGAACAGTATTCGTCAATTTGTAGTGTACTTTATGCGCTTGTAGTGTAGTAGAATTCCAATTATCATACTAAAATTTATAATAATCTTTTATTAATACTACAACAAGAATTAACTTTAATTTTTCGATTTTGCAAACTTTAATTAAAAATAGGAGACTGTTTCTATTTACTCCAAAAAAGTGGAGATAGATGAAAATTTCTCAGTGGACACAAAAATCGCCGTACGATTAAAAACTACAAATAGTTACTTAAAAAAAGGTATGTTAGTTATAAAATAATTCAAACTAATAAAAAATAAAGAATTATGGGTCAGATCATTATATGGGTGATTCTCCAAAAAACCTCATTTTGCATGTAGTCAAGATTTTCTAAATAATTATAATCATTTGGAAAAATACCAAGTCATATTTCCCTATTTTATCACTTTTTCTAAATGTTCTGTAAGAAAAAGTTGTAAAATTTTATTGTTTAATACATTTTTAAAATATTTTACCACCTCAAAATCGATTTTCTAACCTGTCATCTAAGTGCTTTTCATTTTTTCAATACGTAAAACAATTATTTAAAACATGAAATTAGGTACTTTATCAATTTTTTCTAAAAGTTATGATATTTAAGAATAATTTTCTAAGATATGAATAAAATATGTCGCTTAGATTTTTTAAATATAAAAAATGAGATTTGTCATGTAGTACCGCGTCATTCCTCTCACTCGTTGAATATTATCCAATATTTTTGCTGTGGGTAGAGATATTGATTAATTATTGTGATCAATATCTTAATTAACATCTCTAATATTAATTTTGTTAAGTTACTTCTTAAAAAATGTAATTATTTTGCGTTAAAAAAATTAAAATTGAGACATAAGTAGAGATTCACAACCTAAAGCGTCATTCCTCTCACCCCTAATAAAAACAATATTAATATATATAAATTGATCGCAAATTTTTTTCACATAAAGTTGTCCTTTATAAACATGATAGGGCATTCTCAGCTGGAGGAAAATTATTTGTCAATTAAATATAATTAAAAAATGTTGAAATTGTCATTCCTCTCACCCGTCATTCCTCTCACTTTTTTGAATAAAAATTAAAAATTGATATGATTGTCGATTGTTTACAAACTGCCAGTGAAAAGTGATCCTAAAATGTATGAAAAATAATTTTTGACAATTGTTAAAAGAGATTTTTGATAACTGTAAGTATTTCAAAATCTATCAAATTTATAGATAATATTAATAAATTATAATTATTAAATAATTTTTTGTAAATAGAAAAATATATATAATAAAAAACACCGGCGCCAAATTTTAACCTCTTAATTTTTTTGTAAATTTTAATTTAAAATATATACTTTAAAAGCTAAAAGCTGGCATGATTATGCTATAGAGGTGGTAGATTATTGTAAACTCAATATAATTGACTGCATTAATCCATAAATAATAATTTTTTTTCTTTTCTGTTTGTATCTCACAAAAAGGAGTATTTCGGTAGAATCACCCATATAGCGAATAAAGTAGTTGCGGCCTAATTTTAGAACAAATTGATTCTTTCAGGAATGATTCTTTATGATGTCTAGGGAACGAAATAAAAAGAATTATTTTAAAATATTTATTACTTTTCTTAAAATATGAATGTAAAGTGGAGAAGGTGCGAAAAAATGTCACTTTTTTAGCTGTTAGAAAATGTATAAAAAACAGAAAAATGCTTCAAAATGTTAAAAAAGTTATTGATTCTTGTTTAAAAGTACTTGATTAATTAATCCGTATTCAATAAACTAGTAAAAAATTAAAATAATAGATAAAACATGGTTTTAAAGTTGGTGTGCCAAATAACCTAATTTTTGCAACTTTTATCAATGAATTACAAGAAAGTGAAATTGTTAAATTAAAATAAGCTCACCGAATATAAAGTATTTTCAATGAAGTTTCAGATTTTCTTATGAGTTTTTCTGTTTTTCCTTTAAATATACAAGAAATATTAAGTTGAAAATACGCGATTTCCAAATTTTTGCAAACTTTGCAACTTAATATCTCCGTTAAAGAAAAATTAAAAAAATTTGGCACTTTCACAGCTATTAATCACACGAAAATCTACACGCACCAAATAGTATTGTAGTTTGATAGAAATAATTTTTTCATTTATATTATAAGAAATATTATTGTAATTTCTGCTGTTTTTATTTACCCCAAATTTCCACTTTTTTGGAGTAAATAGAAACAGTCTCCTATTTTCCATTAAAGTTTGCAAAATTGAAAAATCAAAGTTGATTTTTTTTGCAGTATTAATAAGAGAAAATTATAAATTTTAATATGATTTTTAGTTTAGTTTTTTCTAGTGCGAGTCAAAAAAGTGAAAGGGTGTCTTCTTTGATCTTAAATTATTTATGTAATAGGAAATATTTTTGTACACACTGCTGCTAATTAACAAACGGAAAACGGGAAAATAATTTTTTAACAGATATTCTTGTAAAATTAAGTTAGAATGTGACTTGATTTCTTTAATTTCACCGTTTCAGAAAGTACAGCATATTCAGTAAAAAAAATATGTCAAATTTTTAAATATTTTTAAAAAGTTTGATTTTCATCGTTCTAATTAATATTCTTTAATCTGTAAATTGATAAACCTTCCTTTGTCAATATCTAACAATCTGCCTTTAGTTCCATTCGGTAAAAGCGTTTTTGTGTTATTAGGGTACAAAGCTTCTGTGACAGACATACATACATTAAAAATTCTACGATTATTTCTGGAATCCTTGATGTCAATAACATCTATTTATGCTAAAATTTTGAAGATTTAAGCAATGTACATCTGATTTTATTAATAAGGATAATTGATTTAGAGAACAATTTTAGTTAAATATTTTAGAAATATACGTACTCAAGAAGGCAATTTTTTAGCAATTAGAAAGTATTAAAAAAAGCATAGAAAAATTATTAAAATTGCAAATAAACTATAGATTTGTTTAAAATTATTAAAATAATTAGTTTTTTATAATAAAACTAGTGAAAAATATAAAAATAATATATAAAATCTAACATAAAGTAGAAATTATCGATCACTCCGAGTCAGGTTGAAAAAAACATAACAATTTTTTTAACGTTTCAACGGCACGGCCGTCCTCATCAGAAACTAAAATTTTATTATAAACAATTATTAAAAAAATTACAAAAGAAAAGTAAACAATATTTTAAAATAAAACAATACAAATAAAATTAATAAATTACCAGTAAAAATTTTTTTAAGTAAAAAGAATAAAATTATTTAACATTTGAAAATGCGTAAATTTTTAAATGTTCCGATCAACGCAAATTGCTACTTAACACTAATCAAATATCAAACTATTACACAGATTGTCAATGATAAATAATCGAAAGGTCATTAAACTAATTACAATACGTGAAAATAAATAGGAAACGTCACAGTACGATTAAACAGTGGAAATCACAAATATTTTCTATCAATAAGAAAATGTATATAACAATTACTAAGATTTTGAGTGTCATCCTTTTTATTTATCGAATTCTTTTGCAAATTAATATAAATCATTTCAGATATTAGGCGTTTGCTCTCATTCGTTTCTTCGTCAAGTATATAAAAACTCTCCTAGTCAAAATTATGATTAAGTGAACTTCTATTAATGACCTTTCGATTATTTATCATTGACAAACTGTGTAATAGTTTGATATTTGATTAGTGTTAAGTAGCAATTTGCGTTGATCGGAACATTTGAAAATTTACGCATTTTCAAATGTTAAATAATTTTATTCTTTTTACTTAAAAAAAATATTTACTGGTAATTTATTAATTTTATTTGTATTGTTTTATTTTAAAATATTGTTTACTTTGCGTTTGTAATTTTTTTAATAATTGTTTATAATAAAATTTTAGTTTCTGATGAGGACGGCCGTGCCGTTGAAACGTTAAAAAAATTGTTATGTTTTTTTCAACCTGACTCGGAGTGATCGATAATTTCTACTTTATTGTTATAAATTTGCCGAGTGATACCTTCAATCATTATCCAATATATAAAATCTGTTTTTAAAGTAGGTCTGCCAAATAACCTTATTTGACGTTTTCATCAATTAATTACAAGAAGGTGGAATTATTAAATTGAAAAAAACTCAACTCAATATCTACATACAAAGTAAACAGTTTTAACCTGATAAAGTGTGCAATTTTTAAACCTTTATATCTTTTAAATTAAAGCCGGGATCAAAACGAAAATATTTTGTTTATGTAGATTTTAATGTGATTTAGAAGTTGTAAAAATGACAAATTTTTAAAATTTCCTTTAACGGAGTTATTAAGTTGTAAAGTACGCAACAATTCATAAGTTGCGCACTTCCAACCCAATATGTATTGCATATTTAAAGGAAAAATGAAGAAAGTGATAAGAAATACTAAAATTTCATCAAAAATACTCCAAATTCCAAAAAATACGATTTTCGAGAAAAAAATTTCTCTTTAGACGTATTTTCACCGGAAAAATGCAAATGGATGTTCTCAAAAGATCAAAATATTGCGTCCATGGACCCTCAGCTACAAAACCCTGAAGAGGCCCAATATGAAACATAGTGCTCCAACTTTTTTAAGTCACCGAAATCGAATGAAACTCGTTACTCAAGGGTTTCTGGGGTCACTGATTACGAATATGATGTTATTTTTCCAAAATTCAAAATAGCGGATCGAACATGGCGTACAACTTTTTAAAAAATGACTCCATATTGCTTAAAACTTGTTACTCCGGGTTTTTGGGATCACTGATTACAAATATGATGTTATTTTTCCAAGATTCAAAATGGCGGATTCAATATGGCGTACATTTTTTTTAAATGACTCCATATTGCTTGAAACTTGTTACTCGGGGTTCTTTAGGATCATTGATTATGAAGAAATAAAAAACAAAAAATAACAAAAAAAGCTCTTTTATGTCCACCTCCACACGGCAAGAGTCTGGCAACGGCGAATTATTCGCCGGCAAACGGACTATAACATTTTAAGCAATATGGTGTCATTTTTAAAAAAATTGTACCCATGTTTGAAAAATAACATAATATTCGTAATCAGTAACCCCAGAAACCCCCGAGTAACGAGTTTAATTCGATTTCGGTGACTCAAAAAAGTTGGAGCACTATGTTTTATTTGTGAGCGATTATTTAGTTTTTGCCGCCATATTGTCGTCCGCCATTTTGAAAAAAATTGGCATCCGTTTGCATTTTTCCGGTGAAAAAACGTCTGAAAAAAAATGTTTTCTCGAAAAATCGTGTTTTTTGAGAGAAAATTGTTTATAACTTTTAAACAATTTGATGTATACAAATTTTAACATAAGAATCTGAAAGAGGAGTAAATTTTACGTTAAAAATATTATGTGTCAATTTTTTTGTATCCATTGTTGTCGTAAACTAGGTCCTCAAAGTCAAATTAAATTTGTCGTCCGTCTGGGCGTTCATGGGTTTTCATGAAAACGTAAAAATTATGTTATTTGGGAAACCAACTTTAAAAACAGATTTTATATAATATTTTTATATTTTCACCAGTTTTATTATTAAAAAATAATTAATTTAATAATTTTAAACATAAACCAATAGTTCTTTTTGCACTTTTAATATTTTTTTCTATGTTTTTTTTTAATATTTTCTAATTGCTAAAAAATTGCCATTAATCCGCAACAATTTTATTTAAAATATAATGGTTTGGATCAAAATATATTTAAATAATTTGAAAGTTAGTATAAAGTTATTATATAAAATGTAAATTGCTCTTTCAGTTTTCGTGGACGCTAATTACGGGCCACAATGCAATGATACATCAATAAAAGGTCATCAACAGGTTTCGACAGCTCTCAAAGTAATTGAGACATTAAATAAAAATTCATTTGTACCAGGAATGACAATAGGTATGAAACAATTGTTTTTCTTTAATACTTTGATTAGTATTCATCATCAAAAAATGTATACACTTAAAACTTTGAATCAATTACTTATCTATCCCTATTAATATAAAATTATTTCGCCGCCGCCGCTGTTTCAGAAAGTTCTAAGGGCGCCCTTTTCCAAGAGCCTGTCAAAACTTACGTCAAATTTGACCTACTTTTTGACCTATAGGTCAAAAAAATATGTGCAATAACGCTACCCTCAAAATTAAGGTCAATTTTGATTATTATAACTACATCCGAACGTGGAATAAAATAGTTATTTTCGTATGAAGGGCGCAAAATAGGTGATTTCGCCAGAGTCGTAATCACCTTTGCGCCCATGATGCTAACATAATTTTTTGTCCAAACTGCATGGAAAGCATGTCATTGAGGGCACGAACGATTAAACGCTCATATTAGTTAAAAATTAAACTCTATATAAATGTTAACTCTTTGAAGTTGTGATAAAGTAGTTTCATCAGAGTTAGTTTCCCTTCTAAAATAAATTATATTTTGTTTTATTTGAATTTTTAGTAATTTCAAATTTTCGTACACACTATTTCTTTTGATTATATTATAAGAGTAATATTATGTTTTTGACGTAGAAAGTAAAGAATTGTGAAATAGGTATTAATATATGAAATTTATTGGAATATTACCTTTATGAAGTTTGACGAGGAAGCCTCCTATCAAAAATAAAGTAAGTACATTTTTGTTGACCAGAGTCGTGTTTCAAAAAGGTTAAATCTTCCCTTTTTAACTTATTATTCCAACAGGATCTCCTTTGAGGAAACTATTAGAAGTTTTGTTGTTTGTTGATGGTATTTTGATTATTAATTTTGTCAATTTTATTAAAAAAAGGAAAAAAAATCGACTGGCGTCTGACAATCACGTTGGTAAAGAATTAAATTATAACGAATAAGGGAAGATGATTAATAAAATTTTGTATAACTTTTAATTAATTATTAAAAGACTCGTTATAAAAAATGGCGCCCAACGTGGGGCAAATTTGTTGGGAAACTTTTAAGACACGACTAAAATTTATTCTATGATTTTTGACTTGTAAATTTTTGACTTGAAATTATTTTTGTGACATGTATTGTTGATTTGACTTGGGAGAGGAGAAAAATTTATATGTATTTCTGTATTTGACTTGCGAGAGGAGGAGAGTTACATGTAGATTGTTTTCTTTATTGTATTTGACTTGAGAGGGGAGGAAATAATAGTGTAAAATGAAACATTTTTACACTGAGAATTTTTGTTGACGGCATGGCGAGAGACGACATAACCTCATGTTAGACATTTTTCTTTGAAGTTAAATATTTCGTGTAATCCTTGGGCAATTTTAGTAATTTTAATTTTGATAAATTCCGTGAATTTTTCTTAATTTTTCGCGAGTGATAAATAATTGTTGCCATTATTATTTAAATAATTAGCCAACACGTGCTCAGTGTTGAATAAAATTATAGTAGTCACGTGACATATAGCGCATGCGCGTAGTGAAAATTTTCGCATCGTTTTTCAAATTTATTTTCGTTCGTAGGAACTGGTGGTCAATGGAAAATTTCGACTAGGGAAATTATTGTGCATGACAAAAAAGTTAGTCACGTAGGCTCGAAAATATTACTTATGCAGGAATTAACAAGAGAAATTTGACTTGGTCAAGGAGATAAAAATTTCTGCCGCAAGACAGTGAAAATTATAAAAGGAACAGGGCCGTATTAAATAGGAAACGTGCCCCCTTTTTGTTAGTAATTAACAAATTTTCAAAATTTTTATCCTTTTTGAGTGTAATGAAGAATAAAAATATTAAATAAATTATTGAATTGTATCAGGACCGTATATAGTGTGTGTTGGGCCCTAAAAATTGATTTTTCTTTTTGATGATTGAAATTTTTCTAAATTAAATTGAAATTAATTTTTTTTGTGTTGATAAAGAGTGAGAATTAAACATTACTCTAATTTAAAATTGACTAGTGTTATGAAATAATTTTTTTTGACATTTAAAATTGTTTAAATTTTTTTTCACAATTAAAATGGCTCACGCAATTGACAAGATGGTGGATTTTAAAGAAAGAATGGTAATACTTTTAGATAGTCCCGAGATCAGAGATATCTGGACTTCTATTATTGCTATGCCAGTAGGACAAATAGTGACAATGTTACTTGCAAAACAATTATCGATCGCAGGGACATTAGAAGTTCTTAGAGAAAGATTGTTCCGAATTGAATTAAGAACAATTTTTACAGATGAAATAGATATTCCCTTTTGAGAAGAATATGACTGTGGGAATTCAAGTAAAATTTTCCTACTTGAAGCATATACACCACCCAAAAAGGAAGAAATTCCCAATGTTTGCCAGACAAGTGGTACAGGATTGACAAGTGGTAGTGATGAGGAAATTGACAGTCCTAAAATTAAAGACTTAGGTAATTTAGGTGAAATGGACAAAAGTCAGGAAATGTTAGCAGGGAGGGGGGAGAATAGCTCATTGTACAATAGACAAAGTTCTCTAAGTATGAGTCATACACCAGTCATGACAACAGCTAGTATCCCTACTACATCGATTCTGACGACAACTTCTCATACACTTCCCTTACCTATTACTACAACAGTCATGATTACACCTCTGCCAATCATTTCGTCTACAATGGCACCAAATGTCATTAGTTTACAACAATCGGTTTCAAGGCTCAGTATTAGTCTCGAAACTAGACAGTTTGTTAAAGTAAATAAAGCAAAAGGAGAAAAGATTTCTTCATATTTGACATGTTTAAGACTAATAATGGGACATTTAAAGAAACCATTACCAGTCAAGCAACAGGTCAAAATTGCTTATAAAGGTCTTACACCCACATGCTGCAGACAAGTTGACTCATCGGGTTTAGAATCACTGACTAAACTAGAAAAAAAATCTACAACAATATGAAAAAGTTAAAGACTTGGACGATAGATATGTTCCCCCACCATTGAAAGACAAAATGCGTCTTCCAGCTGCTGCATGTCATTGTACCAAGAAAGACGACAAGACTTACGGGACCAATAAACATGAGAAAAATGTAGCAGCTCTACAAGACGAAGGCGCAGTCGAGTCAAGTGAAGGAGAGAAGAAGACGAGAAAGAAGGGCGAAAAGAAGAAGAAGGACAAAAAGAGTAAGGGGGAAAAGAAGGTTGAGAAGACTGACGAAAAAGTTGACGCACTTAACCAGACAGTCCCCACCAATGTGACACCAACTCCAAATGCAGCCATGTTGTACGCAGCTATTGTGGCAGGAAAATGGAAGAATAAGCAGTAACAGAACAATACTGTTAATCCTGTTGCAGGTCAAGTTGGTACGGCAAATAACACAAATGTATCAACCCCTTTCTATGGTGCATGTTTCTCTTGCCAATCAGTGGGACATAGGGTGTCAGAATTTTTCTTTAAAAATATGTTATATATACCGACAGCCAGGGCATATTACAACATATTGCCCTAACAGAGTAAAGCAAACAGAAATTTATCTAGTTTGCAAAACTCCTGGGGTAAATTTCTTGACTTGCCCAAATTGTGTAAATGTGAGAAATGCTTTGGGAAACGGCCCATGGGGGCACAGTCACTGCCTGTACCCCCCACCAACCCTCCTCAGACCCAATAATTACAGTTCCTTTTAACAAAGAGAAAGTTACAGTAATTGGAAAAAATAGGGATAATTTAGATAAAATTAAAGGTTTAAATTCTTTCCCTATTAATGAAGGTGCATCTTGCAGTTGGGACATGGGTAACAAAGTAGTAGACGACAAGAGTGGGGACGTACCATTCATGTGGAAAAAAGACAAGATTGGAACGGAAGAATTAACTAAGAAAAACTCATTCAAGTTGTTGACATGGGATAAAGGAGGTAGTGAGAATGAGAAAGACTCATTTAATTTTTCATTTCGAGATTTTGAGGTTAAGAGTGGACGTAATTGTCCACTCTATAAGCGGGGTTTAGTTGAGGGGATGAATGATACTGATAATGGGTTAGTATCAATGGTCCAAGGTATGGGTCAGTTGTAAAGGGCACAACTGACCCATACCTTAATATTGATAAGGACGTGGACGGTAGTCGTATGGAAAATCGATAGTTCTTTCGAATGCACATTGGTAAGAAGTCTTATGAGGCACTTTCTGACCCTGAAGCAATGATATCAGTTATCAGCGACAGAGTAGCAGAGCCCTATAAGAACCGACTACAACCATGCAATACCTCAATAAGAAGCGCCATTGGAATAGAATAGTTGAAAGGCCATGGGCAGTGACTAAGGCCTTCGAAGAATTGATCCTATTCAGATGGGAGACTCCAGACTTCCTCTTGACTGACAATGGGAAAGAATATGACAACAAAACTCTCAAAGAAACACTTGAGGAATATGGGGTGAAACATATTACGACACCACCCTACCACCCTCAAGCTAATCCGTTAGAAAGAAGCAATCGGAATTTTAAGACAATGATATCAACATTCATCGGAAATGATAATCGTGACTGGGATTTGCAAGTCTATGAATTTCGACAAAGTACGAAAAATTTCACCTGAAGTATAGATAGACAGGGTTAAAAGACTTGACGCATTACGTGACTTAGTGATAAAATTCATTGACAAGGAGAAAGATAGACAGATTAAATATTATAACAAAAATCGACATGAAATTGACTTTAAAGTTGGTGATTTAGTATTTAGAAAATCTCGTAAACTATTAAGTGGGGCACAAAAATTTGCAACAAAATTAGCTCCGGAAATTGGAAGGCCCATTTGAAATTATCAAGCAATTGTCTCCTTCAGTTTTTGTATTACATACCCAAGACAGTCATAGAAATCCATGTCACAGACCTAAAGAAGTACTTACCTAATTGACTTAAATGCTATTTTTACTAATTATTTTATTATTTTTAGGTATTGACAAATTCGATTTGCGCATACTACTGTGTACTAAAATCCAGTTCGTTTCGTATTTTCATCGAAGCTACGGTGAACTTTGTCTGATATCTCTACGACTTGCAAACTAGAAAACGAATAGCTATCTCCCTCCCTCTCGCTCCCTCTCTCTCTCTCTCCCATACAACGAGAGTGGAAGAGAGACAGAGAGATTAAAATACGTTACGAGCAGAAAATGGATTTCGAAACACTGCTCTCGATTGTGAATCATTTCAACTGTAACGGATTAGATATTTATAATCCTACAAAGCATAAATAGTGAAATAAAGGAATATTTATTTCGCACTGCTTTTAATATCGTTATCAATTCAGCGAATTTTCTCTTTCTCTCTAACTTTAATCTATTGCTAATTAATTTTCCCTTGAATCATGTACCTATACATGTATAATTTACACGCTATCGTGCAAAACTGACTCTTTTCACTTTATTAATTATACTGGAATTGAAGGATTGCTTCTTTTTTTATTTTAAATAAATTGATTTAGTATTAAGTGAAGGTAATTTGAGAGCATAATTTGATTTTATCTTTTTAAACCGTTTGAGTATGCTGACATAATTGTCTGTTTAGTAACAAATTTATAAGGTTATATTTAAAGAAATATAAAATGGAGAATATTTTGTAATACACTTTGCAAATGGAAAATTATTAGTTACAAAATTTAAAAATATTTTGAAGCAGAATTAAAAGTATATTGTAATATATAGTTAAAATAATTTTTACTTTCTATAATTATATTAAGTAGCATATAAGGTGACTTCAATATGCCAAACATTTTTAATTCTTTTCATAATTTTGTAATAACTAGTATACGGTATATTTAGTCAGTTTAATTGTATCTTAAGTAGTAAAAAGCGAGTTTAGTCAGACAAAATAATTTTAATTATTTTGAATGCTTAACTCCTTAAAATGACGATCTAAAGTTGTACAAAATTGTTCCCGTTAGTCAAAATATTGAAAATTACTTTAGCACCTAACTTGAAACAAAATAGTAAAAGGTTGCTGGAATAGAAACAGCCCAACAGTTGGGGTATTTCAACCATACCATTAAATCTAGACGTACATTTCTAAAGCGCACTAACCTCTTAACCAAATTTCACATTAGTTTCGTTTGAACACAAAAGAGGTGCTTGTGATTCTAACAAACAGATATTTGAAATACGGAAATCTATTACAAATTATAGGTTAAGTGTTCCTTATTTTTAAATTTCTCATTTAACCTAACTATTATGAGGTAAAATTAACATTTGGTTTCTCAAAACTTGACAGAAATTGTTAAACACAACCAAAATCCTAATATACCGAAACATTTCTTTCAGTGTTGTCGGGAACGAAATAATATTGTCAAATACAAAAAATTTGGAATGGATTTGAAGAATTATAACAAGAATTTTGTAACGAATTATCATTCTTTGGGAAATAGAGAGTTACACAGAAAAAAACTGAACTCAAAATGAGTCAGAAAAGTGACTCATTATGAGCTGCAACAAAAATGAACCTTGTAGATGGCGCCACGTTCTATGCCATTTAACACAGACTCATTATGAGTTGCAACAAAAATGAGTCCAATTTTTTTCTGTGTATGACAAGAAATGGATTTAGAAGAAAGTTAGATAGCAATTTTTAAAAGACACGTACTTTTTATTATGAAATCAGTATTGGCAATAGAAAACAAGAGCTTATGGAAATGAGTGGAAATTTGTCTTCCTTCTTTTAACATTTGGATTTAACTTGAATTCGAACTTGAATTTTTAATTTAGAACTTAAAATTAAAGAACTGATTGTAACCTTCTATAATTAATTGTAAAACTATAACTGAGACTAGAATTGCAACTGAAGCTTGATTGACTGATCGAAATGGGACTTTCATTTTTAAATTCTTTTCCCTTCTTAATTTTGGGGTTGGTTTTGGAGATAAGTTGTTTCGGAGTAGAGAAAAAAGAGGTTGAAAAAGTGTAGTAATCCATGAAAAAGAAAATGGAGAAAAACCTATAAAGGCAAGGATGTCATTGGGCCCTTCAGGTCCAGCCTTGAGAAATTAGGAGTTGTGTGGGCGTAGTTAAGAGAATGATGTTTTTAAGTAAAAGGGGTTATAATGTTTGTGTTATGTGTTTGTGTTATAATGTTTGATATATGTGTTTGTCGTTTTTAAGAGATGGAGCCAAAATTTACTTTTTCCACAAGTTTCTGTAATTGTCACATAATTTTGTGATGAAAAATAAAAAAGTTTATTAACAATTTTTAACACTTAATACTAATTTTTAGTAGTTTTTTACAAATTATTAGTAGAAAATTTAATAATTTGAAATGAATTGAAAATAGTTGAAAAATGTTTGAATTTATTTTTAACTTAAGCTTTATAATGAAAGTATATGACATTCTGTATATTTTACATAAATTTATCAAGAATTCAAAAATAATTAAAAATAAATGAATTGATTGTTAAAATTAATTAAAATTGAATAAGAATTATTTAAATGTTTAAACTTGTTTATAAATAATTATACACAATAATTTTTGTATATAAATAACTTATGAATGAATTTAACTGAGGTTAGTTTTATTTATATTCTATATTAAAATAATTCTTATTCATTATTTATCAATTATTACACTCATAATTATTTTTTATACTTTGAATAATTCTTAAGCTTAATTCCATTAATCATATAATTTTAAAAGTTAATTTTTAAGAATAATTTTAGAATTTTTAAAATAATTAACTTTCAAAAATTATGCATTTTTACGTGGAATATAGACACATACCGCTATTGCTTGTGTGTGAGAATGCATTAGCGTTAGGATGATCTTAATAAATATATGAGATTACGGAAAAGTGTTGGCTTATTTAAAGAAGATATCAGAAGGATGTCTGTAGATAATTTTTCTTTACATTTTACAATTGTTGATTTATAAGTTATAAAAAAAGGTTTTAAATCTTTTGGAAATAAAATTTAGAAAAACTGCTTTAAAAGAAATCGTTCTGCTATCTTTAACATATATATATTTACAAGTATAGTTTATTGTTTTGAGAAACCTAATCTTATTTACCTTAAAAATATATTTCTAAGAATCGACTATCAGTATTTATGGGAAACGTCATATAATTATTATCGAAAATATTTTAACTACATTCTTAACGAAGAGTTTTTAGTAATCCTACACATAAATAAATAAATAACTTTATAATAAGCAGTACAAAGTTTGTTTAGTCAGATCAATTGCAAGTAGAAAATATCTGCGACTGTAAAGTAAAAAGTTTTTTATTTTTTCAGCATAATAAAACGTAGTAAGGGGTAATAATCAAATGTTTAACGTCCGAGCAGTTGGAAAATAAAGTAGTAAAAGGTATTTTTAGTCAGACACAACATTTGAGGCAGTGGTGAAAGTTAGTTTTGCAGACAAACAAGACTAACTTGTAACTCTAATAATTATATTTAGTTGTAAAAAGTGAGTTTAGTATGTATCTCTTTTCAAAACTTTGTAATAAGTATATATAGTAAAGATGTTATCACTCGATCGATAAATTATTAAGATGATGTCATATCAAGTAAGAAACATGTTATTACCAAGGAAGATTTGGTTAGTCAAAATGATGATGACATTGACGAAGCTCGCGCAATAACTTCTCCTGGACCACCGACGAGAAATATAACGGGAAATCATAATTTGACGACAGAAGCAAGGGATTCTAGAGACCTTCTCCTAATAATAGAAGAGGGAAGCCTTACCTAGAAAAACCACCGGTGTAATGTTTGACGATATTGAATCGATTTCCACCGATCCAACAGTTGATCCTCCTCCAAGATTCTGTCAAAATTGTTGGAGGAAAGGTCATTATCGGGCGAAGTGTCCAAAGAAGGTGACTGAGGCTAGTTGCGAAAACTGTGGCAGAAAATTCAAAACCGTGGCTAATTGTCCACGTTGTGCGGCGGGTTACCGGAGATACCTACTTAGAGGAAAAAAGGGTATTAAAAAAGACCATCCAATGACAAGGGGTGAAAGTAAGGTGGGAAACATGGGTAATGTGCCAGTGAGACAAAGTAGGGAAGGAAATCCACTTCTGGCTTCAATGTGGACTAGTGAAATCAAACTTGGAGCAAATATAGAAGGATACGGTAATAGTGGTCGTGCATGGCAGATTCCAAAAACGCCATCTCCAACTATGTCGAGAAATCCATCGACTGAGTCATTATCTGACGAAAATATAATAAAACACAAATAAAGATTCCTGATAATAACTAAAATAAATTATATTTTGTTTTATTTGAATTTTTAGTAACTTCAAATTTTCGTACACACTATTTCTTTTGATTATGGATGTATGGGAATTGAAATGTCTTAGATGACATGGGAAGTGAGTGAGAATAAGTTTTTTTTATAAGAGTAATATTATGTTTTTGACGTAGAAAATAAAGAATTGTGAAAAAGGTATTAATATATGGAATTTATTGGAATATTATCTTTATGAAGTTTGACGAGGAAGCCTCCTGTCAAAAATAAAGTAAGTACATTTTTGTTGACCAGAGTCGTGTTTCAAAAAGGTTAAATCTTCCTTTTTTAAATCTACGTTGTGGCGATTAAAAAAGAACTAAAAAACTACATCAGAATGTGGAATAAAAATAAATTTTTTCGCCCCGGTAAAGGGACAAAAACCCCAAAGTCTATAACCTCGACAGGTTACGAGAAGGTGGAATTATTAAATTAAATATAAACTCTCCGAATATGGAGTATTCTTGATAAATTTTTAGGACTTCTTATCACTTTCTTCATTTTTCCTTTAAATATGCAATAAATATTGTGTTGGAAGTGCGCAACTATAAGGGAAATATTTGATTCGTGAGGCATTTCAAAGTTGTGTCGATGTAAATAGAACTTAAAACTACATCAGAATGTGAAATAAAAAAAAATTTCGCCCCGGTAAAGGGACAAAAATCCCAATTTCTATAACCTCGACAGACAATGAATGACTGAAAATTAACTTTAAAGGTAATATTTAATTTGTGAAACATTTCTGCGTTGTGTCGATCTAAAGAGAACTTAAAACTACATCAGAATGTGGAATAAAAAGAAATTTTTTCGCCCAGGTAAAGGGAGAAAAAAAAACCTCAAAGTCCATAACCTCGACACGCAATGAATGACTGAAAATGAACTTTAAAGGTAATATTTGCTTCGTGTGACATTACTGTGTTGTGTCGATCTAAAGGGAACTTAAAACTACATCAGAATGTGGAATACTAATATATTTTTCGCCCCGTTAAAGGGACAAAAACCCTAAAGTCAGTAACGTCGACAGACAATGAATGACTAAAAATTAAATTTAAAGGTAATATTTAATTTGTGAGAAATTTCTGCGTTGTGTCGATCTAAAGAGAACTAAAAACTACATCAGAATGTGGAACAAAAACAAATTTTTTCGCCCCGGTAAAGAGAGAAAAAAACCTCAAAGTCCATAACCTCGACACGCAATGAATGACTGAAAATTAACTTTAAAGGTAATATTTGCTTCGTGTGACATTACTGCGTTCTGTCGATCTAAAGGGAACTTAAAACTACATCAGAATGTGGAATACTAATATATTTTTTCGCCCCGTTAAAGGGACAAAAACTCTAAAGTCGATTACCTCGACACGCAATGAATGACTGAAAGTGAACTTTAAGGGTAATATTTGCTTCGTGTGACATTACTGCGTTGTGTCGATCAAAAGAGAACTAAAAAACTACATCAGAATGTGGAATACTAATATATTTTTTCGCCCCGTCAAAGGGACAAAAACCCCAAAGTCAGTAACCTCGACAGACAATGAATGACTAAAAATTTACCGGAGCGAAGTTTTTTTCACGTTCTAATGTAGTTTTAGGTTCTATTTCAATTGGCACAACAAGAAAAGGTCACACGAATCAAATATTACCCGCAAAATTGATTTTTATTGGTTCATTACCCGTCGAGGTTATAAATTTTAAGGTTTTAGTATCTTTTGCCTGGCGAAAAAATGCGGGTCAGAAATGTCACACGAATAAAATATTAATAATATTTTTAATACTTAAGGTTAATGAACTGTCAGTTTCGCAGTTTGTCGTATTATTTGTTGGATTTTGCTTAATTTTATTTTTATTGTCCTAATTGTATTTTTTTATCAAATATCTTCATTTTTGTTGAAATAGTGTCATAAATGTTAGTTTTATTTTCGTTAATTTTTTAAAGTTACGTTCTTTAATCCAATTAAAGTAAAATTCTTTTAAAATTTTTTCTTTTAATATCGCCTTATATAATTTACTCTAACTTATTACTATGCATTCATAAAAAAGAGATCATGATTTGAAAATTAAATTAAAATTAAAATAAATATAAGAAATAGTTAGGGGGTTGGCCCGCGAATCGCGGAGGGGGTGAAGCTCTTCTATTATATTGTAAAATGTTTAATTTAAGTGAATTATGTAAAGTGAATTGTTAATATATCAAATTATTAATAGTGTAAAATTAAACATATACAGGAAAATTCCTTTCAAGAACTAAATTCATAAAATGGGAAATAATTGCCAATTTTAGTTTGTCTGTAATGTAAGATTTTTTTCGTGGGT
Organism: Leptopilina myrica (nomen nudum); assembly: GCA_032872475.1. Taxonomy (NCBI): domain Eukaryota; kingdom Metazoa; phylum Arthropoda; class Insecta; order Hymenoptera; family Figitidae; genus Leptopilina; species Leptopilina myrica (nomen nudum). The sequence goes on from CM065460.1 coordinate 11,067,606, forward strand.
TTTTACCGTAATAAAAATAGTGAAAAAATAAACACTTATAAACTTAAGAATCAAAACTCTAAATTTGTCACGACGTGCTTTGAATATGAAACCTAACCAAAATGAACTACTGTTACGTTTATTGAAAGATGGATTATCGAGGTCCTACCGTTTATCGAGGTACTAGAATCATTAGAGATGTAATTATTTCGCACCTTAAGTATTACCTACAATTTTAACCTCACATCTTGAGAGCGTATTTTTGAGCGTTTCCAAATTTCTCTTACCTAAAAATCTCATTTTCTTACTTTCAAATACCTTCCATTTTTGCAAATTTCACAGGCCGACCAAATTTTGGCGAATCTCAGAACCAATAACCAGACAATACTTTTCCGAAGGTCTTTGACATACTAAATCCGAACCTTAACTCAAAATTTCTCCATCACGTCAGGTCTTCGAGATATTCTAAACTTAAAGTTTCAAAAACATGTTTTTTAACCATTTTTGAAGTCATGTACAAGTCAGAGAAAATTTTTTTTCTAAAAGGTATTTGCGGCATTTAATAGTACTAATCTACCCCTTTAAGAAATCCTTTGAAACTTGAAAAAATCTTTATTTGACACTGAGATATTGCCATTTGAAGTTTTTAAATCTGGTAAATTTGTTAAAGTTCATAAACTGACTAGTATGGCAACCGAATTTTTAAAAATTCAATAGTGTTGCAAGTCAACTTTGTTTTTCAATTAGAAATAAATTTCTTTCCCTGAGGGGTGCAAGAAAGGCAATTTGACACTTAGAATTTATCATTTCAATATATTAACTGTCGTATTTAGCGTGTCAAGTCTCATTAATTGTAGTTTTTCACTAACTCTTTCTTTATTCGGCAATTGCGGATAGAATTGTACTCGATTATTGTGCAAGTTGCTTTTCTCACACTTAGAAACAAGTTTCTTTCCGTAATAGGTGCAAGTAACGAAAAGTAACACTTAGAAACGGTATTAACTTTTGAAACAAACGCAAAAATCTAAAAGTTGTGAAAGTTACACAAGTGTAACATAACAATCTTTCTAAGTTTCATTCAATTGAAACAACATCTTGAAAACCAAACTTATACCGACCAGCGCTATAACCTGAAATCTACGACCAATCTGTAACTAAAAGTAAGTAACATTTATGTAACTAATTGTAATATAATTATTGAATCACTAAATAAATGTATTAAAAGGGAATATTTATGAGTTGTTAACGCAAAACCCATAGTTTTGACAAGTACAAACGATCCTACTTAAAAATAAAGGTCAAGCTTTACCAACTTGACCATAATCAGCCTACCATTCCTCCAAAAGTTATTAACCTAAGCTTTTAACCGCGCCTTCCGCTCGGGATGTAACGAATGGATTCGCTTTAAATTTATTACTCGGGGGTTTTCGGGGTCGCTGATTATGAATCTGGTTTCAGATTTTCAAAATTCAAAATGGCGAATCCAATATGTAGACTAAAATGCTTAGTAATTAAGCAGATTTTCTTAAAACACAGTGATACATGCTTTTCAACGCACTTTGCCGAACCCAGAGTCTCGAAACGAGGACGTGGCGTTAATGACTCAATTTTTTGTAATTTTTTAATATATTATTTAATTTTTTAAATTTTTTAAATTTTTATTGTTTTTTTAAATTTATTTGAATTTTATTGTAATGCTTTTCACTGACGTTAAGTTAAGAATTTGGGTTACTTTGCTTTTTTATGAAAAAGATTTCGTTTCATTTTGAATGATCGTTTTAAAGTTTTTCGCTTGTGAACAGTAGTGATGTCATTTCTTTTTAAGGACCAACAATAATCCGCCATCATCCGTTCGTCCCATTTACCTTGATAGTGTCGCTCCTTTTCCTTAAAATCCTGATGGAAACGTTCACCCATTTCTTCACTGAATGCTCCAATGGTTTCGGGGAAGTAATTTAAGTGAAAAAACAAGAAATGGAGTTTTAAGCTCATTAAGCAGCCTAACTTCTTAAAATTTAATAGCATCGTAGATACAATAGTTTTATATTTAGCGTCCCGATTGTGTCCTAAAAAGCCTTGCATAACTGCTTTAAAACTTACAATTAGCCAAGCCAAGGATCAAGAGCTTTTACATATTGCTTCATTATTCATAATTTAATATGGAGAAACTTTATTATAACAATATAATTTCAATAACTTGCATTCAATTTTTTACAATTTTAAAGATACGACAAGTTTATCTTATACTTATTCTAATGTACAGTCTTCATTCGAAAAGTAATCAATTAAAACATGTAAACGTTACTTCAAGGTAATTCACAAAACGTAGGCATCTGAGCTAGTCTTTGACTCTAAACTACTACAAACAATTTTTTTGGCAAAAGTAAAGTATAATTATAAAAAATATGTGTGTCCATGGTCCTCAACTTCCGAAATTCAGCTAATTGTATTAAAATTCAACTTGAAACCATTGAATTTTTAAACATTCGACCGCCATATTGGATCCGCCATTTTGAATTTTGAAAATCTGAAACCAGATTCGTAATCAGCGACCTCGAAAACCCCCGAATAATAAATTTAAAGCGAATCCATTGAATTTGTAAAAATTCGGCCTCCATACTAGTCAGTTTACCAATTTTAACAAATTTACCAGAATTAAAAACTTCAAATGACGATATCTAAGTGGCAAATAAAGATTTTCTCAAGTTTCAAAGGGTTTTTTAAAGGGAAAGAATAGTACTTTTAGATGCCGCAAATAACTTTTTGAAAAAAAATTTTCTCCGAATTGTACATGACTTAAAAAATGCCAAAAAACGTGTTTTTGGCACTTTTAGTTTAGAATATCTTGAAAACCTGACGTGATAGGGCAACTCTGAGGTAAGATTCGGATTCAGCACGTCAAAGACCTACGGAAAAGTATTGTCCGGTTCTTGGTTCTAATATTCGCCAAAATTTTGTCGGACAGTGTTTTCAGAATAACAACTTTTGAAATCGAAACATGTACTCGCGATTAAACTAAGAATGTATTTCCAAACATAAATTTGTCTTAAATATATGAACGATTCCATGTCAGGTGATCAAGGTGGAGAACATTTTTTTCCCAATCGTAGCAAAACTTGGATCTTTTGTAGAAAACGGTCCGGTTAGACCCATAGGCCCATTTTGAGAATAAATGTTTGTCAAAAAAAACGCTTTGCAAATTCATCAAAGTTTTTGGTGGTAAATATTCCTGAGGTGTGTGCCTTCAAACCTAAGACCTAATATTTGGAAACATTATACGATTTCCTCAGAATTTCCTTAAGAAAAAATTTGTAAAAGTGTAGAAAAAAACTAAAACATAAACTTTTGCTCCCTTCGTCGCACAAACGCAAGCTAAAACTGTCAGATTGAAAAAAAGGTATACTAAACATGGTTGTTTTAAATTTGTAAACAACATTTTTTCCAAATGTAAGGGGTCTTACGTCCAAATGTAAGGGGTCTTACATTACACCGTAAGGGGTCTTACGGTGTAATGTTTATTTTAATAATTTTTTACTCTTAAACAATTAAACATACAAATTTGACAATGTAGATTTTGGAAAGGTTTTTTCATGCTCTTTCAATTGGAAATATGCATTTTGAAAACAAAATTTTTGGACTTAAAAAAATCAAAATTAAAAATAATAATTTTTTTATGTGAGGCATTCCCTGTCAAGTGATCCAGGTGAAGAAAAATTTTTCTCCAATCGTAGCAAAACATGGGGCTTTTGTAGTAGGGTAAGACTCCGTCAGAAAATATGCGATTTTCAAGAGGTCTTTTAATTAGGCTGTAATTTGGTAAAATGGTAGTATTGGATACTAGAAACTAGAGTGCCAAAAATTTTGTGAAAATTTTGAAATTTGATGAAGTTACGCCATTTTGAATTTTTTTGTTATATTTTTTTAAATCTTAATATTTCCGAAAGTTTTGGATGAAATTTAATAAAATTTGGAAGGCTCATACTTGAAATCATGTTTCTTCTATCACATAACAAAAAAAAAGTTTTTTTTGCCCAAAAAAAGTCAAAAAAAAATTTGGTTGAAACTGTTTGCCCGAGCAAGACCGATTTTTGATTTTTCTTGGCAATTAATAAAATAGTTCTTATAATTTCACCTTTCATTTAAAAAAAAGAAATCGATGGAGACTCAAATAGTTTTCGAGATATTGCAAGTTTTGTGCAAGCGCGACGACATTTCGGTGCCAGCGCTGTGTTAGTGCCCGGGACGCCTCGCACAGTAGGATTCATACACCTTACTGTTCAAATTTGTCTAGAGCCTACAAATTTTATTTAATTTTGATGTTCTTGGTCTTCAATGAAAGGAGATAAATTTTCTAAAAGTTTCCCCGAAACCGTTGTTTCAATTATTAATTGTTTACAACTCTGATCCTTCTTTAAAAAAATTGTATTTTATTCAGACAAATTTATGTTTATTTAATTAATTTATGTCTATTTAGTTAAAAAATAATTTTAAAGTTAATAATTATCATTGTTATTAACAATTATTTTATGAAAATTGTATTTTTTAGAGACAAATTTATGCTTATATAAATAAAGATATGAATAAGTAGGTAATAAAAAATTGATTAATTAATTTTTAATTTATATTTTATAAATCATTAATAATAAGGATAAAAAAATTGTGTAATGGAAAATTACATTTTCAACAATGCTCGAAATTCGGTCTGGGATTTAAAATTGTGGTAGCATGTGAACGATAATATATTTTATCGTGTAAACAAATCGGAAAGTCGTATGAATTAAATCGCCGGTTCATTTTTGTTATGCAAATATTGGGCTTGATGCTTGCCGGATGCAAAAAATTTTGCGGTTTAATGGATATAAGCAATTCATTTTTAAACCAATCAACATACGATTTTTATATTTTTAAAATAAATGATTGTATCGGGACAATTGCTCAAAAACTTTTTTCTTCTGCCGCTGAACAAGAAAAGAAATTAACGAACTTTGAAAACGAAGTTAAAGATACGACAGATGTGAGTGTTTCTGGTGACGGTACGTAGAAAAAGCGTGGCTACGCATCACTATATGGTGTGATTCCACTAATCGGACATTATTCGGGAAAAGTCTGAGATATCATTGTAAAATCCTCTTACTGTAAGTTATGTGAGTCTTGGAAAAAAAATAATCACAGCAGAATATGAAGAGTGGAAAGAAGAACATATCGCAACAAATCAATGCAGCGCAAATCACATTGGTGCATCCGGAAATATGGAAGTATTTTCGGTTGTTGAAATGTTTAAACGTTCTATTGTAAAATATGTTGAGGTTAAAAATGTCAAAGGTAAAAAAACTAAAAAAAAACTCTTTATGGAAAAGGTAAACTGACTGGCAAATTAACTGTGTTTTATGGTTTGCCAATAAGAAGAAATTATGAGTCAGTGGAAAAAATGAAAGTCGCAATATGGGCTATTTTTTATCACTATAGCTCTACAGACAAAAATCCTCAGCACGGAAAATGCCCGAAAGGTCCAGACTCCTGGTGCGCCTGGCAGCGAGCATCGGCTACGAACACTCTTTCCTCATTCAAACATGATTTTAATCCATTGCCAGATGATGTTTTGACTGCAATAAAACCCATCTATGAAGATCTCAGTAACGATGAGCTTTTACAGCGGTGTGTTGGGGGTTTTACGCAAAATAATAATGAAAGTTTGAACCAGTTAATTTAGAAAATTACTCCAAAAATACTTCCTGCTTGTTCAAAAATCGTTAATATTGCTGCATTGGTGGCTGCCTGCACTTTTAATAAAGGAATGTGTGCGTTATTGTTATTTATGCACGTTATGGATTTAAAACTTCGCCGAAATTCCCACGAATATGCCCAAACCACAGACGAAAACCGTGTGTGCGCAGCCCAAAAAAAATCTGCGACAGAGACTCGACAAGCCAAAATTCGCCATAGACAGGAACAGAAGGATGCCCTGAATGTCGTCTCTTTTGAAAATTTTACTATTATAAATGTGGAATGATTAGTTTTTATTTCAATTTGACGAAATCTTTTTAATTTTTGACGCGTTAGTATGTGTTCCATGTTCTAACAAAACTTAGGTATATTACAATTGTTTATTAATTGAAATAGTGCTCTTAGACCGTTTTATAAAAAAAATACTGATGTGTAACTTTTGTATTTAATAAATTTTAGCCTGATGAGGCTGGCAAACCCTGGCCAGCGAAACGTCGCTTTAACGACACACTTTTGATTTTTTATTCAAGTCTCACCTTCCCAAGATCATATATATTATCAACATTTACAAACTATGGAAGGATATATTTCTAACAACTTACTATTTTCTGTGATTATTTTCAGGTGTTAATTTCTACGATACCTGTGAAGACAAAATGCACGTTTACAAGGAAATTTTAAAAATTGGAGCTAATTCCGAATGCACATTAGAATACAATATGGGAATAATAATAGCCGACAATTATAAAACAACATTGGAGCCATTTAAGCAATATGGTCTTTTGCCAATAATTAATTACAAAATGGAAAATTTAACGAATCCTCTGATTGATATTTTGGTACATTTTTTAACGACAAAATACGAGAGTATTGATTTAGTGTTGGCAACATCGCCCTATGTTCTTGGAAGATTTTTAGATGTTAGCAAGGACAACGGACTGTGTGTCAAGAGTTACTTAGGTTTTAGTGAAATGGGAAACAGTACAACAGAACGTGTCATTGTTGCTCTCGGCGGTAAGGAGGAGATTCAATCTTGGATTTCGCAGAGTGACAACGAGAGGAAAGGTGTTCGAGAAACATGGATCGTTTTACCAATTGATGATTCCATTTTATATGGTAATTCATTTCTTCTTATTTTGTTGCATTGAATTTTTCTATTTGCAATATTCATTATTAATCTTTTAGTACCTATTTAATTATTATCTATGAATATTATTTTATTAAAGTAAATCTACATTTATTAAAAATTATTAGCATTGTAAGGTGGGTCGCATTCATGTTTCCCAACTTAAAAACAACAAAAAATGACAAAAAATCTCTTGCAAAGTTTGGAGTCAGTTTACTACGGATTTCTTGAATAATACAAATTTAAAGGACCCCGCACAAAATGCATTGGAATTGGCTTACCGTTAATTTTGTTCAAATTTTCAGAATTAGTAGTTCTAAGTGTCCTAATTAAAGATATAATTTTGTTAAACTCAAAACTTCACTTGTTTGGCTGAAAACAGGGGGTGAAAGTACCCCCTGTCTAAGGCATGAAATGAACATTTCAGTGCTTTTAGCCAAATAAACCATTATTTTTGGTAAGTTTAATGTCAGAAGTCACCAATATACATAAAGAGAGAACTCTTAATGTTAAACAAATAAAAATGTAAAATATCAACCCTCAAAAACTACCCCTTGTACAGTTAAAACCATATAGAAAAGGAAAAAACTATTTTAATCACAGAAAATATTTTTATAAATAAAATATTGACTTTTCATTTACTAATACATATGAGATGTCATATTTACCCTTACAAACAACCCCAACAACAACAACAACAACAAAAAGCAACCCCTTTTATATTTTAAATAAATCCAGTAAACCAGATAAATGAACAGTTTAAACAGAGAAAGACTTTTGAAAATCGACTGGAAGTAATTATTTAATCTTCCGTGATTTTCAGTGCAATGTTAAAATAAAAAAGTACCCTTATGAAAAAAACAACCCCTTAAGATTTAAAGTGAAAAAAGTAAAAAATCCATTTCAACCAAAGAAAACTATTAAAAATAGTAAACAGTTTATTATGTTTGTAGTTGTTAAAGAAACTACCTCCTACATGTAACAAAAATAAAATATTATTTTAACATTGCACTGAAAATCACGGAAGATTAAATAATTACTTCCAGTCGATTTTCAAAAGTCTTTCTCTGTTTAAACTGTTCATTTATCTGGTTTACTGGATTTATTTAAAATATAAAAGGGGTTGCTTTTTGTTGTTGTTGTTGTTGGGGTTGTTTGTAAGGGTAAATATGACATCTCATATGTATTAGTAAATGAAAAGTCAATATTTTATTTATAAAAATATTTTCTGTGATTAAAATAGTTTTTTCCTTTTCTATATGGTTTTAACTGTACAAGGGGTAGTTTTTGAGGGTTGATATTTTACATTTTTATTTGTTTAACATTAAGAGTTCTCTCTTTATGTATATTGGTGACTTCTGACATTAAACTTACCAAAAATAATGGTTTATTTGGCTAAAAGCACTGAAATGTTCATTTCATGCCTTAGACAGGGGGTACTTTCACCCCCTGTTTTCAGCCAAACAAGTGAAGTTTTGAGTTTAACAAAATTATATCTTTAATTAGGACACTTAGAACTACTAATTCTGAAAATTTGAACAAAATTAACGGTAAGCCAATTCCAATGCATTTTGTGCGGGGTCCTTTATAAACTTTTAACATTGATTCTTATGGAGGCATGTGAAATTTTTAATTTTAATTGAAAATAAATGTTGAAAGAAATCCAAATAAATTCATATTTAAAAAAAATGCATGGGGTCATCACAAATCGTTTTCTATAAAAATTATACTATAATGTTACTGAAAATATATTAGCAATTTTTAGAAAATAGTAAAAATATATAATGTGTTAAATTTTTTAAATATCAAAGGATTTTATTTTAAAAAAGTGTAGTGTTTAGATAGACTCAAAAAAAGTTGTGGTCAATTTTCCGAGCATATCGCTTTTGTTAATAAAAAATGAGTCCAGTTGTGAGATACTTATAAAAATTGCTCAAATTTAAAAAGATTGAAATATAAAACGTTATGTTTTTTTCGTCGATTATCACACACAATGTTGAAATCTAACAAAAACAGTTCATATATTGCCTTCGGGGTACACAAAAAACTTCGCTCATATATAAATAAAATGTTTTCAAATAAAGGGAATCGGTTTTTTAAATTTACGTATTAAAAAAATTGACTAACAGCTAATTTCGAAAATAAATAATATAAAGAATCTGTGCAACTAATTCAGTGAATAATTTCTAATGCAGTAGTTAAACACTTTCTTTGATTTAGACAAAATGAACATAGTTGGTCAGCCATATTGAAAATATGAAGACATAAAAAATTCTAATACGACTTGAAAGGAAGCTTAAACCTTTATCTTTAAGAACCAAAGACTGAAATGTAATATAAAAACTGCAGGGAACCTGTATTTACCAAGTACCCCCTAAAATATATTTGACATCCTAGTAAAAGTGACTAGGAATCAAAGCATTGGTACGTATCCATTTTTCGTAATCGGATTGGTTTGTAATTTGTTACACTGGAAACTCCGAAGAGCGAACGGCTAAAGCCCTAGACCGCCCTTGGGAGTTAGTCCTTAAACAGCCAGGAGAGGTTAGAATCTATAAAAACTCAGGGCTGTACGCTTATTTTGGTCCCTTTTAATTTTTTACAAAGCGTGACGAACACATGGCGCGAACATCACGGACTACTTTAACTATACGCTCCTGCTTGTAGAATTTAGTTTCTGAATCCGCCCATTTTTCTCCCTGCGTCTATTTACCGTGCCTCATCCCTATTTATTTGTCTTTTCGGAATAACGCTCTTCGGTGTTTCCAGTGTACTCTGCAAAACTGACTTCAGATTCGTAATCAGTGACCCCAAAAACCCCTAAGTACCAAGTCTTGAACGAATCCGAACGATTTTCAACTTTTTGTCCGCTATGTTGAAGCCGCCATTTTTAATTTTTTAAATCTGACGTCGGATTCTTAATTAGCCACCTAAAAAACCCCCGAGTAGCATGTCCATTCTAGCATGTCAAAGATATATTAGGGGGTACTCGGTAAATACAGGTTCCCTGCCATTTTTACATTACTTTTCAGTTTCGGTTTTTAAAGATAAAGGTTTGAGTTTCCTTTCAAGTCATATAAGAGTTTTTTATGACTTTACACGGAAAAACTTTTTTCAATAGTCATTACTAAATTTATTCAAGAACTCAGGATTTGGGGAAAATTTAGAACTTCTTTTAGAAAAGTTCAATATTCATTTAAAATTTTCAGGTGTTTTTCTAATGGCTTGGAAATAATTGTTCTTGACGCTGCGACTGAGTTCTTCAGTCACTGCGCCCTGAAAAAGTCTCGAACTATTTAAGAAAGAAGACGTAGCGTAACCAATAGGTATACAGTTCCACTTGGCTTTAAACGCTTTAAAACGATCTAAAACTAAAGTATCGTAACGCGTCCCTGCAGCCGAGTGGCATAAGGCGAAGATATCTTGAGTCTCGAGGTCTCAAGTTCGACTACTCACGCGGTCAATTTTTTTTGATAATTTTTAATTTTTCTATTCTTAAACCAGTTCAGGACTTTCTACATATCTTAAAAGTAACGGAAAAAGTCATTCAAAATCAAGTACTTTCTTTGGTTATCATAGCAACCGTTGCGAAAGCGTCCGTTACTATGGTAATCATCACTATGGTAATCATCACTATGGCAACCATTACCATAGCAAGCGTTGCTATGATGACCATTACTGTAGCAACGGTTGCTAGGAAAAACAATGGACGGACACCAAAATATCGCTATAAAGGTTTGAGCTCTTTGACACGAAACCCTAAAAGGGGGACTAACTATGAACCCAATGGTCTATTAATTATAACAATTAACTTTTTCGACAGACTATTAAATTACAATCTCAATTCTGTTGCAAGTCAAGTATGTTAAATCAATATTCTGTTATAAAGCAGTTGTGTTGAATATTAATTCTGCTACATGTCAGGTTGTCTAATTTATAATTCTTTCGTATTAAGGCAAATCTTAGGTTTTTTGGCATTAATGGACTCGCAAAAAAACTTACCCAGATGCAATGTTAGATTAAATAGTTTTTAATTTTAATGATGATACTGAGTGATAACAGTTTACCTAAGTCGTTTACCATGGTTCTTATTTAGTGCATCAGAATTGTGATTAGTGCGCGGACAAAATTTTGGTGCATCCTACGTTCCAATCAGTTGACCAACAACTTGGAACAGCTGAAACACTGGTTAACTAAATTTTTTGCAGTGTATCAAGTCAGCCACATGACTATTCTATTAAATTTCAATTCTGTTTAATGCTTTTCCGTTGAATGATATTTGGGGAAAATTCATACACTCCTTTGTGACTCTGGTTGATAAACTCAGTTACCATAACTATAAACCTACAGTATAGTATTTTTATAGGCCTAATATTCATTCTAAGCACATCTTCTCATGATTTCTAGCCGATTTGGTATAATTTTCTTTTTGTAATAAAAAAATATATTTTTGTTCAAGATGTACTGCCGGAGGGATCTTTTGTGATAAATACTGAAGTATTTACATCGAGTCAACAAGGAGCATCTTCATCTTTTCATTTAGAAGGCAGCTCTAGCAAGTCACTAATTCACTCACCTTACCTCTTGAGTATCGGAAAGGCCATTGTCGAAATCGCACACGTTCTCCAAAGGCTTTGTGAAGCATCTTGTTCTCCTCCTCCGTCGTCTTCTTCATCTCCTTATGGAAACCATTGCACATTACCACGTTTTGACCCCAATACACGAGAAGATTTAAGTAATACTCAAACTTACGATATTCTTCAAATCCCACACAAATCACAATATCTCAAATACATCATTCAACAAAATATCAATCACGAATATTTTCCAATAGCAACATACAAAATTATTTCCGAATCGCATAAAATTCAATCACAAAAAACATTAACGAAACTATCGAAATTATGCACAAAACAGGACTCTGTTAATTGTCAAAAATGTGCAAACTTTCAAGAAAGAAGTGCTCATGGTTTAGTTAAAATTAGCATCGATGGAAGTATTCTAAAATCAGGTGTTTGGATTCCGATTTATTTGACTATTATGGTCAGTGGAACTTTTGCTTGTATTGTTGTTTTCTTTTTCATTGTGTATCGTTATTTTGTTGATGAATCACTCGATGGTAATCCATTATTGACACTAATGTTGATACTTGGTACGATATTTATGCTGCAGTCGATTTTACCATTTTGTATGGATGACGAATACATGGGAGCTGTTCATTTGAATTCGAGGAAAATTTTCATCTCAACTTTAGCATTTGGTCTGATTTTCTCCATTATGTTGTCCAGGGCTTTCTTTCTTGCCTTCTCGGTTGGTGGAATTTTTACTGTTCACATCAATGGTTATCTTCAAAGTTTGTTGGTATTTTTTATGTTCGGTGTACAGGTGGTTATTTCCACTATGTACTTTGTTCTGGGTGCTAACGATCCTTCAGAGGTTTTAAGAAGTCCCAGCTTTATTGGACTTTTAGGTTTGTAGCATTTTTAGTACAGTATTTAAACATACAGCAATATTTTTTTGATTCTCTTTTGTTTCTGTAGTTTTCTATTAATTTCTTTTATAACGGACAAAAACAATGGTCGTTCCAAAAACGTTCGTTTTTGTAACATATTTGCCAAAAGTAAAACGTTTCATGTCAGATAAAAAAGGTCAAGAACACTTTTTAAAAATCCATCTTCTTAAATATGTTTTGAAATGAATAATATTTGATAATAATGTATATGAAACATCCTAAGAAAGTTTTTGGAACAAACATGGATTTTTTACCACCGCCCAGACAGCACGTAAGCTTACAGCAACCTTGCGGTAAGATTGCCTCACAATGGTTATATTGCTAATGTTGCACGGTAAGCTTGCCGTAAGCTTACCTCAAGCTTCAAATGTCATACCTGACACAATGTTACACAGTAAGATTGCTGTAAGCTTGCCTCAATGTTACTCGATAAGATAGCCACAAGGTTACAATGATAGGATGCTGCAATTTTCAAAATTTTTGTTTTATATATACTCCCGTATTAAGCAATAAAAAATATAAAAAATAAAAAAGAACTTAGAAATTTTTCGATTTTAAAATTTGCAGAAATTTTTCTGCAATCTTACGGCAACGTTGTAGTAACCTTATGGCAATCTTGTAATTTACGGCAATCTTATCGAGCAACATTAAGGCAACCTTGCAGCAAGCTTACGTGCTGTCTGTGCAAGTACATATCACATTATTTATCCAGTAATATTGCTTTAATATTTCCAGAATTACAACGAAAAAATATAATAATATAATAGTAATATATATATATATATATATATATATATATATATATATATATATATATATATATATATATATAATGATGGTACTGGTAAACATTTTTAGTACTTCAAAATGACAGCGATTATAATATTATAATGATATTACCATGTAGTATAGCTTGTAACATCTTTACCTCGTAATCCATTTCACACATAGTGTCATTTAACAACAATTAGCAACTTAAATATTAATATATAAAGTTAATAAACTTCTCGAAATATTATCAATACGGTTGCAATTTTAGAACCTTTTTTAAAATCTTCACCATTAGCAACTGCGAATATTACTAGTTAAACATCTATTCCCAACAATTATATTTAATTTTGTTTCTTTTCTTTTCAGGTTACGATATATTTCTTTTGGCATGCCTCCTTATTGTAAGTTGCTTTATAACTCAAATACAACGAAACTACAATGAGGGTAAATGCTTTTTCGCAACGGCAATTGGTATTCTCATTGTGTGGACAATTTGGGTGACTTGTTTTATTCTAATGGAAGCATCTGTCAGGGATATTGTTGTCTGTTTTGGAATTATTGCAACTGCTTATCTAATTATCATTGGCATTCTTATACCAAGAACCTATTACATGGTAACACATTCATCGAGGGATAAGAATTTTGGACAAAGATTCGATCCTACCGATCTTGGACCGGATCCAAGAATGAATACTATGGCTCGACAGGTAATGCTCTAGTTTTCATTCGTATTTGTGAATTTGTATATATAAATATAGATAATTTCCTTAGGAAAAGGTCACTTTAGAAAATAAGAAATTATTCCTTTTAAAGAAGCTACATATTTATACTATTTTTAGAACTCCTATTACAATCCATCAATAACTTACTGCACAAAATATTCTACTTAAAAATTAATGTTTCAAGAATAATGAACTGTATTTAAAAACTGTATTAATTCTTTAATGCCCAAATGTATAAAAATTTGTCACAAAGTTTGAGGTCTTATTTTAACATTTAAAACTGCAAAAAAATTTGCAATTATAATTTCTTATGTTTTATAACTGCTCTTTCAAATGACATAACAGAAGAATTAAAAATTAGACGTTCATTTGAAAACGGCCCATTTTAGAACTATTGGATTTATCTATATGGGTGAATTCCTTGCAAAATTTGGATAATTTTAAGAGGTCTTACAACCTTCCTGGTAAAAAATTCGATGAGTTATAGAAAGTTATATAGATACGAATTGCTTCCACCCCAGGATATCCTCAGGATGTACTGAATGAATATAGGATATCCCAAAAAATACCTAAGATATCCAAATCGCCACTTTGTAGGATATTTTCGAGATATCCCTAGGACGGAATTTAGATATCCTCAAGATATCTTTAGGGAATTCTCAGGATATCTTCAGGATATAAAAAGGACATTCTCATGATATTCTAAGGATATAATATAAACATCTCTAGAATGCCCTCAGAATATTTCTAGAACGTTTAGAGTCATCGTAAAAAAATATCAACGTTTTTTTACTCGTCTTTGAAAAAAAATTGAAAAATCGAAATTACTCTTTTCCCCGCGTTGGATCCTCTTGCAAATATTTTTTATGACTTCTAACATTAAAATAAATAATTAGCAGATGCATGAAAATTCGTTTCCAAAGCGCAAAAATTCGTAAAAAAATAAAAATTACTGCTGTCCCCTGGAATTATTTTGCGATTTTTGGATGGATTCTATTACTAAAATAAATAATTGCCAAGTAAATAAAAATAGCTTCTGAGACGAGTTTAGTTAAATTTCAGGGAATTTTGAAAAATCTGTGACATAAGAATCTATGTCACTGGTTTTCCCGACTAAGATCCTATCGAAATTATTTTAATAGGCTGATGACATTAAAATAAGTAATTAGTAAAAGTTAAAATTGTTGTTGAAACTACGTTGGTAATTTTAGTTTTATTAAATCTTTGATGTCCTTTCGTAAAATTGGACAAACTTTAAGAAAAATGTTTTGTACAATTTCAAACAAATAAATTGAAGTATTATAAAAACATGCCTCTTCTCAACTCAACTTTTAAATGAAAACACTATTCTAATCATGAAAAGCATATTAAATATTTTAACTTTAACATTTAAGTAACTTTAATGAATTTATTTTTGTCAAACAAAAGTGTCAAAAAAAATTCAGTTCACCAATTGAATATACTGTTGAGAAAATTGTTTCATATTATAATTTAAACTTTTTATCAATACAAACATTGGAAAATTTCGTTAAATTAATATCAATTTACAAAATGATAGTGATTTCTTGGAAAAATTATATGTACTTGGTTTGCGCCCATTAGCCAGGGATTTTTCCGGCTCGTGACATAATAATCTAAGCAGGATGTTTAACGCCAAAGTATAATGATGTGCACCGGCGATTATTGTTCAGTTCACACCATTAGAATTCGACATTCGAGAAACCGGTTGTACACGGAGAGGTTTTTTGCAGTTTCCCTCTCCACTGGCGAGAAAACAAACCCATTAGTTGGGTGGTTCAGGCAAATGCGAGTACTTTTAATTTCAAGCCGTTCTGTAGACGCAAAAATTTAGTATAAGCAAAGTTTGTAAGAAAAATTTCACGGGGAAACTTGTAACGCTAGCATTAAGGCAAAAGACAAGTGTATAAATAAATAAAAATAAATAAATTTCTATTATTTTTTTTCAAATGGTAGGGGAGACCGGGGCTAAACTGGACGGATTTGGTCTTTGACCAGAAAACTCATACAAAAACATACTTTTTGCTAAAGTGTAGTATATCGTTTTGAAGCTTGTACTTTCACCTACAAATCGCACTTGTTCAATTTACAAAAAGTACAATAGCTTTAGAGATATATTGCTTCGAAGGTGACTACCTCAAAAACGAAAATCCGAAAATTGGTGGGGCTAAACCGGACACCCTATAGGGCTAAATCGGACACGGCCAATTAATTAAAGAATGAGATACAAATTATCTTTTTTTTCGTATAAAAAGTCAAATCAATTCTTCTTTTATTTATTTGTCGATAGTTCTATACAAAGAATATAATATAATATGTAAAATCGGTAATAATTATAATATAAAATGAATTACAGTTTTCAGACTTGTCTGTTTGTAGCAACTCGCTTGCGAATTCGAGTTTTAAAATAAATTCTTTATTTATTTCTTTATAAAGTGGTTCTAAGCAAAGAATATAATATAAAATAGTTAATTAATATAAAATAAATTAAAGAATTCAAAGAATTGGTTGTTTTTAATCACGATGTCCGATTCAGCCCCACACCGTCATCTAATAATTAACCTGCAATATATTTTTTCTTCTTAATGTTTTCCATTAAACTTTTTTTTTACTAAACTCAGTACACCTTGAGCTAAAAGAAAAATGGCCGTATGATATTTGCACTTTAATTTTAACGATAAAAACCCAAAAAAATGAAGAAAATTTTTTTTTACTTTTACCTCAAGAAATGACATTTTCACATATTAACGGCAACTATTATTACAAGAAAAATGACACGTCCCTAAAACCTCATGCAGCATATGCATCACGAAATTGCGCGTTCATAGGTTATTTACACGATTTAAAATTCTTCACGGTTTCGGAAATATTTGACTTGTCCGGTTTAGCCCCGGTCTCCCCTACTATAAAATTGCACCCAATCATTAACCTTCCCAGGCAAAAATTTTAGTAAACAGCCGTGGTTAACGCCTGATCCACTGCTAACATAATACTATTAGATAGTATTGATTATTGTGTAATTTGTACTATTAGGAACTTCGGCATTTTACTAGCTCAGTACTTCCAATGCGTTGGTGACAAAGCTGCTATTACACAGGCACACAAAAAAATTTGTCTGTTTTTTGAACCAGACATACATATATTACAGTATTTTTGCCCGCTGAAAACGAATCTGAAGTCAGAATTGCTCCATCACCCTCTGTTTTTTTAAATCGAGAAAACTACTCTTAACTTCAAATTTTAAAGTAAAAAAAATTGAAAAACACATTTCTCTTTAAAACGTTCTGTTTTAAAATTTATGTTTTTCTGTTTTAACAACTCAAAAGCATAAGCAAAATAGCTCCATCACCCTTTGTTTTTTCAAATTAAAATAACTACCCCTAATATGTATTAAAAACCAAAATGTATAATATAAAAGTGAAAAACCACAACAAATTGGTTTATGATGTTTTAATTCTCAAAAAATTTTTTGTTAAATTTAAATTTAACAAAAACAAATTATGATGTTTTAATCCTCAATATAGTTTAATCCAATTTGTTGTGGTTTTTTTATTTTTTTTATAGTACTTAACATACAACTAATGTTAACGAATTTTCGTTTAGTTTCATGAATTCGTCATAGAATCAGAGACGATCAATTGTTTTTAGAAGTGCAAAAAAGAAAAAATGAATTCGACAAATTTTTTTTGATGCTATTGGATGTCCTTTTTCGAAATATATATGTAGTTTTGTTTGATTGCAAAAAGATTAATTTAAATTTATTCTGAAATGTGAGAAATACATTCGGGGTAAAGTCGCTCACATGAAGTCGGGGTAAAGCCGCTCATTTATTTAATTTGTGCAGGAAGCCGAATCAGTATTAACAGTATTTGCGTTTTTTTGGCGATCTTAAAATATTTAATATTAAAAATTTTTATTAAAAGAGAAATAATATTCATTTCCTAACAATGTTATTGAATTATTGGATAATTAGTTGAATATTTAACATTTTGAATGTCCCGCATTTCGCGATTTGTGGCAATTTTTTTTAAATAGATGGCGCTGAACTATCAATATTTGTTGGCAACATTGAGCGGAATCATGTCTATATCAGTTTGTAGTCTTTGTTCTGTTCACGTTTTATCATTGTTTATTTTTAAATTTAAAATTTCGAATTTTATTCGTTATATTTTATCAATAGTAAAATCTATAACTTGTTACATCCAAAATGGTATCTACATTTTAATTTTCTCATAATAAAATATTATTTAAATTTTACCGTTGCCATTTATTAAACCTATACTTATTATTTAATAAACCAATATTTATTGTTTATAAAAATCATAATTTATCATTAATAAATCATACTGAAGATGGAAATAAGGAGAAATTTAATATATACAAAATAAAACTGTCGGGAATACCTTAAATTCTTTAAAAAATCAAGACATTGGGTTTACCTCGAGGGGTGAGCGTATTTACCCTGGAAAATTGTGATTTTGAAATTTGGTATATGTGTATTAAAAAATTTCCCTAAGTAAAACTGAAACAGATAAATCAAAAATTATTTTTTATTTTGTTAGTAGAAATCATAAGCTTCCAAATTATATAAATTAACTTGGATTTAGAGAATAATTTCCTAGGTTTTTACCGTTCTAAAAAAAGTGAGCGGGTTTACCCCAGTCTCCCCTACAAATTACACGGAACATCAATTCTATCTAACAGTATTATGTTAGCAGTGGATCAGGCGTTAACTACGGCTGTTAACGAAAATTTTTGCCTGGGAAGATTAATGATTGGGTGCAATTTTATAGTATCATTTGAAGAAAAAGAATAGAAATTTATTTATTTTTATTTATTTATACACTCGTCTTTTTCCTTAATGCTAGCGTTACATGTTTCCCCGTGAAATTTTTCTTACAAACTATGCTTATACTAAATTTTTGCGTCTACAGAACGGCTTTCTTTGTTGTTGGTTACATGGCTTGTTGCATAGCAGGTAGCCAAAACACGAGACACTAAAATTCTTGGCGGGAAACTTTAAATTAATCCCTTAGTATAAGTATGCCGTTAGTCGATATAAGTTGAATGTTTGAGAGAAAAGTTTAATCATAAATATAAGTTTATGCTATAAAGAAAGTAACGATATCCTCTTTCTTTCACTCCTTATGTCCTAGCGAAGTGTATAAACGATGTTGCAGGGTTATGCTATATCTGGATTGATAGGAAAAGGCAAGAATCAGATGGAAAACTCACAGTGATAGGGAAAGCAATAAATTCATTTTCCCAGCAAAAAAATCAAGCAGAAAGCATAAAGAATTAGAATCAGTAAGAAAAGCAATGATGCATAAACATCTTTTCTCATTAGTAAATAAATGAGAAAAAGAAAAATGAACTAAACAAAAAAAATTTTCCTTCTTTCTCTTTAATTCATTAATTAATATTTGAAATAGGGAAGAGGGACCCAAGGTGGTCAGGGCCCTAAGGTGGTCACCCTAAGAAAATTTTTGTACATTAGTTATTATCTTCGAATGATTTTTTGTTATTGTTATTATTTGAGAAGACAAAGATTTTAGTAAAGTTTTGAGGTAAATAGTCGTATGAGTCTCTTTGTAACGTGAACGTCGTAAAATTTCTGTTTTTTAATGATCAAGAAATTTTTTTCTCAGGGTGTTAAAATCATCAAAATTAACCATTTTAAATTAGTAAAAATCGTTATAATTATCTTTATATATCGCACAATAATATTCCAAATGAATATAATTAATATTGTGCATTAAAAAATTTTTTCATTAACGTTTAAAAAATTGTGTCTTGGCCCTAAGGTGGACACTTTTTTGGCCACAAGGTGGTCACTTTTGATTTTTTATGAAAATGTGTTTATACGCTATATTTATCAACATTTATCGCTGTGAATGTGAATTTTATCAATTTTGCTTCCTCGTGAGGAAGCTTTGTAGTCGTTAAATTTACAAAAATTTTAAAAATCCTTTTGACAAATTTTCTTCTATATGGGACTATGTTATATAAGACCCTGAACAATTGTCCGGATGTATGTATGTGTGTGTGTATGTGTGTGTGGATCCCGTTTTTTGTAAACACGATAACTCGAAGAGGTTTCAACGAATTGGGCTGAAAATTGCTAGGCATATTTATCATAAAAATATCTCGAAATGGATTGATGGACATTAAAAAATCTATTTAAAATTTTTTTTTTACTTTTTTCAAAAAATTTTTTTAAATTGAATATTGAAGTTAATATACAATAAAATCTTCTTCTTTGCATCAAGACGAATCGATTGGTATATATAAAGTATAAATTGTATGAGAGTTTATAGAGGTAATGACAATTAAAGCAAAAATCTTCATTTCATCAAGACGAATCGATTGAAGTATAAAAAGAATATATTTTATTAGCATTAATAGAATTAAATAAAATGAAAAAATTCACTTTAAAGCATATTTTTTGCTTATCGTAAAGAGGAAGCAAAATGTTCATGTAATGAACATCTTAATTCACAACTTGTTTAAGTTTTATGATAAATAATAATTAAAAAGAATTATTTTAAAAATTTTACCTGTCTAATACATACACAAAAAGTATCATTTTTGACGAAAGGACAAAGTGCAAAAAAAATAATACGTAATAATACCTTTTTTACATTTTTTAAAAACTTTTTTAGTGAATTTTTGTATGGTGACCACTTTGGGGCCACTTTTTTAAAAATCGAATTTTTAACTTTTTTTAAAAAGTGCCATAACTTTTTTTATTAATGAAATGAAAAAAACTTTATGATAGGAAGTTAGGTAATAAGATAAAGTTTCAAACGTCGTATTATTGACCTTTATATATAATTCCATTTGAAATCTACAGTCGTTCAAAAGATGGGTGACCACCTTAGGGCCCTCCCTATAGAATTGAAACAGTAATCACACATCCTACAGTTGTTCACCAGAGAATAATTAAACAATTAAACCTCCAGATTGGAAAAATTTGTTAAGCTTAATTATATACTCTCTGCTTGGCAAGAAAGATTTCTCATAAAGATTGAAATTTTCAGGGCTAAAGTCCGAGAATTTAATAGATAAAAAACTGAAAAATTCCGGTCTTCCATCCGAAAGCAAAGGACATTCGTAAAATAGATGTTTTAAACTTTTAAAATCAGCACCACGTTGACATCCAAAATCAATATTCCATCTGATCTTAATGAAGTGCTCGTCGGTACATACATGAGAAGTCCTCAGCCTTGTGATCATATTTATTGCTCTTCTCGGAGCTTTAAGGCCCTAAAACCACGGTCTTTTATCCTTAACGTTAATTTTTTCAAAATAATTAATAGCAGAGTTAGGTCTCCATTCATGTAGCCACAAAATTTTATACCAGCTATTATAATTTTTAAATAGTCTATCAACCTCCGAATTACCAGAAATTTCTGAATGAGAAGGAACCCATAAGAAACTTATATTCTTACCTATATATGAGAGGGAGATAATCTGCCTAATTATAAGCATAGGGTGAGAGTTTTCACACCAGAAAACATCCCGGAGACCTTGTAAAGCTGGACGAGAATCACTGATAATGACTATGTTAGAGAAATTGGATGAGCTAACATATTTTAAAGCCTCTATGATGGCCAAGAATTCAGCAGAAATAATTGAGAACAATACATTAGGTTTAACTGCAAATCTATAATTTTGTGAGGGAATAAAAAATGCTAAGCGAGAAGACTTGTCTTGTTTATCATGGGAACCATCTGTAAATATAGTAATTTGATCTTTATATTTGTCATGACGAAGATTGTTTAAGAGAGCATTCGAGTTTTGTTGTTTTTTAAGTGTAAATTCATCATGAATATTAATATGAATTTCATGGTTCAATTCTTCCCAGCTACAGTCAAAATTTGCTACATTTATATTGCGAAGAGATGATCTCAATAAATTATGAATTCTAGAAAAAGAAATGAAAAAAGATAACTTCTGAAAATTAAAAGAATGATATTTTCTGATTTTCGAGGATTCAAGCAATAATTGTAATCTAGGAATCAAGGGATTACCAGTCCATGAATAACACCTGAGCAAAAATCTGTCGCATAGCATTGATCTTCTCAAATATAAAAAAGGTTCATCACATTCTGACAGGAGAATACTTATGGGAGTGGAAACCATACATCCCAGAACAATCCTTAAAGCCGAATATTGCACTTTGTCCAGAAGTTTTAAACGAAACGGACATGCACTCAAAAAAAGAGCCCCACTCTAAATGAGCTCGAATAAGTCCTCTATATGCAAGAAGAAGAGATGATAGATGAGCACCCCTAGATACTCTAGACATAGCCTTTAAAATATTAAGAGCGAAATTTGCTCTGGAAACTAGATATTTGATGTGAGGCAACCAAGAAAGTTTCTTGTCAAGAATGATTCCGAGGTACAAAATTGTATTCAAAGCAGTAATAGTGTGACCACCAATTACCAGTTTGATATCTGCAGCATTAAGACGAGATCTAGATATTAGAGCCAATTGTCATTTCGGAATTGAAATACACAATCCATAATCCCTCAACCAGTCAGACAATATAGCGACAGATCTGCTCAGAAGATCTAAAGCTTCTTCAGTTGAATTAAATCTGACATAAATGAGCAGATCCTCTACATACATGGCAGCCTTGACTTCAACTGGAAGTTGATTGAAAAGATTTCTCAGGTTAATATTAAACAATATAGGTGACAATACACCTCCATAAGGGACACCAACACCGCACATCGCAGGGTTATTGAAATCATTTTGAAAAAAAAGATTCTTTTTTGAAACTAAAAAGCAGATAAAATTATAGATTTTAGAGGGAGTCTTTAACTCTCGTAAATGCTGTAGAACAGTGGTCCGAGATAAAAAGAACGTTGGTATCTCTCCAACTTTTAGGAAAAGTTGATTTAAAGAACATAAGGTTAAATAAATTATTGATAAATCTCAGTGCACATTTTGGTAAATTCCTTATTATTTCGTACGTGAAGCAATCGAGACCAGGAGCAGAATTTTTTTTACAGGTCAATAATGTTGATGTGAATTCCTTCACAGAAAAAGGCAAATTAAATGCAACAGGACCCTCATTGTCTCGATCTGAAATTAGAGGAAAGTTAACTGGAGGAATATCCGAAAGAATAATTTCCTTTCGAAGGGTCCGCAAAGTGTCAGAATCCGGATCATTTGAGATATTAGATCTTTTTGGTGAGTTTCTATTTTAAAATGATCTAACAGCTTCCTAAGTCCCCTCAAGACCAGAAGAAGAAGGACAAATATTATTACAAAATGCAATAAATGAGTCCTTCTTCTTTTTTCACAGAAAACATTTTAGTTCATTATCCACCTCCTTAAAAATATTCCTAGACTCCAGACATTGATTACTAAGCCATGTCTTCCTTGCACCTTTTCTTCGAATGATTGCACTCTCACATTCAGAATCCTCGGTGACCTCGAAAGAAGACTGAAAGATAAGCGACTCAGAGACTACAATCAAATCTAAAACATTATTTGTTCTACCCGAGGGATCATTTCTAGTGGGAATAGAATCATTCAATGAAATAAGATTGTAAATGTCAAATACTCTAGCCAAATCCAGACCTCTTGAAGAGTCATACGTGGAGCTTCAGGAAAGAGAGTGAGCGTTAAAATCACCACAGAGAATAACAGGGATCTGATTAGGTAAACTGTTCATCAATTTAAGCCATACATTTAAAGAAATCTGTTTAGCAGGAGGGGCATAAATAGATAGGATCAATCTCATACCCAGTTGGGTATCTATGGTCACACCAACAACATCAAAGAACTCCTAAAAATCATCCTGAAGATGAAATGGAATTGTGATTATATTGTCCTTAACCAAAATCAATGTACCACCACCTGCCAGAGTACCATCCTTCCTATCCATGCGATAATTGTTATATCCATAGACTTCCTAAATGGGACAATCTTCATTCAGCCAAGTTTCCGTTATAGAGAGGATATCAATTTCACAATTTCAGAAGCAGGGTCAGAGACCAAGATCTGATCTTGAGTAGATTTACCATTAGGATTGATTACATTCATATTTTGATTAGTATGAGAACTACATTCTCCGGATTCAAATCTGGGAAACTGAATATTTGTTAAACTGGCCAATGCTCTAATGGCTTTTTTTTAATAGACTCGGCTTCATTATTAAGATGGACACGATTGATACCGATGTTGACCAGATCAATGAGAACAAACTGGAGCAGTAGACCTACATTGATAAGAGACATGCGAAAATATTTGGTAATTAAAACATCTAGGAGCCTTAGGAATAATTGGCGTAATTATAAGACCAAAATTTATTATGTATAAATGACGAGGAATAAATTGCGTGCAAAAGGTATATTCCACTTTATCTGAAGGGACATAGTTCTCGAAACCTCTCCTTACAGAAAGAAGGGTGGACCTAGATTCTGACGGAAGATCTCCAACAATTTCCGAGATCGATTTAGAGTCAGGAAATTCTCTTTTGAAACCCTTTTTAAAGAGATTGTTCTCTGGAATAAAAGCTTTGAAACCCAAAAGCATTAATTCCCGAGAATCAACTAATTTGTTTACCTCCGTCCAAACATCACAATAGATTTTCACCTGGTTCCTTATCCTGAACAGTGCTTTCCATAAGAACTAAGAAAGGAGGAAGTGAAGCTTCATTATATCTTATTAACTTTAAATTAACGTTAGAACAAGACCATACGAAAATAGAATTATTAACAAAGTCCATATAACTGGAAGTAGATTATAACTTTCTCTCTTTCCTTTTATGATTTCAAACAAAAAAACACTTCAAACACATATACGAAGCAAATAAGTTTAACAATGATGAGATTAATTTAAATATCAGATTTATAAAACAAATTACTTATGATAATAACTAAACGCGAGAAAATATTCTCGCAAACTTAAAGTAGAAGGAAAGACAAGACGTCTTACCTCTACAACGTACAACACAGAACTCTACAGAACGGCTTAAAATTAGAAGTACTCGCATTTGCCTGGACCACTCAACTAATGAGTTTGATTTCTCGCCAGTGGAGAGGGAAACTGTAGAATCACTATTATTTTGCAAGTTCATATTAATTGAACGAAATTTCCCAAACTTTGTATTGATAAAAAGTTTAAATTATAATATAAAACAATTTTTTCAACAGTATGTTCAATTGGTGAACTGGATTTTTTTTACACTTTTGTTTGACAAAAATAAATTCATTAAAGTTACTTAAATTTTGAAGTTAAAATATAGAATATTGTTCTCTCAACTCTTACAAACAATTTATGACCAAAAACGTAATTATCCGTCGGTCGCTTTTTGAAGAAAGTGTATTTTGTTATTTTATTATAATTTAATAATAGCATAGGATACGCGCGCTAAAGCGCGCGTTCACATTCTATTTCAATTATTAAAAGAATACAATTATGACCACGAATTGAAATTAATATTTATATTCTCATTCATTTTTATTATTGAATTAAAAAAGGTAGTCACTTGTACCAAAACAATTATTATCGCAGTGTTTCTAATATTTACAAATAAAATCAAACTTATGTCAGTACGTAGTGCAAACATATCTTAACAACAATTATCATTAAATGGAAATTAAAAAGATTTGTATTATTTATTTTCAAAAAATTAGAATTTTATTATAATAATTTATATAATTTATTTTCGAAAAATCATAAATTTATTGAAAGTCCGGATTGAAAAATTAAGAAAAGAAATTATTCAAATTTTTTTTACCTTTTTCTCAATACAATTTAACATTCTGCAATATAATTTTAAAAAATTTTATAATAAATAAAGAAAATATATTATTTTGCATTAACAACCGAAATTTTGTTACAAAACTCTAATTTTTTTTGTTTAAAAAGTGAAAGATAAGATAATTTCTCTATCTCAATGAGAATTATTTTGAAAATATTCAAATTTTTCAATAAAAATAGAGAAAAAAAGTTTGCAGATTTTCTATTTTATAAATTTTCATCATTTTCACCTCATTTTAAAAATTGACACAACACCTTATCGTTTGTTTAAAGAAAAAAAACTTCAACCCAGTCTTGAAAATAAAAATTCAATGAAAATCAGGTTAAGTTCATATAATTTTTCATATTTATTAAATAATTAATTAGTAGCGAGTGCCCAAGAAAATTCCAATTGAAATAAATGTATAATTTTAAAAGAAATCAAGTTTAAAATGATTTGTTAAAATTCCTTTTTCTCCACAAAAGATATAAGTAAAAACAAGTTGTGAATTCAGATGTTCATTACATGAACATTTTGCTTCCTCTTTACGATAAGCAAAAAATTTGCTTTAAAGTGAATTTTTTCATTTTATTTAATTCTATTAATGCTAATAAAATATATTCTTTTTATACTTCAATCGATTTGTCTTGATGAAATGAAGATTTTTAGTTTGTTTTTAAGTTTAGATTAACATTTTATTATAAAGCAACATAATTTTTAAGCAGGAAATAAATTTCTAATAAAAGTGCGAATTTTTGGTTTTAATTATGTTTAATTCTATAAATTCAAATAAAATATATACTTTATATATACCAATCGATCCGTTTTAATGCAACAGATAAGATTATTGAAAAAAATAAGTAAAATCTTATTGTACTGGAATATAATTTTGATGAAAGAACTAAATTTTTGATAAAAAAGGTAATTTTTTTGCTTTAATTGACATTACCTCTATAAACTCTCATACAATTTATACTTTATATATACCAATCGATTCGTCTTGATGCAAAGAAGAAGATTTTATTGTATATTATCTTCAATATTTAATTAAAAAATTTTTTTTTTGAAAAAAGTAAAAAAAAAATTTTTTAATAGATTTTTTAATGTCCATCAATCCATTTCGAGATATTTTTATGATAAATATGCCTAGCAATTTTCAGCCCAATTCGTTGAAACCTCTTCGAGTTATCGTGTTTACAAAAAACGGGATCCACACATACACACACACATACATACATCCGGACAATTGTTCAGGGTCTTATATAACATAGTCCCATATAGAAGAAAATTTGTCAAAAGGATTTTTAAAAATTTTGTAAATTAAACGACTACAAAGCTTCTTCACGAGGAAAGAAAAATAAAAAAAGAAAGTTAATTAAGCCAAAACATTTATATTATCATCTATCTCTAAAAAATCAACATTTTGTTAAAGATTATGTTTAAAAAATAAAGAAATTATTTCACTTTTTAAATCTTTTTTTAATAACAATTTAGATTTTGTTAAATAATTTTCAAATTTTGTTAGAAATAAATAAAAGAAACTATAGTAATTCGATTTGTCCGACAAAAGATTTTTGACAACACTTATTTTTTAATAGAAAAGAATAAAAGAAATTTTCTTGATTTTTATTTGTCACCAGCACCTGCTTAATTTTCAAAATTAAATTTAAAAGTTAAATATTTTTTGCTTTAAATCCAATTTTAAACTTGGTACAGCAAAGCAAAAAAATAAATAAAATCAATAGATTTTTATTTTAATAATTATTTTTTAGAATTATTAAAAAATAAATAAGACTGTAATTCAATTCACATTATAAAAAATACAAAATAATTAATTCTTATTATTTATTAATCAATATTTATTTAAAAAATTGTGATAAATAAATAGAAAATGATGAAAAAAAATACTACAAATTTTGTAAAAACAATATGATTGTCAAAATTAATTACAAAATGAAAGTTTTTTAAAACAATGTTGATGGAGAAATATAAATAGTTCAAATTACTTTATTTTTATTCGATTTTAAATAAAGAAAAAGAAATTATGCAAATTTTTTTATTGATTTTTAGATGAAACTTAAAATAAATTCATTTTTAGAAGACTAAAAAATTAAATCTTATTAACGAAATTCTTCAAATGAAATTAAACATTTTGTTTTTTAATAAAAAAAATGTAAATTGTGAATAGACATTATTATTAGATTATTATATTAGGGGAGAGTGGAGCAAACCGGACCCCTCTCAATATTTCCAAAATGGCGAAATGGAAATTCTGAGGAAATCGTGTAATATTTCCAAATATTAGGTCTTGGGCTTTAAAGGTACACATAAAAATATATATATATACAATAAAAAATTGTAGTCTTCCAATGAGAATTGGACCCTTTAATATTGTTTCTTTGATAATGTCACAGATTTATATTTTTTTATTAAAAAAATATTTATTTAATTAAAATTCAATCACGAATTATTATTTTTATTACTACAACCATTGTTTACATGATTCTTTATGTTTTTTATTATTGTAGATTATGTAAATGCAATATTATAAATAAAAAACCAAACGGTTCGGTTTGACCCATGGGGGGTCCGGTTTACCCCGGGGAGTGGGGCAAACCGGCCCTTTGGACAATTTTTTTAAGTTAACATAGTAACTAAACAATAAATGATGAAGTATAGGTGTCTCTAGGAAAAAGTTGCGCAATTAAATGATCTTTTAAACAACCAACAGGGTATCGAAAAATGAAATCGGTTGATTCGTTTAGTCACAAGATTTAAAAAACCGTTATGGGGTCCGGTGTGCCCTACTCTCCCCTATTATATATCTATTATCATTAGAATGAGAAAATACTTGAGCGTTTTTTTAGCTAGTAAAATATAAAATATCTTTATATACATAAAAGAATAAAAATTGTAATTATGAAATACACAAATTCTTCCTACACATTTTTTTTGTTAATTTAAAATGGAAGAAAACAATTGTTAAAAATTGTAATTAAAAAACAAAAATTTAACAACTGTTTATTTAAAAAAAATAAACAACAAATAATTATAAAATTTATAAATCAATATTATGAAAATTTCTTCCCTTATTTTATAAAAACAATATCTTTTAACCTTGTTTCTTCTTAAACAATAAAAATTTTGATATTGACAAATCGAAAAGCTGTATAACTTCAATCTGTCAAGCAAAGTGTTATGAAAAAGAAAAATAACAAAAGCATTTACAAAAACTAACTTCAAACTGCGGACAGAATGAATGAAAAATACCAAGATTATTCCTTAACTAGCATAGGATACGCGCGCTAAAGCGCGCGTTCACATTCTATTTCAATTGTTAAAAGAAAAATACAATTATGATCACGAATTAAAATTACAATTTATATTCTCATTCATTTTTATTATTAAATTTTAAAAAGTAGTTAATTGTACCAAAACAATTGTTATCGCAGTGTTTCTAATTAAATCCAATTCAAAACTTGGTACAGCAAAGCCAAAAACTAAATAAAATCAATAGATTTTTAATTTACCTAATAATTATTTTTTAGAATTATTAAAAAATAAATAAGACTTCAATTTAATTCATATTATGAAAAAAATACTAAATAGTTAATTCTTATTATTTATTAATCAATACTCATTTAAAAAATTGTTATAAATAAATAGAAAATTATGCAAAAAATACTACAAATTTTGTAAAAACAATATGATTGTCAAAATTAATTACAAAATGAAAGTTAAAAAAAATGTTGATGGAGAAATATAAATAGTTCAAATTACTTTATTTTTTATTCGATTTTAAATAAAGAAAATGATTATAAAATTTATAAATCAATATTATGAAAATTTCTTACCTTTTTTTATAAAAACAATATCTTTTAACCTTCTTTCTTCTTAAACAATAAAAAATTTTGATATTGACAAATCGAAAAACTCTAATTTCGATCTGTCAAGCAAAGTGTTTTGAAAAAGAAAAAAAAACAAAAGCATTTACAAAAACTAACTTTAAACTGCGGACAGAATGAATGAAAGAATACCAAGATTATTATTATTATTATAATTAAGTAAAGAACACAAAAAGAAAATTAATGTATTCAGTTAAGAATAAAAAAATAAATCAAATAAGAAAAATATTACATTTTATTCTTTTTTCTACTCTGTCACAGAGAAATGAAAAATTATCTACCAATAAGGAAACATTACGCCCATTGGTGTTTTCACTTAAATGTAAAAGTCCTCACTTCTAACTCCCCTACCATTCTTTTACTCACTCCTTCTATCTGTCACTGAGAATACAGAAAACCATGATGCCCAAACCAAAAAAAGTAGGCGTTACTTTCCTAACTATTCGCCTCTCTCTCGCTCCTACTCTAAACTGAAAGAAAAGACGATACTTCCCACTCTTTCTCTGTATCATGCTTTCTCTCTCATATACTCTGACAAACTTCTCTCTCCAACTCTTCTCTGCCATCAAAAGCACAGCAGGAGGGCGGACGGAATTATTGCGGACAGAATGAATGAAAGAATACGGAGATTAATATAGATAATTCACCAATTGTGAATTTCTTTAAAAATTATAATAAAGGTAAATGTAAATCCACTATACATACATCGTTTGTTAAATGCCGTTCGCGAATATAATGGATTGCAAATTTTAATTTAAGTTAGTATAGATTAAATGAAATATATTTTACTACAGAAGTACGTATTTAACTTATTTAATTTAAAATGATGAAAGAGTTGATTAATGTATATCCCACTTGATTTAAAATTATAATTTTATTAAAAACTGTAGAAAGATGTGTTTCTAAATTAACTAAGTCTGATTATACTATTTTAAAAAAATATGTATGTTTAACATAAACTTACATCTAAAGTTCTATTTACAATTTTCAGAAAACATTTAAACATGATTGATCAAAGAAATTTATAAATGGTGAACATTAAATAATAAAAAAATTATAAAATACACTTTTTTCAAAAAGCGCCTAACGGATAATTACGTTTTTGGTCTTAAATTGTTGGTAACAGTTGAGGGAACAATATTCCACAAAAAAATCTCATATACAAAACACTGTCAATTAAAGTTGCTCTAGGCACGCCGTGTTTGTCCAATTTTACGAAAGGACATCAAAGATTTAACGAAACTGAAATTATCAACGTAGTTTCAAACAAAATTTTAACTTTTAGTAATTAATTATGTTAATGTCATCAGCCTTTTCAAAATAATTTTGATAGAATCCAAGTCGGGAAAACTAGTGAAATAGATTGTTATGTCACAGATTTTTTAAAATTCCCTGAAATTTATCTAAACTCGTATTGGAAGCTGTTTTTATTTACTTGGTAATTATTTATTTTAATAATAGAACCCATCAAAAAATCGTAAAATAATTCCAGGGGGTCGATTATGTAATTTCACTTCCACTTTCACTTTTACTTAAATTTTCACCTTAATTAATTTTCATTCTACTTCTACTTTTACTTTAGCTTAAATTTTCACTTTAATTAATTTTCATTCTACTTCCACTTTCACTTTCACTTAAATATTCACCTTCATTAATTGTCATTCTACTTCTACTTCCACTTTCACATTCACTTTCACTTTCACTTAAATTTCCACCTTAATTAATTTTCATTCTACTTCCACTTCAACTTTCACTTTATTTAATTTTCATTCCACTTTCACTTGCACCTAAATTTTTACCTTAATTAATTTTCATTTTACTTCCACTTCCACTTAAGTTTTTACCTTATTTAATTTTTATTCTACTTTCACTTTCACTTTTACTTCAATTTTACCTTAATTTTCATTCTACTTCCACTATCGCTTTCACTTACATTTTTAATTAAATTTTCACCTTCATTAATTTTCATTCTACTTTCACATCCACTTCCACTCTAGTTTTCACTTTAATTAATTTTCATTCTACTTCCACTCTTACTTTTACTTAAATTGGTATCTTAATTAATTTTCACTTAATTCTTATACTTTTTTTTATAAATTTAGTAAGTGTAAATTGAAAACTAATTGGCCCTTAACAACTAATGTTTCAATCTCAAAAACTAATTTTAGTTTTCTTTTTAAAACTATTTTTTTAAAAACACAAAGAAAGAATGAAAATTTTGAAGAGTTTCTTTTGTATGTCAAAAATAGTTTTTCTACTATTTTTCCTACAATGCAATAGTTAATAAATATTATTAATAAAACTTTGTACAAAGTTGCAGTATATCAAGTACAATAAGTTGTCTTTAAAGCAAAATTATGTCGATTTATGATTTTTAAATACATTACAATTAGTCATTACGCCTTGGTCTTCCATATACTTAACTCATTTCATTTAAATTGAAATTTTATGTCTCTTGGTTTAGCTAGCAATTTTTATCGTTTGTTGTCCACGTAATAGAATTAATATTTATTAATTTAAACTAATTTAAAAAAATTTCTAAGACTAAAAAAATTGTAAAAAATTATATTTTTATAGGAGTCCTTTTGGAGATATGCTAAAAATACTTTGGAGATAAAATTATTTTAGCCATTGCATAAACTATGTTTAATGAAATTATTTAGTTTCTTTTAATAATAATAAGGTTAAATTTTTACTATATAATTGATTAATAATTAATAGAGGGTAGATTTTATAAAATTATCAATACATCAAGAATTTTCACATTCGAAAGAATTATTTATTTATAAACAATATATTCTTTATATAGTTTATTTGTATTTTGCAAAATCAATTATAATACTATCGAATGTAAAAGTTGTTAACCTGTTGTTTTCTTTATAATTATTTGAAATTTATTGTTTTGTGAATGAAAATTTTTCGATTAAAAATAACTTGATTTAAGAGCATTTTGCCAGAGGAATTTTCCTTTCAAAACAAGAACATTTTATTCAGCGATGTGCTATGGCAATGCTTTGGTTAAAGGGATGTTTGGATTTGTAGTTATTAGTGCGTTCAATATAATGAAGAGTTTTTTCCCCAATCAAGGATGAGCTTCTTATTCTCATTAATTATAATAAAGTCTAAAAAGTTATGCAATTATACTTTTAAATCCCGAAGATAAATATTCTTTTTCATTTTTCGTCCACAATAAATATTAAAAATCCTTATAATTCCTACAATTTTCTCCTTTGCTATGCGCATAATTGTGTCATCAACAAATTTATAGAAGAAAATTCGTTTTAAAGATAATTTTTCTAAATACAAAATTTCAACGTCGTTCATGATGATATCAGCGAATAGTCCAATTCAAAATAAATAAAAATAAATTAACTATTTCAAATAATTATAAAGAGAACACCTATTGCATAAACAATAGTTTATGCAATGGCTAAAATAATTTTATCTCCAAAGTCTTTTTAGCATATCTCCAAAAGGACTCCTATAAAAACATAATTTTTTATAATTTTTTTAGTCTTAGAAATTTTTTAAAATTAGTTTAAATTAATAAATATTAATTCTATTACGTGGACAACAAACGATGAAAAATTGCTAGCTAAACCAAGAGACATAAAATTTCAATTTAAATGAAATGAGTTAAGTATATGGAAGACCAAGGCGTAATGACTAATTGTAATGTATTTAAAAATCATAAATCGACATAATTTTGCTTTAAAGACAACTTATTGTACTTGATATACTGCAACTTTGTACAAAGTTTTATTAATAATATTCATTCACTATTACATTGTAGGAAAAATAGTAGAAAAACTATTTTTGACATACAAAATTTTCATTTTTTCTTTGTGTTTTTAAAAAAATAGTTTTAAAAAGAAAATTAATTAATTAAGGTGAAAATTTAAGTGAAAGTGGAATAAAAATTAAATAAGGTGAAAACCTAAGTGAAAGTGGAAGTGGAATGAAAAATAATTAATGTGAAAATTGAAGTGAAAGTGGAAGTGGAAGTAGAATGAAAATAAATTAAAGTGAAAATTGAAGTGAAAGTGGAAGTGGAAGTGGAAGTGGAAGTGAAATTACATAATCGACCCCAGGGAATAGCAGTCATTTTTATTTTTTACGAATTTTTACGCCTCGGAAACAAATTTTCATACATCTGCTAATTATTTATTTTAATTTTAGAAGTCATAAAAAATATTTGCAAGAGGATCCAATGCAGGAAAAAAAGTAATTTCGATTTTTCAAAAAAAAATAAATTAAACTTATTTCAATTTTTTTAACAGTCTCTATTGTAAACAATTTGACGAAATATCGAAACCTTTATTTTTATGACTACGAAAAATAAAGATTCTTATATAAATATCTCTACGCAATCTCAATTTGGGTAACATTGAGTAGATTTCCACACTGTAGAGCACCTTAAAGATAAAAAACAAATTAGTTTAAAATTGACCTCCCTTTTCATTTTAAAAATACGGAATGCTTTTCCAAAGGATCGACAAAATGAGCCCTTTTAAAAAGAGGCGGTTCTTTATTTACAAACCATTTTTCACAAGATGAATGATTCCCAAGAGGCCGTCAACACTTACGTCAAATTTGACCTATTTTTTGCCCTATAGGTAAAAAAAAGGTTTAATATCGACATTAAATTGCGTCAAAATCTACGTCTGATTTGACCTATTATTTTACCTAAAGGTCAAACAGACGCAATAACGGCCCTGTATTTAGGTCCATTTTAAGGTCAGTTTTTACCTATTTGTCAAAACATGGCGATAAATTCCCTCTGACCTGCTCTTCCCTCAAAATTTAGTTCAATTTTAAATATAGTTTTAATCTATACGTCCAAAATTGACAAACGATTCCTTTGACCCTCAAAATTTAGGTTCAATTTTGAGGTCAGTTTTGACCAACACTTCAAAACTTGACGAAAAAATTATCTGTCTTACACTTCCTTCAAAATCTGGTTCTCATAGGTAAAACAAAAGCCCCATAACGATGTCTAAAGTGCCAAAGGTCAAAATTAAGGTCAAATTCAACATATTTTTTAACCTACACGTCAAAAAAGCAACTTGATTAGGATACGTTAATTAATCGTTCTCTAAAATCAAAGTTTAGGTTCAATTTTACCAAATTTTGAACCTACAGGTTATAAGATAAGTCAAATTTGACATAAGTTTTAATTAATGAAAGTTGTTATAAATTGAGATCTATTTTTTAAAAAATCTAATAAAATTAATCATTTCAATAAATTCAAATAAATTGTAAATTATCTATCAAGAAATGTAAAATAGAGGGTAGATGCTGTTTGTGATCTATTATAAATATAAATACCTACTTCCATTAATAACCATATGTTTGAAAAAAGTACAAATATAAGTTTTTACCCACTGTCATTCCACCAACAGAGTAATTTCAAATATTATCAAGCGTAAGGAAAAATTGAATACAAGGGGAAAAATTTGGAAGGCTTATACTTGAAATCATGTTTCTTCTCACTATCACATTAAAAAAAAAATTTTGCCTAAAAAAAGTCAAAAAAATTTTGTTGAAACTGTTTGCCCGAGCGAGACCAATTTTTGAGTTTTCTTGTCAATTAATAAAATATTCCTTATTATTTCACCTTTCATTTAAAAAAAAATCGATGGAGACTCAAATAGTTTTCGAGATATTGCAATTTTTGTGCAAGCGCGACCACATTTCCGTGCCAGGACTGTGTTAGTGCCCGGGACGCCTCGCACAGTAGGATTCATACACCTTACTGTTCGTCTAGAGCCTACAAATTTTATTTAATTTTGATGTTCTTGGTCTTCAATGAAAGGAGATAAATTTTCAAACCCTTTTGTGCCCCCCTAAGAAACAAGTGAATGAATTTTGATGAAACTTACCCCTTGGTGGTTTTTGGGGTCGTTAATTCCGAATCTGAGGTCAGATTTCAAAAATTCAAAATGGCGGATCCAATATGGCAGACTTATTTTTTTAATTGCTTATATTTGTTTGAAACTCACCACTTGGGGCTTTTTGGGGTCGCTGATTCCGAATCTGAAGTCAGATTTCCAAAATTCAAAATGGCGGATCGAATATGGCGGATGCTGTTTCGAAAACTTAATTTGATTAGTTTAAAACTGTAAACTTTAAGGTTTTTGAGGTAGTATATTTAGAATACGATATTTGATTATCTATTCACGGTCTTTCACGCCACCTAAGAGGTTCCGTCAGAGGCGAGTTAGGTTTTTATTAGTGAACCTTCGTCAAGAACCCTATTTTAAATTGTTTCTTTTTAGTATATTAAATATTCAAAGTAGAGCTTGTCACGCAAAAGTTCATAATCCCCCCCCGCGAACAATTTTTTATAAAATTCAAAAATACTTGGTAAAAAATTACTAACCTATACGACATATCATAAAAAAAAATTTGAGAATAATTGAACAAAAAAAATTTTTGGGTGGATTTTTGACGTGATTCTCACCATATTCATTCTTCCACGTCCACATCGTTGTTTGCAGGTATAATTACATATAAGTGATTATAAAATAAAACACATCTCAAGCTTCTATTTAATATCGATTTTCAAAATTAAAATTCAAATTTAAAATTAGCGTATCCAAAAACCCTTGGGTAGTAAACCTACAAGCAAATAGCAATTTCAGAAAAAAGTCAGCTATTTTGAAATTTGAAAATGTGACTTGTCTGATTTTGAAAAAAGTCAGCATATTGGATCCGCTATTTTGAATTTTGGAAATCTGACCTCAGATTCTGAATCAGCGACCCCAAAAACCCCCAAGTGGTGAGTTTAAAAGAAATATAAGCAATTAAAAAAAGAATTCCGCCTTATTGGATCCGTCATTTTGAATTTTGGAAATCTGACTTCAGATTCGGAATCAGCGACCCCAAAAAACTTAAATTGTTATTTATTTATTTTATTAAAATATGTAAATTTTGAAAATGTTGTAAAATTAACAATATTTAAAATTATCACTTTGAAATACTTTAACTATTTTTCCTATATGGAATTGATTTCAATCGATTTATCGACATATTTTAGTAAGTGCGGCAGTGACTGTCAAGTCCATCTACCGTCAACTGCCAGAAAAATAACCTCAAATTTTGACATTTCGACTCTTAGAATACATTTGCACATTGCATAATATTTTTATCAATATTTCTTTTTTAAAATTTTATCCAAAGCCATGAAAATGGCAAAAACAAATAAAATATCAAAAGAAAAACGTCCTTATATAGTAATTTTAAATAAAATCGGCCATTCGCAGCGAAAAATTGCACTAATAGTGGGAGTTTCTTAGAAAGGAGTCTGTACAACATTGAAAAAATTCGCTAAAACCAAATCTTTGGCAAACAAAAAACACTCCGGACGGCCCAGAAAGACGACACAAAGTGATGATAGACGTATTCAAGTGTTAAGTAAGCGGTCCAGACTCAAAACAGTGCCAGATATCACAGCTGAGATCAACCTAGCGCTTTCGAACCCAATCTCCGATACAACGGTCACACGTCGGTTACATGATGTCGGTTTGTATTGACGAGTCGCTGCCAAAAAACCATTATTGTGACCGGTAAATGTTCTTAAAAGACTTAAATGGGTAAAGACCACAAAAATTGGTCCATCGAACAATGGAAACAGGTGTTATGGACCGATGAGTCCAAATTCGAAATTTTTGGTAGTAAACGGCGAGTGTACTGCGGCAGAAAATT
This sequence comes from Leptopilina myrica (nomen nudum), assembly GCA_032872475.1. Classification (NCBI taxonomy): domain Eukaryota; kingdom Metazoa; phylum Arthropoda; class Insecta; order Hymenoptera; family Figitidae; genus Leptopilina; species Leptopilina myrica (nomen nudum). The sequence goes on from CM065460.1 coordinate 11,104,832, forward strand.
TAATGAACGTCACACACCTCAATGTGTAAAGCCAACTGTTAAGTTTGGCCGTGGCAGTGTGATTTCTTTAAAGTCCGGGAAATTAGTTTCCATCAGATACTTTGAACAGTCCTTTTTATCCTAAGCATATTGCCCGTTAGATAACTTAATGGTAGATAGTTTTGCCAAAGGGTCTTTAGCCAGAACCTTATGAATTCTTGATGCTTCTGGTACTCTTCTGATTCCTTCGCAAAAACTCTTCCAGCTAACACCCCGCGCTTTCTCTGCCTCTTTCTTATAAGAAATACGAGCGGCATGGTAAGCATCCCATGCTTGCTGATTCTTGCGTTTCTTAGCTTTATTAAAAAACTTTTTACTGTTTGCCTGCGTCCTTCCAAACAGGAGCTTGAGGTCCTCAGTAAATGAGTCCCAGTTTGTACTCCTAGGGTCACGTCTCCATTTATGTTCCCGATCTTTCGATTCTAGTCTGAATGTGATAAGTCTATGGTCCAAGAGTGAATCTTCATCAGACACTCTCCAGTCCCTCACACCACCCCACATAGACCTGGAGCAGATCGTAATATCCAACACTTCTCTCCTGTTAACAGTAACGAAGGTTGGCTCATTACCCTAATTATTGTCTCTGTCATTAATCTTCTCTCGCCAGCAAAAAGCGTATCACGCACTCTAGTGTTGCCATCCTCCAAAGGAAGCTATGCAACACTTATAGTCCAGTCGCCCTGTGAAAAAAGTGGTCATTTTTTGCAAAAATTGAAACCTGAAATCTGATTGTTGATTCATATAGTGTGTGGTGGTAGTATGAAGATGTGTATGTTTCCCACTCAAGATTTTTTAAGCTGCGTGTTATAAACAATTTTGAAGGTAACAAAAAACAGTTTTTTGATGACCGTTCTTTCCCATCAAAATATAGGAGAAAAAATTGTTAATAAAAGTTATAGAGCTCGAAAATACCTTTAAAATGATGGGTCATATGTTAAAATTGGTCCATTTGTTGACTTGCAAATGAATTTAAACCCTCAAAATGGCACTTTCTTATTTGTTTAATAACTTAAACAAAAGTTAACAACTTTTTTCGATATTCTCCAAAAATGTTCCTCTCAAGACCTTCAAGATGTGTGCCAAATCTGAACACGATTCGATAAATAGTTTATGAGAAATTCCATTTGTTAACTAAAAACATGATTTTTTAAAATGGAATTTCTACATTTTTGGCCGGATGAGGGCAACACATCTTGAGGGTCTTGAGAGGAACATTTTTGGAGAATATCGAAAGAAGTTGTTAACTTTTGTTCAAGTTATTAAACAAATAAGAAAGTGCCATTTTTAGTGGTTTAAATTCATTTGCAAGTAAACAAATGGACCAATTTTAACATATGACCCATCATTTTAAAGGTATTTTCGAGCTCTATAACTTTTATTAACAATTTTTTCCCCTTTATTTTGATGGGAAAGAACGGTCATCAAAAAACTGTTTTTTGGCACCTTCAAAATTGTTTATAACACGCAGCTTAAAAAATCTCGAGTGGAAAACATACACATCTTCATACTACCACCCCACACTATATGAATCAACAATCAGACTTCAGGTTTCAATTTTGGCACGAAAAAACACAGGGCGACTGGACTATTACGTGCTCAGAATTTATTTTTTCATTAGTACGAGAGCTAAGTTATACCCAACGATGGTCGCGTGCCGTCCACCCCCCGGATGAACCTAAAGGGTTAATAATGAATAATGAATTCGCCAGTCAAATTTTTAAGAAATGGAAATATTAAAATACAAACTTTACCTGAGTGCTCCAAACCATGTTAAATCTCCCTTAACCCTCTGCCTACGCTGATTTATCCCTACTATTATGCTTTTGAATGAAATTGCCCACTCAGTTTTTTCACATTTTAACTTTTCCAACATAAGAACCACGCTAGTAAATATATTCAAAGTGTTAAAATATATTTTTCCCGTCAGCTTTTTCACATTTTTGTAATCTCAGTTTTATACTATTCTTTTATCTTTATTCTATTATATCATCTTTTGCCTTTAATACCGAGACAGAAAGTACTACATCACCAAAAAAACCCTTTTTTCACTCTCAAAAGTATATGTGACACGGACAGTTAAAAGAGACCTACGATCCGAAAAAATCGATTTTTACTTTTTTATTTATTCTCATAGTAAATAAGCCGCTCTTTCCAACGCAATAAACCGCAGCTTTCTAGCTGCATTAGTTTTCTCACAATTTCACTTCAAAGTTAGGTACTTTGACAAAAAAAAGTGAAAAAAACTAGCTTGGTAAACTTCGAAGTCGTTTATCTCAAAATCTTTTTTTTGAGTCGTAGGTCCCTTTTAACTGTCCATGTCACATATGTATAAACTAAAAAGCATATAGAAAATAAGACATTTACTTTCATAAAATAATAAGGGACAGTGGGGCAAGACGGGGTACTTAGGGTTTAATGCGCAAAAAAAACGAAAATTATCGAATATATACTTTATTATTATTTTTAATTATCATCTTTGAGAGTCAGCAAATCTCCCCATCTTAACCCACCGGCGGGTAAGATAGGGTACCGTAAGGGGTAAGATGGGGTACTCAAGAAAACAATCTATTTTTATCGACAAATTTTACAAGTAAAGGTTGAATCATTATCAGCACAACTGCAGTGAACCTATTAGCTGCAGACAGACTTCATTTGTAAAACTTTATTTGAATCTAAATAATAACCATTACAATAGAGACAAGGTGTATTTTCCACTTTACCATCGCTAAATGATGATTTAACTTTACAAGCTTTCTTCTTTCTATAAATACTGATGATGTAAAAGGCCTAATTACGGTTTGTAGGTGTCAATTTCTTGGGAAAAGAATTTTTCTTTTTTTTCCTTAACTAGTTTCAAACTTTTATTAGTTCCTCATCAGAAAAATATTCATAAAGTACATATGGACTATATGGACAGGTAAATATATGAATTTTTACTCACATCAAACCTTTATGTTATAAAATTGGAATTATTTAAACTCTCGTTGATAGAGATATATAACTTTTAGATCAAAAATTCCATCAAGAAAATCTTGATATTGTTAAAAAACATTACTACTCAACGGATATCCCATCGATCTGTTAAATAGAAAGATTTTACAGAGGTATCACATTCTTATTAACAACCAAAATCTTACTAAAAATAATAGGAATGACTTTCGAATTGAAAATATTATTACTATACGATTTATCTAAAATTTTGATGAAACTCTGCTAAATATTTTAAAACACTTAAATTTTAAATTAGTTTTTACAAATTCTAACAATCTGAAAAACTCCATTTATCCAAAATTTAAAGATACAATAGAAAAACTAGAGAGGGCTGGATGTGTATATAAAATTCAATCCCAGACAACATAGTTACTAGCAATACAAGTAACAAACTTGTAAAAAAATAGCGAAAAGCAGTAAAAAGTAATGTACAAGGTGGTCACAAGATGACATTATATTACTCACCTAAAGCAGTAACAAAATGTCATAACCAACATGTAACATAGAGTTGTCTCAGGTGTCACAATTTAGTAACATTTTTCAGCATTGTTTTAATAACAGATAACCTCAAAAAATGTAAGTGCGTGAGTTTGTTTTTCATTAAATAAATTACTGTTTTAGTAAAGAAGTGAACTATATATAGTAAAATAATGTGATACATCTCAATTTAATATAACTTGAAATTAATGTATAAAAAGTCATATAAAAACAAGAGTATAGTATAATATGATTACCCTGAATTCAGAATTGCAATATTCAATTCAACATTTATTCGAGTTTCATATATTTGCAGAGAAAATAAGTTTTTGACACTTGAATATAAAATAAATGAAATTAAATAATAACTTTAACAAAATAAGTTAAGATAACAAAACAATGTCAAAATGACAATTTTTATTTCCTTTATAATTAGAAAACAACAAAAATTTCATAACCTTGCTTACGAGCTTCGTAAAAGTATAATTTTATTTTATAGTTATTAATTATAATTGTCATAATACTTCATTTTCATTTAGAAAATTTTAATTTGTATAACTTTTGGTCTGTAAAATCTTATCTAAAGTATAAAAATTAGATTTGTGCACATTTCCGAAATTCGATTTTCTTCATAAGAATTAATATGGGCTCGATTTGAATTTCGAGTCCATTTTAAACTTAATTTTCCATTTAAGACTTAATATAAATATTTTTTATATGAAAACCAGTTATGAAATAATAATTATAGCAATAGCTAAAATATAGGAAATATATTTAAAAAAAACTTTTAAATGCGATTGGGATGTAAATATGTATTAGGGTGGTCCTTATTTTGGCGATGTTTCCGAATATTCAGTCTCACCCCAAAAAATTAATCAAGGTATAAAAAAAATTTTTCCTGAAAGTTTGAAACAAATCGAGCAATATTAACACGTGCCTCTAGTCGATTGAAATTTTAAATGGGAAATACATGTAATTTTTCGTGGAAAAAAATTCACATAACCTCACTTTTTGAATAATTTATAATGTTGATATGACACTAAACATTTGCGAACATTTTTTTAATATCAATCACCTTAAGAGAACATTTTACTCAACCTTTTAGTGCCATATCAACATTATAAATTATTCAAAAAGTGAGGTTATGTAAATTTTTTCCCACTTTAACCCCTTGACAGTCCATGGCCCATATGTGGCCACAAAAAGTCGTGCCACCTTTACGTCTGTGGCCATATATGTCCATCTCGAAAATAAAATACTAAACATAATTCGATTTGAATGACCAAGTGCATACTAAGGTTTTTGGGGTCGATGAATCCGAATTTAAAATCAGATTTTCAAACTGTAAAATGGTGGACCTAAAATGGCGACTATGAAGATTTAAAAATTTATCAAATACGCTTGAAACTCGTTACTTGGAGGTTTTCGGGGTCGCTGATTACGAATATGATGTCAGATTTACAAAATTAAAATGGTGAATCCAATATGGCGGATGATTTCAAGATTAATGCAATTTGATAGAATTTTAGGTCCGCCATTTTGGATTTCAAAATCTGACATCGGATTCGTAATCAGCGACCCCAATAACCCCAGAGTAACAAGTTTTAAACAAATCCGTTGGATTTTTTATTTTCTCGACCGCCATATTGGATCCGCCATTGTGAATTTTGAAAATCTGACATTACATTCGTAATCAGAGACCCCGAAAACCCCCGAATAACAAGTTTCAAGCAAATCTGATAAAATTTAAGATTTTCGAATTCGCCATTTTGGGTCCGCCATTTTGGATCCGCCATTTTAAATTTTGAAAAACTGACTTCATATTCAAATTTTGCGATTCCAAAAACCTTAATTACAATGAAATCACATTTGTTAGAAACTTTTTTTTCTTCGACCGTTTTTAGACCACAAGCGATTTTTAGCTGGACTGCGAAGGGGTTAACAAGAGGTTTAAAGTAAATCACACAAGTGTAATAGGCAACAATATACAAGTAGTGTAATATGAATATATATTATATTATATTCATATTACACTACTTGTATATTGTTGCTTATTACACTTGTGTGATACGCGTAATTTACGTCAAACCTCTGGTTAAAGTGGGAAAAAAAATTCACATAACCTCACATTTTGAATAATTTATAATGTTGATATGACACTAAACATTTGCGAACATGTTTTTAATATGAATCACCTTAATAGAACATTTTATTCAACCTTTTAAAAAGTAAAATTAACATATTAGACATTTTCACTGTGATAGCGACATATTTATTAAGCTCGTAAATAGAGCAAATATTTTCAAAAAAATTTGGAATAATTTGAAGTTTTACCTTTAATCATGTACTAAAAGATCACGAAGTTTGAGAATTTAATAAAAAAATTTGTAAGCTACAAAAAATGTTGAGTGATTTCCACGAAAAATTACATGTATTTCCCATATAAAATTTCAATCGACTAGAGGCACGTGTTAATATTGCTTGATTTGCTTCAAACTTTCAGGAAAATTTTTTTTTATACCTTGATTAATTTTTTGGGGTGAGACTGAAGATTTGGAAACATCGCCAAAATAAGAACCACCCTAATATGTATTTGCTATATGTATAATAGAATTCATGAATATAAATAATTTAAAACTGTATTATATTATTATAATCATATTTATTCCTGTTTTCAAAATTGGTAAGATATCAAGATAAAAATACATAAAAGATAATTTTATCTTAATAAACAATGTTATTAATCATAGTAGTTAAATTGAATATTTATAAAAAAATATAAAGTAAAGTACTTAAGAAAATTTTAAATTTAGTGAAAAGCAGTTTTCTCCCGACGTTTTTTTGACCAGCAAGTCTAAACCATTCTTTAACGTTTGCCTCGAATTCTGCTTCCTGTATAGTTGAAGTATAACTTAAGGAATCTGAAGTTTTTATTTTAAAGTTACAATTCTTTAAGAATTTGTGACCAATATTATAAGGTGATCGATAATCTATTTTTTTAACCGAATGAAGATTTTATTTTTAACTCAGTTTTATAAGAGGTAAGTAATTTCAATTAACTTTATTATTTAAAAATATACACTGTAAAATTTAAAACAATATAACGTATTAAAAAATTTGTATGAAAATTTATGTTAATTAAGATTGACCCTCTTTGTTATATTTTAAAGTGCATTAAAATAAATCAAATATAATGTTACAATATTGTTTCTTGTTGAAAATAGAAAAAATAAATTTTTGTGCAATATAAAGAACAATTATAAAATTATATCAAAAAGAGAACTGATGTTTTTTCCATTAGAAAACTGTTTTTTGTTTCTACGTGCTAAAAATATAAAGTGAAACTATACGTATTTTCTTATTAATTCAAAAATTGTACAGAGAAAAAAATATATATATATATGTGTTACAGTCCGAAGACAGGTACATACCTGAGAAGCAAAAAATTTGAAGTTATGTTTTTAATTTTTCAAGTAAAAATACAGAAAGAGAATCAAATACTAATTAAAAATAATTGATGTTCAAGTCTTTATCGTATCCAAAATATTCAATGAAAATTGGTTTCAAATTCAAATAATTGAAAATAAACTATTATTCAAAATGAATCTAAAACGAACCTAACCTACAATTCGTTTGCTTCTTATGTACCTTTCTTGGGAGCGTGTTATATATATATTTAAAAATAATAATGTAACATACTGGTAACTAGGATACTGGTAACCTGTGACCAATGTGAAAACTGTCTGACAAGTAAGTAGTTGCCTTCCTAAAAAAAGTGAAAAAATTCCAAGAAAATCGTCGAAAAAACTGTTTTTAGTAAAACAGATATAAGATTTATACTCATGGCTTTTGGATTTTGTAAACAAGAAACTATCGTCTCAGTGCAGTATTATGTAAAATATTATCGCGATTGGTTAATTCGTTTGTTAAATAAGGCCGGTACCCCGTCTTACCCTCAACCCCGTCTTGACCCACTTTCCTCTAATGACATTAGCTTCATTTTCAAAAGATTGTAATATTAAATAATTGGTAGCATCCGTTAAGTAAGTCCAAGAATGATTATATGTACTTTAAAAATACATGGAATGTATTTCTTAATTACTTAGTAATTTAGTTACTATATTATAATGTTAGTTAGTAACTAATTCAGTTAGTAAATTAGTTAGTAACTACATAAGATATTAAGAAACCAAGTTAGATGTCTAATAATTGAATATTAATAGCATTATATAGCATGAATTTTCAGAAATAATTGAATTTTAATAAGGTTTAAAATTAAAATTTTTGAAACTCTGAATTTTTAAGAAGCGTATTTTCAAATTGTTTAAAGTTTTTATTTTCTAATATATGTTTAATTGAAGAATTTTTGAATAATCGAAATTGCGTAAAATATTCTTATAATATAATATAGTGATTTTATCACTCGGTCATCTTGGTCATCAAAAATTTGGAGTTACGAATTTCGATTTGACATGTTAAATTGGTAATAAATTTTTTATAATTTCTTTATTTTTTCTTAATTTTTATAACTTTATGTATAGGCTAAAGTAATTACTGTTTGAACTTACCATTTGTTTGCATTTCACACCATCTGATCCTACCTCACATCACTTACAGATGAAAAATGTTCCTAAAAGAAATAAAAAATATGTGTTTTAATATATTTTTAAGAGAACGCAAAATTTTTCACAATACTTTTCTAATTATAATTTCATCTAGAATTTAAAAGTTGTGGGCACACAACTGTTTTTCATAACAAAAAAATTAACATTGAGAAGTGTACCTAGACTATTTTCTGTTTTTGTTTGAGTCATGAAAAAGGGTTGAAAAAAGAATTTTGTTTTGCCTTAACTTACTTTCATATTCTACTTACGCGTGTTAATGAATATGCAAAAGAGTAAGCACCTGAGCTACAACTGATTAAATGGTATAGAGTATGCTTTACTAAAAAGACAATTGACCGACTTTTCGTTTTTTTACAAGAGTCACGTGTAGCTATGCTTCAGGTAAAAAAACATCTCTTTCCGCACTCTTGTTACATATTATGTATGTATGCGTTCTTTTTTCATGACTAAACGTTGTCTAGAAAAAAATTATTCGATATCAGAATATTCAAGCTGAAAGCTTGACTAGATTTTATAAGTTCTTCAACGATGTAGAAAAAATATAAATTTTTTATCGATAATTTATTTGAAGAGCAATTTTGCGTGATTTGCTGAAGAAGTTATAATATTCTAAAAGTATTAGAATCCAGAAGAGACTAATGAATATACTTCCTATAAATGAAATTGCAATATGGGTGGGGGTTAAACACAAATAATTCAAATTGCTTATAAAATTGTTACTAAAAATGTGGAATTTTTTAATTCACAATCATACAAATATTTTCATTTAAAATTTTATTTAAATGAGTGAACAATTTCGTGTAATCAGTGTAAGTTTCTTTAATTTATTGTGAACGCATTTTGACTTCTTAATTATTTTTAAAAATGTTGGAATATTCTGTTATAATGCAAAAAATAGCAAAAATTTTAAAAAGCAGTTAAAAGTGTTCTTTTGTTTTATTATAAACTACAGACTTTTATAAAAGTTTTAAGATTTGAAAAAATCAATGAAATTTTTTTTAACACAGAAAAGTTGGTCGGGCCCAAAAACTTGAAAAACATTTTTTAAGAAAAAATGTTGTGAGAGAAAAGTTGTTTGTATTTTGCTAATCTAAAATAATCAAAAATAAAAAATTCTGAAATTTGAAAAAATTGAATTTTTGTAAATACTGTCTGGTTAACGAACTCGATCTGTATTTTAACAATAACTTCGTACATGTAAAGTTGCAAGTTGATACAATAAGTTTTTCAAAAATTATCATGACGATACCATTATGTCTACAGACAGACACGAAGAAAGACATACAGACAGACACTTTTTCTAGACCATGTTTTTCGGACTAAGGGTACCCCAAAACGTCGAGATTTCATTAAATTAGCGAAAGTCAATTTTCGACCAAAACTAATACTTTCTCATGTGATGAGAGTTTAAAAATATTTATTAATTTTGTAGCTTTTGTGAGAGAGAATATCACTCATCCCCTGTCCTCAAAAAATATCAAGTGCTGCTTAAATTTCATTTAGCGTAATGTAAATGAAAAGACAATATTGGTGGGAATTTAATGTAACTTTGTACATGAATCAACTGAGTCACGAGCGCTTTTGATTTTGTCAAATGAATATTTCACTTTGTCTAAAATAAATCACTTTTCCTCCCTTTTAAACATTCTATATATGCACGTCAAGAAAAATAACTAATCACCTATAAACATTATTCATGTTAAACATTTTCTGTGAATTGTTTTTTATAATATACCTATTCCTGTTGTGTACTATATTAAGAGATAGTTTTTCTTTCAAATTAAAAAGTTATTTGTGGACCTTCACATGAAAAGGACTTATTTTGTCGGTACTAGTTTTCGAGATAATCGTAATTTAGCAATTTTTGAGAAAACCCCTGATTTTTTATATTTTTTATTATCAATCTACATGTTTTGACAAGTCAAATCAGGCATTTTTTATGTATTTATCGTTAATTAAAGTGTTGGATTTTATTGGTTCTTCAGAAAAATTAAAAGAGCCAATTTTGTCGGTTTTTTGAAAAAGTGTTCGGTATTTTCAAAATGGAGGGAAAAAATTTTAAAACCTACTGGTTTTTCATCTATAAGGTGCCCTGGACTTTAAACAATTCTTATATGAAAAATTTCAAGGAAGAACCAGAGATATTTATAGGCCAGTCGTTAGGTCGAAAAAGTGCACAAAAATGCAACTTGAAAAGTCTCAGTGGTTTATTGTAGTTTGGGGGCTCTACATAAGGGCCCCAGAGTTTGCTCTCGATTATCAGTTGCGGTAAATCGTGTAAACAATCGTCAAAGTTTGGAAAACGTGGTTTTTTGATAACCGGCGCTTCGGGTTACATTTTAGAGGAAAAAATTGTTATTGAAAGCTGTTGAGCTTGGAAATAGCTTTCTAATGACTAGTCGTACGTTAAAAAATATTAATTAGTTTATTTGCAAATGAATTAAAACCATTAAAAATAGCACTTTATAATTTGTTTAATAACTTTGTTAATAATTATCGAATTTGTTTATAATTCACCAGGACTATTCTCCTTAGGAAGCTGAATAAATCTCCAAAAAACTCAACTCGATCGGACAAATAGTGTATGCATAATTCCATTTGTTAACTAAAAACATGTAATTTTTCAACGGAATTTCTACACTTTTGGGCCTGCAAATTAATTTTTTTTTAAAGTACACTTGAGGAGTCAAACCTTCATCCAACTTTAATTGAAAATTCGATATTTTTTATTTAAATGCATAATAATGGATGTTAAAAAAGGGTACGTTTTTTAGTCATAAAAAATGGAATAACTCAGCCAATTTTCACTCTATCGATTTGGTCTAAAGGGTATTAAATTTCATTTTTTATCACAAATCTTTTCCAAAAAAAATCCGACTTAGCTTTAAGCAGGGGGGGGGGTTAGTTTTTTATTTTTAAAAAATTCCTGACTAATTAATAATTAATATTTTTAAATGAAATTTGCACCACCCACAGTTTAATACATGTATTTCATGAAAACAAATTAATTGTTATATATTATGCTTTTATTTTTCATTTTAATAAAGTAAAAATTCATATATAGTTTTGTCAACTCTTGGACAGCGAAGTGGGGGAACTCAGTGGCGCGTGGTTTTCGACGCTACAACTGAAATCAGCTGTTTAAATTTACAAAAATGGTTATATCTTCGTTAATTATTTACCGATTTTAATTTTTCTTTATTTAATTTGATGTATTTTTTTTGAAAAGATTTGTGACAACAAATGAAATTTAATACCCTTTAGACCAAATCGATAAAGTGAAAATAGGCTGAGTTATTCCATTTTTTTATGACTAAAAAACGTACCCTTTTTTAACATCCATTATTATGCATTTAAATAAAAAATATCAAATTTTCAATTAAAGTTGGATGAAGGTTTGACTCCTCAAGTGTACTTTAAAAAAATTAATTTGCAGGCCCAAAAGTGTAGAAATTCCGTTGAAAAATTACATGTTTTTAGTTAACAAATGGAATTATGCATAAACTATTTGTCCGATCGAGTTGAATTTTTTGGAGATATATTCAGCTTCCTAAGGAGAATAGTCCTGGTGAATTATAAACAAATTCGATAATTATTAACAAAGTTATTCAACAATCAATAAAGTGCTATTTTTTATAGTTTAAATTCATTTGCAACTAAACTAATTAATATTTTTTAACGTTCGAGCAGTCATTAGAAAGCTATTTCCAAGCTCTACAGCTTTCAATAACAACTTTTTCCTCTAAAATGTAACCCGAAGCGTCGGTTATCGAAAAACCACGTTTTCCAATCTTTGACGATTGTTTACACGATTATTCGCAACTGATAATCAAGAGCAAACTGTGGGGCTCTTATTTGAAGCCCCCAAACTACAATAAACTGCAAAAATATTTTAAGTTGCATTTATTTGCACTTTTTCGACCCAACGACTGGCCTTATTATCTATCTATCCCCTATATATAAGTCCTATAGTGCTAAAATGGACCCTTTTTATGTTGACGTCGACATTTATTTTCGTAAAATATTAAACAAAGTATATTTTTTTAGAGAAGCTTTCAAGCTTTTTTAGTTAAAAATAATTATAGTATTGTAAATAATTTCATTATTTCGAATAATTTAATTAAAATGTTTAAAAATAATTTAAATTCTTTGATAAATTTTCTTAAAATTGTATTGAAAATAATCATATTTCTTGAATAGAGTTTTAGTAAAAATTTTTAAATATAATTAAATTTCTACGAAAAATTCCAAACCTGAAGTTAGTTTTTGTATGTTCTTCTGTTTCTTCATTGGTTTAAAAAATTCGATGTCATAGTTGTATGACTGTGATTTTTTTTCTTTTATTATTGAAGTTATAATTTTAGAGCTTGTTTTAAATATGTAAACATTGTGTAGAGGTTCTACCCGAGATTGAGGAATCAAAAAAGCTGCAGAGACTGTGACGTATATCTAGTATATTATTTTTAAATAATATTCAGGATTCACCACTGATTATTATAAACAAATTATTATGGATATATGATATTTCATCAAACGTATAAAATAATGTATTGCAAGTAAAATAAAAAATTAGACTCGTAGGCAAAATTAATTTAAAACAATAATATGTACAAAATATGACTTGGACAAAAAATAACTTATATAATTTTTTTATATTTTTTTGCATAGAATGTAGTATTACTTTTATATCTAGAATCCAGCTCCTCAATTACCTACATTGAGAGAAGTCCGAGGCGTAATAGATCCCGCAAGACGTCGCTATAAGCTACTCTGCTTGTCGCGTTTCAGATGTTTCGAATCTAGGGCTCAGACATTCTCAGTTTCCTGGCATCATAAAGAACGGTAAAATGATAAAAAAATTTCATTCCGATTAATTTATCATTTTTCGTAGTGCTCAGTAAAGGTTTACTAAATATGATATCACTCGCAGTTTACTCAACTTGCAATTCAATTAACTAAAATTGTGTACTTTTTGATCGAAATGGCCAATGGTCAGACAAATTCTCAGTTTCCTGTCATGGATATTTAAACAAAATATTTTATATTTTTCTACTTTTGTTGCTCGAGGTGTCGTAGAACTTTATTCCCTGTTGACCAGTATGCTGAATTTTGTTATTAAGCGTTGTTTTTCAATTTTTTAGACGAAAAATGACCAAGTTCTCAGTATTCTGGTATTTTCTGGCAGAATACACATGTGCTTAACCCTTTAAAGACCAAATGTACAAAAATTTTACCTGAACTTCAACAGAACTTTTTAGAATGATAACGAAGTAATAAAAATTTTGAAATATATAATGTAAATTACAACGAATTCTTTATCTTTCAAATTGACATTTTTATGCAATTTTAAATTAATTTTGTTTAAACAATAATATTGGAATTTGACAGAAATTGACGATAAAATGTATTCACAAAAACTTTAGTTCATTAGTAAATAATGTAAATTACAACGAACTCTTTATCTTTCCAATTGAAAGTTTTATGCATTTGTTTATTAATTATTGTTTATAAAATTATTAAATAATTATTTTTTACGAATAGTACTTATAAATAATGAGATCCTTGTATTGTCTCAAAAAACATTCTGATCAAAACATAAAAACTTTCATTTGTCTCAAAAAAATCCGTATCGTAAATTTATTTGTTTGTAACTAATTAAATAAATTTTGTATTTAGTCTCCATTAATAAATAATTTTTACCTGGTGTGACGTATTATTTCAACCAATTTTAATTTAAGTTAAAGTTTCTGCTAAACGTCAAGCAAAATCCGACGCTTTCAACAATTTATATTTTAGAAATTTAAATAAATAAATTCCGCCGTCACACTATGGGGAATTTTTGAAAAAGGGTGTCAAAATCAAAGAACTGTTGAATTAAATCATTTAATCAAATGAAACCTTTTGGAGATTGTTGTTTAATCTCTTCCAATTATGGGAAAAATAATAAGAAATTATAATAATTAATTTTTAACCTAAAAAAGTGAGGTCAAAGTTTACTATATTTCGAAAAATTAGAGTTTTTTCTCAGTCCCACGCGAATAATTATTATAATTTAAGCACGAACCATATTTTCTTGTATATTTTTGGGCGCTTTTTACGAATCTGCAATTGGTTTTTTAAAATTCAAAATGGCTGATCCAATTTTTGGGGTTGCTGATTTCGAATATGAAGTCGGTTATTAAAAATACAAAATGGCGGATCCAATATGGTAGTCGAGTTTTGTAAAAATTCATCGGATTCACTTGAAACTCGTTACTCGAGGGTTTTTTTGCTCGCTGATTTCGAATATGAAGTCAGTTATTAAAAATACAAAATGGCGGATCCAATATGTCAGATCAATTTGGTAAAAATTCATGAGATTCACTTGAAACTTATTACTCGGATGTTTTTGTGTTCGCTGATTACTTATAAACAGTTCTAGTTGATTTTACAGTTCTACAGAATTTTTTTGTATTGACAAACAAATTGGTAGATAAGCATTTGATTGTGCAAAATTAAACGTAAATATTTTCTACATAGAAATGATTTACTCTTAGTTAACAATTTTTATTTTTTGATTTTTTAATGTAGATTATAAAACCATATGTTTCATCAATCTTGTCTGAACTTGTATAAATAGATCTTTTCTTTAACGTAACTTTATGACTTAAAATACTTTTTAGTAATTCAATCATGTTTTACAATTTTTAAAATTAGTCACTATCAATATAATCTGTTGCGATTTTGCTTTCCTCACTTTATATTACCTGGTTAATGATGCCTTGATTTACTTGTCTGAAAAAAATTTGTAACTGTGAATTTTTAATGAATTTTCCATTTATTTAAAAAAATGTACTTTATAATTTAATAAACCTAACTAAATCGTACTTATAATTGAATTGAATCCATAATATATGTTAAAGTTTAAAAACTGCGAATGAATCTGTACACTAACCCATCTTTGATAAATCTTATTAAATTTCTTGGCACATTATTTACATTGTGCATGTCTAATCTTCTTTTTAAATAGATCATAGAAATAAGTGGATGTGTAAGGTAAATTGCTCTGTTAAATACATCCAAAATCCGATTTTCCCTTGAATTTTGACGTGCATGGGAGAGAAAGTTCTTTTTATAAAACTTTTATAATTCATTCGCATCTTCAGCATAGAATGCTATTGAAATAGAAAATTTTTACAAATTTGACACCCGTGCTTTAATAACTTGTGGAGTGTTGGGTTCATTCTAGCCCATGGATAGAGTTCATAGTAATGACAGTATGTTTCCCAACAGAAATTTTCCAGATCATCTAATTTTAATTCTTTTTTACATTTAAAGGCTAGCAATATGAGCGCAATATTCGATACCAACTCTTCATTAATTTCTAATGCCTGCGCGAACATTTTGGGATCTTGAAAGCATCTTCTTGCTACGTTTCCAGTATTGGTCGTGCCATGTCCTGGGAGGATTTGATCAACTCTTACTCCAAACTTATCAAAAATATTCTTTTGGACTAACAATTTTCTATCCGTAAATTGATCAATAAAAAACTATAAGGTAAATAAAAAGAAATTATGACATTATTTTTCACTGATAATAATAATTTTTTCAATTAATTGTTTAAGAAATGACAATAATTCTTATTCATTTTAGTTCTTAATTATTATTTTTTGTTATTTTTAATCTGAAAATAATATTTGAAATATTTCTAAGTTTAAAAATATATCGATTGGAAAATTATTTTTAAAAATTGAGAAACGTTATCTAGATTTAGATTTTCAATCTGTTCTTTATATCTTGATTTTAAGTTATTATTTACCTTTAACACCTTTTTTCACGTCCCACATTTTTAAAGGCTTTCTATAAGACAAGTTAAGCAGGTGATCAAAGGAGTTAAGCTCGCAGTGTAGCAAACCTAAACCATATTTTAGTGAGGATTCTACAGGACTAAAATCATCTTTTAAATTACAGAATTGGTGGCTTGTTTTGAGGCACATGGGACATCTCGTTGATGCTTTATTACCAACAATTGTATTGATACACTTTCCATCGAATAATGTTTGCGACACATTGTATCTTACTGTAACGGTTTTTCCATTGCACATAGTAAACGTGTGTGATTTTAGCAATTCTATTTCCTTATTTAAATAATTAAACTCACGAATAGTCGATACATCATCCTCTTTTTCAAGTGCAATTCGAATTGGACGACAAAAGCGTGTACTCTGTGGAGTTGGGTTTGTCCATGTTAATTCATTTCGTCTACAGTTCTTTAGTTGTATAATAATCATGCTACTAATAAACAGAGATTGCACAGCATTTGGATTTTCATTCGTTGAGTTTTATAGCAGGAATATTCTGTTTTAAAAATTTTAAAATTTCATTGGCTCTTCTATACGCTGTACTTTTTGACACATTTTCGTCATCCATTTCTTTTTTCATTCTACCAGTATTTAATAGATTTTTAATTTTTTTAGATGGACGACCACGATTTTTGTTATCCTTCTTCTTAGTTTTTCTTGTTCTTATACTAAATATGTAAAATTAATATTAAAAAATCTTATGTAGTTTTAAGGACAAAAATTTAATAATTAAATTGACTTGCACGGAAATTATTCAAAATGGTATCATTTTTTAATTTAAAATTTATCAGTAATATGTGCCAATATAACTATGAAATGAAATTTTAATAAATAAATCAAGGAAGGTTAGTGAATCTATAACGGTTGTATTAAATTAATCAAAGTTAAATTAAATTATAAACAATAAATATTATATGGCAAACAGCTTTCAGGTTAGTTAGTAATTTAAAAATTGTGTCCTAAATTTATTATGTAACTTACCTTTATCCGTATTTTCAAATCACCAATGATAAAAAGATTATTATTTACAGTTAAGTAATCCAACAGATTGAAATAATCGTTTAACAGTTTAAACCAAAAAATTATTTTTAGCAAAACAAAACATGAAGTACACATGAAGATTACATAGTAATCTTTTAAACGTTGTTCAATTATTTATCAAGCAGCACCAATCAAACATATATACACACAAACAAATACAGCAAATTAGGCCGTTTGATTTTTAAATAACCGACCTCAATATTGGATCCGCTATTTTGTATTTTCGAAAACCGACTTAATATTCTAAATCAGCGACCACAAAAAACTCCGAGTAATAAGTTTCAAGTGAATCAGATGAATTTTTACTAATCTAGTCTACCATTTTGGATCCGCCATTTTGTGTTTTTAATAACTGACTTAATATTCGAAATCAGCGAGCAAAAAAACCCTCGAGTAACGAGTTTCAAGTGAATCCGATGGATTTTTACAAAACTCGACTACCATATTAGATTCGCCATTTTGTATTTTTAATAACCGACTTCATATTCGAAATCAGCGAGCAAAAAAACCCCCGAGTAACGAGTTTCAAGTGAATCCGATGAATTTTTGGAAATTAGTTTAAAATTTCCGCCATATTGGATCAGCCATATTGAATTTTAAAAAACCAATTACAGATTCGTAAAAAGCGCCCAAAAATATACAAGAAAACATGGTTCGTGCTTAAATCATAATAATCATTCGCGTGGGACTGAGAAAAACTCTAATTTTTCGAAATATATTGAACTTTGACCTCACTTTTTTAGGTTAAAAATTAATTCTTATTATTTCTTATTATTTTTCCCATAATTGGAAGGGATTAAACAACAATCTCCAAAAGGTTTCATTTGATTAAATGATTTCATTCATAAGTTCTTTGATTTTGACACACTTTTTCCAAAAATTTCCCATAGTGCGTCAGGTGCCAATTAATTTTATAGATAATTAATAAACTAGACTCGACTCGACAACAGCAAAAAAAACTCGACACCTCTGAGATTCTCTCTCACCCAGAGGGAAATTCTGCTCAAACAGTTGGCAGCAGACACGCCAACGGCGAGACACGACTGGCACAAAACTGGCAAACGACTTACCCACGACGACTCGGCTTTCTCACAATCGGAATTGTTCTCCTCGGCTTGACCCTCCTTGGCTGCGACGCGGCGGTAATCCACCAGGAACTTGGCAAGGGGAAAACAACAATAACTCCTCAATTTCACAACAAATCACCAATATTTTATTTATTAACAATAATCCTTAGCTTCACGCTCCAATGCTACACTCGAGAAAACTCTCACTCCACCAATTCTCCAAAAACAAAACGAAAATTTCGCTGGCGGCGAAGGACTAAGTACCGGCGCGGCAATACAAGATTTTTATTATGGCGGCTAATACACGACCCACCTGTAGCGTCTTGAATTTTCCTCGTGGCTCGTCTTCTTCTTCGTCTCGTTCTTTCAAAGTGGTACTGGCCCCGCGATCTACCACTTTCTCTCGTTAAACTAGCCGCGCGACCCACTTTCCCTCAAATAGTGGGTCAGCTGGCGGTACTAGCTTTTCCGCAATTACCATGATAATTGGGCCTGTCAACTCGAGGCTTTTCCGAAGGATGGCGCGACGATGTAGATTTTTCAACAGGGTTAAGGCGAGTGAAATTTCACATCGTCACACTGGAACTTCTCTATCGATTACTGTAGCATAGATGAAAAGAAATGTATTT
The DNA here is from genome assembly GCA_032872475.1 of Leptopilina myrica (nomen nudum). Lineage (NCBI taxonomy): Eukaryota > Metazoa > Arthropoda > Insecta > Hymenoptera > Figitidae > Leptopilina > Leptopilina myrica (nomen nudum). The sequence continues at coordinate 11,123,542 of CM065460.1, forward strand.
TAATAAAAAATATACTTGAATACAATTTTTTTCCTCATTTTTTTATATTTATTGTTAAATAAAAAAAATTGTTAACAATTTCCAAATTCTACGACCAAAATTCGCTAATTCAATTAGAAATAAAAAAGTTATTCATATTTTAAAAAACAGAAATTAAAATTTTTTTTTTAATTTAAAACATTCTTTGCAAAAGTATGATTTGCACATATTGCAATGTAAGAATGTTCTAATATCACAATCTGAAAATGCTTTAGACAATGCTGTTGATAAACAAGACAAGAAAAAATAATTTTGTATTTTGAATAAAATTATTTAGAAAAGAAGGAAATTGGTAATCTTAAAGACCACAAATTAAAAACAATGCAAAAAAGAAAATATTATTATATTTTTGTAATTCCACAGTTTTTTAAAATGTGTTTTTCGGTTTTCTGTAGCTTAATTATCTGTATTTAAGTTGCAGCAGTGTATTTTTAAATTACGTATAATACTTTTGTGTAATTTTAACTTTCTTGTTGAAAAGGATAGAGTTATTACACCTTGATACTTTACTCCACGTCTTAATATATTGTGCATACTTTATTAAATGAGTCAAGTAAATCTTATTATATTGTAAGTTACAAATTAACTTTTTATTCGTTAAATGTAATGAATTATAAATAAATTGACTTTCATTTTGACATATATATTAACATAACTTAAAAAAAGTTTATTGAACCAGGCAAGTTTTTAATTCTGTTTTCTTATTTTTTAATTCTATATTTTCCCTAATTGTTAATTTTTGTTTTAAACTTTAGATATTGTTATTTTCATGTTTTAAAAGAATAATGTTTTATTTTTAATTTTTTATATGCGAAAAATATGAAACATGAAAAATTTGTCAAATTTTCTTAAGTGGCGAAAGCTATTCCGTTATTATTAATTTTTAGTTTAACTTAAAATATAAAAATAGTACTTTTGTTTCACATTTTAATAACACAAGCCGACAAGATTTACTTTCCAAGAATCAGACAAAACTTTTCCGAAGGATTTCGACATGCTGAATCCGAATCCGACCTCAAAAAGGATCCATCACGTCAGGTTTTTGAGATATTTTATTTTTTTCTCTAAAAGGTCAATATTGAGCCTGAAAGTGCTACTCTTCCCCTTTAATATCCATTTTTTAAATTTTATAAATCTTCATTTGTTTCTGAGTAATCGTTTATTGAATTTTCTGAGTTTGGCGAATTCTTCGAAAACTTAGTAGAAATAGACAAAACTTCGATAACAAAGCATAATTTAACTACAAATATTTAAATCTATCTTCTATATTAATAAAATCAGACTTTTGTATGCACATTGCACGAAATTAATTTCTTCTAGCATAATTTATTTAATTTTATCAGATTGCAGTAAATTAATCAGTTCTGACTTTTGTAAGATATAAATATAAACAATAAATTTACAGCTTTAAACATATTAATTAGAACGGGAGGTATTAAATTTTTTCAAAAAATTTAAAAAATGGAAAATTTTCAAATTTTATATTTTTCAATGTATATCTTTTAAACTTTCTATTATTAAATATTACATGCCATTTAGTCAAAATTTAGCATAATTTTGAAAAAATACTGTCCTATAACTATCTATAAGATGGAAGTAACTATTAATATCAAAAAATTGAAAAACTATAATTCACAGACCAATTACTATCAAACTTAATTCAGTAGTATTTTTGGGGTCTCTGATAAATTTTTGACGTCAAAATAATAGAATCTACAATTATTTGTTTATCTAATTAATCAAACATTTTTTAATTGCAAAACTTCGAAAATATTATAAAAACTAGCTGTCGTACTCGTCTTCGACGGGTTTTAGTTTCTACAAATACATTCAATAGTGTGTCTACCAGTCTCCAAAAATGGGAAATAGTGGGGAATTTAATTTGACTGGAAAGAATAATAATTAGCTACCATTAACTATTTCATTAGAAAAATATTACTATTTTAAATCAGTGATTTACTTTTTATCATCAAATAATTTATTTTTAATTAATTATAATGCAGAAATAGTTATTTTCGTATCAAGGGCGCAAAATAATTAGCGCAAAATAATTAGCTACCATTAACTATTTCATTAGAAAAATATTACTATTTTAAATCAGTGATTTACTTTTTATCATCAAATAATTTATTTTTAATTAATTATAATGCAGAAATAGTTATTTTCGTATCAAGGGCGCAAAATAGGTGATTTCGCCGGAGTCGTTATCACCTATTTTGCGCCCATAATGCAAACATAATTTTTTGTCCAAACTGGAGGGAAAGTATGGCATTGAGGGCAGTCACGATTGAACGCTCATTTTAGTTAAAAATTAAGCTATATATAAATGTTGACTTTTGAAGTCTATAATGATAAACCTAGTGTCACCTAGTGATTTACCTAGTGCAGGCTGTCTAGGTGTCAGGATGACAAGTCTCCTGAAAAAGTGCCAGGACGTGATAATTTAGTTAGTTTGGTTTTGTGTCGACACACACGTAAACCGAAAGTACAACTATTCAATTATTTAATGGAACTTTTTAAAATAAATAGTTTTTAATTTTATAATAATATTTATTCATTATTATATCACAGTAATTAGATTACAGTTTTAATATTTGGAAATTAAATGATTATTATTGTTATAATATTTATTTATAATTGATTATTTATATAAAAAAATTACAATATTACACATATTTCATCTTAAACTATATGTAGTTACAAGTCATTCTAACAGGGAGGTAAAGTAACATTACCTCCCTGTCGCCGGGAAAGACTTACTTTCCACCTTCTAAACAAGTAAGAAATGATGTACTTTCGGCGCGTGTGTTGGAAAAAAGTATTTTCCGCCCGCTTCCCATACTCTTGGGCAGAATGTGCTACTTTGCGCCCGCCTTAAGTGCCCGAAATGACATTCTTTCCGTGCAGGTATGACAAAAATACTCTTCTGCCTGCTCGAAGGTAGGGGAAGCGGGCGAAAAATATTTTGCGCCCGCTCTAAGTGCCCGAAATGACATACTTTCCGTGCAGGTAGGACAAAAACAATGTTTGTCAAGTATTTGTAGAAATTTAATTATAATATTATAAGTTAATACAAAATTTCCACTAATTTTTGGGGTTATAGTAAAGTCGAATTCGAAAAATTGTATCATAATTGCTAAAACTATATAATTATAAAATGGTAAATGATATTAAAAACATTAATTCATAGCATTAAAATTATTTTGCAATTATTAAAAATGGACATTTTTTATGATAAAATTAATACTGCAAAAAATTCAAGAATAAAACTTTGTTAAATTAATAAATAGTATTTACAATTTGTATAGATGTACATTTTAGACGATGCAATATGCTTTTGAATCAACAGCACGTGCTTTTGTTATTACAAACTATGTATTCAAATACATTCAAAAGCAGATGCTATAAAATTGACAGCACCATGCTATCAAATTGACAGTACCGTGCTATAAAATTGACAGCACCATACTATCAAATTGACAGTACCGTGCTATAAAATTGACAGCACCATGCTATAAGATTTACAGTACCGTGCTATAAAATTGACAGCACCATGCTATACAATTTACAGTACCATGCTATAAAATTGACAGTACCGTGCAGTAAAATTGTAGTCATACTTATTTGAGTTAAAAGTATTAGGTATTGTCTTATTCAAATTAAGATAATTCATTAATTGATATTTTAGTAAATCATCTGTTTTAATTTGCAAACTTTCATGTTAATGTTTTGGAAATACTTGAAAGAGGAATTTGAAATTTAAATTTTTCCGGGAATGTATCTTTGTTTTGAGATTGGTTACTAAATATACACTATACACACTTGAAATATTAATTTTTTCTCTCACAATCGGTGATAGTTTCATCACTTTTGTATATAAGGAAATTCAAATCAACATCATTTAAATGTATTATGATATGTATAATGTGTGTATGTATGTATAATGTTAAATAGTATGTTAAGTATATGTTACAATAAAATTTAATTTTAGGTTGAGTTGTAAACTTATAAGTTATATTCAAAGAAGCTTTTCCAATTAATAGGTAAAAATAATAAACTTTTTACACGAATACATTCGGACAATGGTTATTTATTATAAAATTCACTCCAACGTTTCGAAATCAATACGATTTCCTCTTCAGGGAGTCTATAAAATAATACAGAAAAACAAAAAAATAATTACAAAACAAAAACACGAAGACATTAAATAATAATATTTTTGGAAAAAAAATAATTAAATGATAAAAAATTAATAAAAACACAAAGACATTAAATAAATAATTAAATGATAAATAAAATTAATACAAAAACACGAAGACATTAAATAATAAATAAATTAATATAAAATAAATAATAGTTAAAACAAAATCAAATACAAAATTAGAATAAATAAATTGAACGGAGCAATAAAGAAAATATATCTCAAATTGTATATATTGTATGTAGAATTACAAAATTATGCTATAAAATTGAATTTTAATTCATTAAAATCTAAAGTGTGATGCATTCTTTTTTAAATTATGTGTTATTCAAACTATAGCATCATGCTATGAAATTGATAGCATATTCTATTGATTTGAAAGTACATGCTATTAAATGTATAACAGATTTAATTATAGGAATGAAATGCATTTCTTGATATTATAGCATTTTTCGTTAATACTATAATTTCTGTAATAATATTGTATAAAATTTATTTAAATCTATAGTGTAGTAATCAATAGCACATGTTATTGAACCAACAGTATTTGTATTCGAACGATATTGAATATGCCGTTTATTGCGACAAACAAATATTTCATTGATTCAATAGCATTTTTTTCTCAGTGTAGCACTTTCAGGATTAATATTGACCTTTTAGAAAAAAAATTATCTCTTGATGTTACATGACATCAAATATAACTAAAAACAGGTTTTTTGCACTTTTAGGTTAAAATATCTCGAAAACCTTCGGAAAAGTATTGTCTGATTCTTAGAAAGTAAATTGAATCAAATTTGTTTGCCTGTGAATTTAATATTACATATACGCTAAGATTTAAAATTAAATGCTACATCTGTGATATAGATAAGGAACTAATATCGGTGAGGCATTAATGTACCAAAATGTGTAGAATATGTGTCAGGGAGTAAGACTAAGGAGACTGAACTGACTGTGTGAAGTCTCTCAGAAATGAAACCTTTTTCTGTAGGGGAACTATACTCGCAGAATGACAAAACCTATGCTCTGCGCGCATGCGCAGTACATGCGTATATTTCCCTCTCTTTTTAAATCATAAAATATAAGCACGTGAGAAAACAAAAACATATCAAAAGGTTATGGTTGTGTTTTGACACATATTTCTTAAAATAAAATATTTTGTTGGAGCAGAATTTTATATGTAGGTAGGATTTAATAATATTATAATACTTACAATTATTAGATTTAATTACATTACACTTAATATTTATGATTTATAAAATTATTTTGAGTAATAGAACGAATTATTTCCAAACAAATTTAATATTTTATTTTCCAGTGTTATATACCAAAAAAATTTATTCTGAACATATATAAATATTTAATTATATTATTAATAATATAATATATAATAATATATATATATATAATAATAATATATATATAATATAATATAATAATCTTTGCTTAGAACCACTTTATAAATAAATAAATAAAGAATTTAATTTAAAACTCGAATTCGCAAGCGAGTTGCTACAAACAGACAAGCCTGAAAACTGTAATTCATTTTATATTATAATTATTACCGATTTTACATATTATATTATATTCTTTGTATAGAACTATCTACAAATAAATAAAAGAAGAATTGATTTGACTTTTTTACCAAAAAAAAAGAAAATTTGTATCTCATTCTTTAATTAATTGGCCGTGTCCGATTTAGCCCCATGGGGTGTCCGGTTTAGCCCCACCAATTTTCGGATTTTCGTTTTTGAGGTAGTCACCTTCGAAGCAATATATCTCTAAAGCTATTGTACTTTTTTTAAATTGAACAAGTGCGATTTGTAGGTGAATGTACAAGCTTCAAAACGGTATATTACACTTTAGCAAAAAGTATGTTTTTGTATGAGTTTTCTGGTCAAAGACCAAATCCGTCCGGTTTAGCCCCGGTCTCCCCTAATATTAAGCGTACTCGGTAATAAATAATCTGAATATTTTCTCATGATTGATTCAAGCTTGAATTAAGATTAGATGTTCAAGTTTCACTCACGAAGATTGACCGTGTCTTGAATCGAGCATGGGACGAACATTGGTGTCCCGTGCTGAACTAATATTGAGTGACAGTGTTGTAAAGACTGTTTCTTCAACTCTAGGTTACACACGCTTGACCTTCAAGACTCAATCAAGATTTAACCCATCGTCAGCCTGGGAATACACTTTAAAACTTTATTTCCTTAACTAATTTTATAGCTACAAGATTTGTTCATTTTACTAAGCAAAATAAAATTTAGTCGATAGACTAAAAAATTGAAAATTTGATGAAACTTCGACTTTGAAAAAAGTATCCTCAAACCGTTTTTAACGTTATTTCATTATTTAACGCTTAATGAGCAAACTCGTGATAAATATTACGTAAGAAGGGGGAGGAGGGTTCGAGGACTCTTATGTACCCTTTCATGGGGTGTCAAAATTGCCTAAAATCGTCTTTACGTAATTAATGACTAGTCCCTAAGTTCCATAGTGCCAGAATGGGCCGTTTTTATACAAGAAAAAAATTTCTTAGTGAATTTGACTACTTTTTAATTACTTTTCTTAGTTCAATAAGTCCCCAAAGATATTTTTGACCTTAAATTAATTATTAGACTATTAGTTGAATGAGGTGATAATACAGTTGCATTAATTACTTTCCTTAGTTAAATAGGAACCAATGACAGTTTTGCAGTAAAATTAACTGCTTATGTGTAAAGTATTTATAGTTAAAATTAATAAGATAAGTCAGTAGTACAGACAACTATTTAAAATGGTGAAATCAATTTTTTTTATAATTTATTATAAATATTATTATGTTGAATTTTCTTATATTTTCCCCTACCTACTTTTGTTTATCTATGCCAGACCTGATCTACGCCTTATATATTTAAATTTTATATATCTAAAGGAGAAAAATCTCTAAACGTACACTGAAAAAATTTTAGGCGGTAGGCTGTACTGTTTCTCTTAAAACGCCGAAACAAGAGTTTTCCTTCCAACCAGTACTTCAGACGTCCTTTTTCTAGACACTTACTTTTTATGTTCAACCGCCGTGCCGATAACTGTTTCTCTAGTCCACAGAAGAACGCATGTGCTGAAAAAAACGTCTACTATCTAGGTCGAAAGGGAAACTGGTTGTTCTGGAACCAGTACAGCCAACCGCCTAAAATTTTTTCAGTGTAGCAACTCCCGGGAGTCTCTTGGAGTCGTTGCCGGGAGTAACTCCCGGGAACAATTTTGGGAGATTCTCGGGAATTTTTATCAGAAGATTCCCGGGAACAATTCCGGTAGTAATTTTGGGAATTTTTCCAAAAATTCACTTAAGAATGTCAAAAATTGTATAAACATTATATTTAGGGTCAGTTGGGGTAAATCGGAACAGATTTGCTATGTTTCACCAAAAACATAAGTTGTTTCTTTTAAATCAGAATACTTTCGGGTTTTTTGTGTTTTGGGTTGCTATTTCACTTTCGTGGAACAATTTTATGGAGTAGTAAAAAATATGGTTATCATTGAATAGTAATAATCAACTGTTCCTATATACACCTAAATTTTTCAACTTTGCTAAAATTTAGGGGTAAATAGGAACAGTTGATTATTTCTTACGAAATTTGAGAAAAAATCAGTTTCAAGTCTAGAAATGTTAAGAGATATAAAGAATTAGATAAAAAATGGTGTTAGTCATAAAATAATTCAAAATAAGAAATAATAATGCATTATATAAGTTTAAAATTATTCCATACCAAAAATTCTAACACATTACACAATTATGTACAATTCTGTACTTGTTAAATACTATGTACCGATGCGATTATACATGAATACTATATTTTTAATGCATTTTTATAATGCTTAAAATAGTGTTGTAGTTTGATAAAAATAATTTTTTCATTTATATTATCAGAAATATTATTGAAATTTCTGCTGTTCCGATTTTCCCCGAATTTCCAGTTTTAAGGAGTAAATAGAAACAGTCTCATATTTTTAAGAAAAATTTTCAAAATGAAAAAATCAAAGTTGTTTTTTTATCTAGTATTAATAAGAGATAATTATAAATTTTTATATGAATTTTTAGCTTATTTATTTTCAAATGCGAATCAAAAAAGTGAAAGGGTGTCTTCTTTGATTTTCAATTTTTTATGCAAAAGGAAACATTTTTGTATATATTGCTGCTAATTGACAAACTGAAAATGGAAAAATACTTAGAACCAGTTGGGAGTGATCTAAGGTACAAGGTTTAAGGCCGTGTTTTTTTTTCAAAATTTGTATTTATCTAAAATAACTACTGTTCCGATTAACCCCTTCTTCCGATTTACCCCAACTAACCCTACTTACCTTTTATATTTATTTAATAAAATAATATCTTGTAACGTTTCTACAAATTTGAGAAATAAACCTGTATTTGAGGTTAAAGGGTCAGAATTCGTAAAATTTTAACGAAAAATAAATAGTGCTTTTTTAATCAAAATGTTAGAAAACATTTCTATTTGGCCTTAGGAATGTATTCACCAAAAAACAGTAAAAAATCTATTTTTATAAGTGTTATTGCAAAATGAAATTTTTTAAAACTTTTTAAACAAAATTTTATTTAATATATACACATATATAAAATACACTTTCAATCGGAATACAAAAATTTTTTAAAAGTTTATTTTTTAATAATTATTTAGATAATAATTTTTTTATAAACAATTAAGTTTTTTTAATGTACTGCGCTTCTTAAAAATTTGAAAAAAACCTCAACATAGAATTAAAACTAGGGTGATTGTGTGTATTAAGGTAAATGTACATATTTCCGTGCTAGAACCTAATTCCGTGCTAGTTTTTTATTAATTAAAATAAGGAATTGACAAAATATTTTAGCATGTGGAAAATTGTAGAATAAATTTTGCTATTTAGTAGATTAATATTATGGGTTTTATTTTACTAAAATATTATGTTCTAGCACGGAAATATGTACATTTACCTTACTACGTGTTTTAAAATCAGCCACGTTTAAAGAATCATTTGAAGGTAAAGGTAAAATGAAGTTCAAGTGATTCTGAACAAAAGCTCTCTGGTTCATACCCCCTCTTTCCGGGTTCGTTTGCTCGCTAGAAGCATTTGAATGTGAAAGTAACAAACAGTATTTTGAGAGAATTTCATCTAATTGAAATGCATTTTTTGGTGCCACTTTATAGATAAACGTTTTTGAGGTCTCTGATATTGCAGAGTAGTATTCGTAATATTGCCATGCAGTGTTTACTACATTACCATGTTATATTTTGCAATAATAATCTATTGCAATATTTTAAATCGTGAATATATTTTATATATTTTGTTTACATTATTTACATTTACACAACCACGATACTTCATTTCTCAGAAAAATGGAAACAAAGTATGTATATATACATACTTACTCACTTTTCGCTTTTTAAAGGTAATCTTTTAAACTTAATATAGTTTTGAAGTTGTATAAAAGTTGTGTTGGTGACAGTGTAGTTCTTTGTTAATGATTGAGACACTTTAATCGTGAGTGTTACTCTGTACTACTCGTGTTACCTGCATCATTTGGTTTCTAGGATACGCTCGGCATGAAGATAATGTAAAATATCCATCGCTTAAACTATTGCGAAGCATTCAAGATGCTGCCATGAATGCCAACCCCATTGAAATAATAAATGTAATCGACTAATAAATATTTGTAAGCAACCAGTTGCAGAAATAATTTTTCCACTTCTTATCTCTTAGCGTCACTACTTTTTCATAAACACTTAAATAAAATACCAAATGTTAAACATATTGCTTCAATACTGCAAATGTTACTTATGGTAATGTAGCAAACATTGCATGGCAATATTACGAATACTGCTCTGCAATATCAGAGACCTCAAGAACGTTTATCTATAAAGTGACACCAAAAAAATGCATTTCAATTAGATGAAATTCTCTCAAAATACAGTTTGTTACTTTCACCTTCAAATGCTTCTAGCGGGCAAACGAACCCGGAAAGGGGGGTATGAGCCAGAGAGCTTTTGTTCAGAATCACTTGAACTTCATTTTACCACAGTTTCAAAGAATTTGACCGAAAGGGATTTTTAATGTATTTTGTGCGGGGTCCCTTGTCAAAATTAAGGGGAAAATATTAAGAAAACTTGTAAGTTTTGTAATTTCTTCTTATCTTTCTAGAAAATATATTTTTCAGACAATTATTTCGTTATCCATTGTAGTGGGAGATCAATCCGAGCGCCTCGTCCGTTATTGCATCTGTCCCCTTAATTAATGTTAATAATTGATTTTAATAAAAGGTTCAGACTCTAAACGTTATATTAAACTTTGTTAAAAAAAGGGGGGGTAAAATGGGTGAACCCAATAAAGAGAAAATCATTAATTGTGGTGACTATTTAATAAATAACTTACTTGAGACGTCGAAATTACAATTTCGGATATTCCAATTTGACTATACGTTCAATCAATCCAATCAATAGACGTCTCGAGGATCCTCACATTCAACACACAATTTATACACACTATACTTAGTTGTCGTACGAGAGCAAGAACAAGAGTGACCATGCAATCGTCCTATGGCGTCACATTCAAATTTAATCACGTGACCCACAACACCGCCATGACACTCAGGCTCGTGTCCCGAAATTTAGCCCCAGGGATTTACATTGTTCTACGAAGACGCCACGAAATTACTTACTGTCACATCCTCCCCTTTCGAACGTGTCGTTATTCGGACGAACAATATCTGTAACAATTTTAACTTGAAACAAAATTACAAAAGAAACCATTAAGACAATCCCTGAACAAGCGATTTTTATAATACTATCAAGTTGTATTTCAAAACAATCACCACATCAATGTCAATTACGAATTGTAAAAGATTATATTTATTAAATTCTTATAAAAATACAATAGACGATTTCCTTTGTTAGTCGTCAACAACAAAGAATATAACGAATATGACGTCTTGTCAACTAAATAACCAAAACTTTAATAAAAAAAACGTTTTACTTCCTAAGAATGTCGACAGTAAAAGACGTCAAAAGAGAAAAATCAGTAATTCGATTTCTTTTTGTACACACTTGGTGTCAATATCTTAACCTCCGTACCATCCTGCAGCTCGGGTCGCTCCTCCATGATTTGTTCTACATCACTCGACGTCATTGGAGTAAGGAGAACCTTAATCGCTCTGGCGCGCTTTTTCTCAGACAATTGTTTTGCCGTCTTCTCTTTTGGATTCGCGAATTTTTCCATTGTAGACAAAGCGTTCTCTCGGATCAAAAAGCCACGAATTCGATTCGGATAATCTTGCGAGTCGTCGAATTTGGCCTCAATTTGCCTTTTGAGCTGGCTAGCTCCACACACCAAATACTGATGATCCTCTGGAACAGCCCAAGTTGGCCAAGTGGAATTGTTGAGTCGCAACCAGTCTACTATCCCCTCATGTCGAATGTTGCAATCTGGACATTCCGGGCAATATAACTCCAAGCTCCTGGAACATCCCGCACAGTTTCCCAACATCCTCTCATGCTCTGTCCCATGTGGAAAGATACAATCTTTTGTATCAAAGCCGTCCGCACGACAGAGTGAGCAGAATCCAGGACGGTATGGCAGCCTGCACTTTTTTGATTGGAGTAGGTGCAACACGTACTGAAGGCGCTACCTCGGTGCTTCGATAATCAGCCATTGTCAATGGCTTACCAGTCGTCTTTGACTTCTGTATCGGGTGACCCTCGTTGACAATCCTTCCTCCATTCGGATTCCCTGACAGTAACAACTCGAGCCGTCTTAATCGGCGAAGGCACTCTGCTGCTCAATTCCCTCCGAAGAACATTTATCTCCTCCAACACGAAGTTGTCTCGCAAGGAATTCGCACGTGAGATCGGAGGGGAATAGATCGCGATGTCGTCTATGTAGTTCCGAACAGCCTTCGAAGACGTCTTTTGGGGCAAACTACAAACTTCATCTAAAGCTCTGACATTACTGATGGAGTCAGTCATTGACTCCGACGATACCGAAAGTGCGCGAGCCTCTTTCAACAATTCAAGCCCCGCAATTACATCAATTTCAGACGCGTCTCCACGTGGCAGGTCAACGACCTCGTTTGATGCAGAAGCTTCGATCGGATCAATCTCCTCTACCAGGCCCGACCGTGTCGACTCACAATTCAATTGAATCTGGCACTGCACCTTAGCAATCAGGCTCTCCATTTGCGTTTTCGCCATCTGAAGCTCCTCCAACTGCTGGACCAATCTGTACAGCCTCTAATATTCTAATAGTGACACTTCTCCACATTTTATAAAATGGGATGATTTTGATATTTTGGATATTGAACCAAGTCTTAACAAACGATTACTGTCAGAAATGTTTTTCATAAAAAAAGAGGGAGAAAATAGTTTAAATAAAATGACCGATTTAGATCATTTTGATAAATCTTACGAAATGATTCTAAATTTTATTTCAAGTAATTAACGTGATAATACTCATTGTGTTTCATTCTCTGTTCTTATTCATCTTATTGTTTTTGTTTGTCTCTCTTCAATTAATGTTCATTGTAAAGTGTCGTTAGAGTTTGAGCTCAGTTTTAAATTTCACTTTGCAGTTTGCAATACATTTTATTTTATTATTTTATGATTTTTATTTTTTTGTATTGTGATTTATTATTGTTTATTTATTTATTATTAATTTTATGTTTTTCTAAGACGGATTATTTATTTATTATGGTATGTTAATTTTATTTTTTATTTATTTTCACTTATTCTTTATATAAAAATTTTTATTGATTTTTCAAAAATTTATTTATTATTGTTTCTTCTTTGAGTTTATTTATTATTTACTTATTTTATTTCTAATTTTTCCAATTTGTATTTATTTCTATTTTTATTTTTTCTAATTCAATTTTTATTATTTTCTGACTCCAGACTCTACTCCATCGTCAGGGTTTCAATTTTAAGTCTTCGTTTATTTAATTATTATTTTTTTGGTAAGATGATTTTTTGAATATGTACTTTATTTATTTTTATTTACTGTTAAAATAGTTTTTATTATTTTTTAATTTTGTATATATTTTTTGAATAGACTCCCTGAAGAGGTAATCGATTTGATTTCGAAACGTTGGAGTAAATAAAAAATTTGTCCATTTCGCTTTTACCGCATTTTGGTTATACTTTACCTTCGTACAAATTTCGCATTCATCAACGTAAGTTCTCACATCCAATGACATTCCCGGCCAGTAATAATTCTGACGGACCTTAAAATGTCTTAATTGTGTTCTATCTTTCGGAACCAGAAAATCGAGTATTGGTTGAATTATTTCTGGGTTAGGTCTCATACCGAACTCGTCGACTATATGTGACAGTCCACGAGAAAACGTGCCTTAGCCCCCGAATGTGAAGTTGACGGGAAACGTATTAGAACCTGGGCCTTCCTGATTGGTTCAAATTATGCTCATGTTTAAACATTTATAACAAAAAAATCTATAAATAAAAAGTATTTTTGACTTTTGTACCTGAAAGAGGAACTCAAAATCTATAAAATACTATTAAAATTCGACATTGATTTTTTAGGAGCTAAGGCACGTTTTGTCGTGGACCGTCACATATATCCAAGGTATTTAACCTCCCTACAAGCGAAACTACTCTTTTCTCCATTAATAACCAACTTTGCTTCCCGGAAAATCTCAAAAACCAATGCTAAGAGTTGGAGATCTTCATCGAAATCCTGACTAACAACAATCCAGTCGTCTAAATATGTGAAAACCTGATTGCACCAGCGATTTGGCAAATTTCTCACAACAATCAACCGCTGTAGACGTCTCTTTAACAAATCCATCAAACTCTGAAACGTTGACGGAACTCCTGTTAGTCCATATGGCATTCTGAGCCATTCGAAAAGTCCCTTACCTTTCGCGAAAGCAGTGTACTTTCGATTTGCTTCGTCCATTGGAATCTGATGAAACGCCTCACTCATGTCTAATGTCGAGATAGTTTTAGCTTGATGTAGCTGTGAGAGGATACAACGCATATTATGTAGAGGATAAGCTAACTTACGCGTCTTTTTGTTTAACGGCTGATAATTGATGCAAAATCTAAGGCCCTCATTAGCCTTAAGAGCTATTACTGGAGAAAATGACCAGTTACTATTGCTTCTACGAATGTAGTTTTTCACTAACCATCGCTCAACTTCCTTACATATAAATTGTTTAACAATCTCACTGCGTCTATATGGTTTTTGACGATGTGGAGTATCGTCATCTAATTCGATTACATGTTTTATTAAATTACTCTCACCCGTCGATTCTTTGTCAAATTTCGCGAATTCTTCGTTCAGAAACGATCTCAGTCTATCAGTTTCGTCACAAGATAGCGCCTGTAACAAATTAAGTCCCGTACGTCGGTGTGATAACGAATAATTGAATTTGCTCCCGTCTAAAGTCCGCGTTTGTGTGAATGGATCGACTTTCACTTTAAAGTTGAGCCAAAAATCCATTCCCAAAATCAAATCGTTTGACAGTTCAGAAAGTACACTGAACCATTGCGGGCCGTAAATATCGCCTATATCGATCACGAAACCGGTACCACCTAAGGACTTGACAACTGTTTTGTTTCCTAACCGAACACCCTTTTTAGGCGACGAATGTTTTTTAAGATCTTCAATTTAAAAGTGTTTTAATCTTTCGTAAGCTTTATTGCTTAGAAAGGATTTTTCGCTGCCACTATTTATTATACCAGAGACTTTCTCACCGAAAATAACTATCTCAACCGGGATTCTAACCGTTAACTTCGGTTCTCGAAGTTCCCCAGAAGATCGGTATACTCTCCGTTGGTTAAGTCGGTGAATATAATGAGATGGTAAGGTAGCTGGCTTCCAAGACCTATAAGAAACTGTATTATTGACGTCTTTATTAGTCGTTATTATCTGTGGTGTTTTCGCTAATTAAAGTCGACAATTGAACTAAAGGATTTAATTCGTTTTCTAATTGGTGACGAATCAACTCTTCTGTTCCTTCGTCCTCGCTTTCGCTATCCGAAACCGTATCATTTAAAAGTTCAAAAAAAATCATATTCCCGACATCTACTCCTGAAGTCGATCCACTTTCGACCTCCGATTTCAAAGCCGTTTCTTTTCCCAAATCTTTAGATTCTTTAATATTAAATTTGATTTTATTTGCTATTGATGGTAAAACCTCATCGACGTCATTTGAGTCCTTCTTTTTAGTGACTTGAGGTGCGGTTACTGAGGGCTTTTCCCGTTTCTCTGACGAGATTCACAATCCTTATTGTAATGCCCAATCTTTTGACAAATACAGCAAACTATTTCTGATTTATTTTTACAATAACGCGCCCATGACCCGTTTGTCCGCAATTAAGACAAATCATGTTCTCGCGATTGTATGCTTGTTTAGGATTTTTCGACGTCGAAGATTTATTTTGTGAGTCTTCGAAATTGTTGGCTTTGTTTTTTCCGATTCTTCAAACCGCTGCAAATTTCTTTCTAATCTATTTCGATTCATTGTGCTAGGTTTAAATGAATTTGACATTTTTCGGTGGTCATTTATTACTTAAAGATCGATTTCCGACTCTTGATCAGATTCAACCACCGAAAAATCCGAATCATCGGCACACTCATGCATCAATTGTTCATTCTCATGCATACAGTTTAATTTACTTCTTACTATCTTTGCACGAGACGGCTGTGAATCTACCACGCGACGATAAAGATAATTTCGTTCGCTAACATAATGCAAAAAGTTACGATAATTTGTTAACGATAGATTTAAAATCTCAAAAGTTAATCTAGGGTTAAACTTTGTCAATATTTGTTGTAATTGTTCCTTAAATTCTGGGGGATGCTGCATTTGTTCGAATATAAATCTAGCGCAATAGGCAAACTCCGCCAAGGTCTCACTCTTTCCAAGTTCTAAATCGCGAATTTCAAGGAGCCAATCGGCATCGCCCTTCTTAACTCCCCATTCATACCTGAAGGCCTGCGAAAATTCACGCCAAGTTCGCCATCGTTCTTTATTGACGAAATACCACGATTTATATGGACCTTTAAATAGTTGAGACAAATAAGGAACAAAATAATCGCTCAAAACACAGCTGGACAATAAATGGGTGAACCCAATAAAGTTTTATTTTAATATTTTTAATGAAATTCGGAGTAAATGGGGCACACGTAGTAATACACACAATCACCCTATAAGGAATCAAAATCCGTTGAAAAAATTTAGGAGCGACAATTATTTTAAAAGTTTTAATGAAAATTAAATTGTCGTGAGGTAGGGTAAATGTGGGTATTACCGTGGGTGCGTGAGTTACCGTGGTTTCGATATGTTTGTCAAATTTTATCATTTATGTTCCAATTTGTTAACCCAAAAATTCAGATAGCTACTTTCATATTGTACGTGTTTAATAAATAAAAAATTATTGTTATTTCACTAACATTTCTCGTTTAAAAATTTTTTTAATTTCGTAGGTGTGGATAGTTTGATAAATTGTTCATTGTAATGCAAAAATACAGTTTTATATAAATCGCTTTTTATTATTATTAATACTTTTAAACTATTTAATTTTTGTATATTCGTTTAATTAATGTATTTTTAAAGTCAAAACTTCGTGGTAAATTATGATTCAACGTATTTTTATTTTATCAACACGGTAATTGGACAACGTTTTGAACTTGTGCATCAAATACCGTAGGTCGTTATTATCAGTACAAATAATATGTAAAGTGACAAATAGTGCTTTTCAAGTTAAAGGAGAACCGCAGGAATTAAAAAATAACTTCAAAATGTTTAGACCAAATACTATTGTTATTTTAATAATTATTATTATTTTTATAAAAAATATTTAATTAAATGTTATTATGTACTAAATAAATCACTAAATAAAGTTATTAATAGTTGTATAACGAATTCTGTGATTATTATTATTATCTGCTAAAATATAAGAATATTTATTTTTAAATTAATAAACCATTGTTTTAAATTTGCTTAATTTCATGCAACCGTTTGTGAATTCTACAAGTTGACATTTTCGGAGTATAAGGCACACGGTAACTAGAGCATCCACGGTATTTGGCACACAGTATTCCGATCATGAAGCTTTGAGCACCACGGTAATACCTGCACTTGCATTACTTTCAAAAATATTTATTATTTAACTTTTATCCCACAATTTTTCACGAAACAATTGTCAACTCATTAGTAAGACCCTTCACTAAACGTGAAGCGGAAACCTACACTATCGACCAAGTTTCAAATTCTAGAAGAAGTAACGATTTTTAAACCTAGACGTCACCGTCAAACAATATAAATTGAAAAACAAATTTAAAGCCATGAAAAAATGGGGGACTATATTTATTATATATAATATATTTTATTATTTGATAAAATGTACGCTCTACGACATTCTCAATTCTTATATTACATCAAATAAAGTCAAAGATCAATTTAAAAAAAAATATATACAAATATCTTGTGAGGTTTCTTAACAATCTAATGACTAAGTCAGCATTAGATTTCAAACCACGGTAATACCCACATTTACCCTAGTGCACCAATGCTACATTAACTTTTTGATCATTTTTATTGTTATATGCAAAGATTAATTCTACAGTGTTTTGTTCATTTCGTAGTTGAAAATAATGTTACAATTCTGAAAAGCGTCAAAACCGCATCTCTGCGCTGTATAATTTTCAGTATAATTTTTATCAAATTAAAAAATATATACTTTTTAAAAATTTTCTATTTTTAAACGGAAGTACATTTTATCCCCTTTTATTCTTGCTTGATTCATTTAAATCGGTTCATTCATTTAGGAGAAATAAAATTTTGTTTAAAAAGTTACAAAAAAATTCATTTTGCAATAACTTTTTTCAAAATAAATTTTTTTTCTGTTCTTTGGTAAACACATTTCTAAGCCTAAATAGAAATGTTTTTTCAACATTTTAATTAAAAAAATACTTTTTATTTTTTGTTAAAATTTCACGAACCCATAAGCAAAATTTTTAGTTATTTCAATTAATACTTTCGCTATTCCAGAAAAACATATCGCTGTTCCAAGTAACACATTTTCGTGTACAATATAATTTTTTCTACCTTTTAAATTTAAGTACAATTTTTTTTTCTCAAACTTGTAGAAACTTTACAAGATATTATTAATGTGAAAGAATTTATCAATTATCCGAATCAATCTTAAAATAATTCTTATTAAGCTCTTGAGTTTCATATGTATCGACAGCACAGCCATCCTGAATACAGAAACCTGCTTTTTCAAAAAAAAAATTTTCGTAATCAATTAACAATTTAAAATTATCAAAGAACTCAGAAAAAATTGGTTAGCATAGTGGGATACGAGCCCACGACCTTTCTATTGCCGGTAGACTGCTCTGACCACTGAGCTACATGCACCCCAAGATTCTCCGAGTTCCTTGATATATTATACCTCCCTGCATTATTTTATGATAATGTAGGGAGTTTCTTGAAGATGATAAGCCTAATTTTTCAATTACATAGGCCAATTATAGTTAAGGAAGTGAATCTATCATTCGGAAATTATTAATATTAATGTGACAGAATTTATCAATTATCCAAATCAATCTCAAAATAATTCTTATTAAGCTCTTGAGTTTCATATGTATCGATATATTATATGTAAATATAATATATATAAATATAATTTTTGGCATTCTTAAGTGAATTTTTACTTAAAGTGCCAAAATTACTCCCGGAATTGTTCCCGGGAATCTTCTGAAAAAATTCCCGAGAATCCCGAAATTGTTTAAAAATATTTTTTTCCATTTAATATATTAATAAGTAAAATTAATCAAATTACAAGTGTGTATAGTGATTTTGAAACGATATTACACGAGCTACAAGCTCATTATGAAAAGAAAGATGCTTTCATTTAACTTGACCTTGAAATTTAAGGTCAAATTCTTAATTTCAATATATCTTAAAATCGGTTTTTAAATTTTTTTTCTAATCTATCCCAATCGAAAGCTTACCTTTTTTAGATTTCTCTTGATTAAAAGTTTATTTTTAATTATTTGAATATAAAATCAATTTTTATTTAATATTTTGGATATAATGAAGACTTATAGATCAATAATTTTTAATTAATAATTAAACGATCAAACGAACTTACCTAAAAGTGAAGTTCGATCGTAATTATATGAATAAGCCTCGTTCCTTCGATTACAAATATAGTACTTCCTTCGGTACTGCTAGAGGCCACTACGTTTATAGAAAGAGTATACCTGGGTATACCTTATTTTGAAAATTTTCCCCACTGCGTCCCGCTGTGCTCCCTCTTCCGCTTGATCCTCATATTTTCAGAGTGTTTAAAATTGTTAATTATTATGGGAGATTTAGGGAGAAGGAAATGGTATTTTCTGTTGGGTGGGAAAGTAATCTCTTGAACGAGGCTTATTCATATAATTACGATCGAACTTCACTTTTAGGTAAGTTCGTTTGATCGTTTAATTATATTACATTTGCCTCGTTCCTTCGATTACAAATGTAGTTGTTTAGAGATACAGCAATTTTAAACTTTTTAATATTAAGTTTTATTGTTTTAGAACACATTTTTGAAGTTTTTACAATGACAATAATTATATCGCAATATTAATTGCTAAAGAGAAATCGACATTATTTGCGATTATTGGCATATTATTAAATTTAGCAAAGACGGAGGAACTGTTTGTCCATTCTGCCGTTTTTTAATTGTTGATAAATCAACTCCCTTTAGCAAAACTGCTGACGTTACCGCATGTCTAGTATGGTATGATGAGAATATAGTGGTGTCTATGCCACTGTCTGTTTAGGTGTTTTTAGCCCATCTACTAATGGTCTGGGATGTAACTGGCTTATGCTGCTTTTTTATCGAGATGAATTATTCGTTTATATAATTTCTTAACCTCCTAGTATGTTCTATATAATTCGAAATAACTGATACAATACATAGCGAAAGGTCTTGTTGAAGCCTTGAAAAAATTAACAAAGACTGATATCACCCTAGCCCTGATGTCTTCATAATATTGGAAATTTTTATTTGTTAGCTTTATGGTGTCATTTTGATATTACTTATGTTTATTGATGATAATGTTTGTGGTCTGTGGGCCGTAGATAAGGCTAATAATGTTACTGTATTTTCTGTTAAAAGTTTTGAATTAAGATGCTGAGAATTTAATGTTCGTCAATAATGAAACAGCAGATCTATATGTATTTATTGTGCTATATGGGGCACCGTCTTTAAAACGCTTTGTAAGGAAATTAAGTAGAGGCATATCAGTCAATTCCAAGGGAATGTTTTTTATTCAGAAACGCATTCTTAAGATTTTGTAATCCATCGAGGACAGATTCTGTGCCTGAGGGAGTATTTTTCTCCTGCAAGGAGACAATAATAAATTATTATTTGGTTTAAAATAATTCAGTTTTTCTTACAAGCAATTCTATTAGGACTGGATACCACGTTTGATTCGGTCCATTAGGTATAACAAGAATTGCCATTAATTCGTCTTTCTTTATTTTTACAAGCGTTCTTAATACTAAACTGAAATGTGGGAAGGCATTATATTTTAAATCCGTTCAGTTGACGGTGAATGCATCTACCTGTAAGGTACCAGTGCTAGGTTTCGCACTACTAATTTCGAAGTAATTTTGTATTTAATTCCCATTCAGTATCGTTATTTTTATTCTAGGTAGAAAGTCTTTCTGTCTGTTCTTTGTTGATGCTATATAAGATGCAAAGACGAATATTTTTTTCTTTTTTTCACTTTTCTGATATCTTTGACTAATTTATTATACAGGGAGTAACGGGTACCACCCATTTTATTGACATACGACAAGGCAGGTGTTTTATTCGTTCTTACAAGAACTTGAGAATCATGCTCGTTTTTATATTTTATAGTTGCCTGTTGTAATATTATTTTCTGTAACTGGTAAAATTTTTTAACCATTTGATAAGACATTTTTTGAAAATAACATTTTTCTATTGTAATCAGAGTTGCTGATATTGAAGCGATTTTTTTCTCTCTTTCTAGTTGCCTAGTGTACATTAGGCCTGCTCTTTTCTGAAATGAGTTATTAATTGCCTGTTTATGATCTTCATTTCTTTTGAAGAATTAAGCCTAACAACTGGTGCTCTTTTTTGTATCACATTTCTACAACATTATATTTGATAGCCTTTGATACAATTTAGTATAAATTTATAGCAGTTGGTTCGAATTTCGGTTGGTTTGGTCCTGTATTGCAGATGCTAGATTGGTTGGAAACCCTGTGGGGGCTCTGGTATTACTGGCGATGGCCAACTTGCATACTGGGGGTTGAAGTTAAAGATTTTTGAGTCTTTATCAACACCCGCAAAAATAAAGGTTATTCTCTACTTTGTTTGGCTGTGAAAAATTTTAGTAAGTATTTTTTCTGTGCCATTAAGGGTGTTTTCGGCATGTACACGGATTATGATCCGGATCACTCAGTAACCAATTACAGCATTCGAAAAGTAATCTGGATCACTTAAGTAACCAATGCTATCGAATTCTTTTATTAAAGTTGACATGGTTGAGCCATAAGCGGTCATTGCTGCACCGAATGGCCGTTGCCTTTTTGTCATGAGACTGTTTCTAGTTTTTGAGTGCTTTTGAAGCGTTTGGATTTGGTCCAAAGTATTCATTAATAGGAGGTGCACTATCATTTGTATCCTGCGCGGCAGAGGGATTAATGATTTCTGAAAATGCAATGAACGATTACTATGTATTTTGATTACGTCTTGCGAACTTAATAATTTATTTACTTATTAATTTTTTGGAAATGCAATTAACGATTGCTTTATATTTTGATTATGTCTTACGAGAGTAATAATTTTTGTTTTGATTTTTAAAAATGTAATGAACGACTGCTTCGTATTTTGATTACGTCTTGCGAACGTAATAATTTATTTACTTTTTTATTTTTTGGAAATCCAATTAACGATTGCTTTATATTTTGATTACGACTTGTAGGCGTTTCTTATCTATTAATAAATTTATTTTATTTATTTATTCATTGTAAATGCAATGTACGATTGTTTCATATTATGGTTACGTCTTGCGATGGTATTTTTTATTTATTTATATATTATTTTTGAAAATGCAATGAACGATTGCTTTGTATTTTGATTACGTCTTGCGAGCGTGTTTTTGAAATGCAATGAACGATTGTTTTGTATTTTTATTACGTCTTAAGAGCGTAATAATTTATTTACTTATTTATTTTTTGAAAATGCAATGAACGATTTCTTTGTATTTATTAATATATTTAATTATTATTTTTGAAAATGCAATGAACGATTGCTTTGTATTTTGATTACGTCTTGCGAGCGTGTTTTTGAAATGCAGTGAACGATTGTTTTGTGTTTTGATTACGTCTTAAGAGCGTAATAATTTATTTACTTATTTATTTTTTAAAAATGCAATTGACGATTGCTTTGTATTTTGATTACGTCTTGCGAGCGTATATTTCTTTTGATAGTTCGACTAAAATTTTATATTCATATATATATATATATATATACATGCAGACACATATATACATGTACAGTAGGAAAAAACTACCAGCCAGTCACAGGAAAAAACATGCGTTTTGCATAAGTCTGTCTCATTCCCACTCATGGGCTGTGACTGACATAGCAGCTCCTTTCAACGCACATACATATATACATCACACATATACGAATACATATATCTGTATATAGATCAGTTTAAAGGTGACTCTTAAGTCGTTCAAGCCTGAAAATAATAGGCATTGTATTATATTTATTATTATGTCCCTTATTATAAGAGGGAATATAGTTTATTTTAATTTTTTTTTTGCAAGAAAGTTTTGGTTTAATTTACTCTCTGATGTTGATTAATGGTCGGAATTCCTTTGGTTGTGGGTATTCTCGTCCTAGTCACCCATCTCTTCTGTTGCATTACCGGATTCCTAATCTTAATTTTCACTCGATAGTTCACTCCCGTTATTTTAAATATAACACTTTTACACTTTTATTTGAAAAATTGGAAAAACGCGTGTGACTTCAAGCGCACTACGAAAGAATATGAGGATCAAGCGGAAGAAGGGAGCACAGCGGGACGCAGTGGGGAAAATTTTTAAAATAAGGTATACCCAGGTATACTCTTTCTATAAACGTAGTGGCCTCTAGCAGTACCGAAGGAAGTACTACATTTGTAATCGAAGGAACGAGGCAAATGAAATATAATTGATTTTCTTTCTGTATTTTTACTTGAAAAATTAAAAACATAACCTTAAATTTTTTGCTTCTTAGGTACCTTTCTTCAGAACGTGCTACATATATTAAATCGAAAAAAATATTTTCAAAGAAGTCAAAATTTTGAAACTCTGTAACTCAAAAAATATTTTAATTAATTCAATAATATTTTATATCTACACTTTTACTAATAATAGTAACATTTTGGCAAAGTTTCAAGAAAATACAATGACATAAATTTTCTGACCAGGGCAGTTGAGGAATTTTGCCCCATATATGGGAACGTTTCTCATTAAGCGGGTCACCCCGATGGCCAAAATTGAGAGCTTCCAAAAAATTGCTTATACTAAAAATTATTCATATATATAAGTACTTTCAAAAAATATGTGGCCTTTTAAAAAATACTTGCATTTAACCCCAAATTTCATTAGGTTATGGGCCCAGGACGTTACTTGGGCAAGTAAAAAGTGAATCAAGGGCCGCTACGGAGATTATTTACGTGAATAGTGTGATACGCGAAATTTTCGTAAAAAGACGCCTTTTTTCTCGAGTGCAAGTGATTCGTTTGTGAAAGAAAAATGGCTGATCTGATTTCAACGCGGCACATGGACAAGTTCAATGGTTCGAACTATCAAATATGGATATTTTAAGTAAAGTCGATTCTCACAGCGCATGGCATCGGCGACATTATCGATGGAACGCGAGTAAAACCCGAGGTCACCGGTAACGAGCTAAGAGATGTGGACGAAGCTCGCGTTAATACATGAGCAAAAATTGGAAACGAATAAACTAATCATGACGCAACGTTTTCACGAGTATAGGATGGAATCGAATGACACGATATCTCAGCACATTTTAAAGGTGCAAAATATGGCTGCCCAACTGAAAGACGTCGGTGAGACAGTCTCTGACGTAGCAATAATGGCAAAAATTCTAACCAGCCTGCCTTTCAGATTCTACGCTTTGAAAACTGCGTGGGACAGTGTTGATCCTACGAGGCAGACATTAGAACATCTGCAGGAAAGATTGATGAAAGAAGATACCAGATCCTTGGCAGATGACGGCGCGATGCTAGAAAAAGAAGAAAAATGACCCCCGACAAAGAAAAAAATGACCTGAAAAACGACAAATCGGATGATTGTTGCTTTCATTATTACCAATGGAGAGAAATCTCGCCATTCAATCGAGCGATTCGATTCGATCGACGCTGGTGACGTATGGCTTCTCAACAGTGGCGCTTCCAGACACATTTCCTTCAGACGTGAATGATTCACAGATTTTTCTATTGCCTCCGGTGAATATGTCGTGCTTGGCAATAACGCAAAATGTGAAGTGCGCGGCATTGGAACTATAAAGATTCGGAAATTTGTGAATGACGAGTGGATTTTTTCAACGACAGAAAATGTTCTATACGTTCCAAAACTCCAGAAAAATTTATCGTCTTCCTTTTCAAAAATCTGTTCAGTGGAATCGAAATGACGAATTCAGCCCCATATACGCTTGAGCCAAATGGCAAATCCGAGCGCGCAAATCAAACCGTTGTCGAGACAGCAAGAACGATGCTGTTGGCGAAAGATCTTCAGATTTTTTTGGGCAGAGGCCGTGAATACCTTTGTGTATTTCCAGAACCGCATCATGTCTAGATCTCATCCTGAGAAAACGCCATTTGAGTTTTGGAACAACGAGAAACCCGTTTTTGGAAGCGTTGCATACACGCACATTCCAAAACAATTTCGAAAGAAATTTAACGCAAAGTCGAAAAAACGCATCATAGTTAGATATCAAGAAAACTCGAATTATTATAGAGTGTACGACCCGATCACCAAGAAAATATTTGTGTCCAGAGATGTTATTTTTAACGAGAAATTAGACAGTGGCATTATTTCATCGAAAGGATATAAAAAAGCGAATTTTTCTGGCCGTCAAATGAAAACTCGAACGATGGGAAGATTCTTAGCGAGGACGAGAAGGATTTTCTAGGTTTTCTTCAAAGTGAGGAGAGAACGCAAGGCAATGAAAACAACGATGGAGCGAAAGATGAGCGGATCGTAGAAGAGGAGCAGCAAAGCGATGTACCACATCGATGTAAACTTCGAAACAGAACCAATATCAGCGTGCGAGACCGTTACCAGGGAAATGTGGTGGAGTACCCATTGTTTTTATTTGAAGAAGCTGTAAATGGTCCCGACTCTAGTGATTGGAAACGAGCAATCAAGGAGGAACTTGACTCTCATCAAGAGAATTCAACGTGGGAATTCGTTCCTCGAACACCAGATATGAAACTTATTGATTAGAAGTGGGTGTTCAAGGTTCTTCGAGATGAAAGTGGGAATGTTGTGAAGTACGAAGCTCGATTTTGTGCTCGAGGTTTTCGTCAAATCGAGGGCCTTAATTATAAAGAAACTTTTGCCCCTGTGATCCGATACGATTCCCTTCGTCTTTTTCTTGCTCTCGTCACGCAATAGACCCGATGTTGGAAAAATCGTTAAAAATTGTGATTCACGCATTAAGTGAATCGTTGGAAATTAAGCTGGGTGATTCAACAAGTTTTGTCGGAATTGAATTTGAGCATGATAGATGTAATAAGAAAATGTTTCTTCATCAGAGCTCGTATGCATCGAAAATTGTGTATAAATTTAAAATGAAAAATGCTAATCTCGTTTGCATTCCTGCGAATCCAAATCAAATTTTATGTAAACTCAAAGATAAGAACGTGATCGAAAATGTGCCTTTTCGCGAAGCTGTCGGCTCTTTAATGTTTCTCGCAATTGTTTCGCGACCCGACATCGCGTATGCAGTAAACAATGTGAGTAGATTTCTTGAAAAACACGACGCAAGTCATTGGAACGCGGTTAAAAGAATTATTAAATACGTGTCAGGTTCCATCGATTGTAGAATTATTTACGACGGAACAAGTGAAAATTTAATTTTGAACGGTTTTACTGATTCGGACTTTGCGGGAGACGTTCGACATTAGGATTCGTATTCTTTTTGTGTGGTGGAGCTGTCACTTGGTGTTGTCAAAGACAGAGGAACGTCACACTAAGTACTACTGAAGCGGAGTACGTCGCGGCAACACTAGCAGCGCGCGAAGCTGTTTGGCTGCGTCAAGTTTTAAAGGATCTTGCTCGCAAAATTTGTGTCTTCAAGTGAGCAATGTGCAGATTTGTTTACAAAGGCCTTTTTGAGATGCAGATTTTGTTATTTGTGTGAATGCATTGGTATGAGAATGAAAAAAGAATTTTTCGATACATGCGAATATTAAACTTTCAAATTTTTCGTGCTTTTTTGTATTTTATGCAAAGTTATAAAGCAGGGAGGATATTGTGTATTATGCTTTTAAAACTTCGCGCTATCTTGTGCGCATGTTTAATTTTATAAGCCATCGCGTCTGCCTTCGCCTTTTCTTTTGTTCACTTGAAGAAACGATTTCTTCAAGTAAAGAGTTAAACTGAAATCGTTAGCATTTTTACTTGCATTTAACCCCAAATTTCATTAAATTTACTTTTCAGACCGTCGGTAAGTGAGTCAGAACCTGTGTGGCTTAACTACCTTTATTAGCACTTTTAGATTTTTGGGTATAAGCAATTTTTTTGGAAGCTCTCAATTTTGGCCATCAGAGTGGCCCGCTTAACGTGAAACGTCCCATTTTATATAATTTGCTAGCATTTAATAGTAGTAGAAATTATTAAGAAACAATAATAAAATAAAGTAGAAATAATTATATTATTTCATTTCATTTAATTCCATAAAATTTTTCTTACTAAAAGTCAAAAATATGTGAAGAGAATGTAATCTTTAAAGTCGTAGTAGTCTACGATTTTAAGGATTACATTCTCTTCACATATTTTTTATTGCTGCTGACTACGAGGTTTTTTGGACTGTTTAAACCCAAAAACATACATTCAATTCCTTTTTGGGCTTTATAAAATCTGCAAAATTTTTTTAAATTTACATAAGTATAAAGTGCTTTTAATATAGAAACCGTAAATAGCAACTATTATTATTTGTTTAATTAATTCCTGAGTTGTTAAGTTATTTAAATATCCTAAAGTTTTATTGACGAGCAAAATTAGAAAGAAAAGTTTTTAAGCGCTTTATATATAAGGTGTTAATAAATACGAAAAATTAATTTTTAAGCAATTATTAAATTAATAATTTTATGTTCCAAGCTATATTGAGTTATCCATAAATCACGTAGCCAGTTTAGGGGAAATAAGATACTTATCATTTGAATGATGCTTTAAAAACAAAAGATTTCATAAAATTAGCAAAAGTCAATTTTCGACCAAAACTAATACCTTCTTATGTAAGAAATTTATAATATAAAATTTTGTGTATATGAACTAAGACGAATATTTTGTTTAAAGGCATTGGATTTTCAGCCACGTCACCCATTTTACGAGTATGTACGACCTAGTGTTGATGGTATAAGTAATGCTGGCAATTTTCGTATACCAATGTATCCTAATTGTTATGGCAGTGTCAGCCCTTATTTCACACAACCCATTCATAATAATAGAAGTCCCATTGAGCATCAAAGGACGCCAGGGTACAATAACTATGGTTTTCATCCTGAAATGCGTGAAGTGGAAAATGCCTACGTTGTACCTCGTGTCTGCATTGAAAATACCGAGGTGATATTTTTTCTTTTCAGTTTTTAAAAATTATACTTTCAACACAAAATCGACATATTTTTTTATTGAAAACTATTCTATTAACTAAAAACAAAATATATTCTATAGCACTATATTTTTTACATAGTAAAATATTATTTTGTTTTATAAAACATTAATTATATTTTAAAAAGTTATTTCAGTTCGTAATTTAATTTAGAAATAATGTTTTTTAATTCAGGGTCGCAGGAGTCCATTCGAGCAGAGACAAAATCTCGAAGTGAATTGTACAAACGACAGAAAGAAAAATATCGCTCTAGAAGAAAAAGATTGCATTGAAACGGATGTTTATGTTGAGGGACGAATAATTCCCAACAAGAAAGGACCAAACGAAAATTATCCATTAAGATGCACTAGTCCAAGGTTGAATCAAACTGAGGCGACAATTTGCGAGGAGGAGGAAAATAACATTTCAAGAATTACTCGATTTTAAAGCAGTGATTATTTAAACAAACGCTTTATATTAATATAAGTAGAGATAAAAATTACAAATAGAAAAAAATTATAAAAGTTGAAGAAAACAAAAAATTTCTCATCACTATTTCTCCAAATTTTTTTTGGATTAAAACAATTTTTTCGAAGTCTTAATAAAAAATAATTGAATACCGATTTTTTATTTTTTTAATTGATCAAAATTACGGAAGTTATGATTTTTTAAATTTAACGTCTTCAGAAGTAGAGGACTTTTGAAACACCTTTCTCTCGGTTATACCAAAAGATAAAAAATAATATAATATATTGGAAAGATTTGTTTTTTCTTGAATTTTTCAAATACCTAATATAAATAACGTTAATAAACTGAAAACATTAAAGAAATTGAAATTTCGTTTAAATAGTGACTTTTCTCAAAACCGAAGCAATCGATTTTCGATTTTTTTCTTTCATTAAAACGACTGATAAATAATGAAATTTTTCCAGTTCCCAGCAAAATGGTGCTCTTTAAGGATAAAATGATATTTGGAATTATGTCAGTCGTTACACAGAGTTTTATTAAATTTTATTCAAATTAACCTTCAATAACAAAACAAAGGACCCCGCACAAAATGCATTGGAATTGGCTTACCGTTAATTTTGTTCAAATTTTCAGAATTAGTAGTTCTAAGTGTCCTAATTAAAGATATAATTTTGTTAAACTCAAAACTTCACTTGTTTGGCTGAAAACAGGGGGTGAAAGTACCCCCTGTCTAACGCATGAAATGAACATTTCAGTGCTTTTAGCCAAATAAACCATTATTTTTGGTAAGTTTAATGTCAGAAGTCACCAATATACATAAAGAGAGAACTCTTAATGTTAAACAAATAAAAATGTAAAATATCAACCCTCAAAAACTACCCCTTGTACAGTTAAAACCATATAGAAAAGGAAAAAACTATTTCAATCACAGAAAATATTTTTATAAATAAAATATTGACTTTTCATTTACTAATACATATGAGATGTCATATTTACCCTTACAAACAACCCCAACAACAACAACAACAAAAAGCAACCCCTTTTATATTTTAAATAAATCCAGTAAACCAGATAAATGAACAGTTTAAACAGAGAAAGACTTTTGAAAATCGACTGGAAGTAATTATTTAATCTTCCGTGATTTTCAGTGCAATGTTCAAAATAAAAAAGTACCCTTATGAAAAAAACAACCCCTTAAGATTTAAAGTGAAAAAAGTAAAAAATCCATTTCAACCAAAGAAAACTATTAAAAATAGTAAACAGTTTATTATGTTTGTAGTTGTTAAAGAAACTACCTCCTACATGTAACAAAAATAAAATATTATTTTAAATATTCGACGCTATTTATAATAAACATCCCTCTAAGTATTAGGCTCATAGAAAGAAAATAACTCATTGAAGATATTGCATGTCTTTAGGCTTGTGAAAACTCTCAAATGTTTTGTTTCAATCTTATTATATTGTTCAAAAACATGCCTGCATTCGCTAGAAAAACATTTTCTACCCAGAGTACGCCACGTGGAGGCTGCAGGTACAAGATTTTGTACTCCTTTTCTTGTTAAAAAAAAATCTCACCTATTTACATATCTCACCTATTTACATATATACAAGTTGCACTTAGTAGCAAATCTTATTTTAAGGACTTTGCTGCAATGCATCCAAAAAAACTATTCATTGACAGGGTTGTTTCTGTTTCCTGCATCTAACACGCTGTCCAAAAGATCCGTCCAAGGGTATTTCACGTGTTCTTCGTGACGAGCATATCCGAAGTACCATAAAACACTTGCAACGTGAGCACAAGTACCTAAAGTTCTTGCACCCGACTTACAAGTGCAATAGTAACCACGGATAGGTTGCTGCTGTTCACCTCTATTTTCTTCAAGATCATAAAGTATCCATAGCTGATGTCGCGTAGCATTTCGAAATCTGAAATAAATGCGCATTCTTATTAAACCAGGTTCATTCATCAAAGCATCTAGTTGTAATTCTTCATTACCATCTCTATGGACTTTATCCTGAATATAAGATGGTGCCAAGTTTACTTGGTATACCCCGAATGTCAAGTGACGCAAATACTCCATAGAAAGATGAGGAAAATATGGAAGATCGTTTTCGTTTAAATGCACCCACTGTGCGTTTCTTCGGAAAAGTTCCTCTTCTTCAACCCTTGTTTTTAATTCATTTGCTGTTTCAGCTTTTAATAACATTTCTGTTGCTAATTCAACTGTAGCTACTTCCATTTCTATTAAACCACGATATTTATTTATTATCGCGCCAGCAATGCGATAAAAATCACCAAGATGAGAAACATGTGTCATTGATATGGGTTTACCAAATATTTTAAAAATAGATTGCAAGTGCCCGTTTCGCGATTCTACTAACCATCTTATTTTTGTGATTAACCGAGCTTCGTTCGCATCCTCAGTAGAGAATTGTCTTTCATTACGACCCAACAACGGTGGCATTTTGGGTATTAAACCCATCCGTTCAAGAAAAGGAATCGCATCGCGATACCCTCTATCAACAATAATTATATCGCCTTCGTCTAACCATTCTCTGATTTGAGCACCATCTCTTTCACATTCTTGTATTAAAATGTTGGCGTCGTTATTTCGTGCGTCTGAAAAGTATGGTCCGTGAATGTCAAGAATGTATCCATTCGTTGACACCAAAAGAATGGGCTTAACAAGATGACAACTCTTGTGAAGATTAAACGATTGTCGTAAAGCTTGAAAATTGCTAGATTTCCCAATTTTTGCGTAAGTACCGTCGATGATGACAATTGCTTTACGATTTTCTGGTGTCGGATTGTATAATGTATTTGCAAAATCAGGTACATATCTCTCTATGAATTCTTGTCTCGTTATTGCGTTAAGTCCAATGTTTTGAGGAACAAATGATTCCATTAAAACTATTCTTACTTTACTAACAGCCATACTAACACTTTGTCTGCTGGGATAATTAAAAACAACTGAAAGAAATTCATCTGGTAGACCTTGCCGCATTTTGCATAAAAATACTAAAAGGTCTTTCTTTGAAATATATCTCTGACCTGGTACCAGTTGCGCTGGATCGAATAGAGAATATAAATCTCGAAATTGTTCCTTAGTTATTGGAGAAAATGATTTGAACTGATCGTCCGAAAAATCGCTTTCATCTACGAATTTTTTTTTCGAATTTTTTTTCACAGAACCGCTGAGACCATTTAAAAACTTTAATAACTGAGGACCTTTAATACAATAAAATCTATTCATAAAACGAAGATGTTGCATGAGATCTGCAGGGATGAAACCGTGTTCATCTAAATGCTCTGGACAACACCTAACATTTTCTTGAACGTAAATGTCTTTCAGGACAAAAATGTTAACACGACATTCGTCTGAAAGTCGTACTACATTATCTATCCGATTGCAAATAAGGCACGTATGGCTCGATGTTTGCGTTAAGACATTAAGTCTTAAACAAGATCAACATTTTTTTCTCCTTCAATAGATGACATTTGTCTAGGTTGAAAAACTGCATTACAAACATAGCAACGCATTTTGTTTATATTATTATTTACTTCAAGGTAGGAACACCAGTGCAATTATCGAAATGTACAATAGTATAAAGTAAGTATTGCAAAATACCCGCAATCTGAAACAACGATGCTATGCTAATATCTTTGAAAAATCAATCAAACTCTAAAAATGTGTTTAAATAATGTACTCTACAATATTTTAAACAATGATTAACATGTTCTTAATCCAGATTTTGTAGGATATACAGTAAGCTGGT
This sequence comes from Leptopilina myrica (nomen nudum), assembly GCA_032872475.1. Classification (NCBI taxonomy): domain Eukaryota; kingdom Metazoa; phylum Arthropoda; class Insecta; order Hymenoptera; family Figitidae; genus Leptopilina; species Leptopilina myrica (nomen nudum). The sequence continues at coordinate 11,155,936 of CM065460.1, forward strand.
AACAAATGTTGCCTTTCAAGCGATGTCATGAGCTGATGAAAGAAATCATATATGTGACGCTCCAAAGCGAAAGGGACCATCTTCAAAATAATATCAGGCGCAGTCTTCCGTGCGCAGAACACAACACAAAGACGGAGCCATATGATATTAGGAAGATTGTATGTACTGCTTATGCTATACTTACTTTATACTATTGTACATATCGATATTCGCACTGGTGTTCCTACCCTTTCACCATTTGGCGTCATTCACACGAAAACACATATATAGTCAATACAGTTTAAAGGCACGAATTACATACTATAAGATTTTTAAACATAATAAACTGTTTACTATTTTTAATAGTTTTCTTTGGTTGAAATGGATTTTTTACTTTTTTCACTTTAAATCTTAAGGGGTTGTTTTTTTCATAAGGGTACTTTTTTATTTTGAACATTGCACTGAAAATCACGGAAGATTAAATAATTACTTCCAGTCGATTTTCAAAAGTCTTTCTCTGTTTAAACTGTTCATTTATCTGGTTTACTGGATTTATTTAAAATATAAAAGGGGTTGCTTTTTGTTGTTGTTGTTGTTGTTGTTGGGGTTGTTGTTGGGGTTGTTTGTAAGGGTAAATATGACATCTCATATGTATTAGTAAATGAAAAGTCAATATTTTATTTATAAAAATATTTTCTGTGATTAAAATAGTTTTTTCCTTTTCTATATGGTTTTAACTGTACAAGGGGTAGTTTTTGAGGGTTGATATTTTACATTTTTATTTGTTTAACATTAAGAGTTTTCTCTTTATGTATATTGGTGACTTCTGACATTAAACTTACCAAAAATAATGGTTTATTTGGCTAAAAGCACTGAAATGTTCATTTCATGCCTTAGACAGGGGGTACTTTCACCCCCTGTTTTCAGCCAAACAAGTGAAGTTTTGAGTTTAACAAAATTATATCTTTAATTAGGACACTTAGAACTACTAATTCTGAAAATTTGAACAAAATTAACGGTAAGCCAATTCCAATGCATTTTGTGCGGGGTCCTTTCTGACTAATGTAATGGAGTTTTTAAGTGGTTTCATTTCTTAATTTCACAAATTCTCTGTGCAACGACTGACATAATTTTAAATATCATTGTAAACCTGAAGAACACCACTGTGGCGTAAATTTAAAATAAAAAAATCTGAGGGGTGAAAAAAATGTAATTTTAGAGAATTGTAGTTTTTACATCGGTGATAAATTTTAAAAAAAGCACCGGCCTGCCAGACGTGCATTTCTGTTATTTATATCTTGAGTAGTCTATACTCAAATTTTCAGCTGGTAAGAAATGAGATAATTTTTGGTAGACAGCTCCTGTTCAATTACATTTGACCCATTAAGTCCCATGGAGAAACGAGCCATTGTGTTGAGAAACCAACAAATGGATTCATAGGCAAATTGAAAAAAAGATAATTTTTTTTAACTGTTCATGACAATCGATTCTGTATGGAAAAGTAAGAAAGATTTGTATTTGTCATTTTTCTCTCCAAATCGTATTTTGTTTACAAAATTGTTATAAACAAATTGTGCTGGATAAAGGATGTTTCATCCCAAGCATAATTATATGGATTTTATGTAAAGGTTGTTTTTACAAAGATCGATTGTTTCTTCATTTTTATTTCATTACTCTTAGAGGCCTTGAAAAAGGCCAACGGATGATACTTTTGTGAAACAATACATTTTGTGGCTTTGTGTTTGTTATACATGGAGAACGATTGTGGAACACTCTAGATCCTAAATAAATGGATTGCAAAGGACCTTCTATCGATGTACATGCTTTACCTTAGTATATAACTATATCATAAAGTTATCCGCTGAAGAACATAGAGCCCACATTTTTATTCCAAACCTAATTGGTTTGTTCCGAATACACTGTTTAATGCCGAATTATTAAAAATATTTTACCATCCTTCATCAATCGCGAGATTATAATCAAGAAAACAAAATTGCGATGTTACTTCGAAAAATGTTATATAATTTTTTTACTTTCCACACTTTATTGTGATCGTTACGATCTTCGTTTTCGCAGAACTTAATACTTTTTTTTATTTCAAAAAATTCGTTTCGGCTCATGAGTTTTTGTACAATTGAACAACCCAAAAGCGATTTTGTTGACTATTAGTCCCGTTGATTTTTACGAACATTGAAATCCTCTCCAGATAGTTGGAAATTATTTTCTTTTGTTGCTTCTAAGATACAATTTATTTTAAATGATCGGAAAAAGTTTCTTTTAAATTTCGTGTTTCAAAGTTTGTAAATTTCAACGGGACCGTCGATCAATAAAATCCATTTTAGCTTTTCCAATTTTACGAAGACTATAAGTAAATATAAGTCCTTTTTTAAATAAAAAAGGATATTGATATAATAATGCTTATATCACTCGGTTTTCAACAAATAATTAAAAAAAGGATAAGTTTCAAAAACAAGAATTACATAACTCTTTTCTAAGTAGGGTAATTTAGGGTACATTAAAACGGAATATCTATCTTTCACCAAAAACATTATTTGTTTTGTTAAAAGCTAAAACAACCGGATTTTTTTGCATGATATTGTTACTTTTCTTCCTTCGAAAAATTTGATAAGACACAAAAAAATATTGATGTCCCTGAATCGCCTAAAACTGACAGTTTACAGTTACCCCGAGATTTTGAAAATTTCCTAAAATTCAAGGTAAATGTAAACACCACTATAGTTAAGCGAGGTTTAACCCACGTGAAACGATTCTACTAAAAGCGCTCTACAAAAATTCCGTATGGAATTCCGTAAAAATTTTTGTACCGAAATTTTGCAAATATTCCACATTGTATATTTTTGTAGAATTTTCGATAACTTTTAAAAAACTATTACTAACTCCAATGGGAGTTGTTACCAGTTTAACAAATTTCTATCATCTAAGGATTTTTTCGTATAAAATTGATAAAAAAAATTGAAATTTAAAAAAATCCAATAATAATGAAATAATATATTAATATTATTTCATTATTATTAAATTTTTTTAATTTTCAATTTTTTAATCAATTTTATACGAAAAAAATCTTTAGATGATAGAAAACTGTTTTAAGGGATGGAAAAATTGAAAAAAAATTCTTTGTAGAAAAAATCAAACATCAAAGTGAATTTTGGTTAAGGGATTAATAAAGAAGAATGAAAAATTTTAGTTTGATTTTCTAATTTATTTTTATGCAAATGCGAGACAAATACTGAAACAGTAAAACTTTGATTTTTAATCTTTTTGCATTAAGGCAGTAGTCTCCTTTAGAAGGCGAAACAAAGCATTTTTTTAGGAATTCGTTTGAAAGGAAAATAAATGATTGCGGTAAACGAAATTTTTGGGTGATATTCTAGTGTATTTCAGCTTCAAAAATCAACTTTAAAAAAATATATATTTAAATTCTTCCTAGTAACAACGATTTTGTAGAGCGTTGTAGTCTGTATTTTTAAATCGGTGCCGATGATGGAAGTAGTACGATTCATTTGAAGCAGTCAAAGCAAACTTCTTTTACTTTTTATAAGTGTCTTTTCTATTTAAACTAAAAAAATATCAAAGAAATTAAACAATTCCAAATTTTTTCGGAGTTTGAAAAAAAGTTCACTTTGACGTGCAAAAAAATTAGTTAAAATAATACTTTTGTCCAACTATTTTAGTTTAAATCAAATATAATTTAATAATGAAGCGAGAATAGTAGTCCTTTCTCTTCCTCTAAGAACTCATTTTGTCGAAGATTCTCTTCTCGTCGAGTTGTCCGAACCTCCTTGCTCAAAAATGACAAGCGCCGTTTTTTCCTCGTTATGCACTCCGCATCGATATTATAGGCAAAATTTTTGCATTGTTGACCGATAAACAATATCGAGCAGCTGTATAGTGGTCGGCACCGATGCATATGCCTCGTTAAAAATGCCTGCAGCCAAAATTTGCCCCTATGTCGACGATTTTAAAGCCAGAATTGACGTGTTTTGGGTTCAGGCGCCACACAAGCGAATTGAACGCTTCGTTCGAATTTTGAGTGTATACACACCTTTTTAGGTGTATATAAGATGATAAAAGGTTAGGTAAACAATAAAACGCATGAAGGGTCGGAGCGCGCGCGTTAGGGTCTGCCCGTGCATTCACACGTGCTCGACTATCGGTCACAAAATCAGTTCTACCTTTAAAAATATGTCAAATTGGCCTCTAAAATTTTAAAGACCTATTCTTGGATAGTTTTGAAATAGACTTAAGACAAAATAAAAAAGTCGATTTTTTTAAGCCTATAAAGGAGACTACTGCCTTAAAAGATAACTTACACTATGGCATTGCCAATTGTTAAAATAAAATATTGGCAATACTCAGAACATATTGTAGGTGATTTATTATTAGTTCTATAGTTATTTAAAAATTTGTGAATTTAGCTGAAACATCTACTGTTTACATTTACCCCACATTACCCTAATCTATCTCAATTCTGATTTGTTCATGGTGGAATATTTATGAAAATTCGGTATCAAACAATAATTTCGGAACAAATCGAGTAGGCCTTGTTGAAAATAAGAACTCTATGGTCTTCAATGTGTTACACTTATGATCAAGTATATGTCAAGGTAATAAAGCAAGTAGAGCAATTAAAGGTCCTTTGCAATTTATTTGCTTATTATTTATATAATAGACTTTTATATTCATAAAATAAAATTCAATAAGTTTTAATAAGTTATTTATTCGTTTCAAATATTTTTTATTTGTTTCTATAAAATAATAAATTTGCATTAAATAGTGTATTATTTGAATTAAATAATTTACTTTACTTGATGGAATGATATAAATTAATTGTTTCGAATTAATATTGCCGGATTTATGTAAAATGTTTACTCTCAAATGCTTTTGGGGTCACTTAATCCCAATTTGATGTCGTCAATATGACGACTAAAATTTTAAAAATAATTTGAAATTTAATGTCAGAAAAAAAAATAAAAACTTATTTATTTACTTATTTATTTGTTTTACAGAAATAAACAATAACTTTTTAAATCGATAATCAGTGAAAAATGATTGATATTTCTGTAATTTTGAATTGATTTTCAGTAAAATTATTTCTTTAACAGAAATTCAACTGATTATGAATCCAAAGACACTTTTTAAAAGTACAAAATCGCAAGTTCATTATGGCGGATGAAAATTCATGATACAATACGACTTACAAGAAAGTACTCTGGGTTTTTAGAGTCAATGATGGTTATCCGTGAGTTTTAATATGACCATAATAAATGAATTGCATGTATCCGAACTGTTACTTTTATGAAATGTCAATTAATAATAACGAAATGATATTTGTACGAACTGTTATTTGTTCGAAGCGAAGTTATTACAAATTGTCACTTTTACGAACTGTCATTGTTGCGAATTGTCATTATTGGCATTTTACGTGAAATATACTAAGTTGAAATTTTAATTTCATGAAAAAATTGAAACTCGAAGAACTTGTGGTTCTATCAAGTAAAAATGTGACCCAATCCCCTTCAAATTTTCGAAAAAGGTAAAAATGTTTTTTAAGTCACATTTCTATTTTATAGAACAACAAATTTTCTGAGTTTCAGTTTTGTTCAAGAAGATAAAATTTTAACTTAGGACATTTCGCGTAAAATGCCTCGTGTGAGTGTAGATGTATATGAGTTTCGTGAGATTTCTTATACATCATTTCATATATGAGCGATTCCACGTCAAGTGAAGGGGTCTTACGGTGTAATGTTTATTTTAATAATTTTTTACTTTTAAACAATTAAACATACAAATTTGACAAAGTACATTTTGGAAAGGATTTTTTATGCTCTTTCGATTGGAAATAAGCATTAAAAAAATTTTTTTGACCCAAAAAAATCAAAATTAAAAATAAATTTCAATTTTTGGAGGAGAAAGGTACGATTTTTTTAGTGTATACGTGTGTATACATTTCGTTCACTCTAAGTATCACTACCATCCCCGTCCAACTCAATGTAAAATTTTTGGCAAGCTTCAGAGCCACCTGCACTGGGCAAGTTGAACTAAAATGCTCTGCACATGTATTTGTTTTTGTATATGTATACGACTGATTTAAATGTGCTAAAATTCAAAACAACTCTGTAAAATTTATTTTTTAATTTATTTTTATTGTTTTCTTTATATATTATACATATTGAAATTATATATTTACGTTTATATAAATAACGAATTATTTGTTTATTAGCAAATAAGTATTTATTTCAATCAAATATTTTTTATTTTTAATAAACTCAATGGTATTTGCATTAAATACTAAAATTATTATAGTGTTTAACTAATAATTTAATTTATAATTATTGATTTAAATACAATTTCATTGACTTAAATAATAATTATTTAATAAAAGTAAATATTTATTTGATAATAGACAAGTAATCGGTTGTTTCAATGAAATATATTTTTTTTAATTAGCGGTATAAAATATTATGCTTTAAGAATAATTTTTTTTATTTTTTAAGAATTTAATATTTAACACTTAATAAAAAAAATTATTTTGAATACTTGGTGATTTCGACCATTTCCAGTTAGTCATACTTTTTGTTTAAAATATAAAATTATTTGGATTATAATATCACTAAAAAGCTTGGTGAAGATTATAATTGTAGTAAAGTTGAAAGCATATTTATAAAAATGATTGAATAGGGAATAGTGGGCAAGTAAAAATGATCACCGAGTGAAGAATCAGCTACATATTAAAAATGAAATTACACTTGAAAGTTAAAACAGTTTATTTAATATATTCTTAAGCTACATTACATATATGTAATAATAATAGGTACAAATAAAATATAATATATAATAACAAAAAGCTAATAAACTAAAAACGTTCATCCTTCATACACTATATAAAATATATAATACTGAACTCTATCATCTCTCAAATATAATTTATTTTGGTAGATTATTTTGTTAAATAAATCCACAAGAAAATTTTAAAATTATAAAGCACAATGTAAACATTTTAATTTCAATAGTAATTGAATTTAAATATTTTGTAATAAAATTTTTACAACGTTCAATATTTTTCAAACAAATTTTATTCTCTTTTAAATAAAAATTAGTTTTTTATTTTTTTATATGATATATTATTTTTTAGACATTGTAGAGTAAGTATGGTATTTACTTTTAATCGAAGTAGTGAATTTGAATTTGGCTTTTACTACAACAATATTCGTTCTAGGATACTTTTCGAGATCAATGGACATATTTCCACGTAAAATTGCATCTATATATGCTGTGATGCATTGCAAATAATAACTAATAAAAACTTTTAAGAATTGAGTCATAATTTCATTCCTATGGGAAGAACACTGTTTTGACACTTGTCATGTCTGCCACGTAATGGCTTCAGTACAGCGCCATCTGCACAGGGCAAGTTGAACTACAAGATTTTCGAGCCCACTTTTTCGAGCAGAGTTGAACGGTGGTGATCACTACTGCTCATTTCTGACATTGTTACAATACTACTGCGCATACCTGACATTGAAATAACACTACTGCGCATACGCGACATGATATGTACGTGTTTTGTGTATATGGGTGATTCTTCTGAAAGGCACCTGTTTTTTTCCAAAAACTAAAAAAAATTAATTTTTACATTTTTTGAAGTTTTTTGTCATGGATAGAATTTAAACACGTTTAAAGATAAAAATCTGAGATGCGCAAAATTAATTTTGAAAAATAGGTCTATCAGCATCGTTTTAATATTAAGTGTTTTGAAGGTTAAATATACTGTAATCAATATTAGGATTTTTGTAAAAAGATTCCTTTTAAATTTAATTTCATTAATTTATTAAACTTATAACATTAGGGTAGAGTGGGGTAAAAAAGCCACTTTTTTACTTTTGGTACTATAAAATCGAAATTTGAATTTCTTTTTTCAAATTTCCAATTGTTACTGAAAGTTTAGTTATTAAGCTTCAAAATCCTTGTAGAACATTTTTTTGTATTCCGTGAAAGGACAAAGTTATAAGAGTTTTACTTAAGTTCTGCATATGGCTTTTTTGCACCACTTGGTGGGGTGAAAAAGCGATTTGGTGATTTTGTCAAAACATTTTGTTATCAAATTTTGTAGTATTATATATTTCTTTTATCTGTATAACAAATAAATAATTTAGAAAAGTTTTTAGCTTCCAAAATTGTATTTTATGTTAAGTTTACCTCCTTTCAATTCACAGTCTTTGAAACAAATGGAAACAAGCAGGGGGTCGATTATGTAATTTCACTTCACTTCGACATCCACTTCGACATCCATTTCCACTTTCACTTAAATTGTCACCTTAATTAATTTTCACTCTACTTCCGTTTCCCCTTTCACTTTCACTTAAATTGTCACCTTATTTAATTTTCACTCTACTTCTGTTTCCCCTTTCACTTTCACTTAAATTTCCACCTTAACTAAGTTTCACTCTACTTCCGTTTCCACTTTCACTTAAAATTTCACCTTAACTAATTTTCACTCTACTTCCGTTTCCACTTTCACTTAAATTTTCACTCTACTCCCGTTTCCACTTTCACTTAAATTTTCACTCTACTTCTACTTCCACTTTCACTTAAATTTTTACCTTAATTAATTTTCATTCTACTTCCACTTCCACTTCCGCTTTCACTTAAATTTTCACCTTAATTAATTTTTATTCTACTTCCACTTTTACTTTCACTTAAACTTTCACCTTAATTAATTTTTACTTCATTTTTACTTTCACTTGAATTTTTACCTTAATTAATTTTTCCTTAACTTCCACTTTTACTAAAATTTTTACCTTAAATTCTTAAACTTGTTGGTCTCACCTGCGGATATAAAATTCTTATTCTCATTAATTATAATAAAGTCTAAAAATTTATGCTATTATACTTTTAAATCTCGAAGATAAATATTCTTTTTCATTTTTCGTCCACAATAAATATTAAAAATCCTTATAATTCTTACAATTTTCACCATTGCTATGCGCATAATTGTGTCATAAACAAATTTATAAGAGTAAATTCATTTTAAAGATTATTTTTCTAAATCCAAAATTTCAACGTTGTTCATGATGATATCAGCGAATAGTCCAATTAAAAATTAATAAAAATAAATTAACTGGGTCAGTCCATTATATTTCCCCTGAAGCCGTTGCGGCCTATTTTTAAAAAAATCTTATAATTTGTAAAAATGATGCTTAATATCCGTAGATTTTATTTTTGAGAATTATTTTACAAAATTTTTTGAATTAAACATTGAATTTGAATTTTTAATTTGAGTTGCACAGAAAAAAGGTTAGATTAAATTTTGATGATGGAGAACGAACTACTTTTCAGTTTAAATTTAGTTTAAAAAATCTGCTGAAAAAACGCATTTTTTTGGTTAAATACAAGTAGATTTTTGCAAGACTATTAAGATAGCCAACTTCAGTGTTATAAAAATACTTGCATTTTAACCAAAAAAAGCGTTTTTCCAGCAGATTTTTTAAACTAAACTTAAACTTAAAAGTTGTTCGTTCTCCATCACCAAAATTTAATAGAATGGAAAAGAAGGTCAAACTTAAATATTAAGACAAAAAATGGATTTTTTGGTCAACCTCCTGAGAAGAAATAAGTGATTAAAATCACTGAAAATCATGAAACACTCAATATTAAAGGTAAAATTTTTTATATTTCTATATTATAAAATTAAAAAGTTAGCACATATTATAAAAGTACATTAAAAATACTTTACATTAAATAGTAATAATTTTTTAAATATTTATATACTTATTAGAAAAGTGTAAATAAAATGTAGTGACTTTTGACATTTTATAGGTAAGTTTTAAAATCAATTTTTATCTATTAATTTGGGTTTGTTTGCATAATAATCTATTTATACAAGAAAATTAGCTTATTTTTAACAAATATCAATTAAGAAATTTGTATTATCTAAATTATTTCCATGCTTCTTTAATAAATTTGCATAACTGTCAATCTAACCTTTCTTCTGTGCAACTTAACTTAAAAATTCAAATTCTAAGTTTAATTCAAAAAATTTTATAAAATAATTCTCAAAAATGAAATCTACGGATATTAAGCATCATTTTTACAAATTATGAGATTTTTTTAAAAATAGGCCGCACCGGCTTCAGGTGAAATATTTCAAATAATTATAAAGAAAACAACAGGTAAGAGCTTAACAACTTTTACATTCGATAATATTATAATTGATTTTGCAAAATACAAATAAACTATATAAAGAATATATTGTTTATAAATAAATGATTCTTTCGAATATGAAAATTTTTGATGTATTGATAATTTTATAAAATCTACCCTCTATTAATTGTTAATCATTTTCATAGTAAAACTTTAAATTAATTATTATTAAAAGAAACTAAACAATTTCATTAAATATAGTTTATGCAGTGGCTAAAATAATTTTATCTCCAAAGTCTTTTTAGCAAATCTCCAAAAGGACTCTTATAAAAATATAATTTTTTATAATTTTTTTAGTCTTAGAAAGTTTTTAAAATTAGTTTAAATTAATAAATCTTAATTCTATTACGTGGACAACAAACAATAAAAAATTGCTAGCTAAACCAAGAGACATAAAATTTCAATTTAAATGAAATGAGTTAAGTATATGGAAGACCAAGGCGAAAGGACTAATTGTAATGTATTTAAAAATCATAAATCGACATAATTTTGCTTTAAAGACAACTTATTGTACTTGATATACTGCAACTTTGTACAAAGTTTTATTAATAATATTTATTCATTTTGCATTGTAGGAAAAATAGTAGAAAAACTATTTTTGACATACAAAAGTAACTTTTCAAAATTTTCATTTTTTCTTTGTGTTTTAAAAAAAAATGTTTTAAAAAGAAAATTAATTAATTAAGGTTAAAATTTAAGTGAAAGTGTAATGAAAATTAAATAAGGTGAAAACTTAAGTGAAAGTGGAAGTAGAATAAAAATTAATTAAGGTGAAAATTTAAGTGAAAGTGGAAGTGGAAGTAGAATGAAAATTATTCAAAGTGAAAATTTAAGTGAAAGTGAAAGTGGAAGTAGAATGAAAATTAATTAAGGTGGAAATTTAAGTAAAAGTGAAAGTGGAAGCGGAAGTAGAAATGGAAGTAGAATGAAAATTAATTAATGTGAAAATTTAAGTTAAAGTGAAAGTGGAAACGGAAGTAGAGTGAAAATTAGTTAAGGTGGAATTTTAAGTGAAAGTGAAAACGGAAGTAGAGTAAAAATTAATTAAGGTGAAAATTTAAGTGAAAGTGGAAGTGGAAACGGAAGTAGAGTGAAAATTAATTAAGATGAAAATTTAAATGAAAGTGGAAGTGGATGTCGAAATGGACGTCAAAGTGAAGTGAAATTACATAATCGACCCCCAGTTAAAAAATACAAATTACAATAACAACTATAATATTATCGCTACGACAGCTAAACTAGAATAAAAAGTTAAGTTTTACTTAATTAAACTTATATTTCAAACGGCTGGTAAAATAGTTCAATAATTTCAAAATAAAAGCCAAATGGCTTTTTTGCACTACTGGCCTTTTTACCCTACTCTACCTTATTTATTTATAATTTAATGAATTGTGTATTTAATAATTTATTTATAACTATTTTATCTTTTTAAAAATAACTAATATATATTTTATATTCCGCTTAGAAAAGCGCCCCAAAAATGGCGAAGTTTGCACCTTCCGAAAACTGATTATACAAGTCCCACGCTTTGAACTTATATACGGCCAACGGTGATCCGTTTAGGAGAGCTTCTCTAGCGCAGGTAGGAATTCTACCCGGACCTCCGCCGCCGTATTTTAAACTATGAGCACTCCCGGTCTAGCTCGTTTTCCGAGCTCACAATTTATATTTTTCACAAAAGTGTGGTTCTCCTCAGTCCATTCGAAAAATACAAATAATTTTTAATAATCATTGTTGTTGCTTCTACAAATCAACAGGTACAAAGGATATTTACAACGACGGCTCAAAATTAATTTCTTACAAAAAAATGAATTTTGAGTCCGAGCTTGGTGAGTTGCTTTTTAAGTAGTCGTTAAAAGAAAAATGTCTCTCTCTTTAATTCGCGACTTTTATTTAAAGAATAGAAAAAAGGACAATAAGTTTTCGGCGAATCCCGTAAAATTATTCTTATAACGTGGACGTTTAGAATCCACGTCACAATATATTAGGGGAGATTAGGGAATTGTGGGCCACCCTTTTTTAATTCAATATCTTACACGCAAATTTTTTTCAAATTTAAAAATAACCTTTTTAAATATAGATACAATAAGTACAAACATTTAATATGCATAACATTATAAATTGAATCATTTATATACCTATAATATTAAAAAATGATTTAGATTTTGGAAAAAAACAGGTGCAGCTTTTCAGAAGAATCACTCGTATATGATTTACTATTTAAAAATATTTGAAATTTTTCTTTTCTTTTTTATTTGGAGGAGGAAGGAGTGATCTGCCTTCAATTTTTTAGAATTAAAAAAATTTCACTTACTATTAAAAAAACATATTTCTAACCCAAGGTGGATGACTCCTTCCCCCCCCCCAAAAAAGGAAATGAAAAATTAATAAATATTTTTAATTAGTAAATCATATACCAATTTTCACTGACCGGACAAATAAACTACTTTCTTTATTTGTCCCATCTTGAAATGTACGGAAGCGGGGTGACGGGCCAAATAATAAAAGTAACTTATTTGGCCCGCTGACGGGCTAAATAGACACTCCGTTAAATAAATAATTATTTTTATATAATTATATACCTCTCTAGGTATAATATGCAAAAAGTTAGTAATTAACAATAATAATTTGTTTAAACAAATATAAATTAAAAAAAGCATAGTATTCTTACAAATTTATAGTCTGACATTCTCTAAAAAGAACAATTGAATTCGGTTAAAATTTCCGACTTATGAACATTAGTTTGTATGTAGAGTATAGCTGGAAAATGCACTTGGTACGGTTGCGCGCAAGGACAAAAAATTCAATACCTCTTAAAGTTTTAGACCCTCCATTGATTTTTTTTTGGAAAATACTCGTGAAATAAATGAAAATCAAATCATTATTAATAAAAAATTGTTTATTTAAAAATTATCTTTTTAATAATTTGTTAAAAATTTTTTAAAAAATATTTTCTTAAATTGTCTGTAAACAACACCGTCCGACACGATTTTGCACCCTAGAACGAATATTGAATACCGCCCTACAATTTTTGGAATTTTATAAAACTTCGTATTTAAGGGTTTTTGTGGTCGCTAGTTACAAACCTGAACTCCTTATTTAAAAATTCAAAATGGCGTTTCCAAAATGGCGGACAAATTAAAAAAATCATCCGATTTTTATAAAATTTAATAATCGTGGTATTTAAAAAAACTGCAAAAAAATTTTTATTCAAAAATGGGTTCTTTATTTTTTTGAGTTGTAATACATTAAATTATAAATAACACTGTCCGACAAAAATGAATTTTTTTTCTGCCCCTTTAATAATTCTGGTCACTTTCGATAGATTTTTTCACGCTGATTAAGAATTTGAAAAGAAAAATGCTCCAGCACGTCGAGTTTTTGAGAAAATTAGTGTTAAAAAGTGAAAAAAGCATGTTTTTGGCTATATTTGATTATGATTAACAGAAAAATAGGAGGTGCTAGAATTTTGTTTCTGGTATCAAATGAAAGCTTGAATTACAACCAACAATTTCCTTGAGGAAGAATTCGAAGGCATTTCCGATAAGGCAATTAAAAATGATTTTTTCTTTTGCATTAAATTTTGTTATTAATCAAATTTTATTAGCACCATGTATAACCTCAGCATTGTGAAACAAGTGATATACAAATGAATTTTTTTTTGCATTTAAATTCATAACATTTCACATTATTTTCAGGTTACTTATATTTTATTCAAAAAAAAATGTTTAGCAATCTAATTTCTAGAAATCCCTACAAAAGTTTTTAATTAAAATTTTATTCAAGCTTTCATTGTATTTTACTGTTTTTATATCTAAATTCTAAACAAATGAAATTAATCAATTCTTCTAATAGAAATTAAATGCCTAACTAGTAGAAGAAAAAAAAGTATATTAAATTAGATATTCAGTGATCATACAAATAAAATTTTTTGTTATATTTAAACACTTAATTTATTTATAAAATTAATTATAATTTAATTGTTTATTATAAATATTATTTTCTCGTTGTTAGATGTTGAAATTAATTTTAATTTTTAATATTGTCTGCTTTTATTCTAATGGATAAAAACAATTTCTGAAAACAATGTTTTATTTTTGGAAAAACAAAACGTTAAATTCACAGAAATATTTTATATTTCAAAGACATCAATTATATATTCAAATTATTTATTTATTTTGTTGAGTATATACGTCAAGATTGCTAAACATTTTTTTTTGGAATAAAATATAAGTAACCTGAAAATAATGTAAAATGTTATGAATTTAAATGCTAAAAAATTCATTTGTTTATCACTTGTTTCATAATGCTAAAGTTATACATGGTGCTAATAAAATTTGATTAATAACAAAATTTAATGCAAAAGAAAAAATCATTTTTAATTGCCTTATCGGAAATGCCTTCGAATTCTTCCTCAAGGAAATTGTTGGTTGTAATTCAAGCTTTCATTTGATACCAGAAACAAAATTCTAGCACCTCCTATTTTTCTGTTAATCATAATCAAATATAGCCAAAAACATGCTTTTTTCACTTTTTAACACTAATTTTCTCAAAAACTCGACGTGCTGGAGCATTTTTCTTTTCAAATTCTTAATCAGCGTAAAAAAATCTATTGAAAGTGACCAGAATTATTGAAGGGGCAAAATTAGTGTCGGACAGTGTAATTTTTTAAATATCTAACAATATAAAATTTTTAAAAATAACTCTAATTTTTCGGAAATTTTGTTCGCTTATTTTTGCGGTTAAATTATTCATTATATTCCACAAGTCTGAAATACCACGATTATTAATTTTTATAAAAATTGGATGATTTTTTTAATTTGTCCGCCATTTTGGAAACGCCATTTTGAATTTTTAAATAAGGAGTTCAGGTTTGTAACTAGCGACCACAAAAACCCTTAAATACGAAGTTTTATAAAATTCCAAAAATTGTAGGGCGGTATTCAATATATTGATTTAGCTTAGGGGTAGGTTTTGAGATAAGGGTTGGGGTGAAAAATTGAAAATGATAGGCTGTATTATGATATTACAATTAACCAACGATTACTTTTTGAAAAATCCAATTTTTTTTAGTTTTATTAGTATTTTTTTTAATAAATCGAAATAGGGGTAGTTTTTGGGGTTGACGGTTTGACCTGAAATATTAGTAAGGATATGTTTAATAGTCCCAATAAGGTTTAAAGAATTTTGAAGTAAAAATTTACCATTTTTCTATATTTTTTGCAATACAATTGGTTACCTTCTATTTAAGGGTTGTTTTTACCCCTAAAAACCGTAAACGACTTGATCTCGAAAAATGGTCAGACACGTGTATTTATTTTGCTCTAGTTTCCAAAAATCTTTTGTTCGTTCTAGGGTGCAAAAAAAGTTTAATTTTGTCGGACGGTGCAATAAGCATTCCCTGAAAATTTCATTTAATTTCCTTAGAGATATACACCATTTTAAAAATTTCAAAAAAAAATTTAAATACTACGTAAATCTAAAAATTTTCAGAATCGAATTTATGCTTTTTACTGGCATGTATTCCACTTCAAGATTTCGAAGTTTCAACAAAATCGAATAACTAGGAGACAACTTTGATTTTTTAGGCATGGAGTTACCCAATAATAAATAATTAATTCGTTGAATTATTAATAAATTGTTGATAAATAAACAATTAGACTATTATCCAATTAACTAATTCTTACAATATAATAAATTAGAAACAATATATAGCTATTTTCTTGATTACTAATAAATTATCTAAAAATATATATTTAAGCCTAATCAATTACTTATTTTTAACAATAATAATTTATAAATAAATTCTCAGGAAGAAGAAGAAAGACACATACCAAACCCATGTCCTGAGAGTCGTATCAAATCCCGTAGAAACTGGTCCAAGTGACGTCACACAGCATCATCGTTAGATCAGACAGTATTTTTTAAAGATTATTTTTGATTATTATGCGTTTCAAGTCGTCTTAAATATGTGAATTTTTACATATTCAGATTTAGAGAGTAAAACTGCAATTGCCGCTAAGCATCAAAAAATATTTTTTGTAGGATACCGGAAAATATCACTCAATTTTTCACAAGGTTGAAGGTTAAAAAGGTACTTTAAAAAAGTTTTGTACTTTTTTGTTCAAGGGAAAAAGTGAAATTAAAAAAAATTATATCACTATTATAACTAAAAATAAAAAAATAGTTTTTGATGCTAAACATCGATGCCAACTTCAGGAAGCTCAAAATCATGTTAACTTTTACGGCCTCGAGCCGGGTCTCTCTGACCCAGAGGAAACTTTTCTCTTGACCGCGATTAAAAAAATATTATAAGAAAATCAACATTACATTATACTTAGGGACGTAAAAACTCATTATTACCTTCATAAACAATTTTTTATTTATTATATTATATTATTGTAATGATGATGATTATATTCTCGTTTCCGGTCCCAAGGTACTTGATTAGTATTTTCTTCGAAAATCGAATTCAAGTTTATTTGGTCATCTTCTTCAGAAGTCAATGAATTCTCCAAACTTAGACCCTCATCAGCAATCTAGAGATATTTTATTGTAAAATTATATTTGTGTTTTTGCTTCCTCATAAGGAAGCTTTGCATTCGTGACGATTTTCAATTTTTCAAAACATGGTTATATGGACTCATTTTCATCTAGGATATATGTATATTAAATTCTGAGCAAATGTCCAGATGTATGTGTGTGTGTATATGTGTGTGTATGTCACAAAAAATTGTGTACAGATGAAGTAAATAAAGGTGGTGAATCACTCAGTCTTTCTGCTAGACATGTGAGGCGCGTGCGTCAGCACAACCGTTGACTGGATAAAGCCTGTTGTTTTGATTTTTGATAATTTCAACTAAAGTTATCGGTCTGTTTTTTTAATAAAATTATTTATAAAAGTGAAAAGTTGTTGTAAAAAAGTGAATTCTTTTTGTAACTTTCATTTCATTATATATATATATATATATATATATATATATATATATATATATATATATTGTTTAAACCTGGTATGTTTGGATTTTCGTGGTTATATTTACATGTTTAGTGTTACCGGTATGTATTATGTTTTGGAATATTGTTTTATACTTTATTGTTAAGAATTACAATTTGTAAATTATAGTTCTATCGAGATATCAAAATTTAGGTAAGGTTGCCATAAAAAATAATGTTTTTCTCTGCCTTTTTTTATTTCAAAACAAAATTTCGTCTTTTTCGCAAGAGAATGTTCTAATTTGCTTTTAAAATGATTGAATATATACAAGAAAAAATTTCTTATACATTTACTTCGAAATATATATAATTGTGAAATTATTTGAAATATCTTATAGTTTCTTTCTCTTTCTTCTCCTCTTTCTTAAATTTTCTTTAGCCACACCTCTTTTAGAATATTTTTTTCCTCCAACAATTATTGTAGTAATATACAAATTTAAAATGACAAAAAATATGTATATATATATACACACATTGTAAAACAATAGAAAATTTATAAAACGATTTTTCTTGTAGGGGAAAGGTGTACGAGATGATTCCCCTAAGAGAGAATGACCATTATTCAAAGAAAAATCAACATTTTCGAGTTAGTTATATATTTCTGATTAGAAATATATACAGCTAATTAATATTTTACAAGTAAATTTAATTTTTCTAAAACCTAACAAAAGGATCATCTTGGACACCGGGGTTTCCAAGATGATCCCCCTGGTATGGGCAAGATGATATGTAGGTTTATCTTAGCCCAATTATTGGAAAAGAAAACTAAATTGAAGGAATAACGTGTATCAATATTAAATGTGCATTATTTAGGCCATAAATTCCTTTGAACACTCACCACGATTCGTTTTCCTATTTCATAATTACGTGTCATTTTCTACATCAAGAAAATTAATATAATAGATGTAGATTTCAACTTTTTGTATTAAATAAGTTAGTTTTCATAACAAAAACACATAAGAAGCAAGAAAAATTAAATTTTTTATTAATACTAAAAAATACAGTTTGAAGTGAGATAAAATATATGGGAATCAGGGGAGGAGATCATCTTGTTCACCCATTGAAGGATCATCTTGCCCCAAATGATACTAATTTTTAATTTGTTCAAAACTTAACCTACAAGCTTTGGTAGTACAAAGTAACAATTAAAACATTTAATTGAAGATATACTGAAGCTATTAGTACAAGGAACTTTGAATTCCAGCTTCTACAACAAAAGTTACCTGAGTTCAAAGTTTAACTTTCCTTAGATCAAAACTATGAATTTTTAATTTTTCTAATAAAATTTTTTTAATGACGTATGTTATCATGACAGTTTGACTGATTCATATGTATGTCATTGGCAACGTACTACCGTTTATACCTGAACGGTAACGCTAATAGGCTCACCAAAGTTCGAAAGGATCATCTTGCCCCAGGGGATCATCTCGTACACCTTTTCCTTAATTCTAATATAAATCGATCAAATTTTATGTTTTATGATAAGATAAAAGAATTTTATTTATTAATACAAAAATTGAAGTGTTCACAACGGTTTATTTAATCCAGTGAAAGTCGCTACAATTACTGAAATACATACATGCATTAAAAAATGTTCAACAATTAATAAAAATAATAAAAATTGTTTACATATAAAAAGAAAAATAATTACATACACAACGGTTTTTTTTAGTAATTCCGGTGTATTCTACTCAACTTGGAGACTTTATGATGTATAATAAGTCTTTTATTACCAAAAAAGGACTATTCAACAAAGTGTTAAAAATAGTTTATTTAATCCAGTGAAAGTTGCTACAATTGCTAAAATACAAATGTGCATTAAAATATTTTCAAAAATTAATAATAATAATAAAGAAATGTTTATAATTTATAAATAGAAAAATGATTACATACACAACGGTTTTTCAGTAATTCCGGTGTATTCCACTCAGCCTGGAGACTTTATGGTGTATACTGCCTTACAATGGAAAAAGATACATAAGCGACAAATAGGACGAACGGAGATATTTGAGAAAGACCGTTTACACCAAGAACTTTATTTATAACTCATTTTTAATGACTAAAAATAAGCCTATGGGGTAAATCACATGTTCTTTTTCTATTTTTGCAATAAAAAATTTATTTTTTAAACAATCTCTAAAAATAAATGGACTTGTGGAGTTTTTTTAGTGCAAATACAACAAAAAGTCGCTTGCGTAATTTCTCCATTTAAAAAGCATGGAGAGATGAAGGATGCGGTTGTAAACGAAGCCGAGCTCGGCAGCATTTACAATGGAAAAAGAACGCGAGCGACTTTGTGTGTATTTTCTCACTGTATTTTGTGACGTAGTTTATGCCTTTTGCAGATTCTGGACTACGCAAAGTACCTCATGTGTCTTTTTCCATTGCAATTTCTCATTTTTCTCGAATTTCAATATTTTCAATATTAATTTTTTACATTAAATAATTTAAAATTTTCATTTTTATTACAATAGTTAGATGCAGTTTTTGATTACGAATCCATTGATACCAAAAACTTATTTTTCACCAAAACGTCGCTTATGTGTCTTTTTCCGTTGTAGGGCAGTATAATAAGACTGTTATTAACAAAAAGTACTATTTAACAAAATGTTAATAACGGTTTATTTAATCCGGGAAACGTCACACTACAATTGGTCAAATATAAATATACATAAACAAATATTCAACAATTAATAAAAACAATAAAAAATGTTTATAATTTATAAAAAGAAAAATGATTTCATACACAACGGTTTTTTAGTGATACCGGTGTATTTTTCACTTAACTTGGAGATTTTATGGTGTATAATAAGTCTTTTATTACCAAAAAAAGTACTACTTAACAAAATGTTCAGAACGGTTTATTTAATCTAAATAAACGTTACGCTGTGATTTATGAAATACAAATATATACATTAAAAAATGTTTAACAATTGATAAAAACAATAAGAAAATGTTTATAATTTGTAAAAAGAAAAATTATTACATACACAACGGTTTTTCAGTAATTCCGGTGTATTCCACTCAACTTGGAGATTTTATGGTGTTTAATAAGTCTTTTATTACCAAAAAAAAGGACTACTCAACAAAATGTTCAGAACGGTTTATTTAATCTAAATAAACGGTACGCTGTGATTGATGAAATACAAATATACATTAACAAATATTCAACAATTAATAAAAACAATAAAAAATGTTTATAATTTGTAAAAAGAAAAATGATTACATACACAACGGTTTTTTAGTGATACCGGTGTATTTTTCACTTAACTTGGAGATTTTATGGTGTATAATAAGTCTTTTATTACCAAAAAAAGTACTACTTAACAAAATGTTCAGAACGGTTTATTTAATCTAAATAAACGTTACGCTGTGATTTATGAAATACAAATATATACATTAAAAAATGTTTAACAATTGATAAAAACAATAAGAAAATGTTTATAATTTGTAAAAAGAAAAATTATTACATACACAACGGTTTTTCAGTAATTCCGGTGTATTCCACTCAACTTGGAGATTTTATGGTGTTTAATAAGTCTTTTATTACCAAAAAAAAGGACTACTCAACAAAATGTTCAGAACGGTTTATTTAATCTAAATAAACGGTACGCTGTGATTGATGAAATACAAATATACATTAACAAATATTCAACAATTAATAAAAACAATAAAAAATGTTTATAATTTGTAAAAAGAAAAATGATTACATACACAACGGTTTTTTAGTAATTCCGGTGTATTCCACTCAGCCTGAAGACTTTATGGTGTATAATAAGACTGTTATTAACAAAAAGTACTATTTAACAAAATGTTAATAACGGTTTATTTAATCCGGTAAACGTCACACTACAATTGGTGAAATATAAATATCCATTAACAAATATTCAACAATTAATAAAAACAATAAAAAATGTTTATAATTTATAAAAAGAAAAATGATTACATACACAACGGTTTTTTAGTTATTCCGGTGTATTCCACTCAACTTGGAGATTTTATGGTGTATAATGAGTCTTTTATTACCAAAAAAAGTACTACTCAACAAAATGTTCAGAACGGTTTATTTAATCTGATAAACATTAAGCTGTGATTGATGAAATACAAATATACATTAAAAAATGTTTAACAATTGATAAAAACAATAAGAAAATGTTTCTAATTTGTAAAAAGTATAACATACGCGACGGTTTTTTAATAATTCCGGTGTATTTTAAGTGAAATTCGAGACTCCAATATTCAATGTTGAATTATTCCATTGAAAATTGCTACAATTACATAAATTTAATTATGCTTTACAAAATGGTTAAAGAATTAATTAATTAAAAATAATTCCGGTTTATTTTACCCAAATCGGAGAATTCATGACAAAATAAGAGTTAAAAAAAATAATATACATAAGGAAATGTTTACAACGGGTTAATTATTACTGTAAACAAAACTTGTATCAAGTGAGAAATAGGATATTTTGAATTTAAATGTACGTATTACATAGAGCAACTTTGCTAATTGTTAAGGGATTTCCAATTCTGGCGACTTTGTAAAAAATATTATTTGCCATTTTAGAAATTTAATAAATTTAGAAATTTGAAAAAGTTATTTTTGACCTTACTAGATATAATTGTATGTAGAGATACATATAAAGATACAAAAATTGCTCCGTTTCTTAATTCGTACATTTTCACTCAATGCACGTGCTCTAGTTATGCGGCGCAACATAACCTCTAAATACACGTTATTTTCGCAGCCGTAATTTGACTAAATCACACTATAATATTGACATTTCTGATTTTATTTTTAATTGCATTAATTTGTTTGAATAATTCATTTTTATAGTTCCTATTAATATTTTATTATCTAAATAAATTTTCGAATTTTCCCTTTTACGAAATTAAGTATTTTACCACGTTAGTAAAGATGACAAGTGTCAGTCTGCTAAAATAACAAAGTTATTTATTCCATAACTTACATATTGACAAACTTATTTACATTGTGAATCTATCCTTACCGTTTTAAAAAAGACGAATTCAACTAATAAACACCTTGCTGTTTTTGCAATAGAAATTTTCTTTAGGTGTCTACTCAGCGATCATGGCCCGAAGTTTACTTCTGGTCCATGGGAGAGATACACCGACCTTCGAGGTCCGAGTTTCTTAGCTCACCTGACACTGGATATCATAGACGTCGCATTAATGCTTCGGCAATGCTATAACGTCTATGTAACTAACGGAGGCGGTTCAGGGCCCATCCTGGCCAGATGGTAGCACCCTGTTAAGGCCCGATTGTCCCTCGATACGGGAAAACCACCCAGTATGAGCGATTGTAAAAAAAAGGAAGAGTACCTGCGGGGTAATACTACGGCTAAATCCCTCACTGGTTCCGATCATCAAGCGCCTAGCGTGAGGATGATGGCCAGTGGCCCAAGGATGCAGGAGGGCAACAACGCATTGGAAGTACCACAGATCATCGTGGACAAAGTGGAGAGACGAGGGAGTACGAGCAGCGTCACCAGTCAAGCCAGCTGCATTTCTGTATTCAGTAATGCTTCTGCGATTGACATTGCCAGCTGCAATCAAGATCGTGATGAATGCATTAAGCTACGCGAAGAAGAGGAGGCGAGCATTCAAAAAATGGAGGAAGAGGTCAGCAAGATGCTGAAGACTTGTGAAGTCCAAAAGAATGTCAACATGACAATCAAAGATGGACTAAAAAGCTTAACATCGCTTATACAGGAGGTCAAGAAGAAGCACGCAGCAGCGACAGACAAAGACGAAAGATTGTACCAGGGTTTAACCTGGTCGGAAGAAGCACGCCAAGACCGAAAGCGAAAGAGAAGTGATCCTGAGCTTCAGAAGGACACAAAGAAGAAGAAGGAGGAGGGACCTCCTAAAAAACTGAAGTCAAGGTTACCAATCCGGCACCAAAGTCAAGTCTAGATAAGGAAAGAAGACAACCGCGAAAACGAACAACAGTCATCGTTAAAGTGGCTAAAGGAACAACATTCGTCAACGTGCTGAAGAAGGTTCGAGATGAGGCTGACCTAGATGCCAGTCAGACAAGGGTTGTGGGAGCTTTACCCACGAAAAGAGGAGACCTCCTCATTAAAATTAGAGGATCTTCAAACGAGAAGTCGTTCACCGAGGAAGTGACGAGGGTGATTGGTGACCTGGGTAAGGTGCAGATGGCGGTCCGGCACACTACGTTGGAAATCCGCGATATGGACGCCCTTACTGAAAAGGAAGACATTTTGGACGCCCTGGAGCAAATCTCTACGGTGCAAGCAGGGAGCAGAAAGGTGACGGTCCTTGGACCAAACAAGCGAGGAGTAAAGCTCGCTGTCGTTGTCACCAGCCAAGAGGATGCAGATAGGCTGGAGAAAATAGGACACATTAAAATTGGGTTCGTGTCCTGCCAGGTGAGAAGAAGAGCTACAGTCACAAGGTGCCATAGGTGCCTTGGCTACGGCCACATAGGTAGAGATTGCAAAGCGGTAGACAGGTCGGCTGCGTGCTTCAAGTGCGGAGAAGCCGGCCATAAGGTAGCAGATTGTAAGAAGAGCCCATGCTGCTTCTTATGCAAGGCGAAGTTCGGCGACAAGGAGAACATCCAACATGTCGCAGGATCAGGGAGCTGCGGAGTCTTCAGAACTGCCCTCCAGGAAGCAAAGAAGACTTTGTCGAGAACAAGGAAGAAATAAGGCCAGAACAAGAGCGGCACGGGAGAGTCGTGCCAGCGACTACATGGGACCATTCATCTACAAAGTCTGAAGCTACTAGGTAATTCCGTAGATTGATTATAGGTTCGAAACCCAGGGGATCAAGAAGTTTTTTTTAGTCGGTATCCGTGACTGCTTAAAGCAGGTATGCAAGGTTTACATTTTTACCCTTGCATTTAGTGCGTGAGCCCAACATACCCCAGCAGAAGCGGGAACTTCCTGGACATGCAAAAATGCATTTTTTTTGTCTTCTCCCCCGTGAATAAAAAAAATTGAAATTTTCTTTACAAAAATAAATCAATATAATTTTTTTATTCAAACTAAATAATTTGTTTTATTTACACCAAAAAGTAGTTACAATTTATTAAATGTTTAAAATAATCTGCATTCTGACTTACTCATAAAATAAATTTAATATACATTATATGTAAACTTTCAATAACCATACAGCTTATTCATTTCACATAATTATTTATAGAAATAAAAAACAGAGTTTCAATTTTTTAAAATTACATGTAAATGTGAAAAACTGCACCCTTATTTAATAAATATATTGATTTTCGTGTAGGAAAAAACCAGACATTTGTTTTTAACAATATTTATCTATTTGATATTAATGATAAATATCAAATAATATTTAAAAAATCTCTTTTCTGACGTTATATTTTGTAAAAATCAAAATACTTAAAATTAATTAATTTATTAATTACTAATAATTATCATAAAGTTTATTTTTAAGAACAATAATGTAATAATTAATGTATCTTTTGGTATTATAAAACTTGAATTGCAATATTCCATTATATTGTAATACACTGAAAGAAATTCTTTCGAGAATTCAGCCATAAACTTCTGGTTAAGGATTTTGGTTGAAGTAGTCATACAATTGTAAAGAATAAAAGCATTTTTAAATAAATATATTATAATAAAATTTCTTTACAAGATTTCGATCCAAATTTGTATAGGTTATGATGTGTTGCAAAAGATTTTATTTCATGAAAAATGTTAACACTACAATTATTAATTGAAATAGAAATGTTATTTTTTATAAGACATTATAATATAATATATTTTAACAATTTCTAATCAACATTTACAGTTTTTATCCTTCACGTTTATTAATTAAGTGAAAAAATATTTTGGCAGTTGTAGTTTATTTATAATAAAGTGATTCGTTTTGGCAGAATCAGCCATAATTATGGCAGTACTGACGGAAAATTGCTTTCAGTGTACAGGAAATTTGAATTTCACACCAAATGTACTATATAAGAAATTTGAATTTCCCACCAAAAGATGCACACTCAACTTACCTGCTCTAGTCATCTTCAGTCACGGTCCGTGCTTGGCCACCATATTTATTTACACTGACATCGAAAAGTGGTCAAAATTACACATATTTGAACTATTTTTTTAACAGTTATATAAAAAATTATTGATAAAACCGAGAATAGAGACATCAAGTGTACCCTCCTCTATTATTCCTCTAAATATTGACCCAAAATATATTATTATTTAGGAGTGAGACGTCACCCACGAAACCTATTTTTCCGGATGCCCTTAACAATAAAAGGTCCACTGAATTTTTCCAATAATTTTGCGCTCTTTTTTCCATCTTTTTAGAAAGATGAAAATTTCGTTTTAAAACTTTATCTCCAATATTAGGTTTCCATTCTCGTTTTCTTAAATTATAATATTTTTGTTAAATATTAAAATTTTTAGCCAGATTAATTCTAACTAATTCCAGTGCGTTTTGTACTTTTTTTATTCTTGTTTCAGTTGCAGTGTTCATATTCAAATTCAAACGCGTCTCTTGAAAACCAGGCGGGAGAAATTCACGGTCGGCGGTAAAGTAGGCAGGCGTGAATCCGGTCGATGAGTGCTTAGCGGTGTTGCACGCGAACTGAAGTCCCGGTAGATGACGGTCCCAGTCCGGTTTCTTGCTATCCAAGTATTGTCGAATCATGGTTTTGACTACTTTGTTGACTCGTTCTACTGGATTGCACTGCGGGAATATGGCGGTGTAAGACGATGTTGAATACCGAAATCTTCTAAGAATGATTTGAATTCTTTACTTATAAATTGTCTACCGTTATCTGAGACAATTTTCTGAGGGCATCCAAAACGATAAAAAATTTCTTTCAATGTTGAAATAACTAACATTGAAGATGTTCGAGGCAGAGGTGCAATGAAGTCGATAGAAATCATTTCCCATGGCTTTTCCACTAAAGTGGCATGCATAAGATTTGCTGCCGCTTGTTGTGAGCTTTTGTTAAATTGACAATTTTTACAATTTCTCACATATTCAGCGCCTTCACGTAGCATTCCATGCCAAAAGAAAAATTCTCCGAGCCTAGATAGTGTTTTAGCAACACCAAGATGTCCAGCTGTTGTTTCATCGTGAACTTTATGTAGAATTTTCTTTCTATCTTTCTTAGGAATACATAACTTCCATTGATCTTCATATGGTGCATCCTTGAAGTCCAAAGAATGAAGTACGTGATGAAAAAGTTTACCATTTTCCATCCTGAAGTCCGGGCATATTTCTGGGTTGTTTGTTTTTTTCAAAATGGCGTTAATACCATTGACAAGATATTGGTTTGTCAATAGTAGAAACTTGTTAAGGTAAACGAGACAAGTAATCTGGGAGACGATTTTCAATTTCTTTTTTATACTGTATTTCAAAATCCCATTGCGCCAATTCCATGATCCATCTTGCGAGTCTGCCTGAGGGTGTAACGATACTATTTAGCCATTTTAGAGCTTGATGATCTGAAACAACTATAAAATGATAACCTTCTAGATAGTGTCTCATTTTCCAAATGCCCCATTTTACAGCTAGGCATTCCAATTCGGTAGCTGAGTAGTTCTTCTCTGCAGGATTTAAAGTACGGCTGGCATAGGCGATAACAACTTCATTAGTTCCAATTTTCTGCGTTAATACTGCGCCATGACCTTCGAGACTAGCATCCGGTTGAAGATAAAAAGTTTGTGACCAAGCAGGACAAGCCAAAACTGGAGTTTCGGTAAGTTTTCTTTTTATGTTATCGAATGCTAATTGAAGTTCATTATTCGAGGTCCATGGTGTATCTTTTTTTACAAGTATATTAATGGTGAAATTAATACCGAGATATCCTTTATAAAACGACGATACCAGGATATCATTCCCAAAAATGTTCGAAATTCTCTGATGTTCGATGGAGGGGGTACCTTCAAAATGGCTTCCACTTTATCTGGATCTGGGTGAAGTCCATTTTTGTCTACGAGGTGTCCAAGATAGGTAAGTTGAGTTCTAGCGAAGAAACATTTTTCCCAATTAGGAACTAGTTTAGCTTGCCGTAATCCATTAAAAACTTCTTGCAGAAGTTTCAAATGATCTTCGAATGATTCTGACGTAACAACGATGTCATCTAGGTATGAGAATACATTAGGTGCTAATTCTGCTGGTATTACTCGGTCTATCAATCGTTGAAACGTTGCTGGTGCTGAGTGTAGTCCAAAAGGCATGACTACAAATTCGAAGAGTCCTAGTCCAGGAACGGTAAAAGCTGTAAGTGGTGCACTTTCTTCCGTAAGTTCAACTTGCCAGCAGCCATTTTTAAGGTCGAGTGTAGACAAATATTTGGCTCCTTTAAGCTGATCGAGAATACTATTAATGCGTGGCAATGGATAAAATCTTAATTTGCCATTCTTTTTCTTAACTAATACTACTGGTGATCTCCAGGCACTACGAGATTTTCTAATAACTTTCTGTTTCAACATTTCCAGGGCTTCCTGTCTCATATGTTCCTGTGTTGCTGGATTTCTAGGTTGGTAACGTTGCTTGATTGGTGAAGAATCTTCCAGACGAATTTCATGCTTTAATAATGGTGTATGTCCTTTTATATCCTTAAATAAAAGTTTCTCCTTGTTAATTAAAGCGTTTAATTCCCGTTCTTGATCCTTATTTAGTGAAACTAATCCAGATGGTCCAATTTCACAAACTTTAACTTTAAATGAGTTTTTTAATAATCGAATATTTAGATTATTAAGCAATAGAGAAAAGTTGAATTTATGAAGTAAATCTATACCGATAAGCATAGGTTGTGATAAACCAGGTAACACTAGGAACTTATGTTTCACTTTAGTTGAGCCGGCCATAATCTTCATGTCGAAACTAGTTTTTACCTTATATTCCGTACCATTAGCTAGACTGACGATGATTTCTTCTAGATTAGCGACTCGTCCAAGTTTAACAAGACGATCTGCTGTGTGGATATCAATAAAAGAGCTTACTGCTCCCGTATCCACTAGGACTGGAATGGTGATGTTCTCACAATGACAGTTGATAAAAATCCTGGAGTCTGGTGTTGTTGAGGCCGAACTTACTTCTGTCGTACGACCCTTCTTCCGTTTCCCGGCTTCTCACAAGGGCAATCTCTGGTAAATACTCCTTCTTTCCCGCAATAGGAGCAAAATTTCTTCGGTCTGCTTCTACAAATAGATCTGCGATGTCCTTCCTTACAACAGCGCCAACAGTGTGTTTTGGAACTGTACGGCTTTGAAATTTCAGCGACTGGTTGGCTGCTAGAAGACTGTTGTTCATTGATCTTGATATCTTTCAAGATCTCTGCTATTTCCTCCACTCTTTGAATTAATTGACTGACTGAGTTGAAGTCTGTTCTTCTTATATGCAAACGGTAAACTGGTTGCATATTCCAAAAAAGAGTATCTAGTTCTCTTTGAATATCGTAGACACCATGTCTTCTCATTAATGTATGTACAGACGTACAGAACTCCCGAACTGATTCAGTTCTTCCCAGCAACTTGCTTGCAATTTGAGACTCTAAATTTCTAAACTCGCTAGGAGCTAGGTAGAACCTCCTTAGTCCTGTAGTAAGTTCAGCTAACGTCCTTGTATTTCTTACTTTATTTCGATACCAAAGTAAGGCATCCCCTTTTAAGAGTTCCGGAAAACCTCTGAAGAGTTGTTGATCCGAGAATCCATATGCTGTTTGAAGTTCTTCCCTTCGTTTCAGAAAAGAATAAACATCTTCTCCATCAAAGTTACAACCCCATTTTCTCATTCTTTCCAAAACGTACGTGTCATTATTTCTCATGACTGGTGTAGAAGCGTCCACTTGGCCATTAAAATTTACAGGTTGTAGTAAAGGCAGTGTTACGGGTCTATTGTCTTGACTAAAAGATGGTAGTGCCTCGAATGGTTTATTTAAATTTGGATCCTCCAATGCACTATGATCTCCAGAGATGTCATCTTCTTCATTGTAATCCTCCGGGTCCAATGTTTTTTCCATCAACTCAGGAGTTGATTTAACAAAAGCAACAAATCGCTGGCGAAACTCCGTTAATGTTCCGGTCGAAACGATATTGTGCCTTCCCAATTTAACCACTAGGTCGGCTTTTGACAACTTATATATCCATTGAACTCCCATGATGTTGAAGAAAAATAGATTACTATATGGTTAATGTTTTTAGATGAGATCCTGACTAAGCAACATGCCAAAGAAAAGTGATCTTGAAGATGGATAGTTGTTAAATATATATTAGTTGCTCGTTCCCCACTCCTCCAAAATGATGTTAAAAAGAAAAGTTTTTTTTAAGATCGCGCTGATTGTTGGTGTCCAAAAGCGGGAAAACGAAAAAGAGAGAAAAGAAAATTAATTTCTCTTTCTTCCACAGCAGAATTTAGTCATAAGGACTTTTAAACCACATTTAGTGCAGAAGATCTCGGCTTTGTTTTTGCAATTTCGGCGTCTATGACCAGGTTGACCACAGCGATAACAATCTGTGGTAGGATGAAAAAGCAGGTTTCCTTCATATCAACCTGTTCTTCGTAGGTCATCCTGCTCCAGGTGTGTCGTTTATTCTCCAGGTCCGCCTTCAATACCATTTCAGGAAAAACTCGTAATAATTGCTGGTCTGTTATTTTAAATTTCTCCTGTTCTTCGTGAACCTTCTCCAAAACCTCTATCAGGGTTAAACCAGGAAACCAACTTTCCCATTTCCCTATTTTCCGATAAATGAACTTGTTGAGCCCTGATGTCGCCATGATGTCTTCTTCTTCTTTCTTGAGTACAAAAAAATAATTTTGATCGTTGTCGACGAGTGATACTGATCGACTAGGCTACTTATAGGGTGTCGCGTTAATATATACTTAAATTTTACCCCCACTCCTACATGATTGAATGAGCGCCCCCTATACCGACGAGGACAATGTATTCATATAGTAAAGAAAAAGAAAAGAAAACGTTTAACCTCTCTTTAGTTTTTAAAATACTATTTTAATCTCACAAAAATCACCGATTTCTCTTAATAAAAATTTTTTTTGACTATTTTACCTAAACTTCTTTAAGAAAAATTTATAGTCCCTGTTCGGGCGCCATGTAATGATCTTAATTTTGCCAATAAGGATTTGCTCGCCGGATGGAGTCCGGGTCTCTAGTTTGGTAAATTCTATCAATTTACAGTGACGCAAGCGCCATCCATTACAAATACTAATTTAAGAGAAATTTGTGAAAAGGTCAAACTAAAATAATAAAGCATAATTTAAACCTTCAAAAGTAAATATATTTAACAAAATAAAATAGAAATAATAACAAAATTAATAATTAACAAATTAAATTTAAACCATAAAATTTCAATAAAATATAAAAATAATAAAACTGACTCGATACAATGCAAAGAAAAATTAATAAAGAAAGAATTAGATAATTTAATTAATAAACTAAAATTTGAAAATTAAATAACAACTAGTAAAAAAATTAAAATATTTAGACAAATGAAAATTTAACAATAAGAAAAATGAAAGTTTGGCGCGTCCGCCATTTCACTCCTTCACACCCGATTCATCCTCGCCGTTCTCGTTCTCGTTTGGACTGTAATAAAATTTACTCCTGTTTTTTTATAATAAAATTACAAAGTTTATGACACCGCAAATTACTGGGTCGATTCTAGAATTTAACCTCCAACTACGAGCGCGGACGAAAAACTAGGGTCGTGCACACTAGGTCGGAAATTATAAAATTACCGAAAAGAACTAGATTTCGATCTACGGTCGAAATACATGCCTGTCGCGAAGATAGTGTAAGAGCTGCTGACGATCGACCTCGGAGCAAGCCCCGAGTCCGGTCGTGGGCAGACTGATGAAAAAGAATATGCAACCAAGTAATATAGATCGCTGGCTCTCCTCAGGTATGACGAGAGGTAAAATCGACCCACGTCATTACAATACCCCTTCATCAACACCCGCGCGAGTTATTTTTTCTATGGGGAGTTAGCATTTGGGTGTTAAATTATAACTCTCTTTATTTAACTCCCCAATGGGTGCGACTTTTATAGAATCCCCTCGTGAATTAAAATTTAACTCCCTTTTTTACAGTCTTTTATATTATATTATAGGGTCAGTCCATTATATTTCACCAGAAGCCGTTGCGGCCAATTTTTTAAAAAATCTCATAATTTGTAAAAACGATCCTGAGAAGAAATAAGTGATAAAAATCACTGAAAATCATGAAACACTCAATATTAAAGGTAACATTTTTTATATTTCTATATTATAAAATTAAAAAGTTAGCACATATTATAAAAATACATTAAAAATACTTTACATTAAATAGTAATAAATTTTTAAATATTTATATACTTTTTAGAAAAGTGTAAATAAAATGTAGTGACTTTTGACATTTTATAGTTGAGTTTTAAAATCAATTTTTATCTATTAATTTGGGCTTGTTTACATAATAATCTATTTATACAAGCAAATTAGCTCATTTTTAATAAATATCAATCAAGAAATTTGTATTATCTAAATTATTTCCATGCTTATTTATTAAATTTTCATAACTGTCAATCTAACCTTTTTTCTGTGCAACTCAACTTAAAAATTCAAATTCTAAGTTTAATTCAAAAAATTTTATAAAATAATTTTCAAAAATGAAATCTACGGATATTAAACATCATTTTTACAAATTATGAGATTTTTTTAAAAATAGGCCGCAACGACTTCAGGTAAAATATAATGGACTGACCCTATATTATAAAGGCAAAAGACGAGTGTATAAAATAAATAAATAACTGAAAATTTAAGAGTAGATAATTTGGAAATAAGTCTAAATTTAAGTTTCAAAACCCAATAAAATAAAATTATAGTTTAATTAAAAATAGATTCATAAGTAAAAGAAAATACAAAAATATAAGAAACACACTTATAAATAATTGAGAGATAAATACACAAAATCAGTATATACACTTATACATGGCAAAGGCTCAGCTGACCCAAGGCCAAGGTAAGTAAGAAAAGAAATTAATATTTTTAAAGTGAAAAATGGAAAAGTTCATATAAAACAAAGTTCAAAAAATTACAAAAATATTTTATTATCAATAAATTGCATATTTTTTATTTAATATTATACAAATTATTTAAGGATAAAATTTACAATTTATTAATAAAAAAATTAATAAATATTAACAAATTGCGACAAAATTAGTATAAAAATAGGGAAAAATTAATAGAAATTATTGTTAAAAAATAAAGTTAATAAAAGTTTATTAGTTAAAGAATTATTTAAATTTAAAGAAATAGAATAAATTCATAGAGAAAATGTGATTGACAGCTATACAATGGCATTGTTCTCGGGAAGACGTTAAATACGTTGGTGACCAGAGAGAGAGAAAATATATCTCTATCTTCATTTTAAAATTTAAATACTATTGGTGAGGAAAATTA
The DNA here is from genome assembly GCA_032872475.1 of Leptopilina myrica (nomen nudum). Lineage (NCBI taxonomy): Eukaryota > Metazoa > Arthropoda > Insecta > Hymenoptera > Figitidae > Leptopilina > Leptopilina myrica (nomen nudum). The sequence continues at coordinate 11,188,569 of CM065460.1, forward strand.
GACGCTTTCCAAAATTATTATTAACATTTTTCATTTATACATAAAAATTATTCAGGAGTTCATTGCATTTGCAATTTACAACCTGATAATTTAAAATTATTACATATAACACACAAACACTAATAAATCGTAAGAATTATTCAAGAATTAGTTGTTTTACAACTTATAACTTGTTAATTCAAAATAATCTTCAAAGTCAAGCCCTTGAAGAAAAGTTTGAGGAACTCGTTAAATTCTTTTTAACTTTTAACCTCAGTTTTAATTCCTAAAGGGGTAACAAAAGCAAATCGTAAGTTTATTGAATATTCTTATAAGCTGCGTTCATATAGTAATAGGCTATATCGACGTGGCAGTTTGAAAGATTCAATAAATATTGAACCTAACTCACCAAAAATATTCTTTACAATAGGAAATAATTAATTTACTTAAATTAATTATTTAGTCAATTTTATAGAGAAATAAATAGATTTTATTATGTAAATTAGATAAATTTTGATCATTTTTCGATATAATAAATTTATCATATCTAAAATAAATCAAAGTTGAGAAAAATTTATAATTTTAAAGAATATTTATTTATTGATAGAATAGTTAATTTAGGGTTTAGGGAAAACTTGACCTTATTTATTAGGCAGGATTTGTAAGAATTAAATTCTAAACTTTATTTAAATTCTGTTTACAGAATATCTAAACGGACAATCTAACCGAAAATTCTAGTGTGAAAATTTATATACAAACCCAAGGTGAATGACTTTTATTATTTTTTTATATATATTGAGTCAATTCATATGGACCATAGCAACCAAACTTACAAAATTATTTTTTTAAATAAACTATATCATAAGAAAAGATTTCTTTATAGTTAACAAATTGGGTTAATATAATTATAATTTATTAATTTATATTTTATCATTTTTATCCAACGAAAGAAAGATAACAAAATTATCTTATTTAGTAGTGGATAATTTAGAAAGAATAAAAGCTGAATTACCGAATAATTATTAGAGAAAATTCCTCTAATTTGGTTACAAAGCAACAAATTTTCTAAAAAATAAAATATAATATTGAAAAGAAATTTGAATTACATGATTTTATTCATATATACTATTTCTATATGTCGTCAAAACTAGATCTTATCTGTTGATATAGTTTGGCGCGTGCCTCATTGTTAGAGGATCTTTAAATTTTAGAAATAATGTCCCTTTAAATTTATACAAAAGCATTCATTCTATACAGATTACATAGGAATGAGAAATATTTAATACACATGTATAAGATATTTCTCATGTTAGAAACACGTGGGTTTTCCGAAGTTACCGTGCAGTGGGCTTTTAAATCAAAATAAAGGAAAAATATATAGATATATACTTCTCTCGGTCTGTCAAAATACACGTGAATGTTTCAACTAGTACCCCTGGTTATGTTTGCTTTCTATATGAAGTGACTCAAGTAAAATGGAAATTAAGAAATGAATGCAATTTACAAAATAAAAACATTTTGAACATTCGCGAAAAATTCAAATAATTTTAAATTAAACAAAAATTCGCGAAAAATAAATAAATAGAAATTTATTTACAAGTAAATACTAAATAATAAATATATTAAAATGGAAGATAAACAAAATAAAGACACAAATACACAGGAAAGTTCAAAACCTCGTTAAGATGAGGAAAATTCAAAAGAAAATAAAAGAAATACAAATAAAAAGTCAAAATAAAATAAAATTAAAAAACATAAAAATTGGGGATATATCGATATTTTTGATGATGACGAATCAATTATTGAAGAACTATATAAAATAGCGAGGAAGAAGTAGATTTAAATGAAGAAGAACGGGAAATATTGAATAAAACTGAACGAGATTTTGACGAATTCATGCGTGATTTGGGCTTACAAGTTAGAAAAGTTAAAAAAGGTTTAGGTAAAGTTGCGATACAGCAAAAGGAAAATTTTAGTAAATGCACAACAGATAGAGCGAAAATTAGACAGAAAATTGAACAGAATGAGAGAGAAATTGAACAATTGAAAATTAAATTAGATGAAAAAATAGATACGAGTGTTGAAATTAATAAGAAACAGTATAAAAATTCAAAACTTAACGTAGAAGAGACATTGGATGAGGTTACAGGGAAAATTTGTCAGATGGACATTAAATTAAATAATTTACATTTGAATACGGAAGAAAATACCATCGCAGATTTTGGAATGAAGATATACGATTTAAAATAAGCATAAATTTAAAATTCGGTTGTTATAGACCAAATGGAAAATTGTCAAGGTCTGCTTACGCGATTAAAGTAATAAATAAAGCCAAAGACTTAATTCCATCACCTTTAGAAAACGACATTGTTATGAAAATTGCTAGACATTTTAGTGAGGATATTCAAACTGCAATTATAATTAGAGGAATTAAAAAAATAAATGATTTATTAGAAAAATTCGATAAAGCAGGTCCAGTAAATTCTCAAAGAAAGTTTTCAAACAAAAACTCTAGCAATGATCAGAACAATTCAAGGAGTAGTTCTAAAAATTATAATCAACAACAAAATAATACGCAAAATTCACAACAACAAAATCAAAGCCGTTATAAAAATAATTCAAATTATTTTAAAAAACAAAATCGTTATCGGGAAAATAATCAAAATCAAGGTAGATATAATAATCTATATATATAAGATAAGATTTTTGTCTGTACATTGCTCAGAAATCTAAATTTCCCATATAATTATTCCTTTCAAGCATCCAGGATTCCAAAAATGCCAATAATAAATTTCGTGTATGTATGTATGTCCGTATGTCACAGAATCTTTGTTCGCGAATCACTTAAAAACGGCTCAACCGTTTGAAACCAAATTTAGCAGAATGGTTAATCTTGGTCCATGGAAGGTTTTTAAATTTACAGATTTGAAAAATATTAATTAGAATGGATTTTATTTTATTTTCATTATAAACAGGCTCTAGACCCTTTTGTACAATTTTGTACTTAACAAAAAACACAATACTAATTAAAACCAAATTAACAATAAAAAACAAATCAAGGGCGTTAGACTTTAAATATTTTATTTTTCATTGTTATTTTCATCATAACTAACGTCAAAAATGTTCCTTCTCAAATTCGCTTTAAACAAATTTAAATATACTTGGTTTTTAGTTTTAGCCATAAATAAACCTGCAGATGGCTACAAAAATTGATTTATTTTATGAAAATACTCTTTTTTAAGAAAATATGTTATGAAAAACTATGTTATATACCAGTCTTTGACGGGTTTTAGTTTCTACTATAATACATTTAACAAAGTGTCTACGAATTGCGCGGGAAAACTGATAAATAGCCGCGGAAATTTAATTTGACCAGGAAAAATCGGCAATTTTTTTAAGAAATTAAAAAAGTTTTATTATATTAATTTGTTTTTAAAAACTGCTTTATACTTTAATTTTTATTGATGTAATATTTATGACAACAGACCCGAGTCAAAATTTAAGCCTTACTTTTAGCTTAAACAAAAAATACTATTCTATATTTCAGATGTAAGTATAAAAATGTTTTCGAAAAATTAAAAAAAACGAAAAAATTATCTGTTTATAAGAGACAATGTTTGGAAAAATTATGCTAAAATTTGAACAAATAACATGTAATAATGAATTATAGATCATTTAAATGCAATTCATTAAAAAATATAAAATTTGAAAAATTTCGTTTTTTTAATTTTTTGAAAACATTTTTATACTTACATCTTGGTTAAAGGACATTATTTTTGGCAAAACGATTTTTACAATTTGATATATTGAAGTAAATTAATTAGTTATGGCTTTCGTGAGATAAATAATTATAAACAATAAATTTACAGTTTTTAAACATATAATTAGAACGGGAGGTATTCAATTTTTTTAAACAATTTAAAAAATGGAAAATTTCTAATTTTTTAGTTTTTAATGTATATCTTTTAAACTTTTGAAGTCAAAATAATGGAGTTTAAAATAATTTGTTAATCCAATTAATCAAAAAAAAATTTAATTACAAAACTTCGAAAATATTAAAAACGGTAAATGATAAATGGTAAACAATATTAAAAAATATTAATATTAATATTAATTAAATTAATGGGGAAAAATTATGAATTCAGCTTGCAATATAGGTCTTATTTTAGATTTAAGCAATTATGATACAATTAGTTTGAATTTGACTTTACTATAACTCTAAAAACTGGTGGAAATTTTGGATTAACTTAGATTACTATAATTTAATTTCTACAAATAATTGACAAACATGGTTTTCTGCATTTTAATTAATAAAAAATAAATTATTTGATGATAAAAAGTCAATCACTGTTTTAAAATAGTAATATTTTTATAATGAAATAGTTAATGGTAGCTAATTATTATTCCTGCAGTCAAATTAAATTCCCCACTATTTCCTATTTTTCGAGACTGGTAGACCCACTATTGAGTATCTGTAGAAACTAAAACCCGTCCAAGACGGGTACGACAGTTAGTGATGATAATAAACAAGAAAACAGAAATGAAAATTTCCAAAATAAAAATTACCGTGATAACAATTTTGATAAAAATAGATTTTAGGGTAATTCTAGTAATAATCCGCGACAATATAATTCTCAGAACAACTCTAACCAACGTCAATATTATAACAATGGTTATGTTGAGAATTCAAGATATGTTTCATATGACGTAAAACAAGAGGATGGAGAACCATCAACTGTAAAATATCCAAATAATGAAAGTTCTCAACAAGCTAGAATTAATACAACAAAAAAGTGTAAAAAAGTAAAATCTAGTAAAAACGAAGATTATTGTGAACTTTCTACGACTTCTAAAAATTGGTAAACCTCGGGTTTATAAATACAAGTTCGCTTAATACAAATCCGAGGTCAATGACATTAATTAGTAAAAATAAGGAAATTATTCCATCTGATTTGCGAGAAGAATTGTTAGAAGAACAAATAATAGATGTTCATGATCATTTAGGAAAATGTCCTGTAATAGAATTTAAAATATCAAATAAAAAAGTAAAAGCATTAATTGATACAGGAAGTCAAATAACCTGTATTTCAGACAATTTTTATGAAAAAAATATATAAAATTTTGAAAAATGTAAAAAATTACCAATTGTAGGTATGAGTATTGTAGGTGCAACCGGAGCACGACCAATTAAAATAAAATTACAAATAGCAGAATTCAAAATGTGTGGCTATGATGGTCAATATGTATTTATAATATTACCAAAATTAAATTGTAATTGCATAATTGGGGCTGATATGTTAAAAGTTTTAATAACAAAAATTGATTTTAAAAAAGATATCATTTAAGTAATGAGAGGTGAAGAAATTTTAACTATGAAAATGCTTAATGAAAGCATAAATAAAATTAAAATAATTAAAGAAAATAATAATGAATTTGAAACTAAATTCGAAAATAATTTAGCAATTGAAAAAAATTTCAAAAAAGAAATTACAATTGAAAATAATATTAAAAAAAAATGATATTAATAAAGTAATAATTAATCAATTAAGTGGAATAGAATTTGATGAAGATAATCCTGGGGTAAATAATGAAATTATAAATACAAAAACCTATGATGACACACAATTTGAATTCGGTTTATCCGAAGAAGAAATAAAAGATAAAATTCATGAATGCACATTGTTAAATCAAAATGAAAAAGAACGATTTTTCAAGCTTATTTCGCGTTATAAAAATATATTTTCGAAAAAGCCGGGTAGCATTTCTGTATACGAACATAAACTAGAAGTTGATCATTCAAGACCATTTTTTAAGAAAACATATCCGATTCCAATGAAACTTAGAGAAAGAACTATTAAAGAATTAAATAAATTAATTAAATTAAATATTATTAAAAGAATGAATACTTCGTATGTCAATCCAATTTGTGTAACAATTAAAAAAGATGGCACTATAAGATTCTGTTTGGATGTGAGAAAAGTGAATGAAGTATTGACTGATTGTTATGAACGCGGAGAAACAACACAATTATTATTTCAACGTTGTACAGGTGTGAAAATAATGTCTTTGTTAGATTTAGTTAGTAGTTTTTGGCAAATTCCATTAGAGGAAAATTCAAAAAAATATACTGGATTTATTTTCGAAGGAAAATGTTATTTTTTTAACGTTGTACCATTCGGTTTAAAAACTAGTACAAGTGCGTTAGTAAGAGCATTAGATCAGGTTTTATGAGGTATAGGCGATTTTGTGATCACTTTCATCAACGACATGCTGTGTACATCACAAAATATCGATGAACATCTATATCACTTAGTTACATCCCTAAATATAATTTTTCATTATTATGTATGTAATTCTTATAGTAAATAGTAAACTGATTTCAATAATTTAAAAATATAAATGTGTGAAGTGTATAAGCGCATGAATGAAGATGGGTTAACATGAGAGTGAGAGTATAATCAATTATCCACACAAGATAATTAACGCAAAGCAACAGTCGATCACTTATCTAGTTTACATAATTAGAAACCGACTGCTGCTACATAATGATTGATTAACAATCGATAATGACAAAAAGGAAAACGTTATAAAGTAAATTATAAGATAAATAATCATTAATCAATCAATGAATAGGTAAGATAGTCATAATAAGTTCAAAACACAAAAAAATAGAAAAGCTCTTATATGTGTGTATAAACAGTCCCGTATATAGGATATATCAAAGTATGAATTTCAAGAATTAAAAAAACAAAAAGGGAAACAATCATGCAACCCCGAATTTGTACAAAATTTCATAAGGCACGTGCTTATTACAAATTTTCATAAGGAACGTGCTTATTACAAATTTTCATAAGAAACGTGCTTATTACAAATTTTCAGAGTCGAAGTTCAATAAATCTCTGATCAATCCTATAAAAACCCCTGATACGTTTAAGAAGTTGTCAAATACTCCGGTGTGTTTCTGCCCGAACGGTATCGTCGAGTCGGCCCTTCGATTGTAATATTGAGTTGTAGAATCAGTGTCAAACATCAAAAGAATAATTGTTTTCTGTAAGGAAATAACTTGCACTATTCTCAAATTTAAGTTATTGCTTTCGTCGTATAATAGTTCACTTTTACTATTCTCTTACTAATTTAGTAAAATTAGTGCAAGTTCTTTCCGATTACTAAGAAAACAAGTTTTCTTTTGGTATCAAGGTACCGTGTCAGAAAGAACACTTAGAGTTTGTTAAAACAACTATTAAAATAGTCGTTTTAGTGCTTCAAAGTGCTAAAATACGAACTGAAAATCTTATAACTACATACTACTTATACTACGGTGACGCAAGCCTGGTTGCAGTCACACATTTGTAATTTCATCGACAACGAAACTTCAACATTGTAAGTAATTGTAATTAATTAAACTTTATGTTATCAATAAACAATCACATAAAAGGAATATGCATAAATTTATTTAACGAGGACCCGTAGTTCCATGAATATCCGAGACCGAGAAATTTAAAAGAATTGAGAGGATTTTTAGGTTTAATAAATTTTTATACAAAATTTACTAAAAATCATTCGGAAGAAATTTTTCCTTTACTCCAATTATTAAAAACAGGAAATAAATGGGAATGGAATTCTTCTGAAGAAGAAGCTTTTAATCGTGTGAAATTTCTATTCTGTGAGTACAATTCTTAGTTACCCTGACTTATCTAAACCATTTTATTTACAAACAGATGCAAGCGACGTAGCGATAGGTTCCGTGTTATACCAGTTAGACGAAGACGGACAACATTTACCTATAGCTTTTGCGAGCTGTACGTTAAAAAGAGCCGAGCTGATGTATTTTACGACGGAGAAAGAATTACTTGCGATCGTATGGAGTTTACTTAAATTTCGATCATATATTCTAGGAACCCGCGTAATAATTAGAACGGACCATAAGGCATTATCTTTTGTAAAATCGTGTAAACTACTAAGCGGTAGAATAACGAGATGGATTTTAGCAATTCAGGATTTCAATTTCGATATTGAATATATTGAAGGAAAAAATAATACGGTTGCAGATGCGTTAAGTAGGGCACCAATTTTTGAAAAAGCAGGAATGGTTGTAGAATCACACGAGGGTAAATTAATTTTGTATAATTTAGCTAAAAAACCGTTTTCTCAATTGCGAAATAATTTTAAAAATATTAAAGATGAACAAGAATCAGATTCGATTTTAAAACAAAAAATTGCAAATGTTAAAACGGGTAAAACAAAACGTTTTTCGATTGATAAAAATTTATTATATTTTATTGCGGGAGATAATAAACATTTGTAAAAAAGTTGTTCATTTCATGACCATTTAGCTTCCTCAATATATATTATTATATATAATTTTAAAAGTTAAATAATTATAATAGTTTATTAAATATAATTAATAAACCCGGTAAACTACCCTGAATAAATATTAATTATTTAATTTTTTATTATAGAATAATTATTTTAAAGTGTTATGATAAAATGTCAAAAAATACAAAATTTTATTTTTTTGTGAAAAATTATAATATTTATTAATTCCATAAATTTTCATGAAATATATACTTTATATACATGAATCGATTCGTTTTCATGCCAGGAATATAATGCTGAGAAAAATTAATAAAAATTTTAATAAATAAAGAAGTTATTTCAAAAAATAAAAAAATTCATTTTTTTCGAAAATTAAAAAATTGCTAAAAAATTTTTATTTTTAGATATTTTTGAAAATCCTTCTGTCTGATTCAAGATATTCGTGACCGTAATACACCTACAAAATTTTATCAAAATCCATCAAGATGTGTAAGAGAAAATTTGTCCACAAGAATCGGTGACATACACACACACATACACACACACACATACACACACACATACATACACACATACATCCGGACATTTGTTCCTCTCGACGAATTATATATACTACACTTGAAAATTTGTAAAAATAATTGATTTTAAAAAATTCGGAAATCGACATCACTATAAGGCTTCCTTTATGAGGAAGCAAAAATTGTTAAGAGGTTATATATATGAAAATTATTATGAAAGAAATTTAGTTCTTATTTTTATATATTTTTATCTTACCTATCAATATATTATTATTTGCAGGCTTGTGCTATTATTATTATTTTATTTTAAATTTAGTTTCAAATATTTTATAAATTTGAGTCCTAAATAAATAAATTATTATTATTATAATTAAATAAATTAATTCATGAATTACTGATAAGACGAATAAATATAACTACTGATAAACTTTTTCTTTTTAATATTAAACAAAGTCATTTAATAAGTAAAGGATATAAATAAATGGAATTTACTTTTAATAGAAAAAAAATTCCTCTTAAACATATATTAAAAGGAAAATCCGCTTATGGTAAAAGGATTCCTTTTTACTTAAATAGATTGTTTTGTGATTGTACTATTTAAAAATTGGACGATCTATTATCAATGTCAAGATATTTATGAAGCAGAAGGGCTTTTAATTAATTTCATCTATTTCGAATGTGCCTACACTATTATATAAATTTCATTGAGGGTCTCAATCAAAGAACCGGTTATCATTTTTTTAAGGTCAAGATCATTAAAAATTAAACTGTTTTTTCAGACTTAGTCGCTCTATCCGTTTTATTCGAGTTATTCCGCAATATCTGAACATGTTCAGTTCCTCGAATAACCCGATCGAGAATTTGAATCTCAAAACTTATAACCTGTTCTTTGATTGGGATCCTCAATTGGGTAAAATTCATCAAGCTATTGAATGTTACACTAAAAATAATGTAAAACTGAAGAAAGAGTAAAGTGTGAGTTAACTGAATGTTTAATGCGTGAATATAGTATTTTATAATATAAAAAGTACATTCGGTCATTGTTGATTATTAACAGACGGAATTGAAATCTTGAAATAAAATATATTTTTTAGGTAAAAAGAGCACAGAAAAAACCTTTTTTGGCACGAGACGTTTTAATAATTGAAAGAATTTTGAAGGAAAATGTGGATGGAATTTTAGAGAAAATGGATAATTTAATGAAATTGAAAGAAGAAAGAATACCAATTTCAAATGGAAACGAAAAAGGTGAGAGAAAGAATATGATCGAAACAGAAGAATGTGAAAACGATAAGCATTTAGAGAAAGAAGCTGTTAATAAGATAGATAAAGGTGCAAATGTAGTAAGTGCAATTATTAATCCTACAGAGGTAGGAAATGTTCAAAAAGAAACATTAAACTTTTTAGAGGTAGAAAGTAAACAAGAAGTGTATGCTTCTACAGAAAGTAATGAAAGCAGTAGCGAGAAAGCACAATCAGAAAATCAGAAAATTGAAGAAACAGAAACTGATTTATTAGAAATAATTACTAATAATGTGAAAAGAAAAGAAAGAAGAAACAAAGGAAAAATCAAGAAAAAATTATCAAAAAAGGAAATGAATTTAAATGTTCAAAAAGAAATCACAAGCATAAAACTGAACCCGGCAAAAGAAAAAGAACTGGAAAAAGAAGAAAGTAAAGGTATTGAAGTGACTAGAAGCAAAGAAATTGAGTTAGACGATTTGTTTATTGATTCTTACAGTTACGAAGAAAAAGATATTTCAAGGAATGGAAGCAGAAACAATATTAATAATAATGAAAGCACTTACGATGATAGCAGTAGTGACAGTTTTAAAGACGACAAGACCCATTTAAATAATAGTGATTCTGATAATAAAAGTTCAGATAACACTTATTTTCCTAGTGATGAAGATGAAACTGATAATTATAAAAATCCAACTGAAGTGGCTTTACCAAAAGAAGCAAGTGCGACAACAACAAAATTTTGTCTACATCGTGGATGTTTTGAAGTTCCATTTGATAGTAATTTATTCAAATTTAGATCGGAGATGTTGGATAATGAGAACCTACGGTATTTTTTAAAAATAAGTCTTCCAAAAGAATTAAACATAAAATGTCTCTTTGGAACTCTTCGAAGAAACATTTCTAATTATGTCACTTATGCTTAATGCAAAAACATTCAGTGCAATCAAAAATTTAAATTCGATATAGTAATAGAAAAGCCTTTAGTAACTTTTTTGATCAGTTACGTGGAAAGGAAAGAGAAAAAGTTTTAGAAATTATGCAGAATATGATGCCAAGACAATATCAATTAAGTTGTATACCTAAAATAGATGATGACGTTGCTAGATTCGGAAATATGCAAGAATTAAGACATTTGAGAGTATTACAGAAAGTTAGATCTGAAACAAATTGTAGATTTGATCTAAGATTAAAGTCATTAGAACTTCAAGATTTGAATCAATTGCTACTTGAGGAAAGTAAAAGTAACGATCCTTACTTTAGAAATTTAACACTAAATGCTTCAACACAGTCCATACATGCATCAATGTACAGCATAAATACATTAAGAACAGTAGGACCTGGAAAAATTTCAAGGACGGATGCAACTGGAAATTGCTGTGCACATCCTTCATATTGGATCACAAAACGCATATTATATTATGCTTTCGTTGTGTATGTTTGCAAATGAGTTGTACCGGTATTTGAGTTTATAACTTCTGAACATAATACTAGATCACTGCGTTCCCAATTGCAAGATTTCCGATACTTTGTTCAAAATGAATTAGAATGACCTTATTTTCCAATTATAATACTTGATCAATCTTGAGCTATGGTACATGCCATCATGATGGCATGGAATGACACTGACATTTACGAATATCTTAAAGTTTCTTGTGAATGTGTTTTTAATAAATATTCATTTCCTAAGAAATGGACTAAGGCTCAATATTGTTCAGTTCATTACATAAAGAGTTTATCTGATAAAATAGATGACAAAGATCTTTCTTATGAAGGTAAAAATTTTATTCTTGATTGCATTGCTTTCATGATTCAGTGTGAATGTATTGAAGTTTTAGATTTCGTTTTTAAGAGAATGAAATTGAAATTTCTTACGCTTTACAGCCAATTACTAGTTGAAATGAAAAATTGTAGACTTTCAAAGTTTTGGGATTTGAAAGAGCATAAAAATCTAAATTGTAAAAATGGACGACTTTAAAAAAAATTGATCTAAAGGTTTTCGTTTTTGATAAAAACTACAAAAATTTCGAAATTGTTTACACTCCAAGGTTAATTTTAAAGTAAAATTAAAAATTGTAGACTTTCAAAGTGTGGGGGTTCGATAGAGCATTAAAATTGGAATTACAAAAGTAGATGACTTTGAAAAAAAATTGGTCGGAAGAAAATCGTTTTTATCAAAAACTGCGAAGGGTCGAAACTTTTGACACTCTATTCACTGAAAAACCTAGGTTCAAATTGAGTAGCCTACACTACTCAATTTGAAACGCATTAAAAATTAACCACGTAGGTGGGGCCACGTTATATGGTGTTTAACATGGGCTTATTTTGAGTTGCAACAAAAATGAATCCAGGTATTTTGTGTGTTGTTAATTTTTAGTTGAAATTAAAAATGTAGACTTTCATAGTTTGGGGGTTCGATAAAGATTAAAAATTTGAATAAAAAATGGATGACTATGAAAAAAATTGAGCGAAAGGCCATCGTTTTTAACAAGAATTGCAAAGGTTCAAAACTTTTGACATTCTAAGGTTAATTTTTAGGTGAAATATATTATTAACACTTTATGTTTGGTATAAAAATTTATATTTTTTTAAAAATTGAAAATTTATTGTGAAGTGCATTTTAATGTACATGAGAAGTGAATTATTACATTATTAAAGGTGTTTCAAATTAATATCGGAAAATTGCTTAAAACGTTAAATATACATTTATTATTTTCTTTATCGAGAAAATTGTCACTCTAGTATATTTAAAACTCAAATAAAATATTAGTTAAACTTTTTGTGCTTTCTGGGTTTTACTCCTTTTTCATCCAATCTGGAATAGTAATAGCACATAATTGGCATACGAATTCTACTTCTTCTTTTGACCACTCTTTATTACTTCTTTTCTTTCCTGGAATGCAGTTCCTGTGAGCAAATCTTCGGCAAAATTTACACATTACTTGCATTTGGCGATTCACGTCAAAACAATATAGACAAGTATCTCTCATTTCCAAAGAATTTGTAATATTCATTTGTGCAATACATTTTCTGTAAGTTTTGGGACAAAAGTGTTCATTCATTGGTTCCCTTCTTGCAATGCAATACATGTGGTACATATTGAAAACACCACAGTTGTATGCATCTTTTTGATATGCCCGTTCTCCTTTATATAAACGAACTGTCCAGTTTATGTTACTTAGTTTGTTTAAAACAGTTCCAGCTGTACATATTCTTCCAAATTTTTTAATCTTATCAATGGCTAATTTACATTCTTCTGCTTCTTGAACTGTTTTTCCTTCATAAGGATCCAAAACTGTTGCACTTTCAAGTGCCTGATTCAATACTAACAATCGCCAGTGATCAGATTTTAAATAAGGCATTAGGATAAAATTTTTTAATTCATTTTCGGGAAGTAAAATTAAATTAAAGTTGCTCCTGTATTCAATTTTCTTTCTTATGTTTTCTAAAATTTTCTCGTATAACACATTTGATCCATTACCAATTATTATGAAAGTAGAAGTTGTATTTACGTACGAAACATCGTTCCATTCTTTGATTTGTAGTAAAATAAATGTATCTATTACATCACCATCAATCCATCTTTTCTTGATATCCTGTTCATAGTTATTTAATGTTTTGAATGCGGTTTGATCTAAAAATATGTCCTGCGAATACGATATTCCACTTTCGCCAGCAAATCTGCCTACTGGAATGATTTCTTCTCTTTGTGGAAATTCTGCTTTATGTTTCGAAACTCTTATATCTTTCAAATTATTGCGAATGCATTTTGTTAAGGAAGTAGAAAATGATTTCAATTGTCTTATTACGCGGCCTATGGGTTTTTAATTTCACCCAAATATTGACAATAAAGTGTTAAAAGTGTCGAAATTTTCATAATTTTTGTCAAAAGTTGGGCCTTCCGCCAATTTTTTTTATATACTTCCATTTTTGTAGTTCAAATTTTTGTCGTCTTATGAATTCCCATACTTTAAAAGTCTACATTTTTTAATTTAAACAAGAAATTGGACCATCCGCCCAAATTTTTTTTAATCTTTCATTTTTGTAATTCAGATTTTTATCATTTTTCGAACCCCTAAACTTTAAAAGTCTACATTTTTTAATTTCACCCTGAAATTAAGAATAAAGTGTCAAAAGTTTCGAAATTTTTATTGTTTTTGGTAAAAACGATAGCCTTCCGCCCATTTTTTTAAAAGTATTCCATTATTATAATTCGCATTTTTATCCTCTTTCGAATCCCCAGACTTTAAAAGGCTACAATTGTTAATTTCAATTAAAACTTACCTTGAAAGTGTCAAACGTTACGAAACATTTATAGTTTTTATGAAAAACGGAACCCTTCCGCTCACTTTTTTTTAAAGTTGACATTTCTGCTCCTGTAGTTTTTTATTCTCTTTCAAACCATCCAACTTAGAAAATCTACACTTTTATCAAAAGCGTAAATATTAAAGAAAACATTTCGTTAATATTAACGTTACATACTTCAATTACATGAAATCTAATGATTTGTAATTCACAGTACATCGAATTCTCTCTAAACCTAAAAAGCAATGTTTTATCTACTGAATTAGTTATGACTTAATTTTAGCGAATACATTTTTTCAGTAATAATTATATTAATGAATTAGAAATTAACCTAATTTTTAAATGCACAAATGACACTAGGTATGAGTATTTGTTTGCAACAATTAATCATTGATATAATTTATAAATGTCCAATTTGTTACAAATTCTATTTAAAACTTGTTTGAATAATGATTTAATCTTTTTTTTCATTTTGCCAAATTATTTTTTAATACAATGTTAACTTTTACAAAATTTAATATTGCATATTTCTCCAAGAATCGAAAGTTTGTATAACCTGTGACGTATGATTTTGAACCAGTTGAAATTCTGCTCAAAATGTCTGCTTACGTCAATACAAAATCTGACGCTTTCAACAACAATGTAAATTGAAATTTAATTCAGTATAAATTTCGCCGTCAGGCGCCAATTAATTTT
This sequence comes from Leptopilina myrica (nomen nudum), assembly GCA_032872475.1. NCBI lineage: Eukaryota > Metazoa > Arthropoda > Insecta > Hymenoptera > Figitidae > Leptopilina > Leptopilina myrica (nomen nudum). Next base: position 11,203,625 of record CM065460.1, read on the forward strand.
CAAAGGTTAATTAATAAACTTATTCTCGACTCGGCCCAACAAACTCAACTCTCAAACCTCCGAGTTTCTCCCTCACTCAAAGGAGATTCTGCCCAAACAAATTTGGCAGCAGAAAAGCCAACGGCGAGACAAGACTGGCACTAGACTGGCAAACGACTTACCCACGACGACTCGGTGCTCTCCCAATTTAAATTGCCCTCCTCGGCTCGACTCTCCTTGGTGGTGATGCGATGGCAAGTCCCAAGGAAATTGGCAAGGGGGAGAAACAAATTAATTCCTCACTTTACAACACTTCAACTAGTTTTCTTTATTCACAATTTATTACGAGCTTCACGCTCCACTACGACACTCTCTTACAATCATTATCTCACCAAAAACTCCGAGAATAATCAAAAAAATTTGCTAGCGGCAAAGGACGATATACCGGCACGGCAAACAAAATTTTCATTATGGCGGCCTAAGCATTGGCCACCTGTAGCGTCTCTTGAATTTTCCTCGTGTCCCGTCTTCTTCCTCGTCTCGTTCTTCAAAAATGGTACTGGCCCCGCCATCTACCAATTTCCCTCGTTAGGCTAGCCGCGCGACCTACTTTCTCTCGAATAGTGGGTCCGCTGGCGGTACTAGCTTTTCCTTAATTACCATGAAAATTTGGGGCCTGTCGGCTTGGGGCTTTTCTGACAGATGGCGCGACGATGTAGAATTTTCAACAGCGATAACACGCGTGAAAATTCACATCGTCACAAACCTAAAAATAATATTTATGAATCTGTGATTTTAATAAATTTAATATTTTTTAATTTATTTAAAACAAAATTATAATATTTAAAATTAAATTTTAATGTAGGGGAGGATGGGGCAAGGATAGTTTAGTAAAACCTTTTTGGATCCAGCAGCCAATCTTGAATATGTATCTGCAAATGAGAAGTATTTTTGGAAAGCGTGGTTATTTGGCTACAATTTTGCTGTACATGATTTTACTGTAGACTCAAATCCCTACAAAATATAAACGTAAAAGTAAACCAAATTTTTTAACTATCCTTGCCCCAGTACCGGGGCAAGGATAGTTAAAAGAATTCGAATGCTAAAAATGTTATAGAAAATCAGTAAATTTTTGTTTTCTTTATTTTACTTGATTTAGACTATTCAATATTGATATCTCAAGTACTAAAAATATGTATGGAACATTTTATGAATTGCAATTATTGTATTAAAATTCATCTGAACTAGAATCAGAGATTTAACCAATTTTTTCAGACGACCACTAATTTCTTGGCCATAAGCTTTGTTTTCCGTATATAATTACGCACCGTTATATAGATAAATCTAAAAAGAACAATTAAACACTTTTTAAAATTTGCAATGGCATTAACACGACTTTACCGTGCCGTATTATCCCTAACTATCTTTACCCCATGAGCCCATATTTCAGTTTTTTCTCAATTTTAAGAAACGACGTGAATTAATTTGAAAGTAAATACGATATTCGCCTTCAGCAGGAAATTTTACTCCGGAAAACACTTATGTAAATAAATATTCTGAAATTCTAATGTAGAAAACAATATGATAAACATTACGTTTATCAATCTCAGTGTGATCAGATTTGCTTGAAACTTGTTACTCGGGGGTTTTTGGGGCGCTGATTACGAAACTGACATCAGATTTTCAAAATTCAAAATGGCCGATTTAATATGGCGGACAAAAACTTTCAAATTATTTAAATTTGTCTGAAATTTGTCAGCAATCCCAAAAACCTCCAAGGAATGGATTTCAGGCAAACTTAGATAATTAAAATTTTTTTTTGTTTGCCATATTGGATCCGCCATTTTGAATTTTAAAAATCTGATGTCATATTCGTAATCAGCAACCCTCAAAACCTTCAAGGAATGAATTCAGGCAATTTTAAATAATTTTAAAATTTTTGTCCGCCATATTGCATCCGCCATTTTGTATTTTGAAAATCTGATGCAAGATTCGTAATCAGCGACCCCAAAAACCTCCTAGCAACATGTATAGAGTAAATCTGATAAGTTTGCAAACTGTTTCAAGCGAATCTATTTGCTTCTTACATTCTTTTGGCGCCATATTGGATCCGCCATTTAGAATTTCGGAATTATGATAGCTGATTCGTAATCAGCGACCCCAAAAATCCTTGAGTAACGAATTTTAAGCCATTTTAATATGCAAAAATACGACCGACGGAATAGCTCAGTTGGTTGGAGCTCCGGCTTTGCGGGTGGTGCGAGCGAGGTTCGCGCCCTCCGTCAGCCTGGGTTTTTTTTCGACAGGTGAGATATTCCGAGCGGGAGGTTTGACGTCTAGGTGCGACGGTATGCATTGTCGATTATTGTCCGATGCCTACCGCCGAAACTAGACTGTCGATAAACCGGTTGTACTCAGAAGAGGTTTTTCTACAGTTTTTCCCTCTTCTCTGGCGAGAAAACCCAATTACGGGTGGTCCAGGCAAATGCGAGTACTCCTATCTTCGAAAGCCGCACTGTAGGCGCATTAGGTTAAAATAAATTTGCTAATATTTGTAGAATGGTTATGCTTAATCCATAAAAGTATCAGCAGGGACTCTTGTCGAGTGCGTAAGGCCAATAGGGCAGGAGTATAAACGACAAAAAAAATATGCAAAAATATGAATATCGGTTTGTTAACTTTAAGAACGTTTTTCTCGAAAACTTGATTTTAGACGTTGTTAGACTAAATAGTCGTTATGCATCAACTTTGTGAGAAACTACTTTTAAGAAGTCCAGATTTTTCTCTACCTTTTATACTAACAACGGACGCTTTAGGTTTTGCAATTGGAGGAATTTTATCGCATGGAGTGATTGGTAAAGATCAACCAGCCGCTTAAACGTCACGAACTTTAAATGAATGTGAAAGAATATATAGTGTGCAACATTTTCGACCGTACCTTTATGGGAGAAAATTTACTTTAGTTACGGATCACAAACCGCTTGTTTGGTTTGAAAATTCTAAAGATCCCTGTTTAAGAGTAACAAGATGGAAATAGAAATTAGCTGAATACGACATTAATGTAGTCTACAAAGACGGAAAAATTCAATTAAAATTCAACTGATCTACATTTTTAAGAAAAATTTATTAATGTTTTTAGGAATTCGTCGTACTTGGGTAGAAAAATATCCGGAAGTTTTTAGAAAGATTTAATTTGTTACAAAATTAGAAAATTTTTACAAACATTTTGCAATCTTTTATAAGTAGAACAGAAAAAATTCGAAAACAGTAAGAAAAATTTCCAACATTTTACAAAATTTACTTTATCTTACTCACTTTTCGAAAAATTTTCAGAATTCTACACTTTTTGAAAAATGTCGAACTTTGTATAGCAAAATCATTTTCTCAACGTTTTTTGAAATATTTCTAACTGTTTCGTATAAAAAATTTCGAAAAATAATTACAGTGTACTTTCTGCATGGATGGGAATGACTTGCATTTTCTGTTACAAACCGGTAAATTAATTTTTAAATTGGCCTTTGAGATGGTCCTTACTTAGTCGATTTGGGGAGGCAACAAAGTTGCCAGAGTTAAAACTGTTTATTTTTGCAGGATCGTATCCTACCTTTTTAAAAGTTACCTTTTTCCTACGTATATTTTTAATCAAGAGAAGCAAATATATAATTTAGACAGGTGGGTAAGAAAACAGGATGAAATTAAATTCAATTTTTTAGTTTATTTCCCCAAATCAATATCCATACAAGAAGTATGGAAAAGTGTAGTGTAATGTTAAGAAAATTTACTTATGATTAAAACGATACATATTTTACTTAGAACTACCGGCGGGGAATCTACCTTTTGGAATCCCAGAAACCTCCGTCAAGTAAAAATTAGGTTGGCTTTACTGTCTTTGATATTTATTTAATAAAAAATGTATCGTCGTTAAACACTGTAACGTGGTTTTATATTAACCACGTACAAATGTCCTGTGAAAATATCGCCGAAAAATCTAGAATTAAATATTTGACATTTCTGCGTTTTAATCGCGTTGTTATACTCGAATTAGAACAAATACCTGGCCACATCCGAACTCCCCAATAAATATTTGTTGAAATTACGATTAATTGTTTTCCAAATAATTGTTACTATCGACGGAATTACAGAATAGTCTGTAAAATGTCTGAATTGTTAAAATTTGAGAGCAGTCGAGTTGGTATAAAGGAAAACCACACTTCCTTTAAAACATTTAACTTGTATTAATGCCAGAGAAGTCATGAGAAAAATGTACACACGTTGATTGGCCGGAAGAAGAAGAAGCAACCTCCGGAAGGAAGGATGGACTTCGTTATTTTGGTTTAGTTGTTAAAACCAAAAGATATTTTAACAACTATTGTCCGTGGGCGAAGGCAATTATCTAACACTGCAGCAAGTTTGGGACTACTGTAGCCATTCCACAGGGGCCATGTAAAGGGCGCATGTGTAAAGGACGGTGCACGTCCGAGTCGCCTAATTGCCAATTTCCTCAGTTCGGTTCTGGCCAGCCGCTTGACACCTGTGAGTCCGCGTCTCAGTAAATTGTCCCCGAGTCACTTCGAGTTCTTGAAGATGAGCCGCGCGGAGGAATACCGTGAGATGTTACGGAAAATCCGAGGTTAGTGGACGGATTCAACTTCGCTCGCCTTCACCTGGTCCACCAGGTTATCCAGAGTGGCAACTTGGCGTCAACGCTGAGTGCCGGCCAAAAACGTGCTACACCGGGAGCGTGGCTTCTATATTTGTTGGTTATCTTCGTGAGAAGTGTGGTTTTTCCCGGTTTTCCGTCATTATTGAATAAATAAAGAAAAGAGTTAAATCCTTAATTGTATCCTAGTAATTTGTAGTGAATAGTGAGTGTTGAGTTGTCTGTTTCGTCTCTCTCGGCAATAGAATCCATTCTTTGAGATACGTCCATGCTACGAGTTAAAATCGAGAGTTCGGAAGTCGAGCTAGTCCGGAAGCACTCTCAATAGAAAAGAAAAGAGGAACCGCGGAGGTCCGGGTAGAATCCTACCTGGCGCCTGGGGAAGATCCCCGTATAAATAAACGGACCGTCGCGGGTATTTTCACAAGTCCGAAGCGTGGGGCTTGTGAATCAGCAAGTTAAAAGTATCGCCATTTTTGTAGCGTTGTGTTAAGGAGAGATTTCCCTCGCTTTAACAAGTAAAAGGAAACCTCGCTACAACACGCACAATTGTTTTTGATTTGTGAGATTGCACTTGTGGGGGAACGGTTGCGGGCCATATCTATGCTACCAGCCGTCCTACACGTCTATGTAAAACTCACTTGTGGATCTATTAATAGAAAAACTTATGCAGGCGATCTCTCTGCAACCGACAGTATTATAAGGAATTCGATCACACTTGTAGGCCACTAAAACCTGAGACGGTCGCGGGCAATATTTATGCAACTGGCCGGTTAAACTAATAACAAGATTAGAGGACTGTTAATTCGATTAACCGTTCTATAATCTCACCGAATTCAGCCCGCACTGGACTCCACCGGCTCAGAGCATGTTGGAAGTTAACGTCTGCCCTTAATTTATAATTTCCGGTTCCGGGTCGCGGACGGACAATCGCAAATTTCTCTGTCTCTAAACACTTACTAGGTTAGACCCAGGAGAGGTGTTTTTGAGAAGAAGCGAGAAGTCGAACTGCGATGATTGAAATTTCGCGACAAGCCTCGAATCCTCACCTTTAGTACAAAAATAGGAAAAGATTTTTAGAAGTAGGAGTAAAAAGTCGGCCCATTGGTCTATACATTTTTGTTAACGTTTTGGATCTCACGGTAGGTCCGTAAGAAGGAGACGGTCTGCTAACATGATACTTTTTGAGACAATATTTTAAATTAACTAAGAAGTAAATAATAATTATATTCTTTTTTATTAAAAAAAATATTTTTAGTACCAGTTGTAATAACAAATATAATTTCTTTATTGTAATTATATTATTCCTACTTTTTATAGTTTTTTTCATTCGATGTTGCATTTCTGAACATTTTTAAAAAATTCATCGCATTTGCCTGAAATTCGATTCTCTGGAGTTTTTGAGGTTGCAAATTACGAATCTCTTATTGGATATTCAAAATGGCGGATCTAATATGATGGCCGAATTTTTAAAAGTTTAACGGATTCGCTTAAAATTTTGTTACTTGGGGGTTTACGGAATCGCTGATTACGAATCTTGTATCAGATTTTTAAAATTCAAAATGTCGGATCATGTTATATTACATGCTCAAACATAGTAGTTAGTTTATTATTGTTATTACTAACACAAGGGAAAAAAATTAAAACTATGATTTTCTTACTCAGAAAACACCTACTAATCGAAAAAAAATGTTTTGTTTGATTGGCAAAAAAAAGTTTTTAATTTGTAAACCAGTGACATTAATTGTTTTTCAGGATCACAGAAACATATAACATATTTTTTTTGCACTTTGTCCTTTCGTCAATAATGATACTTTTTGTGTATGTATTAGACAGGTAAAATTTTGAAAATAATTTTTTTTCATTATTATTATTTTCCCCTATATATAGGGTGGTTTTTCAGAAATTACTAGTTTTTTTGCTCATGTGAGCGTTTTTTGAGTAGAATGAGGTCAGAATATGTGGGAATTAATGGAATAATATTTTTCTCTTTGAGAAATTTTGATTTTTACCCTTATTTTAGGATTTTTAAATATTTTTTTACTGTTTAAGAGTCTATAACTTCAAAATTTGACTTTCTATGAAAAAATGTTGAAAAGAAAAGTTGTTTAAATTTTTCTAATCTAAAGTAATATAAAATAAAAATTATTAAAATTTGAAAAAATTGATTTTTAAAATTTTGAAACTACTGTAGTTTGTCTATTTTTCCACAAAAATGGCTAGCTAACGAACTCGATCTGTATTTTAACTCACTATTTTTGTGCATGCAAAGTTGCAAGTTGATGCAATAAGTTTTTTAAGAGTTATCGTAGGGACACCCTTGTGTCTACAGACAGACACGAAGACAGACATACAGGCAGACACTTTTTCTAAACCATGTTTTTCGGACTCAGAGGGCCCCAAAACGTCGAGATTTCATGAAATTAGCAAAAGTAAATTTTCCACCAAATCTAATACTTTCTCATATGATGAGAATGTAATAAAAAATTAGTTTTTTGCTAATAAGTCGAAAAGTTTTAAGTTAAGTGAAAAGTTGTCAACAGCAAAGTTGTAGCTGACGGTAAGACGCGAAAAAAGTCTGTGGTAGCAAGCTCTCATAGGGAATAGTTTTCACAGACCGACTCTCCACAAACTAACTGTCCAAAATTATTTAAAAATTTCTCAACTCTCTAATTTTTGAAAATAATTGGAAAAGTTTGGTATATTATTCAGAGTATAAATCATTTAATTTTTTCAAATATGTGAACATGTAAAATACATTATGAAGTTTATAAAACAAACAGAAACATGTATGAAATCATTAGACACTATAACTTATAATATAAAATTTAATTTTCAAAACTTATTTTCCATTTCGTTCCTTTTTGGAGGTGGTGCCTACTCCTCATGTTTGGTATCACTTTTCTTTAATCGTCTTAGGAGCAAAGCTATTATTTATAATCTTGATAAACAGATGAAACAACAGAAGAAACTTTCGAGATTATTTTGGTCTAAAATTATTTTTAGACAATTATTTTTTTATTATTTTTTACAATTATTTTGGCCTAAAATTTGTTGAAAAAATCACTAAAATTTAATAGTATTTATGTAGAAATTCTATAGAATATTCACTAGAATTCATATAGAACGATTCTATAGAATGATTCTAGTGAAATTCTATAGAATTTTTTCAGCTGGGTGTGGAGAGTCAGAATATTTTTCAATAATTTTGGAGAGTTAGTTTGTGTAGAGTCGGTCTGTGGAGAGTTAAAATATTTTTCATTAATTTTGGAGAGTTAGTTTGTGTAGAGTCGGTCTGTGATGAGTCACAATATTTTTAAGGGAGGCACCACCCCCAACTTTGAGCCCTTTAAATTTGAGTTATTAAAGTACTTTATATTTTTTTCTTTCACCATATTTAACCCTAAAATATATAGGATAGTCAAAAATTTGAAACTTTAATTTTTGAAGAGGTTAGAATTTTTATATTTTCACTAATTGCAGATTTTTGAAAATCCATGTGAGAGGTTGTTTAAAACTATAAAACTGTAAGAGAAGATTAATTTTGAATGTTTAAATTTTACAACTTGTGACATATTTCCAAAGTCCTAGACCAATAATCTTTTTGAGAATATCAGTTCTTACAAAAATTTATTTGCTAAATGCAAAAACCATGTCGAATAACTTATTTACTAGGTTAAAATGTTAACGCCTGTAAAAATTATTTTATTTTCTAGGTTAAAATTTTGACAGTCGTTAAAATTTTAATCTAGTAAATAAGTTATTCGACATGGTTTTTGCATTTAGGGAATAAATTTTTCTGAACAATGATATTCTCAAGAAGATTATTGGTCTAGGTCTAGGATTTTGGAAAAAATGTCAAAAGTTGTAAAATTTGAACATTCAAAAATAATCTTCTCTTACAATTTTCAATATTTTTTAACCCAAATTTTTTCAGCTTATTTTCTAGTTTTAAACAACCTCTCGCATGAATTTGCAAAAATATGCAATTAGTGAAAAGATAAAAATTCTAACCTCTTCAAAAAATTAAAATTTTTTGACCATCCTATATATTTTAGGATTAAAAATGGTGCAAGAAAAAAAATATAACCTAGTTTAATAATTTAAATTTAAAGGGCTAAAAGTTGGGGGTGGTACCTCCCCTTAATTAATTTTGGAGAGTTAGTTCGTGTAGAGTCGCACAGTGGGACAAATCGCTCATTTTTCGTTCAAAAAAGTCTAAAGCCCACAAATCTTGACTGATTTAAATTTCTTTTTTTTAAATAAAAGATGATAAAATTCTTAGGGATACTGTGGTCATATTTTTTAAACCTTTATTGTTATTTTTTATTTTTGGCAATAATATAAAAAATAAATTTTTCTATTTCGCTTCGTGTAAATAATTTAGGAGTGGCTTAAAATGCTTGTAAATAATTGATCAGTGGCGTAATATGCTTTGAATCATCAAAGAGACTCTTTTAAGTTAAAAATAAATAGTCCTTACATGTTTTTCATTATTATAAAAGATTGTTATAAACAATTTGGCAAAATTTCTAAAAAAAACAGAAAGTCGTTTTTTATTTTTGCTTGAAACTTGTTACTCGGGGGTTTTTGGGGTAGCTGACTTCAAATTTGAAGTCCGTTTTCAAAAATTCAAAATGGCGGATTAAATATGGGGGATGAAAAAATTAGAAATCAATTAGATTGCCATGAAACTTGTTACTCGGGGGTTTTTGGGGTAGCTGACTTCAAATTTAAAGTCCGTTTTCAAAAATTCAAAATGGCGGATAAAAAAATTAAAAATCAATTAGATTGCCTTGAAACTTAATACTCAGGGATTTTGGGGTCGCTGATTTCGAATTTGAAGTCCATTTTCAAAAATTAAAAATGGCGGATCTAATATGGTGGGTGAAAAAATAAAAAATCAATCAGAATTGTTAGTTAATGATTTTATTTATCTTCATAACCCGATTTAGTTTTTTTTGTCTAAAAACAAGTGATACGCGGATTTAAATGTACAAAAATCTTATGTGCTAAGTCTGTATTTTTATGAATATTTGTAACCTGTTTTAAAAACTGTCTATTGCTCTTTTGTTCTCTTATCTTTTGAATTGTAGCAGTTATTTTTTTAAAAGTCTCCGCAGTAAATAAATTTTTTGTTCAACTTTAAACAAAATATAATTATGATCGTTAAATTCACAGAACTGTAGACTTTGACAGTCTTTTGTTTTCCGAATGACTACTCTTCTACATGGTATGTACATTACATTTTTCTTTGGTTTTCTCAAGTTATAGCAGAAATCTTGTTTTCCTGGAATAGTGGCAATGTTTTTCGTTGTCTGTTGTTATAATTTTGATACAAATGTCTTTTAATTTTAAAATGAATTTAGTTGTGATCTTTAGTTTTACAAGACTTTAAATTTCGGTTGTCTTTTGTTTTTTTGTCTTATACAGTCTTTGTATTATATTTAATTAATCTTTGTTTAATTTCAAAAAAGGTAACCGAGACGATTGATTCGCAAGACTACATTTCGATAGCCTTTTGTTTTCCGTTCGTTTACTTTACTATTTGGTATTAATATTACATTTTTCTTTGGTTCCTTCTGTGTTACAACAATCCTTTTATTTTCCTGTAACAGTTACTTGGTTTTTTCTTTGTCATATTGCATTGATTTTTGTTTTAATTTAAAAATAATATATCGACGCCTCCCGTTCATATAATGCTTATTGAAAAACGAATGCAAGATGATTCTTATTCACTTTTTGGGGCAAGACAATGCTTATTCGATTTTCCGTGCAATAAAATGCTTATTCAAAATGCTATGCGAGAATGTACATTCTGAAATTAGCTTATTCTATGAATTTAATAAAATTTTCAATTCCGTATAATTTATAATTGCAATTGCTTAAAAAATATTTCTTAATACGTGTGATAGAATCCGTGTTTAAAGTTTCTTTTAACAATAGACACGTACTGAAATTCTTAGATATTTAATTGCAATTTAATATTAATAGGAAGATTTAGGGTTACTTTTTTTGTTCTGTCAGTGGCAATTGTTTTGCACACAATTTTGAATACCCAGCTGAAAAAGTTCTATAGAATTTCACTAGAATCATTCTATAGAATCATTCTATATAAATTCTAGAGAATATTCTGTAGAATTTCAATAGAATCATTCTATAGAATGATTCTAGTGAAATTCTACTAAATTTTAGTGGTTTTTAATTAGAAGGAATATAAATTTCGCAAAATAATTTTTTTAACATTATAGTTATGTATGGTTACGAAGTTCAATGAATTTTATATATTTAAAGGATATAAACAATTATTTTGGCCTAAAATTTGTTGAAAAATTTTATTTCACAAATTTAAAGTTTTTCTAATTAAAAATCACTAAAATTTAATAGTATTTATGTAGAAATTCTATAGAATCATTCTAGTGAAATTCTATAGAATATTCACTAGAATTCATATAGAACGATTCTATAGAATGATTCTAGTGAAATTCTATAGAACTTTTTCAGCTGGGTAAGCATTTTATTGCACGGAAAATCAAATAAGCATTCTCTTGCACCAAAAAGTGAATAAGAATCATCTTGCATTCGCTTTTCAATCATGGATTATATGAACGGGAGGCGTCGATATAAAGTGACCGTTAGATTCGTAAAACTTTATACATCTTTTGTTTTTCTATTGTATACTTCGCATGTTACATATTTGAATATTGTATTTTCATTTCACTTTGAGTCAGGCCTCCTTTGAGTCATAGTTTTGAATATTTAAAAAAAAATTTACTTTATCGTCTCTGATTTGTTTTGTATTAAATTTTTAATTCATGTGGGTAAGTATTCAGGTAAGCTAAATTTTTATTGGAATCTTTTGTTAAACTGCACCAATTCCATCAAAATGGATTTTTAACGGTAAGTGAAAAAAAACTTTGTGACTTTCTAGTATCTTCTGAATCAAAAAGTGTTGACGATTTAACTTTTTATTTAAATAATAAATTCCACTTAGATAAGAAACAATCAGAAGTTGTGAAACATCAATTAAACAACAATTTTATTAATTATTTTAAAAAGAAATGGAAAAAGTCAGGGTATAAAAAATCTTTCTTCGATGAAAAGATTTTGATTTATCTTGGTTGGACACAGAATTCTCTGTAAAATTTAACACATCTACCGATGAAAAACGTGGTCGACCAAAATCAGATGATTTTTCAGAAAGTCCGAGTTCCACTAAAAGAAGAAAGCTACTTGAAATTAAAGAAATGTTTACAGCCGTAGAAATACGAGAAGAATTTTTGCGCTCATTGAATGTTAAAGAAAGGAAAAAGGGTATCGAATGTCAATGATTCAATTTTATTAAATGCAAAAGTAAACAATGATAGTGATTGCTTAATTCCGTACACTGCAGAAGAAGCCATGGCTTTAATGGCTTCATTTGCAAGCAAAGCACAGGAATGCCGATATTTATCCTACTTATTCCGAAGTGAGCAAAACTAAAGTGGAATGTTATCCAAATTTTGTAAAAGTAACAGAAAAAGGTTTCAAAATTGAACTACAAGCCTTACTAGATAACATTATTAACAGATTATTTAAAGATCCTAACATCTCTTTTGCTGACATGAAAGACCAGAAAGAATCTTATGAAATGAAATTGATTATAAAATATGGTTGCGATGGTTTTTTAAGTCAAAGCGTGTACAAACAAAGAAAAGATGATCCTAAATTAGTAGAAGAAAGCGTTTTCACTGCTTTAATGGTACCATTACAACTTTTTGTTAAAAACCCTAAACATAAAGTTGTTTGGGAAAATCCTAAACCTTTATCAACAAAATATTGCAGACCAATTCTTTATGAATTTGCAAAAGAAACAAATGAGAAAACTAATTCAGTAAAATCCGTTCTGAAAGAAGAAATTAGTAAACTTAAAGCCACAGTTGTGAAAAAGGAAGATGTAACATGTAGTGTTAAAGTTAGTATGGGGTTAACAATGATTGATGGAAAAGTATGTCAAGCTCTCACACGAACTCCATTAACAATGACCTGCTATATTTGTAAAGCTACACCCAAAGAGATGAATAATTTGTATAGTGTTAAAGCAAAAAATGTGAATTTGGACGCGTATGAATTTGGATTATCAACATTACATGGTTCAGGTACGTCAAACGATGGTAACACTACAAGGCGATTTTTTTCTGACCCGCAGTTAGCTTCAGAGATTACCGGAGTGAATTTGGAGTCAATTGAAAGATATTCAAATATTTTTCATGAAGTTACGAGCTCAGAACAATGTGATTTGAACGAATTTCAAAACTATACATTTAATACAGCACAACTTTATGTTACTTTATATCCATGGTACTAAATGCCCGTAACTGTGCATAAAATACTATTACATGGAACAGATGTCATGAAGTTCTTCCTTTTGCCAATTATACAATACTCTAAAGAAGCATCTGAAGCACGTAACAAAGTTCATGGCAATCTAATTGATTTCTCATTTTTTCGTCCGCCATATTGGATCCGCCATTTTGAATTTTTGAAAACGGACTTCAAATTCGAAATCAGCGATCCCAAAAACTTCCGAGTAATGAGTTTTATCATCCAGATTTTGAGTATCTAGAACCCAGAGCTAGTTTCAGATAAACAAAGTAATTATCTAAAGTGAACGAGAATGTAAAGAAAAAGCAGATATCTACAGAGTGAAATCCAGAGTTATCCAGATCTACAGACAGGTATCCAGAAAGTTATCGAGATCTACAGAGAGGTATCCAGAGTTATCCAGATCTACAGAGTGATATCCAGAATTACCCAGATCTACAGAGAGGTATCCAGAGAGTTATCCATATCTACAGAGAGGTATCCAGAGTTATCCAGATCTGCAGAGTGATATACAGATCTACAGAGAGGTATCTAGAGAGTTATCCAGATCGACAGAGAGGTATCCAGAATTATCCAGATTTACATAGGTATCCAGAGAGTTATCCAAATCTACGACGCAGAGTTCGAGATTATCCAGATCAACAGTAAGGTATATAAAACAAAATGACTAATCTTTAGAATAAGAGTATAAGTCCACTTTACGTACATTGAACGGCGACCTTTATAGGGTGTGGCTAAGTTTATTTTAAAGCTTTGGTATACTCCGTGATTTTATGAGTATTACCATCGTTAATAAACTAAAAAAACGAATTTTATATTCTTGTGTACTCCTTGTAGCATTATTGCAAGAAATGAAATTTTAAATTAGAAAACGCGAAAGGATATTAAATACAAATTGTACGAAACGATATAGGAAATTTATAAAATAAAACTGGATTTAAATTCATATAGAGAAAATAGGGAAAACGAAACAATAGATACAATTTGATAATGAAATTATTCATAAGAAAGGAGTTGTTAACACAAACGCTGACGCCTTATCGGGAATTCCAAGGGTTCAGATGACAACAGGTGGTACATATGACACGTTAGAACAGAAGAACGCGCTCACTACAGGTGTAAACGAGGAAACTGAGTACATGGAAAGTTATAATTATAATAATTCAATAGTCGATGATAATAAAGACTATAAAATTGATTACAGGTACTAAAGAAAAACGAGAAGGATATGGAAATTATTCTCTTTTGGAACCGATAAGTAATTTGAGAAGTATACTTAAACCTATAAGAGACACAAATTATATTAGGAAAATATTAGTTTATCAAAGGAAAACAATACCCAAAGAAAGAGCTATATACAAAGTAGTAAGAGATTTTAACGAGGAAACAGAAGTACAATGGATAAGAGATATACCTCAAAAAGAAAATGATGACACGAATAAAATGCCATTGAAAAGAAACAAAAAGGAAGAAATCAGAAATAGCACAATTAAACGAAATACCCTCAATAGATAATGATAACGCGAATGAAATACAATTAAAGATATGTAAAGCAGTACAAAGAAAAGGATAGTTAATTTTACGACGAAAATTTGAACGTACAAGGATAAAAGAAATATTGGTTACAAATATCAAAACATAGAAGAAAACACAGTATAAATAATATTATGACGGATCGGATATTCCATTAGGACTGAGTGATTAACAATTAAAAAAATAGGAAACAATTATGACAAAATGAACCAATAAAATAATAATATGACGACTCGGATAGTCAAGTAAGACTGAATGATAAACTAATAATCAATAGAGGAAACCATTATGACAAAATGAATCAATAAGATAATAACATTATGACGACTAGGATATTCAAGTAGGAGTAAATGATAAAATATAAATCAATTATGACAAAATGAACCAATGAGATAATAATATTATGACGACTAGGATATTCAAGCAAGACTGAATAATAAAATATGAATCAATAAAGGAAACAAATATAACGAAATGAATCAAAAAGGTATCAAGAATATTATGACGAATAGGACATTCCAGTAGGACTATATGATGAAATATAAATAAATCATGAAAACAAATATAATAAAATAGATCAACACGATATGAAGAATATTGGACGAATAGGATATTCATAAACAAAGAAATAAATATGACGAAAATATTCTATATAATTTCAATAGAATGATTCTATAGAATTTCTACGTGAATTCTACTTAATTTTAGTGGTTTTTAATTAGAAGGAATTTAAATTTCGTAAAATAATTTTTTTAACATTATAGTTATATTATGTATGGTTACGAAGTTCAATGAATTTTATATATTTAAAGGATATAAACAATTATTTTGGTCTAAAATTTGTTGAATAATATTATTTCTCAAATTTAAAGTTTTTCTAATTAAAAATCACTAAAATTTAATAGTATTTATGTAGAAATTCTATAGAATCATTCTAGCGAAATTCTATAGAATATTCACTAGAATTCATATAGAACGATTCTATAGAATGATTCTAGTGAAATTCTATAGAACTTGTTCAGCTGTTAACAGAAAATTGTGATGCGCATTTAATAAAAATGTTTAACGAAAATTGTCTAAAATCTCCATTATTACTCAGCGATAAAACATTTGTGAAAAACAGACATATAACCATATACGTACATAACGTACGTATATTTACAAAAGAAATAGTTATAGTTATAGTATGCGTAAACAATAATTATAATAATAAGAAATTGTGAAATATTTATATATATATATATATATATATACGTGTGCGTACAACACCGTCCTACACGATTTTGCACCCATGAACGAACCAAAGGTTTTCGCAAACTAGAGCTAAAAAAGATACCCGTGTCTGGCCGTTTTTCAAGATCAAGGCGTTTACGGTTTTTAGGGGTAAAAACAACCCTTACATAGAAGGTAACCAATTGTATTGCAAAAAATATGGGAAATTGGTAAATTTTTATTTGAAAATTCTTTAAACCTTATTGGCACTATTAAACATATCCTTACTAATATTTCAGGTTAAACCGTCAACCCCAAAAACTACCCCAATTTCGATTTATTTAATAAAATACTAATAAAACTAAAAAAATTTGGATTTTTTAAAAAGTAATCGTTGGTTAATTGTAATATCATAATACAGCCTATCATTTTCAATATTTCACCCCAACCCTTATCTCAAAACCTACCCCTAAGCTAAATCAATATATTGAATACCGCCCTACAATATTTGGAATTTTATAACACTACAATTAACCAACGATTACTTTTTAAAAAATCCAATTTTTTTAGTTTTATTAGTATTTTATTAAATAAATCGAAATAGGGGTAGTTTGTGGGGCTGACGGTTTGACCTGAAATATTAGTAAGAATATGTTTAATAGTCCCAATAAGGTTTAAAGAATTTTTAAATAAAAATTTACCATTTTTCTATATTTTTTGCAATACAATTGGTTACCTTCTATTTAGTGAAAATATCTTTCTATCTCCTTCTTTCTAGTGAATAGACATAAATCCCTCTCTGTTTATAACGCAGAAAAGTTAACGCATACCCATCTCTCTTGAATTCAATGAACATAGTATAAAGCTATCTTTCTTCAGGTAACGGTATTGCTTTCTTCCTCTTTCCAAGGTAAATTCCATTAGAATGTCTCTCTTTACCTAATTTGCATATCTACTCGTTTCATATAAGGATATTATATTTATTACATCAATAAAAATTGAAGTTAAAAGCAATTTTTTTAAATTAAATAAATGTAATCAAACTTTTTAAATTTGATCAGAAATTCCCGGTTTATTCTCAGTTTTTCTCGGACAAATTAAATTCCTGGATATTTCCCTTTTTCCAAGTTGGAACAGAAACCCTATTAAATGTAAAATTAAAAACCCGTACATTTAATTATTCAGTAACATAATTATAAATTAAAGACAAATTTAATTGGAAATCAAAGCATTGTCATAAATACTGTAAATAATTGATTTATTTAATTTAATTAGTTAACTTGTTTATTTTATCAGTCTTATTTGAATACTAAATACATTTAATTTTTATTTAAAAATATCATTCGCAATAATAAAAAAAATTTTAATTATTCGAGATATGCAAAAAAAGATTTTGAAATTAACCTGCCTTTCTTCTGTCAACCAATA
Organism: Leptopilina myrica (nomen nudum); assembly: GCA_032872475.1. NCBI lineage: Eukaryota > Metazoa > Arthropoda > Insecta > Hymenoptera > Figitidae > Leptopilina > Leptopilina myrica (nomen nudum). Next base: position 11,220,801 of record CM065460.1, read on the forward strand.
AAATCACATGTAACTTAAGAGAAATATTCTTTTTGTTTCAGTATTTAGTCGTTTAGCTCAGTTGGTTAAGTTGATTGTTTTCTATTCCGTCCGTCAAACCCGCATTCAGTCCCCAGTCCCTCCAAATTGTTTTTCACAATAAAAAGAACTTTCTCAAAAATTCATAACTTTCCAAAATGAATTAGAATAATAATAAAATAAGCAAAATATTTTTTTTTCTTTTATTATAAAATTATTTTTATTATTTAACAAATATTTGTCTTATTTTTTCGCTCTGCGAACTCGCAAAAGGGAGGACATTTAGTTTTCGCCTGAAGTTTACAGGGAGTTTGCAATGCGAACTCTCGAACTTCGCTTTGCGAACTCCCTGCGAAATGTTGTGTTATGTGGGAAAGGATACACTATATTAACAATTGTCCCATTTATTTAAAAATATAAACTTCATTTAACACTTCTACAAAAAACCTGAGGTTTACACAATGGTTGAAAACCCCCGAGTAAAACTTGGTCTCATCAGAAACATGGTCCTCGAGCTACTGAAGACGGATTGTCACATTGACCGGCTTCTTCTTTCTTTGGCATCTCTCTCTATTCCTGATAAGGGCCCACATAAGACCCTCTCTCTCACTCCAATGAACAGCAACAACCTGTAAAGAAATCTCGCGAAGGACCGCGGAGATTCGGGACTTTTCGCAACCAGCATGCGCAATTCATTTTCCTAGAGATCTCCAAAGAGAATCAATCCCTTGACTAAATGAAAATTCTATATTCCCAATGACGGGAACAACACAAGATTTATGTAACAAAATGCTTCGTTACAATCCCCTCTCCTAGGCCAACCATATCCCTGATATTGTTGCCGATTCATTAACACTAAACAAAACCCAACAGATTACAATGTTCGCAACAGATAATTGACATTGATTTCCTTTTTCTGAATCTTAGGGACTTATATATATGGGGCATTTCATGTCAAGTGATCAAGGTGGAGAAAAATTTTTCTCCAATCGTAGCAAAACTTGGGGCTTTTGTAGTACTCATAGATAGTACAATGCTTATTTCAATAATTTTTTACTCTTAAACAATTAAACATACAAATTTGACAAAGTACATTTTGGAAAGGTTTTTTCATGCTCTTTCGATTAGAAATAAGCATTTAAAAAAAAAAAATTTTGACCCAAAAAAATTAAAATTAAAAGTAAATTTCAATTTTTGGGGGAGAAAGACCCAATTTTTTTTTTTTTAAACGAAAGCTGAGGTTTTTTCCTAAAAGGACATATAAATGGTAAAGTGGGACTAGAATGTTTAAACATTGAAAAAAAGAGTTTTCTACTCGCCGGAGCGCTCAAAACACGGTTTTAAGCTCCTTTTAGGAGAAAATTCTTTTTTTCAATGTTTAAACATTCTAGTCCCACTTTACCATTTATATGTCCTTTTAGGAAAAAACCTCAGCTTTCGTTTAAAAAAAAAAAAAAATTGGGTCTTTCTCCCCCAAAAATTGAAATTTATTTTTAATTTCAATTTTTTTGGGTCAAAATTTTTTTTTTTAAATGCTTATTTCTAATCGAAAGAGCATGAAAAAACCTTTCCAAAATGTACTTTGTCAAATTTGTATGTTTAATTGTTTAAGAGTAAAAAATTATTGAAATAAGCATTGTACCAAAAGACCCCTTGATCACTTGACGCGGAATCCCCCATATATATATCCGAGTTCATGACTGGACCCAAACCAGAAAGGTTACTAACAATCATGTTCCAACAATGTCCATTATTCTAAAGGTAACCAAAAACAACAACCAATTCTTTGTTACACATACCAATTTTGCACACCATAAATGAGTAAGAAACCAGATATTTAAGATGTTTTATCTCAAAATAGCACAAACCGTTCGACATCGGATTTATGAAATTTTGCCATAAAACAATTATTTTTCTAAACCCAATTCCCAAATCAAAAGAGACAATTACCAAATTTATAATAGGGTATCTCAAACTTAAGAGCCAATTTTGTTGAAGACCTCAAAGATACATTCAACAACTTATGAATGTGCCAAAGCACTTTTTCCCCTAAAGGAAAAGTAGCCTCTTGTTTACTTTGGTTATAATTTTCAATAATTATTTTCACATTTTCACTATGATTGTGAACACTAAATCTTGCAACACATCTCATTTACACATTTAAAACATCAAAAACTATATTACACATTAACAAAACAACCTCTAACACTCAAAACAATTTTCCCAAAATACAATTATTATCCTTCTGACACTTGATTACTGGAGGCAGATTGTAATCAAATTATATGACAAGAATGGATTCTCAGTACTTAATACTCTGACCACGACTCAGTTTGACTCTGCAAATTTATCCCACCTGTCTTGTGCCCGACAATGACTCAATAGTCAATTCGACAACTGACCAAGGGGAAGTCACACACAATTTATTGAGTTGGTAACTTTACTCAAATTTTCTCTCAACCACGATGATAATAGAGTGAGTTCCTACAACTCAAAATTATATCCATAAAGAAAATTTAAATATGACCTGATTATCACCTTCGCTGAGTTCTCCTCATTGTTGACTGGAACACTCTATAAAAATCAAGCCCTATATTTTTCTTATACTTATAATTTTTTGGGATAAAACATGACTTAATTTTTTACTTTAATTTTTAATCACTTTTTGAGTCTATTTTTTATTACTTTTTTCGAAATTCTTTGTGGTTTTCGGAGTTTTTCCGGAAATCTTTCCATCTGAAAAGGGAAAAACTGTCTTAAACAGTAAACAATTTATATTGTAAATCGATTTCTTTTAAATATGTATATATAATTTAATTTTTTTCGCAATTTTTACGTTTCTGAAGAGGCCAGCTTTGCTGTTGAAAACGTTAAAGGAATTGTTTTAATTTTTTCCATTTACTTGACTCGGAGTGATCGATAACTTCAACACATAATTTAATTGGAATGATTAAAGAATATGATTATTTTAAAAACTTTAAGGGTGGAACCTCCTTTATTGCGTCAAAAAAAATCGATTTTGTGGAAATAATTTTAATCGATTCTACAACTATTCAAGAATATACCTTTTAAATTTTAAGTCGATTTCTGTATTATTAAAGAAGTTATACAATTTTTAATTATTTTTTTTATGGTCGTCGGTGAAATGTTTACCAGAATCAGGAGTTTTTTCTTTTTTAGCATTCAATCTGCCTTTTTCTTGCATTCAGAGTACCACTGTTAGTATAATTAGTTATTTTTTCTCGGAACACCACTTTTTTAATTTTGTGAACACCATTGAGAACGCCCTATTAAACCAATCGGGCTTTACGATACCTCATTTTAAAGATAATTAAGTAATCTTCATTGTGACATTTAGTGTTTCTTGAAAAAAATTCATATTTTTTGGAATTTTAAAGTCAATTTTTATGCACGAAAAATAACTTTTAACGTTAACCCTTTAATGGCCAGTGGTACACATAACGTACCATCTACTTCAAAAAATCATAACTTTCTTAAAACTTAACGGATCAACTCCGCTGAGGTCTCATTTTGAAGGGGTGAACGAGAGTAATAAATACAAATGCTTGCAATTTTCCAAAAAACTACCCTTTTTGAAATACACCGCTTTAAAATACGCGAAAAATGACAAAAATTGAAAAAAGGTATAAATTTCAGAAAACATTTTTTCTTCGGCTTACGCAGTAACAAATGTTTAAAAATATTGTAAACTTTGTAAAAAAAATAAATAACAAAAATTTTCCTCAGGGTAAAAAGAAAATTAATGAAAACTACCCCCAAAAAACAAACAATTTAAAAATCTACCGAATTTGCCTAAAATTTATTACACGGGGGTTTTCGAGATCGCTGATTACGAATCTGATGTCAGTTTTTAAAATTTCAAAATGGCGAATCTAATATGGCGGCCGATAAATTAAAAATTCATCATATTTTCCTGAAACTTGTTATTAGTGGGTTTTCGAGGTCGCTGATTACAAAACTGATGTTAGCTTTTAAAAATTTAAAATGGCGGATTCAATATGGCGGCCAATAAATTAAAAATTCATCATATTTGCCTGAAACTTGTTATTCGGGGGTTTTCGGGGTCGCTGATTACGAATCTGATGTTATTTTTAAAAAATTCAAAACGGCAGATCCAATATGTTGGACGATAAATTGAAAATTCATTAGATTCGACTGAAACTTGTTGCTCGGGGGTTTTCGGAGTCTTTGAAACCACGACCAAGGGAACCACCACAGCCCGCCCGAAATGCAACGAGCCCGCAACTGGATACTCGTTCTCACCAAGACGAGAGCAATACCAGACCGAGGGGGCAAAGTCAAGAAAGCTGGAGAGAATTCCGCCTACGAACCGGTACTTACCGTCCTCCGAAACACGTCCGAGACCTGGGAAGAAAAAGACGAGAGCAACAAGCCGAAGCGGAACGTGGTCGCCAAGAAGGGCGCCGTGACCAGGCGCGAGAGAAGGAACGCAAAAAGAGGGAGGAGTATTACAAGCAAAAACTATCCGAGGCCGAAATTCTCTGGCAACAGAGATTAGAACGAGAGCAGCAACGCCGAGATAATCAGATAAGGGTCCAGGGAAGCTGAACGGTTACAAACTCAACTAAGGACGGAGAGGACCTTGGATTCATACCATTCCAATGCGGAACAATCCAGGTGGAGAGGCACCCACCTTAGTGACCTGGTGGAAACCGCCTTACGTCGGATGCGGTGTACCCGCTGCGAAGCCAGAGGATACCAGGAGGACAGCTGCCCAGAACCCTCGGACTAAGGACGCTAGCAAATAAGGGTAAAGCAGGCTGCTTACCTCGACATCCCTTATAAAGACTGAAAGATCCACCGCCGTGGTCCAGGATGAAAAATGAAGATGAAATAAGGGTAAAGCAGGGTGCTTACCTCGACACCCCTCAGAAAGACTGAAAGATCCACCGCCGTGTTCCAGGGTGAAGAAGGAAGACGAAATAAGGGTAAAGCAGGGTGCTTACCTCGACACTCCTTATAAAGGAAAGAAGATCCACTGCCGGATTCATGAGTCAAGAATTACAATTATGTTATAAGGAAAGCTTAAATTTAAAATATATTTTTCTATTTTCTAAACTTATATTCCAGTTATGTTCCCCAGCTCCTAATATTTCCCCTTGTCCTAAAAATTCAAAAACGGAAGACTTCAACAATGAGAAAAACCCGCTAAAACGTCTATGCCGGGAGATAGAAAATGGTACGTAGTAAAGACACTGCTCGTTAGTAAAGGGGCGGAATTAAAGATTTTTCTTTACAATAAGTTACTTTCTTCGGTATTAGCAAAGCATCCTTAATGTTTTGAGAGGTTGGGAAAGGGATCACTCGGGTAAGAAGCAGAAATTTAATGATGATTTTTTTCTCTTTCTCTTTTGTTTTGTCTTGTGGTTACCCCATAATAATTCCGCGAATAACAAGAAAACATGGTTCCGTATATGACCAGCCAAACTCGGACTCAACATTATTTTTTTGTTATTATTCTCGTTTAAATGATGTTATCACCGATTTGTTAAACGAATTTGGCAACCTTTTGTTATTTTTCGGAATTAGCAAAATTCTTCGTGTTACCGGGGACAACCGCACTTCTGAGGAGAATGTAATCTTTTTCTTTGTTATTATTGTCAAATTAGAGAAAAAAAACCAGTCGGTCATACAGATCGGAGTGAAAATTAGAGTTATCGCTGGGGTCGACATTCCGTTCGAAACATCCGTCTCTCAACACGACAAAGGCATTCATAACGACATGGGTGGCGCCATCTTCATGCCACAGGGCGAACCATATTGGGAATGATAGCGTCTCGGTGCACGAGGCGAGCACGCCGCCAAAATCTACTCAGTGCGAGTTTGGCTGCCGCGTGAATTCGTGAGATACAAAGTAATCGGTTAAATCAACATGGAGAGGAATTCGTAAAATGGAATACCGCAGAGTACTGCAGAAGTTAAGAGGTTGGTGATTCCGTCTTCTTCTTAGTCTGGCTAACTATTTTTCACACCTGGGGATCACCAGGAGATTCGACGGGAGACCGACTGGTTATCCCCTATATCAAAATCAACGCCAGAAGTGTGGATTCTCCCACGGTGTTCACTTAAAAAGTAAAGAAGGAATAAAAATTGAAGTTGAAGTGAATCCCGATTGGTTTTTTTGTGTTTTTTCTGTGCCTGTTTCTGACCACACCCCGGCGATCTTACGACCCTGACACATTGTGATTTTGCATCCAAATTAATAAAAATTGTGAGCTCGGAAATCGAGCTAGACCGGGAGTGCTCGCAATTTTTCTGGAATACGACAACGAAGGTCCGGGTACCCTGGTACCTGGCGCTCGAGAGATTCCCCCAAACGGGACACCGTGGGGAGTATTTAAATTCAAAGTGTAGAAATTTGAATGTCCATTTTTGTACGGAGACAACGTCGCCATTTTTGTAGCGCACCTTCAGTGGAATTTCTCATTGACCACGTGGTAAGGAACAGCGTTACACTATGCAACCGGCCGGTTAAAAATAACAAGATTTCAGAATGATTAATTATATTAATAATTCTAAAATCTCTCCAAAATCAGCCCGCACTGGACTCCACCGGCTCAGAGAATTAAAAAATTTTAACGTCTGCCCTAAATCATGCAATTCGGGTTTCGGGTCGCGGACAAGCTTTTTTTGCGAAATTTCTCTGTCCCAAAACACTTGCTAGGTTAGACCCAGGAGAGGTGTCTTCGAGAAGAAGCGAGAATTCGTACTGCAATGATTGATATTTCGCGACAAGCCTCTAACCTTTACCTTTAGTGCAAAAGTGGGGGAAGATTTTAGAAGTAGGAGTAAAGAGTAGGAGTAAGTCATATGCCCATTGGTCTATGCATTTTTGCTGACTTTTTGGATCTCACGGTAGGTCAGTGAGAACTGAAACAGTCACTAACATGATACTTTTCGAGACATTATTTTTAAAATAACTAAGAAATAAATAATAATTATATAATATTTGAATTAATAAAATTATTATTTGTCTCAGTTATAATGATTAATATATTTTATTTATTGTAATTATATTGTTCCTACCTTTTATAGTTTGTTTGTATATGTAGTTACACGTTGAGTAATGCGTATGCAGTTATACACACAACCTAATGTCCTCCTGCATTTTGTTGTAACTAAAATGTGTACAACAAAATGTTTAACTATTGTCAATTTGTTGTTTGCGCATCTAGCTTGATGCGTAAGATTAAATAGCATAGGTTTAAATAGCACAATGCATGCAAGCCTTGTGGCATTGAGTTAGCTGTAACGCACGTGCGTTTGTTTTGATGCTGTATTCCACAGCTTATGGGCCCTAAAGGAAAAGGAAAGTTCTACGCACAATGTAGCGATTAGAGGCAAGCATAGCGCGCTTGGGTTAGTGCTGTAGCCGTCGGAGCCAGTGAGTGTGTTGGTGCTTATAACCAACGGTTTCGCAGCTGTGTGTTGCCGCCGACCACTTACGCACACGTACAACCTCTCAATGTAATTCTTAGTCGATGTTTTAATATTTTAGAATCGCGCTCACACATTTAACTATTAACATAAAATTTTGAAATTAAAAGATTGGATTCATTTACGTATTTTGGCAGCAACATTTCGCCTTATTTATGTTTTTCAGAATACAAATTTTCATATTTGTTATTTGTATATTGCCGCAAGGTTCGATGCGGCAGCATTGATTGCGCCGTTACAATTATTAATAATTATTTATAGTGTTTATTGTTTTATAGAGGGAGAAGGGAAACAATAATTTCTTTTGTCCCTCTAATTTATTATTATAAGCATTCCTTAGTTAAAGGCATTCTCGGAACGTTATCAGAGTGTCAAATATCCCCAGGCATGGCGTCACTGCGTCGCAATATTTTATATACTTGGGCTGATTTATAATTAAAATTATTTTACATGGTTGCCAAATCACCAGGTTTAAAGACTATAATCTTAACAATCCACCGTGAAAATTCCTGTTTTCGTCCCCGAAAACCCTGATGCCTTGAACTTAGGGATGCGTATACTAAAACGACGTATTAACAAAATTTCTTCCATATTTAGAATAACAGTTGCATAATTTTATATAAGTCTACAATACGGGTAACATGGTAATGTCCCAGTAATAACATTAAATTTTTTTGTACAAAGATTTAATAAGCGCAAAATGGCTTTCGGTAATTGCTGAAATGTGAACCGAGGATTTCAATTTTCCATTTTACTATTGTGACAAAATTCCCGAATGCACGGCATTTTTGATTTTCCTAACATCACTGAGAGGGCACTAGACGTGCTTAGACGAGGTCGAGAAATATGTAACCTGGTTCCAGGTGGCAAATTTGCCTTGACGCGGACCACTTGTTGACAAGGTTGTTCCTCGACGAAACAGGGCCTTCTGCAATGTTCCATTCAAGAAGGGTGAGGGAGTATTTTGAAAGGAAGAATACGTTTTTGCGGAACAATTTTAGAGGGTAAGTTAATTTTAACATTTTAAATATACATTACAGAATTTAATTAAACTCCCATAGAGAATTTGCTGTCGCTACTCCCAGAAAATTAAATAAAGAGTGAAATTATTACAAAATTCTTTAGTTTGTTTTATTATAAAGACATACTGTTTTGTAATTGAAAATTTTTAGATTCGATCTTGCAAAAATAGATTTTTCCTAGAATTTTATTAGAAAATATTTTTTTTTAAATAATGGAATTTCCAAGAAGAAATTTACTACTTTGAATAATAATTGAATTATCGTGATGAATATTGTTATTTATAAAATAATTGAGTTTTGCGATTATGAAAATAATTAAATTCCTAATTAAAATTTAATAAAATTTTTTTTTTTAAATGTAACCTACATGAAAATTTTTTATAATGATCAAAAGTAAATGAATTATTGGGATAAATAAATTGCATAAAATTTTGTTAAATAAAATTGATTTTTTTTAAATATTAGTGAATTAAAAGTAGTGGAAATTCTAAAAAAATATTGTTTATATATATATATATTTTTTAAATGTTAAATAGAAGAATTAATTGTTTAAAAAGATTGACATTAAATTCTTTGTAGTAACTCAATTTAAACCATGAAAATAATAAAATAACTTCGAAAAGTAAAAAAGAATGTCAATTTCCTTGGAAAATAGTAAGTGTCAAGAAGGTCATTGTTGCTTTTGATTGAAATTATTTTCTTCCTAGAATTTCCAGTTGTTTTGAAATGTAAGATTGTAATGACGGAGGGATAAGGAGAGTTGAAATCGGAGAAAAAGAAAACTATTATGCTTTGCTACACGGGAAAAAATTTTGGGTGAGCGCTGTATTTTTAACTGTGCAGCGGCGTTTCTACTGACTACGTATAGCTACGGCTCAGATTATGGGCATCAGCTACCCATGTTACAGACAACTCGTACGCATTTCACATGGGATAGGCATTTGCGTACAGCGCGTGCGCTGTTAATGGGCATCTTCTGTCACAAAGTTGGATACTAGCTACACACAATGCATAGACAGCAGCACATGGCCACTAGTGGGCAGCCAATACACAAAATTTTTTCCCGTGTAGAGATCTTTCGTCGCCCGCTGGACATTCAAACTGCGTTAGGGCCCCCATAGATATATGGCGCCCGGAGTATTGAATAGCACCGTAAGTAACCTGACACTGACTCAAAATGGTTAACTCGCGGTTAACAATTTTGTTTGTTAACTCTAAAATCTTTAAGAGATTGATCGCCAGAATTTAATCATTCTTGTAAAGAATAAATTATTCTTTAGAATTCAATTATTTTCAGAGGTTTTTTAATAAAATGGTGTAAACGAAATTAGCCCTCACTTAACAATTTGAGTATTGGTTTAATGATAAATTATTGATAAGGCGAATAGGTTCGACAATTAACGGGAAAATTCTTATGAAATTCATTTAATTTAATTGTTTCCTAATTTAGTGAAGTCTCTTGAACACATTAAATTATTGAAGAAATATATATATATTTTTATTTTAATAAACAAAATTGAAATAAATTATACCCAGAATTCAGTTACAAAGAAAATTTTAATTAAAACCGTTTGAGAAGTCAATTTTAATATACTAAATTTAGTCAAAATTGAGATATTGAAATGTTCGTAGCAATAACCGAATTTGTGACGTCATCGTGGGTACACCCGACACCGACCTAACAGCAATTGACCGCGCCAGCTCATTGAGCGTTTTGAATGTCCTGAGTTCAGTTCTTAATAAGGTTTTCCGGAGTGCACTACGTTAGCACAAATAATTAAGTTTGTTTAAAATTTTTTTTTATTAATTTCTTCTGAATTGTGATTTAAATTTCTGCGTTTCTGCGTTTTGTGGAGTGATCAACAGGTGCGACTACTGAGTTTATAAGTTAGCCAGGACTGGCTAGTATTAACTTTTACGAGGTTTCAAATTGTTTTTGGTAAGTTATTTTACTAGTATTTAAGTTATTTTATAAACATGTAATAAATTGCAATTCCGGTTTAGCTGTTTCTTCCTTTTTTTATGCAAATATAATGAATATGGTGATAGCACAAATAAATTTTTTTTTATGTGTAAGGTTACATATTGAAGAAAAAAATTAATTAACTGAATAATTAAACAGGGTGTCTATTTAACCGGGAAAAACCAGGAATTAGCCGGGAGTTTTATACAAAACCGGGAAATTTTTACAAAAATTAAAAGTTTTATTAGTGTAATATGTTTTTTTTGTTTTTATTATGGAGTTAATAAAAGTATTGTGAAATTTGACTAAAAAATGTAATTGAATTTGTTAGACAATTTCTTTTAGAAACTCTTTAACAAATAAAATTTTCAAAGTATTTTAATTTAAAAATTACCAATTGGATTTTATAGTCACATTCTAATGAATTCGTGCTTCTCAGTGTAAAGACTAATAATTTTATATTTAAAATATAAATTCCCTCTTAAAGTTTTAAATCGATTTTTTTAAAATTATATTATTCTATTATTATTTAATTGTTATAATTATTAAACTTCTCTTAAATTTTTTAGAATTTCCATTTCTGAATTTTCAAATAAATGGTATTTATCATTTCTTAAGCAAATTTAATGTTTTTTTTACTAATTAGGTACACAATTAATTATCACTGCTTTTTTTTAATAAAAATCATTTTTCAAATTTTCAATTAAAATTATTATTTATTTATGATCGAAACCAGATTTAAATTTAAATTTTATGAGAAAAGAAAACCGGGAAAAATTAGGAAATAACCGGGAATTTTGTTGAATAAAAACAGTAGACAACCTGTTAAATTTCTATAACATTGTAGTTCTGAAAATTTCGTTTGACTAATCTCGTTTTGCACTAGTATATACCTTTATTCATATAAATAAACTATATTTATTAGTGATATTTTCACCAACATTTTGACAGTACATTCTAATATGTGTTAAAGTTAAAATTCTATTTTCATGAATAATGCAATGGTCAGCGTCCGGATTCAGAGTATATACGCCTAAGTGTTAGGTTTCGCGTGCGTTCATAAGCTATTACATTTTTACGCATAATATATCCTTTTTATACGGAATGTAGAACTCAGTAATATGTGGTAATATCACTATAATATTACTTTGATTCTACATGTTTCGGGAGGTTGCAAAGCAATTTTGTATATAATGATAAAACAAGTAAAAATTCTTGTTTATTCGTCAAATATACATTTTAAAAATATTTTTATTTGCCCTACATGCTCGTGTAATTGTGCTGGAATTTCAAATCAATTTTGCTTGAAAATTTACTATATGATTTACTGTAAATTTATACTAAAATAGGGTAAGTGCAATCATTGCCGCGGATGCTTTAATTACTGCGTTTTATAAAATGTGAAATTACTTATCATTTAATTAAATATTAGTGTTGGAAAAATGTTGAAAAATTATTTTGAACAATACTTAATAAAATAATTTCCATAAAAATAAACTTTTATTAAGATTACTTCAATTATTTAACTTTAAATTCTGCCCCACGCAGAAACTAAAACGTGTGTGAAATGCATGCGCCCCAATTGCCGCCGGCAAAGTGACATCTAAATGCGTGTAACCCTGGCCGCGGAAACCGACGCGCAGCAAATGACACCAGTCCGCAGGACTAGATGATTTTGATATTTTTTTAAATTATTTAATTTTAATTTAATGATCTAGTTATATAATCCATTAAATTTTTTTGAATTCTTAATGACTAGATGATTTTGATATTTTTTTTAATTATTTAATTTTAATTTAATGATCTAGTTATATAATCCATTAAATTTTTTTAAATTCTTAATAATACCAACAATAAATTTGTAAAATTTTTATTCAATTTCCTTGACATAATTATTTCTTTTTCTATGAAAATATGCCTTGGCTAGAATGCCGCAGAAACTAGTGCGCACTCACCCCATTACAGCAGTAGTACTGTAAGGATAATAACAACAATAATAAGGAACAGCATATTGATTTAAAATTACTTATATTATTTATTAGATTATTATAGTATCGTCCGACATTGTCAGTTTTAATTATTTTAAGGAATTAAGAGGTTTTCAACATAAATTTACAAAAACAAGGAATTATAAAATTATTGTTATTATTATTATTATTCTTTATTATTACAAAGAGGTTAATTTTATTTAGCTCAACTGAAAGTTCTCAACTATTAAATAATATTAAAATATTTTGTTTCTCAATTAATAATTATTCACTAACAATAGACCAGAAACCCAATTTCAAAAAGAGGTTGTGTTACGATTCACTCGGCCACAATATCGAAAACCTAGTTTTCTACAGTATCATACGTATAATACGTAATTTATGTATTATACGTAGAAAACCTTCAGAAAGTCACTTTTACCCATCTCTGGTTAGTAATTGTTTTCTAAAATTCAATTTCAGAAATTGCTCTCTAGAATATTCAAATAATTTAATTACTATCTTTAAAAACATCTTAATTGAATATTACAACTAAAGATTGTTAATTTATAGCTTATGGAAGTTACAGTTAGTTATTGACTAACTCTGTAGTCAGGGCTTCAACATTTTTCCTACCCCGGCGCAATGCGGATTCCGGCTGGAAATGGTCCAAAAACGGCTCTAAAGTGGGGCAAATCGGAATTTGTTAATAACTTTTACAAAAGTTGACCAATTTTCTATTAGTAACTCAACCAAAATCATCAAATGTCTTTTAACACCATGTTTTATTCGTACTCAGATATCTTCTAGAATGGACAGCAGAGCGACTAGGTCGAAGCAACACCCTTGGATACAGGGTTACAGTTTTATAAACCCAGGCGTGCAACTGATGGGCGGCCTGATTTGAAGGGGCTATTTGACCGGTTAGACCAAATATATTTTAACGGGAGGCTCGCAACTGCAAGTTATACCATACGATGGGGGCAGCAGATGACTCCTACCTCAGGGTGCACTGACTTGCCCGCGCGCGAAGTCCGTATAAGTTGGGAGATTCATAGGCTTCTCCCTGAAGAGGAGCTGATCGGCACAATGTTACATGAAATGATTCATGTAAAATTGTTCCAAGAAAGGAAGGATGCGGATAGTCTTAATCATACCCAAGTCTTCCTGGATGAAGTAGATCGTATTAACACGATGGAACCTTATCGGGTATGATATTAAATATTTATGTTATATTAGGCATCTTAATAGGGTATAAAATGTTAATTATATATGGGGCGTTCCACGCCAAATCGGACAGTGTTTGACTTTTGTATCTCAGATTTTTTTCAAGTAATTTTTTTCTTTTAGTGCTCATTGAAATGAGCTACTATGATTTTTTTCCATTTTTTTATCAAGCCATTAAAGAGATACAGGTTTTTGAAAAATCACGTTTTTTACGAAAAAGTTTTTTTGAAATGGTTATAACTCGGTGAAAAATTGACCAAATTTGACGTTCTATATATGAAAATTTTTGTTTTTACACGTAGTTTTTGATAAAAATATAAAAAAACTTTTTTTTTTAATTTACGAAAAAAAAATTTAATTTTTAAAATAAAACTTTATTTTTAAGAATGTATGTATCAATCGATTTTTTTCAAAATTTTTTGTAAGAAACTAGGACTAAATTATCAACTTTTAGGCGTTGTCTGATTGTGGGCAAACGATGAGATCTATTTATTTCGAATTTTTTAATTTTTATAAACGCAGTGAAAACGGGTACTGTCGGTAATCTTCTCTTGCCAAAACTTTACCGACAGCAGATTATCTAATATTCACGGTCGGTAAAGTAGAAGGTATTTATCATGAATTAAAGAACATCATATCTGTAAATAATTTCATATGCCCCCACAGCACCGAAACTTTCATAAATATTTATTAAATATTTACTTGCAATATTCGGCATATTTAACTAAAAAGTTTAGTGAAAATTGTGTAAAGATTTATATGTCTCGATTAAATAAGTGTTTAGCGCGAAACTTTCCTGAACATTTCAATGCAATCTTCGCCTAATTATAATTATAATCATAATTAGGCGAAAATCTTCAGGAAATTTTTAGGAAATGTTCACACTAAACACTTATTTAATCGGGACATATAAATTTTTACACAATTTTCACTAAACTTTTCAGTTAAATATGCCGAATATTGCAAATAAATATTTAATAAATATTTAGGAAAATTTCGGTGCTGTGGGGGTGTTGTTAGTAGTGTCATAGTTTTATGCCATGCCAAGTTTTGGTATTTACAATTTGTGCTGCAATCCGTTAAAATTAGAAAAGCACAAAGTTAAAAATGGATTGCGACGTGCTTCAATTAATTATCAAAATTTGTATAATTTAAGCAATTCTGACTATCAATGCACTTCGTGTAGAAAATCATTAGATGCAAAAAAATAATCCTGATTATATTATTTTTTAGCCGTAAGATAAAGTCACCAATTTTTGAACAATTTCATAATTTTCTCACTATTATAAAACAAAATTTTTCATTATTCTGCATTATTCTTACACTATAGGAAATGTGGTTTTATAATTATCTACTTACTTAGAATTTGTTCTTTGTATTTAATATTTTATAGTTAATATTCAAATCTCTACCAAAATTATACATATTAACAGTCTTAAATTTAAAACATTCACCATAAAAATTTAATTCGCTTAAAAAGCGTCCCATTTTTGGTTAATAATCCAATTGCATTATTCACAATAGGCAAAAGTGTCCCTACGTTTAGTCGAGAAATGCTAACCTTCTGAAGTAAATTCTTCTTGACTAAGTTGTTCTATTCCTAAAAAATAATACGAGTAGTAATTTATTTTAATATAACTTTAATTTTTCTGAAAAACAAAATAAAAATTGATACGTTTCTACCAAATATGGGACGCTTTTTAAGCGAATTAAATTTTTATAGTCAATTTTTTATAATTAACCACATTGTCTTTATCTTACAGCTAAAAAATAATATAATTTGCTTAATTTTACCAGATGGAGAATTTGATATTGACGAATTAATACAGATAATCTTGTCATTTTTTTAAGATTCGTTACTTTCGTTATCGACGACATCAAGAGAATCAGGATTATTTTTTTGCATCCAAAGATTTTCTACACGAAGTGCATAGATAATCAGAATTGCTTAAATTATACAAATTTTGATGATTAATTGAAGCACGTCGCAATCCTTTTTCAACTTTGTGCTTTTCTAATTTTAACGGATTGCAGCACAAATTGTAAAGACCAAAACTTGCCATGGCATAAAACTATGACACTACTAACAACATATGAAATTATTGAGATCTTGAATGGCAGCATTAAACTTTTCGCCGTCGTCGTAGGTTAATACTCCAACTATTGGTCCTGCAATCTTTCCCAAGAAACCCAGTAGTGGAACGGAGCCTTGCTCGTATTTGCGTAGTTATCGTGGATGGTAAGGTCTTTTTAGTATTTTCTAATTCTTCGATCTGGACTCGAAACTGTTTTTGGAGTTCCGAAGCCATTTCCCATCTGTCTTCCCAATCATAATATTCAACTAACTCGTTGCACCAGTCTTCGTCAGGCTTGCACTGGTGTTTTATCCGCTCCAGTCGGTTCCTCAGATCGTCGAAGAGTCGAGTCTGCTTGCCCACATCCAGGGGAGTAGGTCTGTTCCGTTGTCATCACTAGGATGAAGAATAGGTATAGCATGGTTATTGCAATGGTTGTCATCTTTCCTTGAGTTATTCTAGAATGAGAAAATAGGTTAATAAAGGATCTTGAGCTGGGGTTTAAGTCTCATAATCTGGTGGCTCTAATCTTGTCCCTATGTTTCGCGAATCTTTCACCGTTTTTAGTTTCGAGGATCACATTGTTATTTTCTGTGAATCCTACAAGGGTGTATGGTCCTTCCGCTCGCTTGTCGAACTTATTAGACCGAACTTCTTTAAAGACATACACCTGGTCGCCTATTTTGGCATTCAAAGGTCGTGCCTTACGATCATAGATTTCTTTTGACCGTTGTTTTGATCGAACTAAATATTTAGCAGCTAAATTTTGTAGTTCGTTCATTCGTGTAATTAAGTCCTTCAGATAGGATCCATACGTTTCAACTTCGGGTCCTTGAGGTAAGGAACTGGGTGCTTTAGTCAAATGTCCCAACACGAGTTCGTACGGGGTGAAATTGTTTGCCTTATGAACGGACGTATTATAATTAAACATCGCGAACGGAAACAAACGATCCCAATCGTCAAAATCCTTAGCGTAATGTTTAATATAATCTGTCAGTTCGATGTGACTTCTCTCAAGTGCCCCGTTAGTTTGTGGGCGGTAACCAGATGTCGTGAGTTGTTTAACGCCAAAGATTTTTTCCAACTTACGCATCAAGGTGCTAACAAAACTTGCTCCTCTATCTGTTAGAATGCAATGGGGTGCTCCAAACACTGAGAACAAGTTAGTAGCTACCGCATGGGCAATTGTTCTTGTTTCTATATTCGGAACGGGTACCGCGATACAATATTTGGAGAAATTATCCTGCATTGTGAGGATATGTCGATTTCCGTTTCGGGTGGTTCGCAATTTTCCGACGGTGTCTAGAGATACCTTGTCAAAAGGCATTGCCGGAGTATCGGTAATTATCATCGGTTCTCTTGTACGGGCCCTAGCGAGTTTGTTTTCGAAACAACTCTTACATCCTCGAATGAATTGGGTAACGTCGTCACGCATCTAGGGCCAGTAGTATCTTTCCCTAATTCGTCGGTAGGTCTTGCCTATACCTTTGTGTCCACCTATCAAACTAGAATGAAATTCGGAGACGATTTTATCGCGTAGTTCAACACGGGGTACTTCAATTTTTCCATGGCACAGGGTGATGGTTGCGTCGCCACCGCGGAAAATTCCTGCGAAAAGTTCCGACATTTTATTTTGAGGGAGTGTACCTAACAGGTCCCCGGAATTTGCCATTCGACAAGAATGTTAATTGTTAGATGCTAAGGCTTTTCTCAAATTTTTTAGTCCGATTATAAAATCTTTCCAGCAAACTTCATCAAAATGACGCTTTCTAACAATGATCGAAAAGACCTTGTATTTACCGTTAGGGAAGATAAAAATTTGTCCTTTGACGGGTCTACTGTCCCTAATATCCTGTAAGTCAATATTTTCAGTGGCGACTAACAATTTTGAGATTGGATCGACTGATTCACAATCTTCAAAAAGGAAGTGGACATAGTTGTCTCGTCTGTACGTCAAAGGTTCTGTCCATTGATTCGTTACACCACCAAGGGGCTTGCTGTTGTTCGGTTTCAATTCTTAGGGTTCACTATCACAATCACAATCACTTTCACTTGATGTCCCGGAAGATGATGGAGGGTCAAAATATGAATTCTTGAAGTTTAGGAACGAAGAGCTAAGAGGCCCGCACTTCTTTGCTAAATCATTGTCTGTATCCTGTATTCGTCTAGGTTGCTGGAGTAGATAGTTCGGTTTCCATTCGCAGCGTTTGATAATCTATATAATGTTCAAAGACTTCTGGGATATCCTTGAATCTTACCGTTCTTTGTCTCCTTGGTTTGGTGGATTTACTAGTTAGAGGAGTTTCCTTTTGTGATCCTTCCACCGTGGTAGGCTATGGTCTAGGCCTTCATAATCCCAAAGTAGAGTGTTGTTTGTTGGATTGAAGAGATTTAATCCAGCGTTCGCAATCGATCGATCGAATCTATTGACAGATTCTGATACACTCTGGATCAGTTGTTTAGCGTCGGATGGTGATCGTTGTTCTGCTTTCTGATCATCTAATTCGCTGGTTTCGTTATCGCTGTTATCAATTTTGCGTCGACCTTCGATGATTATTTCTTCTAGAGGTAACTCCTCAGGTTCTGATTCCGATGATGACGATGAATCCGGTTCTGGGTTTTTCAGAGCTCCTTCTCTAGCGAGACGATCCGCATTCTCGTTGCCAGGGATGCCCTCATGTCTAGGGATATGCTCCTAAACAACGTCAAGTGGATCAATAGCCTTAATTAATCGCTTGTAAGGCTTCCTGTTCTTCACCGGTTTGTTTTCTGTTGTCCTCCAATCGTTCTGTTTCCATTTTGGTATCCATTCCTCAACGCTCTGCACCAAGTATTGGGAATCTGTTTTGTTCCTGAGTTTCTTGATGCCCGCCTTTTTGGCCTATCGAGCTGCCATGGTAGCTGCCTCGATTTCGGAAGCGTTATTCGTTTGACGTCCGTTAAAACGTCGAGAAATGTTTAAAGGAATGTCTTGACCAAACCATACGCCAATTCCTGCTTTTGGACTAGATCCTCCATTTTCGCAGCAGGCTCCATCAACGAAAACGTCCGTGTATGAATCAGGGCCTAGACTCCGAGGAGCGTTGATTTTAAGCTTAGGTGATTTAGGTGGAATAGTATGGACAGGAAAAAAAAATCTTCATCTGTTCCTTCCTCCGATTTTTCTTTAGCACTTTCGTCACTTGATGATGAATAGGACGGTTCCTTAGTTGGATCCTCCTTTGGAGCAGTGGTTCCTCGGGGTCGTAGTCTGTTGGCGATGCAGCTGTCGTTTGCTTCATTAACGGGGATATCCTGCGGGGGTCGATAGGTTTCATCACTATCAGCCATTGCAGATTTGGTACTTCCAACAGGTCGTCCTCGACGAGGGGGTTCCTTGGCAGCCATCTTAGTGGGATTCAAATGAAGTTTAGTAGGCGGACCAATTTAAACTGCTTGGTTGTCCCGAACTGGTGCTTGGTTCCGGATCCTTTGGACGCTTTAGAATTGTTTTTCTTGGTTCCGTTATCCCTTTTGGTGCCATAGTAACGGAGGGTCGACGAGGAGGTTCCTTCCCTGAATGTTTTTGGTTAAACAACTTCAATCTTTGGGGTAAAATTGTTCCGCACTGTTCAGCACTTTTGAGTAGTATGCTATTGGCAGATCAATTCCGTCCCTTGCTTGCGTTAGAACTGCGCCTACAGCGTGTTCCGAAGCATCGCACATTAGTTTAAAGGTTTCACTAAAGTTCGGATACTACAAAATAGGTTCACTGCATAAATATCGTCTTAGATAACGAAAACATTTCTTCTGGGGTTTTTCCCATTTCCACTCGGTGTCCTTTTTTAAGAGTTCAGTCAAAGGTTTAGCCAACTTCGCGTAGTTTTCGATAAACCGTCTGTAGTATCCAGAAAGACCAAGAAAACTTTTTATGTCCCTAGGGGTTTTTGGAAGAGGGAATTTTCGAATTGCTGTGATTTTATTTGGATTCGGCTTTATTCCTTCTTCACTAATTATATGTCCAAGATACGCGACTTCGATTTTTAAAAATTCGCATTTATCTGACTGAAGTTTCAAATTAGCATCCCTAAATCGATTAAAAACTCTACGTGCTCGTCGGTCGTGTTCATCAAGAGTGTCAGAGTAAATTATAATGTTATCTAAGTACACAAACGCTTCATCATCGAGCATAGTACTTAAAACATTATTTAGCAGTCGTTGGAATGTAGGCGGGGCGTTCTTTATACCCATAGGCATCCGCTTGTACTCATAGTGACCATTGCGGGACGAGAAGGCAGTTTTGAGACTATCATCTGGGTGAGTTTCCACTTGATGGAAACCACTGGCAAGGTCAAAAACGGTGAAGTAGCGTGCGGTGTCCAGCATATCGAATATTGAGGTTATGTTGGGCAATGGAAAAGCGTCTCCTATGATGTTTTCGTTTAGGACTCTGTAGTCTACTACAACACGCCACTTTTTCTCACCTGACGCGTCCAGTTTCTTTGGGACAATCTTCCGCCCATCCCGATACAACCTTCCGTTCGTCGGGAGCCAAATGAGCCAAGTATAACGCATTCTTGACCTTGATGACTCTTTCAGTGTAATTTTGGTTTTAATCAAATTGAAGGTCTTCCACCTCAGAATCTGTAAATTCTTCACCGGGGAATTTACAGAAATCGAACGGGATTAACTCCTGAGGTTTAAGGGTTATGTCAATGTCATCTTCGGTAGTGTTGATTGCCATCGCATGACATACACCATCCTTATTTGTGACAATGGCCTCACCCAGGTAAAGTCCTTCAGGGGTTTCGATTCGAGGAAGATATCCTTCTTTTAACCCTGTGTTTATTATGTCTATCGCGACTGGGGTTTTTGTGTGAGATTTGATGCGTAGGACTCGAGAAAACGGTTTGATTTCAGATCTTAAGGATTTTTTAGCCTCTAGTGATTCCTTATTAACAAAATTGATAGGGGTCACTGGGGAAGATATGGTCACAAGGGTGTTATGTCTAAAAGAAATTTGGGCTTGGACCTGTCGTAGTTATGGTCTTCCAAGGATACCATAGGTCGAGATGGGAAAACAGTTTTTGACAACGTGAAATTCTACCGGAACATTATCGATAGTTAACTGAATAGTTTCCATTGTTCTAACAGCGTGATTAGTTATTCCCGTGATCTGAAGACACTTGTCTGGGACAAGTGTGAGCACGGGATTTAATGCACACATCTTCACGAGGTTAGTGTCCGATCCAGGATCTACGAGGAACCTTATTTTGTCATGTCTGAATTCAGGGGCGCTTCATTGGACTACTGGGGAGTCCTCGGCCTCTGATTTTGCTCTAAAGATCCAATTGAGTGTTCCGCAAAATGCACGTTCTTCGGACGCTGCGGAAGGGGACTCGCTGGTGCGTCCGGACGGCGAGTCTGCTGGTAGTTTAAATTACTAATAGGTGCTAGAGACACAGCCCGTGGTGGGGTTGTACTAGTCCGATAGTTCTGAGTTGGTCTAGTATATTGGTTCTGCATAGGTGTGGGATTAAGAGGAGCTTGGGGCATCATTTGCGGGTATGCAAAAGGTGCTGGATATTGTGGGTTTTGAGGTTGGATCATGTGGGAAAGTGTAGGATATATGAAGGGAGGGGGATACTGGGTCATGATGGATCGATAGAAATTTCCAAGCTGCTCTGGAGTATGGTGCAACACGTCAGAGGAAATGGGCTTAGGGGAATGGGGGATGTAGTTTGTCTCTCTGTCAGGGTCCGTTCTACGTCTCGTCGTGATGTTGGGTTTCTCAATTTGTCGCGAATACGGGCTTGGAGATCTTGTTCATTCCTCTATTTTGGATATATGATAGGATGACGAACGCGTTCTTTCGCTGTAAATTTCGCGATCTTCAGCATGTTTTGCAAACTCTAGGGCTTCGTCCAGATCGCGTGGATTTCTGACATCGACGAATTTTGATACTTCCGTGGAAAGCCCCCTTACGAAGGAGTCTAGAGCGCATTCGCGAGTTGGTTGCAAAATAATATTAAATTCGGTAAGTTCTGGACCATTGTTACCTTCTCTAACTTCCCTGAATGTCCTAGTATATTTCGGCTCTAGGGCATGGCGGGCCCCTGCGATTAGGCCCTGCGAACGATCATAATAATCACTAGCAGTTTCCGTCTGTTTTTGCCTGAGGGTTATTATACTCTCGAAATACTATTGATATTATCTATTCGGGGCAAATCGCTTCCTTAAATGATCAAGTAGGTCGTCTAGTTGATCAAAATCTTTGTTTCTACAACTGTCCCATGCTGCTCCATGTAATCTACTTAAAACGGCCCTAAGAAACTCTGGTTCGGTGGTATCCGTAACGAAAATTCCCGCACGTTGCACGGCTTGTAGGGATTCCTTTAGCGATGGGTTTCGACCGTCGAACAGAGGGATGTCACTTGCGCTTGTTCATAAATTTAACCGATCTAAGGCGTTAGCTACACTAGCGTCAAGGTTTTGCGGAGGTTGAACCATGATTACACAAGGATATTTCAAATGCATGCAATATGATTAAATATGTATTTTTTTACTTACGATTTTATAATTGTAAAGAAAATGTGAACAAAGGTAACAGATGTGTATTGATATTTAAGAATGAGATTGCAACTCTCAAAAGCACAGGCAGTTCGCTACCGCAGAAAATTCCTGCAACTTGAGCCTTTTAGGAGTAAGATTTTTCTTTTTATTTAGAGTACAGGTTTCACTCAGGGATTTCGGGTTGTTGACTTGTGCATTTACTTTAGTGAAATTGACTATCAATCTGTTGTTTTCCTTTTTGACAATTTTTACTATAGGTACAGAGAAAGGAGAACGGGCTGTAATTTTCATGTTTAGATCCGTATTCAAGGGCTCGAGGTTATAGATTAAGATTCTGCAATAACTGTTCTAATTCGCTTATAGATTTACAGAAAGACATGTATCTTAGTTTTTCCTGTTCAATTAAGGATTTTCGGAGTACGACTCTGGTTTCAAGAGACTCTATTCTAGTTTTCAATTGAGAATTAGATCTTCTCAAATTCCTACTTTCGCGAAAATGGAACGCTAATAATCTACCTACCCGTTGTATGTGTTCTTCCGAGTTATTAAAGATTATATTCTTCCACTCAGGTGTCATTACTAAAACCTACCCGATTTTTAAATCCTTAAATTTCTTAGTCAAGAAGGCCATAACAGATTTTATTTTTCTTGCTCTTTTCTCGATGCTAGTAACTAATAAGGACTGTGTAAAAGTAGCTTGCGTAAGTGTAGCCAAGGAACTATTAAGGAATGTTACCTGAGTCTCTAACACAGACGTTCGTTTGGACAATGTCGAGTTTTCTAAAACAAGATAACTATATCTTTCCTCGATTGATTCAACTCCTTCTATTAACTTAGACCATTGGTCCTGGGAGAACCCAGTGACAATTGAGCTCCTTCGAGGAAACATAAATTAGTTTAAAACGAGGCCAGCTTTGTTTTAATTGATAAAATATTTAAATCGAATTTCACGACTTCTATTTTTGAGATGCGTGGTTTAGTTTTTGAAACTACTGACACGATGTGAGCAGACGAAATAAATGTGAGGGGAAAACCTTTCAGCTCGTTCAAGGTCAGCAACTCTGGTCCTGATATAGTAAACCTTTTACTATACCTAATAAGATAGTGTACGTAAGTCATTTAATTAGCTAATCAGAGTTGGTTTGCATTTAACTAATGATCATGACGTCACTGTCGTAGTCGATTGTACTGTCTGAGTCACCGTCAGGTTAATTGATGTTTTGTCGTTGTACAGGCACTAATCTGGCGTGATTTTCTTGCGCACGAGCTATCTGCCGCTGTGCCAAGGCCTCCTCGAAAAAGAGGTCGATTTCAATAATTTGAACTTGTGGTTGTTCAGCCGGAGATGCTTTCCTAGGCGGGACGATCAGTACTCACAACGGCGCTTCCTAGTGTAAGGGAAAGAAGAAAATAAATTTTCTGCTTTCCGAATTCCAATCGGAACTCACCAGAATTCGACCAGAAGTTTTTCCAATCCTGCGGCCTTGTACCCACAAAACGGCGAGGTTGTATTACTAGTCGTTAAGATTAGTCAAAACTAGCCCCAAAGATTACGCTTTTAAAGCACTATTAATAGTTGACTTTAAAGGTCTAGTTTTAAAGCGGTTTGGCAAATGTAATTGTGCTTATAGAAACTGTTTAAAGACACATTAACTACTCCGTCTTGTAAGAACTCGGAATTAATAATAATGACTCCGAGGTCATTAAAATTTTGTCTGATTGTCATACAGATGTTAAATAAATAAACAATATACAAACGAAATTTAATTATTTGATTCGCGTAGCTCTAAGGATAATTTAACCCTATTTTCAATTTCGCGACGTTTATTATTTTTATTAATTTCGGCCTCAGCCTTGTTTAAAAGGTGTTAAAAAAAATTCGAAAATTCTTTCCAACCGTTTAAGGGTTGTTTCTTTTTAATAGTAGGTGTTAAAGGTCTCTTGAAAATGCCTTGCGAATCGTTATCTTCTAATGTAATTTTCTTTTCCTGTTCTTGATTTCGAACTCTTTTCGGTCTGTCCTTTCTGCGATTTCGTTTTCCTCTTTGTCGGAAATTACCGGGCATTGTCGTTCATTGTTAAGGTTAATTAGGACTCTGGTAAATTCAGTGAAGCAACAACTATGATTTTAATCGATTGAACAAGGTTATGTGTATTAATTAATTGTGAAATTTCGGAGCCATGTCATCCAGTCAGCGAATCACGGAGACTTGTCTTCACGGACTATTCACAAGAAATTAAAATCAATTTTACTATATTAGTTCAAAGAGATTTTTTTTTACACGACCTTGTCAATGGATGGAAATCCTTGTCACATTCAAGAAAAACTTTGTTTTTTTACTATTAACAGGAACCAGTGTGAATTATTAGTCATGAAACTTCGGGACCATGTCATCTAGTGAGCGAATCACGGAGACTTGTCTTCACGGACTATTCAGAACTAATAGTAAAAATATAAGTAATTATAGATTTATTTTTGCACTTTTCCTTTAATACTAAATTTAAAAATTATCAGAAGGAACAATTGACGACAGCAACCAATTGAGAAAGGGCGGACAGAATCTCAAAACCAGAACACTAGAAAATTTTGTCGAGAGGAAGCAAAACAGTATAATAGGCAGAAAATAATCTAAATCATTATGAATGAATCCAATGAAAAGTAGATTAACAGAGACAGGTAAGAACGTTTGATAAACTAGTATTTACGAAAAGTTAAAAAGATAGAAATGTTAAATTGATGCCACTGGTAACAGTGTTACCAGGTAACGAAACATGGCGGTAACGCGTAGGAAAAATCCCACCGCTGCCACCATCAGCTTGTTACAAACCAAAAATAAATTTATTAATTAGGCTTTTGAGATGGCCCTTTATCTCGATTTGGGGAGGCACCAAGCTGCCAGAATATTTTATAATTCTGTTTAATTTTGTGAGGACGTTATTCTACTTTTTAAAGTTCCTTCTGATTCGTTAAATGCACTATTTAAAAATGATTTAAATTTGAGGTTTAGTTAGGTAAGTAAAGAAATTGATTTAAAGAATACATGATTTATTTTTTAAACAGAAAAAAACCTTTAAATACAGAATGGTTATAGTGTGTTACAGATAGAAAGTGTGTGTGTGTTAGAATATGTGACTGAAACGATACTCATTTACTTACAAACTACCGGCGGAGATATTCCTCTTTCGAATCACAAACCTCCGTTAGGCAAAAATTCTTTTGCGTTGTTTTTATTTAAAATTGCGACGTCAGATTCGCGCAATTTTTTTTTGATTGCGAGATTGCACTTGTGGTGAGTGTACGCGGGCAATATCTATGCAACCGGCCGGTTATAATTAACAAGATTTTAGAATGATTAATTATATTAATAATTCTAAAATCTCTCCAAAATCAGCCCGCACTGGACTCCACCGGCTCAGAGGATTAAAAAATTTTAACGTCTGCCCTAAATCATGCAATTCGGGTTTCGGGTCGCGGACGGGCTTTTTTTGCGAAATTTCTCTGTCCCAAAACACTTGCTAGGTTAGACCCAGGAGAGGTGTCTTCGAGAAGAAGCGAGAATTCGTACTGCAATGGTTGATATTTCGCGACAAGCCTCTAACCTTTACCTTTAGTGCAAAAGTGGGGGAAGATTTTAGAAGTAGGAGTAAAGAGTAGGAGTAAGTCATATGCCCATTGGTCTATGCATTTTTGCTGACTTTTTGGATCTCACGGTAGGTCAGTGAGAACTGAAACAGTCACTAACATGATACTTTTCGAGACATTATTTTTAAAATAACTAAGAAATAAATAATAATTATATAATATTTGAATTAATAAAATTATTATTTGTCTCAGTTATAATGATTAATATATTTTATTTATTGTAATTATATTGTTCCTACCTTTTATAGTTTGTTTGTATATGTAGTTACACGTTGAGTAATGCGTATGCAGTTATACACACAACCTAATGTCCTCCTGCATTTTGTTGTAACTAAAATGTGTACAACAAAATGTTTAACTATTGTCAATTTGTTGTTTGCGCATCTAGCTTGATGCGTAAGATTAAATAGCATAGGTTTAAATAGCACAAGGCATGCAAGCCTTGTGGCATTGAGTCAGCTGTAACGCACGTGCGTTTGTTTTGATGCTGTATTGCACAGCTTATGGGCCCTGAAGGAAAAGTAAAGTTCTACGCACAATGTAGCGATTAGAGGCAAGCATAGCGCGCTTGGGTTAGTGCTGTAGCCCTCTAATTGTCCCTCTAATTTATTATTATAAGCATTCCTTAGTTAAAGGCATTCTCGGAACGTTATCAGAGTGTCAAATATCTCCAGGCATGGCGTCACTGCGTCGCAACATTTTATATACTTGGGCTGATTTATAATTGAAATTATTTTACATGGTTGCCAAATCACCAGGTTTAAAGACTATAATCTTAACAGTAAGTTATGACAAACTAAGAAGAATAGTACAATTTATATTTCCCAAACACTCCTTAAAACCGTTTTTTGACTCTATAATGAAAATTCATCATTACAATTAATATAAGATAAAATAATTACGTTGTTGGACACTAATTTTATTTTTTAGTAAGTTTTTTTGCTTTAAAAACCCTTTTTAAATAAATTGCGATGAGAGCATGTAAAAAATAAATCACTACAAAAATCTCTTGATTTTTGAGATGCTTTCAACGTAATTATTTTCTAATGATGAAAGTCGTATACAAATAAGAATAGTAGACAATATATTTTTTCAAAGTTAGTATGTCCAATTTCTTAATTTTGCTCTTTTTATCAATTAATTAATGTAAATGTACTAGCTATTAGCACCTTTATGAAAAATCTAATTTTAAAATGATTAAAAATAAAGCTAAATGATAAAAAATTGCAAGGAAATGAGTTTATGTAAAAAGAAGATATTTTATAAAATATTTTAAAATATTATTTGTAAAGTATATTACCAATAAAAATATCGTAATTTTATGGCATTTAATATGATATTCATTCAATATATATTTCATTAGACATAAAATTCATATAACAAATATGTCATTTGACATAGAGTTAATTCAACATATATTTTATTTGATATAAAATTAATTTGAGGTAAAATTTGTTTAAAATATACGTCATTTGACATAATATACATTTAATAAACTTTATTTTGTTCTAAAATTAATTTGTCATTAATTTAAGTTGACATAAATTTCACTTGTCATAAATTTAATTTGATATAAATGTAATTTAATAGGGGAGTGCTGTCAGGGTTGGACATAGTTTTGAATTTTCTTCATAACTTCCTCTGCAGTGCAAATTTCACGTTTTCGCGCATATTGTTGGAAAGATCAACTCAAATGCAATGTTTTTGCTGTACATTGCAAAAAAATTCGGCCAAAAGTTTCAAAGTTATAAGCAATTTAAAAGAAAAAATAATGTTGTAGGGGTTGAACATGGGTGTAAGGGTTGAGCCACTGTAGAAAATCAATGAAATATTTAGGTAAATGTTTAAAAAAGTCCTTAAAATATTAGAATGACACTTGAAAATGAGGAAAGGAACCATGAAATTAAAATAAAATCCCATATTGTGCATTTTTGCATAACATTAGATATTTTATTTCTTAAGAATGAAAGAAAAATTTTTTTAATTAAAACGATAAAAAAAGATTATCGAAAAAATTGTTTTCCCTCTTTTTTCGTTAGAAACAAAGTTTTTGACACCTCCTTAAGTCAAAAAATGAATTTCTGTTGCAAGTACGCTTCGTAATTGCAATATTTTAGGTGGTTCAACCCTTACGACACCGCCTGGCTCAACGCTAACTCACGCGTTGTTTTGCGACATACCACACAGAAAGAAACGTGTCACATAAAACCCCTCAATTTCTTTTCACATTTTCGTATATCATTTAATTATTTAATAATAATTAAGTCAAATTAATGAAAACGAAAAAATTCGGACAAAGTAACAAATTTTATTTACTCCAACGTTTCGAAATCAAATCGATTTCCTCTTCAGGGAGTCTATTTAAAAAATATATACAAAATTAAAAAATAATAAAAACTATTTTAACAATAAATAAAAATAAATAAAGTACATATTCAAAAAATTATCTTACCAAAAAATAATAATTAAATAAACGAAGACTTAAAATTCAAACCCTGACGATGGAGTAGAGCCTGGAGTCAGAAAATTATAAAAATTGAATTAGAAAAAATCAAAAATAGAAATAAATACAAGTTGGTAAAATTAGAAATAAAATAAGTAAACAATAAATAAACTCAAAGAAGTGTTACGTCCGTAACTTCTTATTAACGTACCAAAATTAAGTACAATACTTACACAGGTTTACAAATTAAAAACTTTTTTTTGCCAATCGAACAAAACATTTTTTTTCGATTAGTAGGTGTTTTCTGACTCAGAAAATCATAGTTTTAATTTTTTTCCCTCGTGTAGTTTTTTTGTAGCTTTAAATTTTGTATTTTTGAGGAGCGACGGCACTTAAATTTATCTGTAGGAAAATCAACTCGTCCAAAAATGATGAATAGGATGTCGCTGGAAAGGTAATTAAATTATCTTTCAATCTATATATTACAGAATAAAATTGAATGAAAATTGAGAGAGCTACAGTCGCTTCAAGATCAAATTTCATGGAAATTTTGATGATTTTTAGACACTTGACTAACTTTTGATCATTTTTTCTACACTAAACAGTAAAATATTTAGGTTTTAAATTTTTTATTGATAGCTCATTCCATTGAGGAACTTTTGAGCCCTTGTAGACCCTGAATGAATTAAAAATGAAAATTCTACACTACTTTTAGTGAACGAAACAATTTTGCCATTTTTAGTATACTTTTCAAGATTTTCAGCAAACATGCAAATAGTAAAATTAATTTAAGTGATAAAGTTACTAAAATCACACATCAAGGAATTCTAGAGTTGTTCAATTCGAATACAATGTCAAATATCAAAATTTCAAAATGGCGGATCCAATATGGCGGACAAGTTTTTTAAAAATCGATTAAATTTATGACAATTTCGTTACTCGGGGTTTTTCGATGTCGTTGATGACGAGTCTGATGTCAGATTTTAAAAATTAAAAATGTTGGCTTTAATAGAGTGGACGAGTTTTTGCTCTCTGATTAGGTCTCTGATTACAAATTCGATGTCATATTTTGAAAATTCAAAAAGGTAGATTCAGTCTGTGCGAACATATTTTAAAAGTTTGAAGCTAAACTCCTAAAAATTAATACATTAGGGTTTCTGGGGCCTCTAATTCCGAAACCTAAGTCGATTTTAAATTTTTTTAATTGATGTTATGTTGATGAGAAATAAAAACTTTACTCTAATTGCAATGAACTATCTAATTTTTAATTTTTTATAACTTTTTAACTGCAATAGATTTTAAATCTCATTCGAAAATACAGACACTGAAAACATCAAGGAGGGGGATGAAGAATGTAAAAGGGCTCGAAAGTATTAAAAAAATAATTTTAATTTATTATTTTAAAACTTTTGTTTTTTAAATGTACTTTGATAAAGATAATTACATATATTCAAAACGTATTGCAGTTAAAAAGTTATAGAAATTAATCGAAAATGAAAAATTAGATAGTTTATTGCAATTAGAGTAAAGTTTTTATTTCTTATCAACATAATATCAAATTAAAAATTTTAAAACCGACGTTGGTTAAGGAATTAGAGGCCTTAGAAACCCTAATGTATTAATTTTTAGGAGTTTAGCTTCAAACTTTTAAAATATGTTCGCACAGACTGAATCTACCTTTTTGAATTTTCAAAATATGACATCGAATTTGTAATCAGAGACCTAATCAGAGAGCAAAAACTCGTCCACTCTATTAAAGCCAACATTTTTAATTTTTAAAATCTGACATCAGACTCGTCACCAACGACATCGAAAAACCCCGAGTAACGAAATTGTCATAAATTTAATCGATTTTTAAAAAAACTTGTCCGCCATATTGGATCCGCCATTTTGAAATTTTGATATTTGACATTGTATTCGAATTGAACAACTCTAGAATTCCTTGATGTGTGATTTTAGTAACTTTAGCACTTAAATTAATTTTACTATTTGCATGTTTGCTGAAAATCTTGAAAAGTATACTAAAAATGGCAAAGTAGTTTCGTTCACTAAAAGTAGTGTAGAATTTTCATTTTTAATCCATTCAGGGTCAACAAGGGCTCAAAAGTTCCTCAATGGAATGAGCTATCAATAAAAAATTTAAAACCTAAATATTTTCTACTGTTTGTTGTAGAAAAAGTTATCAAAAGTTAGTCAAGTGTCTAAAAATCATCAAAATTTCCATGAAATTTGATCTTGAATCGACTGTAGCTCTCTCAATTTTCATTGAATTTTATTCTGTAATATATAGATTGAAAGATAATTTAATTACCTTTCCAGCGACATCCTATTCATCATTTTTGGACGAGTTGATTTTCCTACAGATAAATTTAAGTGCCGTCGCTCCTCAAAAATACAAAATTTAAAGCTACAAAAAAACTACACGAGGGAAAAAAATTAAAACTATGATTTTCTGAGTCAGAAAACACCTACTAATCGAAAAAAAATGTTTTGTTCGATTGGCAATTTCACTGCAAACCAGTGTTATGTATGTATTTTCTTATTGTATTTTACTTATATTATATTATTATTGTAATTTATGTATTTTATATTATTGTATTCTGCATATTTTTAACATATTGCAATGGTTATTATATATTTTAAAACAAAATACAAATTGTAACAAATTTAAGAGAAAAGAGTCATATTTTAGTTCATGGGCGGATTCCATTTCAAATCAGGCAGATTTTCAACTTAACATCACGGAATGCTATGGAAATGAAATATGTTGTTTTTTACAAGCTATTAAGAGATACGTGTTTTTCCGATTTGGAAAAAAAAATTTTGCCTTGAAGTTATCAGTGCTTGAAAGTTATATACTTTTTTCAAAAATACTCAATATTTTTCTTCAAATCTATATAACTTTTGGTCTATTTAGTCTATTAAGCTTTTCTTTTAGAATTCTAATGTGCATTTATAAACTCTTTTATAATCCATAAGAATTTTTCAAAAATAGTCATTATTAACAAAATGGCGACGATTTAAAAAAAACTATAAAGTCGATTTTCTCAAAAACTCCACTTTTATATTTTTTGCTGATTTTTTTATTAACATGGTCTTGCTGTTAGCAATAGAATATGTAAAAATCAGATTCGCTAAACTGTTTTTACAGTAGATAAAAATTTATGTAAATTAAAAAAATACAACGAAATTAATTGATAAATAATAATAATGATTAATAATTAATAATTATTTTAAATCACTACGAAATGTTTCAATTATATTTTAAGAAACAGTATTAAATAATTTCAATTGTTTGCATTCGAATTTACAATAAACAATTCGTGTTTAGCGGTTCTGGGCAAAAGGATTGTAATTATGATAAAAACAATAAACAATCAAAATGAATTTCATTCACTGCAATATCAGAGTATATATTGCTGTTATTTTTAAAGTTAATAATTAGGATTTTTTGCAATGGTTAAGGTTCGAAAACTAAATACATACTTCGGTCGACAAGTTGTCCAGATTTTGAAGCTGTGTATCTTAACTATACAGTCTAACAAATTTAAGTTTAATTCAAACATATTTTTTGGTTCATTTATAGAAATAATGTATTTAATTCGAACATTATTTATGGTTAATTTTAAACTATTTATAATCAACTTTTATGTTTGAATCAAACACATATTTTTTGTTTAAACTAAAATAGAAAATATGTTCGAATTAAACATAATTATTCAAACAAATAGAATTTTTGAATCAAAGCAGTAGATATTTTCTTTATATTAGGATTAAGCATATAAACAAATTTCAATTAAACAAAATCATTTAAAATTATTTTTTTAATTGAATTGAATATAATGTTTTCTCATTGTAAAGCTTCCGTTTACACGCAATTTAAGTTTATTATTTCGAGGTCTCATTTAACAAAATTTTTCTTTTGAAGACTGATTAGCCCTAGGAACACTATTTATGCATAAATCAATAAATAAATAAAATATTTCAATTTTGATTACAATTTGAAGCATTCACATTTGGAAGCAATAACTGACGCCGAATCATTTGTGGACAAATTACAGCAATGTGTTCCTAAGATAAAACTAATTCTACTGCGATCAAAAGACATAAATGATTTTAGAAAATTAAAATCTAAACAGGGAAGTAGTGTTGAGTCTATTCCTGGAATTCAAAGTTGCCACATGTGGAAGCTAGAAATTGATGATCAAGGATGTAAATCGGCTTACATGGTCAGAACCGCTAAAGACGAATTGTTTATTGTAAATTCGAATGCAAACCATCGAAATTGATTAATACTGTTTTTTAAAATATAATTGAAACATTTAATAGTGATTTAAAATAATTATTAGTTATTAATGATTATTATTATTATTAACCAATTAATTTCTTTGTATTTTTTTAATTTACATAAATTTTTATCTACTGTAAAAACAGTTTAGCGAATCTGATTTTTACATATTCTATTGCTAACAGCAAGACCATGTTAATAAAAAAATCAGCAAAAAATATAAAGGTGGAGTTTTTGAGAAAATCGACTTTATAGTTTTTTTTAAATCGTCGCCATTTTGTTAATAATGAATATTTTTGAAAAATTCTTATGGATTATAAAAGAGTTTATAAATGCACATTAGAATTCTAAAAGAAAAGCTTAATAGACTAAATAGACCAAAAGTTATATAGATTTGAAGAAAAATATTGAGTATTTTTGAAAAAAGTATATAACTTTCAAGCACTGATAACTTCAAGGCAAAATTTTTTTTTCCAAATCGGAAAAACACGTATCTCTTAATTGCTTTTGAAAAACAACTTATTTCATTTCTATAGAATTCCGTGATGTTAAGTGGAGAATATGCCTGATTTGAAATAGAATCCGTCCATGTATAAAGAATAATGATACCGCATCAAAATCATGACCTTTCTAATAAATTTTGACAAGCGAGTGAAGATAATATTAGAGAGAAAAGGTTATGTAAACAAGCGACGAACAAAAATTCAAACAAGAGGAAAATCATTAGTAGCCCAGAGTTTAGCAGTTTTTTTACACAATTCCCAAATCGAAGAGGGACAACAGTCGTCCGTTGCCGACACTTACAAATATTGACACGTGCATGTTTCCTAGAAAGTAACCGCACAGTAAGCGGGAGGAAAATCATCAGTCGCCCAGAGCAGTTTTCTATACAATTCCTAAATCGAGGAGGATCCAAAAGTCGAACGTTACTCCCACTTAAACCAATATCAACACGTGCATGATTTTAAAGCATTACACTCATTAGAAAAGTTTTATATAAAAAGGGAGACAATTTCTGCTTAGATCAGAGAATAATTTTTTGGAAATCAATTAGTCCGGATCTACCTGCGAACAAGTGAACATCGTCCAGTATTATTATTTGAAAGTGAACTCCAAGTATTAATCTTCAAAGTATAACGTTCGAAGTGAACTATTTCCCTAAGTATCAAAGAATTCAATTTCAAATCAACATCCAAGTATTACTTTTAAATATTATTTAAAAATGAAGTACAAGTATAAATTTTGAACATTATTTAAAAGTGATTACATGATTACATGATTATCATCACACGACAAACAATCATTATTCTTTAAGTAAAATTCATAATTTTGTACTCATTGTATTTTTGTCAACTCTTTTCTATCTTGTTGGTTTTTAAATAAATTATTCTCTCACAACATTTAGTAGGCTCATTGACTTATTCTCATCCCAAATCAGATTCATTTATGAAACTAATTTAAAACGAGGAACGTTAGGTATATTTAAAAAGGTTTCTTGTTTTGACGTAACAGAAGAAACAATAACAAATAAATGAATTTTTGAAAAATCAATAAAAAATTTTATATACAGAATAAGTGAAAAGAAATAAGAAATAATATTAACATACCATAAATAAATAATCCGTCTTAGAAACACATAAATAATATGTTTAAATAAACTACAGTTATTTTGTGCTCATAGAAAGGTGTGTATTATTCACAAATCCTATCCCAATAAAGACCATTCCATCAGGTTATGGGACCAGCACGCTTTCACTGCGCTGGGATAAGTAAATGAGGGAAATTTTCGAAAAATTAAATTCGTGGCGACCGGCGTGCTCGCGGCGTGGTTAACCTCCTTTTGTGTGAAGGCCTTCAGCGCGTGTGAACATTAGAAAAACGAGTGGTATACGAAAGTTTCTTGGATCAAAACGACAGTTCACAATGGCAACAGTAGCAAAAAAGATTATAAAGAAATGCCTACAAGTTCTCGACATGGACAGCACGGCCGTGGATGTCGAAGTGCAAATGAAAATCGACAGTTCTTCTCTTACAGTCGTTTTTCCAAACGATGAAACGATCATCCTAAGTAAGTTATTTAATTTACTACATAACAGCCGAATTCTTTTAACGATAGTATTTTTTTTTAATCCGAGAATAAGAATCTATTTGGCTGAAATAAACGACTGCTATTTTTTTCTAAATTGAAAAATTTAACAAAACGACGTGTAAACGAGTTGAGACAGGAAATTTTCGTGATCAACGAATTCCCTACCATATCATGATTAACGAATTTCCTACTTTATCATGATAACTTTTCATGATTAAAGAACTTCCTACCTGATCATGATAACCTATTTTATCTGTATTCATTTTTCACAAAGAAAATTAAAACTAACGAAGTTCGAACTAGGTAAATAAATAAAATTACGACAGTTTAATACTTAACAAATATAAAATTTCTAGAAAATTGCTTTAACGAATACTTTATTTACTGATTACAATATATATTATTAACGTAATTCTTGCAAGTGTAAAAAAAAAGATCTTTTTGATTCAAATCTTGAATCAAAGTATATACATAAATCATTTTAATAATTGATGTCGTTAAAATAAAAATGCTTTTATTAAATGAAGGACCGTTCGCTTAAACGACAGTTTACATTTCATTTTATGAGGTTATTACTCAATTAAATAAAATTTCACGATAAACGAAGAATTTTTCTTTAAACGAGAATTTTTGATTTTTAGATAATTGAAATTTTAATTTAACGATTGTTGACGACAGAACTCATTATTGACGAATATTTTTTTTTTGACACACGAATCCGTTTTCTGGGTTGTTTACTTTTTCTGATGGAGTTGTGTTCACTTCTAATGATTGAGAAACAACTAGATTTGTTTCTTTTATTGTACTTAATAGTAATAAGTGCAATGGATCAAATCAGTTCTAATTCATCATAACATGTGTTCTGTTTTGATGTTTTAAGAACAAACGATTAACTTTCGCTTCTGTTATTATAAAATATATATTCTGCATATCATAAAATCTAATTTAAATTTACACTTAAAGGTAAACAATCTCTTAAAAAAGATTGGAACGATCTGGTAATTGAACTAACAGAGGCGAGAGAATTGTCAACTCCAGTGAGCGGCGACATCGAAAGCATTACGGGAACAATTAATATAAAACGATTGGTTTACGACAGTTTACGATTGTTTATTCATTTTACAATTTACTTAACCAAAAATTATTTTTTTATGACAGTATATTCAAATAACGAATTGTGTAACGATACGAAACGACAGTACGACTGTGTTGTCGACAACATAACAAAATGACAGTTTTATATATTTGAAATCTTATCTGATAGGTGTGTCATCAGTCACTCAACAAAACGGTCCTGAAATCAACGAAGCAGTTCCGACTATTTCTGACGCAGAGAGACAGGAAAAGTCACTTCGTCCAGAAAACTCTGACAAATCCTCTAATGACAGTTCTACTCAAAAAATCAAACACGACACGGTTAACGACAAGCATACAGACAATGAAACGAAGGACGACAATAAAGACAAACAATTGCCTATTAATAACGACTGTAATTTTAACGATATTAACAAAATCTGTGGTAACGAGAGAAATAACGATAAACTTAAAAACAAAAACGACAGTCCAATCCCCACTAACGAAGAAGGTGCAGTTGGTTACTCTTCTGGTACAAAACGACAGTTAAATGACGACAGTACTTCTGAAACGAGATCAACCGAATTGACAGAAATTGAAAAACGAATAGATGCCAAAATTATCCAGCTAGACAAAGTCATGGATACAACACTTAATCTACATAAAAAAATTCAAGCCAGCATGAAAATGTGGCTCGGCCGTTGTGAATCCGACAACCAGGTAAAAAGACCAAAAATTACTAATGAAATAATAATGCCTCCTAACAAACTAAAGACTGTCCCCATCGAAATGAATCTGCCCACCTCTGATAATAAAATTTCAAATAATACTCAACCGGTTATTAAAATTTTAACGACAGTAGGTGATAAAAGCTCACACGATTCTAAGCTTTTCGCGAATCAACTTAAAGAAGCAATTAAAATCGAATTGATCGGTAAAAAAAGCGGTATTAAAAACGAATATAAATTAACGTCTCAAACTAAATTTGAACATTTCTATGAATTTTTAGCATCCGAACTACGAACGACTGATTTGCTTTATGTTATTGATACGACAGTTTCTCCTCCAGAAAGTTTGAACGACAAATTAAAAGAAAAACATAAATTTCGAGTTCGAGATATCTTAATTAATCAGATTGATAAAATTAATCACACACGTGTTTTATATATCAAAGATCCTGTTGAAATAGTTAACAAATTACGAGAATTTAAACGATGCGAAGTCAATTTAACGAGTGTAGCAATTCGAAAACAACTTTATTCAATTCAATACGACGTAAAACGAGAATCGGCAGCTAAATTTTTAGAAAGATTTGAAGAAATTATTTTAAATTATGAAAATGCCCCCGGTTCGATTTCGCTGTCCGACGAAGAGAAACGAGATGCCCTATTTAATTCTATAATGAATCAACTACCTGAAATTCAGTCTGTTGAGTTCATGACAAAAAATCAAACCGGTAAAGGACTAAATTTTGAAGCTTTAAAATTATTTATTATTCAGGCTGAAGCAAACCGTGCTCAACCAACGATAAAGAACCACCCGAGTTCAAAACCCTCAGCTCAAGCCTCGGTTCAATTTACGAACTCGAATCAGCGTAGATGGATCAATGAGAGGTGCTACGAATGCGACGAATATGGTCACCTCCAAAACGAGTGTCCCCTAAAGGGACAAGGTCGACGCAAATGTTATGTATGTCAGAAATTCACGACGCACAAGGCATTCGAGTGCGAGAAACGACTGGCCAAAACGAGAGGCAGAGGCAGAGGAATGACTGGTAAGTTCACAAATAATTCTAACGTCCGTTTTAACTTTCCTCCACTTCCAATTTATAAACGACAGTTCAAACCACAATCAAATCAAAATAAAAAGTTTTTCAAAGCTTTTAAGCAACCTAATGGTAACAAAAATCGTTATAAAAAGAATAACGACAGTCTACCCCAAAAACAACTAGTAGACAAAAAGAACTATTCACAACTTAAACAAAGACAGTCACGAACAGGTAACTTAGCTTATCCGATGAAAACAAAAGACGAAACGGGTTTGTGCTTAGAAAAATTTATAAAAAAGTACACGAAATTTACTAGGTACTAACGAAAAGATTTGCTATCTACGATCCGATCAAGGAACCGAATTTATGGGCGGTTACACAAACGAAGTTTTAATACGCGAAAACATTGAACGACAGTGTGCTAATCCTGACACTCCTCAGCACAATGGAGTCTCAGAACGTTTTAATCAAACGATTCAAAAGAAAATTAGATCGATTATGTTTGACTCTAAACTGCCACCAAACATGTGGGACCTAGCATTAGGAACTGCAATTTATGTTTATAATAGAACTCCGCATAGATCTATTGATTTCAAAACTCCTTTGAGTATTTTTGCGCCAAATTTTCATTTTGATTTAAATCAAATAAAACGATTCGGCTGTTTGGCATATTGGTCAATAACGAGGAAACCTGACTCTAAATTTTCGGCAAAAGCAGTACGAGGTGTTCTTGTAGGTTATACGACTTCAGGTTATATTTTCCTTAATCCCGAATCCGGAAAATTCTTCGAATCACGAAATGTTCGCTTTAACGAGAAAATTGTTTTCGGTGACAAATTCAACAAAGACTCGATACAGAACTGGCCCCTTTCTAATACGAATCTATCCGTAAACGACTGGTTTATGAAATTTGAAGACAGTAACGAAAAGGATGATTCTGAAAATCAAAATACGTTATTAGAAACGGAGGGAGCTCAAATCAAGAAACGCGGTAGACCTCGAAAAAGACTATTAGAAACGGAGGGAGAAGAGTCTAACGAAATTTCACTAAAAGCCAAAAAAAGTAAAGTCACTAGAGAACCATATGAGATGCGTAATCGGAAAATTGCTGATATCAGCTTTATCGAAATTTCTAAAGTAACGAATGTTTCAAACAGTTATACTTTTCCGAGCATTGAAGACGAGTTCACAAGAACAGAAAATAAAACAGACGATGAAATTCTTTTTAGTTTTCATGCAAAAATTAATGACGACCCGTTAAATTTCAAACAAGCTATAGAATCTGTAGACAAAGACGAATGGTTAAAAGCGATTAATGACGAATTGATGTCCTTAAGCAAAAACAAAGTATGGTCAATAGTAGATCGACCTGAAATTGGTAAAAATGGTAAAAAGCCTAATATTATAGATTCAAGATGGGTTTTCAAACGAAAGTACCACAGTCCCGGTAATATCAAATTTAAAGCTAGATTAGTAATTCGAGGCTTTAAAGATACCAACTCATACGACTTGAAAGAAACCTATGCGACAGTTTCCAGATTAACTTTAGTAAGGACAGTTCTCGCGATAATTAACTATTACGATTTACAAGCATGTCAATTAGATGTTAAATCTGCCTTTCTAAACGGAATTTTAGAAGACGAGATTTACATGGAAATTCCCGACGGTATGGACATTCAAAGACAACGAAATTTAAGAATCACGACAGTTACTCAGAAAAATTACATTGAGAAAATTTTAACAAAATTTGGTTTTGAAAATGATTTTTCTAAAAATACACCGATGACTACACGACAAGTTGCAAATCGTGAACGAAGGGAACGAGAAGAAAACGACAGTTATGAAATTAACGATAAACCCCTTGATTTTCCGTACCGTGAAACGATTGGTAGCCTTCTATATTTATCTGGAGCAACACGCCCGGAAATAGCTTATGCGGTAAATGTCTTAAGCAGACATCAAATTGATCCGACCGAAAAC
Organism: Leptopilina myrica (nomen nudum); assembly: GCA_032872475.1. Taxonomy (NCBI): domain Eukaryota; kingdom Metazoa; phylum Arthropoda; class Insecta; order Hymenoptera; family Figitidae; genus Leptopilina; species Leptopilina myrica (nomen nudum). The sequence continues at coordinate 11,260,389 of CM065460.1, forward strand.
GAGTGGAATATGGTTAAAAGAGTTTTTCAGTATTTGAAAGGAACTAAAGACTTAGGCCTTAAATTTCTAGGCAGACGAGACGATTTGTTAGCTTATTCAGACGCTAGTTTTGCAGATTGCAAATCCTCGATTTCGACTTGCGGCTTTCTTATACGACTGTTTGGAGACACGATTGCTTGGCGCGCGAATAAACAATCTTATGTAGCTCTATCAACTTGCGAAGCTGAATATGTTGCTATGAGTCAGGCTTGCCAGGAAATCATTGCAACAAATAAATCTCTAATGAGAATTTTCGAAACTAGTTTTCTTCCGGCAATTCTCAAATGTGATAATAAAGCTGCTACAATTTGTGCTAAAACGAACGGTGGAAATAGGTTAAAACATATGACGGATGTTCACCAAGATTATGTGAAAGAATGTGTTAAATACGACCGTGTCACAATTGAATGCGTTTCTACCAAGAAACAATTGGCTGACATTATGACAAAACCCCTTAGTTTTGATGTTCATACTCAATTAAGAGATAAAATTCTAAATAACGACAGTTTTTAATCTTACAAATTATCTCTTCACACGACAGTACCGTTTAATATAAAATTATATACAAAATTAAAGATAATATACTGTACAACTGATTTTTAATAATAAATTCCGTTATTAGTTGAGGGTACACGGTGGTCTTGAATCAACTTTGAATATAAAGTCTTTGCACATCCCTTTTTTTTTGCTCATTTGGGTTATTTGCATTCTAAATAATGTGTACAAAATTTATAGCCCATAACTTGTCGAGCCGTTTTTGAGAAAACTCATTTTGAAAAAAAATCATCAGTTTTTTATTTAAAATGTTACATATTTGTATCAAATTATGGATTTAAGCATAATATTAATTAAAATAGGGTCAGTTGGGGTAAATCCGGACAAAATACCCCAAGATTTAGAAAATTTCTTTAAATTTGGTGTAAATCCTGACAGCTTAGTTTCTAAGAAAGGTTTAAAATAAAGTTATCTTAAGGTCATGTTATTCAGTGGGAAGTTTTTCCATAGTAAAGTAAATGGGGCACGTGACCACTGAATAACATAACCTTAAGTATACTACTCTATTAAGGGATAGAACAACTTGAAAAAAATTCATACTAGATGTACAAAAGTTGAATCAGTTAAGTGTTGTAGTATCATAAAAGTTAATCAATTAACGATTCAAAAAGTAATAATCAAAAACATATATAGCTTTAACAAATTTTAATGGATTTTAACAAACCTTGATAAAGAAAAGTTTTTGGGATCATTGAATACGAATACAAAGTCAGATTTTGAAAATTCAAAATGCCGGATCCAATATGCCGGACTTTTTTAAAGATTAATCGAATTACACTACTTACACCACTTTTTAAAATGTAATAGAAGCTCTGTCGAGATTTACCCTAAGTTTTCAAATTATCCTGTTGACAATTGTCGAGATAAAATCATGGAAGTAGTCAGAATCTCTTTTAAAGGATCTGAGCTTAAAATATTGACGTCGAACTAAATTTTTAATTTGTAAATTAAGATCCAACACCTTTTGTCCGTATTTGCCCTCTGTCCGGATTTACCCCAACTGACCCTAATACTTTTCTTTAATTTTAAATAATATAATATAACAATTTAAATAATATTTCTGACACAATAAGTCAGTTTTGTTTAAATATTACAATACATGTTAAGGCACATATTTTTGCCAATTTACGGAAATTATACCAGTTACTGTACAGAAAAAAAATTAACGAAAAGGTTATATATAATAAATATAAAAATGGCTTGACAAGTTATGGGCTATAAATTTTTTACACATTATTTAGAGTGCAAATAACACAAATCAGCAAAAAAAAATGATGTGCTAAGACATTTCATTCAAAGTTGATTCAAGACCACCGTGGGTATCGACAACTAACGATTGGCTGAATAGGATTTGATTAACCACTGGGAATCATCAAGACTGACAACTGTGCCTCTTTTTCTTTATCCGAGCCAAAGACGATTTGACAAAGGAACGTCAGTATTCCAAGAAAAACTGTGATCCTACTGATTTAAGGATTATTATTTTTTGTTTATCTAAATATTTTTATACTGTTCTATTTACTAGTTTTTAAGAATTTTCTATTAAATAATTATAAGCGTCAATCTCGGGAGGGAGTGTTGAATTTAAATGTTCGCGGTTTAGTTCACTCGATTGACTCTAGTCGCTATGGGTCCGAGTCTAAGTATTATGCGCACGTACTCCCTTACACCGTCTCACTCTCTCCGAAGATCTCCGACTGTTACGACTTGCATAAAAAATAGTTTAAATAAACTACAGTTATTTTGTGCTCATAGAAAGGTGTTTATTATTCACAAATCCTATCCCAATAAAGACCATTCCATCATAATAATAAATAAACAAGTTGTTCATTTCATGACCATTTAGCTTCCTCAATATATATTATTATATATAATTTTAAAAGTTAAATAATTATAATAGCTAATTAAATATAATTAATAAACCGGGTAAACTACCCTGAATAAATATTAATTATTTAATTTTTTATTATAGAATAATTATTTTAAAGTGTTATGATAAAATGTCAAAAAATACAAAATTTTAATTTTTTGTGAAAAATTATAATATTTATTAATTCCATAAATTTTCATGAAATATATACTTTATATACATGAATCGATTCGTTTTCATGCCAGGAATATAATGCTGAGAAAAATTAATAAAAATTTTAATAAATAAAGAAGTTATTTCAAAAAATAAAAAAATGCATTTTTTTCGAAAATTAAAAAATTGCTAAAAAATTTTTATTTTTAGATATTTTTGAAAATCCTTCTGTCTGATTCAAGATATTCGTGACCGTAATACACCTACAAAATTTGATCAAAATCCATCAAGATGTGTAAGAGAAAATTTGTCCACAAGAATCGGTGACATACACACACACATACACACACACACATACACACTCACATACATACACACATACATCCGGACATTTGTTCCTCTCGACGAATTATATATACTACACTTGAAAATTTGTAAAAATAATTGATTTTAAAAAATTCGGAAATCGACATCACTATAAGGCTTCCTTTATGAGGAAGCAATAAATAATAATAAATCACAATACAAAAAATAAAAATCACAAAATAATAAAATAAAATGTATTGCAAACTGCAAAGTCAAATTTAAAACTGAGCTCCAAACTCTAACGACACTTTACAATAAACATTAATTGAAAGAAGACAAACAAAAACAATAAGATGAATAAGAACAGAGAATGAAACACAATGAGTATTATCACGTTAATTACTCGAAATAAAATGTAACGTCCCGCGATTCTCGGAACGTTATTTAATTTTTCTTTTGCTTTCTTCTCTTTTATCATTTTTTTTATTTTCTTCTATATTTTGTAAAATTCTTGGGATAAGATAAATTTATGAGAGGTTATAAATTTCTAATTTTCAAAATCTTAATCATAAAAATCAATATTTTCGGTTTTAGAAAGTGATCTATGTTTAAATAATCAGTCATAGGCTTAAAAGTTAGTTAAAAATAAATGCTTTTAAATGCTAAGTAGGAGTTTTTGAAAATTTAAAATGGCGGATCCAATATAGCGGACAAATTTAAAAAATTTGTTGGATTTTCACTTTACTTGGTACGTAGGGGTTTTCGAGGTCGCTGGTCAGAAATTTGTTGTCAGATTTTTAAAATTCTATATGTCGGATCCAATACGGCGGTTATTTTTTCGAAAATTGATTTATTTTACTTCAAAATGAATACTCAGTGGTTTTTCGGGTCGCTAATCACAAATTCCAAATCAGACTTTAAAAATTTCTAACAACTTGTCGAATATGATTTGATGTGCAAGCATTTTGGGAGTCGGTGAATTTAAAAGTATCGAAAAGTTTGTTGGTAAATATTTATACAGCAGGAAATGCAGATTTTTGGTAACCTGAATGCCTAAATTAAAATATATATATATATATATATATATATATATATATATAAATCTTGTATTAAATGATCTCTTCATTTGGAAGATAAAATATTTGTAATCTTTTATTTCATTTCTTTGTTTTTTTTTATTTTCGAGACTTTTAATGTGAATGGTATTAAACATTAAATTGCAATTATTTTTTACGTGTAAAGGAATACCGTATGTAATCCACGATTTTGAACAAATTACAGTGCTTACGAAGTATTTCTACAAAAAATTGTTACGGCCTTTAGATAACAAATTTTTCTTTTTTTAAACTGAAGCTAGATATTCTGCTTCATCTTTGGGTAATTTCAAATCTCCGATGAGGTTGCTAAGCTCTTCTCTAATGGTGAACTGTCGATTTCCATTTTTGCAGAAGACAGAGTTAAATGATTGAAAATTGTACTTGGAAATTAGTACTGAGAGTTCAGTGCTATTTCAGTGAAAATTTGCTGCGTTTTAGCACTTAAATTGTGGGCAGTGTCCAAGATAGTCCCGTGAGGGGAAGCAGCTTATCCCCACCATGCGGCACACCAAGTCGAAACTGAGTCCCGAGTGACCCACGCAGCGGGGGCTCTCGGACCCTTGAGCCTCATTAAGGAAAACTCCTAATGACTTTTTATATAAAAATATAAATTTTTTAAATATTAACATTCTTAATTTTTTAATAACATATTCAAATTCCTTATTTTCTCACGATTTCATACATATGTTATAATACAAAAAAATGTTAAAATTTAACAAATTACTGCCAGTCCTAAGCCTGGAAAAAATATGAAGGGAAAAATTCTATAAAAAATATTTTTTTTAATGTTGTAGGGGGGGTTGGTTATGGGTGGGTACCTTCTAGTACCAACTAGGAAGTAAATTTGACTCCCATTCTATATTAAAAAATAGCATTAAATTCATAAAAATAATATGAAAAAGATTTTTTTTAAATATTGTAGGGGGGTTGGTTATGGGTTGAGTACCTTTTAGTACCAACTAGAAAGTAAATTTCACTCCCATTCTATATTTAAAAATAGCATCAAATTGATAAAAATAATGAATTTGTTAAATTTTAACATTTTTTTGTATTATAACATATGTGGGACGTTTCACGTCAAGTGGACAATTGCTCTGCCCAAAAATCTAAGCAATAGAAATCGACTTATTATGGCTTAAAAAATTCATAGGCTCATATTCTTTCGAATAAAAAGTGGCGAATTCAAAAATTCAATATGGCGTACCTCCACACCATTTTTTGCATAAATTTTCCCATACTCAAAAAACAATTGTGTTAAATAATATTTGAAAATAATTGCAATTTACCAAAACATGACTGGATATTATGTATTAGGGGTCGCTGATTACGAATATGAAGTTAAATTTTCAAAATTCAAAATGGCGGATCCAATATGGCGGACAAAAATTTAATAATTGATAAATTCGCTTGAAACTCGTTACTCGGGGGTTTTTAGGGTCACTGATTACGAATATGATATTAAATTTTTAAAATTCAAAATGGCGGATCCAATATGACGGACAAAAAAATTTAATAATTGATAAATTCACTTGAAACTCGTTACTCGGGGGTTGTTGGGGTCGCTGATTACGAATATGATATTAAATTTTCAAATTTCAAAATGACGGATCCAATATGGCGGACAAAAAAAATTTAAAATTTTTAATTCGCTTGAAACTCGTTACTCGGGGGTTTTTGGGGTCGCTGATTACGAATATGATGTTAAATTTTAAGAATTCAAAATGGCGCATCAAATATGACGGACAAAAATATTTAAAAATAGCTAAATTCGCTTGATTTGTGTTATTCGGGGGTTTTTGGTACAAAAAGTTGAATATGACAATCAAAATAACAAAAAAGGATTAAATAACATTTAACCTTCGCAAGTTTACGAATATTGCAAAATTGAAAGTGGTTCAGGTGCACTTGAGTACCTGTATATTTCCAATTTTCTCTCTTCTGTCACTTTAAAAGAGTGTGAACTTTGAATCTTTGTGAATGGAGGTGCTAAAGAAAATCTTCTATTGCAAGCTAGCGCGTGTAGCTTTAAATATTTTTAACCGTCATATTAGATGCGCTATTTTGAAATTTGAAAATTTAACATCATATTCGTAATCAGCGACCCTAAAAACCCACGAGTAACGAGTTTCAAGCGAATTTAGACATTTTAATTTTTTTTTGTCCGCCATATTGGATCCGCCATTTTGAATTTTGAAAATTTAATATCATATTCTTAATCAGCGACCCCAAAAACCCCCAAGTAACGAGTTTCAAGTGAATTTATCAATTATTAAATTTTTTTGTCCGCCATATTGGATTCGCCAATTTGAATTTTGAAAATTTAATATCATTTTCGTAATTAGCGACCCCAAAAACCCCCGAGTAACGAGTTTCAAGCGAATTTATCAATTATTAAATTTTTTTGTCCGCCATATTGGATCCGCCATTTTGAATTTTGAAAATTTAACTCCATATTCGTAATCAGCGACCCCAAAAACCCCCGAGTAACGAGTTTCAAGCGAATTTATCAATTATTAATTTTTTTTGTCCGCCATATTGGATCCGCCATTTTGAATTTTGAAAATTTAACTTCATATTCGTAATCAGCGACCCCTAATACATAATAATATCCAGTCATGTTTTGGTAAATTTCAATTATTTTCAAATATTATTTAACACAATTGTTTTTTGAGTATGGGAAAATTTATGCAAAAAATGGCGTGGAGGGTACGCCATATTGAATTTTTGAATTCGCCACTTTTTATTCGAAAGAATATGAGCCTATGAATTTTTTAAGCCATAATAAGTCGATTTCTATTGCTTAGATTTTTGGGCAGAGCAATTGTCCACTTGACGTGAAACGTCCCATGTATGAAATCGTGAGAAAATAAGGAATTTGAATATGTTAATAAAAAATTAAAAATGTTAATATTTAAAAAATTTATATTTTAATATAAAAAGTCATTAAGAGTTTTCCTTAATGAGGGTTGAGGGTCCGAGCGCCCCCGCTGCGAGGGTCGCTCGGGACTCAGTTTCGACTTGGTGTGCCGCATGGTGGGGATAAGCTGCTTCCCCTCACGGGACTAACTTGGACATCGCCCGAGATTGTACTGCGAAAAATTACCTGCAAAAGGGTTGCTATAGGTGATGTTTATGGCCTGACCGTCATTAAAATGAAGAACGAATATTTCTTTGTCAATGTTGAAAATAATTTTTATTTATATTTTAACATTATATTTGTTTTTCACGAACTCATTCTTTACAAGTAATTATTATCTATGCTAAATATTCATGTGAATCAAAATTCAAAAATAATATCCGTTTTTAAGTAACAATTAAAGTTTGCGAGATAGTTTATAACTTTTATAATTAAACATTTTTTATAATGAATTTGAAATATTTACAATCATAAAACATCAGAGATTTAAAATTTTTTGTTTTGAAAAATGAATTACTTAAATTGTAAACCATTTAAGCCATAAAATTATAAACCCATACAACAATAGGCTTTGGGATGTATTGTTAAGGGGACTTTCTGATTTAGAATTTCAAAAAAATCAATTTTTTTGCTTAAAAATGTTCCTTAGTATCATAGAATTATTGTCCCAAAACGATTTTTAAACAATATGTACAAAAACAAAAGTTATAACAATATTTATGACGGTATGTATTTCAACAACAATCTACAGTTATCTTATTTACATATTTAGTGTTCCTCTTTTATTTATATTAGCTTGAAACATGTTACTCGAGGTTTTTTGGGGTCGCTGATTACGAATTTGATGTCAGTTTTTAAAAATACAAAATGGCGGATCCAATATGGCGGACGAAAAATTCAACCAGATTTGCTTAAAACTTGTTACTCGGGGGTTTTTGGGGTCGCTGATTACGAATTTGATGTCAGTTTTTAAAAATACAAAATGGCGGATCTAATATGGCGGACAAAGATTAAGAAATTAATTAAATTTAGTTGAAAATGGTTACTTGTGGCTTTTTGAGATTGCTAGTTATGAATATAGGCACAAAACATTAACGTTCTAGGAACGTTTTAAATACATATACACTGAAAAAATGCTATAGAATCTAAAGATATGCTATTGCGGGCTGTTAAAAGCATATATTGTTGAATGAATAGCATATGTTTAAAATCTTAAAGCATTGCGTTTGATTCAAATACTTCATTATCAATTTTGAAAGTAATACTGTCGAATTGTTCATATATGCTATTAATTTAACATTATCTTCTTTTGGTAGCTCGCAATAGCATATGCTTTAGATTCAATAGCATTTTTTCAGTGTATATATCCTAAATTCTAATTTGATTTTGATTTAATGGAGTAAAAGTATTTCTGAGTTTTATGGATGTTTCTTCAATATGTATTGGTTCTAAGACGTTTATAAACGTTTCGTGTCATCCAAATAACTTGAAATTTTAGTTAGACATAAGACGTTTTAAACATCATAGAACGTTTTAAAACGTTGATTTATTTTCGCCTTAAGAGCACATACGACAAATAGATACATAAGAGAAATTTAAAATCATTTATTAACTTTTGACTTTCAAGAAAGTCAGTATGATTAATTTTTAAAAATTGTTAACTTTTTTAATTTCGAATTTATAATTTATTCCGTGTTATCTGAGTTTTTGTATGACCGAGGTACCTCATATTACTTCAGTTATATAAAGTTTTACTATCGTTCATATAAAAAATACTTTTTAATAATAATTCGCACTGAAAAAAAGAAACTGCATTGCTTTTATGACTCCGTAAGAATTGTCAAAGTAAAAAGCTGATTTTTTAATTTATATTTTTCAATGCGTGAAGAATTAATTTTTAAAAAGTTTTCAAACAATGCCTCAAATTGGAGGTTGTAAAAAGGCAGTCGAAATAATCGTCGATTAAATAAGAGTATAAAAAAAGAAATTTCAAGATAATCAATATAATGCTGAAAAAATCCTGAATTACAAAGTTCGTCTGCAAAAAAATTAAAAACAAGCGATGATCTTAAACCGCCTGTTGATAGCTCTATCGGATACGGGATATTGTGTTTTAATTTAGTTTTTTCAAGTTTCTCTCAATTTATAAAGTGCAAAGTTTGCCTTGGTGACATTTCATTTATGCAGCAAAAGAACAGAGGTCTTGGCTTTAAAATATGCGTTACTTGTTCCTGTGGGAACAAATTTCTTGATTCTTCGCCAACCATAAGTAAAAACGTTTAGGAAATAAATCAGAGAATAGTGTTTGTTATGAGAGTGCTTGGATTAGGATTTAATGGAGTAAAAATGTTCCTAAGTTTAATGGATATTTCTTCATCTTTTTCTATTTGGCTTTATTATTCTATATTTTTAAAAATCCACAAAGCTTCAAAACATTGTTTTGATGTAGTTACTCGAAAAGTTGTCACCGAAGAAATTGAATTGAATATGGAAGCTGGAAATGAAGCTGATAATTTGTCGGTTTCTGGAGATGGCACATGAATGAAAAGGGGCCTTACGTCTTTGATTGGTGTTTTTTCAATTATTGGGAAATATACAGGAAAAGTTATTGACCTAGACGTCAAATCATCATTTTGCACTACCTGCAAGAAACAAAAATCTGAGCTAAGTGAATTAGAATTCGAAATGTGGTACGAAGAACATAAGTTGGAGTGCTCTGCTAATCATGAAGGAATTGCTGGTAAAATGGAGACTGATTCAGCCGTATACGTTTTTAAAAGATCAAAAGAATTGTACAATGTTTTTATGGCAATTACATAGGTGATGGGGACAGTAAAACGTATACCAATGCAGTTGACTCAAAACCTTACGGTACTGAGTTTATAATAAGAAAATTGGAGTGCGTTCTTCATGTGGGTAAACGGATGTTTCGTCGATTAACTGAAGTAAAGAAAAAATTGCTATTTTAGAAAAAGAAACAAAAAAATGAACAAAAAAAGCTTGAAGAGAAACCAAAACAACCTAAAAAAAGAGGTCGAAAATCAAAAGCAGAGCTGGCGAAAGCCCAAGTTTCCACACCCAAGGCAGTGAAGACCACGAAATTAACCCTAAAAATAATTCGAGAAATGTCTGTTTTTTTTGGACTTGCCATACAAAGAAACTCAGATTCGATAGAAAATATGAAAAAAGAAATCGTTGCCGGTTATTACCACCGAATTTCGACAGATGAATATCCTCGACATGAATACTGTAATCTAGAGTGGTGCAAGTTTTTGAAAAAGAAAGAGACAAATGAACCATATTCTCATAAACCAGCACTTGATCTAAGCGTACAAAACCTTGTTTTGCCAGTATTTGAATCGCTTAGTAGTGATGAGTTGCTAACAGGATGTCTCGGGCGAAATACGCAAAATTGTAATGAAAGTTACAATAATTTAATTTGAAAAATCGCTCCAAAAAGCAAATTTGCTGGCAGAGAAGTAATCGAAATAGCGTCCTGGATTGCAGCGTGTAGTTTCAATGAAGGATCTAAACTTTATCTTGCTATCATGGATCAGATGGGCATAAAAATCGGTGAAACTGCAATGGCTTGGTCGGAACAGATTGATGAGGATCGTGTCTCCCAAGCCGAAAAAAGAAGCACAGAGCAGTCAAAAGGGGGCCGAATTCAGAAGAAAAAGGCATTGGCGGACCGTTTACAACTGTTGACTGAGGTTGAGGATTTACAATATTCACCGGGAATGGCCGATTAATGGTAAGAAAGAAGATATAAGAACTTTATAGATTAAAATTTTAATAAACTTAATTAACTGACAAACATATTTTTCAAAATTTAAGATTCAATTCGTAATTATCGACCTCAAAAACCTCTGAGAAACAAGTTTTAAGCAAATCCGGTTAATTTTTTATTTTTTATTCCGCCATATTGGATCCGCCATTTTGAATTTCCAAAAACTGACATCAAATTCATAATCAGCGACCACAAAAACCCCCAAGTAGCAAGTTTTAAGCAAATCCAGTTGAATTTTTATTTTTTTCGTCCGCCATATTGGATCCGCCATTTTGGATTTTCCAAAACGGACATCAAATTCGTGTCAAAACATGGCGTTTTTGCGAGTTTTTGAGAAAAATGTACATATAAAATAAAAAAACCTTTAAAAAAATCGTTTTTGAGGTTTAGGCACAAGAATAAATCCTTATAAAGAGATTCCCGTTTGGAACTTGAATTTATGTATTACAGGTTGCCCGGAATCTAACGTACCAAAAAAGGTATCTTTTGGAAGACGCCACCTACAGCTATGAAATTGAACTAAATACACTCAAACATATTTTTTAAATTTTCTCTACGCAATGTGCTACAATGTCCAAAAATAGTTTTTACAATTTCTTTAATACTGTTCTTACAATAAAAGTTTTAAAACCTTACTTTTTTGTCAATTCTAAACCAGAAAGTCCTCTTAAAGCAGGGGTTGCAATATAAGTTTAAAATTTAACTGGGCTTTCGTTGAAAAGGTTGTTAACCTTTTCTTATTTTTACATCCCGACTATTAACAATGGTTTGTTGATATTTCCTACATTTGAAACTATTGTTAAAGGACTTCAAAAATATTTACCAAAACATTAAAAAACAGACTGTAATTTTTCATACTGATTGACTGTCTCAAAATTAAAACAATCTTTGTAAATTTGTTTAATGTTTTCATTAATTAATTTGCGATTTTCTGGCATGTCAAATTGTCCGCATACGTAACAAAATACATCTGCATTGCTGTCGCATGTGTGTTGTGAGGTTGACACTCCAAAAAGAACTTTTAAAGCGTTTCAAGTTTTTTATTGTTTTGATTTTTGAAAGCCATGATATTTAGGAAAATGCCCTCATGCTAGGGATCCTGGTCCGATCGCAGGCGAGTCCACCGTTCTAGGAGTGATAACTCTCATACCTCCCTACACGGAAAAACCTTTGAGAAGTCTGTCTTTCCACCGTCACAGTATTTTGCTTCTCACTGCATGGAAAGTCTGACCGCCCGCCACTGAGTGCGTAGCGTTATCGTTTTTGATAGACAAACTTCCCAAAAAGTTTAGAAAATAATAACTGGGTACGTAAGTCACCCAGTTTGGGAGTGCAGATGAACAATTTTAGTTGTAGCACTGACGCATATGTTTGGGATGAGCTGGCTGCTTAAAGGTTTTTCCGTGTAGGAATTAGTATGAGAGCTGTCCGACTTTGACGAGGACATTCTCAACTCATTGCCGGACACACTACGGTATCATCCTTACACCCTAACGTCCCCCTGTAAGGTAGCGCGCCTTCGCTGGCTTCTTTACTTCGATAGTCAGGAAGCAAATCATTCTTCACATGCCCTTTCGGGGTAGTTGTCATCGCTTACTACATCTATCGAAGTAGCAAGATTAATATTGTGCTAAAGCACAACGGAAATACAATACTGTTTTATGTCCTACCAGACCTGTGTTTAAGAGAAAAGTATTTTTTTGCAATTGTTGAATTTATCTTCATCCAGAAATTTTGTCTAATTCTCTAGAAATGTTCCTAGATGTCGTCTCGATGAATATATTTTAATTTAGGCATTCAGGTTACCAAAAATCTGCATTTCCTGCTGTATAAATGTTTACCAACAAACTTTTTGATACTTTTAAATTCACCGACTGCCAAAATGCTTGCACATCAAATCATATTCGACAAGTTGTTAGAAATTTTTAAAGTCTGATTTGGAATTTGTGATCAGCGACCCGAAAAACCACTGAGTACCCATTTTAAAGTAAAACAAATCAATTTTCGAAAAAATGACAGCCGTATTGGATCCAACATATAGAATTTTAAAAATCTGACAACAAATTTGTGATCAGCGACCTCGAAAACCCCTACATACCAAGTAAAGTGAAAATCCAACAAATTTTTTAAATTTGTCCGCCATATTGGATCCGCCATTTTAAATTTTCAAAAACTGACTTCAGATTTGTAATCAGCGACCTCAAAAACCCCCGAGTAACAAATTTCATGTAAATCGCATGCATTTTAGACATGTCGTTCACCATATTGGGCCCGCCATTTCTAATTTTCAAAAACTCCTACTCAGCATTTAAAAGCATTTATTTTTAACTAACTTTTAAGCCTATGACTCATTATTTAAACATGGACCACTTTTGGCGAGCAGGGGGTAACGTTGACAAAGAATGTCTCATATATATGGGGCATTTCATGTCAAGTGATCAAGGTGGAGAAAAGTTTTTCTCTAATCGTAGCGAAACTTGGGGCTTTTATAGTACTCATAGATAGTAATTTTTCGTAAAAATATTGTTTTACCTAGTCCAATATTTTCCGAGGGGGAGGGTTAAATTTTTGTGTTTTTCAGTACAATGCTTATTTCAATAATTTTTTACTCTTAAACAATTAAACATACAAATTTGACACAGTACATTTTGGAAAGGTCTTTTCATGCTCTTTCGATTGGAAATAAGCATTTAGAAAAAAAAATTTTTTGACCCAAAAAAATTAAAAATAAATTTCAATTTTTGGGGGAGAAAGACCCAATTTTTTTTTTAAACGAAAGCTGAGGTTTTTTCCTAAAAGGACATATAAATGGTAAAGTGGGACTAGAATTTTTGCACAATCTTTAGTACTATAGGAGAGTACTTTATCCACAAAATATTAAAATATTTTATTAAAAATTGCAGAGGGGGGAGGGGGTTAAAGTTTTTGGTAACGTGTGAACAGTGGATTTTTTAGCTAATGTAGCTAAAATACAGTAGAGTGGACAAAATTTTGCCCTATATGTTTTCGAAAGGTTTTTTCCTCCTTTTTCGAATGGTGTAAAATTTTTTTTTTAATTAACAATTTAAGTTAATTTTTTCAAAATTAAAAATATTTTTGACTTTTTTTTGAAAATCGGCATATTTTTTTTCTCTTTCTTTTGCCTTAAAATAAAGCTTATTATATGTACTTTCCACACCCCTTTAGTAAAAAATGCCGTTTTTTGTTTTCGAATTATTAATTAAATAATTATTAAAAATCAGTAAAAATTACTAAAAAATGAAATACTTTTCAAGCAAATAAACTTTTCTCAATTATGAGCTGATCATCGTAAAGTTGATTAAATTCTGCATCTAACGAGTATAAATACATCTATTTTTATAAATAATTGTTAAATAAATAAATAATCAAAAATTTATTTATTAATTTTAAAAAAAAATTACATTTCTTTCTTCTTTATTGCTTTAAAATAAAGCTCAATATGTGTACATTCAATACGGGTTAAGAAAAAAATGCCGCTTGATTAGTTTCCAAATAATTAATTATATAATCTATTAATTAACTAATTAATAGTAGTAAGAAATTACTAAAAAAAGAAATACTTTTCAAGCAAATAAACTTTTTTCAATTATGAGCTTATCATCGTAAAGTTGATTAAATTCTGCATTTAACGAGTGTAAATACATCTATTTTTTATAAATAATTGTTAAATAAATAAATAATCAAAAATTTATTTATTAATTTTTTGAAAAAAATTACATTTCTTTCTTCTTTCTTGCTTTAAAATAAAGCTCAATAAATGTCTGAATTCAATACAGGTTAAGAAAAAAATGCCGCTTGATTGGTTTTCAAATAATTAGTTATTTAATTTATTAATTAACTAATTAATAGTAGTAAGAAATAATTAAAAATTAAAATACTTTTCAAGCAAATAAATTTTTTCAATTATGAGCTTATCATCGTAAAGCTAATTAAATTCCGCATCCAACGAGTGTAAATACATCTATTTTTTATAAATAATTGATGAATAAATAAATAATCAATTATATATTTACTTAATAATTATTTATAAGAAACAGTTGAGTTTATGATTGTTGGAAGCGGAATTTGGTAAGCTTTCCGATGATAAACTCGTAATTAAAAAAAGTTTATTTTCTTGAAAAATATTTAATTTTTTAGTAATTTCTTACTACTATTAATTAGTTAATTAATAAATTAAATAACTAATTATTTGAAAACCAATCAAGCGGCATTTTTTTCTTAATCCGTACTGAATGTACACATATTGAGCTTTATTTTAAAGCAATAAAGAAGAAAGAAATGTAATTTTTTTCAAAAAATTAAAAAATAAATTTTTGATTATTTATTTATTTAACAATTATTTATAAAAATAGATGTATTATACTCGTTAGATGCAGAATTTAATCAACTTTACGATGATCAGCTCATAATTGAGAAAAGTTTATTTGCTTGAAAAGTATTTCATTTTTTAGTAATTTTTACTGATTTTTAATAATTATTTAATTAATAATTCGAAAACAAAAAAAACGGCATTTTTTACTAAAGGGGTGTGGAAAGTACATATAATAAGCTTTATTTTAAGGCAAAAGAAAGAGAAAAAAAATATGCCGATTTTCAAAAAAAAGTCAAAAATATTTTTAATTTTGAAAAAATTAACTTAAATTGTTAATTAAAAAAAAAAATTTACACCATTCGAAAAAGGAGGAAAAAACCTTTCGAAAACATATAGGGCAAAATTTTGTACACTCTACTGTATTTTAGCTACATTAGCTAAAAAATCCACTGTTCACACGTTACCAAAAACTTTAACCCCCTCCCCCCTCTGCAATTTTTAATAAAATATTTTGTGGATAAAGTACTCTCCTATAGTACTAAAGATTGTGCAAAAAACAGCCCGATTTGAAGACTGTCAATTTTAAGTTATGACAATTGAGAAATTATATATATATATATATATATATATATATATATATGTATATATATATATATATATATATATATATATATATATGTATATATATGGTTTGAGGACCCTAAAAATTCTAAACGACTACGAGATGGCAGGTCGATGTCGATTTAGGAGCAAATATGGATTTTTAAGGAGAGTACTTAAAACATACATTGGATAGAATCTTAGTTAGGGAGATGATATTATTTTTATTTGCAGAATGAGTAGACGATTTCCTGATGCTCTCTATACATGCGCAGTAATGTTTAGTCAAAGTTAAGGTTGATAAATTTAATTAAATCTATAAAATGAACAAGATATATAAAATCAAGGCGTCGGTATTAGAGCTGAAGAAGACATATAAAAGCGCACTTTGTTAAAGTGATTTCCACACATGCGCAGTAGTGTTACGATAGAGATAAAACTGCGCAATATTTTCAAGTGACGCCTACACATGCGCAGTAGATAATACAGCAATTAAAACCATAAAATAAAGTATTTGTAATACAAATGCTAACGCACATGACCAAAAATGATCATATACATGCGCAGTTTAAATTTCAAATCAATATTAGTTGACTAACTTTTGCCATGAGTAGTAGTAATTTAATTTAATAATTTTAGACTATTATATAACAAGAAAAAAATATATATACAACTTAAACATGCGCATTTAAATTATAAAAGAAAAATTTTTGCGCACTCTTAAAACCTGAGTTGTAAAAATGCGCAAAGAAAACATCGAGGAAGAAAACATGCGCAAAGATGTAAAATGTAAAAAGTGTAGCATTTTGACGGACATATGCGCATGCATGTGCAGTTCATGAAAATTTTGCATGCGCAGATGTGTTACGATACAAATAAAGCTGCGCAATAATTCCAAGTGACGCATGCATATGCGCAGTAGTGTTACGATAGAGATAAAACTGCTCAATATTGCCAAGTAACGCCTACACATGCGCAGTAGATAATACAGCAATTTAACCCATAAAATAATGTATTTGTAATACAAATGCCAACGTACATAACCAAAAATGACAATATACATGCGCAGTTCATATTTTTAAGTTAATATTTGTGGACTCACTTTTTCCATGATTGGGAGTATTTCAATTTAATAATTTTAGGCTATTAAATAATAAGAATCAAATATACATGCAACTTAAACATGCGCATTTGAGTTATAAAAGAAATATTAATGCACACTCTTAAAACCTGAGTTGCAAACATGCGCATTGAAAATTATTACTAAAGTAATAAACGTCAATATAAAACAAGGTACAAATTTAGAGCATTTAAGTCATTTAGGTATAAGTTACTACCCTCTAGGCACAGAACATCAGGAACGTTTTTAAAACGTTTCATGTCTGGTAAGGGACATGAAACGTTCTAAAAACGTTTTAGGAACGTTCTTAAAACGTAAGGCGATTTTTGTGTCCACTGGGTATTAAGTGACACCCAATTTAAAGATCAGTATAGCGCACAGTTTCCAGACACTAAAAACAATTATTTTCTTTAAGAGGGCTGAATTATTTTAAATTGTTAATAAGGTATCAAATTTTAATATAAAACAAGATATATATTTAAAGTCCTAAAGAATTTATAGAAATAGTTACAGTAACACTTAATTTAATTATTTCCTTCAAATTACTAAAAATACAGTCTAGTTTATACTTTTAAGACACACGAATAAATTAAAAAATTAGAAACAGTCTGATTACTTAACAAATCACAATAAACTAAAAAAAGTCAATGCCTAAAAAGTGTTGTATTTTAGATATTCAAGTGATTTTGAAAATATGAAACAATAACTAACTATCCTATAATCTTTTTAAAATCTCAAAAAACAGCCTAGTGCATATCTTGGGGACTCTTAAAAACCTTAATTTAAATATAGAGCTAAATTTCAGAAAATTGTTAATAAAGGATTAGACTTTAATACAAAGTAAGGATTAAATTTAAAAAATTCTAGTTATTAAGAGAAAAAGGAAAAGTGACACCTAATATAATAAAGAAATATAAATCATCAATTACAGTCTAGTGCAAACATTAAGGTACGATGAATTTAGTATTAAGATATAGCCTGATTAGTTAACAAATTACACTAAATTAAAAAATGTCAATATCCTAATAGTACTGTATTTTACATATTTATGTGATTTTGAGAATAAGATCCATTAACCAACTATTATAAACACTCATTAAGTAAATAACAATCATATAATCATTTAGCCACAACACAAAAAAGTCTGTGGTATACTTTGAGGACACTGAAAAGAATTGTAATTTTTAAAGAAGGTACATTATTGATTACTGATTATCAAATACAAATTTTTAATATAAAGCTAAAAAACTATTCGATGTACTGAAATAAATAAGCGAAAAACTTACAGTAACACCCAATTTAAAGACAATTTAATTCCCGAAATACCATCAAGTGCATACTTAACCAACTATTATAAACACTCATTAAGTAATTAACAATCATATAATCATTTAGCAATATCAAAATACAGTCTAGTGCATACTTTGAGGACACTGCAAAGCATGGAGTTTTTTAAAGCATGTAAAATATTAAAATATACTTGTAAAAAATTAATCTTTAAATATACAGCTAAAACCCTACTTCGTGTATTAAAATAAATTATTAGAAAAACTTACAGTGACACCTAATTTAATAACAATTTAATTCCCGAAATACCATCAAGTGCATACTTTGAGGACACACTAATAAGTTTAGTGTTTAGAAACAGTCTGATTATACAACAACATAAAATAAACAAGAAAATGAAAGTGTTAAATATGTAGTGTTTTTAAATCTATAAATTCACTGTAACAATAATTTACAGTAATTAACAATTATATAATCAATTAGTCACATCGAAATGAAGTCCAATGCATACTTTGAGGACACTGAAAAGAATTGAGTTTGTTAAAGCATGTGAAATATTAAAAAATGCTTGTCAAGCATTTAATTTTAAATATATAGCTTAAACCATATTTGATGTAATGAATAAAATTAGACAAAAACTTACAGTGACCCCTAATTTAATGACAAATTAATTCCCAAAATACCATCAAGTGCATACTTTGAGGACACACCAATAAGTTTAGTGTTTAGAATCAGCCTGATTTTCCCTCCTGCGCATACGCTTCCACCCACAAAGTCGCTTGCAAATGCATACATATGCATAATCGTTCCGTCTATCGCTATCTAGGGGTTCTTGTGGTCGCTGATTAAAAATATAAAGTCTAAAATTTCCAAAATAGCGGATTCAATATGGCAGACGATAAATTTGATAAAGTCAAAAATTATATCAAAATTCATACACAATTTTTAATTATTATTTTATATTGTTAATTAAAGACTACAATAGGAATAAATTTTTCAATAAGAAAATTTTATTAACCCATTAACGCGCAACAGGACGCAAAATGTACATTGATTTCACGACTTTCATTTTATATGAAATAATTAGTTAAAAAATTTAGGAAATACCATTTCCGACGTAAAATTTATCGCTCTTTTAGAATATGATGTTCAAATTTGTTTATAATTATCTCAAAAAAAGTTATAACAATTTTATTGCAAAAAAACACAGTCTTTTACAAAAAAAAATTTTCCAAAAAATATTTTGACATGGAAATCTAAAGAATATGGTCTCAAAAGCCCAAAATATCGCGTCCTCGAACCCTCAGCTATAAAAAACTGTTTTTTGACATATAGAATTGGCCATTTAGATTTTTTAAATTTATCCTCCATATTTGTAATCAGCGACCTTAAAAACCCTTAGATAGCGATAGACGGGGCGATTAGAAAACTTTTCCATAATTGTCAGCCGCCATATTGAATTTTGTCATTTTGACTCCATGTTTGTAAGCAGCGACCTCTAAACCCTTTGATAATAAGTTTTGGTAAAATTCTATAAATTTTTTTAAAAGTCCACTTTTAAAAAATATAATTGTCCGACATGTTAGATTCGCCATTTTGAATTTTTGAATTTTGACGTTAAATTCGTAAACAGCGCACCCAGAAACCCTTTGATAGACAATTTTTGGAAAATCCGATAAACAAACAATAATTTATAAAACAGAAATTTTTCACTTTTTTAAAAACATTTTATATGCAATATTTATTGTTAAGTAAATAGTATATAGTGTGCTAAATAATTCAATTAGCTTCGTTTGTTCATTGAAAGCAATTTGCAACCTGTCCGATGTCTTAATGTTTATTATAACAAAAGTTTTTAACAAAAATGTTTTGACGAGTATCCTCGTCCTCATGCATACAGTAACGGTTCAGTTTGAACAAGTATACTCGGCTTTATGCGCAGGAGGGTTATACAACAACACAAAATAAACAAGCAAATAAAAGTGATAAATATGTAGTTTTTTTAGAGCTATAAATTCACTGTGACAATAATTTACAGGAATTAACAATCATATAATCATTTAGACACATCGAAATACAGTCTAATGCATACTTTGAGGCAACTGCAAAGAATTGAGTTTTTCAATCCGTGTGAAATATTAAAAATTACATGTGAAAAATTAATCTTTAAATATACAGCTAAAACCATAATTCCTGTATTAAAATAAATTATAGAAAAACTTACAGTAACACCTAATTTAATGACAAATTAATTCCCAGAATACCATCAAGTGCATACTTTGAGGACACACCAAAAAGTTTAGTGTTTAGAAACAGCCTGATTATACAACAACACATATCAAACAAGAAAATAAGTGTTAAATATGTAGTGTTTTTTGAGTTATAAATTCACTGTAACAATAATTTACAGGAATTAACAATCATATAATCATTTAGACACATCGAAATAGAGTCTAATGCATACTTTGAGGCAACTGCAAAGAATTGAGTTTTTCAATCCGTGTGAAATATTAAAAATTACATGTGAAAAATTAATCTTTAAATATACAGCTAAAACCATAATTCGTGTATTAAAATAAATCATAGAAAAACTTACAGTAACCCCTAATTTAATGACAATTTAATTCCCAAAATACCATCATGTGCATACTTTGAGGACACACCAATAAGTTTAGTGTTTAGAAACCTCCTGATTATATAAAAACATAAAATAAACAAGAAAATGGAAGTGCTAAATATGTATTGTTTTTAGATCTATAAATTCACTTTAACAATAATTTACAGTAATTAACAATTATATAATTATATAATTATCTCAGTATCACTTATATTTTGATAATTATTTTTCAAGTCCAGATTTAATAGTACATTTTAAAAACATTGGTCTAAGGTCAACAGTAACAGTAAGGCAAAATAGACTCAAAGTCAAAAAGAACGTTCCAGCAAAATCCAAAAGAGGCACATTCGAGGTTCAATATGACAAAACTAGTGGTTTAAATTATATCACTGTCATGGATTCAAAATTGGTCTCTATGCTACCAACTACGGCTGGTGTCACACCACTCTCAGTTGTAAAATGATACAGCAAGAAGGAAAAGAGAAAAGTAGAAATACCTTTTTCTGTAGCTTTTACTTTTTACAACAAATTTATGGGAGGGGTGGATTTGCATGATTCCCATTGCAGTAACCTTACGTCCTGCATCAAGTCCAAAAAGTGGACTTGGTCAATTCTTGTCAGACTAATCCAATCAGCAATACTTAATGAAACTGTTCTAAAAAATGCAGTTTTAGAAGGAGAAAAAGTTGGAACAAAAAATGATGCATTAGCTATTGCTGATTATTATTTGAAAAAGTCTCGTACTGCAAGTTTAAACTCTCATAAATTGCAAACTATTGCATCGGAAAAAATTGCCACTATAATGCAAAGTGCAATAAAAGGACACAAAAAATGTGCAATCAATGTGGCACATATCAGTGCCTCACTTGCATTCAATCGAACCACATGTAGTGTTACTCGGGGTTAGTAATTCATACTATTTATTCAAAAAAATATTAAAAAATATAAAAAAATATATTAAAAAAACAAAAAAAACATAATAAAACAAAATAAAACAAAAAAATCATAAAAAAATTACAAAAAAAAATTGGCTTTTTTGCACGTTGACCTCCTTGTGGTAAGAGCTGGGCAACGTCAATAAAGGTTTGTTGACGGCTAACGGACGTGCAGAATAAACAGAATCTTATTCTGAACTCAGATTCGTAATCAGCGACCCTAAAAACCCCGAGTAACAACTTTTAAGCAAATCAAATCACTTTTTAAAAAAATTTTGAAAAAGTAACAGCAGAGTCGAAATCAGCAACCCCAAAAACCCCCGAGTAAACATTTTCAAGCAAATCTAATCACTTTCTAAAAAAATTGTCCGCCATATTGGAGCCCAAATTTTGAATTTTAAAAAAGTAACATCAGATTCGTAATCAGGTACCCCAAAAACCCCCGAGTAACCATTTTCAAGCAAATCTAATCACTTTTTTAAAAAATTGTCCGCCATATTGGAGCGGCCATTTTGAATTTTGAAAAAGTAACATCAGATTCGTAATCAGCGACCCCAAAAACCCCCGAGTAACCATTTTTAAGCAAATCTACTCATTTTTGAAAAAAATTTCCCGAAATTTTTATTTCAGCCTTTTGCATTTTGCAAAAATGGCCATTTTCATATCCAGCATCTTGAATTTAAAAAAATTCAATACTGATTTTTATAGCTGAGGGTTCGAGGACGCGATATTTTGGGCTTTTGAGACCATATTCTTTAGATTTCCATGTCAAAATATTTTTTGAAAATTTTTTTTTGTAAAAAATTGTTTTTTTGCAATAAAATTGTTATAACTTTTTTTGAGATAATTATAAACAAATTTGAACTTTATATTCTGAAAGAGCGATAAATTTTACGTCGGAAATGGTATTTCCTAAATTTTTTAACTAATTATTTCATATAAAATGAGAGTCGTGAAATCAATGTACATTTTGCGTCCTGTTGGGCGTTAATGGGTGAAGTCACATCGAAATACAGTCTAATGCATACTGTGAGGACACTGCAAAGAATAGAGTCTTTTAATGCGTGTGAAATAATAAAAATTACTTATAAAAAATTAATCTTTAAGTATACAGCTAAAACCATACTTCGTGTATTAAAATAAATTATAGAAAAACTTACAGTAACACCTAATTTAATGACAAATTAATTCCCAGAATACCATCAAGTGCATACTTTGAGGACACACATATGAGTTTAGTGTTTAGAAACCTCCTGAGTATATAACAACATAAAATAAACATGAAAATGAAAGTGTTAAATATGTAGTGTTTTTAAATCTATAAATTCAATGTAACAATAATTTACAGTAATTAACAATCATATAATCTTTTTTCTGGTTTTGAGACAGAAATCAAATTTTTCTTAAAATTTGTAATTGTTGCAGGTTGTGATCTTAATATTTGTTTATTTCTGATCTTGTTTCTTTCTATACACCAAATTTCAGATTGAATAGCTAATTGTTGAGCGTCTCTTATAACTTTAGGATTTTTTGATAATACCTTATCATAAATGTCTTCCCGTAAATTTAAAATGTATTTTTCTAAAATTGTTTGCTCTTCATTGTTTATAGATATTTTTCTCTCTAAATTTTTGGGTATTTTGCTTGTACAGCATATAAAAGTTTGTTTCTCTTTTGGTTGAATCTTATGTTGTAATTTTGAGTAGATTCTCCAGATTCTTGGATTACTGCATTTTTTTTATTTTTATTATTAATGTAATAAATGACTCTACACCTATGTTGTCTTGTCCGTTGAATTTCTTTATTAATTTAACTGCATCTCTTGGTGGTATTAAGTCGTCATAAATTTCTTCCGTTTTGTTAGTACTGTGTAAAGTGTCATCTTTTGTTTGTTTTGCGTCTTGTTCAGTCATATTTGATTCTTCGTCAGAACGGAGTAAATTAAAATTTGCGGCTAAAGAAGAAATTTCTTCTTTTCTTTGGTTAACTGCTAACTCTATTCTTTCTACAATAGCTTGAAGAGCGTTTTTTATCTCTCCTGTATTTGATTCACTTATTTTTATAAGCGTATATGTGAATAAGTGTGTGAAAGTTTAAATATTTATATAAAATGTTATATAGTTATTAAATGACGGGTATAAATATCGCGTCACAATAATAAATAATCAATAGCCAATTTTTACAAATAATAAATGCGTAGAATAATTATTGTAATACATTCAATAAAAACTCTAACGTTTTATTGTTAAAATATTATTTACGTGATTGTTGTAAACGTTGATTTAGAGATAATCCTTGAGATGTATGACTGCTAATGATGAGCAAGACCTTTAAGTTGGTTGATGTTCCTGGATGATACGTAGAAGTCCGGGTATCAGCAAGGACGTTTTAGCTTATGTTCCTGGCAGTTGATGATGTCTCGCCTTTTCGAGTTTATTCTCGAGGAGTTACTGTCAAACCTACTTAATTCAGCCTGATTACGTATTCTCATTATTTGTTCTTTTTTTATTCCCAGGATAGAACAACGTATTGTTCAATTTTCGTATCCTGGCAGGATCGCCAAAATTTTATGCCAAGAAGTGAAGTAATAAAACAACTTCAATAACTTAAATATAATTTATTAAAGATCGAACTTTTTGTCGTAACAATAGTAGGTCTATTCGTAGATATAATATTAGGTACAATGCTGTTAGATAGTGGGTGAGCTTGGTATTTAACCTATCAAAGTTACTCAATCGTTTGATATTAAACTTTATCTTTTTTCATATGAATTAGATTACTTAATTACAGATTTCAACTGTTTTCCTAAAAATTACAAAATTGACATAAAAATAAATAGTTCAAGGGATTACAAATACAAAAGGTTTACATTTTCGTTACAAGTTCATATAAATTTAATGAAATTTCTCAAACTTTGTATTGATAAAAAGATTAAACTTGTTATGGCTGAACGACAACATTGGATTAAAGTGACGAATAGACGGAATTACCGAGTAGTGAGTATTATATTTCTACGTTACAGTTTACACACATTACACTTTTCATTCACACGTAAATGTATTCTACTTTACACATATACTATCATTTTATTTTCTTACACACATAAAATTAGAACTTATTTGTATTAGGGAATTTCTTTTGCAAAATATAAATTAGAGTTATTTATTATAATTTGTTCATAATTTTTAAAACCTAAAAATAATTTTTCCTTTTCCATTTTTTAAGAATAAGGATCTCAACCTGTTAAATAAATTATAGTTAGGTTAAGAAAAGATCCACTACCTTTTACGTTTTTCGTTCGAAGGACACGTTTAGTTAAAGTTAAAAATAACATATTTTTATTAAATAATTAATTTTCATAGTTTCCTACTTTAACAAAATTATAATATGGAACAATTTTTTTTACAATATATTTAATTAGTGAACTTAATTTTTTTGGCACTTTTGTCCAATTTTACAAGATGACATCAAAGATTTGATGAATCTGAAATTACCAAAGCTGCTTCAACTAGAATGTCCTAGGGAGATCCCAAAAATATCCTACAAAGCGGCGGTTTGGATAACCTACTGATATTCTATGATATCTCAGGAACTTTTTGGGATATCCTATATTTATTTAGGACATCCTGAGGATATCTTTTGTTGTGAGGAAATTATTAATTAGATATTATGAATTTTAAAAAACGGACATCGAATTCCTAATCAGCTATCTTAAAAACCACCGAGTAACAAGATTCAAGCGAATCCGAACAATTTTTTTTGTTTCGTCCTTCATATTGGATCCTCCCTTTTGATTTTAAAAAAACTAACTTCAGTACTCTAAAAAAAGGGGGGGGGATTCCACTTTTCTGAGATTGCACGCCTAAAGAAATATCAAACGAAGAGAATGTCACTTCGTTCTTGGTTTTATCAGTTTTAGAAAGTTTGGAATCGATCTTGCCACCGAAAGTAGGCATTTTCTAAAATAGCGTATATCGCCGCCATTTTAAAATTAAAAAAATTTATTTTTCTAAATTCTTAAATAAATTATTTATTACATGTAAAAGAAAATTTTTTAAATTAATGTCATAGTTATTTTAATAATATAATTATATTTAAAAAGCCTTCTTTTTCCCTCTTTTGAACTGTAATGTCCCCTTAAGTACATCTATTGGGAACACGTTTCTAATACTTATTGTTTTATTGGAAAAAAGTTAGGACATTTTGAATAAAATTACATTAAAAAAACTTGCCTTTTTTAAGTGATTTAAAAAAAATTAGCGTTAAATATCATTTTTTGAAAATTTTGACCACGCCATTCGAAAGAGCAACATCAAAAATAGTAGGATATGGACTTTTAAAAACTTTAATGGCATCTTTCTACTAATTGTAATAGATCAAAATTTATGTTTTAATTTGCCTTTCATAAATTTTTTTTTTATCTGTATATTATATTTTTTCTATATAAAACCTAGTTTTTAGTTTTCGCACTAATCTTAATTTTGTTGATTTGCAATATATATATATATTTTTATTCTTACAACTTTAACAAATTCATAGTATCTACTACTTCAGAAAAGAATTTTAATGGAAGTATTGATTACATACTTTGTTTCGACAAGATTCACGGGCAACGGCCTCGATTTCCCTTTGTCGATTCTTTTTATTGAACGATTATAATGGAAAGGATCTACTTATTATTGTTATATCAAGTCATTGCTTAATAATGATATGCTAGCTTGCAGATTTATTTAAGTGTCATCACCTAAGTTCTGTTGCTTGGATTAACCACTTTATACATTCAGAAATATCGTAAGTAAATTGTACTTACTCTTAAAGAATATTTGACACAGTTTTGCATAGAATAAAGTATTACAATTTTTATTTCATTTTGTAGATCTTAATAAAAAAATTCCTTTCTAAATGTTGTAATATGTGTGTTGCAAAGTGTCATCGTGTCTAAAAAGTTTGATTGTTGCCTAAGAATTAACATTAATAATTTCTTATTGCGTTCATTTAATTACAATATCTTTTTTACTAAAAATATAAAAATGTTACGAAGTCATACGTAACACATGCAAATATTATATCAACAAAACTTAAATCACTGAACCCTTAACTAGGTATGACAAAGATTTTGTCCGTCAAATCATTTTAATACCAGTTTAGGGGTTTAAAAAAATCCAAAATAGTGTATGCGTAAAACCTAAAAATAAAACAATAAAAACAGTGACACAAGTTTTTGTCAAAAACAAGGAATACTCAATAGAAAAGAAAAGTCAAATAACAGAATTAAAGTCTTAATTAAATATACGACAAAATGAGTTAGAAATGATAAATAATAGTATAACTTCTATTGCTTCTACATTGGGGAATTGACAGTTATGTATAAATAGAAAAAGTAGATTTAACAAAATATCTATTGATTTAAAACCCTAGTCGACGAGAAAATTGTCATGAAAATAGCAATTTAACAAAACTGCAAATAAATAAAGGCGCGCAAGTATTAGTTACTAGTTATTTATTAATTTATGTAGTATTGTAGTAGCTTGTGTAGTTATTTGTACCACAATTGTAAACATTTTTAATTTTCAAATTCCCAACTCGTTCAGAGCTAGTTGAAACGTAGATTAAGAATATAGGATTTATTAAAAATAACCATTTACGGATACAAATGACCGAGAGAGGGTGCTTATTACAGAATGTGTACCAACAGAATTTAATAAATATTATTTAAAATGTGTTTGCTGTGACAGTGTTGAAAAAATTGGAAAGAAAAATAATTACGAAAATCTCTAATTTACTTTGTAATAATTTTTTCATTTTTCTTTATTGTAATATAACACTGGTAGACAAAACGTAACTTTTTCTCTGATTCAAAGATCAGGCAGTGATATTCTTATAGGACTTTCATCGCTGAACACGAATATGACCTACAAAAGTGCCCATCACTTCGAGATTTTGAGAAAAATGGACTCAAAGTTTCAAAAATCCTGTTTTTGACCTTTTTTATCACGTGTAGAGAATGATGCCGACGTGATATTGGTGATATTGGTACGTGATATTGGTAAAAACACACTTAGGTAGAGAGAAAAATAACATTTATTGACTTCCTCATGTAAGTTAAGACAAGGATTGCCTGACGACTTTAAGAAACTTATCGTTTATTACCCAAGCATACAATGTTTAAGTTTGATAATAAATAACAAGATTGGTTTTCGAAAATTCCCAGGAGTATATCGATCATTATGTTACTGATTGACATATTGTGATTTCTGGATTATGCACGGCATCAAGGAAATGTAAAATACCCAGAAACAATACTTACGAACAATATCTTAATTGCAGCAGATATAGCACCAAAATGAAGAGCATGCAGAATAAAAAAAACACTTGAATTAGTAAATCACTAACTTATCTTGACTTAAACTTGTAAATCACCCCCTGCTCTTGCCTTTAACGGCTGAATCACATACTAATTCTTTAAACTGCTGAATTATTTTTTGATCTTGCCTTAAACTGCTTTATCACCTTTTATTACAACTATCTGTATATCTTTCTACGTTTCTTTCTAACATTTTATTAAGCTATTAGATTCTTCCCCTCTCTTTGTCTATTTTTCTCTCTACCTAAGTGTGTTTTTACCAATGTAACATCATATTCGTTATCAGCGACCTTAAAAACCCCCGAATAACCAGTTTCAAGCGATTTCAATTGACTTTTCTAAAATATGTCCGCCATATTGGAGTCGCCATTTTTGAATTTTGAAAATCCAACACCATATTCGTTATCAGCGACCTTAAAAACCCCCAAGTAACCAGTTTCAAGCGATTTCAATTGACTTTTCTAAAATATGTCCGCCATATTGGAGTCGCCATTTTGCATTTTGAAAATCCAACATCATATTCGTTATCAGCGACCTTAAAAACCCCCAAGTAACCAGTTTCAAGCAAATCTAATCACTTTTTTAAAAAATTGTCCGCCATATTGGAGTCGCCATTTTGATAGCAATCGTGCGTCGCACAGTGGTCGGGGAGACCCTATTTAATGCGAAAAATTAGAAAGAATGCACCGATTGCAACGAAACTTTAGGATATTTTTAATTTCGCCATACTTAATAAGAATATATCATAAAATTTAAAATTTGACATTTGACAGCTGTCAAAGTAACTATCAATTTTATCAAAAATGAGTAAATCTGCACAAAAACAACTTCTAACAGGTTTTGAGACTTTCTGAGTCCAAATTTTATGTCTAATTTAAATTCCATAGTTGACAGCTGACAAAGTGACTGTCAATTTTTTAAAAAATGAGTAAATCTACATACAAATTTTACCTGTAAGATTTTTAGGCTTACTGATCTCGAATTTCACGTAAAATTTATAATTTGACAGTTGACAGCTGACAAAGTGACTGTCAATTTTATCAAAAATGAGTAAATCTGCACAAAAATAACTTCTATTAGGTTTTGAGACCTCCTGAAACCAAATTTTATGTTAAATTTAAAATGTGATAGTTGACAGCTGTCAAATTGACTGTCAGTTTTATAACAAATGAGTAAATCTACATAAAAATTTTACCTATAAGATTTTTAGACTCACGTGTCCTGAATTTTCGGTAATATTTATAATTTGACAGTTGACAGCTGTCAAAGTGACTGTCAGCTTTATAAAAAATGAAAAAATGTTTATAAATATAACTATTATATTTGCAGACTGAGTAGTCACAATATTGATATCGAATTTAAACTTTGACATTAACCTTCTATCACTGTATATGCCATAATATAAAAATATCTTTATTTATTAGAATTAATTATTTGAAGAGAATTTCTTTTTAAAAATAAATTAACAATTAAAATGGAAGAAAGTAATTTAATAGTAACATATTATTTTAGGACGAAAATGTAAGAAATTATTTTCATATTACTTTCTATCTTTTAGATTCATCGACAGATATATGAAAATATTAATTTCACATTTATCAAGACACACAATAAAAAACACTCGTAAAAAATGCCTACCTTGAATTGATTGAATATTTAATGTTATAATCCACTTTTTTGTCATTTTGAACCACTGTTGTAATCGGACTCATGAAACAAAAATGTAAAAAAAAAATTTTGGCGCAAGTTTGCGCAGCTGTTTTTTTCATAGGTCATTAAAAGATACTTTAGGCTACTCTTGTAAAAAAGAATTAGATTCGTACTCGGTCGTACTTTTTTTGTATACCTTTTTAAAAAAAATTATTCAAATAAAAAGCTATATTATAAAGCAATTTATATTTTATTAACAAATTTTTTTTTGGTTATAATTATTCGAGAAAACATCTTTTTCAGCTTGAGAAATGACATAAAATCGTTAAACATTTTTAATATTGACTCCTGGAATACGAAAACTTGTTAAGAAAACTCATATTATAAAGGGTAAAAAATTCCACTTATAAAAACCGCTTTTTATACATATATATATCGTCTTTCCCAATCAATTTCATTGTAAATACCGATCAGTTTTGAAATCTAGGGACACTTATGAGTAATAATTGCTTTATCTAATTTAATTTAACGCAATTTAAAAATTACCATTTTTCGCATAAAATAGTGTACCTCCGACCACTATGCGTCGCACGTCTCGCATTTTACGTGCGGGTCACGCAGTGATGGCCATAAAGCCTACATTTTAACTGCATGTATGATAAGGCTAGTACAGTGCAAGCATAATGCGTGCTATTTTACTGATTTTGAGTGCGTGTTACAGCTAACGAGTGTGAAGGCATAATGAAGGCTTAATGCCTTCATTTCAATTACAATTACAATAATAAATAATAATATATATTATTTTAAATTATTTAAAAATATAAAATTATTTTATTATTATTATTTAATCAAATATTATAAGTTTTCGAGTAATTGTAATTTACCCATGTACCCGGTAATATATATTACACTGATTACAGTCATATTAAAATATCCGGCTGATGGCAATATTGGTCATTAATATATTTTACAGTAATTAACAGTAAATTACACGCTTATATATGAGAAAATTGCGAAAAAGTTTTTTCTCTAATGATTAAATATAGGGAAAAAATTTCTTAATTCTTCATATTAGATATGCATTTTAGAGCCATTTTTATTTCTTATCCCATAATTAAATTAATGAAATTTTTTATTGCGTATTTTACAAAAATTGACCAAGTAAAATTTGCACAAAATGAAATTTTTAATAGGTAATGAAAATAAATTTATTTATAATTGTAAATTATATTATAAATTATAATGTTTATTATTATTATAAATTTCAAAAAGGTCAATAACAATACAAATTACTTAATGAAATTCAAACATTTTATGCAAATTTTTATTTTAGTAAAATTTCAAGTATTCGAGGTATTAGACTATACATTGCGCAGGTACTACGCGCAACTCCGTAGCATCTTCTGCTCTATTCTACTCTTCCGGCTTCCACATTAACAAACCCATCAAACACGTTCCGGTTGGAAGCATACATATGCAGGTTTGTTGTTTGTTATTTTCGGTACTTTTTTGTGATGGTTACAATTTCTAATCGCAGATTTTGAGATTTTAAAATTGTATCATTCTATGATTGTGAACAAATTTTTATAAAAAAACATCTAATTGTGGTAAGTTTAAATTGTTAAAATTCGCATGCTTTGTGTATATAAACATAACCTTCAATTTTGTATACTTTGCCTTTTTAATTCTCTATTTTTATTTCCATACTTTTCAAGTTCTTTAAATACTAAAATCGTTTGAAATAAACTTTTTTAAATTAAATCTCTGTTACTATGTATTAGGGGAGAGTGGGGCAAAATGGGGTACCTTTTTGTAATTGGCTGTTTACAAAGAACCAAACTAATAAATCGATTCAACTAATCATCAGAATTCTTCTTTGTACTCTTAGGTTTGAGGAAATTATGATAATAGCAGAGAAAAAATTTTTTGAAAGAACTTATATCCCATTTTCTGAGAAGGTGCAAAAACCCCATTTTGCCCCATGGGTGGGGCAAAATGGGGTGGTATCGAATTACCATACAAAACATGGAATATTTTTTCAAAATTTGTTAAATTCTTGTTGTAAGAGATTATAAATATAAACAAAAAGTAAGATTCTTTATTATTATGAAAAAAACAAGCAATATTTACTAGAAATCCTTTCTTAAAAAAGAGAGTTCGAGTTGAAATCGAAATATCGAAGAACTCGAAAGGTGGAACCACACGGACACGGACACACACAAGCATGCCTGTCACAACACAACACATACATTTTTATTCACAAAAAACACAAAACACACATATATAAGTGAAAACAATATTTAATATATAATCATAATTGACATGACATCATGATTGTTAACTATTAGAAGTTTTAATTTATTTAAAAAAAATATATAATACATTTTTAGAAACACAAAATAGGTTAGCTGTCAAATTGTGTGTATATAGGTATATATATTAAAGCTAGGTCGGGGCCGACATATGGCGCGCGAATTTGAATTGGTATTGTTGAGTTTGGAGCTGTCATGGACACTAAAAGAAACCTAACCTAATTGTTGAATATATGATAAATAATTTTTAATTAATTATGATGAATAGTAATTAAGTATGAGAATTATATTTACAAAAAAATAAAATAAAGAAATATATATTTAATTTAAAGAAAGATTTGTTGTATAATAATTTTTAATTAAACTCTTATTTTCTCCATTTTAAAGATATGTATATATATATATATATATATATATATATATTTACAGTTTTCTTTATATAATATATATTATATATAATATTTACAGTTTCCTTTATTATTTTTTTGAAAAAAAATTAACAAAATTCAATTACTATTAATTAAGAATTATTGTTTGACTATCAATAAAAGTAATTAAAATAATATAATAATAAAAGTTTGATTATTTAAATAAAAAAAATTTAACTTAGAAAATGATTTCAAGTGTTATATTATAATTAAGCAAAATATATATTTTAAAAATAATTATATTAATTATAGATAGATAGATCGATTATATTATTATTTATATATTTAATATTATAATAATATTAAAGGAAAGGAAAAGTATATTTTTATATAAATTATATCAATATTATATATGTATATATATATTTATTAAAAAAATGTTTTTTTTAAACAAAAAGGTGTGTTTCATTAATAATAACAAATTTCTAAATTTAGAGTTTCTTTATTTTTTTTAATTTTATGTATATATAATAATAATAATTATACTTATACAAAATGTCTTCTTTTCAAAAAGACATATATATATATATATATAATTTACATTTATTTTAATTTTTATAATATAATAATATCAAAAATATACTCTTAATACAGGCGTGTTTAATTTAATATATATATACACTTAACTTATATAAGTTCTTTTATAATATAATAATATATAATATCAAAAATACTCTTATACAGACGTGTTTAATATATATACACTTGACTTATCTTTTATACATAATACATAATTAATATTATATCCTTTTAATAAACAAATAATACACTTAAAAGTGTCCTTATTTAAAAAGAAACCAATAAAACACTTAAAAGTGTCCTTATTTTTAAAAAACAAAGAAAATGTAACACTTAATTGTGTCCTTGTACTTAAAACGTGTTTTTGGTACTAATAATTCACTTTTTTTTCTCTCTTAAAAAAACAAACACTGAAGGGTGTCTTTTGTGAATAAATATTATTGTTCAAAAACTTTAAATAATTATATTAACTTTAATTTATTAAATTTAAATCTTCTTTAAAGTAAAAAACATGAAAAATTGTAATATTATTATTTTTTTTGCAAATAAAAAGAAACTCTAATGAAAGAAGTAAATAATAAAACCCAGTCCGTTTATTTTTTTACTACTTCTTCAACTAATTCAGCGTTTATAACGTTGATAAATCTATGTCATCAAACTCCCCATCATCTTCCTTTCCTTGTTTAGACACCTGAAATGATAAGAAATTATTATTATTTTTTAATTAATTTTAAAAAATAAAATAAATATATATATATATAATTATACATAATTAATAATAAATAAGTATAATGTAAATTATATTTTTTATAAAAAATAAAACTAAATAATATAAAAAAAATTTGTAATAATAATTTTTTATATTATTAATTAAAAAATTATTTTTTTAATTACTATTTTTTTTAATTTTTTAAATAAATTTAAAAATACAAAAATTCTTTAAAATTATTAAGTACAATACACGCTTCACAGTGCCCATAAAAAGAGTATTTTAGGAGAAATAGGGAACTAAAAATTAAAAAAAAGGGATTTTTTAGGGGACCATAAAAATTAGTTAAATATTAAAAATAAAAAAATATAATTTATTTATACAGGGTTGCCACAAAAATTTAACTTTATTTTTCCCTGACTTTTCCATGATTTCCAAACAAACAAACAAACCTTTTCAAATTCAACAACTAAATAAGAATTATTTTTCTTTTTTTTTTATAATAAGAAAAACATAAAGATGTCAATCACTTCGAGTCGAAGATGACCGACTGACCAAATCATTATTTTATTATATATATATATATATATATATATATATATATATATATATATATATATAAATACGAATATTGTTACTGTATTTACATCAAAATTATTTTTTTATTCACTTTCAATTAAATTAACTATCTATTAAATTAATTATTATTAAAATAAATATGAAAATAAATAATATTTTGTATTAAAATATTTAATTTCTTTTAAGGAATTTTATTTTTTTTTAAATAAAATTGAATTCTTAGGATAAATATTGTAATATTATAGTTTATGAAAATAATTTAATTTTGTAAAGAATTTTGTCAAAATTCCTTAAAAAAATATTGAATTTCTGTGAAGAATTTTGTTATTTATATATTATATTATGAAGAATATAATTGTATAAAACTTTTGTAATAATTAAAAATAATATATATATATATATATATATATATATATATATATATATTATATTATATATATTTAAAAAAACCAACTTCGAAACATAATTGAGACTTGATTTCAAAATAATAAGTTTACAAATGTTTTATAAATTTTTAAAAGAAAAAGAGAATTTAGTGTAAAAATTCATAATTAATTAATTAAAAGTTTAAAAGAAAAAGAAAAAAAATAGGGGAAATTTTCAAAATATGTTACGTTTAGGGGCCAAAATTAAAAAAGGAGACTTTTTGGGAAAAATAGGAGACAGACTGTGAAGCCTGACAATCAATAATAAGAGATAAATTAAAAGCAGTAGAATAAATTTTTAAATACACATTATAAAAAAATTTTAAATAACAACAAACAAATAAAAATTTCAAATATATTAACAAAAAAAAACAAATAAAAATTTTAAATAAAATATTTTTTTACCTTTGAAGGAATAGA
Source organism: Leptopilina myrica (nomen nudum) (assembly GCA_032872475.1). Classification (NCBI taxonomy): domain Eukaryota; kingdom Metazoa; phylum Arthropoda; class Insecta; order Hymenoptera; family Figitidae; genus Leptopilina; species Leptopilina myrica (nomen nudum). Next base: position 11,295,414 of record CM065460.1, read on the forward strand.
CTGATCACTGGATACAGACTTTCTTCTTAAGGTTTGCTGCGTTTCTTTATCATCGTCATTACTCGAAGAATTTATCGGCAATAAAGGGTGGAAGCCAAGTTTCATTTTGTCCCAAGAAACATCATTCTCCTTTATAACATTAATATGTTCACCATCAATTACTTGCAAAATTATTGTGTTCTGATCGTTGATTCTGATACGGCCTTTTATTTCCACCCGAGCTCCTTTCTCAATTACCCCATCAAATTTGGAGACATAGACAGGAATCCTGTAGTAGAAGTCCGTAACAGATCCATTCCCGTACGACGAATTGCCCGTCGTGAGGACTATTATAGAAGTCCTTATAAATCCTTGAACACCTGAAATAATATTAATTTTTTTTTAATTAAAAATTACAGACAATATTATTAATTTCCTATCTAACAATAATAATTTTTTAGTTTACGAATGAATTACATTTTCTTAAAAAAACATTTTTTTTAAAATAAATATCAATAATCAATAAAAATAAAATATCAATTTAACTTTCACAAGGCAAAAGATAATATTTTTATAAACAACAAAAATTATTTTTTTTGAAAAAATGTAGGTTTACAAGTAAAGTTGTTTTTTTAAAGAGAAAAAATAAATTATTTTTTTTATTAGAAAAAAGAATAGTTTTATTTACTTTTTTATTATATTATTATTATATCTTTCTTTATATATTAGAAAAAGAGTAGCTTCATATACATTATACAAAAATTATTATGTATATTATTATTTATATATTATTTATATATAAATAATATATCCTTTCTTAAAAAAGATGGCTTTACTAGAAAAAAGAAAAGATTGCTTTATTTTTATTATTATTATTATTATAAGAAAGATGATTGAACATAAAAAATATATAGTATATTAGTATATAATAAAATAGTAGCTATCGAAAAAGTATAGCTTTGATCAAAATAAATTTGATTATCAAAACATTGAATTTTAACGACTATGTAATATATATTTATAGTAATAAAAACATATTTTCAAGTAGAATATTTTATATATTATATTCATATTTCTATTATTAATATTATATTATATATATGAAAAGGTAATAATATTATATATATAAAAAAGGTAAAAATTAAAATAATATAAATAAATTATTTAATTATTCTTTGTATTCCATTTCATTTCTTTTTTTAATAATATAAAAAACAAATTTTTCTGTTTAAAAAAAAATTATACGAATAAAATATTTATTTTCTGTTTAAAAGAAATTATACTTACAGACCATTTCTCCAACGTGTAATGGCACATTAGCAAAATCTATAGTTTTAAACATTTCTACTTCATCCTCCTTAGGCATTGGTCCTAGAAGTTCAACGGTGGCTGTGCTGTTAATTGATAATTCAATTTTCATTAAATCGTCTCTCCCTACGTTGAATGCTGGATTAGCCAGGATGATTTGGGGTCTTGAAATTTTCACAATCTATAAAATATGGCAACATTTAATTTTAATAACATTTTGTATTTTTTTGTATATATAATAATATCATTAAAAAACAGAAATAATTATTATAAATAATATATTATTATTATTATTATATAGAAAAAATACCTGTTTCAAAATGCATCCTTCGAATTCTTTCTTCTTAGGCATCCAAAATAGTAATCGAATTTGTCTTCCGGTTAAATTACTCAAGATGCACCTGAAGGGTGTATTATCAGCTTTTTCTGATTGTTGTTTTTTCGAGTTGTTGGTGTTGCTATTATTATCAGCACCCATTGAGCTTCTGTTGCTATTGAAGTTTGATCTCCGTTTTAGAAGCGGTGGATCCAATTGGGTAATGACCCCTATTACTTCCCTATTTTTATAATTTAAAAAAAATGAAAAAAATTATTTTTATGTTTAAAAAATTATATACACTTTTTTATAATATATAAAATAATATTTATCGTATATTTTTCTATAATAATATTTATTATTTTATTTTTTCTCAATTAAAATAACATAAATTATTTTATTTAATTTATATTAATTTTTTAATAATAAAAAATAATAATCAAATTAAATGAACTTTTTAAATGTATACAGTATATTTTTCATTTAATAAATTATATTATATTATTTATTTTTATTATATAATAATGTTTTAAAATAATATATGTAATATATAATTAATATTAAAATTACAAATATTTAAAATAAAAAATCATTAGGAATTAATCTCTGAAGCGAAATAAATGAATGTACATTATTTCTCTAGAAAATATGAAAACAAGACACAAATAAAATATCAAATTAAAATTTTGTTTAACTAAGGTCATTCTGTTCGAGTCAAAATATTATTTTTTGTGTGACTCCAAAAGAATGACCTTCCTTCATTTATATATATATACAATATTATACTAATATAAATACAAAACTGTTATTTTCGATATTTCTGACTGATTCAAATGATGATAAATTCATACTTTATTATTATATTTATTATATAAAATAATCAAATTTATAATGAAAAAATATTGATTAGTAATTTTAGTATCAATATTTAATGTTTATTTTTTTGTATTAATAAAAAAATAAATATAATTAATTTAATTATTATATTATTATTAGTATTATTATTTTATATATTGATAAATTCATACTTTATTATTTTATTTTAATTATAAAAAAATCAAATTTATAATGAAAAAATAAATATAATAATTAATTTAATTATTATATTATTATTAGTATTATTATTTTATATATTATTTAAAAAAGAAAATAAAATTGTTTTTATTATATACACACAATATATACACAATATATTAAATTAATTTTTTTGTATTATTAATTATTAATAATTCTTATAAAATAACATTGTATAATAATATAAGAATAATTTTTTAGAACAGGATTATATAAAAAAATGATGATTTTTGAATTGAAAAGAAAATCAGTGAATGTGTGTGTGTATTATATGGGAAACACGTGCAGGCAAAATAAATTTATTAGAATTTACTTTTTCTATAAACTTAAATAAATAAAATTTATAGTGTGTATATGATATGAATGTATGAATGAATATTAAAAATTTAGATTTTTAATAATTATATTATATATAAATTAAATTTTTTACATCAATAGTTGAGACTCCAGATCTTAAAAGGGCACTTTTAGCATTGATTTTAAATGGTAAAAGTGCCCTTTTAAGATGCGGAGTCTCATTATATGATATAAAAAGAATTGAAAAGAAAATTAGTGAATGAGTGTATATTATGAATTTTTTTCAAAAAATACTTACGATGAACTGTCTCCAAGTTGAAGGCAATCCAACTCCTCATTGGATGTCATGGTGTAGTCGTTAACTATTTTCTCCATTTTTTATTTTTAATCTTGGTGATTGATGGGAAGTTTGGGACGAGAATGAGAATGGGAACACGCGTGAAACCGGTAATATATGCTGATAATTAAAGCGCTTTCACACTTCCAGATTCTTAAGTCCGTCACAAAAAGGCGCCACTATCTAACCTTTAAGGTGTGGCCGTACCTTTACTGTCAAAACTAAAGGTAGTGGCGCCTTTTTGTGACGGACTTAGAAATTACTTTTTTTGGCTTACAAATTATCTCACTTTCCCTTCACTACATCAGTTACACTATGTTGAAACGTATTGCACTCTTTTCCTGTTGAAACGTGTTGCACTCTTTTTACACAAGTTATTTTATTACATATTAATTATATACACTAAAATATCAATTTACAATAACAACATATATTTGTATTGTAAAACAAGTTTGATATATTTGGTTTTATTATATTGTGACATTTTGTGCGTTTTATCATCTCAAGACACAAGAGAAAAAATCATCACACAAGAGAAAAAACAAAAATTTGTTATTGTTTTTTTGTGTTAAAAGGTTCACAAAAAAACCAGTTGTATATTGCGGTGTGCATTGTTTCACATCACATGTGTGTGATTTAAAATATATATATATATATATATATATATATATATATATATATCCAGGTAAATATTTTTCGTCTTTCTAAATTTATATATTATTATTATAATAAATATTTTTATTTTAAATTTCATATAATAACATTTATTTGTTGTAATATATATTAATATTTAAAAGAAAAAAAACATTATATAAAAGTAAAAAGAAAGACATAATTTTCAACGGAGTGTCTATTTGGCCCGTCACATAATAAATTAGCTGTAATTAATAACAATAGATTATTATTATTACTATTTTTACAAATAGATTAATTTAATCACAAGTTACTATTTTTTACATGAATTTGACAGGTATATGCAAATTATAAACATATTTAGTACATAATATTATAATTTATATTTAAAATAATTTTTGAAAGTAAACAATAAAATTCTTTAAAATATAGATTATATATATAATTCAATGAAATTTGACAAAATTTTCTAATTAAATGGAAAGTTAATTTCATTTTTTAAAATTATTTACGGGAATTTAACTAAAAAAGAATTTCAATTACTTTCCTTGAAAAGGCTAATTTTTATTCATAGTTAAATAAATATTTAAATACTCATTTACTTTTACAATAGTTTCACTTTTTCTCACTTTAACTGTAATTATTCTAAAATTTAACTTTTTAAAAATAGGTATAAAAATTAACAATATTGAAATTATTTTACAATAATGAAAATTTCCGAAGAATACTATTTTTACATTCTCTCATAAAAAAATGAGAAAGAAGTTGAGGTCTAATCCTGCATTAAACTAAAGAAATTCTTGAACTTTTCAGGAATCTACTGTGTAGAGCAGGAGAAATTCTCGAAGTTCACGGCAGATTTTTGAAAAATTCAGGGACATCTTTAGTGTAATGCAGAATTAGACCTTAACTTTTTCTTATATCCACCGTTCAGGTACAGTTCGGGAACTTTGACTGAAATTCTTTTAAAGAATTTTATTTAAATTTTTTGAAAATAAACAGGGGAAGTTAGTCACCATAATTATAATTTTATTTTTTTAAATTTCTTCACAATATATTCAATTATTTTCATAAATAGTAAAACTCATTGCATAATTTCAATTATTTTTAAGACAATTTTAATCAAATTCCTGGAAAAATGTTATAATTCTTAAAAAAAAATTTTATTAAAATTCGTCGAAAGAATTCAATTATTTCTAGAAACAGTAAAAAAAATTTTCTCAAGAATTTAATTATTTCTATAAGTTTCAAAATTCTTTAGATTTACTAAATTCTTTTGAATACTATTTTCAAAAAGAATCCTTTACTAGAATTCAGCTATTTTCATAAATTTCTATAATAAAATTCTAAAAAACAACTCAATTATTTTCAAATGTAATAAAATTCTTCTTCGCAGAAATTCAATTATATTTAAAAATTTGTTTAAATTCTTATCAAAATTAAAGTTATTTTTATAAATAATTAAATTGTTCTGTACAATTCATTTTCTCAAAAATTTTAATAAAATATACGCAAACATTCAATTATTTTTATAAATAATAACATTCTTTGAAAGTATTTAATTACTTTCATAAATAGTAAAATTCTTTGCAGAAATTCAATTATTATCAATAACATTTTTAATAAAATTAAATAATCAAATTTTTTAAAATTAAAATTATTAAAAACACATTATTTTTCAAAAAATTTTAGGAAACTCGCTAAAACAATTATTTATTCATTCATAAAAACTCTAATAAAAATTTTTGAAGCCATTTGTAGATTTATTTATATTGAAATCAAATAAATTTAAATTTGATGAGAAAAAAAAGCAGGAAATAATTAGGACAAAGTCGTGAAAAAACCGGGAATTTTGTTAAATATAGCGCACAAAAAAATTATTATTACAAATTTTTAATTCCTTAAATTGTCAATATTTAGAGACGTATGACTCTCCCCAAATTTAACTCTATATAATTGTTATTTCATGGAATTTTTAACTTTATCATTATTATTTACTCAAAAGGTATTTCGCGTATTTAAATTTATGTTATTTGAAAAATATTCTATAAAACCATCATTATTTCAAATAAATAAAAATAATTCATAAAAATTATGAGAAATACATATTATATTTTTAACGACTGTATTTATTTAAAAATTAAAATATTAAGAATTGTAATAATGTTGTCATTAAATTATAGCCACTCACCTTAAGAGTAATTTCTGTTTATAAATTTTAAAATTCTATTAAATAACAATTATAATGGTATAAAGTAGAATTTGGGGGAAGTCATGTGCCCCGAATTTTTAACCACAAAAATAGAAACAACACTTTAAAACATATCTGTCAAAACATTAATTATATAAAAAAACAAAAGACGACACTTTCTGTTCACGGAATAGCAAATTATTATTATGTATTAAAAATTCTTTCGTGAAATTTTATTGAAATAGTGGATTTTTAAACTAATAGAGTTTTAGAGAATTTGATTATTTGCCAAAATAAATTATTTTTTTGTGAAAAATTCGTTTAAGTTTTTTAAAAATAATTCAATCGTTTTAAAGAATTTTTTATAAAAATTTTTAAGAAGAATTTTCTTATTATATTACCTGTCAAATTCATGTAAAAAATAGTAACTTGTGATTAAATTAATCTATTTGTAAAAATAGTAATAATAATAATCTATTGTTATTAATTACAGCTAATTTGTTATGTGACGGGCCAAATAAACTACTTTTTTTATTTGGCCCGTCTTAAAATGTATGGAAGTGGGGTGACGGGCCAAATAATAAAAGTAACTTATTTGACCCGCTGACGGGCCAAATAGTCACTCCTATTTTTGAAACAATTTGTCAAATATAAAGTATTATATTATTAATTATTTTCAATGAATTCAATTCAAAATAATTTGGGGAAAGGCTTGCAGGTTGACATACCTGAGATTTTTTGCTCAATAACTTATTAAAAAAATAATAACTTATATGTATAAACCATTGGAAAGAGGACCTAAAAAGTTACAAATTTGACCCATAGATAATTTAAATTGTCAAAAAATAAAATTTTTAAAACAATTTTTAAAAATAATGTAAAATGAACGTTTCATAATTTAGGCTTGCAGGTTTACCCACCTTGAAAAATTGATAATAATATGGAACAACTACAATAATATTTATTAAATTTTACTTACATTTAATGTTCTGAAAATAATAATTTCAATTTCAATTTTTAAACAATTTATATTGTGAAAAAATGAAATTTCGGAAATCGTACAAATTTACTCCAAAATTATCATTGCGGATCCGCATTTCGGACCTGCAAGTCAAATTTAAAATTTTTTCACAAGTCAATTTCTGAATTTGTTTAACAATAACATTTTTATTGATTTTTTTTGCTTAAAAAGATCATAAAAAATAATAACTAATCATTTAACAGCAATATCAGTCGCGTTTTTCATTATGGCATTTCTATTCTCTACAATAAAAAATAACGCAAGTGGGATAACATGCATGCTGAATAACTTGCAAAGCCTTTACCCTACATTTCATTTTTATTGGAAAAACCTGAAATTTTTTTCTAATAATATGAAAATAAATTATATTTTATTCATTTATTTTATATTTTAAATTTTATAATTTTAAAAAATAATTTTTATTTTTGTTTCAGGAATAAAGGAATCAACTTTAATATAACTAAACTGAATCATCTGAAAAATTATTATTACATTTATTTAAAGGATATTTTATAATTTATGTTCAAAGTGTGATTATTATTATTATAACAACATTACATTTCCTATAATAAGATGTAAATTTTTTTTAAATTATAACTGACTAATAGATTGTAATAAAAAAAGATTGTAATATTATTGAGAAAAAAATCATTTTAATTGCTTCCTGTGATTTAAAAAAAATTGTTTTTTTTAATTTCTTTATTAACACAATTTTTTTTTGAAAACAGACTGCTAAACAGAAGTTTAAACGTTTGGAAATTACGACATTTAGAAATTATTTTGAAAAATAAAATTCTAATATATTTTTTATGACTAATTAAGACAAATATGTATATAAATTATATAAAACAAAATAGAAATTATTAGGACTAAAATAGACATTATAAGACAAAAAAATAAAAACAATAAGACAAATAGAAATTATAAGACAAAATAGAAATCATAAGACAAATAGAAATTATAAGACAAAATAGAAATCATAAGACAAAAAAATAGAAACAATAAGACAAATAGAAATTATTAAGACTAAAATAGAAATTACGAGGACTAATTACAAAATTATTAAGATTAATCAAAGAAATTATTAATATCAATCAATTAAAAAGACTATTCAGGCCAAAAATTATGACGAAAAAAATTATTTGAGATCAAAAAAACTTATCAAAAAAAAATTTTATGAACAAATTGTATTTTTTTTAAATTATAAATTAATAATATACGGATCAAAATTGCAATATTTATTACTATATTTGTGTATATTATAATAACGTTAAAAAATAATCTTTATAAATACATTTAACAAACCTGAAATAAATTATGGGAGATCACGTTAGTAATGAGGCTAATAAAATTAGTAGAAAAAGAAAGAGAAAAGCACCGCAGAAGGAAAGTAATTTGAAAAAGTTCAGATATGTTCACGATCTTGATCAAGAATTGACGTTAGTTACGAACAAAAATTTTAGTGACAATAATGATCCTCTAACAAATGCAAACATTTTTAATCAGATTCATGAACTTCAACAGGAAGTAACAGTAGAAACAAACACTTTTCCTTGCATGCATGATATCAGCAGCAATGACCAACATTTCAATAACAATGACATTGATCTTCATTGCGTTCAAGATCGGTTGAATAACATTCAAGAACACCATCTTGGTCCCATGAATGTTTTGTGCTGTCACTGCAAAGCAAAGCATTTTAAAGCAGAAAAAGTGGGTAGAGGTAATTCTTTTAATGACTGTTGCAGCCATGGTAAAGTAGTTCTACCACCTTTACCTGATCCACCAACGATATTAAAAGAATTATTTGAAGGTAATCATCCCTTATCGAATCACTTTTATGACAACATACGCAAATACAATACTTCATTTTCATTTGCGTCTTTTAATGCAAATTTGGTACAGTTTAATAACAGGAGATCAGGACCCTTTTGTTTTAAAATTCAAGGTCAGATTTATTACCAAATTAATACATCTTTATATCCTGATAATAACGAAATGCCAAGTTTTGGACAACTTTTCATAATTGATACTAACGAAGCAATAGATTATCGATTAAATATGAATTCTACGTTAAATCTTAAGATCTATTCACAATGCAATGAGTGCTTCTAATTCTTTTGCAAATGCATATCAAATGATGAAAGAGGAATTAGATTTAATGACAGCACAAAACAGTGGTACAGAACCTGAATTAGAATTACTGTTTACTTTAAAAAAAGGTCATGATAGAAGACGATACAATTTTCAAAGAGTAAATGAAGTGGCAGCAATTTTTTCTACAACTGCAGATGGTGAAATACCAGAATCCTATGTTACTATACGTAACAAACAAAACAATTACAGTATGTCAGTTCAATGGATGCTAATGTTGAACCATGGACTTATCCTTTATTTTATCCTTGCGGTACCAGGGGTTGGTCTGATGATATAAAAATGACTGGTAGTAATCGAAGAGTAACTAGAAATGCTTATATAAAATACAGAATGGCTATTCGCAATGAAACAAATCACATTTTGATGGGACGTCGTTTGTTTCAACAATGGACTGTTGATAACTATGTTAAAGTAGAAAAAGATAAAATGAATTATTTGAGAAACAATCAAAAACAATTAAGAGCTGATACATATGAAAGTCTTTTACAACACTTGGAAAAAACTGCAGAACATACAAGCAGCCGCGTAGGAAAAGTAGTTGTTTTACCTTCTTCTTATCCAGGATCGCCACGAAATATGCTGCAAAATTATCAAGATGCAATGTCGATAGTAAGGAAATTTGGTAAGCCAGATTTGTTTGTTACAATGACGTGCAATCCAAAATGGAAAGAAATTACAGAAAATTTATTAGATGGTCAAACTGCTTCAGATAGACCTGATTTAGTAGCTCGCGTTTTTGAATTGAAAAAAGAAGAACTTATTAATATAGTAGTTAAAGAAAAATTATTTGGTGAAGTGCAAGCTTATGTTTATGTTGTAGAGTACCAAAAACGTGGATTGCCACACGTTCACATGTTGATTAATTTAAAACCAAATTCTAAAATTACAACACCTGAAATTGTTGATAAATTTATTTCAGCTGAAATCCCTGACCCTGCGGTTAACGAAAGGTTGCATGAAATAATTGATGCTAATATGATTCATGGTCCTTGTGGAGATTGGTGTTTAGACAAAAATGGCAAATGCTCGAAAAATTTTCCAAAACCATTTCATGAAGAAACAAATATGGATGAGGACGGATATCCACATTATAAGCGACGCAATACTGCAACTTACAAACGTCGTGATGGTTTTGAATATGATAATCGACGAGTTGTACCACATAACCAAGAACTATTGTTACGATTAAATTGCCATATTAACGTTAAAGTAGTTACAAGCATTAAAGCTGTGAAATATCTCTACAAATACATATACAAAGGTCATGATGCAGCGGCTGTTGTGATTCAAGAAACAGAAAGCAATGATAACCAAGAAGTTGGTGTTCTTGAACATGATGAAATTAAAAGTTACATTGAAACTCGCTACGTTAGCCCACCTGAAGCATGTGGCCGAATTTTAAGCAATAATTTGCAAGGCAAAAGTCATTCAATTTATCGACTGCCTATTCATTTGCCAAACCAGCAAACAATTGTTGTAGATAATGTGGATGATCAGGATTCAGTTATGTCTGCATTAAACCGGTCCAAAGAACTTACAGAATACTTTAAATTGAATGAACGTGATCCATCAGCTAGAAATTATACATACTCTGAAATTCCGTTACACTACGTATTCCAAAAAAAAAAGATGCATCGAATGCTTTCACTTGGCAGAAACGCAAACAACATTTTAACACTTTGGGTCGCATGTATTCTGTAAGTCCATCACAAATTGAATTATTCCATTTGAGATTACTGTTAATAACAATAAAAGGAGCAACCAGTTTCGAAGATTTAAGAACAGTTAATGGAATTATGCAAGACTCGTTTGTTTCAGCATGTTTATCATTGGGCTTAATAGAAGATGATGATGAGTGGAAAAATGCTATGCATGAAGCAGAAGTTTGGATGATGCCAAGACAATTAAGGCAATTGTTTGTACGAATCCTGATTCATTGTCAACCTTTGCGACCGGAAGAATTATGGGAAGAATTCAAAGTTGCTTTGTCTCAAGATTATTCAAAAACAATGCCTGAAAATCTTGCACAAAAGAAAGCGTATATTCAGATTAATACGTTGCTTAATGCTGAAAACTCAAGTCTAACATATTTTCCATCAATGTTACAAATAACAGAAACTGAAGTGGACATTGACAATGAAATAATTCATGAACAGCATCAAGCAATTGGTACTGAACAATATCAGAAACTTAATGAGAAACAAAAAGAAATTGTTGATATTATTTTAGAAACAATTGATGATAATAATGATGAAGAAACAGTTGATAATAATGAGAAAAAACGATGCTTTTTTATCAACGGAGTTGGGGGATCTGGAAAGACATTTGTCTACACAACTTTAATTCATTTATTAGAGAGCAAAGGAAAAAAAGTGTGTACTATGGCTTTTACTGGAATTGCAGCTACATTGTTGCCTGGAGGTAAAACCGTTCATAGAACTTTTAAATTACCAATTGCAATTTATAGCGATTCATCTTTAACTATTAAAGCACAATCAAAAGAAGCAGAATATTTAAAAAGCATAGACGTATTTTTTTGGGATGAAGCACCAATGGCTCCAAGGCATGCTTTGCAATTAGTGGATAGAAATTTGAGAGATATCATGAACAGTGACAAACCGTTTGGGGGTAAAATAATGATACTTGGAGGAGATTTTCGACAACTGCTGCCAGTTAAACAAAATGCTACTCGAAGCGAATTGGTAAATCTTTGCATTAAATATAGTAGTGTGTGGTCTGATTTTTACCAATTTTCATTGACAGAAAACATGCGTGCTTTACAACATGAAAAAGAATTTTCATCATTTTTATTACAAGTTGGAAATGGGACAGCTAATCACAATGAAAATGATTTAAAAATACCTGAAGATTGTATAGCTCCTCCAAATACAAATATTGCAGAAGACATCTACAAAGAGGTAATTGTTAACAAACAATTTGATAAGTTAACTACAATGGCAATATTATCAGCTCGAAATATTGACGTAGATGATATCAATAAATCAGTTGTTGAACTATTAGATATATCAACAGAAAAAATATATACAAGTATAAATACTGTTAAAAACTGCGATAACAATGAAATTGGTGAAGCTCTTCTACCTGAATATTTGGAAACATTAAATCCTCCAAATTTACCACCACATGAATTGAGATTAAGAGTTAATACTGTTGTTATGTTAATCAGAAATCTTTCTATAAATGAGGGGCTCTGTAATGGTACACGACTACTAATTTTAGAATTAAAAAATCATTTATTAAAATGTAAGATTTTAACTGGAGATAAATGTGGCCAAACAGTCTTCATTAATCGAATAACATTGTACAGCGATGAGCGGTACCCTTTTGAGTTTGGACGTAGGCAATTTCCAATTAAAATAGCGTTTGCAATGACTATCAACAAATCACAAGGACAAACATTTGACAAAATAGGAATAGATCTCAGACGAGACGTTTTCAATCACGGACAATTTTATGTGGCATGCTCACGTGTTAAGTCTTGGAATTCGCTTAAAATATATTTAGGAGATCAGCGAGATAGTAATGTAGTCAAAAATATTGTTTTTAAAGAAATATTTCAAAATTGACGAAATCATCATGGTTTTAATTATAAAGTATACAAGATTTAAAAATGAATATTAAAATAAATAATATATTAAATTTTGAAATAAGCATTTAATAAATAAAATCAATAAATTTAAATTATATTATTTCATTGTATATATCATTAATAATAATTACAACAATCAAATTAATTTTGTACATTCTCCCTAAATTTAAATCAGTTAAGTTTGAGTCCACAATAGAAAATGTTAAAGAGATCAGCTTTGCAAGTTGGTTAGAGAGCCTATGTTAATACATAGGCCCTCTAACCAACTTGCAAAGCTGATCTCTTTAACGGTTTCTGTTGTGGACTCAACCTAAAAGTAACAGATTGAGAAGCAAATAGTGAGTCTCTGGTTGTCAGTTACAATCATAATTTTAACTGATTAAAATTAAGAGTTACTTATTTTATGAATTAAATTCATAAAATTTGAAATTAAGAATAAAATAAATAAGTTGAAGTGGTACTTCATTGTTGTGTTTTTGAATAATAAGGAAATATTTAATTTTAAAAAAAAAATTAACGAGAAAGAAAATTTTTAATGAACAGAATGAATAAAGAGTAGAAGCAACGGAGACGGCCGAAGGCCGTCGGAGGCGCTAGTTAACAAAAAAAACATCGATAATGAAAATTGTCGATATATCGATAGTGAATCATCGATAGCATAATACCCCGAAACAAAAATTTGACTTTTCTGCGGAAAGTTGTTAAATATGCATAATATAACGTTTTTAAGTAGTTCAATGAATATTAAATACCACCCGACATGGCCTAACACATAGGCACCCCATTTTGCCCCGCACTACATAGTACAACAAAATGTAATGTTCACAAATTGTTATAAACAATTTAACAATCTATCCTATTGGAAATTACTCTAGAATAAGTGCTGAAAACGATTCCACACTTGCCAAATTTAATAAATTATCCCAAAATTATTATCGAAAAAAATCGATATTTTTTTCGCTCAAAACTTTAATGTTGTATAACATTCAAAAAAAAAATTTTTCATATTGCTCTCATAATTAATAACATTTTCTAATCAAAATGAATAATATATATCGAGGATAAAAAAATTAAATGTACCCATCATGGAGAAACAGAGGTACCCCATTTGACCCGCCTACCCCATTTTGCCCCACTTTCCCCTACTTTAATATTTTGAATTAATTATAATACTTATAGTAAATATCTAAATTGTATTCTATTTCTCATTCGCACACAATATTTTTTTTAATAACAAAAGAATAAATTTTTTCGTTCATTTGACCATTCAGAAAAATATAGAGACATCATTTCTTTGAATAATTATATTTTTGTAAAAATTGTAATGATTATCCATATTTTTTCTACTCTAGAATTTTTATAAGCACCTTTTTTATTGTTATAAATACCTTCATTTTTTATTCTTTTTTTGAAAATATAATTTTTCCTTCTTTCTTTGCATTTATAATGGTTCTTATTTTAAATCACCTCTATGAAGTTTGCTCGTGCTCCGTGTCACAATGGGATTTTTTTACAATTCACTGTTCAAAATTATTGTCTACAGTCCACGATTTTTAACCGATTTCAGTGTTTTTTGTTTCAAATTCTAACTGCACCTAAAAAATTCTCATTAATTTCTAGCAAAACAGTTTTGAGTTTTTAATTTTTTAATTCCTAATGCATTTCACAGTTTGTTTTAAATGATGATTTAAATCATTGAAATCCTGGAAAAAGTAAAAAAAAATTCGAAAAACGGTCAAAAGTGTTTGTGAACTACAGATTTTCCTAAATGTTCTAACTTTCGAAAAATATAAAAACATGTAAAAACATGTTATATTTTTCGAAAGTTGACGTTGACGCGTTTTAACACAAAATATTTTTCACACACTGTAAAAAGTACTGGGACGAAATTGTCTTAAATTGAGACACTTCGAATGTCTAAGACGCTAAAAGCGTCTTAATTTAAGACGTTTTTGCTCGTTTAAGACACTTTTGTCCCACTTTTAAGACACCTATTTTTGCAGTGCATTCTTGTTTAAAAATAATAATTAAATAATGCATCATTGCATGCTATTCTCCACGCACCCTGCCTCTTGGGACAGTACATTGTGGAAACGCAAAAAAATTGTTTATTCTTTCTATTTAATCCAGACTTTTCCATTGGCATTTTTTATTACAATAACCTATATTTATGTTACTGCAATATCACTGTAATGTTACAGTAATGTTACAAAGAAAGATAGAAAAATTCCTTATAATAGTAATTTTACAAACTTTCTTTATAACATTACTGTCACATTACAGTGACATTCCAGTAATGTTACGTGCTACTTGGGTAATCATTTAATAATAATTTACCATTGCATGCTATTCTCCACGCACCCTGCCTCTTGGGACAGTACATTGTGAAAACGCAAAAATAAACGTTTATTCTTTCTATTTAATCCAAACTTTTTCATTGGAATTTTTTATTGCAGTAACCTATATTTGTTGACAGAACTTTGGAATTTAAAGGATTTAAAAATAATGTCCAAAAGGTATAAGACATTTGAAGAGCTTAGTGCTAGACAAAAGAGAAGGTGTCTAAACATCATTCATCAAAATAGGCAAAATGCCGAAGAAAATTCGGATAGTTCTGAATTTGATCAAGAAGATGTTCGTGGTATGAATAATGATTTTTACGATGGTGTGGACAGTGATAGTGATGGACATATTTATGGTGACAATCGAAATAATGATGTTGAACAAAATATTACTGATGATGACGCTGAAAGTGAAAGCTTCCATGGAGATGATATTGGTGAGGATTTAGATGATTTAGAAGTTCTTGTAGGAATCGATAATGAAAGTGCATCAAATGAATCGAGTGGGTCAGAAGAATAAGAAGTAGCTGTTGTTGATCAACAAAATATACCGGATTTACAGAGAAGAGCTTTAAAAAATGCGTTTCTATCTGCGAATATAAATCTTACACAGGGAAATGTATTTTTGAGGACATTGCGTCAATTTCCGTTTTCTTTAAATCAACTGCCAAGAGATTCAAGAACTGTTGTTAACACACCGACCATAGTTGCAAGTACGAGAGTTCGCCATTTAGCGGGAGGTGATTACCTTCATATTGGCTTCAAAAAGACAATTCTCAAAAAATTAGAAAGTGTCCCGGCGAACATGATGTCTGATAATATTGTCATTGATTTCAGCACGGATGGTGCTAAAGTGCATGAAGGTGGTGACAACTTTTGGCCAATTCAGTATCGCATACTTAATATAACAGACAAGCGGCCAATTATAGCGGGAATATTTCAAGGAAAAGGCAAACCTACTAAAGCCTTTGAGTTTTTTCAAGAATTTCTACAAGAAATTTCTCAAGTACGTGAGGAAGGTGGGATTCTCATTAGAAATCAACGGCTTCCCTTGCATTTGCATTGTTTTATAGCCGATGCTCCTGCAAGAGCCTTTATTTTAAACCACTTCAATCATGTATCTGCAAGCCCTTGCTCTAAATGTAAAGTTGAAGGTAGTCGATGTGAAACTCCGGGGTTTGAAAGAACAATGACGTTTCTAGGTGTTGAACACGAGCTTCGCACAGACATCGATTATCAAAATATTACAGACGAAGACCACCAGAAAGAAAGAAGCCCTTTGTCTCCTTTTCTACACCTAACAACGCGCGTTCCATTTGAGATTATGCATGCTGTCTACTTAGGTAATGTCAAAAAAATACTCTCGGCACAAGTTGAAGGAAAGTTTGGATTTAGCAGATTAAGTAGGAGAAAATTAGAAATTTTTAATTCCAGAATGAAAGATCTTAAACTTTATTGTCCAACCGATTTTAATAGACGCCCTCAAGAGTTCTGTGATTTTCATAAATTCAAAGCTACGGAATTTAGACAATTATTGCTTTATACTACACCTGCTGTTGTAGGAAATGTCTTCGAAGAAAGTCATTATGACCATTTAATGATTTTTCACTCAGTTATGCGTCTTCTTATTTCGGAAGAAACCCCACGAGATATGTACAGTTTTTGTCAAGAGAGTATGAAAACATACGCTTCATTAAGTGAAAATATATAGGGAGAGCAATTTATTTCCTATAATGTTCACAGCGCACTACACTTTGTAAAAGATGTAGAAACTCTTGGACCTAGTGAGACATTTAGTGCCTTTTGCTACGAAAATAATTTACAAGAATTAAGAAAGTTAATTAGGAAGCCTGGCCTAAAATTGCCACAGATTTACAAAAGAATTGCAGAAAAAGATACTGTCACCACTTTTGCTTCCCGAAAATAATTAATAAATCAAGTTTCTCAAAAAAAGAAGAAATATATATTTTTATATGAGTTTAAAATGTTCTACTTTTGAAAAATCAGAAAAAATTAAGTTTGTTTTTCAAATTCGTTTTGCTTTGAAAATTAAAAAAAATCAAATTGTACATTATTTTTTATAAAGAAGGACTTGAAAGTGTGTGTAAATAGGAACTAAAAATTAATTAATCAAAAATATTGCAAAGGAATATAAAATTTATACAAAGCTCTCTTTTATAAATCTTGTTTTAATTGTTGATTTTTACTCTAAAAGTATTGGGTATATAAAATTTTAATTATAATAATTAATTCTCATTTACAGATAAGAATCATGGATGATAGGAAAAACAAACTAATAAAAAAAATCGATAAGCATCCAGTAAAAAAGTCTCGCTGTGGTAGAAACATTATTCGACCAAAAAAAATTGTAACGACAAGCGACGATGAATCTCCGAAGAAAAAATTGAAATTAACCACGACAAGTAAAGAAACATTACAATTATTAAGAAATAAATTGAAGGAAATTCAATCTAAAAGACTCAAAAACTCGAATAAAACATCAAACAGCACATTCGGTACTAGTCATCAAATTGCGAGTTCGTAAGTACAAATCTCGTGCTAATTATAATAACAAGAATAAAAAAATTATTTTCACATACTTTTGCGCACCCTGCCACGCGGGGCAGTACATTGCGGAGTAAATAATTACATAATTTTAAACAGAAAATTTAGATTGTTCAGTTGACAATCAGATTGTTAATGTAGTACTAATAAAACTGATTTACTGATGCGACAAATTTGCTGTCCTCTAACTTTTCGAAATCATCTTAATAGTCATAATACTGATGACGTTTACGAACCATTTCATGAATGTAACAATTCCTTTCTCTTTGTATACTTATATTTCCCCATTACACATATTAATTAAAGTATTATGTTTTCATGTCAACTGTATTTTAAAACGTTGGTTTCACCATTTTACATAGAAACATTTAAATATCATTTACAGAGCAAGTTTAGATACTTTAATTAATTCCGAATCACCGAAGCAAGGAACATTATCTGAAAATGAAGTCCGCATCACTACTCCGTCTGCAGATTAATCAAAAACCGCAGCAAGTGATATAAATGATATCACAAAAGTAAAAACCTCAAATTCATCTGCCGGGGCAGAGGATAAATCAAGGTAAGAAGTTTATAACCAAATGAAACTCCAAAAAAAGATTTCAACTGTAATATAGTATTACTGTTGTTCTAAACATAATAATTTTCCAATTGACGTATATCTTTTGTAGAGAAACCACGATTGACGACAACTCTTCTGCTGTGTCTAAATCAGGGAAATCAGGACTAAAAGCAACAGGATTAGAATCACCAGCATCAAATGAAAAATTTGAATCAATACTTGGAGATCGCCAGCAAGTTATATATACATATAATATAAATACAAAAATAAAAAAATTATTTTTACATACTTCCGCGCACCCTGCCACGCGGGGCAGTACATTGCGGAGTAAATAATTAAATAATTGTAAACAGAGAAATTAGATTTATTATAATGTTAGAATTTATTCGCTGACAGAAAATTTTGAAATATTATATATATATATATATATATATATATATATATATATATATTTACTTACTTATATATTAATTTATAAATGTTTTACATTATTTTTTGCAGAGTTCTCCCAGTATATGGTCAAAATGATCCGTCTGTTCCTTTCAGTGGAAAAGTAATTTCTGAGAATTTAACGGAATTATAGGCTGCAAACTCTAATGCTTTTTTTAAAAAAAGCATACTTACATCTTTGAAGTAATTATTTAATATTTATAAAACCTTAAGCTCACGTAAAAAAGAAAATCTCTTTTTGTTTCTATAGTTTTAGTTCTTTGGTATTTCTCGTTTCTGTATTTTTTATTTTAACTTAATTTTTTAAATAAATATTTTAATGAAGAAAAAGTCAGAAAATAATTGATGTTTATAAACTAGTCTGTACTTTTCTGTTCCACTATTACAAAGCTATAAAATTACATAAAGAAAGTTAAAAGAAAATTAGAAATCTTTATTTTCTTATAAATTATAATATTTTTTTCTAGTACAATAAAAGAGCAGAATAAGACAATTATAGATCAAAATGAGAAAATTTTAATTCAGCAAGAAGAAATTAAACTTGAGTTATCGAAACAAAAAAATACAGCACTTAGGGAGTTGTCTTTCAAACTTTTTTGCCTTGCCGATGGCTTTCCCTTGTAAAGTATTGAAGACTATGTAAAATTTGAGTCAAATGAAGAGAGCCA
Organism: Leptopilina myrica (nomen nudum); assembly: GCA_032872475.1. Classification (NCBI taxonomy): domain Eukaryota; kingdom Metazoa; phylum Arthropoda; class Insecta; order Hymenoptera; family Figitidae; genus Leptopilina; species Leptopilina myrica (nomen nudum). The sequence continues at coordinate 11,314,924 of CM065460.1, forward strand.
TTCAAAACTCGTAAGTTAAACATTTGAAATTCAATTTTGCGTTTCATTGGTTGAGTAATTTATATAGATAAGTCAGTCAACTAATCAAACGCAAAAATGAAAGAATATAGAAAATTTAAATTAGTAATTTTAAATTCACATTAAAAATATGTTACCATTTATAAAACGTTCCTTTATTTACAAAGTTTTGTCTTATCATAAAATTTAGTATTCTAAAAACTATGTAATTCTTGATAAAATTTAATTATGTTTGTTTGGTCCAAAGTATTTATCTACATTGCTAAAATTTTTTAACTAATTTGAACTCTATTTAAAAACTTTTCTACTATATTAATCATAAATTTAACCTTTAAGTAAAATATCTTTGTACTTCTTTCAATTTCTACTAAACCTGAACAAATACATTGTAATCTTTTATTTAATACATTGAATCACTTGCTAACTCTCGGAGGCGTCTCGATATGGAATTTTTTATCGACTGCTTTACGCCAAAGTATGACAGACAAGCTAGTTTGTAACTTCACCTGGAATGAAGGAGAAAATTCCATTGAATTTGGGAACACTAAATTCGCTCGTGTTTTGTATTGTAAGCATAATCAGTTCTTTTATTAAAATGCATAACTGTCTTCCAAAAATTTACCTATCAAAATTTTATTTTTAATTTGCTTATACTGCAGGGCTCGAACTAGGTCTGTAAATCCCGTAAAAGTTTGTTTAAAAAAAAAGTCCGTAAAGTCCATAATTGTAGATTATAATTTGGAAATTACAATGAAATGACAAAATGATTGCAGGAATTTAATTATTTCCAAAGGTAATCAAATTTTTGACGAAAATTAAATTATGTTCAAAATTTTTTTTTAAATTCTCGTCAAAATTTCAGTTACCTTTAGAAATAATAAAATATTTCCCCGAAATTCAATTATTTTTAAAAAATTTTAATAAAATTCTTGGAAAAACTTCAATTATTTTCAAAAAATGTTCTCAATTAAATGATTTCGATTAGGTATATTTATACTATTCTAATAAACTTTTTCAAAAGAATGAAATTATTTATAAAAGAAATTTAATAAAATTGTACACAAACCTTTATTATTTTCAAAATACAGAAAGAAAATCAATTATTAATTTAAAATTATTAATTTTTAAGTCTTCATTATATCCAAAATATTCAATAAGACTTAGTTTCAAATTCAAATAATCAGATCTGTGCGACTGCTAAAAATAAGATGGCAAAGATTTGACTAGGCGCTGTAGTCGGAAAAGGCCGATTTTTGGCGGCAATTTAAAAAAAAATTATTATTTATAAATATTTTTAATTATTAAATATTAATTATTATTAAGTTTGCTTAATATTAGTAAATAATTAATAAATATTTATAAATAATAAAAATAATATCATCTTTTGTTTAAACTGCCGCCAAAAATCGGCCTTTCCCGACTACAGCGCCTAGTCAAATCTTTGACATCGTATCATATGAAAATGTACAGGAGTATCATAGGGCTGCAAATAATTAAAAGTAAACTTTTAATCAAGAGAAATCGAACACGACTCTTACCTATAATTCGTTTGCTTCTTAGGTACCTTATTTCTTCGGAGCGCGTATATATAAATGTATTATAAAAACAAAAATAAAAAAATTATTGTTACATAATTCCGCGCACCCTGCCACGCGGGGCAGTACATTGCGAAGTAAATTTTTCTTCGAAAAAAATATAATTATTCCCAAAAATTGTATTAAAATTCGTCAAAGAATTCAATTATTTAAAAATTTATTTATTTCAGCTGCTGCTAAACAAAGTCCTAACTTTGAGGGTCCTAAGGGCAAAATGATATATAAAACCTACATGTTGGAAATTTTACGTACTACGAAACAGCGATTCCGCAATCAACTAAAAAAGGGGCCGAATTCGGATGAAGATACATTGAGAAAAGAAATAGAAGAGATAGAAAGAGAGCTAGATGACGGCAGCGAGAATGAAAATTCTGGAAGTTATAACAGTGAAGATGCTGATGATAAGTCGTAAATTGTAAAAGATTATAATTTACTGTCAGTTATTTTTTTATATAAATTATTAATATAATGTTTTTCATTCTATTTAAGATAATTTTATTTTAATGTTTAATAATTTTAAGAATAAATATTTTTAAATTTGAATTAATATTTACGCATTGTTAAAGATGAATTTGATTATTTATTTATTAAACAAAAATCTTTTTTTCAAACAAATTCAACTTTAACTGTATCGAAAATATTTTCGATATTTTTGAAGTGAATTTTAGATCATAAAATTGAAATCATCCCGAGGTAGGACGTACTTGCTTTTCGGGAATAGAATTTATATTCAATAGGTAGTGGATCCCCTTTTTAAGATAATTATTAATTCAATTACTCCGATTAGACGGTATTAGATTTGAAAGAAATTTAAGGAGGAAAAAGGTAGCAACAGTTGAGAAGAATTGTAATAAAACACTATGTGCAATGTAAGTAATATATGATGTGTTTTTGTTCCATTTATTTTAACTTGAATAAGATTGACATAAAATCATACAAATAACCGAAATTCTCGATTTCTTTTGAAGATTATTTTTTTAATTTTATAATGAGTAGTAATTATTACAACAACAAAAACCCTTTAATGAAACATACCCCCTATAAACTCTTAATTCATATATAACAAATACAACTTCTATAGTATTTAGCTATTATTGGTTACAATGAAAAAAATAATGTTTGTTTATATTTTTTTTGTATAGGATATAATAATGTGTAGATGTATCATGTATAAAATGTTTTGATAATTAATAATTTCACTCACCAACTTACTATTTATTGTTTTTATCTGCGACAGAAAAATATCGTATTACTCCTTAGAGGTGAATCATTTAGATTCACACCTGTAGTATATCTTTTTTAAAGATGGGTCTACTTGCTTTACTTTATTCTTTACTATTCTCCAAATACCTTTACTGTTGTTATTATCTTTTGTTATTATTGAATATTTCTTTAATATTATGCTTTCCTTTGCTTTGTTAAGATACAAAAAACTTATATCAAAATTAATTTTAATATTCAAATTTCGGGTTCACCGAATTTAAACTTGTAATTAACCCTGATATCGTTTAGATAATGACAACCAAAGCTCTTCAAACCACTAGACTGAGGTTTGATATTTAATACCCCCTTTTATATAATTTCAATTTATTTTTATTTTTATATTTCTTTCTTTTCAATGTCGCTTTTACTTTGATATTCCACTCACTCTTCACTTGTATTTTTGTTTTGTAAAATATTATTTATTTTTTTTTGTGATTCAAGTAAATCAAATATGAACTTTTAATGCAACTTGTTGATTTAACTTTTCAAATAAAAAATGATATCTACCCTTACTTTAGGGAAAAAAAAAATAAAAAACCTCCGCCTTTTGCGGGAAATAAAATCACAAATATATAATCAACCGCTCTGCGGGACAAAAAACTAAAGACTCCTTTTAATATGTTTTAATAATCGGTCACACCCTGGAAATCCATTTGAAATAAGTAAAGTGGGGAGATTCCGTTGCACACGGTCCCTCAAACTTATTGTTGCTAGGCCAGCTTTTCGCAAGCTTGCAAATTCTTGAAAGTGGCGTGATAGAGTCCGATGTTCTCTACACTTTTTATGGACAATACATAGGTGATTTCCTTTCCTTGTGTTTCACCAATACATATAGAAGTTTTTCTTGTGAAATTGTTTTTGATGATTCTGGCAATTTCTCACAGATGTTGGTTGATTTATATTTTTTTGAAGTAGAATGTTTTATAATTTAGAATATTATTTTGATAATATTTAAAGAAAATTCAATAATAAGAGGCAATTGGAGTTTTTCAATTGTTCTTAATATAGATTGACTGATTTGAAATAGATTCATAAACAATAAATTGATGAGTAAATTAATGGTGAAGAATTACATCTTTCCTATTAATTGCATAAGAAAATAATACTTAATTCTAAGACAGTAATTTCCCAATTTCCCTTGAAGTTATACATTGTAAAAAGTGTCTTATTTCTAGAATATAAAAAAAATCAAAAAAAAATAGTTACGGAGTCGTACGTAACAAATACCCCCCTTTTTACGGCTGACGTCCCTTGGCAGCTTTATGTTAAACATATGGTTTTGTAAAGTTTTACATATAAGTCCTCCCTTTAGTTATTTTGTAAGATTCGAGATGCTGATATTGCTGGAAATAAATGGTTGTTTAAACAGAGGCAAGCTTTTGGTTGGATTTTGTTTTAAAGAATTCGTTTCCTCTCTTTTTTATTTTAGGAAGATTTTTAACTTAGTAAAGCTTACTTTTGTTTAAATTAAAATCACAAATCTCGGAGTTTTCGTCGACAATAAGAACATTGGTTATTTTAATTTAAAACGATGTCTTTAGGCTTTAGGTCAAGTTTGGTAAAATGAACAAAAGAAAATTTTTTTTATTAAAAAAATTTTTACTATTTTGCCGACAACTTACGAAAATTTTAATTTATTCTCAATATATGTTCCACTTCACCAAACTGGACATTTGTTTTAAAATATACCTATAATTTTTGTAGTAGCAAAAGTAAATTTATAGTATAGTAAAAAAAAATTTTGTATTACAAATTTTTAAGATCGAGCGTGGTAAGAAAATTGCATTTATAATTGAAAAAAAATCTGTTGTTTAATTAAACTATTGGAAGCATAAAGTCTTGATTATTTATATATTGTTGCATTTTTACCAGGCTTGATATTATTTGCCTTATTTCAGTACGTAGTAGTCTTTTATTAAACATTTTTGTTACCAATTTAATTGACAATTTGTTTACTTTGAAAATAATATTGAAAAAAAAAATTTTTTTTTAAAATAATTCAAATAAAGAAAAAAAAAATTTTTTTTAATGCGTGACTTGTAAATATTAAAAAAGTTCGTTAGTATTAACATTACAATTTCTGTGGATTTGAAACGTAGAATACATGACATAAATCTCTTCTCAATAGAATGATCTCATAGTGTCTAAAGTTGAATTTATTGTAACAGTTTGTTAGAAAGTTATATATATGAAATTTTAGACAAACTCATGTTATAAAAGATATAAATGTAACGAATTTTAAAGAAATAATGTTAATTGTGATTTTGTTTGTTGGCTGACATTGTTTCTTTAATATAGATTTGTGCACAAAATCATTAAAGGAAATGTTGCAAGAGAGAGAGAAAAAAAATTTAACCAAACTTTATATAAAAGAAAACTTGAAGATTTCTGATTTTGTGCCTTATACCCCCCTTTTTATGCGCTGTCGTCCCTTGACAGTGTTTTTTTATGAAAAAAGGAAAATCGAAAGAAAATTTTCGAAAGATTCTCCTGTCTTGTTAATCTGAAAATAAGATAATAAAAATATAAAAAAAACTAGAATAATGAGATATTATTTTGTCATGGAATCGTCTTCGTCCGGTTGGGTTTTTTTTTCTCACGGTTTTATTTGCAAGCTTGCAAAAATGACTTTGTTGAGAAGATTTATTTTCGGTGGTTTGTCAGTTTCCATTCGTTTGTCGTCTGTTAAAGTGTTGTATTTTTAAGTTGTGTTTGATTTTGTTTTTTTGTGCCGAAATTTTTATTAAGAAAAAAATGAGTTGTTATAATTTTTCCGTGTTTAAAAGTGCTCTGGAATTAGTGGAGAGGGATGTTTGTAATCCTTCGTCGTGTTTGAACTATTTATTGGGTCGGTATCTTGGGGATCAGCAAGTTAAAATTGATAGTGGTGCTTTGGGGTAAGTTTACATAGTTTTGTTTTAAAAAAATGAAAGAAAAGGAGAAATTGATTATCCTTTTGAAAATTTTTTTTTTAAATGTGTATGTGACTTCATATATGTGAAGTAGTTGCATATGGGATAATGAAATCATAGACATATTAATGAAAAGTGTGATAAAATTGTAGGAGAAAAATCATATTTTCTTCGTGGGAAGATGCTCCCTTACGTCCTGCTGGGGTTGGATTGTGGCCCTTCAATGGCTCTGTGGATACTGGAAATAATGTTTTGAATGATCCGCATTGGGTGCAAGAATACCGCTGGGATTGGGAGGAAAAAAAATATCAAGCCAGGTGTTTTTGGGTTCCGGCAGATTTTGAAAGTCCCAATATTTGTGTCGTTTCGGAAGAAGAGCCCATGGAGGAGATTGTGGGTTGTTTGGGCGTTAATGTTGTTACACGGTGAGTGTTATATTTGACTTCATTTATTGTTGATTTTTTTTTTACAATTATAGAATTCGTAAAAATTCAGTTTTTGCAAACGGATATATATATTTTGTATGTTTTCTTCCCCCCTTTTTTTTAGACCGTTTTCAAATTTGCCCGGATATCCTCTTATTCGTGGTTTTCGTCCACAGAGCGATCTGTTGGAGCTAGTATTCATCCAGAGGTATCATCGAGATTGGGATGATTTTGTTCTTGGGTTTTCTGGTTGGGAGGTGGTAAGTTTTTTTTTTACCTTTGTAATGTTATTACCTTTAAATTTATTGTTCTTTTGTTTGTTTTTAGAAAAATAAAAGAAAAAATTTTAAAATAGTTTTTTTTTTGTGTAGAAAATGTGTTTTTGTAAGGGCTTGTGTTTCTCTTTTTTTTTAGCGTTGGGGTTTTGGTTTGGAGTCTGCTTGGATTCCGGCGTAAGGTGTTTTTTTTTAGAATGTAGTGTTATTTTTAATTTCTTATTTTGTCTTTTTTTTTTTATATATATATATATATATTTTATAATTATTTGGTGTTTGATTTGGTTTTAAAATTTCTAGTTTGGAGGTGTGTTAAAAAAAATAATAAAATGTATTTGGATTTTTATTTATTTGAGTGTGTGTTTTAATTTTGATTCCCCTCAAGAAGGTATTTTATTTGATTTTGTTTAGTAAAATAAAAAAAAACTGTTTTTTGTATTCTTTAAATGGGTAAGGTGTTTTTTTTTGTATAGTTCCATTAGTTCCAATTTGATTTCAGCATCTCTTGGTGAGTTATTTGTTTTGCTATTCTTTATATTGTTTTTATATGTGCGTAATCTTTACTTTGTCTCTTTTTTAATGTGAGTAAAGATTATTAAGATTTAGAAGAATAGTTTTGTTTGTTATTAAAAAAAGGTTTTGATAAGCAAAAAAAATTTTAATTTTCATATTTCTCTGAAAAGAAAATTTTTATTACAAAGTTACCTTGCTTAAATTCACTGAATTATTGTTTTTTTTTTTTTTTAAATGTTAACCTAAGTTATTATATTAATTGTATCGACATATTTTATTATTTTTGTAAGTAATGGAATAGTTGGAAACGGTTCGATTAAAATTTTCAAAAAGAATTAAATTCTTGTGTAAAAAATTTGTTTGTGTAAATAACTGAATTTCTTAGAAATTTGTAAAAAATAACAAATTTAAATTTCCATAAAAGATTTTATTGCTGGTGAAAACAATTGAATCATTGTGTGAAGAAATTATAAACAAAATGTTCAATAATTGATTTTTGTAACTTTGTTGAACATGCTGTTAAATTGATTGAAATCCTGTGGGAGAATTTTTTCTCTTTTTTTTTTTTTAACACAACTTTATTTTGTAAAATGAACATTATTGCGTACCATTGAAACAGAATTCCTTTTTTTTGGTTATTTAATTTTGCCTAATTGTACCCCATTTGAGTGAACAAGTAAAGAGTTTCAAAATTAGTGTTTCTTTAGAGCGACCTGATCCGAGAAACGAACTAAAAAAAACGATTTTCTTTTTGTTTTGATAGTCGAACAGTCATGTTCGATCGTTTTATTAAAATGAACATTTCACTAACTGAGCGATTTCTCCTTTCGAGTGAGAAGTTCGTTCTAAATATTAAGAACGTATTTTCTTTTTGTTGAAAATAAATTAATAAAATTGTATATTATTGTGAACTTTAATAGTAATTAGATATATGAATATGTTGTATTGTTTATAAATAGTGAGATTTAAATTTTTCTTTTCAATTCTTTATCTTTCAACGTTTTTTTTTTTATTTGTAGCGACATGTTTATGTTATGGGAATTTATTTCAACAAGTCGTAATTTCTGAATATGTATATCCTATAACTTATTGACGTGAAATTTGTCTTCATATTAAAACTGTAGAACTCTTTAATTTGCTTCACATATTTGTCTAAGTTTTTTTTTATAACTTATTATTAATATTATTGAATATTGTTAATTTATTACTGTAAGATAGGCTAAATTCGCTCAGGAAATAAGTCTCCAAAAAGATTTTTGGTGCTGTATATTGCAAGTATGTTGATTATTTTAATTTATAATTCGATTTTTTTTTTGAATGATAGTACTCTTATTACTGAAAACTATACGGTTTTAAAACGGTTTGGGCACTAAATTGTTAAACTTAACCTTACTTTTTTGGTTATGAGTACGTTTTAGTTGAATGATTGAATATAATTGCTGATTGATAAAACAGTATTAAATATTTGTTCTAATAACTTTAGACATTGTTCTTAATTTTTTTGTTTTTATTGATTCTAAAGAGTAATTAGTTCTATTTTTTTTTTAGATTGTAGTACACTAAAAAAAACGAAAATATTTTAACAGATTCAATCTGCCGAATTTTCAAAAGGTGTCTGCACTTTTACCACTTTGATGGTTGCAATGGTGCGAAATTTTGGTTATGTTAATGTGGAAATGCTTTCGAAATCTGTAAATTTACAATTTTCAGTGTGGTATTAGTACGAGGCGCTGTAATCGCACATTTCAAATGTGAGAAATCGCTGCATTGAATGTAGGTAATATTTTGTTACTGTATTTAAAGTAGTGATTTTACGATAATTTGTAAAAGTACAGAAAAAAGCAATAGTCCTTTTCTTAATACAATTTTTAATTTCATCGCGTATTAAGTTTTTAGTATAATGCATTATTACGCATTTTATTTTTAAAATTATAACTAGTAATTAGTAAAATTTTTATTTAAGGATATAATCTTGACGTTAAAAATAAAATGAAAGTAATTTATAAGTAAAATTTTTATAAGTATATTATTATTAGGACAAAACGAAGGAGGATATAGCAGACGACATTCCATAGAGTTGTGCGTCTAAAAAACGTTTGTCTCAAAGAAAGTGTAGAAACTTTTGCGCAAAAAAATGCATTAAAATGTGAGTTCTCATGTGGTTTTTAAAGAAAAAATTAATGTTACAAAATTGAGCAAGTTCTTAGTAAATAGCTTTTTATTATGTAATTATGTTATAGTCGTCGTCTTTTGTACGTTAAATACCCATTTTTTTATTAATTATTGATATTATTAAAACCTGAAACAGTATTATTGTATTAATATGTATTATTATTGTATTGTTGTAAATGTATGCATTAAAAACTTTATTTCATATTTTAAATCTTCATTTAAAAAAAAAATATTTTATTATGAAAGACAAAAAAAGTGAAATATTTCTGTCTTTTGTGAATTTACCAATTTCTGTAATTCCACATAACCTATAAGTAAGACTACAAATCTCTGTAATTTTACGGTACTTTTTTGTAATAACGCTACTTTCATAGTAGGTAATATTTGTTACTGTATTCAGAGTGGCAAAAGTACAGAAAATTTTTACAGTGTATGTTTTACCAGAAAAAAAAATTGAGCGAAATTAGCCTCATTTGTGGTATTTTATGATTAAAAAAAAAATTTTATCCTTTTTTTTAATTTATTATTTTTCATTGTAAAATGCATTATTTACGAAATGGTTTTATATAATTGCAAAACGTCTAGCGTTCAGGAATTTCGACTTTTTAAAGCCGATCATAAAAGCTAATATTTTGATATTATAGTTATTATTGTTTTTTTTTAAAATAAATTCGGGAATATTTTACTTTTTTGGTTATGGGAATTTAAAAATTACAATTCTCGAGACACCGTAAATTGACTTTTTACACTAATCTTAATTGACCAAAATAAATTTAATTATATATATATATTTTTTTTAATGAACTAAACATTAGTAGTTTATATATATATATATATATATATATTTTTAATGGGTTATTCGTTTTTTTGTTAGCTGTCAATTATGAGAAAACCGAAAAGTACTGTCGATAATTAACCGGTCGATTAGTAAATTGGGCGATAAATGAGATGATGGCAGGTTTGATTTAAATGGTTTAACTTAACAGCCACTTGGAGTCAGCATCTCCCGGAGATGAATGTTTCAATGCTGAGTGCGTAGTTGTCGCGCGTACAATTGTAATTTTTTAGTAGTTATTTGTTTCGGTTACGGTCAGCGCGCTGCGTTAGTCTCCCACTTTTAAATCTTTTCGTGTTCTTTTTGGTTCTCTTTGTTTTATTTTGTTTGTTTCAAGAATTTAATTGTTGTTATTTTTTTGTTATAAAGTTTTATTAGTGTTGAGTGTTGTTTTTTTTTATTGACTATATATCGATTGTCTGGGTGTTTTCTCTTATTCTCGAGTGAAATAAATGGTGAGTAAAAAAATTTCTTTCTTTTTTATAACTTAAGATTTTTGTCAATTTGTATGTGTGTAATGTTTGTTTTTTTTATTAGTAATTAGTTGCTTCCTGATTTTTTTGCAGTTGACTTGAATTTTAACATTTTTGTTTTATTTTCTGATTTATATATATATATATACATATATATACACATACACACACATATATATACATACATACATATATATAAATATATATACACATATACAAATAAATATCTTTTTTTTTATTCATTTTCGTTCTAAAAGAAAAATTTAGATTGGAATTTGGTTTTTAGTCTCTGCGTGGTGTTTGTTATAGTCTAGAGATTAAAAGCTCATATTACGTCTTCGTAGGTAGGTTCACGCTGGTTTTTTTTTGTCCTTGAGTCAGTTTCTTTGTCTTGTAATTTTTTTTATATATTTTTTTTTTAAACTTGCGTTTTTGTAGTATTTTCAATTAATGTTTTGTTTTAATTATAAAAAAATTTTATTTTCTCGATACTTTGACAAAAAAATTTATATATAAATTTAAAATAAAAAATTTAATTTATATTTATATTTGAATTTGATTTAAAATTTTTTATATCAATTTAAATTTAAATACATTATAATATAATATAATATAATATAATAATATAATATAATATAATTATCAAATATCCAATTAATTGAGTGAAATAAATAAATATATTGTTTCAAACAACTAATTATTTGCATTAAACAAATTCGTTTATTATAATCAATTAATTATTTAATTGATCCAATCAAGATCTATTTGAGTTAAACAAATGTGATTCAAATAATTCAAGTTATTTGAAGCAAATAAATATTAATTAGATCCAAATAAAATTTTTGCAAATAATTCGAATTAATTGAATCAAATAATTTTTTTCAGTGTATTTATGTCATTAGGAAAGTACACGGCCGAAAAACGAAACCGCCCATGACAATTAAACCCATAATTTTGTTTTTTATTTATAAATAAATTTTAGTTTATTAAATTTATAATTGTTAAATGTTACAAAATCAAAGTTTTGAAAAAGGAGCAAAACATTTATTTTACGCTAAAATATTAGAAGCTTCTTTATTAAATGTTGGTGAGGACAATTGGCCTATACAAGATTGATCTATTTATATATTTTTGCATCTAAACGGATTTATTGACTAAAAAACATCTTTTCAAAATTTAAGTTTTTTTCCGCAGTCTCAGCTACTTTAAGATTAAAGATTTAATTTTAAAAATAAAGAATTGTATCTACTTCTACAAATTGATTTAAAAATCCTTAAAACATCCTTCTCAACTGTTTGAAATGAATAGTAGTTATTAATAATAATTTGAGAGATATATTTCTTGTTTAAATTGTTGTTCATTAGAAACCAAGTTAAAAACACCCAGAATATTGGTCAGGAAAAGTCAGGAAAAAGTCAGGGAAATTTTTTTGACTGTTTTTAGTGGCCACCATGCTAGAACAATTCCAATTAGTATCTGGGTCATAAAAATTAATTTAATTCACAATTAATAAAAAAATAGCCACAGCCGGTAACCAGCAGGAGGTGAAAAATTATTTTTTGAGCAAATTTTATCTTTTACATTGCTTATTTTAAACAATATAAAACCATTTTAATTTAAATATACTTTTTAAAGTATTAATTGAAGCACTGAAAAATTTCGCTAATAAAGTGAAATCTGTAGTTTATCCAGTCCGATAAATTAGAAGAAAGTCAGACAAATGGAAGTTCTATTTTGAATTTCTAAATTTTAATGTCATATTTAACGTATTAGAAACGAATTTTAAGTGAATCCTATAAATTTTGTTAAAATACTATTACTGCTATTAAACTTTCATGTTGTACGAAGAAAATTGAATCTCGCAAAAATTGTTACATATTTTATACTTTTATTTTCAAAATAATTTTGATTACGAAAACCTTAATTATTCCAAAAAAAAAAGAAAAAAATTTCAGATAAATTTTAGGCGTATGATAGCCCCTACATTTTAATTCTATATATTGGTTGTTTAATTGAATCCTCAACCCTATAACTATCATTTACTCGGCAGGTATGTGTCCATAATTTAATGTTAACATTATTTAAATACCGGGAATAGACATTTGATGTAATATATTTTTAATTGAAAAAATTGACGATATATTTTCATTGATTTGTTGAATATTCTATAAATCACGTATTAATTAAAAACACTTGAAAATTAAGACATGTTTAAAGTTCATAAAATAAACATGACATTAGGCAATATTTTTATGTAATAAAAAATATAAATATAAAACTTGTATTAAATCACTATTTTATAAAATATACTTTGATAATTTAAATTTATGTTGTAGTCTTTAATAATATAGATAATATAAATATCTAATATCTAAATATATAATATAATATAAATTTAATAATATAAATTAAGAAGTTTATAAAAATAAAATTCAATTGAATGTAAATTATATCAAATAGCTCTTTCCAATATATTGAAACAATGTTAACATTAAATTATAGAAAAGTATTTACCTTTAGAGTAAATGACAGTTACAAAGCTAAAAATTGAATCAAACACTATAACAGTACTGCCAGATGATTGAAACGACAAATCTTCAGAATTTTCTTCTTTATCTTCAGAAATCTTTAAATTAATCGAAAAACATTCTTCAGATTTTGGTTATAATTTTTTCTAGAATATGATAAATGAAATTAAATTTCACAAAGAATTATAAAGAAATAAATTAATATTGCTGTGTTTAAATCTGTTCGCAATTTGAAAGTAAAAGTTTTCAATGTTTTTAATTTTAAAAATTAATGCACTAAAAATTACTAAAATCTTGCAAAGTTTTTATTGAAAAATTTGGAAATAATTAGTTATTTGATTTTTATAAAAAAATTTTTTTAAATAATCAAATTCTTTCGAAAACTGTTATTAACATTTTTGAAAATAATAAACAAGAATAGTTAATTATGTAGTTAATCTGAAATTAAAAATTTAATGTTCATATTTGAAAATATATCATATTTTTTGATTTGCAAAATAATAAATGGAACAGTAACAATTACTTTAGTAATTAATAATTATTACATTTATTATTATAATCATAAAAACGTAAAGAATAAAAATTATAATTTTTCTTTAAAAAATAATTTATTTATATTATTTAATTTAAATGTTTATAAATATTTTAATAATTACTTGATATATACACAGCCTTCACAACATTTTCAAACAAACTTCAAGTTTTTACTATATTGACTATATTTCTTTCAATCTGGCAGCACTGTACAATAATAACATAAACATTGAAAAATTTGACATTTAAAAATATAAAAAATGCTAATACTTAACCCACAAAAATTAATTTTCAAAACAAACGTATAAAAAACAAAAGAATAACCATAACTAACTTCAAGTGTGGACAGAGATCCGGAAATCTGGAATCACGACGATTATTATATATAATAACTATCATAAATTATGACTTTTTAAATTATTTTGTGAATAGTTTTTACAATTTTCATAAATACTAGATTGATGAAAGAATTTTAGTTACAAATACTAAAAAAAATTATATTTTGGAAAAGTTACAAATGATTACAGAAATTCAGTTATTTTCAAAGTTACAAAAATTCTTCGCAGAATTTCAATTGTATTTAAAAATTTTAAAACAATTCTCGTCAAAATTGCAATTATTTTTATAAATAATAAAATACTTCACCGAAATTCAATTACTTTAATAAACTTGAATAAAATTCGTTGGAAGAATTAAATTTTTTGTAAAATGTAATAAAATTCTTGACAGAAATCCAATTGTGTTCGAAAATTAAAAAAAAAATCTTGTTAAAATACCAAGTAAGTTTATAAATAATAAAAATCTTCTCTTCAAAATTTAATTATTTTATAGAAATTTCATGAAAATTTAAATTATTTTCATAAGTAATAAAACTCATCGCAGAATTTTAATGATTTTTTATACAATATATATTTTAATTAAATTCCTCGAAAAATGTAATTATTCTTAAAAACTTTATTAAAATCTGTCAAATTAAATTCATATATTTAACAATTTATTAATAAAATTCTTTATGAGAATAAAAGTTTAACAAAGAACATTCTATTATTCAAGAAATTATTTATTTTTTTTTTAATTTAAATAATTGAATTTTTCTAGAATATTCTAATAAAAATTGATTTTAAAATGAATTAACGGATAATCGATTTATTCTTATTTATGAAAGTAATTAAATTATTGCGACGAATTTCATTACATTTTTTTTTGAATAATTTAATTTTTTTGAGAAATTTTACCGCTTGTAAAAATAATTGAATTCTTGCGAAGGATTTTTTTTTTAAGGATTTTTGTAAATAATTAACCTATTCTGAAAAATGTTATGGTATTGTAATAATATTCTAATAAGTTGTTCAATTTAAAAAGATTTGAATCTGAATGTTTTGAAGAATTTGAATTCCTACAGAAAAATAATAATGATTAAATATTTATTTAAAAAAGAAATGTTTTATGTTTTTGAATAATTTTACAATTAATAAAATTTGTAAATAAATGTAATAGAAAATTTTTTCTTGATTTATCTAATACTTTTTAGAGTAAATCAGAATATTCTTTAGGGTCAGGAAAAAAGTGAAAATTTTGTCTGGAAATCAGGGAAAAGTCAGGGAAAAATAAAATTAAATATTTGTGGCAACCCTGTAATAGTAAAAAAAAATGAATTAATTGTGAAAAATTTTGTTGCTATGTTTAGAAAGAATTGAAATCCTTATTATATTTTTGTTATTCTTGTCACCTTTTTGTTATTATTGAATTCTTAATGAGAGTTTTATCAACATTGTTTTAAATAATTGAATTCTGGATGAAAACATTATTTGTGAAAAGAGATGTATTTTCCGGTTAAATCGATTTAATTTAAAATAGTATTAAAATAATTGAAACTTTTAGATGAGTGTTATTTACGAAAATAATTAAATTAATGATTAGGATTTTAGTAGAAATTTTTTTTTTTAAATTTTAATTTCCATGAAAAATGTTTTAATTAATGAAAATGATTGAATTGATGTAAGGAAATAAACTGTACTAAATTTTACTAAATAAATGATTTTTTTTTCATAATTAAATTTTTTTCTAAAAGAATTTTATTATTATTTATTTTGAAGATGCTGTTTTTTCTTTTTAGTGTTAGGAAATTTAAAGTAGTGAAAATTGTCTAACAAAATTATTGTTTGTTATTTTTGTTCAAAAAGTTGAATATTATATTTTTTTTTTACCTTCTCTAATCTTCAGACCAATGAAAATTTTCGGTAATGAAGATTATTTTTAATTTAGAAAAAAGGAATATCAAATATAATATAATAATATCAAATTCAATTTTCGTCGTACAAGGAAGTTCATGCATTTTCGCTGAAAATAATTTGATGTTAAATTTGAAATTAGCATTTAAATTTGTTAAAAAAAAAAATTTTTATACTTTAAAGTTTAAAAATAATATAAAATAAAAATATAATTCTAATACGTTTTTTGTCATATTTCATAATAATTATTTTTTTAAGTGTTACTTAGATTAAAATGACTTGAAATTGTCTACAATTTATTAGTGCAATGCAACATTTCCGCGCGCTTGCGCGCAGTTAATTTTGGCTAGTCCTTATTAATTCTTGTCAACATTGTATTTTTACAATAAATACGATTGAATTTTTGTATTTAGAGTTTATATATATTTCATCAAAATAATTGAATTAATAGATACTTTATTTGTTTACAAAAAGATTGCAACTTTGTATTTTTTGACATTTTTTTCTATTATAGCGCTTTAAAATCATTATAAGAATTTTAAAACCCTGTGTTTTATTATTGTTATTCTTAACAGCTATCTGTTAACACTTTAAATTAGTTTTTTTTTACATGCTTTGGTTTATATTTTTTTTTTATTGTTTGACAAATTAAAAAAAATACAAGTATTTTCTTGTTTGTATCTTCCTGTTTCATTTTTTTTTGGAAAAATTTTGATTTTCATAAAGAAATAATTTGCAGTATTTGTATTTCTTAATATTGCAACTTCTCTAATAAAACTGAAAACTTTTTATAGATCTAAAAAAATTTACAGGAAGTCCATTTGTTTATTAGGTACAAATTTTAATTAAAACTGAAATTAAAAAATTTTTGTGAAAAAGAATTTAAAAAAAAATTAGTTAAAAGAAAAAAATTTTAGTTACATTTTTGAATTAATTGGATTTTAAAATTATTTGACAACATCTGTAGCTTTTTCTTTCAAAAGATAATAATAAAAATTTTTTTTTTTAGGATTTTGCGTAATTAAAAGAGAATTTGAAATTAATTGAATTTTGTAAGAAAGACTTTATTGCTTTTTGTTTATTATTTTTTGTAAGAGGACATGATCATCGCTTAATAGTACAAATAAATACTATTGAGACAATTTCACAGAATTAATTGACAGCATTGTTGCACACATCTAAAATAAATAAATTTGAGTTCGCATCTTCCCACTGAATTTATTAATTGACAACTAAAAAGATTTTAAACAATTACTTTAATATATTTTGCCATCAATCGTATGCATTGACAAAATTAAACAATTTTAGAAGAATTTTAATTCTTAAAGTCCTTTCAAAAAAAATTGGGTATTGAAATTGTTAAATGAATTCCTTAAGAATTGAAATGTTATGAAACTGTAAAAATGCAACTTTTTGAAATAGAAAAATTAATATTCATGTTTTATTCTTCTTTGTGTTTTTTTTTATGTCGAATTCTCTTCTGCCTTAATTCTTATTACCGTATTTATAATTTTTTTTTTTTGATATACTCAGACTTGAAATCTTGAATTTTTTGAATTGAATGGTTGAATTAACTTACATAAAAATTTACAGATGGCTTCCCCGAACAAAATACCTCGGAACTCTCCAGCGGCAAAAAAAATTGAGCCCGATAACGCCCCAACGGACAATTCAAGTTCGACCACTGATTCTCTCCGTTCTCCCCCTCAGCATTTGATTCCCGGTAATTTAGTTTTTTTTTTTATTCATTTGTATAAGCTACCACCAAATCTCAATGCTTCTTTTTTATTTCTTTTTAGTGGATCCTTTCTTTGCTGCTACTGGATGGGGTGCGAGGATCTGCCCTTTGTAAGTATGCCTTGCTTTTTTTTTATGAGTTAAGATGTTTTGCAAAAAGAAAAACTCTCCTTTTTTTTTAGATGTGCACTGACTGGACTTCCGCGTAGAGAAGAGTTTGCCGTTTACGAATTTGAATGTAGTTTTTTTTTATATTTCTTTTTTTATATCATGTTTTCTCTCTTTTTTTTTAAGACTAACAATAAAATAAAATAAAAAACTTCATTCGTTAAAGATAAGTTATCTAACCAGAATGCCTTTGCCTTCGTTTTTTTTGAGATCCTTAAGTTTCCGCTCTAGTGTAATACATGTTCTTTTGGTTTTTAATTCTAAAGATTATCATTATGAATTGCTTATATTTGTTTTGAAGATTACTTTTAAACTGAATATTATTACTGTTTCTCAACGGAAAATGATTTGCTGCTTTTCTTTTTAAAAAAAAACAATAATGGAATAGAACAATAATAGAATTCAAAATGAAATTTTCTGTCAATTTCTTTTAGTATTCTCTTTTTAAAAAAAAAATGATTCATTGAAACGGTTCTTGGACTATTCGTTCGAGTGGATTCTTGTTCGCATTTTTTTTGGTAAGTTCACCCTTAGTCATATTGACAATTTGTTCATCCTTTAAGATAGTATTTTCTTCCTTTCATTTACTATTATCAATATATTTCAGTTGTTCACGGGAAGTTGTTCGTGGTGTTATTTTTTTTCTTGCCGGAGCTGTCATGGATTTGTCTCTGGGACTGATTTCGAGCTGTTTCCTGTTCTTCCTGGCCTATATAGCAGAGGGCCTACATTAAATTCTTTGAAGAAGGGATGGATATCAAGCAAAATTTATTGCAAAAAAATGTTGGCCGCCTTGTTGCCGCCTCATCATTTGCACTGACGGTCGATTTGTTGACCTGAATGCCTTATTTTTTTTATTAGTCCGTGTAGAATAATTGTTATTTATTATTATAATGTTCTTATATATATATATATATTTTTTTTTAACATACTTCGATGCTATCCTCCGGGATTTGGATACGGTCCCTTGTTTGGGGTTTCTGATGATTTTCCACTCGTACATTGGCTTGCGTGTTCTCTTTTTTTATAGCAACTTTTCTATCATCGTTCAATTTATTTTTTGGTATTTTCTGTGGGGAAGCATAAATAGGGGGGTCATCATCTTGTCGAAATTGTATTATGCTTGGATACAAAGCAGATTTTTGTACTTTTTTCTTTGTCAGAAAATGATAGACGATATAACTTATAGCTATCATTATTAGAATAGTCGTGGTTCCTAACACTGTATGTGTGTAAATACTCTGTTTATTTTGTCCTAATCTATGTTCACTTTGACGTTTTAACTCATTTTCCAAATTTTCTAATTTTATGTCTCCTTCCATTTTCTTCCACGGGGGTCTTATTTTTTCTGGTTTCATTGGTACCTGTTCCTTTCTATTCTGTTGTAGTATGGGAGCTAATTCTTCTAAACAAAGTTCTAATTTAGGTTCGTATAGGTATTCTTGTTTATTTTCCTTGATTTGTAATGCTGGTAGTTCTGTAGTATCGGTAGTTAATTTGCATCCGAGAGCAATCTGTATTAGTCCTACTCCAGTTAATTTTAAAGATTTTGTTGGTTGGTTTGGACAAGCTAAATAGGCTGTTTCTTCAATTGTCAAGGAATAAATCCAACTGCCGGTTGTTATTATGGGGGTCCAGTGCGGTTGCTGATTTTTTGTGATTCTAATGTCACAACTTTTTAACGTTTCATTGTTGGCTTCTCTTAATAACTCCGATTCGCAACTAGGCACCAAAACTGAATCGTAGATTACTTGGTTAGGGTGACATATGTATTTGTTTTCGATGTAGTGACAGGTACTTAGGTCTTCTTCTTCAAAGTAAAAATATTTTCTAATAGCTGCGCTAGTGGCTATATATTTTGCATGAGGTGATATGTATGCTCTATTTCCATAGGCTGTTGGTTTTTGCAATATTGGTACTTCGTGCATCTTATAAAGCAGAAATTTCTCCCTTTCTAGTAATGGTATATCCAGTGTCATTATTAATTTCTCGTTGTTCATTCGGGAACTGACAATTGATATTTTTCCTAGCGTTGCTACATTCACTTTGATTAAGTTTACTGGGAATACAAGTTCTCCTAGTTGTTCTTGGGCTTCTTTTGCTATCTTCAGCAACTGATTGTTTGTTAACATTCTTGGATGTAATTTTCCTTCTTTAGCGCTATACATCACTTGAAGAGTTTGCTCTAGGGCATGTTCATAAATGTCTAAATGTTCTTCCCAGTTACGTATAGTAGCCTGCATCCAAACAGTGTAATTTATGTTGTCTAATTTGTCATCGAAATTTTGAATGCGCGTTTGTAATTTATACAATTTTTCTTGCCAGCTACTTGCTAATTTTTGTTGTTGTTCGGCAGCTTTATAGAGATTATGTAATTCTGCTCTAACTAAATGTGTTTGTTCCCCTACTAGTTTAGAAATGTTTCGCTGAGCTTCATCTAATTCTAGCAATGAGTTTTCGTATCTTTCACCGTCTTCATAAGTCAATACTCCTATTGCAGTACCTGCTATTTTCCCTATTATTCCGAACCATGGTACACTTCTCTTTCGTATCGTTTTAGATAATGGCATTTGTGTTATTTGGTCGTTTTTATTCCTTAATTCTTGTGTAGTTTCTTGTAATTGTTCCCATTGCATTTTTATGATCGATATTCTTCTATTTATTCCGTAAAAATTTAAAATTTCTTCGCAATTATGTGGCAATATTTTTCTACAAGGTATTTCCAAACCCTTAAATTTTTCTTCTAAATCCGGTAGATGACTATTAAAATTCGCTGTGTCTAGAATCACTACGGTTCGCCAAGTCCCCGTTATTCTTTGTATGTTAGGCATCAGTTCGAAAAATATACCAGTACTCTTTTGGAAAGGTGTGATTCTTATATAAGGGACGTCATCTATTCCATTGATCGTTTTTGATAAACATAATATCGTCAAAAGCAAATCCGTGGTTTTCATCTTCCTTCCTTTATTTTCCTGTAACCCAAAACAGAACAAGGATATTTTTTTTTTAGAGTTCTATAGCTCGTTTAGCTAACTTATCGGCTTCCTCATTGCCTGTTATCCCGCTATGTCCTGGCTCAAAGATTAATTCTACTTTTAAATCTAGCGTTTTATTTTTTAACATTTCGAAAATTTCCTTATTTACTACTGAACGTTTTCTATTAGTTTTCCAGCCGTTCTTTTCCCATACCGGTAACCAGAGATGATAACCATCTATCGTAAATCTAGAATCAGTGTGTATTCTGACCTTTTTATAACCTAATGATTTTATTATGTCTAGACTTTTTAATATAGCTTCTATTTCTGCCCCGTTATTCGTTTGCTTTAATTTAGCTCTTTCACTAACGTTTTTGGGATGGTTGAAATTAAACCATACTCCTATTCCGGCCTTGGCCTTGTCCCTTCCGTTGGCTTTTCACGCTCCATCGGTGTAAACGTGTACATATCCCTCTCCGTCCTTTTTAAACCCTGCTTGATCTTCTAGTCATAAATAAGCTTTCTTGACTTGATCCTTGTGTTTCCTGAATCTTCTATTTTCTGCATCACAGAGCACTAGATTGTTGTTTTCCGTAATAGAAACTACTTCGTACGGCCCATGATAATAGGGCTCCAATTTTCCAGTTCTAACTTCTTCGCAGACATCCACTACATCACCCACATCTACATCTAGAGGCCTAGATTTATTATCGTATATTTTCTTAGAATTTTCTTTCGCTTTGATCAGGTTGGTTGCTGCAATTTCCTTGATTTCTATTAGCCGTGTTATTAATTCTTGTATATATGATTCATAGGTTTCTAATTTTTCTTCATTTGGAAAAGCTGTGGGGGTCCTGGCTAGTTTTCCGAAAACTAATTCATATGGTGTGAATTTGGTAGCCTCGTGTACTGAGGTATTATATGCGAACATTGCGTATGGGAGTAATCTATCACAGTCGTCGCTAGAATGCGCATAATGTCGTATGAATTCCGCTAAGACTGCGTGACTCCTTTCGAGAGCTCCGTTAGTTTGTGGTCGGTAGGCTGTAGTTGTAACTTGATTCACCTTGAATATTTTTGCTAATCTCCTGAACAAGTTACTAATGAACATTCTCCCTCTATCCGTTAATATTGTTTTTGGAGCTCCGTAAAGTGAGAACAGATTGGTAGCTACTGCATGAGCAATTGTAACTGCACTGATATCAGGTACGGCCACAAATATGCAATATTTGCTCAATTGATCTTGCATGGTTAGTATATGACAATTACCGTTAGAAGTTGTAGGTAATTTTCCTACTGTGTCCAGAGATACTTTGTCAAAAACTTCTAAAGGTGTGTCTGTAATTATCATTGGTTCCCTATTTCTTGTCCTAATTATTTTTCGTTGTGCACAACTCCTGCATTTCCTTATGTATTCGATTACGTCATGTCGCAAACCCGGCCAAGTGTATTTTTCTCTAATTCGTCTGTAAGTTTTGTTTACACCTTTATGTCCAGCTATTAAACTTTCATGATATTCTTTTAGTATTTTCGGTCTGTTCTCTTCTATAGGGACTTCTATTTTTCCGAAACATAATTTAATTTGTATGTTCGTTTTGTAAAATATTTTTACTAGCTTTTCTATCCAAGCGTTTCCCATGGGTTCAGTTAAGTCTCCATACCTGGATATACGGAAATGTTTCACTTTTTCTTTTATCAGAACTTCTTTAAGTTTATAAAAGATTTCTCCTACTTTTTCTATTTCTAACTTATCATCATATTTGTTTGCTAATACTACAGTATATATACTATTTTTACCCCTTGGTGTAATTAATATTTTTCCTACATTGGGTTTCCTATATTTTACTTCCATTAAATCTAAACCCCCTATTGCTATCATTAGCTTGGTTATGGCACAACTAGGTTCTGCATCTCTCGAAATAAAATGGACATAATTGTCCCTGACATTGGTGATAGCCTCTCTATCGTAAGTAAGTGTATCTATTCTTTTAAAAAAAACTTCTTGATCTATATTTCCTTTTGGTAACGAAAGAAATTCTTCATCGTCTATGTAGGGCATGGTAATGTTTATGCGTTTAGCTGGTCCGAAGTTTACATAGCTGGTCTCCATGTTAGTTTTTTGTTCTTCATCAGACTTGGTTCTGTTTATATTTCCTGCTACTAATTTTCTTGGAATTATTTTATTCCTTTTTTGTTCTTCTTCCACTTCCATTTCAATATTTTCTAAGACGGCATTAGGCATAAAAGGAGTAGAATGTGCCTTAGGTTTGTCCTTATATGCTGGTGTGCTGAACGTTACTGTTTTCTCTTTTCTCATTGTTGTTTTATTTTGTTCTTCCTCGATGCTTTTTGCTTCTTCACTAGGACTATGACAACTTGGAGATTGTGGTTGAGGATTTTCGATTTGTGCGGTGATTTCACGTAATTCTGCAATTATTTCGTCTATCGTTTTTTCTTCTTGCCGTAATCCTGCTACTAAGCTATCTTCTTCTGAAAAGGTCCTTTGCGGAATCTCCCTTTTGTTTTCTTTCACTTCTTCGAATACTTCATCGTCCCAATAATAAGTTTGATGCTCCGCTAATGATAAATCGAATTTTCTTATAGAGTTTTGTATTTCTTTAACCATTTCTTTATCTACCGCTCCCCTTACAGTGTTTTCCTCGATTATGGTAACTTCATCCTCTTCTTCCTCTGAACTTTCCACCGGGGGACTCAAATACATCGCGTTATCTTCTTCCTCTTGTCGTCTATCCGTTTCCTGTTTAACCTCATCCTCACTGAATTCTGAACTGCTTTCTGTATATCTGGAGCTTTCATTGAGAGAGGGTAAGACGCTACAGTCTTTCCTTAAAATGGGGACGTCTGTAGGCTGTGTCAAAAGTTCATCATCTGATTCTTCACTATCTTCATTGAAGGTAACCTGGGGAATTTGTATTGGACTTTCATTTACTTGAGGAATTTGTATTCCTTGTCTAGGTCTTAGTCTACTTGCTATGGGACCTTCATCGCTTATTATTAGTTTTTTCTTAGGTTTCATTTTTCCAGGTGGTCTTCCTCTTTTCGGTTTTTCTCCTATTATTTCTTTTGACGGGGGAACTGCCGACGAATCGGAAAAAGCTCTGTGTCTACTAGGTCCAGGGATTTTCATATTGGTCTTTGACGAAATTGATATCTTTTGTTTATCTTGTTTTTTCTTGTTTTTGTCTAGTAGTTGATTAAACGCTTCGTTGGCTTTTAACGTTGTTCCTTTGGCTCCACTACTGATAGGAAAAATTTTCTTTCCTTCCTTCATTTCGCCTACATTTTTTTTCTGTCTATTTCTGAGTCAGATTCATCGCTGCTTTTGTTACTGTGACCTGGCTTTCCACCTGTTAAATCAGACCTCTCTAAACTAGGATTTTCCGATAACCCCCTAATCCACCGATTTATTTTTCCCTGTTTATACTCGAACTCGTATTGGTAATCTTGTAACCTTAATAGCCACTTGGTCATCCTAATGGTGGGTTTAATGGCGTCGTTGATAATTTTTAATGGTTCATGGTCGCACGACAAAATAAATTTTTTTCCGTATAGATATGGTCTAAAATTTTCTAATGCAGCGATTACTGCTAGGCATTCCTTCTGAGTAAGATCATAATTTGCCTCAGCTCCTACCAACGTTCTTGAAAAGTAAGCTACTGGTAAATCGATTCCATCCATTTCTTGGGTAATTACTGCACTAAGGGCATGCTCTGAAGCATCTGTGGTTACCCTGAATACCTTGGAAAAATCAGGATGTTGTAGAATTGGGTTTTTACACAAGGCACGCTTTAAACTTCTGAAACTCTGTTCCTGTTCGTTTTCCCATTTAAAAAAATGATCCTTTTTTAATAAAGCATACAACGGCTGTGCTATTTTAGCATAATTTTCTATAAACCTTCTATAATAACCTGTAATGCCTAAAAATCCCTTTACCGATTTAGGATTTTTTGGTATGGGAAAATCTCTTATAGCCGACAATTTTTTTGGGTCTGCTTTTATTCCTGCCTCTCCTACTATGTGTCCTAGATAAGCTACTTCTTTGCGTAGAAAGTCGCATTTTTCGGGTTGCAGCGCTAATTTTGCTACATTTAATCGTGCTAACATCCTTTTTATCGTTTTATCATGTTCTTCTAGACTTGCTGAAAAGACTATGATGTCATCCAGATATACAAAAAGTTCTGCGCCTTGCAGGCCTGATAATACACTATCCATTAATCTTTGGAACGTTGGTGCTGCGTTTTTTATCCCCATTGGCATTCTTTTATACTGATAGTGCCCCCGACCATAAGAGAATGCAGTCTTATGTTGGTCTTCTTCGGCTGTACCTATCTGGTGGTATCCTAATGCTAAATCGAATACAGAGAAATATTTAGCCCCCCCCAAGCGTTCAAGTATAGTGCTAATTAGAGGCATTGGATAACTGTCCCCCTCCATTTTATCATTTAGGGCTCTAAAATCTATAACCAAACGCCATTTTTTATTTCCCTGTGCGTCTGCCTTTTTTGGCACGATTAACACTGGAGAGTTGTAGCTAGAATTAGAATTTGCCAATAGATCTTCTCCGTACATTTTGTTTACTAATTTTATTCCTTCTTGTTCATATTCCGGGGGTTGTCTATACTGCTTGCACTTTACAGGCTTGTCGTCACTTAAAGGTATATAATGCTTCTCTAATGGAGTCATGGGTAATTTGTCTCCGGGTAACAGAAACCGATCCTGCCCAATTCGGACCCATTTCTTCACATATTCTAGTTCTTCTTCGTTCAAATGGTCCAATTTCATTTTACTAAGAATTGTTTTATATCTCTCTTCTCCTAATTCTATTCTTTTATCAAGTTCCCCGAAATTTTCTGTGTTTGTTTCATCTACTAATTCATAGGGTAAAATTTCTTGCGGTGCGATAGCAACAGTTATGTCCTTTTCTGTAGTATTTATTGCCATAATTTTACAACTGCCCCTTTTTTGCTTTACTAGAGCTTCACCTAACATTAGTCCTTTTTTTGCCTCGATTCGTGGCAAATAACCTTCTTTTACCTCTTTATTACTGACGGGTATACTAACTATCTGTCTAGTTCTTGCCTTGATTCTCAGTATTCTTGGCACAGGTTTCACTTCTTTTCTTAATTTTATCTTTTCTTGATTAGATTCCGGATCTATAAAAGGTATAGGATCTACAGGTTTGGATTGTGTTACCAAGGCATTATAAAAAAACGACACTGAGGCTCTCTCTTCTCTCAGAAATGGTCTTCCTAAAATTCCTTCTACGCTTATCGGAAATGTGGGTCTGACTACATGAAATAAGTGTTGTATTCCGTTGATGCAAATATCTATCGTTCCTAAAGTAAATACTTTCGTAAGCGTTACTCCCGTCATGAAGGTTATCTCCGAGGTTTTTACCGGGGCTTTTGCTGCTAGAGCTGTACTCTTGATAATGTTTATATCTGCCCCTGTATCTACGAAAAACTTGCCTTCTCCATTGAACATATAATCCCCTTTCATCTTCACGGTAGGGGATTCAGATGTCAACTCGTTAATTTTAAAAATAGCTACTGATCCCTGAACCGGACTACCGTTTGACGCAATTGATCGTTCGAGTTCGCTGTCGCGTCGTTCCGACGAACCTGATCCCAGTTTAAATCCTTATTACTGTTACTTATTTCTTGTATTGCCTGATTTTGTGGTACATAGTTCGCAACTGTGTTTTGAATTGGAGGGTCAATCGCATTCATTCGATTATTTTGATAATTGTAACTTCTATTGTTACCACGATTCTGTATATTGTTGGGGTTATAAAGCCTATTGTCCCTATTCCCTGAGTTTTGATTCCTGCTTTGTCCTATGTTGTAACTTCGATAATTTGTCCTAGATTGAAAACCTGAACCATTTTGTCTATACCCACCCTGTTGGTTTCTCTGACCTGATGGGCTAAACCCTTGTGCCTGATTATAGTTTATCTGCTGAGACCTGTTTACATTTCCTGAAAAATTTTGCCATTGTGGTCTAAGAATCCCCGGTGTATTTTCCGCTGCATTAGCATAATATCCTACTGCGTTCCCGAAGTTTGACCGTATTTTCTTTTGCTGTGCTTGTCTAGCCAGCGTGAGGGCTGCTGCTAAATCTTCGGGCTCATGACGTTCTACGGACCCTGAAATATCATCGGGCAGCGCGTCGATGAAAACTCTGAGAGCCGTTTGTTTAAAGGGTCTCATAATGGTAGCTATTTCCGCTTGATTATATGTTGGATATAAAGCGGCCTTGCACCCACTTAAATACGATGCTAACCTATCATAAAGATCGTTTACACTTTCATCCCTATACATTTTTAAATTTATGATTTGAACAAAGTAGGCCTCATAGGGCTGCCCTGGGGCAAAACGCTCCTTTAAAGTATCTATTAAATCACCTATTGAGGCAAAATTCCTATTCTTAGTACAATCCCTTGCACTACCTCTTAATTTACACAGAATTTCAGAGATCAGATCAGCCTCGCAAGCCGCATTTATTTTTGAAGCCGCGTAAACTATATCCTGAATAAATTCCTTAACTGACATATTTGAACCATCATAATCGGGCACATGTTTCATGGCTCTTTCCATAGACATATCATTTTTTAAAGACTGAACTACCACTACAGTAGCATTTTCTCCATTAATAGGTTCTGCGGGCCTTTGAGTCGGTAACACCCGAGGTAAATCTATGTCTACTCTGTTCCTCATTGTGTCTGCTACCGTGACATTATGATCTTGCGCGGCTTGGTTTCCTCCCGCACCGACTCCCGGGCCATTTTCCAGATTTAGAACCCCGTCTTCGTCGTTCATCTTCGTTTGTTATTTATGTTTTTTTTTTTAAAAGGAAAAAAATATAAAAAATGCTTATAGACTCCCTTTTTCTTTATTCGCTGAAAGTAGCAACGTATGCTGTTGTTGCACAGTGAACTACCCAACCTACACTTTCTGCCTGTTTTTTTACCTATTATTGCCCGATGAATATTTTCTAGTGTTGTATCTGTCGATTCTATTACTTGAAAGTAGGTTTCGTATCCTTGTACGTTAATTATTATGCCACCTATGACGTAATATTGGTTTCCGAATAGAGTCACCAGTTCTGCATCACACGGCCAATAATCTATGCTAAGTAAATTTGCCGTAATGTAGTTGTGTTTCGTCTGAGTCGTCACTAGAAATTTCGTATGTCCACTTATTAGTTCTGAGCTTTCTAGGATTAGTTCACAACTTCCTGTCGTGTCCCCGTTTACAACCATGAGAGTAAGGTTGGAAAGAAATAACACAACACTAATTCTAGATCTTCGATAATATTTAGTCAAAGGAATAGTTAATCTATTCTCAGAGAAATTTTCTATGTAATTATTATGTGGCCCCTTTTTATTGGAATAGACAACAAAATCTAATACGAAAGTGGGCCAAAAATTAGACTCCGACACTCCTATAGAAAAAGTTGTTTTAATTGTCGAGTTATCTGCTCTATTTCCTTGTTATCTACCCTTGTCCTATAATCTACTCCTCGAACCATGCATTCTACTAAGGTTAGGGACTTTTGTACCTTTTCTAGTTTCTTGTTTAACCGCATATATTTTTGTGATACTTCATGTAAGTCAAACACAGCTAAATTTAATCTGTCGTAGAGGTCAGTGGGATCTTTACGTAACAGATGCAAAAATTCTGGCGTCATATGTTCAGTGACACTATCGCAATTTTAATTTTCTAAATTCCGACACTAAGTCTTTTATTTCTTCTTGTTTAACACATAAATCAGATTTTATTTCCTGAATCGATTGCCTATTCTTGTCATTAAGGTTACTCAAAGCAAATAACCAGTTTACTAAAAATCTACCGCGCTTCTCTACTCTTTCAATATTACACTCTAAAACCCTACACTGTAAAGATAGTCTTTGACTGAATTCTTCCACAGATTCTAATCTTTCCTTTATTTCAGTAATATGATCCTGTGAGAAACCCGTGATTACTCTGTTAATGTTTGGGAACATTAAAATAAATTTTTATTTTATATTAACTAATAATGACTATTATTGCTTATTAAAATTTTTGTTATTGCTGAAAATTAACTTGTTGATAAAAATTAATTTCTTAGTTTAATCAAGTAAAAAAAAATATTCTTAAAAAAAAATCAATTATTCTAAGTTGAGATTTATCAAGAAAAAGCAATTTACAGTTATAATAATATCGTACCCAGGAAATGAATTATTTTAGTAGCGTATCTAATTTCTCCGTCGATTTGCTTACTCAGCTAAAGAAAATTTTCCTGTACATAAATATATATTTCTTTTTTGAATGAATTATTTCTCTTTTTTTTTATTTTTTTAATTTAATTATTATTTCTTTTGAAATTATAATATTTTTTTTTTACCCCTTGTTTAAAAGTTGTTTATTGTGAGATATCCTTAATCATATAATATTTACATTTTCTAAACTCAAATCGAAACTGATTTAAAAAAGATTCTCAATAGTTAATTAACAAATTAAATGATAAAAAAAAACAAAAAATCTTGCAAGATCAAGTTACTAAATTCAATTCCGTGGAAGGAAACTTTCATCGACACAAGTCAGCAATAATATAATTTTCTTTCACCGTCCGCCTACTATTTATTATTAAAAAAATGAAAATTTTAATCCTCTCACTTGTTCAAGTGTCCTACGCACTTCCAACAAGGTTGTTTTTTTATTCGAGGAATAGGGGCCGCTTTATTGAGGAAACTACTGCTTGCCGATTGCAAGTGTAGTTACCGTTCCCTAAAAACTCGACTTTAGCGAGTATAAAAAAAAAATCTAAAACCCGCACTATTCAGTAATTCGGTATTTTCTGTAAATAAACATTCATTAACAATAAAATATCTCATTTAATATAAGATGCGTGAGCACAAAATTCATTTCAATGTGTATTTGTGTTTCGTGTAATTTTATAAGTGTCAAAAAAAATATTTTCTTCTAAAAATAACTATTTCCAACCTTTATAAATTTTTTATCCTTTCAATAAAACATAAAAAAGAAATCCCACCGCTGCCACCAGTTTGTTAAAGATGAATTTGATTATTTATTTATTAAACAAAAATCTTTTTTTCAAACAAATTCAACTTTAACTGTATCGAAAATATTTTCGATATTTTTGAAGTGAATTTTAGATCATAAAATTGAAATCATCCCGAGGTAGGACGTACTTGCTTTTCGGGAATAGAATTTATATTCAATAGGTAGTGGATCCCCTTTTTAAGATAATTATTAATTCAATTACTCCGATTAGACGGTATTAGATTTGAAAGAAATTTAAGGAGGAAAAAGGTAGCAACAGTTGAGAAGAATTGTAATAAAACACTATGTGCAATGTAAGTAATATATGATGTGTTTTTGTTCCATTTATTTTAACTTGAATAAGATTGACATAAAATCATACAAATAACCGAAATTCTCGATTTCTTTTGAAGATTATTTTTTTAATTTTATAATGAGTAGTAATTATTACAACAACAAAAACCCTTTAATGAAACATACCCCCTATAAACTCTTAATTCATATATAACAAATACAACTTCTATAGTATTTAGCTATTATTGGTTACAATGAAAAAAATAATGTTTGTTTATATTTTTTTTGTATAGGATATAATAATGTGTAGATGTATCATGTATAAAATGTTTTGATAATTAATAATTTCACTCACCAACTTACTATTTATTGTTTTTATCTGCGACAGAAAAATATCGTATTACTCCTTAGAGGTGAATCATTTAGATTCACACCTGTAGTATATCTTTTTTAAAGATGGGTCTACTTGCTTTACTTTATTCTTTACTATTCTCCAAATACCTTTACTGTTGTTATTATCTTTTGTTATTATTGAATATTTCTTTAATATTATGCTTTCCTTTGCTTTGTTAAGATACAAAAAACTTATATCAAAATTAATTTTAATATTCAAATTTCGGGTTCACCGAATTTAAACTTGTAATTAACCCTGATATCGTTTAGATAATGACAACCAAAGCTCTTCAAAC
This sequence comes from Leptopilina myrica (nomen nudum), assembly GCA_032872475.1. Classification (NCBI taxonomy): domain Eukaryota; kingdom Metazoa; phylum Arthropoda; class Insecta; order Hymenoptera; family Figitidae; genus Leptopilina; species Leptopilina myrica (nomen nudum). Next base: position 11,345,626 of record CM065460.1, read on the forward strand.
CACTAGACTGAGGTTTGATATTTAATACCCCCTTTTATATAATTTCAATTTATTTTTATTTTTATATTTCTTTCTTTTCAATGTCGCTTTTACTTTGATATTCCACTCACTCTTCACTTGTATTTTTGTTTTGTAAAATATTATTTATTTTTTTTTGTGATTCAAGTAAATCAAATATGAACTTTTAATGCAACTTGTTGATTTAACTTTTCAAATAAAAAATGATATCTACCCTTACTTTAGGGAAAAAAAAAATAAAAAACCTCCGCCTTTTGCGGGAAATAAAATCACAAATATATAATCAACCGCTCTGCGGGACAAAAAACTAAAGACTCCTTTTAATATGTTTTAATAATCGGTCACACCCTGGAAATCCATTTGAAATAAGTAAAGTGGGGAGATTCCGTTGCACACGGTCCCTCAAACTTATTGTTGCTAGGCCAGCTTTTCGCAAGCTTGCAAATTCTTGAAAGTGGCGTGATAGAGTCCGATGTTCTCTACACTTTTTATGGACAATACATAGGTGATTTCCTTTCCTTGTGTTTCACCAATACATATAGAAGTTTTTCTTGTGAAATTGTTTTTGATGATTCTGGCAATTTCTCACAGATGTTGGTTGATTTATATTTTTTTGAAGTAGAATGTTTTATAATTTAGAATATTATTTTGATAATATTTAAAGAAAATTCAATAATAAGAGGCAATTGGAGTTTTTCAATTGTTCTTAATATAGATTGACTGATTTGAAATAGATTCATAAACAATAAATTGATGAGTAAATTAATGGTGAAGAATTACATCTTTCCTATTAATTGCATAAGAAAATAATACTTAATTCTAAGACAGTAATTTCCCAATTTCCCTTGAAGTTATACATTGTAAAAAGTGTCTTATTTCTAGAATATAAAAAAAATCAAAAAAAAAATAGTTACGGAGTCGTACGTAACACGCATTTTCATTTATTAAATCGATTTTCAAGCATAATAATTAAAAAATTAATTTTTAAAAAATAATTTATATATGCTAAAGAAGCATTGCACAGTCACGCGTGCGACATTCCCGCTGTGTGTCCGTTATGCGCCGCATATGAGAACTCAGCTGTGTGCTCAAATGAAGTCACTCCGTGTAGGTTAATCAGCATGCATGCGAGCGATATGTCTATCATTGTACGCGCATTTTGCTATCTGGGGTATGTCGCAAAACGACGCGTGAGTTAGCGTTGAGCCAGGAGGTGTCGTAAGGGTTGAGCCGCCCAAAATATTGCAATTACGAAGCGTACTTGCAACAGAAATTCATTTTTTTACTTAAGGAGGTGTAAAAAACTTTATTTCTAACGAAAAAAGAGGAAAAATTTTTTTTCGATAATCTTTTGTTATTGTTTTAATTTAAAAATTTTTGATTTCATTCTTAAGAAATAAAATATCTAATCTTATGCAAAAATGCACAATATGGGATTTTATTTTAATTTTATGGTTCTTTTCCTCATTTTCAAGTGTCATTATATTATTTGAAGGACATTTTTAACCATTTACCTAAATATTTCATTGATTTTCTACAGTGGCTTAACCCTTACACACATACTTAACATTCATCGGTAAATGGTAGAATTAAAATAATATATTAAAATCATTTGATAAAAAAAATATTTTTAAAAAATTAAAGTATTGTATATCTAATATTGTAAACAATAATAAGAGAGGAACAAAATTCGCACAATTAGGTCCTCTACTTATTATTGTTTACAATATTAGATATACAATACTTTAATTTTTTCTATTATTTTTTTATCAAATGATTTTAAAATATTTTTTGAATTGTTTATTTTAATTCTACCATTTACCGTTGAATGTTGCAAGTATTGTTTTATTATTTGTGTACGGAACCCGCCATTGCAGTGCGAGTTCAACTCGCACTTGTCCAATTTTTTTTCTTCTTAAATGATGTTTCAATTAGACATTTTATTCTTTTCAGCCATGTAATGTGTCATAACTTGTCCGCAATTTTGAACTTTTAAAAAGGCCAGACGGTAATTGATGGAGTACTTGAATACGAACATTTTAACACCTTACACGTTATAATTGAGCCCATAGAATTATGCACAGAAATCATGAAAATCGCATGCATTTTAGACATGTCGTCCGCCATATTGGACCCGCCATTTAAAATTTTTAAAAACTGCCACTCGGCATTTAAAAGTATTTATTTTGAACTAACTTTTCAGCCTATGACTGATTATTTAAACATAGACTTATTTCTTTATTATTTGAATTTCCTACCACTTGGGAAAAATGCGTCATCATTTTGAAGCAGTAGTAGCACTTACCGAACATTTTACCTGCAAGTACCGGCCTTTTCAAAATGATTTCACGTTAGTAGAGTAACTAAAAGCTAATTATTTCTAAAACTAATTATTATTTAATAATAATATTACTATAGCTGGATTGCTTTTTCGTAAGGAATCCAGTGATATAAAAAACTCATTTTGCATAAAAATGTCGAATACCGACTTTCTTCATTAGGACGGCAGATTTGTCAAGGTGACGGTCTGGATTGGTTGAAAATGTCATGATGACGGTCTTGATTGGTGGAAATTTCAGGATGACGGTCGCTATTGGCTGAAAATCCATGATGACGGTCGCTATTTGTTGAAAATATGATGGTGACAGTCACTATTGCCTGAAAAACGATGGTGACGCTCGATATTAGTCAGAAATCGTAGCGGTGACGCACACTATTGGTTTATTTTCTGTGTTCACAAGAGTTTCAAGAGTGTTACAGTTTATTACAAAATATTAATGAAAATTACAGAAAATAAAAGTGAAGATCACGTGTTTTTCTTTATTAATTAAATATAAATTAAATATACTTCAATACTCTAAATTAATAGAACATTAAAAAAGTTATATACTCTTGTTAACAATAACAAATAATAAGATTAATAAAAAAAATTCTTATCACTTAATTACTCTTAATAATTATAAACAATTTTCATTATTTATTTATAAGCTTCTTAACAAATTGTCATATTTTAATTAAGACAACGTATTTAAAGGGTAATTTTAAAACCCTTTAAACTTTTTGGAAGACGACAGTACTATAATTTGTAACAAATATATGGACAATTGTTTACCAAACAGCACTTCTTTAAATTGATTTATTAGTCCAGAACGATTGGTTTTAGAAAAAATGTTATTTAGAAAAAAAGTCTTTTTATGTGTAATAAAAAATTATTTTTAGAAATAAATAAAAATTTTAACCATATTTTTATTTTTTAAGCTTTAAAGAATATTTTTTATACGGTTAACTAATTACAGTAAATTAAGAAATTTAAAATTGCGCTTACATTAGTAGAATTTAACAGAAATTTGTTGAAGTTGTCTCTTTTGCACATTTTCTTTTAAATAATTTCTTTTCCAAAACCAATAGAATCGTCCCAGACTTACAACTAATTTATAAGAGTGGTCTTTTTAACAATTTTAACAATTTTTACATATTTCTAAAAAAAATATTGTATTGCATTTTCCAAAACAGTGTTTCAAATGTGTTGACTGCATTTAAAATGTAATAATTCTTTTTAAAATATGCTACTTAAAATTTTACGTACAAAAGGGAAACTTATTTATTATTACGGAGAGAAATTAAGTAATAAACAATTGAGGGGCTGGATGCTACAAGAGGATTCTGTGTGGATTCTGCCAAATAATTGTTGTCCAGTAGGTTGAATGTTAAGTTTTTTAATTACAATTTTAATTGCTTCTTGTAGAAAATAAAATTTTAATTCATTTTTCTTCTAAAATTTTTTTGCTATTTTTTGTCTTTTTAAAATAATGAGAAAAAACTGCATTTTTTAAAATCAAAATTTTTTTATCTTTTTCAATTTCAACTCGTGACATTTTGGTTAATTTGTATAATTTTTTGATAAAACAAAAACGAAATTAAAGGTGAAAATGTTCCAAAACTAAAAGAAGCGTAGAAAAACACCTTTTTGTAAACCAAAAATAATATTAATTTTTTCAAAACAATGTAACAAATATAGTTTTATGTTTTCAAGCGCTTCGTTTAGCTGAAAAATATTAAGGCCTGTTGAACTTCCAGTGAGAATGTCGTTCATTAATAAGTAAAGAAGTTTTTTGGAAAATTGTTTTAATATTGGACAAAAACTTTGAAAGTTATTAGTAACATTTAAAGTTCCAAACGCATTCTAACATTAAAGTTTTTATGTTTTGCGCTTCAACTGTGTCGCCGTGATTGTTATCTCTATTCACTTATTTCCATAACACAGTTTCAATATTTATTTTTAATCATTAAAATAAGTCAAAATTAATTAAAAAGTTTATTCATGAACAATTAAAAATACAATTCTTTGATTTCTTTATTTAAATATTCGTTTCTTTTTTTTTCTCCCTATTGTTTCATCTTGATTTTTCATGTTTATGTAGAACAATTACAATTCACTCTGTTACAAATATTACACTTCTGTTATAAAAATTAATATTTAAAGTAAGTATTGCTACAATTAAATTAGTGGTGCTCACTTTAATCTTTGAATATGGTTTCTATTACTGTTTAAGTAACACGTTTTAATTGGTTACTTCGGTGAGCTCTTAATTTTCATTGGTTCAACTATTGTGAATTTTCACAATGTATGAAATATCCCTTAGGTTCTAGAATAATTGCTTCAAAACCCAACCTCCTGTTTGGTAATTTTCTTCCATTCCTTAGAAAAAATGTTACCAGATAAGCCAGAGTTTAATCGGAATTCGAAGTGAGAGCACAATCTGGTTTATCAGGTAACATTTTTCTAGGGAATTTCAAGGAAATTACCAAACGGAAGGTTGGGTTTTTAATAATTTTTCTAGAACCTAAGGGATATTTCACAGATCGTGACAATTCATAATATTTGAACCAATGAAAATTCAGAGCTTACCGAAGTAACGAATTACAACGTGTTACTTAAACAGTAATAGAAGCCATATTCAAAAAATAAATTGAGCACCACTGAAGTAATCTGGAGTATAATCCGAGCATTTGCCGAAAACACCCTAAGAATAGAATCGTGCTTCTTAATCTAATCAAATTTTCTGCGAGGTTATTGTAAGCTTTTAGCAAGATTAAGTGCTTTGTAGAGTTTGTAATTATAGTGCAGCTTAACAATTCCATTATGGATTATAAAATATGGTTGCTTAACATTGTAACGTGGATTCTTTTTTTATATTTTGAATCCAATTACAAACGGTTTCTTTTTGGTTTCGCCGAAACTTATTATTCGGTAAACATTTAAAATAATGAAATCCGTTTAATAATTAAGAATAAATTATTTGATACGAGGGCCAGACACAAACTCTAAAATTATAAATATTTGAGTTGTATCGAGTCATAAACAAAAATATGAATTTATTTTTATCATAAACAATTTAGTAGAATCAAATCGATTAAATATTCGAGAGATAGAGAGAGAGAACTTCAATATTTTTAGTTGTTGTAAGATAAGGCAATAACATAATTGTATAATTTATCCGGAAGAGATGTTAAACTGGCAAAATATAGATCAGCTGGTGCGAGAATCCAACTACCTCAGGTGACACCGAGCCGACGACGATACTACGGACAGTCGGAAATCGATTTACACCGGAGTAGTTTTTGGAACTACGAAAGCCAGTTTGTGCTTTGTCACCGTTTCGTGTACCGGAAAAAGTAAAGTCTCAGTCATGGATTACCGAGATATCCTGGAGTGAGTCTGAGGTTAGTGTTGTGGAGGTAGCTCACCGGTTGACGACCTATCGTTTGCCTTCCGTTACTTTCTCTTTCTCTACCGATACACCAATATTCTCGAGAAAATAGACGGTCGACCGCATGGTGCGGAGAAAGGACGCCGCCATTTTCGGTCACCTGCTAACCTCTTCGAGCATTGTTGTACATGGAAGCGTGGTCGTCTCTTCCTTTTTCTCTCTTACTCTCATAGATAGAATATATTCGAATTAAATAAAGTAAATCCTTATTACAAAATTAAAGTGTAAAGTGCTACTTTGGTAATCGAGAACTATTTATTTATCAAGTCTCTCTCTCTCCTTTGTGTACAGTGATTCCAACCCTGTGTGTTTCTAGTCATTCCTAAAAAAATTGTATTACAAGTCCGAGTTTTAGAGCTGGCATGGGAGAACTTGTGTCGTACGAACAACTCAACGAGATCCGGGTAGTTCACCTACCTGGCGCCGGGGAAGTTCCCTAAAACGGATCTCTGAGTTGTTCTTTATTTCGAACTGTGGAAATAACGAACCCAACTAGTGTTGAAATTGATAGTCACCATTTTTGTACCGATTCGATAGAAATTTCCATAAGAGAAATAGAAAAATCGCTACAACATACAGTGCGGAAATTCATATTTATTTTAAAATATTTAAACATATGTGCCCTGACGCGGTGAAAGGGACCTTACGTTTAAAAAAATTAATTTTAAGTTCTTGATACCATTCTATCTAGATTTTTTCCATTGAAGCTCCGGTTGGTACTAGTAATAGTAAATAATATTTTTTTAATTTCCAGTAATTGAAGAATCGCAGTAATTGGCACATTTATCCTTCTTTAATATTAATAATAATATAATTATAAAAAAAGATGCAGTCTATGCTTAATCATAGTAACGCATGGACACGATTGTCCACTTCTTCGTGGAAATGCTAAAAATATAACTTACGAATGGATATTGTTTAGTTTTGTAAAAAATACTATAGTAAACTTGTGAACATATATAAATTTACCACATATTTAAATACCGCATGAAACAAGTGACGATTAATAAAAATTCATGTAAATAGCATTTTGCTATAAGAACTGTTCGGGTAATTGATAGTCAGTTAAAATGACATTTTCACCAAATGCAGTTCGGTAAAATGTAATTTGAGAAATATTCATGGGCCTAAAAATTTTATATTTATTATTGTAATTAAAAAAATTAAATTAATGTAAAGGAAAGAATAACGTGGAGAAGCAAAATTACATGTTAAAATTTTTGAGAAAAAATTACTTGTCGAATGGAACAAGAAAGCAACGGAGGCACTAGTTTAATAAAAATATATAAAAATTTTTTAAAAATAATTTACAATAAGGTTTAAAAAATTTGTTAATAAAATTTTATTTTTAACAATGTATGTATCGAACAATTTTTTCTAAAATTTTTGTAAGAAACAAGCATTAAATTGATCATTTTTAAGCCTTTTCTGATTGTGGTCAAACGATGGGATTTATTTATTTAAAAATTTTTTATATTTATGTACCCAATGAAAATGGTATCCCTAGCTTGACATTTGAATAAATCACACAAATTTTTCATCACAAAACTGTTTTCAGACTAAGCTCTTCTGAACTTAACCTTCTAACAGTGTAAAATTGTGATTTGGTCAAGCGGCAATATAGACATACTACTTTCACTGCACACATAAAAATAAAAAATTTCGAAATAAATAGACCTCATCATTTGACCACAATCAGACAAGGCTTAAAAACTGTTAATTTAGTGCTAGTTGCTTACAAAAAATTTTGAGAAAAATTAATCAATACTTACATTGTTAAAAATAAAATTTTATTTTTAACATTTTAAAATGTTATTGTAAATTCTTTTAAAAAATTATTTCAAATTTTTATTTTTGGTAAAGTTATAAGCATTTCCAGAAAAAATTTAAACTGCTCTATGAATTGTTTTTTAAAAAATAATCGTAGCTAATTTCAACGAGCAATGAAAGAAAAAAATGTTTCAAAAAAATTAGAAATGTAAAAGCAAAGCGACTTCCGACTTGGCGTAAAATGCCCCATATATATATATATATATATATATATATATATATATAAATCGTGTTAAACGCATCGTAATTTCCCAATCAGAACGCAGGTGCGTTATTTCCAGAAGAGATAGGAAATGCAATAGCACTTTAAAAAACCCAAGAACTACCCGAAGGGGTCAATATTGTGTTTACCACAATTGTTTACACCACCAAATACAATAAATTCAGTAATAATTTAAAAAGAACTAAATTTACAAAAAAATATTCTCTTTTAATTATATTTTCTCTTTTTTTGTTAATATTAATTGAAATATATCGTTCCAACAAATTGTGGAATATTGATAAAAGAAATTAGAAGAAGAAAAATTACAGTGGGTAAGTATTAGTTCCACGTCATATGTTCATCTCATGAGTGAGAAAAGTCTGTTAGCTAGCGATAAGCAGGAGCGATCGTATTAAATCGAAATGTGCAGGGATTCGTAAAACTAGACGATCTATGAGTATTACGCATGCTCAAGACTAGAGAAAAAAAAGTATAAAAGTACCTTGCAATTCTGTACGCATTTCAGTGAGAATGTTAAATCTGCGTGAAGTGTTTCCTGACAAACAAAATATTTTTTGGGTTTTAAAAAATTTTTTTAAACTCTAATATTTTGTGTGCGAAGAAAAAAATTGTAATTACACTTTAAAAAAAGGTGTTGTCCAAAAAATAATCGGTGATGATTTAATATTGGTGAATTATTTTAACAAAATATGTCGACCGACAGTGAAAACCAATCGAGAATTTTTGTTGTCACTATTGTTTATCTTAGTCTATTTTTAGATAACGTACTACTTACAGTTGTTGGTAAGCATCAATTAGAGCTGAATTTTTTAAAATTTTAATAGAAAATGAAAAAATATTCTCGAAATTCAAAACAAAATTTTTGATAAATTTTTTTTTCATTTACTCTTTAAATTGAAACAAATAAATAATTGAATTTAATGAATTTAAATAAAATTTATTACAGTGAAATAATAAAAGAATGATAAAGCAGTAAATTAAATAAAGCAATCAGCGCAGAAGAAAAATAAAATTAATCTACAATGCGTTGTTTCATAATAAACAATTCAATTCTATGAGATATATTAGCTTCATAAAATGGAATTATTATAAAACTTGCATTAGATGCGCGCCCTAAAGCGTGCGTGTACATTATAATTACTTATTAAAAAAACAATTGATCATTAATTAAAACTATAAAATATTAAGATTTTATTTAAAAAATTGTAATAAACACTAGAACTTATGAAATAAAATATTTAAAATTTAAACAATAAAATGTGATTTATAAATTTAAAATATTTAAAAAATTTCGATTATTAAAAAAAATTCTTTTATAATTTTCAGGGACAGTTTCACCAACACAGATTAAAAGTTAATGAATGATTAAATCTTTGACGGATAAATCAAAACTATGATTCTAGAAAAAACTGAATGTTTTATTAAAAAATTGTGATCGAGAAATATAAATAGTCCGAATTTATATTTTCCTTAAATAAGAAAAATAGGATTTTGCATAAAAAATATAACTTTTCTAAAAATACCTAAAAACATTTAATATATATAAAAATTAAATTTATAGAATATTTGTGATGCGCTACCAAGAAAGGTACCTAAAATAGAGTATTTTGGATGCTATACAGACTTTTTGAACAATAATAATTATTAATGGTAATTGATTCTCTTTTTGTATTTTTACATCAAATAATATAAACATAACCTATTAGTTTCTTCAGCTTAGGTATCTTTTTTAGGAGCGCGTTACATTATTTCTATAAAAAAATAAAAGTTTTCTAAAAAAAGACAATTAAAAATTACGACATATTGACGTTTCGGAACTGAATCTAGTTCCCTCTTCAGAATTTATTATACTTTACTACAAACTAAAAAGAAGACATACATGGTTTTTTTCGCAAAGATATTAAATTATATTATCATTCGAAATTAATTCAAAAACTTAAACAGAAAAACAATAAAATTATATATATGGAACGTTTCACGTCAACCAGCCCAGAGCTCTACCAAAATTCTAAACAACTAAAATAAACAAACAATATGTCAAAATGTTCGTAAACTAATGTCCTTTAAATTGCAAAGTGGCAAAATCCAGAATTCGAAATGGTATCCTTATTGCGTCACCTGAAAGACACCAAAATCCAAAAAAAGAAAATATATTTATCAATTACTTTTAAAAAAACGGTACAAAAATGAAGAGTCATGGTATATTTTAATGTTTTCAGGGTCGTTGATGACGAATCTGTTGTCAGTTTTTCAAAATTCAAAATAGCAGATCTAATATGGCGGACATTTTTAGAAAATTTATTTAAAATTTATTTAATTCACTTGAAACTTGCCACTCGGGGGTTTTTGGTGTAGCTGATGACAAATCCGATGTCAGTTTTTCAAAATTCAAAATGGCAAATCCAATATGGCGGATAATTTTTAAACATTTTTTTTATTCGCTTGAAACTTGTCACTTAGAGGTTTTCCGGGACGCTGATGACGAAGCCGGTGTCAGTTTGTTAAAATTAAAAATGGCGGATCCAATATGGCAGATAATTTAGGAAAAATAAAATAATAATTTTTTATTTGCTTGAAACTTGTCACTCGGGGGTTTTTGGGGTCGCTGATGACGAATGTGATGTCAGATTTTCAAAATTTAAAATAGCTAATCCAATATGGCGACTGAAATTTCAAAAAATTATGGAATTCGCTTAAAATTTGAAAAATTTAAAATAGCGGATCTAGAATTTGTTTTTAGAAAAAGTCACAAATTTTTTTCTTAGGCACATTAAAATAAATGTTTTTTATTTGAACTTTTTAAAGGCCAAGAAATTACTAAAAAATGTATATTGCAACAAACATTCTTTTTCAAGTCTACAAAATCCTTATATGAATGAAAAACTGACACCGGATTCATCATCAGCCAACTCGAAAACATTTAAATATGCCATAACGCATCATTTTTGTGCCGTTTTTTAAAAGTAGGGGAAGTGTTCCGATTGTGGGCACCCCTACGTAAAGTTCGACGGCAAGCAGACTTTACTAATCTAAGTATTGCAAGTTGTGTCCGTTAACAATAGGGACTTTTCGTATTCATAACAAAACAAATATATGCATTTGTGTAATAGCTGTGAGCATGATAAAGAAATTTGCATTAAATAAATAAAAAAGTAATTTTGTATTGTTTTCGAAGAGCAACATATGGGTGTAGATTCGTTTAGAAAAAAGGGTTTAATTTTTCTTTTGCAGTGTTGTAATTATATTTTGTGATTTACCTTCGTGTTTAACCAAAATCCTGCATCACAGAATGTGTTGGTCTTTTTAAAAAATGACTGTCATTCCCGGTTGTGGGCACCTTTATGTCAAGGGGGTTCTACCATCTGACAGTGATGTGGACTACTGTCTCATGTATCTAATCTTTCTGCCAAGGAAATTGACAGCCGCAAATTCCATTAAATGCGATGAATATAGTCGTTCAGTGCATTAGAAGTGTGTTATGATATGCGGGTCAGCTACTTCATATGCTAGCATTATACTTCTGTTAGCGATGAGCATAAGGTGAAAACGTGTAATCATTTTTGTTCTTTATACCGGCGAAGTCTCTTAAAATAAAGAAACTTTCATTTCCTCTTTATTTGAGTTGGTTTCCTTTAATATTTTTTCCATTTTTAGCGGATTTTTAAAAAATGCCCACAACCGGATTTTGGTGTCTTTCAGGTGACGCAGTAAGGACGCCATTTTGATTTTTGACACTTTGCAATTGCAAGGACATTAGTTTACGAACATTTTGACATATTATGTGTTTATTTTAGTTGCTTATAATTTTGTGCAGAGCTCTGGACCGGTTGACTTTCACATTCATAGAATTTATTTTTAGATTATAATGTATTATTTGTATGATTTCATATTATAAAAACAAATTAAACCTTTTATTTATTAAACTTATAAAATAAATTAAAAATTTCATTTTTTGATTTTTCTCAAATATTAAATAAACTAAAAAAATATAATATAAATCAAGATTCAGGTTAGATTTTGATCTGTCAAAAAAAAGATTTTTATTAATACAAAAAAATAAAAGCCTACAAAAAAAGACAAAATTAATTAAGGAATATAAATATTATCATGTGTATATTTTTATACAATTTATAGAAAACTAGTTTTAATAGTGAATTAAAAATAATTGTTTTAAAGTTCAAGAAAGAAAGAATACACATTTAGGAGTGCATTTGTTTATTTCTTACAACGGACACATAAGAGAACAAAATACAGTAGAATTCCAATTATCCGGACGTCCGATTAACCGGATTGCCGACAATGACCCACACATCATAAAAACTTCCAAGAAATTTCCAGGAAGTTTCCTGGAAGTTTTTAAAAATAAATAACATTCATTATTCCGAGAGTAATTTTGTTGGAGGCATGTCTTACAGTTTATTATTTATTCATAGAAGTACATTTCGCGTGTTTCTTTCTTTCCCTACTTCTTAAAAAATAGATTAAAGAAACTATAGAAATATATTGTCTGATTTCATAAATAAATTAATATTTCCATTATTAAATAATAACACCGGCACACACACACACAAAATTTGGAATGCTAGGACCGCCATGTGGTAGGTTTTCTTCGTTAAAGTGTATCTAAACTAAAGAGAGAAACATTGTCCGACTTGAAACTTAGTTCGTGTTCTCTATTTACAGGCTTGGTTTCTTGAAAATCGTTACTCAGAGGTTTTTGGGGTCGGTTCTAATTACGAATTTGAAATCGGGGTTTAAGAATTAAAAATGTCGGATTCAATATGGCTGCAAAAAATTAAACAAGTTGTTCATTTCATGACCATTTAGCTTCCTCAATATTTATTATTATATATAATTTTAAAAGTTAAATAATTATAATAGTTTATTAAATATAATTAATAAACCGGGTAAAGTACCCTGAATAAATATTAATTATTCAATTTTTTATTATAGAATAATTATTTTAAAGTGTTATGATAAATGTCAAAAAATACAAAATTTTAATTTTTTGTGAAAAATTAAAATATTTATTAATTCTATAAATTTTGATAAAATATATACTTTATATACATGAATCGATTCGTTTTTATGTCAGGAATACAATTTTGACAAGAATTATTAAAAATTTTAATATAGAAAAAAGTTATTTCAAAAAACCAAAAAATTAATTTTTTCAAAAATTAAAAAAATGTTGAAAATTTTTTTTTATATATTTTTGAAAATCCTTCTATCTGATTCTTGGTATTCATGACCGTAATACACCTACAAAATCTTATTAAAATCCATCAAGATGTGCAAGAGAAAATTTGTCCACAAGAATCGGTGACATGCACACACACACACACACATACATACACACATACATCCGGACATTTGTTCCTCTCGACGAATTATATATACTACACTTGAAAATTTGTAAAAATAATTGATTTTAAAAAATTCGGAAATCGACATCACTATAAGGTTTCCTTTATGAGGAAGCAAAATTAATCAGATTCACTTGAAAATCAATACTCTGGGGTTTCGGAGTCGCTAAAAACGAATAAAACGTCGATTTTTAAAAAATTTGAATGTCAAATTTACTGCAGTTTTAATTTTTGTTTTGTATATAACTTATTTTTTTATTCAATTGATCTCTGGAGAAGAGCTCTTTTTTTCTTTGTTAAATTTTTGGCCTCTGATATGTCTCATTTTAGCGTCTAACAGAAGTCCGCTAACATATTTTTATTCCATTTTCCTTGGTAGTGTTTTTTCATTTGAGCAATTCCACGCCAAGTAATCATAAATTTTTTGAATGATTTTAGCAACATTTTTATTTTTCAAAATTCCTAGAGTTACCTCTTTACAATATCACCTTTGTTTTATAATATGTTTTTAAAAAATATATTAATCAATGATTTAAAAAATCGATTTTTTAATTCTTTATTCTTTGTTAACAGCCAATAAAAAGTCAAGCTTTCGCAAATCGTTCTTGTTTCCTTGGCAACTAATATTGGCACGATGCTTGTCTACCGACGAAAAATTTTTTTATTATTTATTTATATTGTCAATAAAGTAATAAATACTTCCTGTAAATTTAATTATGGGACAGCAATAACTTTACAAAAACAAAAAAAATTTCCAGCGCGACATGCCGGGAATTGTGTAGTATTCGTTTATAGCGGTGCACTTTTTGTTTTAAATTACTTTAAAGGTCACAATTATTTACCGAAACGCTTTTTCTTTTTGTCAACTTTGCGTTATTAAATTCTCTTTTGATTTTTGGAGCTCTATTTTTGAATTTTTTTTATTAAACATTTCTTAAATAACAATAAGATTTAAAAAATTATAATTTTTTTTACATTTTTTCCATCGGACCACTACTGTACAACTTAATGCGTCAAACGTTGAGGGCGCTAAAGTTACTCAAAATTAGTTTTTTCTTTTTTAAATAAAAAAATCATTTTTTGGGATTTGGTGTGAATGGAAAAGTTGTAGAGCTAAAAAAACCTACAAAACTCATATACATAATTTTTATACAATTCAGTCGTATTATGGTCGTCACTTTATCTACCTGTACAGGCGCGTACTAAGTTCCTTCTTATAACCCAGCATTCAGTAAAGAAATCATTATAGCCGTAGGAAAATAAAGAGTTAGTTATTATTAACCGCTCACAGATCGATAAAGTACCCTTTATCTCTCTAGGGAAATAATGGTTACTTTATTGACCAGCTGGGTTATATGTGAGAACTTAGCATGCACCGGTACAGGTAGAATAGAGTAACCATAATACGCCTTTGATGTATAAAGCAATGTATGCAACAAGGTGTTTTTCTCTGTGTCTTTAGTTGCTTCTATACCCTCTTCCGTATAATGGTGTACCTTGTCTGGGTAGTCGGCCATGTACCATTTTCTTTTACTACCATCGAGTATCACGCCAAAGGAGTGAATAAAGTCCACTCCCAGGAATACATGTTCACCCATTCCTTGGACGATCAGCACCTTCATCATGCGGGATACCCGATCGACCTCTATTGGGAGATAGCAGACTGCTTTTACTAGACGAACCGTACCGTTGGCTGTCACGACTGCCTTTTCGGTTACCGGTTGCAATTACACTGTGTACTTTTCGGCAATTGCTAAAACGATATCTCTCAATACTGTGCGTGATGCACCAATATCTATCAAGGCTTGTACGTTAGAGGTATTACCTATTTGTAAACTCGTAAATACCCTCAAACTAAAACATTTGTCCTCCGCTGGCGGTTCCCTAATTTCTAATCGTAGCTGTTTTTCTTCCGATATTAACTTCGGTTCAATGTCCGATTTCAAAAGTGACATGATTGCTTGGTTTTTCTCCCATGGACATGAACCATTAACTGCATCAACGCGATCGTTCAACAAGACAGTTTGGTTGGCCTTAAATTGACGGGTGGACTTCCGGTTTTTCGACTTCTTGTTAACGATCTCCGCGGATTTCCAGTTTTCCATGAATACGGGTACGGATTTTTCCGCGGCTTTTACCATTACTGTTGTTGAGGTCTGGTCAGTTTCTGAGGAGGAGGAGTTGACCTTCACTTCTTCTCCTTCTTCAGGTTTCCCGGACAGTTTTCATACGTTTTCATTGTCGCGCCTTTTGAGAACGCAACTTATTTGAAAATGTCCTATTTTCTTACAAATCTAGCAAAATACTTCTTTTTTATTAGAACTGTTTGCTTTATCGGTTTTACAATTGGATGTGGGCTTAGTTGTGTCTTTCCTGCTATTCGAATTTTTCTGTGGCGAAGAGTTCTTTTTCTTATTCCACTTGGAACCTCCGCCATTTTGTTTATTCGTGTTATTCTGATTGTCTTATAGGGACTGTATTTTACTACCTAGCAAAGCTTCTACTAACGCGTCTATTGTCTTGGGCCAAACTTCGCTCGCATTATCACGAACTGTTTTCGGTTCATCCATTCCGTTCGATTTTCCGATTTGTTCCGGTTTTGAATCGATAGCGGAAACTTCGTTCGCGTCGATAGTTTTTTCCGCTCCTTTGAACGCGTATTCCGGAATTAGCGATTTATCCAGTGGGGGTCCAAAAGTCGATTGCTGGTTCACCAGGACCTTGTCTTTGCAAAATTATTTGTTCTTCGAGCCTATCTTGAAACCTGACGTCTTCGAAACGGTTTCTGAATTGACGCGTACAATCTTGCGACATCTCTAGGTGGTCTGAATTGAGCGGTTGACATTTAGGAAAATCTAGAGGCTGGTTTCCATTGCCTAGTCGGGTCTGGGATGAATCCCGTTTTTCTATGGCCGACATATGGATCTTGAAACGCGTTACGGTTTTCTGTGCCGTTTCTTTCTCCATATTGTGTTGACTGTCTATTTTGAACGTATAGACTCGTCGTCTGTCTTTTCGTAGGTACGGTTGGGTTCGCGTGTGAAAATGTAGTGTTTATTGGGTAATTTTGACCATGTAAAAATAACCGATTGGACTTAACTGTTTGGTGTCCAAACGGTTATTGGGGATACTGGTCTAGTGTCGGTTGGTAACCCCAAGATCCTTGTCGATCCCTGAGATCTGGTTGACCACGCGCGTAACTTAAATGTTACGCGTTGTTGGATGGTGCGTTGTTGGATGTAGAGGGGGTACTCGAGCTTCGTTTCTACTCGAACTTAAGACCTGAAATTGCAAATTCCTATTGTCTGAGGTAACAGTCGGTATTGCAGGTGGCACTGACACGTTTGTCTGAATACCGATGTAGTTTTCTGTAGTCGTGTTTGGTAAACCGTATGTGTCAGTTGGTCTGATAGTTAACGACTGGCACTATGCTATAGATTGTCCTGAGACAGTCGTTGTCGTGTGGCACGTGGGACATGTACTTGTCACTGTCATTGGTCTTTCTGTCTGTTTCTGTACCAGTGTCGTCAGCGCTTCTATTTGCTTTGCATGAGTGAAATTGACTTACGCAATTTTTGGATTTCCGAATTGGCAGAAAATTCAAAACGGGGGTTTATTGTTACCCTGTCCCTCCGATCAGTATTTACGTGTAAATATGCTGGGTTGGGTGGGGGAAAACTCGTATGGAAGTTTTCTGGTCGGAGCAGTCTACTGATTCCATTTAAGTTGTTTGGGAAATTATTTTCTGTTGGAATTACAACTAGACCTTCGGGTATTTCAAAATTTCTAGCCGAGCCTGGAGTGTTAGAAGTAGACTAAGTACTTCGTTAACGAATTTTGGAAGTACCTTGTTACTGTCGTACCAAGGAACACCTGTATCGCCTTACATTCGCCCAATCAGTCTTTCTATTCTTGACTAGACTTTCTCAAAACTATCGGAACTACTACAACCGTTTAGTACTAGTTGGCGTTTCATTACCTCGAAAGCGCGTACGTGGCTTCCTAACTGATCTGCGAGATTTGGTTTGTTTGCTATTCGGTCCGTAGTCTCATCTGACTTTTGTGTATGGCACTGGTGCACCTGCTTGTCTGACATTTTAAATCAAATAAATTTTAACTACCCAAAAGAAAGTCGTGTAGAAAATAAATTTTTAAACTAAGTCCTTATTTGGACAAAGGTTTCCGTGCAAAAGAAATAAATTGATTGAAAATTATCAAATCTTTAATTCATTTCCTCTTTACTTACGTAAAAAAATCAAAAATTTCCGGAAATTACCGTTCTTTCCTACTCGATCTCCAATTGTTTTCCAACTTTACTACGAATTTAACTATTTTTTAAAGTTAATTATCTGTTTACAGATAAATTTCTTAAAATTTTCGAAAATTACCGCTATTCACTATTCGGTTTCCGATTATTTTTTTACTTATTTCTGAAATTTTTCTCTTTTTAGGTTAACTTCCTAAATTTTCTAAATTACCGATAAAATTCCTAAAATTCTTGGAAACTACTGCTATTTACTGTTTGGTTTCCGATCATTTTCTGTTTTACTGTAAATTTTGCTATTTTTGGGAATTAATTATCGGTTCATTTCTTAATTTCATAAATTACCGATATATTTTCCAAAGTTTCCGGTAAATTACCTACTTGAAACATTTAAGTAGGGTTCGTCGAATTCCCTAACTTTAAATTAGGTACTGTCGCACTATGGGGAATTTTTGGAAAAAGTGTGTCAAAATCAAAGAACTTTTGAATGAAATCATTTAATCAAATGAAACCTTTTGGAGATTGTTGTATAATCCCTTCCAATTATGGGAAAAATAATAAGAAATAATAATTATTAATTTTTAACCTAAAAAAGTGAGGTCAAAGTTGACTATATTTCGAAAAATTAGAGTTTTATCTCAGTCCCACGCGAATGATTATTATGATTTAAGCACGAATCATGATTTCTTGTATATTTTTGGGCGCTTTTTACGAATCTGCAATTGGTTTTTTAAAATTCAAAATGGCTGATCCAATATGGCGGAAATTTTAAACTAATTTCTAAAAATTCATCTGATTCACTTGAAACTTGTTACTCGGGGGGTTTTTGGGGTTGCTGATTTCGAATATGAAGTCGGTTATTAAAAATACAAAATGGAGGATCCAATATGGTAGTCGAGTTTTGTAAAAATTCATCGGATTCACTTGAAACTCGTTACTCGGGGGTTTTTGGGGTCGCTGATTTCGAATATGAAGTCAGTTATTAAAAATACAAAATGGCGGATCCAATATGTCAGATCAATTTGGTAAAAATTCATGGGATTCACTTGAAACTTATTACTCGGATGTTTTTGTGTTCGCTGATTACTTATAAACAGTTCTAGTTGATTTTACAGTTCTACAGAATTTTTTTGTATTAAAAAACAAATTGGTAGATAAGCATTTGATTGTGCAAAATTAAACGTGAATATTTTCTACATAGAAATGATTTACACTTAGTTAACAATTTTTATTTTTTGATTTTTTAATGTAGATTATAAAATCATTTGTTTCATCAATCTTGTCTGAACTTGTATAAATAGACCTTTTCTTTAACGTAACTTTATGACTTAAAATACTTTTTAGTAATTCAATCATGTTTTACAATTTTTAAAATTATAATCTGTTGCAATTTTGCTTTCCTCACTTTCTATTACCTGGTTAATGATGCCTTGATTTACTTGTCTGAAAAAAATTTGTAACTGTAAATTTTAAAAGAATTTTTCATTTATTTTAAAAAATGTACTTTATAATTTAATAAACCTAACTAAATCGTACTTATAATTTAAATTTCTTGGCACATTATTTACATTGTGCATGTCTAATCTTCTTTTTAAATAGATCATAGAAATAAGTAGATCTGTAAGGTAAATTGCTCTGTTTAATACATCCAAAATCCGATTTTCCCTTGAATTTTGACGTGCATGGGAGAGAAAGTTCTTTTTATAAAACTTATGCCACGATTCATTCGCATCTTCAGCATAGAATGCTATTGAAATAGAAAATTTTTACAAATTTGACACCCGTGCTTTAATAACTTGTGGAGTGTTGGGTTCATTCTAGCCCATGGATAGAGTTCATAGTAATGACAGTATGTTTCCCAACAGAAATTTTCCAGATCATCTAATTTTAATTCTTCTTTACATTTAAAGGCTAGCAATATAAGCGCAATATTCGATACCAACTCTTCACTAATTTCTAATGCCTGCGCGTACATTTTGGGATCTTGAAAGCATCTTCTTGCTACGTTTCCAGTATTGGTCGTGCCATGTCCTGGGAGGATTTGATCAACTCTTACTCCAAACTTATCAAAAATATTCTTTTGGACTAACAATTTTCTATCCGTAAATTGATCTATAAAATTTAAAGAATATAAGGTAAATAAAAAGAAATTATGACATTATTTTTCACTGATAATAATAATTTTTGCAATTAATCGTTTAAGAAATGACAATAATTCTTATTCATTTTCGTTCTTAATTATTATTTTTTGTTATTTTTAATCTGAAAATAATATTTGAAATATTTCTATGTTTAAAAATATATCGATTGGAAAATTATTTTAAAAAATTGAGAAACGTTATCTAGATTTAGATTTTCAATCTGTTCTTTATATCTTGATTTTAAGTTATTATTTACCTTTAACACCTTTTTTCACGTCCCACATTTTTAAAGACTTTCTATAAGACAAGTTAAGCAGGTGATCAAAGGAGTTAAGCTCGCAGTGTAGCAAACCTAAACCATATTTTAGTTAGGATTCTACAGGACTAAAATCATCTTTTAAATTATAGAATTGGTGGCTTGTTTTGAGGCACATGGGACATCTCGTTATGCTTTATTACCAACAATTGTATTGATACACTTTCCATCGAATAATGTTTGCGACACATTGTATCTTACTGTAACGGTTTTTCCATTGCACATAGTAAACGTGTGTGATTTTAGCAATTCTATTTTCATATTTAAACGATTAAACTCACGAATAGTCGATACATCATCCTCTTTTTCAAGTGCAATTCGAATTGGACGACAAAGGCGTGTACTCTGTGGAGTTGGGTTTGTCCATGTTAATTCATTTCGTCTACAGTTCTTTAGTTGTATAATAATCATGCTACTAATAAACAGAGATTGCACAGCATTTGGATTTTCATTCGTTGAGTTTTGGCACTTTTGATTTGGATTTACATGTCCTGAAGAACTATCAAATCCTAAACTGACTAATAACTCTAAATTAAGCAAATCTCTTTTATCCCAATCACAAGCAATGGATTCGCATAAACGTTCAGAGGTTTTGTTTAGCAAGTCTGCCAGAGGTATTAAACCTTCAGTTTCAGATGAATGATAATTAAAAGGTTTGCAGTCAAACATAGCTTTTTGTACTTCTTTGTAACATGGATAAATATAACTATTTCTTGCTTTACTGTCTTGTGCTAAAGCCTCATAACTTCTTTTGGAAAAATCAAATTCTAAATAAAAAGCTAATGCTGATTCATTTGTATGTTTAATAACTTCAGATGTGCATAAATCATCATTTTGGTTATCTTCAGAAATAGATATTTTTTCCCCTATTTTCGCAGCCAATTTTATAGCAGGAATATTCTGTTCTGAAAATTTTAAAATTTCATTGGCTCTTCTATACGCTGTACTTTTTGACACATTTTCGTCATCCATTTCTTTTTTCTTTCTACCAGTATTTAATAGATTTTTAATTTTTTTAGATGGACGACCACGATTTTTGTTATCCTTCTTCTTAGTTTTTCTTGTTCTCATACTAAATATGTAAAATTAATATTAAAAAATCTTATGTAGTTTTAAGGACAAAAATTTAATAATTAAATTGACTTGCACGGAAATTATTCAAAACGCTATCATTTTTTAATTTAAAATTTATCAGTAATATGTGCCAAATTAACTATGAAATGAAAATTTAATAAATAAATCAAGAAAGGTTAGTGAAACTATAACGGTTGTATTAAATTAATCAAAGTTAAATTAAATTATAAACAATAAATATTATATGGCAAACAGCTTTCAGGTTAGTTAGTAATTTAAAAATTGTGTCCTAAATTTATTATGTAACTTACCTTTATCCGTATTTTCAAATCACCAATGATAAAAAGATTATTATTTACAGTTAAGTAATCCAACAGATTAAAATAATCGTTTAACAGTTTAAACCAAAAAATTATTTTCAGCAAAACAAAACATGAAGTACACGTCACATAGTAATCTTTTAAACGTTGTTCAATTATTTATCAAGCAGCACCAATCAAACATATATACACACAAACAAATACAGCAAATTAGGCCGTTTGATTTTTAAATAACCGACCTCAATATTGGATCCGCCATTTTGTATTTTCGAAAACCGACTTAATATTCTGAATCAGCGACCACAAAAAACTCCGAGTAATAAGTTTCAAGTGAATCAGATGAATTTTTACTAATCTAGTCCACCATTTTGGATCCGCCATTTTGTGTTTTTAATAACTGACTTCATATTCGAAATCAGCAACCTCAAAATCCCCCGAGTAACGAGTTTCAAGTGAATCCGATGAATTTTTACTATTCTAGTCCGCCATTTTGGATCCGCCATTTTGTATTCTTAATAACTGACTTCATATTCGAAATCAGCGACCCCAAAAACCCCCGAGTAACAAGTTTCAAGTGAATCAGATGAATTTTTAGAAATTAGTTTAAAATTTCCGCCATATTGGATCAGCCATTTTGAATTTTAAAAAACCAATTGCAGATTCGTAAAAAGCGCCCAAAAATATACAAGAAATCATGGTTCGTGCTTAAATCATAATAATCATTCGCGTGGGACTGAGATAAAACTCTACTTTTTCGAAATATAGTCAACTTTGACCTCACTTTTTTAGGTTAAAAATTAATAATTATTATTTCTTATTATTTTTCCCATAATTGGAAGGGATTATACAACAATCTCCAAAAGGTTTCATTTTATTAAATGATTTCATTCAAAAGTTCTTGGATTTTGACACACTTTTTCCAAAAATTCCCTATAGTGTGTCGGTTGAGAAATATTTTCTTTTTTAATTCACTCAATTTTTAACTTAATTGGGAATATTTCCAAAATTTCATAAATTCACAATATTAGGGGGTAATTTTTCGGAATAAAAAATTCTCTATTCACCTAAAAATTTTATTTTGTCGGAAATCGAAATTACCTTTAATGCTTAATTCTATTTTACTAAGTATTTTGAAAATTTAATTACGTTTACTGAAATTTCCAAAATCTCTGTTAATTTTCTCTTTTATATCCAATGTCAAGAAAGAGAAAATTATTTAAAAAATTATTATTTACCTGATTAGGTAAATTACCATTAATTTTTATTTTAATCAATTTGGTAATCAAATAATATAATATTTCAACCTACTACAAATTATATCTTTGAAATGAAAATAAAATGGACTTTTACTGGATTCGAGACTATTTATTTTCAAATATACAACAGAGAATATTCTTTTCTATACAATTATTTTGTTATTAAAATTTATTCCTTTCCCTCGGTCTTCGATAAAACCAATAAACATTTTCATTAAAATCAAAAAATATTTTTGGTAATTTTTATATTCACTTTTTACCAATTTTTAATATTAAATTTAATTATTAAATTATTATTAGTTTTTTTTCTCGAAGGTGGTAGGGGACACTGCAGGTACAAAAAAATCTTCTTTCATGCTGAAAAAAATATACAAGAAAAACAATTTTCAAAGCATCAATTTTTTTACAAAATTATTATAAAAATAAATTTTAAAATTTTTCCCAGAAGCAAAAATAAATAGTACCTGTCAGATCAAAAAGAAAAATAACTTTGAAAGGAAAAGAAAATTCAATTACTCACCAGCATTGAAGGCTCTCTTACGTTCCCTCACTTCACTAAACACTGAAAATTTCTGTCAAGTCTCTCTCGTCTTTCACGTCCCTTGAGATAGGTGCCACCATTGCACCGATGCTTACGTTTTCTTGCGGTTCTTACTTGCGAATCGATGCAAAAATGGCAATGTACTGGATTTCAGTTGCCGAATTATGAATTCCACAGTTCATATTTATATTGCACCATCGGTGATCCGTTTTAGGGAACTTCCCCGGCGCCAGGTAGGTAAACTACCCGGATCACAATGATTAAATTAAACAGAGAACTTTCCCGGACTAGCTCCAACCGAGCTCAATATTTTATTAATACGAAATTACTTTTTATATTGAGCAATTCCAAGCCAAGTGATCATGAGGATTTTTGATGATTTTAGCAATTATAAAAATATTTTGTAAATTTGTTCCTTTATATGCATGGAATAAAAATGTATAAAAATTTTTTCAAAATTTGTTGAGTTATGTCTTTTTCAAAATTTGGATCGTTTTTTTAAAAAAGGCACGTAACTTTTTTTCTTGTTGACCGATTAAGATAAATTTTTTGGAAAATATTCATAATAAAAAGTACTTTAAAGAAAAAAATAAAAGAAAAAAAAATTTTTTTTTGCCCGAAAAAAATTTCAAAAAAATTTTTGAATTCAATTTTTAGAAAAAATATACATTCGATTTGAAATTTTTTTTTTGTAAATATTGTCAATAAAGTAAAGAATACTTCCTATAAATTTAATTATGGGACAACAATAACTTTACGAGAAAAAAAATAAAATGTCCAGTGCGGCGCGTCGGGACGTGTGCAGTATTTGCTTATAGCCGCGCGAGTTTTGTTTTAAATCTTTTTAAAGGTCATACTTTCTTGCTAAAATGATTTTTTTTCAAAATTTTGTAATTGAAATTAAAATTAAAAATTGATTTCTCAAGCGTTATTTTTGAATTTTTGAATAAAAAATTTTTTAAATAACAATAAGTATTAAAATAATGATGACATATTTTTTTGGCTTCATTGATTAAGAAAATTAATCAAAAATCTTATTAAAATAGTATTGGATTCACAAAGAAATAGAAAATTATTTAGTTAAATATTATTTAAACAATTAAAAGTAATTATTATCATCATGAAGTGTACTTAGAGCTAGAATAGTTTTTTCTATATTTTGCATTGAATTGTATTTTGAACATTGAAGTGTAAAATAAAAACTAAAAATTTATTTGTGAAACATTATTTACACAATTTATTTTAGTTTTTTAATTTCCTACAGTTAAAACAAGAAATTCTTAGTTTTTCTTAATTGTGAAAAAATCAATTGCAATCCCTATTTTTTAATCAAATCTACTGCATTAGTTTATCCTTATTTCTCGTACTGAGACGATAGTCAACATTTTTTCTAACAATACAAAAAGCACAAGAAAACTATAATGTTTAAAATTTAAAATGCGTTCACGTAACTCTCACTTTCACTTTTCACTCTCACTTGCACTTTCACTTTCACTCAAAAAATTCTCACTTTCACTCAAAAAATTCTCACTTTCACT
This sequence comes from Leptopilina myrica (nomen nudum), assembly GCA_032872475.1. Lineage (NCBI taxonomy): Eukaryota > Metazoa > Arthropoda > Insecta > Hymenoptera > Figitidae > Leptopilina > Leptopilina myrica (nomen nudum). Next base: position 11,370,284 of record CM065460.1, read on the forward strand.
TTTCACTCTCACTTTCACTCAAAGATTCTCTCTTTTACTAAAAAATTCTCACTTTTCACTCTCCCTTTCACTAAAAAATTATCATTTTTACTTTCACTAAAAAATCCTTACTTATCACTCTTACTCTAACTTTTACTAACAAAAATTTTAGCTTTCACTTTCACTCAAAATTTCTCAATTTCATTCTCACTTTCACTAAAAAATTCTCATTTTCATTTTCACATAAAAAATTCTCAATTTTCACTGTCATTTTCACTTTCACTTAAAAATTCTCACTTTCACTCAAAAAATTTCCACTTTTTATTATCACTGTCACTTTCATTCAAAACTTCTCACTTTCTCTCTCACTTAACAATTTCTAACTTTTCACTATCACTCCAAAAATTCTCACTTTTCACTGTAGTGCATTCTATAGAATATTCTATAGAATTTGACTCGAAAAAATTTATAAAATTTGTGTAGAAGTTGAGAAATATCCAGTTATATTCTATAAAATATTTGATAGAATGTTCTATAAAGTTATTTTATATATGAGGCATTCAATGTCAAACCATCCAGGGGGGCGATTCCGTAACTTCACTTTCACTTTTACTTACATTTTCACTTTCACTTACACTCCCATTTTCACATACACTTTCACATTCACACATTCACTTACATTCTCATTTTCACATACACTTTCACACATTCACATACACTTTCACTTCCATTTTCACTTTCACACACATTTTCACTTTCACTTACACTCCCATTTTCACATTCACTTTTACTTTCACACTTTCACTTTCACTCACATTTTCACTTTCACTTACACTCCCATTTTCACATACACTTTTACTTTCACTTTCACACATTCACTTTCACTCCCATTTTCACTTTCACTTACACTCCCATTTTCACTTTCACTTACTGTACTTTAATTACAATATTTAACGTAACCTTTAAATACACGTTTCCTACGACACCGTTATTGGTGCGCAGAATTCGATTATGTCTTACAGTAAGAAGCTTTAAATGATATTTTTAATTACTTAAACGTGTTATCACAATCATTTTTGAGGGATATATTTTTATATACATACATCTAAATCACTTAAAACAAATGTTTAAATGATTAGAAACCAGAAATTTTCACATTTCTTTTGAAAATTAATTGAATCAAAAAAGAATGCAAAGGTAAGTGTAGTCACATTCAAGCAAGAAAAAAATAAAATTAAAATAAAGTAAAAATAAATTAAGAGTGAAATGCAGGTGAAGAGAAAGTGACGTGAGAGTAAAAGTAATGTAAAAATAAAGTGATATTAAAGTGAATGTGAAGTGTTTACGGCTGTTGAAATACAGGTGAAGATGAAGTGAAATGAGAGTAAAGAGAACGTCAACTGAAAGTGAGAGGGAAATGAAAGTAAAAGTCAATTAAGAGTGAAGTGAGAGTGATGTGACAGTGACGTGCAAGTTAAGTGCAAGTGATGTAAAAGTGAAGTGATAGTCAAGTGAAAGTGTGTGTGAAAAGAAAAGTGAAATTAAAAGTGGAGTGAGAGTCAAGTGAAAGTGAAAATGTGATTGTAAGTAAGAGTCAAGTGAAAGTAAAGTGAAAGTGAAAATGGGAGTGTAAGTGAAAGTGAAAATGTGAGTGAAAGTGAAAATGGAAATGAAGTTACGGAATCACCCCCAGGGTCTTACGATGTAATGCTTACTTCGATAATTTTTTACTCAAACTATTAAACATAAAAATTTGGCAAGGTACATTTAGAAAAGGTTTTTTCATGCTCTTTCGAATGAAAATAAGCGATTAAAAAAATTGTTATGATCCAAAAAAATTAAAATTAATAAAAAAATTTAATTTTTCGGAGGTGATGATACGATTTTTTTAAACGAAAGCTGAGGTTGTTTTCTAAAAGGACATATCTACGCCTCCCGTTCATATAATGCTTATTGAAAAACGAATGCAAGATGATTCTTATTCATTTTTTGGTGCAAGACAATGCTTATTCGATTTTCCGTGCAATAAAATGCTTATTCAAAATTGTGTGCAAAACAATTGCCACTGACAGAATAATAAATGTTACCCTAAATCTTCCTATTAATATTAAATTGCAATTAAATATCTGAGAATTTCAGTACGTGTCTATTGTTATAAGAAACTTTAAACACGGATCCTATCACACATATTATATTTTTTAAGCAATTGCAATTATAAATTATACTGAATTAAAAATTTTATTAAATTCATATAATAAGCTAATTTCAGAATGTACATTTTTGCATAGAATTTTGAATAAGCATTGTCTTGCACCAAAAAGTGAATAAGAATCATCTTGCATTCGTTTTTCAATAAGCATTATATGAACGGGAGGCGTCGATATATATAAAAAAAGTGGGACTAGAATGTTTAAACATTGCAAAAAAATGTTTCTACTCACCGGAGCGCTCTAAACCCGGTTTTTAGCTCTGTTTAGGAGAAAATTCATTTTTTTAATTTTTAAACATTCTATTCACACTTTTTCATATATATGTCCTTTTAGGCTGTGTCCACAACAGAAGTTTTAGTGAACAACAACGCGCAAGTTGCATATAACGGCGTACGCAATTACTAACCACTGAAAGTAAAATGCTTGTTGGTTCGTTACGCCTGCTTTGAATTTGTTTACTTTTGCATAACCTCCAATTTCTGTTTTTACGAAAAAAAATTTTAATTATTGAATTCTGTTTGGAAATTTTATTAAAATACCTGAAAAATTTAATTCTGGAAATTATTTTGTTATTTATCGACATAATTGAATTTTTTCGAAGAATTATTTATGCAAATAATTGAATTTTTAGAAAGAATTTTTAAAAAATATTTTTTAAATAATTGATTTTTTGGAAGAATTAACATTAATTTTTTTAACTGAATTCTCACAAAGAATTTTATCCTAAAATTTTCAAATAATTGAATTCTTTTAACGAATTTTAAAAAAATTTTCATGGTTCATTGAAAATAATTTAATTCCTGCAAAATTTTTATAGTTTTTGGAAATAATGGAACTTTTATGTTGAATTTTTTAAACAATTAAATTGGTACAAATTATTTTACTACATTTACTCAGTTAAATAAAATCTTAATAAAAATTTCAAAAAATTTTTTGTAAATATTGAATAAAATACTTGGCAATAATTCAATTGTTTACATAAATAATAAATTTCTTCTCAGAAATTCAATTACTTTTTGAAAATTTTATTAAAATTAGCAACTATTTAAGTATTTTCGTAAATAATCAAAATTATGGCAGGATTTTAATTATTTGTAATATAATTTTACAGGAATTGCTCAAAGAGTATAATTATTTTTAAAACTTTAATTTCAATTCCTCAAAAAAATAAATTATTTAAAACAATGTTTTTTTCAAAATTCTTTGCAAGATCAAATATTTAATGATCCAACGTCCAAGCGCCCGTCCTGCCGGAAGGATGTTCCGAAGATAAGGCTTTTAAAAAAAGGAAACTTACAAGCTCGACATATACATGCGCTGAAAGCTGGTTTCATCACCTTTCCAACGATATATATTACTTTTTGTTTATGTCAATCCATGTTAGTTTTATTTAGCGATTTCGGACGGACTCACCTGAGTCTTTTTGGTCCTGCTGGAAGGACGTTGGACGTTCTATCATTAAAAAGTATTAGAATTTTTCACAGGAATTCAATTATTTTCTAATATTTTAATAAAATTTTTCGAAAGAAATCAATGATATTAAATCAACAAATAAATCAATCAATATTCAATAAATCAATAAATTTAAATTTAAATTCATTTTTTTGGAAAATTCAATTGCTTTCATAAACAACAATATTCATCATCACAAGAATTTAATTATTTTTAAAAGTAATAAGATTCTTTGCAAAAATACAATATTTTCAAATTTTTAAAAAAAATTTCATTAGGATTTCATTTAACTGAGTAAATGTAGTAAAATAATTTGTACCAATTTAATTGTTTAAAAAATTTAACATAAAAGTTTCATTATTTCCAAAAATTATATAAATTTTGCAGGAATTAAATTATTTTCAATAAAATTACTGGAAAACAATAAATTCCTTTATTTTCAAAACTGTTTCAAAAAGATTTTAAATAAAAATTCAATTATTATTAATATAATGAAATTTTTCTTAAGATTCAATCAATTGTAATGAAATATCTTGAAAAAATGCAATTTTTTTAGAAATAAAAAATTCATGGTAATATTTCAATGATTTACAAAATAATTGGATTTAATTTTTATAAAAAATCAATTGCTTAAACATATTTTATAAAATTCTTCGATTTCATTTAATTATTTCCATAAATAATATAATTTCTTGAAGGGATCAATTATTTTCATAAATATCAAAATTCTATTTAGGAATTCAATTTCAATTATTTTTAATACAATTTTAATCGAATTCCTCAAAAATTGTAATTAACCTTGAAAATTTTTTTTAAATTCGTCAAAAGAATTCAATTATTTAAAAATTTTAAGATAAAATTCGAAAGAGCATGAAAAAACCTTTTCAAAATGTACCTTGCAAAATTTTTATGTTTAATAGTTTAAGAGTAAAAAATTATTGAAGTAAGCATTACACCGTAAGACCCTAGATGGCTTGACATTGAATGCCTCATATATAGAATAACTTTATAGAACATTCTATCAAATATTTTATAGAATATAACTGGATATTTCTCAACTTCTACACAAATTTTATAAATTTTTTCCAGTCAAATTCTATAGAATATTCTATAGAATGCACTACAGTGAAAAGTGAGAATTTTTGGAGTGAGAGTAAAAAGTGAGAATTTGTTAAGTGAGAGTGAGAGAGAAAGTGATAATTTTTTAATGAAAATGAAAGTGACAGAGAGAATAAAAAGTGAAAATTTTTTACGTGAAAGTGAGGGTGAGAATTTTTGAGTGAAAGTGAAAGTGACAGTAAAAATTGAGAATTTTTAAAGTGAAAGTGAAAATTAGAATTTTTTGAGAGAAAGTGAGAGTGAAAAGTGAGAATTTTTTAGTGAAAGTGAGAGTGGAAATGAAATTAAGAATTTTTGAATGAACGTGAGAGTGAAAAGTGAGAATTTTTGAGTAAATGTGAGAGTGATAGTAAAAGTTAAAATTTTTGAGTGAAAGTGAAAAGTGAGAATTTTTTAGTGAAAGTGAGAGTGAAAATTTTTCGAGTGAAAGTGAAGGTGAGAGTGAAAAGTGAAAGTGAGAAAAAAAAATTTTTACATCAAATTCGATTCAAAATGTATACTCGGGGGTTTTCGGGGTCGCTGATAACGAATCCCATGTCAGTTTTTCAAAATTTAAAATGACGGATCTAATATAGCTGACATTTTTTTTTAATTTCTTGGATTCACTTGAAACTTGTCACTCGGGGGTTTTCAAGGTTGCAGATGACGAATCCAATAATAGTTTTTCAAAATTGAAAATGGCGGATCCAATATGGCGGACTTTTATTGAAAAATTTCTTGGATTCGCTTTAAATTTGTCACTCGGGGGTTTTCGAGGTCGCAGATGACGAATCCAATGACAGTTTTTAAAAATTCAAAATGGCGGACTTGTTTTGAAAAATTTCTTAGATACCTCATTGCTGCTATAATTCATTACCTGAAAATACTTTAAATCGTGTTTTGAAGTTAAAGTTAAGATTGTGGTCATTTGGGCGTTAATGGGTTAATGAAAATTTCAAAAATATATTATTTTTATTTAAAAAATGTTTATTACCAAAAATTCAAAAATAGGAGTAATTTGAAACAAAAATTACACAGCCATAAACAAATACTGCACAAGCCTCGACACGCCGCGCTGGACATTTTATTTTTTTTCGTAAAGTTATTTATGTCCAATAATTAAATTTACAGTAAGTATTCTTTACTTTATTGACAATATCTACAAAAAAAAATGTTTCGAATCGAAGATATATTTTTTCACAATTTGAATTCAAACAATTTTTGAAATTTTTTTGGGGCAAAAAAAGTTTTCTTTTTCTTTCATTTTTTTCTTAAAAGTACTTCTTATTATGAGGAGGTAACTCAAAAAAGAGCTCTTTTTGAAAGATCTTTTGAATAAAAAATTAAGCTATTCACGAAACAAAGATTGAAACTGCAGTAAATTTGACATTTAAAATTTTTTTAAATCGATTGTTTATTCATTTTGAGCGAACCTGAAACCCCCAAAGTAATGATTTTCAAAATCTGATTAATTTTTAATTTTTTTGCCGACATATTGGATCCGACATTTTTTAATTTTTAAAGACCGACTTTAAATTCGTAATTAACGACCCCGTAAACCCCTGAATAACAATTTTCAAGGAAATAGGATCAATTTTTTGAAAAATCGATGTATTAAATGTTTATATAATTAGAGTCGCTGAATGCAAATCAGTAGTATAAATATGTAAAAAGTCTGTGGAAGACACAAAAAGTAAGTCAATTACCATGCGAATGAATTTCTCGGATTTCACCTTCTTTTTAGACGTAAAAAAATACCAGCACCAAACTTTAGGTCCGACTATGTTTTTCTCTTTAGATACGCCCTAAGGAAGAGAACCTACCATATGGCATTCTTCGTACACAAAATTTTTTTTGTGTCGGTGTAATTATCAATCATTCCAAGCCAGGAAAAAATTTCGTATTTAAATTTTGAATAAGACATTTTTAATATATGATAATTTTTTTGAATGTACAAATAAATTTAATGTTAAGTGTAACAAAATAATTCAACTTCTTTATAATATAAATAATAGTCATGATATCAAAATTAACCTTAACTGGCCCAAAAATATTTTTTATTGTGAAATCCCAGACAATGTAGTTTCAGTAGCTTAAATAGATAAAAAAATTTATTTTGATGATGATAAATCAGTTAGTATCTTTCTTGAATACATTATCATATATTTAACTGTAACTCATATTTTTTACCGTTTATATAAAAAATCTTCCAAATTGGGAGCTATTGCATATAGAACTTTTCCGACGGAGTTCATGACTGCCGTGCAGTCCTGAGCTACAAATTTTGGCCGAAAGCAAAAATCAAGTTTATTCACATTTTATAAATTTTTTTATTATTAAGTGAACTAAATTTTAAGTGAAAATATTGAAAATTGAAAAATTGACACTACTTTTAAAAAAATCTTCAATTTTTTGCCTACTTTTATGCAACTTTTTTTGCTCTCCTTAGTCTCAAAAGTGCTAGGCCTATTTTACTAATCTACGATAACCTGGAGCGCGCTCGGTTCATCACCAGAACAGCGAGGACGTCGAATTTTTCTCTAAAAACTTTTTCAGCCTATTTTTAAATACCTTATCTAACAATTTATGCAAAAAAGAAAAAATTGATTCTTTCAGACGTCTCATGTGGTTACCCTCCTTAACTTATTTAACAATAGATTACAATTTACACATAAAATTCAAACTAATGATTCTATTAGTTACCTAGATGTTACTGTAATTAGTCAGAATAAGATTTCATGAGGGAAACCTTAAAAATGTTCGAAAAATACTTCTCCAAAACAGCTATCCAATAACTTTTATCTATAAATATATTAAACACGACTAAATTCTATTAACTCAGAACAGAAACGAATTAATAAAGAAATTTACTACCAAAGAATGAACAAAATTAAATTGTTTAAAAACTATTTTAAAAAAATGTAGCTCAAAAAGTTTCAAAATTGTTTTACCATACTCAGAATTTTTTGTATAATTAATAAAACTTCGAACCTTTTAAATAAAAATAATATTTTATTAATATTATATTATATATGTGGGGGATTTGCTTTTTTAGATTACCTATCGTAAATTTATTTATTACATTTACTAATAATGACGGATAGCAGTAATCAGATTTCAGGCTATCTGTTTCATACAGATGGGTGCGCTAATCCTTTAAATCACAATCAACACAAAGGTTCAAATTTAAGGAAAATATCTGAAAAAATTTTAGAGAAATTTTCTCAAATATCAGAAAATTCTCGAATTTGCATCGAATGCCGAATTTTGAGTAGTAAAGATGATATGAATTACGAACCGAACACATCTTTCTCAGAGGAACCTGTATGTAAAAAGAGATTCCTGTCAAGGGAAGATCAGTTGGAACTATTACTTACTGGACTTAAGGATAAATTCTGCTTTTTACCTACGAATCATCCCTTACGTCTATCGATATTGACAATAGCTCCTGAATGTTGGAGTGCTCGCCAAATTGCTTCAGAGTTTGGCACTTCAGAAAGACAGGCCAAAAAAGCTAAAATTTTGAAAAAATCTGAATGAGTTTTGGCTACTCCAAATTCAAAACAGGGTAAAATTTATCTGACGAAGCAGAAAAAAAATTCGAGAATTTTATGAATGTGATGCATCAGAATTTAAAAATGATTGATGCTACAGATGAAGAGAAATTAACGATTGACTCCCAGACTGTTCTGAAAGTCTGGAATGATTGCATAAAATGTATTTTATGTAAAAATCCAGAACCGTCTTGTTCTTTTTTAGAATGTAAGTCATGCCCTGGTATTAAAAAGTTTTGTAACGCAGTGTCGACAATGTTAGAGAAAGAAGATGTATCATAAATTATTTATTCTTGTTGGCATTCGACTGATCGATGCACATTACAGAAAATATGTTTTTCCTCTGATGATTTTGTAGACAAACTATCAGCTGAATTGGAGAAAGTATTGCCGCATCACTTCATCTCAAAAAACCAAGCAAGCTATTGCAAATATATTGAAAATAATATTAAAGAGAATGCAGTAATTGTACAGTTATATTTTTTAGAGAATTTTGCCTTTGTTGCTCAGAATGCCGCTTAAGGGTTCCACTGCACTACAACAATGACCAGTGCACAGTTCACCCCGCAGTTTTTTATTATAAAGAAAATGATGAAATTATAAGCACTGCAGTATTGTATTACTGTCGGATTGCACAAAGCACGACACTGCTTCAGTGTACATTCTGCAGCAGAAATTAATTCCTGAAATAAAAAAAGTGTGTCCAAATGTAACTAAAATAATTTATTTTACTGATGGTGCACAATAACACTATAAAAATAAATATCAAATGGTCAACCTGTCCTATCACAAACAAGACTTCAATATAGAAGCGGAATGGATCTACCACGCAACTGCTCACGGAAAAGTAGCATGCGATGGTATAGGAGCGATTTTAAAACGAGAAGCTACACGTGCTAGCCTACAAACAAAACCAGAAGAAGCTATTTCGTCTGCGGAAAGTCTGTTTCAATGGGCCAAGAAGCATAATAAAACCACTAAATATTTTTATTATGATAAAAAGCACCATGACAGGGTTCTACGATCATTGACCAAGAGATTTTCATCAGCGCCTGCTGTACCAAAAATTCAAGGTGCACACTCATTTAAATTTACCCCAGAAAGAAAATTAGAAGTATATAATTACTCAAATGCACCCGAACCACTCGCAGTTCTGCAATACAAGTAAATTCAAATCACCTTTTTAATTCAATCTCAAAACCCCAAAGTAACAAATTTCAAACAAATAAAATGACTTTTAAAAAAATATTTGATAATTATATTAAATCCAACATTTTAATTTTTTAATCTGACTTCAGATTCGCAATAAGCGACCTTAAAAACCCCCGATTAACAAGTTTCAAGCATATTTGATCATTTATAAAAAAAATTTGGTCGCCATATTAGATCCGCCATTTTTAATTTGAACAATTTTTTAAATGTTATCCTAAATTCGCAATGAGTGACCCCAAAACCCCAGAGTAACAAGTTTCAAGCAAATCTGATCATTTAAAAAAAATTTGGTCGCCATATTGGATCCGCCATTTTGAATTTGCCAATTTTTATTCGAAAGAATAGAAGCTGACGATTATTTTTAGTGGTTATAAGTTGATTTTCGTTGATTAGAATTTTGGAAGGAGCTCTAGGCCGGTTTGCGTGAAACGTCCCATATATATATATGGGACATTCATTACAAGCGGACCACCCCATCTCTCCATTTTTGTTTTCATTAAAAAAATATAAAACCTTTTTTTTAAATAATTATTAAAAAATAATTTAATGCATTTACATTAAACAACTAAACTTACTTTCTAAAAATAAATACGTTAAAGAAATAACAATAAATGCAGAAACTCAAAGCACTTTAAAGAATTATTAACCAAACAAACTTATTTATTGTTCGTTTTCGTTTTCAGAGTTACTTCCCAGTGAGCAAAAAACCATCATTGCTTTAAAAACGTTCCGAAAACGTGTTTAGAACGTTTCATGTCTGCCAAATAATGTTCCAAAAACGTTCCATTGCTTTTAAAACGTTTTTGAAACATGTAACGCCTTTGGGATGTTATTTGGCAGTCATGAAACGTTCTAAAAACGTTTTTGGAACGTTTTTAAAACAATGATGGTTTTTTGCCCACTGGGTTGATTGATATATGCTAGCACGTAATATAAATTAACCTCCTAATAACAAGATTCAAGTAAATCGAAGGATATTTTTAAATTAATGCTGCCATAAGACCCCAAAAAGTTGCGAGAAACATATTTAAAGCAAATTAAAGGATATTTAAAAAACTTATTCCGACATATTGGATCCGCCATTTTGAATTTTGTAAATCTAACGTTAGATTCTTATTCAGCGACCCCAAAAACCCCCGAGAAGCAAATTAAAAGCAAAACGGAGGATATTTTTAAATTTTATTCCGCCATATTGAATCCGCCATTTTGAATTTTGTAAATCTAACGTGAGATTCTTAATCAGCGACCCCAAAAACCCCCGAGAAACAAATTTAAAGCAAATCGGAGATAATTTAACACTTTTGCCGCCATATTGGATCCGCCATTTTGAATTTTAGGAATCTAACTTATGATTCTTATTCTGCGACCTCGAAATGCCTCTTGCAAGTTTATTTTGAATAGATAAGAGCAATTACTAACTATTTATGGTCCTTTAATGTATGAAATTCTTGTATTTTCTCGACTGTAAGCTCTATATCTCAGCCGCCATCTTGGATTTTTTAAATCGCCCAACGGCATACAAAAGTAGACACTTTAAGCTAATTTTTCCAAAAGGTTTTATATTTTTTTAATGAAAACAAAAATGGAGAGATGGGGTGGTCCGCTTGTAATGAATGTCCCATATATATATATATATATATATATATATATATATATATATATATATATATATATATCGTAGGCCGACAGAAAAATCAGGCCATTAGCTAAAAGCTAGTCTATTTGCTAATAGCCGGCTAATACACAAAACCCCAGGCCAGTAGACGAATATTTGCTGGATTGCTACGAGTCTTACAGCTTTTAGGCCATGAAAAAATAATGTGTAGGTAACAATAATTTAACGATTTTATATTTAAATGCATAAAATTTTATAATTAATTTAAATTTTATTTATTACAACACGACGAACTCATGTGGCATCGTGAGATGCACAGAATATTTGATTTGAAGCAAGCACATCTTCTCGTTCTGCATGGCTGTTCGCTAACTTTGCAATAACATTTCTAATATCCCTGACCTCCTACTGTGTGCCTAGAACAACTTTAATTGACAGTGTTTTGTATATGACATTTTTTTGTAAAATATTGTTCCTTCAACTCTTACAAACAATTTAAGACCAAAAACGTAATTATCCGTCCGGAGCTTTCTGAAAAAAGTGTATTTTGTTATTTTATTATCATTTAATATTTACCTATTGTGAATTTATTTAATCAATTATGTTTACATTTCTCAAAAAACTGTAACACAGTATTTTAATAATTAATTTTTATGAAATATATATTTTTTGTAAAAAACATCAACATTATAAATCTTTCAGTTGAAAAGTGTATAAGCTGTATCGATGTCAGGGCCGCCAAACTGTAATGAAAATAGGCGATATATTCGTTTAGTTCGCCCCCCATCGGTTGAGGCGCTTCAGTCGCCACTAATACGTACAAAATATGTATCGCGACAGAACGCTTCGATGTGTTAGTGTCGATTTGAATTTCAAAAGTTAAGTTTTGAAAAATTTAATAAAATGTTGCAGTTTTTTTGCTACGCAATGTATTGCAGCTAAAAAAACTTCACCATATTATTAAATCTTTCAAAAAAACAGTAAATGCTCAACAAAATTGTAATCTATTAAAAAGTTGTAATTGAAAGAAGACAACTAAACATTTTTGTTAAAATAATGAACACAATATTTTGTAACTCGTCGCCCCCCGAAGGTAAATCAATTTTTCCTTGCATAATTTTTAATAAAAATTGTAGATAATTTTTTCTTAAACAATCTACGAAAGTAGAAATAATGATTCGTTTCAAATCCACGGAATGCTCGCATTGCCATTGCACAAAATCGTTATCAATAATTTCCAAAAGGAAGTCTTCAATTTTTTAAAAAAATTCGATCTGATGACACACGAGTGGAAAATAAAATTTGCTGTTGATGTGGACTTGATATGTGACGTGGCTGAGAAAAGTGCCATCGCAATTATGACACAAGTTGCTATTACATTCATTAAAAATGTTATAATAGCATGATACGCAATCCATGTCAATAAGATTCAACAATTTTTTACTAATAATTTTTTGAAAAAATGAAGATGTCACGACATCCATTGGATCCAACGCATTTAAATTTACGGAAAGAGAAGGTAATTCCCAAGACAAGTAAGATAAATTTTCATTTCTTATTGACATAAATGATTGAGTATCAGTAAGGAAGCCAGAAGAAGTATCTTTCTCGCAGTTAGAACTGTTGGACACGTGTAATTTATTATCTGCAGGCGAATTGAAAAGTAAACTCTTATAAAAATTTATAAAATCGACGCAATTGGGTTTAACATTTCGACGACCGTGTTGTTTTATTTGACTAAAAAAATTTTCCAATGGGTCTTGGTTAAAGAGTAGTCCTCCAAAGCTTTTGAACCCGTATTCAAACATTTTTTTCCGAATGATTTTAAAGCCTTTAAGAGTTTTTACCCAATTTATTAAAACAGGCAGTCTCTCTAAATCGTTTTTACGCACTTTGACATATTTCATACTTTCGAAAATACGAATTGCCGTATTCCAAAGTCCTTTGTGGGGACAATCACCATCCGTAGCGATTGGTTCCTTGTAAATTAAATCTCGATCGTTTGACTTCTTGCTTCCAGTGCCATTTACACTGTCAAAACCCTGGTCCAGAAATAGACACAGAATGCCAGTGTCCTCTCCACTTGAAACCATTTCGTATCTACCACATTTACTTTTTGCGTGATTATGACTAGCCTGTACTAAAAATGACGCGAAAGTACTGCTAAATATTTCCGCACAATATTTGACCCTCATTTTTTTAATTTTATCGATTATTACATGATTGCCCGAGATTTTTTTTAATTCCCTGAAAACGCCGTAACTTTTGTCTATATTATAACCTAAAACTATATCATTCCACGATGCTTCCCGCTATTTATTTTCGTAAACAAATTTTAAATTTTTCGTCAACAAGTTATTTCTCAAACATTTCAGCAAATATGGTGGATCGAATTTGTGAACGATTTCATTGTCATCAATATCAATCGTATCGTTAACATGGGGTTTTCCTTCTCTGAGGTGCGAAGCTTTTGTGTCGGCTATTAAAGATTTAATGACCGACTTACTGCACTTTCCCTGATCGCAAATGGACGCAACGATTTTAAACCCCACTGTACTAACGCGACGAAAAATTTCTTTATAGGTACACATGATATCCCCGACTTTCATACAAGTTTTGCAGAAAGAAAACGCGATCGCTTGCCTCCACGGTTTTTCAGACGCTTTCTTCGGTAAACCCTTTAGCATCCACACCGATGCATGATCTGCTATTTCACATTTGCGTTCACGTCCATCGTCAACAAAACCTTCCACTATTCCTCTAGCCTCGTTAAAAAGAACCGTTGTATCAATTTCGACCTCATCCATCATTAAAACGCAGTACCTATCATGAGGGGCACGTTTTTCTCCTTGCAACCTAATATCATCAAACATTGCATCGCATAATTCCGGTTGAATTTGAAGTGATTGCGCCAGTTTTCTAATTGTTTCCGCGCTAGGAAGACAAAATATTTTCGACATATATCTATATGTTGCAGCACTTCTTTTGTACAAAGAAAGTGCAAATACTTTATCTTCCCGTGTATAAACTTTATGATATTTATTAACATTCGTATTACGAAAATGGCATAATATAAAATTGCGAACTGGCGGAATCATTTCATCCAAGATTTTAGCGTACCCTTTGTCAGTGATAGACTCCGCACGCTAAAAAGGTTCTTGCACATTCTCCTTTCTCTTCTTTGCCATTCGTACTTGATGCGAGAGATGAGTGATGAGAGAATACAATTTTTCATCCCTGGTATTGAGATTCCTTTTTTGCTTCCTCATAAGGAAGCTTTGCATTCGTGAGGATTTTCAATTTTTCAAAACATGATTATATGGACTCATTTTCATCTAGGATATATGTATATTAAATTCTAAGCAAATGTCCAGATGTATGTGTGTGTGTATGTATGTGTGTGTATGTTACAAAAAATTGTGTACAAATTATCTCAAACAAATTTTAATGGATTGCCCTGAAATTTTGCAGGTTTATTGCAGTCATTAATACCTAAAATCTGACACAAGGATTTTTAAATTTATCCACAAAAATTTTTTTTATACAATTTTTTCAAAATTTGAAAAAATTTTTTTTTTTATTTTTTTAAATAACTTTTTTGTTTCTTAATATTTTCATAAATTATTCTCAAAATAACATTCCTGACAAAAAAACGAATCGATTGATATATACAAAGTGCACATTTCATCAAAATTTATAAAATTAATCAATATTTTTCTTTTTCACAAAAAATTCAAATTTTGTGTTATTTGAAATATTACCTTAACATATTAAAATTAAATTAAGCAATTGGTTTATAATATTTTGAGGAAGCGAAATGGTCATGAAATGAACAACTTGTTTCGAAATATGAAAGATGCTGAGAATAGATCCTATTAATATAAGAATAAAAATTTGTTATTTAGTCTGCATATTTTAATTAAAATAGGCCTTTTTCATTATCGTACAAATTAATATTTAAAGCAGTCAAACAAACAAAAATTACTATTATATACTGGCCTTAAAAGTAATAAGACTCTCTACTAATCAACATGAATAAAGAATTTTGTGAAAAAAGTAAAATAGGCCTTTTTCATTATCTTACAAATTTAATTTTAATTGTACTAGAAATAAATGATTTACTTAAGCTTAAAAAGTATGAGATTTTTTATAATTAACAATAAATGAAAATCTTTCTCCGTTTGTTAGAAGGTTTTGTCTTTAAACCTTGGAATCTCTTCTTAACCGGTTTCTCATTTCCTTTTTCACAATCAGGAATTTTCCTCATAACCTCTCCCGATTCCAGATTCTTTACTTCGGCGATAAATTTCGTTTGATTGGTAGGTAGTTCAGTATCGATCGGTTTTTCAGGAACAGAGACTTCTGGTATCTTTGAATTTTGATTAGCATCAACTGCTAGATCCAAATTTAAATCAGCAGGTGCTGAGGAAGCAGAAGTGCATTTTGTACTAATTTCTTTGTCTTGTACGGTCGAAGAAAAGTAATCTATAGCGATTTTAGATCCTACAACACTATCTACTTCTGAAAAAAGAGTTATTATTAAAAATAGAATTTTAACAACAATACAGAGAACTTTTATTAAGAAAATGTATATTCAAGATGTTCACTATGAAAAAAATAAGTAAAAATGTTTTCTTAATTTTCAAAAAGAAAAAAATAATTTTTTAATAAAACTTCCCAGACAGCACGTAAGCTTGCAGCAACCTTGCGGCAAGCTTGCAGAGCAATATTGCTAATGTTGCACGGTAAGCCTGCCACAAGGGTGCTGCAAGCTTGCGGGTTGTCTGGGTTGTAATCTTTTAACTAATTTAAATAAAAATCTTAAGAAACTTATTTTAAAAAACCAGAATAAAAGTATAATTTTAAATTAATGAATTTTTAATTTCTCAATTGTCAAATAAATAATGAAAAAAAATATATATTTCCCAAAGGAGAGGACAGATTTATAGTTGGAATAGCAGCTTTTGTTAATCGAGATCCTACTTTGAAGCGATCCTCAAAATAGTTCTCACAAATTCTTCTATCACTGATCCTTTCCTTGGGAATGTTGAGCAATTCTGGATTTCCACTAGCAAAAATCCATTTTAGACAACGTTCTGTTTCATTTGGAAACTTGTATGCATTTAAAAATCTGTGTAATTAGTACAAAACAGCACATTGCATTTTTTTCTGTGGTTTTGGAGGAATTGGTGGAGAATTAGCAACAGAATCGATCGAAGAATTAACTGGTTGATCAGCCATCTTTTCCTAAAACAAAAAAACTCAATTTTTTATGAATATGTGCTCATATGAAATATAATAAAATAAAAGTAAAATCAACAAATACTTCCCTTTGGATATTTCTGCAATCACCTTCTGCAAAAATTAAAAATTCTTAAAAAAATTTTACACCATAATACTAACGCATATGTTAAAAGGTTTTTATTTAATGTATTAACAATAATCAATAAATAAGAATAATATTTAATTATACATTTTTTTTCATTATTAAGATTTTTTTATTAAAATATCATTATTTATGCATATTTATCTTTGTAGCTCATAATCCTTTTTTCCAGTGCACTTTAAAATATGTTTTCTTCATTATAATTACTGATTCCAAATATTTAAACAAAATAGTAAAATATTGTTAATAAATTGTACTATTTTAAAATAGGTTTAATTAAAAATTTGTATTTCTATGTTTTCAAAGTATTAAAGTTTTTATTAAAACTTTTTATTGACAATTTTACACTTATCGAAATAACACATTTTTTCTTACAAGACCACTTTAAACTTTATGTATCAAGAAAAGTATAGAAAGTTTTGTAACATAATAAATAAAATTATATTGTTAAAACGTTTAAAAATATTTTAAATTCAAACATTTATGCATAAATTGTTTTTAATAATCTATAAACGTTTTTCAAACACAAATTTGTACACTGATGTATGATGCCGGTTGTGAAGCCGGCAAATAAGAATTATATTTGAATTTTTTAAGTATTTGTTTAGAAGGTACTTACTACAAAGCAAAAACTCTCATTACTCTTTTTTCGAGGAATATTATTGTGATATATCACTTTTACACATAATTTTTTGCATTTGATAAATTTATATGCATTTGTTAGGTTATATTTTGTGTATTTTGTTTTGTTTTTATTTTTATACTCCTACTTAAACACAATCATATCGCGATACATGTTTTGTATGTATTAGTGGCGACCGAAGTATACGAACAAGTATCCTAAATGTTATCTATTAATGCAGTATAAAAGCTTCTGAATAGTTGAGGAACGTTCTGTTGTAAAATTGCTTAAAGATTAATTTAATAAATTTTAATAAATTGATTTTTGAAAAAACGTAAAATGGATTCCGTAAATATTAATAAACGTGAATTATGTGACACAATGATTGAACACGGAAAAAATATATCTACTGTAGAAAAGTACATTAAAGAAAAATTTTCAAAACTTAATGAAGCAAACTTTACTTGTGTTGTAATGTGGGTTAATAAAAATTGTATACATAAATTTAAGGAACGATGGAATATTCAGAAATAATTAAATAAATTATGAAATGATAAAATTTAACGTGATTACCGACTTTTAACTGAAAATTCGTCTGGCATATTGTATCCCCCATGTTTAATTTTAAAAATTAGATTCCAAATTTTTGACCCACGCCCCCAAAAACCCACGAGTAACAAGTTTCAAGCAAATTTAACGAGTTTTTGAAAAATTCTCGTCCATGTTGGATCCGCTATTTTGAATTTAAAAAATTGGACTCCATATTTGTGACCCGCGACCCCAAAAACCCCCGAGTAACAAGTTTCAAGCAAATTTAATGAGTTTTAAAAAAATTGTCCGCCATATTGGATCCGCCATTTTGAATTTTGAAAATTGGACTTCAGATTCGTGATCAGCGACCCTAAAAACCCCCGAGTAGCAAATTTCAAGCCGATTTAAACGCTTTTAATAATTTCGTACTTTCGAATCAAAATTTTGAAAAAAATTTGAACTTCAAACTCTATTTTTGAGCCGCCGTGAATTTTTCTATTGAGTTTTAAGTACCGAAATAAGTCCTTAAATTTCATGCCAAAATTTTGTCCATCTGGGCGTTAAAGGGTTAAATAATAAATAAACAATTAGTTTAAAAAAATTATTAGCAGACGTATTGTAAACTGCGGAAACTCAAGATTCTTAAAAAAATTAACAAAATCCGTTAAAAATTGTAAGAGCGCTAGATTTTTGTCCCTAAAAAGTGCTATTTGCCCCACTGTGGAACGTGGGGTAATTGGAGCCTTTTAAGGAAAATTATTTAAAAAACAACTTATTAGTATAATAATAATATTGTTTTGGTCATTTTCTACTCATTTTATTATTTATCTTTTATTATGTTTAATAAAAAACTTTAACAAACAAAGTAAATTTGAATTTTTTATTCAAAAACGCATTTTTTCCTATCAACAAATCCGTGGGGTTATTGGTTGTCTTCACTTGAAATTCCAAAAAAATTTAACTAATTTCTATTTTTTACAAATTTTTTTTTGTTTCCAATAGAATAATGTGTTAATACATACAATTAAAATGTTAAACCACTCAAAAAATATTAATAATAAGTGGATACAAATTTTAAATGCTTGAATTTTGATCCCGAACGTGATCCTGTGCTGCGTGTTCGGCAGAGGTATCCTCCTAATCTAACGCAATGCATTTCTACTTTATTTTAACTCTTGGATAGCGCAATAAGTAAAATTTAACTAATTTGAAGTAATTTTTACAAATTGTCAGTGAAATTCCACTGATTAAACTAGCTAAAAGTGTGTCACTGGTATAGTGATAATTTTACCGATTCAAATTAAAACAGTTTAAGACCCTCCGGGATGCGATAGTAGTCTTAATAGTTTAAGTAATAAAAATTTACATCATAAGTGAAGCCACAGTCAAGCGTAATCATAAAGGAATAAAACAAAGCAGCGGATATGAATAAAGATCAAAAGCAACGAGCAAAGGACCGTTCAACCGTTTTGAGATGAATACTAAGAAGGATGCGAATGTTAGTGTATCTGCAAAGAAATTGAAACAATCTGGAATACAGGAAAAATAGTTGACATTGAAATAAAATCTGAATACTGCATCCAGTGTGAATATTGAAAAAAAATATCTTGCAGTACAGAATATTTAGAATTTCTTAAGAAGTTATCGAAATTAAATTATAAAGACATTAAACGTTATTTGTACAAATTATGAGATTTATCTAAAAGTAGACCGCAACTTCTTTAGGTGAAATATAATATTAATTAAATTTTTGAATTTGTTATTTAATTAAAAAATGTTCGAATTATCCAAATATCGTAAAATTTAAATCAAAAGAACTTATCTTAAGTAGAAATTAGTTTCCTCAAAGATATTTAATGAAATATATAATATATAAATTAACCCTGTAAAGTCAAGTGTCGATTTGGTTGAGCGCATAAAGCGCTATCCCAGCAGCACACTTTTGAGGCCTATGGTGGTTCAAGTCACTTTTTTATTTTAAAACAAATGCAAAATATGAATAATTAAAATTTTTGTAAACCTTTTAAAATAATAATTTCACTAAAAAATTTTTAAATAATTTTTAGAAACTTCTTGGTAACTTCTAGGAAACCTGCGGACATTATTGTATTTTCTAGAAATTTCCAGGATCTGTAATCAATACTACCACCCACTCACCCATTACCTATATAAAATACGTTGCTCTTAATTAACCACCCACCTATTTTATATTTTTTATATATATTTTCAATACTACCACTCACCACCTACTTTGTACAAACCAGAAATTTCAAAAATCATATGGAAAACCACAAGGGACAAAGCGTTCACGAGATACCACCTGAATCAGACGAGCTCAACTATGTTAAATTTTTTTTATTGATTTTCTAAAATGTTAAAATTTTTATGAAAATCGGTAGTTAACAACCAAACAAAAAAACACTTTTAACCGTTTATTGAAATTAAAAATTTTTGTTATTGTTTTTGCATTAACAAAATAATACAAAAGTTTTTTTAGTTAAAATTTTCCTCTGCTTTGAAATCCGTTTTAATAATTCTTTCTCATCTTCATTGCTGACATCCTTGTGTTTCATACCAATAGTATAATAATAGTATAATAATAAAAACGTTTATTATTCTTTGTTTGTATTGAGTACTGACATAAGTCATATTGTATTCGTAAATATAAAAAGTACAATGCTAATTAACGATTTGATCCATTAAATATGTCTACAAAATACGACTTTTTTTTAGATATCGGAGTGGTTTTCCTGGCATTTTTGAGGGCTGAATACGATCCCGGTCTCCTAAATTGCGTATCACGTCAGGATTTTGAGACCTGATGTGCTAAAAACCTCTATTTAGTCTCAAATTAAATCTTTATTCGTGCACTTTAAGACCCAAATGCGTAAGATAAAAAAAATTAAAAGATTTTGAGAAAAGTGGTTTAACCTGACATGCTAGAGAGCTCAAATTTGGTATAGGGGAGGGTAGGCTACATTGAACCGGGTATTTTCTAAAGTCCAAGAACTAATTAAATTTTACAAATTTTGATCAGGTTTTCGTATCAACATTAAGCTGAAGTACTCCTTTAGTTAATATACACGTTACAAACACAAATTATTATGATTAAATAATTTAATTTAATTTTTTTCTAACAAGTTACACTTTTCTTATTTTGAAGAATCTGTGTCTACATTGGACCACCTTTAATAAAACACTACAATTTACTTCAAAAATAATATTTCCACTTACACATTGTAAAAAATATTATTTTTCACTCAAAAAAATAGAAAATTGTTGTTAAAGAGTTATTATTTGTTAATATAGGAGATTAATATATTTTGAAGTCAGGTTAGGTAGGTAAAGTGCAGTTTGAGTTTATCTCGTTCACAATTGTGATGAAAGCATGTCTTCTAGTATTTTTCTTACTAATTAGTAGAGCAGACAACTTTACCACTCTTAAAATTGAAAATTCTTTGCTTTTGCGAGTGGTTCAATGATGCCGCACTCACTGAATTCACATGACATTCACAACAAAAATTGTTTATAATAAATTTATGTAAGGCTTAAAATTCTTTATCACATCGGAATATTGAAGTTGACATCCTAAGCGACATAAATCACAAGTTTACTAATTTTTAAAACTTTCTATTTGAATAAAAAAAATTCATTATATTTCCACAAAATTTTTTGTTTTGTACGTGAAAAACAGTTTTTTTCGTTTTTCTTTGTAAATAATAAACCTACGTGCTCGAAATTTTTGGACGTAGTCGCTTTCGGTAATACTAATTTATATATTAAATAAGAAAAAATTCCACTCAGTCATTTCTTAGAAAATTAAAGTGGTTCACTGTTGACGCTGGTTCAATGTAGCCTACTCTCCCCTAGATACGTATTTTCACACGTAGATTACAGGAAAAATATATAGAATGTGATTGGAGGTGATGGCCATAGCGTTGTCAAGGAAATAACAAGATTTTTGGCCAAAAATGCATAAAAAGTGACCATTCCCCCCCTTAACTTCTAAACTATTCAACATAAAGGGCTAAAATTTTGCATACTGGTGTATTTTAACGGGAACATTACAGGAAAAATAAAAAGAACTTGCTATGTAATAGCGTTGTAAAGGAAAAACTAAAGAAAAATTTCTAATTTTTACATTATTTGACCTAATGAGCTAAAAATTGGTATACTAGTGTATTATAACAGTCTGACGACAAAAAATTTATTTAAGAAACTTTTTGGAAAGAAATTTTAACAAAAAATTTTCAAAAATGTTTTTTTCATTTTTTTTAGTTAAAACAAATGGCATTTAATATGTTATAAAAAATTATATTTTAAGAGAATAAATAGGAGATTGATTTCTCCCTTTAATTTTGTAACTAAAAATAAAAATAAATTTAGTTTTTTTAGTGATATTTTTTATCCAATGATTTTAATACATTTTTTTAATTGGTTTCTTTAATTCTACCAATTATCGATGAATGTTGCAAGTATTGTTTTAATATTTGTGTACGGAACCCGCCATTGCAGTGCGAGTGCAACTCACTCTTGTCTAATTTTTTTTGTGTATTAAAAGAAATAAAATTTTGTAAAAATTAAAAAGGCCTTTATTAAAATAGTGTCAATCGTGAAAAGTTTATCATTCTCATATTTAATCTACATATAATTACTCCAAAATTGGCATTCCAGGGCCTTATATAGATCCCATGTACTCGTGTAAGGTTTCTGATTTAATTGAAAATTCACGACGTATGCCAAAAAATATCTGTCATGACGCAACTTTTTTTTGATTTCATATGGACCTTTAAAAGGTAATAATTATTTCGCGATTCCAGCAGTTTTAAGATTTTACTCATAGTTAGGCCAATATGGCTTAACTATGGGTTTTGTCCAAATCCCATAGTTAAACTTTTGCAGTTTATGAGCCAGACACTTGATAAAATTTCATCGCAAGTTGTGCCATACTATGGGCCAAGTATAGTGTTATAAGTTCACTTGATTCAGTTATAGATTCGTACTAGTCTATGAATTCAACTCTTGATAAAATTTTACCTTTAGTTCATCAGTTAATTCAATTGTACAATTCCCTTCTTTAAAATCTAACTAGCTGTCGTACCCGTCTTCGACGGGTTTTAGTTTCTGCTGATATATTTGATGGGGTGTCTACCCACCAGGAATTAAATTTTACTGGGAAAACTAATAATTAGTAGGGGAGACCGGGGCTAAACCGGACGGATTTGGTCTTTGACCAGAAAACTCTTACAAAAACATACTTTTTGCTAAAGTGTAATATACCGTTTTGAAGCTTGTACTTTCACCTACAAATCGCACTTGTTCGATTTAAAAAAAGTACAATAGCTTTAGAGATATATTGCTTCGAACGTGACTACCTCAAAAACGAAAATCCGAAAATTGGTGGGGCTAAACCGGACACCTCATGGGGCTAAATCGGACACGGCCAATTAATTAAAGAATGAGATACAAATTTTCTTTTTTTTTGGTAAAAAAGTCAAATCAATTCTTCTTTTATTTATTTGTAGATAGTTCTATACAAAGAATATAATGTAATATGTATGATATTTGCACTTTAATTTTAACGATAAAAACCCAAAAAAATAAAGAAATTTTTTTTTTACTTTTACCTCAAGAAATGACATTTTCACATATTAACGGCAACTATTATAACAAGAAAATTGACACGTCCCTAAAACCTCATGCAGCATATGCATCACGAAATTGCGGGTTCATAGGTTATTTACAAGATTTGAAATTCTTCACAGTTTCGGAAATATTTGACTTGTCCGGTTTAGCCCCGTGTCCGGTTTAGCCCCGCTCTCCCCTAACCATTAACTATTTCGTTAAAAAAATATTATAATTTTTCTATCAAATTTGTTATTCAGGAACAGTATTTGTCAATTTTTAGTGCTTTTTGTGTTTGTAGTAATGCAATTAATGTATTAAAATTTAATCCTAAATTTACACCAGCATTTGGAGTCAAAGTTGAATATAATTATAAATAATTGTGTCGCAATTAGACTCTACGTTACTATTGCTAAAACCTAAATAAAATCTATATGTTAAAGCTAAAAGTGGGACCCAAATTTTGACTCGGGTCTGTTGTCATAAATATTACATCAATAAAAATTAAAGTATAAAGCAGTTTTTAAAAACAAATTACTATAATAGAACTTTTTTAATTTGGTAAGAAGATTACAGATTTTTCCTGGTCAAAGTAAATTTCCGGCTATTAATCGGTTTACCCGCGCAATTTAAAAGTATTATAGCAGAAACTAAAACCCGTCAAAAACTGGTACTGGTATATAACATATTTTCTTAAAAAAGAGAATTTTTATAAAATAAATCAATTTTTGTAGCCATCTGGAGATTTATTAATGGCTAAAACTAAAAATCAAATATTTTTGAATTTGTTTAAAAAAATAAACCGTGTAAAATTTGCGCAAAGCCGGGAATTTTGTTAAACGAACATAGACACCGTGCTTCAGATTTGTCTTTACATTGCTCAAAACATCTTTAGAAGTTTAATCAAAAAGTAATATAACTTAACTCTTTACCATGTAAGATTTACCTAGTAGCTTAATGATAGTATCGTATCATAGGTGACTTACAATTCTAGACATCCTGCAATATCATTTTTTTCATCAAATATTTATCATCATCAAATCTATTTATAAATTTAAAGCGAATTTGAGAAGGCACATTTTTGACGTTAGTGATGATGAAAATAACAATGAAAATTAAATTATTTGAAGTTTAACGCCCTTAATTTGTTTCCTATTGTTAATATAGTTTTAATTACTATTATGTTTTTTGTTATGTACAAAACTGTACAAAACGGCCTAGAGCGCGTATATGATGAAAATAAAATATAATCATAAAACATCTCTATTTTTAAAGTTTCTAAAGTTCTTTCAATTAAGGAATATTGAATGAATTGGATAAATAATTATGAATTACATTATTTTGAAGTCACAATCCTCTTAATTAAAGACCCCAAAAATACTACTGAATCAAGCTTGATAGTAATTATTAACGGAAACAAAACAGGAACTTTCCCGGACTAGCTCAAAACCGAGCTCACTATTTTATTTAAATCGAAGTTAACTTTAAGTGACGAGATTCTATCAGGCGTGAGTACCGCACACAGGAGAGAGAGACAGACACAATGAATTTACACTCAATTAACAAATTTGACTAGAGAGAATTTAATTAATTAATTGAAATGATATAACTTTATTTTTCCACACTTTAATTCCATTTATCAGAGAATGAGAACTTCCACACGCCGGTCTATGTAATCGACAACCGAAAATGGCGGCGTCGTATCGGCTTGCCATGCGGTCCTTGGTCTTGAGGTTATTTCTCGGTCACACCGTACACCGGTGATATTCCCAAGATAACAAGGAGATGAGTCCTGAGCACAAACCTCTAATCCGTTCCAGGCGGGCACGGAAATCCATTGTATTTGGTAATTACTTTAAATTGCTGAAACCACCAACCGCGGTATCACCGTATCTTTCAATCGGCAGCCAGGCACGAACTGTCGAAATTAGGTAAATTGGCATCCTGCTTCGGTCCCATACATAGTTCATGCGCACCATGGGTTCGCCCCAGCAGCATGATAACAGGCCCAACATCTATGACAGGTGGTTGCCAGTTGACAGTAGATTTGTGCCGATTAGTATAAATTGTTGACACATTTTCGGTCGATTGATAATTAAATAACAATAAATAACATGATGTTTTATAATCAACCATAACGTGTGGAATTCTCTTGAGATAAACAATATATTTCTGTACAACTCAACATTTCTGTGTTATCTCGATTCTATATAATTCAAAGATATAATCATAAAGTAAAAATGTTGAGTTCGATTCTGGCTACCGTATTTAATTTATAATAATTATTTAAGAATAGATTGAATGAGTTTCGGCGAGAACTTAATTCGGTTTTTATAACGTGATTATTTAAAATCAACGTTACAACTCCCCTTGGCCTAGCAGAAACATATTGCCGAACTTTATCGGTTTTATGACCAGAATACATCTCACTATTATTATTTATTGACAAACCCTTAATAACCCTTAAATCTTTGTCGATCTGACAGGGTACGTAATGCTTTGGAAATTAAGATTGTATTAAATCTATTACCTTATTACGTGCAGTGTCCTTCCTGCCTACCATTTGTTTTTCTTTCTTTGAACCGTTGGCTACCGTGATGCTCGGATTCTTCTTCTGAGTGTCTATTTAATAGGTTTCTCAAAGACTAAAGTGGGTCAATAGGTTAATATTGTCATCAATAAACAAAAAAAAATCTTCAATTCTTTAAACAGAAAAAGTGTTATTATCTCTCTCTTTATAATTTCTGAGGTTGCATCTGTCTGGTAAAATTACAGATTAGACAACCCAATTAATAGAAACAAAAGTTTTCAAGAATTTACAAAAAAAACTAAATCTAATCCTTTAAAATATGTTCAACAACGAAAATTAATATCTTTTTTTGTTGTTGTTACTCAGTTTCCTATCTAAATCTAAACTAAGACGACTATTCTATGTTAATTATTTACAAATGCGAGTTCTATCTTCAAGAGATACCTTTTATGGGTTATCTCTTTCTCCCCGATCCCTAGGTTCTCTGCAGGGGACTAAGAGTTTCATAGGAAACCTACATATTGGTCATCCCTTATTCGTCGCGATCTCATAATATCTGTTGCGATAGTTGACCACGGTGTTTGTATGTCCCGCTTTCCCATGAGTCCTGCCGCGGGTCTTTGATCGGGTTTGATTTTCTGACAAATGTCGCATGTTCCTACCCATTCTTTGATATCGCGGTACATACCTGGCCAGTAATACTGTATAGAAACTCGTTTGTACGTTTTTTCTATCCCAAGGTGACCTGCTTGGGGTTCGCGATGTGTCTCGTTAAAGACTTCTTTTCTCTGTTCTTTAGGAATTACTAATTTCCACGCGTCGAGGTCGTCGATTACCGAATCGATTAGCGGGTTTGGGCGGTAACGGTAAAGTTTACCGTCCGTTACCTTCCATCCGTGGAATTTCACTTCCTTCACACGCTGGCAATACCATGCATCTTCCACCGGCTCCATAGCGGCTATCGGTAGCGCCATCTCCTCTTCATACATTCTCGATAGTGCATCAGGAACCAAGTGTTCTGAACCTTTATGATACACTACATCGAAATCGTATTCTAGGAGATCTAACGCCCACCGGGCCAACCGTCCAGTCGGATTATGCAAGTTGTGAAGCCAGCGTAGTGAACTATGATCGGTAATGACCGTGAAGTGAAATCCTTCGAGATAATGGCGGAATTTCTTTACAGCCTAAATTACCGCGAGGCATTCTTTTTCGGCAGCCAGGCACGAACTGTCGAAATTAGGTAAATTGGCATCCTGCTTCGGTCCCATACATAGTTCATGCGCACCATGGGTTCGCCCAGCAGCATGATAACAGGCCCAACATCTATGACAGGTGGTTTCCAGTTGACAGTAGATTTGTGCCGATTAGTATAAATTGTTGACACATTTTCGGTCGATTGATAATTAAATAACAATAAATAACATGATGTTTTATAATCAACCATAACGTGTGGAATTCTCCTGAGATAAACAATATATTTCTGTACAACTCAACATTTCTGTGTTATCTCGATTCTATATAATTCAAAGATATAATCATAAAGTAAAAATGTTGAGTTCGATTCTGGCTACCGTATTTAATTTATAATAATTATTTAAGAATAGATTGAATGAGTTTCGGCGAGAACTTAATTCGGTTTTTATAACGTGATAATTTAAAATCAAAGTTACAATACTTATATCTTAGTCATACTATTTTTGTGTAAAATTATGCTAAAATGTGACTAAATAACATGTATTATTCATATATACAGAGTTTAAAAGCAATTCTTTAAAAAATATGTAAACTTTGAAAGTTTGCAATTTTTTAACTTCTTTGAAAACATTTTTATACTCAAATCTTCGTTATAGGACACTATTTTTTGCAAAATTATGCTAAAATGTGACTAAAGAACATGTAATACTTAATTATAGATAGTTTAAAAGCAGTTAATTAAAAAGTATAAAATTTGAATATTTGCGATTTTTTGAATTTTTTAAAAATCATGTTAATACTTTCATCTTAGTTACAGGACATTTTTTGGCAAATCTATTCTAGAATGTGATTAAATAACATGTTATACTTAATTATACAAAGTTTGAAAGCATTTTTTAATAAAAAGGTTGCAATTTCAGATATAAGAAAAAGTCGAGTAGCATGTCTATTCCTATGTTTTTTGGGTCGCTGAATCCGAAAAAGTCATCTAAAAACCAAAACATCCCTCACTTAAACCCCTCAATACCTCCTAGAAGGGGGTTGGAATTTTAATTTTGACGAAAACTTGAGTAGGGTATCTATTCCTATGTTTTTTGTAGCGCTAAATCGGAAAAAGTCGTCTAAAAACAAATACTTTCCTCTCTTAACTCCTTACAGCCCTTGAATACCTCCTGGGAGAGGGTTTGCATTTTAATTTTTTACGAAAAGTTGAGTAGGGTGTCTATTCCTATGTTTTTTGGGTTGCTGAATCCGAAAAAGTAATCTAAAAACAAATACTTCCCACACTTAACCCCCCAAAACCCCCTTAATACCTCCTAGGAGGGGGTTGGAATTTTAATTTTCACGAAAAGTTGAGTAGGGTGTCTATTCCTATGTTTTTTGTGGCGCTGAATCGGACAAGGTCGTCTAAAAACAAATACTTCCCTCCCTTAACTCCTCACAACCCCTTAATACCTTCTGGGAGGGGGTTTGAATTTTTATTTCGACGAAAAGTCGAGTATGGTATCTAATTCTATGTTTTTTGTCGCTAAAACGGAAAAACACGAAAAAAATAAATCCTTCTCTCCCTTAATCCCCTACAACCCCCTTAATATTCCATAGGAGGGGATTGGAATTACAACTTTTACAAAAAGTTGAGTATTGTACTCAATTATATAGTACAAAAACTCCCCTCCATTACTGTTCATAAAGAAAGTTTCATTTATAAAAGAGGTATTATATTAATTTTGCAATATTAAAAAAATTTTGCTGGGTAAAATCTACTTATTATTCTATTTGTAATTGATTCATCAAGAGTAAAGTAAAACATTTGTGAGGTATTTTTTCTAAGAATTAAATTCGCTTTGTGCAGAAATAAAACTCCCCTCCGTTACCACTCACAAATATAATTATAAAATATAGAAAAAAACGACAACATAAAAATAAATAAATCAAAACTCTTTGTAGTGTCAGTATAGTTATGGTCATTACATAAAATGATGAAATAAAAAGAAAATAGTCAGTTTTAAAAGGACTTTTAGTGTGTCAGTGTTCATCGACATAATAAAAACTCCCTTCCGTTACCTCAATAAATTTAGTTTTTTGAAAGTAAATAATAATAATTTTTAATAATTTAATTCACATTGTTTTATTTAAAAACAAAGAAAACTAAAGATGTTATTAATTTATTTATAAAATTGATTTTTTTGCAATACAATGAACATATTTCGAAGCTGTCGTATAAAAGAAAACTCCCCTCCGTTACCGATGGTATATTTCCATTATACAGTACCTAAATTGCAGACTTTATTAATCATGGGATTCGTTTGAAACTCGTTACTCGGGGGTTTTCGGGGTCGCTGATTACGAATCCGATGTCAGTTTTTGAAAATCCAAAATGGCGGGTTCAATATGGCGGACACTTTTTTGAAAAATTTATCGGATTTGCTTGAAACTCGTTACTCGGGGGTTTTCGGGGTCGCTGATTACGAATACGATATCAGTTTTTAAAAATCCAAAATGGCGGATTCAATATGGCGGACACTTTTTTGAAAAATTCATCGTATTTGCTTGAAACTCGTTACTCGGGGGTTTTCGGTGTCGCTAATTACGAATCCGATATCAGTTTTCCAAAATCCAAAATGGCGAATCCAATCTGGTGGACACATTTTTGAAACATGCATCGGATTCGGTTAAAACTTGTTTCTCTGAGTTTTTCGGGGTCGCTGATTACGAATCCGATATCAGTTTTTAAAAATCCAAAATGGCGGATTCATCAAGAATAAAGTAAAATATTTGAGAGGTATTTTTTCCTAGAATTGAATTAGTTTTGTCCACCGCACGAAAGTCCCCACCATTATGGGATACAAACATAATAAAATTTATTTTTAAAATTAGCAACCCTAAAAATACACAAGTATCTACTTTAAAATTACAACTAAGAAACCCGAGGTGACCCAACCGTAAAGGTGTCCCGACCGTAGTGACTCTCCCCTATTATTTAAAAAAATACTAAATAATTAATTATTATTATTTATTAATCAATATTTATTTAAAAAATTTGTGATAAATAAATAGAAAATTGTGCAAAAAATACTACAAATTTTGTAAAAACAATATGATAGTCAAAATTAATTACAAAATGAAATTTTTTAAAATAAATGTTGATGGAGAAATATAAATAGTTCAAATGACTTATATAAAAAGTGTTTTGAAAACGAAAAAACAAAAGCATTTACTAAAACTAACTTCAAACTGCGGACAGAATGAATGAAAGAATACCAAGATTATTATTATTAATAATTAAGTAAAGAACACAAAAAGAAAATTAATTGTATTCAGTTAAGAATAAAAAAAATAAATCAAAAAAGAAAAATATCACATTTTAAATAAATAAAATACATTTTTCAACTTAGAATTGTTGAATAGATAAAAAGCCAATGAGAAAACAGGAAATTTTGTTTTTAACCAATGGAAAAAGGCGTTACTTTCTAACTTCTCTCTCTCCAATTCTTCTCTGTCATCAAAAACAAAGCAAGAGTGCAGACGGAATTCTTGCGCACAGAATGAATGAAAGAATACGGAGATTAATATAGATAATAAGTCTTATATAATTAACAGGTATTTATAAATACAGCAAATTTAATTAAAACCCTGTCTAACTGGAAGTTTGAAATTCTGTATTTAAATATTATGTAGTAATGTTTTTCAAAATTTTAATTATTCTGCAAGATATTGTTATCTAAACAATTGGAATTATTAGAAAGGTATCAGGATCACTAAACAATAATATATTTTTTAAATACTTTAATTTTTTTGTAAAATATAAGCATATAAATGATAAAAGTTCTAAAAAATTGTCACTTTTCATCTATTAAAAAATATATTAAAAAACACACATAATTTAACATGTAAATGTAAAAAATAATTAGAATTTCTTAAGACCGATTTAATCGAATTGATTTTATTTAATACTAAAATTATTTTTTTAATGTTACTATTTCAAATGACATTTATTTTTAGTCTTGCACCTGAGAAGAAATAAGTGATTGAAATCACTGAAAATCATGAAACACTCAATAGTAAAGGTAAAATTTTTCATATTTCTTTATTATAAAATTAAAATGTTAGCAAGTAATATGAAAGTACATTAAAAGTACTTTACATTATGCAGTAGGGGATTCGCGTATGTTTGCATAATAATCTATATATTCAAGTAAATTAGCTCATTTTTAACAAACATCAATCAAGAAATTTGTATTATCTAAATCATTTCCATGCTTCTTTATTAAATTTTTATAATTGTCAATCTTACCTCTTTTCTGAGAACCCGGGTAGCAAATCTAAATTGATTGCGGTAACGGAGAGGAGTTTTTATTGTGTCGATGAACACTGGCACACTAAAAATCCTTTTAAAACTGATTATTTTTTTTTATTTCGTCATTTTATGCAATGACCATAACTATACTGACACTACAAAGAGTTTTGATTTATTTATTTTTATGTTATCGTTTTTTTCTATACTTTATAATTATATTTGGGAGTATATATTTTACTTTATTCTTAATGAATCAATTACAAATAGAATAATAAGTAGATGTTACCCGGCAAAAGATTTTTTAATATTGCCGAATTAATATTATTTATTAATTAATTAATACTTCTCCAACATTATATAAACTCCACTCTCCTATGCCTTAACTTAACTTCCAATTCCTGTTGTGTGAATCCTTTCCATAAGGAAAAGCATTATGTCACAGTTGGCCTAAGACCTATGACAGACAAACAGATTTTAAATTTTCCTGAATTTTCGAAGGGTGTAAAAGTATGTTCCAGCTGCAGAAAAGCTTTGTATCAGTTTATTCCACAGGTTCCTGATCAAGAAAAAGAAATAGTCGACAATCATTCAAATCTTCATTTGTTTGATACTGAAAATGAGGAGTTTGATGAAGAGAATTAGAATGATTCAGATTGTGAATAATCGAATCTGGAAAGTAATGAATTTTATAAAAAAAAGGTTGTTTTGTCAAAACTGGAAACTTTCGAGCAAATAAGAAATAAATTTCAAATTTGCTCGAATGAAAATGAAAAAATTGCTCTTCTTACACTTGCTCCAATATCTTGGAGCCGAAGAAAAGGGATGTAAGAATTTAAAACAAGCGAGCGTCAAGTCCGAAAAGATAAAAATTTAGTTGCAGAAAATGGAATATTAACCTTCCCTGGAAAAAAAGAAGGACGAAAACTTGATCCAGAAGTTGAAGTTGTAGTAAAGCAATTTTATGAAAGTGATGAGAATAGTAGACTGCTCCCTGGAATAAAGGATTTCTTATCTATAAAAAAAGAAGATGGAACCAGAGAGAACTTTTTTCTAAATTTAAACAACAGAACGAGAATGTTAAAATTGGATTTTCTTGCTTTGCACAATTGAGACCTCAGCATTGTGTTCTAGCTGGAGGAAGTGGTACTCACACGGTTTGTGTCTGTGTCTACCATGAAAATGTGAAATTGATGCTGGATGCAATGAATGTTAAAAAATTAACGGAATTGTCGAACTTAAAATTAAAAGATTATCATGATTGTTTAAAGGTTATAATGTGTAGTGAAGTAAAAACGGAATGCAATTTCAACGAGTGTTCAAACTGCCCTGGAGTAGAAATATTTAAAAAACTCTTAATTGATCTGCTAGATAAGGATTGCGTTGAAGAAATTCGATTTCAGCTTTGGCAAAACACAGACAGGACCACATTAGTTACAGAAGTAGCAAACATTGACGATTTTGTTGACAGACTTTGTGAAAAAATTGTTGATCTTAAAACTCACGATTTTTATGCAAAAAGTCAATCACTATTTGCAAAAAATTTAAAAATCAATTTAAAAGAGGGAGATTTTTTAATAATGTCTGATTTCGTTTACGTTATTCAAAATGCAACTCAAGCGGCGCATTGGAATAACGATCAAGCATCCATATTCACTGTTGTTGTTTATTATAAATTTAAAAACGAAATAAAGCATATCAGTATGGCAATAATTTCTGATAATCTACAGCATGACACAGTTGCGGTTCATGTTTATCAACAAATAATTATTGCCTATCTCAAAGAACACTTCAGTCCAAAATTCATTTATTATTTTACGGATGGAGCATCGCAACATTTTAAAAATAAATACAATTTCATTAATCTTCTTCATCATGAAGAAGATTTTAACATTCCAGCAGACTGGAATTTCCATGCAACTGCACATGGAAATGGTCCGAGCAATGGAATCGGAGGAAATTTAAAGCATTTTGCAGCAAGAGCTAGTTTACAACGTTATTCTGAAAACCAAATTTTAAATGCTCCAGCCTTATACGAATGGGCAAAAAATAATTTAAAGGATACTTTAATATTCTTTAGTTCGAAGGAAGATCATGTCCAGACGACACAGACTTTAGCTGAAAGATTTAAAGAAGCAAAAACCATTCCTGGAACACTCAAGTACCATTCATTTTCTCCAAATGGAAATGGTCAATTGTGGTTAAAACGAATCTCTGATGATGCAGAGTTTCAACTTTTTCCAAAAAACAAAAATAATTTAAAACGGAAAAATCAAAACATTCCAGAAAGAATTCAAAAAAAGTCAAAAAAAGTATCATCAAAAAAGAATAAAAAGTAAAAAAAAATCATGGTTGAAAATAAAAGATACCGACAATATCAATATTAACTAGAAAATATTATTGCAAGATTAAAATTAAATAATTAATTTTAAATAATTATTTCCATAAGTAATAAAATTCTTCGAAGGAATCTCAATTATTCTCAAATGTTTTGATAAAATTCTTTGCAAGAATTTTATAATTTTCAATACATTAACCCTCCTGCGCATAAAGCCGAGTATACTCGTCCAAACTGAACCGTTACCGTATGCATGAGGACGAGTATACTCGTCCAAACATTTTTGTTAAAAACTTTTGTTCTAGTAAATATTAAGACATCGGACAAGTTGCAAATTGCTTTTAATGAACAAACGAAGCTAATTGAATTATTAAGCACACTATATATTATTTACTTAACAATAAATATTGCATATAAAATGTTTAAAAAAAAATTTTAAATTTCTGTTTTATAAATTATTGTTTGTTAATCGGATTTTCCAAAAATTGTCTATCAAAGGGTTTCTGGGTGCGCTGATTTCGAATTTAACGTCAAAATTCAAAAATTCAAAATGGCGAATCTAAAATGTCGGACAATTATATTTTTTAAAAGTGGACTTTTAAAAAATTTATAGAATTTTACCAAAACTTATTATCGAAGGGTTTAGAGGTCGCTGCTTACAAACATGGAGTCAAAATGACAAAATTCAAAATGGCGGATCCAATATGGCGAATGACAATTTTAAAAAAGTTTTCTGATCGTCCCGTCTATCGTTATCTAGGGGTTTTTGATGTCGCTCATTACGAATCCGAGGTCAAAATTTCATAATTCAAAATAGCAAACCCAATATGGCGGCTGACAATTATGGAAAAGTTTTCTAATCGTCCCGTCTATCGCTATCTAAGGTTTTTTAAACAAAAATGATTTAAAAAGTGATAAAACAAGAAAGCGAAAAACAACTAATTATTACCTACGAACATTAATAATAATGTCGAAATACTAAAAATAAGAATAAGACATTTTTTTTGTTCAATCGATAAAATAAATCTTTATATTTCAATTATGCCATCGCACTGTAGTGCGCGAACGACCGGGCGAATTTTACTCTTCACACTATAACTTTAGCAAATTTTCTCATCCCATTTTTAAACTTATATCATTTTTTAGGTAAAACACCAGCTTTCTATTGAGCCAATTAAAAAGAACTGTCGAACTTGCAAAAAACAAATTATTTTTAAAAATTTTTTCATAAAATTTTTTTTTTAATATATCAATAAAAAATTCTAAAAGTACACAAAAAACCTATCTAAAACACTATTCATTTTTTTAAATCGAATAATTTAAGTAGAAACTATAAATGTTTAAAAAACGCATGTTTGAGTTTAAGCCAAAATTTCAACCCCCCACCCTCCTAACAGGGGTGGGGGGATGGACCTATATATTTATATACTAACTAGTATCTACTAGGGTAACATATTTTTAAAGTTTGTAGAAGATCTAAGAACTTTTTTTTTGGGGGCAGTTCAGAAATAATGCACCGCTTGCAAGTCATATATCGCTCTGCACCGCGACACTAATTATTTAATAACTTTTTTTTTATTGATGTACATTTTTTTTCTAAACGTTTTTTTTCTCAGGGGAATATTGGCAATACAATACAATTTTTATTTTTTTTCTAGGAGCCGCAGAACACAATTTGTTATTAACAATTTATAAACAAATTATATAAAAAACTATTAAAAATTAATTTTTTTCAAAAAAAAATTATTTTTAAATACTTTGTTTCAAGAAGAAGAAAAATCCTTTTGAATTTTTGAAACCGGTCAACTGGATTTCGAGAAAAATTTTTTGTAATTTAAGACTACATAAAAACTAAATTGTGAATAACATTAACAAAAAAAATTTTTTAATCTAAAATTTTCAGGGTCTTTTCTTTACTCTACCAGGAGTGAAAAAAAATTATTTTGGATGGAAATAAAAAATATTTTTTTAAAAGTGATCCGTTTGGGAAATTCTGACCCAAATACATGTATCTCTAAATATTTCGGTAAAAACCTAGGAAATTATTCTCTAAATCCAAGTTAATTTATATAATTTGAAAGCTTATAATTTCTACTAATAAAATAAAAAAGAATTTTTGATTTATCTGTTTTAGTTTTACTTAGGGAAAATTTTTAATACAAATACTGTAAGAAAAGCTGTCGGTCAGTTATTTAATAATTAATAATTTTCAATAATAAAAGATGTACTTTGGTGTTGACCAGAATAAATTGTAGTGAAAAACGTAAAATAGTGTTTGTTTTCGCTGGTCTTTATTTAGAGAATTTCAATATTCGAGCTTTCGTCTTTCCATGAAAGACCTCATCAGGTTATATCAAAATTAACCATGTCAACATAAAACAAAAAAGTCACAGACACACAAAAATAAAACTTAATGTCAAAATGCATATAGAAAAACATATACAGAAAAACAATAAAACGCCATTTAAACCAGCATTAGACAGCATTGTGGTCAACAATTCCGGAAATTATTATTCATAGCGACCGACAGATACTGTACTTCTAAACAGTAGCATTTGAAGAACATCTGTACTTCAAGCCAAAGTCAAAATACGTTTCACATTTTAGCACAACACCTATCACACAGTGGCACTGCTGCGTTCAATTAGAGTACAGATGCTGAACTTTAACATTTCAGAATCTGTTCTTTTCTTCTGTCAGTGTAGGTACAGAAAAAAATTGAAAAAGTAGACAGGGTTTCGCGAAAATAATAAAATTGACTCGCCTCCATCATCTCCAAATTTTTGAAAAAGTCAAAACAATATTTTTTACGGCACATTACTACAGAACAATAAATTCCCCAAATTTTAATTTCTTTCAAAAAGTTGAAATATCAACTTACGACATTACACGTGAAATGACTCTTATGTGTGAGTATACACAGCGCAAAATCTGGTGTCTCACTCGTGTCTTGAAATGAGTTGTTTTAAGTGTTCCATTTTCCGGCATTAAAAATGACTCAGTGCGTATAAGACACATAAAAAGTCTTCTTACCGTGAGACGGCTACTCGAAACACATAACGTGTCTCAAAATGCAGTGCTAAATATGTGAGACATTTTGTAACGTCTCAAAATGAGACACATATCTGTTTCAAATATGCGGACACAAGACATCTATCTGTTTTAAATATGAGAACAAAAAGTCTAAAAATTAGACACTTGATTTTGCAGTGCATGTGTATGTGTTGTGTATATATGTGTGAGTATGCATGTTGAAGTATACATATGTAAGTTTGAATATACATGTTATGTATTAAGTGTATATTTGTGAGTATACATGTGTATGTGTTTTCTGCATATGAGGGAGTATATGTAGTATGTGTAGTGTGCATATATGTACGAAAATTCTAAAATATATTGTTAGATATATATGGGCAATTCCATGTGAGATTTACCTATGACCTTTTAAAATCGGGCAAAAATATATATTTTTTATTTTGTATTAAAAATAAACCGAATTTTTGAGTTATGAATTTTCGAAATTTTTTATTTGTAAACATAAACCAATTTTCAGGAGCATATAAGTCTGAAAATATTGAATTTATAAAAAAGTTGTCAAAGAATGAAAATTTTAATTTTCTTTCAACTTTTTAAAAATGTTTAATACAAATTTTTTTTCAATTTTTTATTAAAATTTTTTTTTATAAACAGATTAATTTTATTTTACTTTGGACCAGATTTTTTTTTATTTTATTAAAATTTATTTATACCTTATAATGTACAGAAGATTTTCCAAAAAGAACTGGAGTGGACCTGATGAGTTTATTCAGTTAAAAACATTTTTCAAAAATCACGGGCATGCCTCACAGTGGGATATTTTTTAAATTATTTTTTCAAAAATGTCTACAGCCTAGAATTTTTAATGAATTTCAATGTTTTTTGGTTTAAATTCAAGAAGAATAATTCTTCGACATTTTTCATGCAAACCTAAGAATATTCAATTATTTAAAAATTTTTTAAATCAAAGTACACAAATTAATTGTATACATATACTTTGCTTTAAAAATTAACTTTCTTTTTTTTATTCCGTTACTACTTATGTCTT
Source organism: Leptopilina myrica (nomen nudum) (assembly GCA_032872475.1). Taxonomy (NCBI): domain Eukaryota; kingdom Metazoa; phylum Arthropoda; class Insecta; order Hymenoptera; family Figitidae; genus Leptopilina; species Leptopilina myrica (nomen nudum). The sequence continues at coordinate 11,408,011 of CM065460.1, forward strand.
AAATCAGTTTAAATTACTAAAATATAATCTCAGGTTAAATAGCAAATCATAAACTAATTTATGTAAAATGTTATAAACATTATTACTTAACAAATAGTTAACTTTGGTTCGTCTTAAGTATAACAATTTAAAATTTTTTCAACAAAAAGACTTATATTCATTAAATGAATCTAAAGTACAATATGGGGTACAATCTCCGCGAGATTTTCAGTCAAAATTTTTTTTGGATTAAAACAATTTTTCTCGAATTCTATATAAAAAATAAGTAAATACGTGTTTTTTTATTTTTTTATTTGATGAAAATTATAAAAGTTATGATTTTTTGAAATTTAACATCTTGAGAAGCAAAGGACTTTTTAAACGCTTTTTTCTCTCTTATATCAAAAGATAAAAAATAATGTAATATACGAAAATGACTTGTTTTTTCTTGAATATTTTAAATATGTAATAAAAAATAACGTTAATAAAGCGAAAACATTAAATAAATTGAAATTTCGTCTAAAAAGAGACTTTTCTCAAAAGCGAAGTAATTAATTTTCAATTTTTTTTTTGATTGCAACCACTGATAAATAAAGAAATTTTTACCACTTATACCGAAGTGGTGTTCTTTAGCGTTCAAATTATATTTAAAACTATATCAGTCGTTGCAGAGAGTTTTATTCGATTTTTACACTTTTTAAAAGATTAACCTTCAAAAACAAAAGAAAACGAATGTTTTGTGGTTAATTTCTCAATTTTCTTCTCTAAAATCTCTGCAACGACTGATATAGTTTTAAATATAATTTAAACGCTAAAGAACACCACTTCGGTATAAGTGGTAAAAATTTCTTTATTTATCAGTGGTTGTAATTAAAAAAAATCGAAAATCAATTACTTCGCTTTTGAAAATCTCGCGGATAATACCCCATATATTTAATAATAGACAATGTTTTTTTGATGAAGACGAACCAAAGTTAACTATTTTTTAAGTAATATTGTTTATAACAATTTACATAAATTAGTTTATGATTTGCTATTTAACTGGAGATTATGTTATAGTAATTTAAACTAATTTAAGACATGAGTAGTGACGGAATAAAAAAAGAAAGTTAATTTTTAAAGCAAAGTATATGTATACAATTAATTTGTGAACTTTTATTTAAAAAAATTATAAACATTTAAATATTCTTAGGTTTGCATGAAGGTTAATATTGAAAAATTCTTCTGCTTCAATTTAAACCAAAAAACATTGAAATCCATTAAAAATTCTAGACTGTAGACATTTTTGAAACTTGTAGAAGATGAAAATGTTAGTCTTACTGTTTAACAATTACTTCTGATTACTACATTTTTAAGATTGACTGTACGGAGCACCACTTCTTGATTTGAGACTTGTAGTACAGACGACTACATTTGATGATTAAGTTTTAGACTATATTGCGGATGACTTTTTCTTCTTCTACGACGTACGCCGCAGTGTTAGGCAAACTTCGTGCAGAGGCAAACCCGGAATCCAGCCAAACAAAGATTGTAGTAATAAGACCTACCGAAAATGGAGACCTCTTTATTAAAATTAGAGGATCATCAAATGAGGTGTTAGTCACCGAGGATGTGACAAAAATAGTTTGAGACTTGGGCAAAATGCAGATGGCGGTTCGAAAGGTGACACTGCAGATTCGTGACTTGGATTGACTTACCAACAACGCCGAAGTCGAGGAAGCCCTAGTACAGGTTTTGGGAGCACCATCGGCCTGTAGAAAGTTGACGGCCCTACGGCCCATCAAGCGTCGCTTGAAGCTTTCTGTTATGGTCACGAGCTTAGAGGAAGCTGAATGGCTTCAAAAGTTGGGAAGCATAAAGTTAGGCTTTATGTCGTGTATGGTGTAATAGGTGCCTGGGATACAGCCACACAGGAAGAGGTTGTAAGTCGATAAACAGATCGGCTGCATGCTTTAGTGGTTACTAGCATAGGATTCGCGCTCTAAAGCGCGCGTTCACATTCTATTTCAATTGTTAAAAGAATACAATTATGATCACGAATTGAAATTAATATTTATATTCTCATTCATTTTTATTATTGAATTAAAAAAAGTAGTCAATTGTACCAAAACAATGATTATCGCAGTGTTTCTAATTTTTACAAATAAAATCAAACTTATGTCATTACGTAGTACAAACATATCTTAACAACAATTATCATTAAATGGAAATTATAAAGATTTATATTATTTATTTCCAAAAAATTAGAATTTTATTATAATAATTTATATAATTTATTTTCAAAAAATCATAAATTTATTGAAAGTCCGGAATGAAAAATTAAGAAAAGAAATTATTCAAATTTTTTTTACCTTTTTCTCAATACAATTTAACATTCTGTAATATAATTTTAAAAAAATTTTATAATAAATAAAGAAAATATATTATTTTGGATTAACAACCGAAATTTTGTTACAAAACTCTAATTTTTTTTGTTTAAAAAGTGAAAGATAAGATAATTTCTCTATCTCAATGAGAATTATTTTGAAAATATTCTTCATTAAAAATAGAGAAAAAAAGTTTGCAGATTTTCTATTTTATAAATTTTCATCATTTTCACCTCATTTTAAAAATTGACACAACACCTTATCGTTCGTTCAAAGAAAAAAACTTCAATCCAGTCTTGAAAATAAGAATTCAATAAAAATCAGGTTAAGTTCATATAATTTTTCATATTTATTAAATAATTAATGAGTAGAGTGCCCAAGGAAATTCCAATTGAAATAAATGTATAATTTTAAAAGAAATCAAGTTTAAAATGATTTGTTAAAATTCCCTTTTCTCCACAAAAGATATAAGTAAAAAAATTATGTTTTTCATACTGTGCAAATTCAAAAAAATACTAATTTTACTGTTCTGGTGAATTATATTCAAACAATTTTTTATTACTTAGATGAATATAGCAAATATACGTATTTTAAAATAAAAATCAGTATTTATATTTCTATTTTTTATGATTTATACTGAGTTTTTCGAAAAATGGGCTACGTTAGACTGCATAACCAGTTAAAAATTGAAAAAAATTATTTAAAAGAATGTATAATGTATTTAGTGAAATAAACCACTAAAAGATAATCTACTTTTACTAAAGAATATTATATATTAATTACAGAATTTAAAAAAAATTTTGAGCAACCAGCTCTAGTCGATTTTCGCTGGAATGACCCAGAATACAATTAATAGTTAATTTAAGCTATACAATTTTTATTATTATTTATTTTCAGTATTAAATTTTAAAAATAAATTACAAAAAAATAGTTAATTAAGCCAAAACATTTATTTTATCATCTATGTCTAAAAAATCAACATTTTGTTAAAGATTATGTTTAAAAAATAAAGAAATTATTCCACTTTTTAAATCTTTTTTTAATAACAATTAAGATTTTGTTAAATAGTTTTCAAATTTTGTTAGAAATAAATAAAAGAAACTATAGTAATTCGATTTGTCCGACAAAAGATTTTTGACAACACTTATTTTTTAATAGAAAAGAATAAAAGAAATTTCCTGATTTTAATTTGTCACCAGCACCTGCTTAATTTTCAAAATTAAATTTAAAAGTTAAATATTTTTTGCTTTAAATCCAATTCTAAACTTGGCACAGCAAAGCAAAAAACTAAATAAAATCAATAGATTTTTAATTTAATAATTATTTTTTAGAATTATTAAAAAATAAATAAGACTTCAATTCAATTCATATTATTAAAAAAATACAAAATAATTTATTCTTATTACTTATTAATCAATATTTATTTAAAAAAATTTTGTAAAAACAATATGATTGTCAAAATTAATTACAAAATGAAAGTTTTTTTTAATAAATGTTGATGGAGAAATATAAATAGTTCAAATTACTTTATTTTTTATTCGATTTTAAATAAAGAAAAAGAAATTATGCAAATTTTTTTATTGATTTTTACATGAAACTTAAAATAAATTAATTTTTAGAAGGCTAAAAAATTAAATCTTATTAACGAAATTCTTCAAATGAAATTCAACATTTTGATTTTTAATAAAAAAAATGTGAATTGTGAATAGACATTATTATTAAATTATTATATTAGGGGAGAGTGGAGCAAACCGGACCCCTCTCAATATTTCCAAAATGGCGAAATTGTCAAAAGTGCTATTTAGAAATTTGAAACAACCTTGTGTAGTATACCTTATTTTTTCAATTTGACATTTTTTACTTTTGTTTGTGCAACGCTGAAAGCAAAAGTTAAAAAAAAAATTTTCTACACTTTTCCGAATTTTTTAAAGGAAATTCTGAGGAAATCGTGTAATATTTCCAAATATTAAGTCTTGGGCTTTAAAGGTACACATAAAAAAATATATATACAATGAAAAATAATTGTCTTCCAATGAGAATTGGACCCTTTAAAATTGTTTCTCTGATAATGACACACATTTATATTTTTTTATTAAAAAAATATTTATTTAATTAAAATTCAATCCCGAATTATTATTTTCATTACTACAACCATTGTTTACAAGATTCTTTATGTTTTTTATTATTGTAGATTATCTAAATGCAATATTATAAATAAAAAACCAAACGGTTCGGTTTGCCCCATGGGGGGTCCGGTTTACCCCAGGGAGTGGGGCAAACCGGCCCTTTGGACAATTTTTTTTAAGTTAACATAGTAACTAAACAACTGTTAATTTAAAAAAAAATAAACAACAAATTATTATAAAATTTATAAATCAATATTATGAAAATTTCTTCCCTTATTTTATAAAAACAATATCTTTTAACCTTCATTCTTCTTAAACAATAAAAATTTTGATATTGACAAATCGAAAAGCTGTATAATTTCGATCTGTCAAGCAAAGTGTTTTGAAAAAGAAAAATAACAAAAGCATTTACAAAAAAACTAACTTCAAACTGCGGACAGAATTAATGAAAAATACCAATATTATTCCTTAATTAAGTAAAGAACACAAAAAGAAAATTAATTGTATTCAGTTAAGAATAAAAAAATTAATCAAATAAGAAAAATATTACATTTTATTCTTTTTGCTTCCTCATAAAGGAAGCCTTATAGTGATGTCGATTTCCGAATTTTTTAAAATCAATTATTTTTACAAATTTTTAAGTGTAGTATATATAATTCGTCGAGAGGAACAAATGTCCGGATGTATGTGTGTGTGTGTCACCGATTTTTGTGGACAAATTTTCTCTTGCACATCTTGATGGATTTTGATAAGATTTTGTAGGTGTATTACATTCATGAATACCAAGAATCAGACAGAAGGATTTTCAAAAATATAAAAAAAAATTTTTAACATTTTTTAATTTTTAAAAAAATTAATTTTTTGATTTTTTGAAATAACTTTTTTCTATATTAAAATTTTTAATAATTCTTGTCAAAATTGCATTTCTGTCAAGAAAACGAATCGATTCATGTACATAAAGTATATATTTTATCAAAATTTATAAAATTAATAAATATTTTAATTTTTCACAAAAAATTAAAATCTTGTATTTTTTGACATTTTATCATAACTTTTTAAAATAATTATTCTATAATAAAAAATTGAATAATTAATATTTATTCAGGGTACTTTACCCGGTTTATTAATTAAATTTAATAAACTATTATAATTATTTAACTTTTAAAATTACATATAATAATATATATTGAGGAAGCTAAATGGTCATGAAATGAACAACTTGTTTCTACTCTGTCACAGAGAAACAGGGATGCCAGCAGGCGGCGGAAATTCTACCCCATTACGCCGCCAATTCTTCCCCCACTATACCTACCGGCGGAGGAAACGGAGAATACACGGCAATGCTTGCTTATTTTCTTTTTCTCAATATAACAGTGAAAACTAACCTATACTGGGCGAAATCGGCGTGAAATTCAAACTCTTGTTTGAAATCATTCTGGTATTTATTATTTTAATATTTATTTATAATTGATTAAATGCATAATATTTAATTAAAATAGTACTTAATTATTAGTATTACTAAAAAATGTTGTAAAATATTTAAAAATTTTATGCTAAAAATTATTAAAAACCAATATTCCATTTTTTAATTATTACAACTATTTCTTATTAATTAATTTTTTTATTTAACTATCATAATTTTTTCAGACTATCTACTATAATATTACAAAATAATATTAAATATTATTCAAAAAATCATTGTTTAACTTTTACAATGATGAAAATTGTAATTTGTAGCATTTAAAATACACTAATTTATTTTCATACATATTTCAGAATAAATAAAAAAATTCTGCTCAATCATAAAAATTAATTTCTGTCAAATGGAATTCAAAATTGATTAAATCTTTTCTACTCTGTCATTTTTCATTATTTTTGTTCTCATTTTTTAAATAATATTATTATTATTTTTAACAATTAATTGTCACACAAAATATAATAAAAAATGTATATTAATTCAATTAATTCTTAAAATAAAACTACATTATGAAATTATTAATTTTGCTTTTAGTAAAAAGTTGTGCTAAATTCTATTAATTTTTAATAATTCAGCTATACATTATTTATATATTAATTGAGTAAGAAATTCTGAATTTCTAAAACGTGCCACTCTAAAACTTAAATATTTTAATTTTTTTCCAAAATGTTAATTTTCCGGTAAGATTTTACATAAAAAATCCCTATATAATTAATTTCTGAAAAACTTGTCGGCCGATTTCAATGACTCAACTATCATTTCATTATTTTTGTCTTTAATCCAACATTCAAATAAACACTCTATTTTTTAAAGATATTAAATTTTAAGGAACAAAAAATTGTTTATTTATAAAAAATATTTTTAAAAAACATTTTATATGAAATTTTAATTCGAAAAAAATTCTACTTATTTTTTAAACCTTATTAAAAAAGTGTTTTTAATCAATATAAACAATTTTTTTGTTTATTAAAATTTAATTTCTTTAAACAAAATAATTTTTATTTCAAAGTTAGATTCAAGACAAAAATATTTCTGGTTGAATCATTGAAATCGTCCAACAAGTTTTTCTGAAATTAATTTTTAAAAAAGTAATAGAAATTTTGAATTTTTAATAACGAGATATGAGTAAACTATTTATTTATTAAAAATTTTTTTTTTAAATAGTAAAAAAATTATTAGAATCAAATACGACTTTTTACTAAAGCGTAATTATTACACAATATTTTGAATAAAATGATAATAATAATTTAATACGAATTTCTGAACTCCTAAAACTTAGATATTTTTTTTAATGTTAATTTTTTAACATGCAAAAAAAATGTTTACTCATATCTCGTTATTAAAAATTCAAAATTTTTATTACCTTTTTAAAAATTAATTTCAGAAAAACTTGTTGGACGATTTCAATGATTCAACCAGAAATATTTTTGTCTTGAATCTAACTTTAAAATAAAAATTATTTTGTTTAAAGAAATTAAATTTTAATAAACAAAAAAATTGTTTATATTGATTAAAAACACTTTTTTAATAAGGTTTAAAAAATAAGTAGAATTTTTTTCGAATTAAAATTTCATATAAAATGTTTTTTAAAAATATTTTTTATAAATAAACAATTTTTTGTTCCTTAAAATTTAATATCTTTAAAAAATAGAGTGTTTATTTGAATGTTGGATTAAAGACAAAAATAATGAAATGATAGTTGAGTCATTGAAATCGGCCGACAAGTTTTTCAGAAATTAATTATATAGGGATTTTTTATGTAAAATCTTACCGGAAAATTAACATTTTGGAAAAAAATTAAAATATTTAAGTTTTAGAGTGGCACGTTTTAGAAATTCAGAATTTCTTACTCAATTAATATATAATTAATGTATAGCTGAATTATTAAAAATTAATAGAATTTAGCACAACTTTTTACTAAAAGCAAAATTAATAATTTCATAATGTAGTTTTATTTTAAGAATTAATTGAATTAATATACATTTTTTATTATATTTTGTGTGACAATTAATTGTTAAAAATAATAATAATATTATTTAAAAAATGAGAACAAAAATAATGAAAAATGACAGAGTAGAAAAGATTTAATCAATTTTGAATTCCATTTGACAGAAATTAATTTTTATGATTGAGCAGAATTTTTTTATTTATTCTGAAATATGTATGAAAATAAATTAGTGTATTTTAAATGCCACAAATTACAATTTTCATCATTGTAAAAGTTAAACAATGATTTTTTGAATAATATTTAATATTATTTTGTAATATTATAGTAGATAGTCTAAAAGAATTATGATAGTTAAATAAAAAAATTAATTAATAAGAAATAGTTGTAATAATTAAAAAATGGAATATTGGTTTTTAATAATTTTTAGCATAAAATTTTTTAATATTTTACAACATTTTTTAGTAATACTAATAATTAAGTACTATTTTCATTAAATTTTATGCATTTAATCAATTATAATTAAATATTAAAATAATAAATACCAGAATGATTACAAACAAGAGTTTGAATTTCGCGCCGATTTCGCCCAGTATAGGTTAGTTTTCACTGTTATATTGAGAAAAAGAAAATAAGCAATCATTGCCGTGTATTCTCCGTTTCCTCCGCCGGTAGGTATAGTGGTGGAAGAATTGGCGGCGTGGTGGGGTAGAATTTCCGCCGCCTGCTGGCATCCCTGCAGAGAAATGAAAAATTATCTACCAATAAGGAAACATTACGCCCATTGGTGTTTTCGCTTAAATGTAAAAGTCCCCACTTCTAACTCCCCTACCATTGTTTTACTCACTCCTTCTATCTGTCACTGAGAATTCAGAAAACCATGATGCCCAAACCAAAAAAAAAGTTTCAATTTTTGAGGTCTAGGTTGATTGTGACAAAAGATATGAATAATTTTCGTTTTTATAATTTAACACTGTGTCTTGTGAGAAATTACATTTTCTTTGTCTTCAATGTCAAAATTTGACAAACAGATGTTGTATATACTTACTTACTTAGACTGTTTATACTTACAGTTAACGAACTAATACTCACCTATTTAAAAAAAATTAATTAAACCTTACCTAGGAGACTGAAAATTAATTATTTTGATTATAAAAACACCGTATTCTGACAATAAGAAGTTACACAGTATAACGTTTGGCAACGTTGCTTGTGGAAAGTTAGGTACAAAAAAGCGCATTGCTTTGACTAAAAATGTACAGGAAGAATCTCTTTGAAATATAAAAAGATATTTACAGAAGTGGAATGTATATTTCCAAATAATACATAAATGGATTTAATATCGCTAAAAAATGTATTAATGTTGATTTTGTCACAATACAAATATTTTAAAAACTACATACATAGGTGCAATATATACTGCAATATTTTGACACAATTATTTTTAAAATTTGTCAAGTTGTATTCAAGATTTTTATTTTTTATCATCATTTAATTCTCTCGAGAAATAATAACCAGTGAAACAAGTATTCGCTTTGACATTCGGAGCAATTTAGAGGTTAGAAATATAATGTTTGTTTTTAAAGAAGCTATGTCCATATAGATCCCTGCGCCAATGTATACGACTGGAGTAAAAATATTTTTTGTCTTGATATCTGACGCACTCTTCCCATAGTTGTTTTCTACTTTGTAGTTCTTGCAAATTTTGAAACTTTACGTTTCCCTATGGAAATCAATTAATATTTTATTTGTAGTACTCAACTACCACTTAAATTTATGAAAATAGTGATTTAATAGCCAGTCAATACTTGCTGTCATGACAGTTATACTTTGATCTTCGTTTAATAATGAAAAAAGTTAACCACTGTTTAGGATTATTTTCGAAAAATGATCGAAATATTCAGATAAATATGATCTCACTACTAGGATCAAAACGTTGCAAAATGAACCTTCTAGGAAAACTGTGTTCGAAAATAGCAGCTTTACTCTCTAAACCTGAATATGTGAAAATCCACATATTTGCAGGTTATAAGTCGTTCTCTTATTTAAAAAATGCATATATATATATATATATTTATAATACGTGAAATTTTACTCATAATAAGTGTAAAATTCACTTATAATAAGTGTATAGGCACGTACTTTTTAATTGAAATTTTACATATTTACATTATTTAGAATTTAGTTTTGTCTAATTTTGAGTAGTTTTCTACTATTTACTAGTAGATAATTACTAATTTAATAGTAAGTTAGCTTGCTAAGCTGAAATAGTAAAGAATGCGACTTACTAATTAAATTAATTGTTTTATACTATATCAAATAGCAGTTTTTTACTAAAAAATAGTCAAAATCTTCATGTGTTCTGATTAGAGTTCTATAAGCCTCTCATACATTCGAAGAAAAACCCTAATAATAATTTTCTTAAGGTATTTGTGGCGTCGATTTATTTTCGTCAAATTTTTTAAAAATTTCATTTAATTATTCAGAGTATTACAGAGTTTTTATTTTTGCACTTACACTAATCGTCAGATTTTGAACACTAGAACAACTAAACTTGCAGCACTATTTCCAATATTACTGTAAGTTTAGGTGTAGTTAGGGAACTGTTAAATGAAATTTTCTTGAAGCTACAATAAAAAACTGTAATTGTAAATTGTTCTTTAAAAGCTTTATTTCATCGTTTCTCGTCAAATAGAAACAAGAATGTGTAAAGTAATCATTTTACGCGCTGAAACTCACTTTACACACTGGAATTCTCTTTACGCACTGCTAGCGGTGTGTAAAGTAACATTTTATACACCGCTATAAAAAGAAGTACTTTACACACTGTTTTTAGTGTGTAAAATTCAATCTTACAGGTTAGAGTTGCAAAAAAGCTATTTTCTGTACTGACGACAGGCACTAAAAGCCATTCATTTGTTCACTTGAATGACAATAGAGATCTTTTTCTCATGGATAAAAACCATGGGAAACAAGGTCGCTAATTTCATACAAGTTTTCAGTCCCTGTCGTCTTCTATCTGAAATCGACACATTTGTGCATTAGGAATAAAAAACGTAATTAATAAACAAGTAAATTGAATATAAAGTTTATACCAATTTTATATAAATAGCTTACTGAAGTTAATTGTAATTGAGTGTTCGACAAATTTAAATTCACTATAGAAACTTTTCTTAAGAAAAGTATTGTACCTCAAATAATTATATCTAAAAAAATGTCTATTTTAGTGCCCATCATTCCGGATTATCTGTACTCACTTGAAGGTAATTCAAGTATTGTCAACTCTGATGATGAAAATGGTCGTGTGGGATTATTGCTAAGCTCGAAAGCGTTTATTCAGTTAATTTTAAATCCTGCGGTGGGAATTTTTATTGGTACCACAGGATACGCCAAACCATTGTTCATTGGGAATATCTGTCTACTTATAGCAGCTCTATGTAAGTATTTTTTATTCCAGAACTTCCATAATTAACAAACGCAAATGATAATGTTGTCAAATGATTAGTTATTACTTTTTATGATCTTCTGAAGCAAAAAGAAGCAATAAAAATCTTCTTGTTAACCCGGTGGGTATGAGGTTGGGCATGTCATAGCCGATATTTACTTAAATCTTATTAAATCCTAAAATTTCCATTGTAGCGTTTTGGGACTTCGAGTAGCTGGAGTTATGGGTTTATAAGAGAAATGACAAAAATGATGATAATGAATAAACAATGAAAACAACGATTAACATAGTAACGGTTGCCATGGCAACGTTGCCAAAAACTACGGACGGACACCGAAGTCTCGCTATAAGGGTTTTGGCCCTTGTCCACAAAACCCTAAGAACGAGACGGTAAACTATAACTTTTTTGTACATTTTGTTTTGAAATGTATTCGTGTATTACAAATTAGTGAAAGGATGTTAAAAACTTTTTTTGATTCTTCTGATCATATATATATTTTTTTTTATTCAGTTTAACTGAGCTTTCACTCTACGACGCAGAGCCTCTTCAGAGCATTACAAACTGTAAAAAAAATTTTAATGTTAAATAAAAATCTTTCACAAACGCGCCATATAAAGATAACCTCAAAACTCACCAATCATGTGTTAAGATTCATTCAAATATATAAATATAAAAATATAAAAACTTTACATAACAAATTGTTAACAAACATAAATATATAAACATTTTTTATAAAAATATAATTAAAAATAGGGGTTTTTTTGTGAAAAAACCATTCCCCATATTTTGTGATCACATGTTTACAATGACATTGCACATTTTAAATTTGGGGTTACATTGTCGATATAATAGATTACCTAATGATCAATCTCCCAAGACAAAAGTCTTTAAAAAGAAACAACAGAAAGCGCCACACTCACATAGAATGAATCATTTGAAATCTATAATAATATAATTAAAAATTTTTTTCGTGTTTAAAAGTCAAATCTTGTAAATATTTGTAATTAAAAGTCAAATCTTCTAAATATATGTAAATTTTATAAATAGAATGATGGAATTAAATTTTATTTGTGTTTAAAACTAAATTCCTGTAAATATCATTAAGTGAATTTAAGTCTGTTCTTAAATTAACTAAATTATTATTTTTAACAATTTGAAACATTTCTTTAAAAATTCTACGAGTATAACCTCTTTTGGTTTCTAAAATTTTTACATTATTGAAACTAAAACGATGATTCAACTCATGAGAGTGTTTTACCAAAGCCGATTTCCTTTTGTCATTTTCGCAGTTATTCTTGTGTTCTCTAATTCTATTCTTAATATATCTCTCTGTCTGACCGATGTGTACATAACCACACTCACACGGAACACTATATACAACATGCGATCGTCGTTCAAAAGGTTTAGGATCCTTATTTTTCTTATAACATTTAAATGGATCTTTCTCGTAAGTAAAAACGACCTTAATATCAAATTCATTGAAAGTATTTTTGAATAAATATGACAAATCTTTACTATAAGGCAAAACTATTGTTTTATTTAAATCAAAATTTCTAGGAGTCGGCATGGGACTCATTGCATTCATAATAGAGTTATATCTGAGGTTAATGTATTTGTCAATAAACTTAATGGGAAAATCGTTCTTTCTTAGGATATCACAGATCAAATTCAAATTCGCATCATGAAATTTTTCGTCAGACAATTTAATTGCCCTGTCAACTAATCCAAAAATTATAGAAATTTTATCTTTAATACAAATTTCAGAATTAAAATTTACATATCGTCCTGAAAAAGTTGGCTTTCTATACCAGCTTGTTGAAAGTTTATTATTTTCTCTAATAATTAATACGTCTAAAAAACTAATACTATTGTTGATATTATTATTAAATAAATGATCATGGGAAGGTGAATTATTGAATAAAAAATCCAATGTGTTTCGTCAGTGTAACGACGTTTCGTTTGCTAAGGTTTGCCAACCTCATCAGGCTGAATTTATTAAACAGAAAAAAAAACACTTCAATGTTTATAAAGATCTAAAGCACTATTTCCACAAGGTAATAATAATAATAACAATAATATCCTACCTAATTAATTAAAACATGAAAACACGTTTTAATTCGTCAAAAAAAGTAAAAAACAACAAATAAATAAATAAAATATAAACACATGTTCCACATTAAAGATAAAGTTAAAATTTAAAAAGGAAGACATTATCCTACACTGTCTCAATGTCAACTGAAATAAAATTGAGAATTTACAAATATAAGAAAGTCAAATTGATAGAAAAGAAAAGAGTCAATGAATTGGTATATAAACACAGGTTGTCAGCAAGTTATGTTATTGTATTGTCATTGTATGCAAGAGTCTATACGTCTAATAAGAGGAAAAAAAGTTTTATTTAGAGTGAAAATATCTTCCTTTCTGTTAATAGTGGAACGATTTGTTTTAATATGGATCATTTCAGATATTCGTCGCTTTGTAAAATTTTTTTCATTGTCCAAAATTTTTGTGTTTTCCCAGTCAAATTCATGATTAAAATTAGAGTGATGTCGATAAACTACAGAGTTATCGTTCACTTTTTTGTGTTCATTTATGCGAGTTTGTAGTGATCGTTTCGTCTCGCCGATATATGTTGCAGGACAGTCTTTGCAATTAAACTTATATACAACATTAGTTCTATCCCATTTTTTCGTCGAATCTTTACCTAATCTAATGATGGAATTAGAATTCTTATTTATAATAGGGATAGAAGTGCAATGAAACTCTTTGAGAATATTCGACAACTTGAAAAAACATTTTTCATTAAAAGGTAAACAAACTTTAGGAATTTGACTATAAATATTATTTTTGTTGTTGTTACTGTTTGCAACCGAAAATTTAATTTTGTTCATACGAATTTTTATTTGATTTTCAATAAAGTCTACAGGATAGTTATTATTTTTCAAAATAGTTTTTATTTTTTGCAAGTTGTCGAAGTGGAATTTTTTATTGGACAATGAAATCGCTCTGTCAACGAGGTTGTATACAATATTCTTTTTTTGTTTAATTGGATGGTCTGAAAAGTAGTTAATAAGTCTATCTGATGAAGTCGGTTTTTGATACCAATTTGTAATAATTTTATTGTTATCTCTAATAAGATTTAAGTCAAGAAATTTAATAGAGTTTTCTTTTTCTCTTTCTACCGTAAATTGTAATTTTTGATTATAAGAATTAAAGGTATCAACGACCAAATTCATATGTTCTTTTTTTATTGCTAAAATTGTGTCGTCCACGTATCTAAAATAGAACAGGGGGACACAATCGTATTTTACTTTTAGTTCTTTTAAACATTCCGTTTCCAGATCATCCATAACAATGTCTGAGATAAAAGCTGAAATTGGAGAACCCATCGATGTCCCATAAATTTGTCTATAAAATTTCCCATCGAACGAGAAATGAGTGTTGTTAAATACAAATTTTGTAAAATCGATGATATCAGAAAACGGGATCTTACATTTCTGATTTATAAAATTAATTTGTCGATCTAAACTCTGAGTGGAAAGTTCGCAAGACACATTAGTAAACATAGAACTTACGTCAAGAGAGATAAATGTGTAATTGTCGTCCATGTTAACATTATTTAATTTGTTCTTGAGTTCTAAGCTATTCTTTATAAAAGATTCACTTTGTTTGGAAAAAGATTTTTTGCAAGACTTACTGTGGAAAGATGTAATATTAAGACGCTTTTTTAAACCTATTATATGTTGCGGAAAGACATTGTTGTTTCTACAGCTCAGGAGAAAAACCTTTTTTGATAGTGCTGTCGCCAGTTGTTTATTCGTGGTTGTCCACTTTTTTAAAAGATCTTTGAAGTGTGTGCCATATTTGTCACCCATATAAGTGAAAAAAGATGTTGACATTGAGAGTGAGTCTATCTCCGATCCAAGACTCATATTTGATAATTGAGTAGAGTTAAATCCTTCCATAGTTTGGTTGATATTATTATTAAATAAATGATCATGGGAAGGTGAATTATTGAATAAAAAATCCAATGTGTTTCGTCAGTGTAACGACGTTTCGTTGGCTAAGGTTTGCCAACCTCATCAGGCTGAATTTATTAAACAGAAAAAAAAACACTTCAATGTTTATAAAGATCTAAAGCACTATTTCCACAAGGTAATAATAATAATAACAATAATATCCTACATAATTAATTAAAACATGAAAACACGTTTTAATTCGTCAAAAAAAGTAAAAAACAACAAATAAATAAATAAAATATAAACACATGTTCCACATTAAAGATAAAGTTAAAATTTAAAAAGGAAGACATTATCCTACACTGTCTCAGTGTCAACTGAAATAAAATTGAGAATTTACAAATATAAGAAAGTCAAATTGATAGAAAAGAAAATTAATTAAATTAAATTCTCAATTTTATTTCAGTTGACACTGAGACAGTGTAGGATAATGTCTTCCTTTTTAAATTTTAACTTTATCTTTAATGTGGAACATGTGTTTATATTTTATTTATTTATTTGTTGTTTTTTACTTTTTTTGACGAATTAAAACGTGTTTTCATGTTTTAATTAATTATGTAGGATATTATTGTTATTATTATTATTACCTTGTGGAAATAGTGCTTTAGATCTTTATAAACATTGAAGTGTTTTTTTTTCTGTTTAATAAATTCAGCCTGATGAGGTTGGCAAACCTTAGCCAACGAAACGTCGTTACACTGACGAAACACATTGGATTTTTTATTCAATAATTCACCTTCCCATGATCATTTATTTAATAATAATATCAACTAAACTATGGAAGGATTTAACTCTACTCAATTAATACTATTGTTAGACTTAATTTCTACAGATTCATACACTTGTCGATGTATATTTTTTTCTCTAAACATATCGTAATATTACCTTTGTCTGCTTTCGAAATAACTATATCTTTATTTTCATTTAAGAATTTTTGAGTCTTGTTGCCTAACATTTGTATATCTGATAATTGATTTTTGTTAAATTTCATATTTAGAAAATTATTTAATTTATTTGAAATGTTACTCCTAAAAACTGTTCTTTTATCTTCAGGGATCAAAGCAATTTTTTCTTCTATCACGGACAAAGCATTTTCACAATATTAACTCTTATTTTTTACGTCAGTATAAAATTTGTCACCTAAACTCAAAAAAATATTGTACGTCAAGTGGAATTACTTTATTGGTCAAATTTTTGAACCAATCGTTATTAACATTTCTTACGTCATCTTGTTTATAAAATTTTTCAATCAACCACTTGTACTTCTTAATGGAGTTTCTAATTAGAAATTTTTCAAAATTATAAATAATTCTATTCTGACAGTCAATAAAAAATTTAATCGTAATGTAAGATTATTCCATCATTTGTCTCGACATACTTTTGAGAGGTTAGTTTTTGAATTTAAAATTAAAATGCTTAAAATTGAGATTGGTAACAGCATAAAATATGAAAAAATCCTAAAAAGGAAGTTAGATTTTTTATATAATGATTTGATAAAATTGACAAGTAATGATACGATTAAATTTTTTATTGGCTGTCAGAATAGAATTATTTATAATTTCGAAAAATTTCTAATTAGAAACTCCATTAAGAAGTACAAGTGGTTGATTGAAAAATTTAATAAACAAGATGACGTAAGAAATGTTAATAACGATTGGTTCAAAAATTTGACCAGTAAAGTAATTCCACTTGACGTACAATATTTGTTGTGTTTAGGTGACAAATTTTATACTGACGTAAAAAATAAGAGTTCATATTGTGAAAATGCTTTGTCCGTGATAGAAGAAAAAATTGCTTTGATCCCTGAAGATAAAAGAACAGTTTTTAGGAGTAACATTTCAAATAAATTAAATAATTTTCTAAATATGAAATTTAACAAAAATCAATTATCAGATATACAAATGTTAGGCAACAAGACTCAAAAATTCTTAAATGAAAATAAAGATATGTCGACGTCCACATGAAAAGGGCCCATTTTGGCACTATTGGACTTATCAATATGGTCGAATTCCTTGCAAAATTACGAAAATTTTGAGTGGTCATACAACTTTTTTGGTCAAAAATTCGATGAGTTACAGAATTTCAAAGTTTATAGTAACAAATACCTCATTTCGAGAAAAACGGAATTAAAGATTGTGATACCTATTAATTATGATATCTCCGGTTCTTCTGGGATTTTATACAGATAATAATTGTTTTCAGCCCAGGACAAGTTAAAGATGAAAAACCAATAAGTTTCAAATTTTTAAAACCACCCTACCCTTAATTTTGAAAATACATAAAACCGACAAAATAGGCCCTTTTCTAAAAAAGACGATTTTCTTATTAATAAACCATTTTTTAACAAGGTTTATGATTAAGAACAATTTTATTGTGTCATTTCAAGGTAAAGAATAAAAAATAAACTTATTAAAAATTTTTTAAAAGTCTCTATTATGAATAATTTGCCGAAATATCGAAATTTTCACTTCTACGACAACGTAATCAAAGACTCTAACATCAATATCTCTGGTTCTCCTGGGAAGTTATTCAGATAATAATTGTTGTCAGTCTAGGGCGATTTTCTAATTAATAAACCATTTTTGTACAAGATTAATGGTTAAGAACAATTTTATTGTGTCATTTGAGGGTAAAGAATAGAAATTAAACTTATTAAAAAAATTTTAACAGGTTTTATTATGAAATTTTGACGAAATATCGACATTTTTTACATCTACGACTACGTACTCAATAACTCTAACATTAATATCTCTGGTTCTTCTCGGAAGTTATTCAGATAATAATTGTTTTGAGTTCAGGGTACTTTAAAGATGACAAATCAAAAGGTTTTAATTTTTTTGACCCTCGATTTCAAAAATACGGAATATTTTCGCAAATGACCGACAAAATGGGCCCTTTTCTTTTTCTAAAGAACCAATAAAGTTACACACCTTAATTAACGATAAATTTATGAAAACCTTATGATTTGACTTGTCAAAATATGTAGATTGATAATAAAAAATATAAAAAAAATTAAGGTTTTTCTCAAAAAAGTATTAAATTGCAAATAACTCGAAAACTAGAACCGACAAAATGAGCCCTTTTCATGTGGACGTCCACATATAGTAATTTTGAAAGCGGACAAAGGTAATATTACGATATGTTTAGAGAAAAAAATATACATCGACAAGTGTATGAATATGTAGAAATTGAGTCTAACAATATTATTAGTTTTTTAGACGTATTAATTATTAGAGAAAAAATAAACTTTCAACAAACTGGTATAGAAAGCCAACTTTTTCAGGACGATATGTAAATTTTAATTCTGAAATTTGTATTAAAGATAAAATTTCTATAATTTTTGGATTAGTTGACAGGGCAATTAAATTGTCTGACGAAAAATTTCATGATGCGAATTTGAATTTGATCTGTGATATCCTAAGAAAGAACGATTTTCCCATTAAGTTTATTGACAAATACATTAACCTCAGATATAACTCTATTATGAATGCAATGAGTCCCATGCCGACTCCTAGAAATTTTGATTTAAATAAAACAATAGTTTTGCCTTATAGTAAAGATTTGTCATATTTATTCAAAAATACTTTCAATGAATTTGATATTAAGGTCGTTTTTACTTACGAGAAAGATCCATTTAAATGTTATAAGAAAAATAAGGATCCTACACCTTTTGAACGACGTTCGCATGTTGTATATAGTGTTCCGTGTGAGTGTGGTTATGTACACATCGGTCAGACAGAGAGATATATTAAGAATAGAATTAGAGAACACAAGAATAACTGCGAAAATGACAAAAGGAAATCGGCTTTGGTAAAACACTCTCATGAGTTGAATCATCGTTTTAGTTTCAATAATGTAAAAATTTTAGAAACCAAAAGAGGTTATACTCGTAGAATTTTTAAAGAAATGTTTCAAATTGTTAAAAATAATAATTTAGTTAATTTAAGAACAGACTTAAATTCACTTAATGATATTTACAGGAATTTAGTTTTAAACACAAATAAAATTTAATTCCATCATTCTATTTATAAAATTTACATATATTTAGAAGATTTGACTTTTAATTACAAATATTTACAAGATTTGACTTTTAAACACGAAAAAAAATTTTAATTATATTATTATAGATTTCAAATGATTCATTCTATGTGAGTGTGGCGCTTTCTGTTGTTTCTTTTTAAAGACTTTTGTCTTGGGAGATTGATCATTAGGTAATCTATTATATCGACAATGTAACCCCAAATTTAAAATGTGCAATGTCATTGTAAACATGTGATCACAAAATATGGGGAATGGTTTTTTCACAAAAAAACCCCTATTTTTAATTATATTTTTATAAAAAATGTTTATATATTTATGTTTGTTAACAATTTGTTATGTAAAGTTTTTATATTTATATATTTGAATGAATCTTAACACATGATTGGTGAGTTTTGAGGTTATCTTTATATGGCGCGTTTGTGAAAGATTTTTATTTAACATTAAACATTTTTTCACAGTTTGTAATGCTCTAAAGAGGCTCTGCGTCGTAGAGTGAAAGCTCAGTTAAACTGAATCAAAAAATATATGATCAGAAGAATCAAAAAAAGTTTTTAACATCCTTTCATTAATTACGAATGACTGATCAACACTTTTAACATCTCTAATAAAATTACATATTAGTGTTTGAAAAAAATCTATAAACAATTTATGTTTATATATGTGAGAAGAAATCATATCGTCGAAACGTTAAAAAAGAAGTTTTTTTTATTTGACTCAGAAAGAATGATTTCTTCTCACATATATAATTTTCGACCGAGTAATAAATTATACTTCATATAATTTATGTTTATATTTTTAAATAATGTAGCCCTCCCCACCCATTAATCACGTTTTACATGCAAAAAACGCAACTTTGATAGCGAATATCTCTGGTTCCGTGAAGTGAAAATTCTTTAAATTTTGCAAATATTTCAAGATTGATAATAAGAACGTATGATCAAAGTTTTAAAAAATGTATAGAAAAGCGTTTAGGGTACGTGATACCTTAATGACAACTGAATCGTACTATATTCTAAAAAGCAGTATTATATTTCTCATTCAATAATGATTAAAGTCTTTATTTTTTAAAAGTAAAAATTTGATTTTATAAAAGTTTAAATGTCTCATTGTTTTAATTAATCATATTATACATCTTAAGACAAAGAGTTGATTTTATCTTCATAAATAAATAATTATAAATAATGAAGGAAATATATTTTATTACATGCCTTTTTTATATAATACCAGAAATCAACTTAATATATCCATATGTAGCATTTATTGGCAATTGTAGATTCAGGGTATATTGTGCCCACCAAATAATCGGTGTAATAGTTTAGTGCCACATACTCACTGGGTAAAATAAATTCAAAAACTGACTTGTAGAAAAATTAAAAAATTTAAATTGCTACATTTCATGTGTTAGAAAATGAAATATTTTTTATAGATAATTCAAGTTAAAATTTTTTCTGAGTTTTTAATCAATTTTAATTATGCAATCGGAATTTTTAAAATATCAAGAAAATTCGAAATTGCAGATTGAAGACTTACTTTACGTCTTGCAGGTCCAAAATGCGAATCCAATAAGTAAATTATGGAAAATTTATCGTGTTTTGGAGTAAATATACACGATTTATAATGTCCCCTTTAACATATATTTTTTTCAAATTTTTTAAAAATATAGTTTTTGAGTAAAATGTAAAAAACCATGGTCATACTATTTGTCACGTACGGTAAGGCACATATATACATATGGGCCATATTAATGTGATAGGGTATAGCTAAATAAGTATGGAAAAAGTGACCCAAATATATTTTTCCCATTCATTCCTACCCACTTAAGGAGGTTCTCCGGCTCCAGTGGTGCTCAGTTGCGCGCGACACATTTTATTCGAATCGACCACTCCCGCCACCTAAGTATTAGTTGAGAACGATTTTGTGCTTTCTCTCTCTTTCTCAAGCGCGTGACAGAAGTTGTCTCTCTTGCCGCTTGACGCGCAATGGAAAATCAACCTGACTTTTCTACTTAAAAGTGCTCTATTAAAAAATTAAGCATGGTTAACCCTCTTGAAACTGTTTCATATTATTCTAATAATTTGACTCTACAATATACTAGTTTTTTAAAAACATTGTAAGAAAAGTTTGTCAGCAATTAAATAAAATGTCACATTTTCAAATGCTTTATGTGGAATCCTATGCAAATGTTAAAACTTCAAACCTGAATATTTACGTTTTTAGCATGGTAAGGGGTGTTGAGGTTTTTGCCACTTATAAAGTATACAAAAATAAATATTCTCTCAAAATTTGGTAAAATTTAGAAGAAAATTGATTTGCCGGAGAACCTCCTTAAAAATAACTTTTTCAAATTATTAACTCAAAATTTTGAGTTTTTTGGAACTTATGGAGGGGAAAAAATCGAAAAATGCATTTTCCTCAAAAACTACTGTATGTATTTTCATCAGCTTTGGATATGTTGAAAAGACAATTAAAGAGATTCCAAAAAAAATTGAAATTTTTTTTCAAAAAATTCCAAAAATCTTTTTTTTTCAAATTTCAAAATGAAAGTTTTTCGAAATTTTCAAAAATAAATTTTTTAGTTCTATTATGGTGACAATTTTAAGTATTTTCTCATTTCATTCTCTTATGTGATCTACTAAATAAAAAATTTTGCCCGACATGATTTCAAGATGTGTCACGGTAAATAACTCAAAAACCCTACCCGGAACATTTTTATGTTGTATGCGAATGGTTAACTAATTAATTACACAGGCCAACAAAATTTTGTGGTCTAACCAATAGAAGCTGATTTTTATAGGATTTTGTCCATAGAATACGAATTTGACCTTGAAAATATTGGATTGGCTCCAGTTTTTAATCAATTTACGTTTCATTATACAAAATATGCATTTTTGGCATTTTTTGAATGATTGTACAACAATACACAGAAACAGTAAATTTGTCCGCATAACACCAATTGAAAGCTTAAACACTGCTCTTGAATATCCAAAAACTAAAAATGTAATTTATGTACACTTTAACCTATAATGTCCAAAAAAACATACGCTGTTCCATAAACGTATTAAAATTAATATTACTTTTGACCATGTAAGGTAATTCAAGTAAAAATTAGTGTCTCTGGCGTTTTTATAATCGCTAGTTACAAATCTGCTATGAAATATAAAAATTACAAGTGGCGGACCAAATTTTTAAAGATAATTTACGCCTTTTATGATAAAAATTTAAAATTTAAAAAAAATTCTGCCATATTGGATTCGCCATTTTGAATATTAAAATCTAAATACAGATCAGTAAGCAGCGACCATAAAAACCCCTAGAGAGACTAATTGTTATTTAAATTACCTTACATGGTCAAAAGTACTGTTGTTTTCAATATGCTTGTGGAACAGCGAATGTCTCTTTTGACATTACAGGTTAAAGTGTACATAAATTACATTTTTTGTTTTTGGATATTGAAGAGCAGTGTTTAAACTTTCATTTTGTGCTATGCGGACAGATTTACTGATTCGGTGTATTGTTGTACATTCATTCAAAAAATGCTAAAAATGCATATTTTGTATATTGAAACGTAAATTGATTAAAAACTAGAGCCAATCCAATATTTTCAAGGTCAGATTCGTATTCTACGGACAAAATCCTGTAAGAATCGGCAGTAATATTTTAGGCAACATGCAGTTGATTAAAATTTGTCGGCCTGTGTTATTTATTTAATTGCAAAATAATACTTAGGGGTTTTCTGAATACAAGCCTGAAATCGATGTCAAGAAAATTATTTCCAAAAAATAATCCAAAAATTTTTATTTTTACATTTTAAATTTTTTTCTTTTTGGATCGTTGAAGCGGTACATCACACTTTTTTTATTTAACTTCTTTAACAGTCTTACTTTTTAAAAAATAATGGCCTAGATGATTGTAGAGTGCGACACGGTAAAAAAACTCCAAAAATCCTAAAATTTGATTTTAAAATTTTCGAAATTTTTTTGTTTGTCTAAAAATATTTTTTTATATCAACTTCAGATTTGTATTTATCAACCTTAATAAGCCATTAGTAATAAGTTGCAAAAATATTTGACAGTTTTCTTAGAATTAAACATTTGCATACAACATAAAAATGTTCCGGGTAGGGTTTTTGAGTTATTTACCGTGACACATCTTGAAATCATGACAATCTCTTTAATTGTCTTTTCAACATATCCAAAGCTGATTAAAATACATACAGTAGTTTGTGAGGAAAATGCATTTTTCGATTTTTCCCCTCCATAAGTTCCAAAAAACTCAAAATTTTGAGTTAAAAATTTGAAAAAGTTATTTTTAAGTGGGTAGGAATGAATGGGAAAAATATATTTAGGTCACTTTTTCCATACTTATTTAGCTATACCCTATCACATTAATATGGCCCATATGTATATATGTGCCTTACCGTACGTGTCAAATAGCATGACCATGGTGAAAAAGAGGGGGCGGAGCCCTTCTCATATATGCAAAAATCTATTGCACTGATTTTAATGGTTAAGGGCTTAAAATCTTCGTCTTCATGCTCTCCATCAAATACAATGTGGTACTTTTGAAAATTCAACATGGCGTTTTAAAAAAGGCGCATTATGTAAATGAAATACACAACTTCCAAATTTAAATGTATATTTAAATTAAAAAACAAAGCAAAAACAGCTTCTAAGGGGGTACTATTAATGACTGCATGACTCTAAATTAAGAAAAACCAAAAAAAAGTAAAAAGAAAGAAAAATAAAAAATGGCGGATCAAATATGGCGGATGAATTTTAAAATTTCTTAAAATTCATCGAAATCGCTTGGAAATTATTACCCGGGGGTTTTTGAGGTCGCTGATTACAAAACCGGTGTCAGTTTTTCAAAATTTAAAATGACGGATCCAAAATGGCAGACGTATTTTTAAAAATTCTCTGAAATCGCTTGAAAATCGTTAATTGGAAGTTTTTCGAGTAATTATGTAGAAGAAGGACTTTTCCCAATTTTTGAGAAAAATGGTTAATTTTTTTTGAAATGTCTTTCATTTGGATGGTTATTAAAGAATCCGGTGGGGGAGGATGAAAAAGTTACTGACAGAACGCCAGGGCTGGGAAACAAAATTTTTTTTTTGGTTTCTGACGTTTTACTCGGTAAATATTAAAAATTTTGAAAAATGCTCTACATACAAGTTGCAGGTCTTGTTAAGATACACATTTTATGTTACATGCAATTTTTTCCTAAATTGAGTATTTTTCGAGACAAACACAAAAAACGGAAAATAACCATAGAAACGTTTTAATGCAGAAGGGAGTCAAATTCGTTAGAGCGTGGTCTGGACTAAGTTAGACATCTTGTAGTGTATATATATATATATATATAAATAAAGAATTGTATGTTTATTGTGTGTCCGTATGTCACACAATATTTGTTCGCGCATTACTTGAAAACAGCTGAACCGTTTGATACTAAATGTGGCAGATTGTTGGACCTTGACCCAAGAAAGGTTTATAAATTTACAGATTTGAAAAATATTATTGAGAATAGAAGACATGTTTTAATTTTTAAATTTTTTAAAAAACTGCAGGAAATAAAATTTCTTGTGAAAGCCTTAAGGTTTTTTGTAGAGTATACGAATAAATCAAGTTGTGCTTTAGACAAGCGATTGTAGCAAACCAGGAAGGAAGAGTGAGAAGACTGAACTCCGCTCCACAAATGTCTGAGAAATATGCATAAAAAGTGCCAGACTTACTGCGTTCTAGTCGACCATCAATTTAGTTGATCATGCGCAATGAAGATTACATAGTGTAATGATATTGTATTATTTTAACGTTTAAAATTCAAAGTTTCTGAAAGAGTAAAATTCATTCATTTTGTGCACGTAGTATATCTATATATATATATATATATATTACTGAGCTCACTGCTCGGCGGACAGGTAGAGAGTACCGATGGCGCACCCATTGCTGCGCATCACGTGGGTTCTCTCTCACCTCACGCTACACCTCTTGAAGGCTCAGCGATCTATATTACTTGGTTGCTCGTACAATTTCCTCAGTTCGCCGTCGACCAGACTCGGGGTTTGCTCCGAGGCAGATCGACGGCAACTCTCTCTTCTCTTTCTCCTTTTCACCTTTACGATCTAACGCCGAGGTTGAGGTACGACTCTCCCAAGGAATGAGATCTTCCATTCTCACCTGGTGCAAGCCGGCGGTATCTCAGGTATATCAAACTGCGTTTAATATACCTGATACAGTAACTAGAGTTTTTGCCTTGAAGGTTAAACATCTTTTAACAGTTATTGTTGACAACAAGTTAATTGGAGAAGTGAAGTCTTATGTTTATGTTATTAAATTTCAAAAGCGAGGATTGCTACATATTCATTTGTTAGTTATATTGAAAGAAAATTCTAAATGTTTAACAGTTGACAGTGTTGATCGTTATACTTCTGCAAAAATTCCCGTGAAAATAGCAATCCTTCTTTGCATAAAATAATAATGCCAAATAACTATCATGGATCTTGTGGAGATTGATGTTTAATTGATAGTAAATGTTCAAAACAAATTTCTAATAAGCTACCAAGAAGAAACTACAATTGAATAAAATTGTTATGTTCGTTGTCGGCGAAGAAATAATAATAAATCGTATGAACGACCAAACGGATTTGTTGTTGACAATTCTAATGTAGTTCCACATTGTCCTATACTTTAAGAATTATTTAATTGTCATATAAATGTGGAAATAGTTTCAAGTATCAAATCTGCTAAATATTTATATATAAATATATATTCAAGGGTCATGATGCTGCATCCATTATTATTACAAATGCCAATGGTGAGGTGACTGTTGATCACAATGAAATTATCATTATGAAGAGAATGTTATTCATGAATCTTTTACATCTGCCTGTTTAGCATTAGAACTTATAGAAGATAATAGTGAGTGGATTAGGACAATGGAAGAAGTTACTTTCTGGATGATGCCTTATTCACTTCGACAATGATTTGTAAGAATTCTCATTCATTGTCATCCTGTACATCCGGAAAAACTTTAGGAGAAATTTAAGGGTCCAATGTCAAAAGATTATTCAAAAATTGACAATATTGAAGCTGAAAAAATAGCTTATAGGAATATAAAATCAATGTTATTGAATGAAGGATATTGTCTAATTGATTTTCAGGGATTATTAGACATTAATGAAGATTTATTTGCGCAGGTTGATGATGTAAATATTTTTGAACATATCAAGATAGGAGAGCAAAATTAAATGTTAAATACAAAATATAGTTGATTATATACTTCAAGTCATAAAAGATTCTTCTTTTAATAGTTCTAAATGCTTATATATTAATGGTTGTGGAGGATCTCAAAAAACTTTTTCATATATTACTTTATGTCATTTATTAAAAAGTAAAGGAATAAATGTATGCAACATGGCTTTTACAGGTACAGCTGCCACTCAGCTTCCTAACGGGAAAACTGTTCATAAATTTTTAGGCTTACCTGTTCCACTGTACAGTGATTCATCTTTAAATATTAAAGTTTAGTCAAAAGAAGCACTATTTAAAAAAAATACTGATGTTTTTATTAGGGATGAAGCACCAATAGCTCCAAAATATGCCTTAGAAGTTATGGATAAGTTATTAAGAGACGTAATGAAATCAAATAAAGTTTTTGGTGGTAAAATTGTTATCCTAGGAGGAGATTTTTGACAAATTTTACCGATAAAAGGACTCAACTTAAGATGGAGATATTTGTACTGTGAATAGTACTTAACATACAACTAATGTTAACGAACTTTCGTTTAGTTTCATGTATTTGTCATAGAATCAGAGACGGTCAATTGTTTTTAGAAGTGTAAAAAAAATAATCTTCGGATTCTTAAGTTTTTCGATTATTATTTTTGAGACTTAATTTATTCGACAAATTTTTTTATGCTATTGGATGTCCTTTTTCGAAATATATATGTAGTTTTGTTTGATTTAAAAAAGATTTATTTAAATTTATTCTGAAATGTGAGAAATACATTCGGGGTAAAGCCGTTTACTTATTAAATTTGTGTAGGACGCAGAATCAGTATTAACAGTATTTGCCTTTTTTTGGCAATCTTAAAATTTTTAATATTAAAAATATTTATTAAAATATAAATAATATTCATTTCATAACAATGTTATTGAATTATTGGGTAATTAGGTGAATAATTAACATTTTGAATGTCCCGCATTTCGCGATTTGTGGAAATTTTTTTCAGTAGATGACGCCGAAATATCAATATTTGTTGGCAACATTGAGCGGAATCATGTCTATATCAGTCATTATTAGTGATTATTAGGTTATAACAGTTATAACAAACAATGCAAACAAATAATCAAAATTTGTCGCTGTCTTTTTCGGCTAAATATTATTTAAATTTACAGTTGCAATTCATGAAACCTATACTTATTATTTAATAAACTAATATTTATTGTTTATAGAACTCATAATTTATCATTAATAAATCATACTGAAGACGGAAATAAGGAAATTTTCAGATGAATGAATGAATTTTCAGATGAAAAAATACAAAAATCATAAGAATACTGTACTCTTTATTCATTATAAAGACGGTTTTTTGCAATAATAAAAAGCACTGCAGACCATCGAGGATAGAAACGAAGGATGGAATACTTCAGTACGTAAAGGTTATTTTTCG
The DNA here is from genome assembly GCA_032872475.1 of Leptopilina myrica (nomen nudum). NCBI lineage: Eukaryota > Metazoa > Arthropoda > Insecta > Hymenoptera > Figitidae > Leptopilina > Leptopilina myrica (nomen nudum). The sequence continues at coordinate 11,436,081 of CM065460.1, forward strand.
AGCCCCAGCAGAGTTAGTCCCCCATTTTTTCATAGCTTTAACTTTATTTTTCAATTCAAGAATTGTTTTGACGGTGACGTCTGGGTTTAGACATCGTTACTTCTTCTAGAATTTTGAAACTTAGTCGATATTGTAGGTTGGTACTTCACGTTTAGTGAAGAGTCTTACTAAATGAGTTGACAATTGTTTCGTGAAAAATTCTGGGAAAATTTAAATAAATTGAAAAATTTTTCAATATTCTTTCATCTGGTTATTATAACTTTTTGAAATGTGATTACATATTATTTTTAGGCCAAGAATTATAGGTTCAGGATTTTATTAGTTTTTAGAGATGAAGACACTGTTGAAAATAGTTATGTTATTAAAAACGAAAAATGAAATACTATTCAAAATCAATTCATCAAACGTTATTTTTACAAGTAGCCGTTTATGTAATTAATTCCGAAAATAAGCAAAGAATATTAACTCTGTATTCAGATCTGCTGAACCTTTGACGATCGCAAGCTATGGAGTCTCACTACTGTGATTTGCTATACTACACTACTGTGTTCTCTATTTCTTATAGCTACTATTGTCTCGAGACATCGTTTGTTTTGATGTAGAATGCGACAAAAATTTTGTAAGTACAGACGGACTACGTATTATTATATTTTTTAAGCATCGGAATAAATAAAAGTAGACATTTTAGTTGCTAAATTTTTAAATTATTCTGGATTGCACGTGCATTGTTCATTTCGTTCTAGGTTTTACAGGATTTTTCTGCAGTGGATTTATAGAAAAGTTAAAATTAAAAGATCATGAGACATTGAAACATGGAACTGCTGAAGAATCATAGAAGTTTTCAAAATCTGAATATTTGAGACTAAAACATTTCGAAAAGTTGATGTTTTTATACGACCCCTAAACCAGAGTTGTTATAGGGTGTAATGGGTTTTTTAACGGAAGATATTAATTAAAATTTTGACAAACAATTAAGTCAACAAATAAATATTGAATTTCAGCCAAATTCTGAATACGTAATACAATTGGAAGGAAGAAGATACGAATACTTTATATTTTTCTCTACCCAAATAAAGAAAATCAGAGATTTAATAATATAATCCTAAGAAAACAAGACCACCATGTTAATTGCTCAAGAATCACAATCCAACATTATAAACGATCAGAAGTTGGGTAAACCAGAAAGTAGTCGGCCACTTAAGAAAATATTTTTAATGAATGTTGTTTAAAAATTATAATTAAAATTTTTTGAAAATTTCTTTCATTTTTAATTGTTTCTAATGCTTCTACAAAACTAGTACACCAATCATGTTTATAAAAAAAATTCTTATTCGTTAAAAAAATTCACAAAAAAGTTAGAATTTGATAGTAGTCGGCCACCTAAAAGCAATCTTTTTAATTAACGCTGTTTTAAAAGAGCAATTCATATGTTTTTTCAAATTCTTTTATGTGATGTTGTTCCTTTCGATCATACAAAACTATTAAACCAATCATGTTCATAAAAAAAAATTTTTAGTAAAAAAAATTAGTAAATAAACAAGTAAGAATCCAACAGTAATCGGTCATCTAAACCGACAGTAATCGGCCACTTTTAAAAGCTTTCAAAAACCGTCAACAAAATTTTTTTTTCTATTACAAAAGTTTATATTTATTTACGATCACATTAGAAATGATTAGCAACTTTGAACCTATTTTTATCTCGTACAGTTTTATAGCTATTCAAACTTGAAAAGTGGCCGATTACTGTCTGGTTTACCCTACCTAGATCTCAGAGAAAGAAGACCATTATCTCTCTACCAATCGCCACTTTAAACAGACAAATTTTAATTGAATTTTGTCCAATTTATAAAGAAAACCAAGAACCTAATTTATAGAGAAACAATACCATTGTTTCTCTATTAATTGTCGCTTTTAAATAAAACAAAATTAAAATAAAACTTAACTTTAAAATTGACCAAATTCACATGTTTATCATGAAATTGAATTTACAAAATTCCGAAAACAAAGGTTGCAAGTGTTCAGCTCGACAAACAAATAAAATATAAAGATTTTGCCGGTTAGCTAGGACCAAAAGGTCAAAGAGACAGAACGTCGCGGTTTGAAGAAATTAATCTTAGTAATTGCAAGAAAATTATAAAATATATTGTAAATAAACTTCAATTGAGTACAAATTAAGAGTAACAATCAAATTAAATTATTCTAGGCACCGCAAATCATATTTAAAATCACATTTTAAAAAACATTTTACACACGCATAAAATATACGACAAATAAAGAAATAAACAAATTATAAACAATTTATACACAAATTTCACACAAACAATGAATTAGATAAAATGTTCAACCATGAATATAAAAAAGGGTCACGTAAAAGGGTAACGAATAAGGTAACTAAAGAAAGCTCAAGGGTTATTTTAATTAACTTATAATCATAAAATATCGAAGAATTAGTTACATTGGTAACAATAGAGTTTATTACAAAAATTTAGAAAGTAAAAAGATAAGTATAGTAACAAAAAGCATCACGTGGTTGAACAAGAGACATTGCGAAAGATAAAATTGTTAAATAAAATTTAAAATAACTCTGGCACACAAAAAAATTGATGCTCTGAGCTTTTGATCAGACTATGACTACTTTAAGTTTTTATGGTTGCTGAAAAAGAAACTGAAGTTTATATAACCCCATCACGTCAGGCTTTTGAGATAACCTCAAAAAAACTCAAAATTTAACCCCAAAATTGTTCAATGAACAAAAATTCTTATTTTTTAGTCTGACTATCACTACATTATGTTTTTGGGGTCGCTGAAACCAAAAATAAAATTTTGTTTAACCTTAGCACGTCAGAGTTTTGAGATAAACTGACTTACAGATAAAAAATTTCCATAATTTAAAACCATTTCAATGCCATTTTTGGATTTTTTTATGTTATGTCAAAGTCCTAACATGACAAGATTAGGCAGACTTCAAATTTAGCATTATAGACCCCATAAACATAAGACTGATAGTAAAAATAAAAATAAAATTTTTTCTTGATTTAAAAATGTTGGGACAATATTTTTTAATTTTCTTCGAGGTTATTTTAAAATCCTGACGTGATGGGTTTAAATAAACTTTAGTTTTGGTTTCAGGGACCCAAAAAAACCTAAAATAGTGGTAGTAAGACATACAAATAATAATTTTTGTAGATTAATAAATTTTGGAGTCAAATTTTGAGTTCTTTTTTGAGATTATCTCAAAACCCTAACGTGATGGGGTCAAATGAACTTCAAAACCGGTTTCAGCGACCCCAAAAACATGAAGTAGTCATAGTCTGATCAAAAGCTCAGAGCATCAATTTTTTGTGTGCCAGTGTAATTAATTAATAAAATTCAAGTTTTAATAAAATTGTATTTAATAAAACCAAATTAATAAATTTAAATTACACATAAAAAGGTCTGTTGTTCAGGCATGAGGCCGGCTGAATTGATGGTTACTGTTTAGAATTTAAACAGAATTTTTTTGTAAGTTGTTAAAAATATATCCTTCCATAGTTTGTAAATGTTGATAATATATATGATCTTGGGAAGGTAAGATTTGAATAAAAATTCAAAAGTGTGTCGCTAAAGTGACGCTTAGCTGGCTAGGGTTTGCCAGCCTCATCAGGCTAAAATTTTATTAAATACAAAAGTTACACATCAGTATTTTTTATAACGGTGTAACAGCACTATTTCAATTAGTACACAATAATAATATACCTAAGTTTTGTTAGAACATGGAACACATACTAACGCGTCAAAAAATTAAAATTTTTTATCAAATTATAATAAAAACTAATATCCCCTCTCCTTGCCTCACCCATACTTGATGTCAGCACTGTCTAATGTTCGGAAGTCTAAAGTTCGGAGGTTTCAGTGTATATAATTCATAAAACCGTCGGCTTGGTGGAAAACTGTACCATTTCAAGAATTCGTTATAAACTGTACCATTTCAGAAGTTTGTTATAAAACATACCATTTATTTAAAACCGTATAAACTATACCATCTCGGAAGAAATGAATAAGGTTACGCTTTTTTAAAAAGAAGTTTATGATGAATGCTTTTTCTTATCTTTTCAAATTATGTTTTAAAAATTCTAAATTATTTAAAACAATTGTTTTATAATCATTGAGAAATTTTTCTTGGGGTAACACGTATAAATAGATCTGAAGGCATTGTTTTCTTTACATTTTCAGGTTAAATTTTTATTAATTTATTTACTTTTATTCTATCGCAAGTTTTATGTTATTGTTATTTTCCATTTATCAGGTTATGAAAACTTAGTCCTCAAAGCACTAACAAATTGTTAAACATTAAAATGAAAATTGAGTTTAATGCAAAAAAATTGCAATAAATTATTCATTTTTAAATATTTTTTCAATTTAAATCGCTGTGCTTGTGAATAAAAAACAACTTCATACATTAACTTATTGTCAATGAGTTAGAAAGGTAACCTCTAATTAGTAAAAATAAACTGAACTATTAAAATGGATCCTTATTATTTTTGGACTTTTTCAAGAGTTCTTCAAAAATTCGGAAATAATTTGTATTTACCAAATGAAAGTAATTCGTACTTAGACAAAACACAAAATGTTTACAATTTTTCTGAGAATAATTTGTCTACCGTGGAAAATGAAAACCTGTTTGGTAAAGTGATTTTTTAATTAATAGTTTTAACAAAAATATAAATGTTTTGCATAATTTTTTTAAACATTTAATTATTTGTTAGATCTGGTTAATCTGCAAGGAACATTACCACCAGATAAAGAAAATTTAATTGAAAATAGTTTTCCCTTATCAAATGAAAGTGTTTCGTACTTAAATATTTCACAAAATATTCGTATTTAATTTTTTATTGTGTTAAAAATAAAATTTAATAAAAGAACACAAGTGTAAGAATAATTTTAAAAAATATAAGAAGATTGAAAATTGGTAAAAATTTAATTTCAAGAAGACTGAGTAGAAAAGTACTGTTTTATGTAAAGTAATAGTTTTTTAGTAATAATTTTTATATTTATTAAAGATAAAACATAAAAAAAAATAATTACAACAAATCTGATAATAAGATAAATAAATGTTACAAATTGAAGAAGAAAACAGGTTTGAAATTAATTAATAACCTTCTCAAAAATTAATTTATATGAATTTATATATTATATATTTAAAAAGTTTTCAGCAAGTTTTGTGATAAAAAAATGTGTAGCCATATTTCCTATATCTAGCAACAGTATTGCCAACTTAAAATAAAAACAAAAAATAATCTTCCACGAAATGGTATGTTTTATAAATTTCTTCCGAGATGGTATAGTTTATACGGTTTTAACGAAATGGTATGATTTATAACAAACTTCTGAAATTGTACAGTTTATAACGAATTCTTGAAATGGTACAGTTTTCCACCAAGCCGACGAAACTGAGAAAATCAAGGAAAACTGAATTTAAATTTTTTTCTTATTTATAAAACATAACTAATGAAGTAAATACATTAGAAAATTTCATATAATGCTTTTTTTCAAACAAATACAAGATATAAGGTTGTTAATATTACTTAATGCTTTTTAGTTTTGTAACATTATCCGAGCGCTTATATGTACTGCAAAAAAAGAAAGTATTAACCTCTTGACAAATGAAAATCATATGTATATATATAAATAAGAAAAATATTCTATTTAATAAATATTAATATAAAATTCGTATAAAAATTGCGAATTAATAAATGCTTAATTAATTCATAATTACAATATATTTTTTCAACCCTTAAACCGCATACTGGGTGTCAGACAAACAGAAATTTTTCGCCGTCAACTTAATAAAATTATTAAATACACAGAGACACTCGGCAGACTAATGTTACTGACGAAATATAATGTCAAGTACAAAATGTACTGTCTAATATCAACACATGTTCCATTTTTACGAATTTAACTGAAATATTATAATAAAAATCTGCCCGCCCCCCGGGCGGACACATTCTCATCCGCGCTTCGCGCGGGGGCTCGCTTCGCTCGAGGTCGTCTACAATTGTTGTACATTATTTGCGTTCTTGTTCCTGTTTCTTATTGTATGTAAAAAAATGCCGTTAACAATATCGTTTAAAGCAATTATGCTAAAATATACTGATTCCTCGCACAAAAAATATTTCGCTCTGGTACGAATTCAGTTAACTAAGACTACGTATCAAACACGAAATATATTTTTTGAGCAGTAAAAATATTTATTTGTCTTAAAGTTACTACGACTTTAAGGTTTACATTCTCATCAAATTTGTGTTAATTTACAGCTTATACTGATTTATTAATTTTAATTTTGTGGATAGACAAATTTTTTTACAGACAGACAAACAGACGGACAATCACTTCTCTAAAAATCATATTTTTGGAATCAGGGGGTCATGAAACGTAAAGATTTAACAAAATTAGACATTGCTCAAAATTGCACAAATCCAAGACTTTCTCATTTTTGATGAGAATGTAAAAATAAATAGGAGAGACCGAGGCTAAACCGGACAAGTCAAATATATCCTAAACCGTGAAGAATTTTAAATCATGTAAATAATGAGGTTTTAGGCACGTGTCATTTTTTTGTAATAATAGTTGCTGTTAAAATGTAAAAATGTCATTTTTTAAAGTAAAAGTATAAAATTTTTTGTACCAATTTTTTTTCTCATTTTTTTGGGTGTTTATCGTTAAAATTAAAGTGCAAATATCATACGGAAATTTTTCTTTTAGCTCAAGGTGTACTAAGTTTAGTAGAAAAAAAGTTTTGTGGAAAACGTTAAGGAGAAAAAATATATTGCAGCCTAATTATTAGATGACGGTGTGGGGCTGAATCGGACATCGTGATAAAAACAACCAAATCTTTGAATACTTTAATTTATTTTATATTAATTAACAATTTTATATTATAATCTTTGCATAGAACCACTTATTTATAAATAAATAAAGTATTTATTTTAAAACTCGAAATAGCAAGCGAGTTGCTGTAAACAGACATGTCTGAAAACTGTAATTCATTTTATATTATATTAATTACGATTTTATATTTTATATTATATTCTTTGTATAGAACTATCTACAAATAAATAAAAGAAGAATTGATTTGACTTTTGTACAAAAAAAACGAATATTTGTATCTCATTCTTTAATTAATTAGCCATGTCCAATTTAGCCCCATGGGTTGTCCGGTTTTTCACCGAGTGATAGTAAATTCTTAAAAATAGCAGGCATGCACAGTTTGCAACTATCTTCGTCACTCTCGAAAGAACGATGATTGACATCATTAAGTCCAACGCACAATAGGTTTGCGAAAGTCGTTCGCGAACGAGACGCATGAGATAGAAAAGGACACAAATATAGCTCTGTCCTTTTTTAACTCATGCTTTGCGTTCACGAACGACTTTCGCGAACCTATTGTGCTTAGGCCTTTATCTGCAAAAATATTTGTTAAACAAAATGAGAAGAAGAAAAAAAGTAGTTTATTTGTCCCGTCAGTGAAAATAAGTATATGATTTACTAATTAAAAATATTTATTAATTTTTCTTTTGTTGGAAGGGGGTTGGTTTTGGGTTCGATACCTTCCAGTACCAAATATAAAGTCAATTTGACTCCGGTTTTATACAAAAAATAACCAGAAACAAGATTTGGTTTTCTCCAGGAGTCTCTATAAAAAAGATTTTTTTAAGACCCGTTGGATGGGGGTTAGTTTTGGGTTCGATACCTTCTAGTACCTATTAGAAACGTTTTTGTACAAAACCGGAGTCAAATTGACTTTATATTTGGTACTGGAAGGTATCGAACCCAAAACCAACCCCCTTGCAACAAAAGAAAAATTAATAAATATTTTAAATTAGTAAATCATATACCTATTTTCACTGAAGGGCCAAATAAACTACTTTTTTTCTTCTTCTCATTTTATTTAACAAATATTTTTGCAGAGATGCCTATAGGTTGTATTCTGCAACCTATTTCTACCATTTCCCTTCTATTGAAATCGCTTACTCTTGGCCCCAAACTCCGATCGTCTTTTCTTTCTGTGAATTGCTTTTTCCGTGAATTGACAACTTAACACGCAAACGCAACGCAGACGCATCCCAATGCTAATCATGCTGACTCTACAATGACGTGAACGCGACGTGCTGACGTCACTAATTTGGTTAACATTGTGACGTCAGCACGTCGCGTTCACGTTGCGTCGCGTACACATGGAATGTGGATCCAACTTCAAATGGGGACGCGACGCGTCTGCGTTGCATCGTCATCCATTTGGAACCAAAGGTACCGTCCCATGACGGCGTGAAAACGTCGGCGTAAAGCGTAAACCATGTGAGTGAGTGAGAACGTGATATCAGTTCATCACTTTCTATCGCACGATTTCTGTTTTACGCCGACGCTTTTACGCCGTCATGGGACAGTACATTTATTATTACTCCGTGATTATGTGTTTTTTATTACTGTGTGTTGCCATAACAACCTGCAGGCAGGTAAGCAGCCGAGATGTGACAGTACAATTACTATACATAGTAAATGTACATTCACACAACTTTTGAAAAAAATTCGTGTTTTTCTACGTTCTATAGCAGAGGAATAAATTTGTCTCACTTTAAATTTTGTTACTTTTTTAAAAGATTAAAAGAAACAAAATGAGGAGTGAGACAAATTTATGCCTCTGCTATAGAAGAGAGAAAAACAAGAATTGTTTTTACAAAAGTGGTGTGAATATACCCTAACATATGGCAAAAATATTGTAATTTTCTGATTAATTCAAAATCAGAAGTAAAATATATAAATAAATATATTTGATTAGTTTATATATTCAAATTTTTTAGATCTTCTCTATGGGCAAAGCCAATCAGTGACAAAGAATCTGCAATCGCCCAAAAACTTATAAAAAAAGTCTGGAAAAAATTAAAAAAGTGCAAAATTTTTAAATATTTTGATTTTTTTTGTTCCTAGTTTCGTATATTTACCTAAGTTTGGCATCTAAAAGAAAAAACTGAAGGTTTTTATATGTTTCTTCATGTTTCGGCTAATGCTTCACTCACTATAAATCTCAATTTTTTGCACTTTTTTGAAAATAACTTTTTTGTTTTTTGTTGTACATGTCCGCATCAGCGGACATAAAAGTATGACAACTTTCAAAATAATTAAGTTCAATAGCATTATAACTTTTTGTAAATCAACAGAAAAGTACTTATTTTCTGATGAAGTATAAGCTTTTTCGACGTGATTTTGATATTTTCGACGAGTTTGAATTGCATGTTTATTATGACTTGACCATTTATTGCAATCTTCACAGTTGGGGTTTAAATTTTCTTTAATGTGGTTAGGATTATGAAGTCTGAATTTTTCGCAATCTTCGCACTCCTCGTGGCCTAATTTTTCCTGGAAATCATTGTGCATATTTGTAATTGTTAATTCGGATGATAAATAACGCCTGTTAGGTGGGTGAGCGCGACGATAATGCCAAACACAAGGGTGGTAACCAGGAAGTAGTATAAGGAGCTCCCACTCTATAGGCAATTTAAAAAAAATGATGTATTCATTTTCCAATTCTCTTTTGGCTTTGTTAGGTTAGCGATACTAGCGAAATCTTTAGGAAAAAGCGCTGTATCTAAAGGAAATTATACTTTTTTCTCACATATCCATTATCTTCAAATCGTTAGAATATAAAGAATAAGTGATTCCCCCGTGAAAAAAACCCTTTTTGTGAAGGAAGTTTCACTGAATCAATATTTTTTTGTAAACACATCTTATTTATTACAATTCACGGTTTTTGATATTATAACCTACAAAAATGAATTTACAAACAGACGCGCAGCAGACGACAATTTCTATGTTTCGAAATTTTCAAGATAGGTTTGCTAGTATCGCTACCCCAACAAATCCGAAAGAGAATTGGAAAATGTATACATGTTTATAAAGGAAGTGGGAGCTCCTTATACTACTTCGTGGTGGTAACTTTCAATATGAATATGAAAAAAATAATTTGCAATTTTCATATCGTCGTTTAACATCTAAAACTGTCATGTGATTTGTTATAAATAATCGTCTTTCAAACATTCCTAGATTCCAAAATATATTGTTAAATTTTTCACGAGTTGCATGAGATGTATGTTTATTACATTTCAATCACCCCTCGGTGAGGTCACTCTGAAGGTGACCACCCGAGTTGGCACCACAACTCACACGTCGAGGCGCTAGTTACTAAGACCGTTGCCGAAGCTTCGGTCTGTTAATAACGCCCCTAGCCTAAGCGATGTAGGCTGTAACCACTGCCACCACGAGTCCAACCCAATGACCGGTAGGGGACAAGCTTTTCGACAAGTCCCCGCAGACATCCGGTCCCCATGGTACCGTTTAGTAATCTGGTATTAGTACCGATTAAGAGTCTTACTACCCTTGCTTCGGCAAGTTAGGTTGCCGGTATGTATTAGACCTGCCGGGCCGACACGACACTGCCCATCATCATCGTAAAGCCACTACTCTGCAAGAAAGCCTGGGCGAACCGAGAACTAACCGCAAGCAGTGACACCACTCCGAGCCTCATTTAGTCACCTCTTACGGCATGCAGAGGGTCGCAGGGGGCCTATTCTGCGCCAGGGACCCCACAGGAATGTCCCAAAGGACAGACCCTTATACTCATACGTCTTTAGGGTCGCTGAAACCAAATATGGTAATTATTTAGAATCACGGCTTTTGCGAATTTTAGAGATAAATGATTAATTCTTTTTGGAAAGGCTTTCATTCAGCTAGAAAATGAAAAATTAGGTGGGGGAGGATGAAAAAGTTACTTACAGAACGGCAGGGCTGGGTACTAGAAGGTATCTAACTTAGACCAGAGCCCCCTCCAACGTTTAAAAAAGGCGTTTTGAAGGTGCATCCACAACACATCACTCAAAGGCGGGCGAAGCCTGCCGCTCTTGATTTCCTTTCACGTTTAATGCAGAAGGGAGTCAAAAATTATTTAGAATCACGGCTTTTGCGAATTTTAGAGATAAATGATTAATTCTTTTTGGAAAGGAAATCAGGAGCGGCGGGCTTCGCCCGCCTTTGGGTGATGTGTTGTGGATGCACCTTCAAAACGCCTTTTTTAAACGTTGGAGGGGGCTCTGGTCTAAGTTAGATACCTTCTAGTACCATCTAGGAACTAAATTTGACTTCCTTCTGCATTAAACGTTAAAGGAGAACAGGAGCGGCGGGCTTCGCCCGCTTTTGAGTGATGTGTTGTGGATGGTCCTTTCAAAACGCCTTTTTTAAATGTTGGAGGGGGGTCTGGTCTAAGTTGTATACCTTCTAGTACCATGTAGGAAGTTAATTTGACTCCCTTCTGCATTAAAACGTTTCTATGGTTATTTTTCGTTTTTTGTGTTTTTCTCGAAAAATACTCAATTTATGAAAAAATTGCATGTAACATAAAATGTGTATCTTTTATCTCTAAAATTCGCAAAAGCCGTGATTCTAAATAATTACCCTAAATATGACCATACAAATTTGTTTAAATGAACCGTTTTCCCGCTACCGCCCCTTTACACGCCCACACGGATGTGATAGGGTTGACATTTCAGTTTTCTAAAATAGTCGAGTAGGGTGTCTATTCCTATGTTTTTTATGTCGCTGAATCCGAAAAATACTACTAAAAATAAATGCGTCCCTCCTTTTACCCCCTGCAACGCTTTAAGTAAACCCCTGGAGGGCGTTAACATTACCTTTTTCACGAAAAGTCAAATATGGCGAATATTCTTGTTTTTTGGCTCCATAAAACAGAAAAGGACCACAAAAATCAATTAGTCCTCTCCTTCACGCCCTAGCACTCTTTTACTATCTTTAAAGAAGATTAAAAATTTCGTTTTAATGAAAAGTATGCACGACTTTTCATGAAAACGAAAATTTCAACCTCCACCCTAAGAATGCTAAGTGTGCCAGAGGGTGGAGGAGGGACAGATTTCTTTTTGGTGGTTTTTTCGGCTTGAGGGACCCGAAAAAATAGGGAGGGAGGGACGCATTTGTCTTTTTATTTTAAAAAACAAAATTCCAACCCCCTCACTTCCTTGTCGAGGTGTAAAGGGGACGGTAGCGGGAAAACAGTGTATTAAATAACAAATTTAATGGTCATATTTGGTTTCAGCGACCCTAAAAACGTAAGTATATAAGGGTCTGTACTCTGGATCACGAAAGTTTCATTTTGTCTGAAGACGGTTTATAATATTGAAAACAACATGGTTAATTAAGGTATACAGCTGTAAACCTTATTTGAACTGAGTGACAGAAATTTCTAGTTATTTTTTTAATTAACAAATCAGTGAAATATGACTGATATTTAAATAATTTTTAACTGATTTTCATTAAAATTCCATTGATTTATATCGCGAGAATAGATTTACTGTTTCTCAGTCAAATTTCACTGATCTTAAGTGGAATTTCACTAATTCAGACTTAGAGAGTGAAAATCATTTAAATTTTTCTCAAGCAATATATAATAATTAATTCCAACATTTCCTTTTTTTAAATTTGATTTTACAATGCTATTAGAATTGTTATTTCTTCTTTTTTGTAAAAAACGTGAATCTTTATTTGATAAACTGCAGTGTTCGCCTTCGGACAAACGTACGAGGTGCTTTTCTTGGCTAGAAGCATTCAAGGCATATCGTCTGCTTGCATCGGAGTGTCAGGAATGTCTTTGTTGGCATCTCAATATCCGGAAGAAGACAAAAGATCAAAGATTATGGGCTTTGTCCTGGGAAGTATTGCCCTTGGTGTACTTATTGGCTATCCAATGGGCTCCGTTCTTTACGATCTCGAAGGAAAAATTGCCCCATTTTTACTCGTTGCTAGTCTTATTGTCGTTTCGATATGTAAGTAAATAATTTTTGTTGCTTTTCTTTTTCACTTTTTTTTGTTTATTTAATCTTTCTTGTTATTATTATTATTAAAAAAAATTAATATTAGTATTGGAACAAATTATAATATAGTACACGGAAAAGAATTATTAAGTTTTACTATTGTACCTTTATAATGAAATCGAAAGTTTCGACATTTATTAATATAGTACACGGAAAAAATTAATTAATTTTTACTATTGTCTTCTTTTCACTTCAACATTTTGTAGAGTTCACTTTCTTTATATTCGTGTAAGAGAGAGAGACAGTAATCAAATTTTTCAATCTTTAGCTCTGCCTTCTCATTCTGAACACTTTTACTATATTATATTTATTTCCTCTCGCTTAATTAATTTAATATTCTACTATGTTAAATATCCTCTGCTTTTATATTAATACTTTAATGTAACTGATGAAAAAAAGAATCATCTTAATTCACAGGTCTTCAGATCTTCACTTTAGATTTCAAGTCTGATATCCAGGTGATTACTTCCATGGCAATAACAATTATCAAGTATGGTACAACAGATACAACTGTGTATATCAAAATTACAATCCCTGGCGGAATGAACAAATCAGATTTAAATCAAGTTTGATTTGAATTCGATTGAACTTGATTAGAGACAGAATTTTGCTAGTAATTGATAAAATTTGATGGAATAAAGCATTGCTAATGAAAATGGGTTAATATTTTAGTTGATTTGTGTAAGAATTGAGTTGAATTAATCGTTAATTAAAGTGTAATTAGTGTGTAAAGTGAAGTACTTATCTGTCAGTATTAGTGCTTTTTAAATAGCATATTTACTAAATAAAGAAAAGAAAAAATTAGAAAAACTTATTTAATTTGACAAAAGTAACAACACTAGTTTACAAAGATTTTGACCTGCGGCATTTCAATATCATTTCTTATGTAAAATTTGCACCTGAATCCGAATATGAAGTCAGATATTAAGAAATAGAACAGTTTTCGAGATATAGCTAAATTTTAATTTTTTCAGTATCAACAAAAAGTGGATTCACTAACTAACCATTTTTTCTGAATGTAGTGGATCGATTTCAGTTTTCTTTAAGGCAAATAAAAGGTTATTAAATTTTCCATAAAAAATATTTACAAGATTTTTAATTGGACTGACCATTATGAGCAATTTATGAATTTGTTTGAAATTTTTCATTATACATAACAAAATTTTTGGAAATAATTGACTTTTTTGGTAAATTACGTCATAAAAAATGTGTTTACTTCGGGTTTTCTTTCACTGACGTCAAAGTTCAATTGGTTAGGAAGAAAATAAGCTATCGCAGATTAAAATTGAACTGAAAATGTAGAAGATATAAGCACCTAAGGGGTCTACGCACTTTAGACGCGCTAAACAATGCTACTTTTGTAAATTTTATTTAACTTTAAATTGTAAATATTGACAAATAATGTGAGGTTTTACACATAAATAAATACACTCTTGAAGTGCAATAAAAAACCTGCTTAATTTTTTTAATTTAAAAATAATATTATAAAATGTGAGCCGTTGATGACATTTTTGTCATGAAAGGTCGAAAATAGAAAATCCAAACGGCATTAGATTCATCATGTTCATAGGCATAGCGCAAATCCAGGGGTTTAAAAATGTTGGTTACCGACAAAATACTGCATAACAGTAGTGGCGCGACATTGCAGTAATAATGTCGCAGTTCTATTTAGATATGCAAAAACAAATAAACATGTAAACTATTACCGTTCCTTCCATGAAATGCACAAAAAGACCCTTTTTTACACGTTAGCCCTCTCCTTAAATATAATAATAGTACAATAAATAAATTATATTGGTGCACTAATGGTGCATTATTGCAACCATTTCCACGCGAATTCAGGCACGCCAGTGTACTAAACTATTTGTCAGCAATTGTACTAATACGGAATATTTTCATTGGGATTAATCTGATTACATCGACAGTTAAAAACTGTAAATAATGAATTTGACTTTAATAACAAAGTTAAGTCAACCAAAAAAATGTTGTTTCAATAGAGAATCTAGTTGTAAGAAGCATTGCCAATATTCACTGTCAGTGAAATAGCAAAAAAATTCATAGAATCATGTAACACGACATTTTCTATATTTTAACTTAAGTGCTTGTATCTTTTACATTTTCAGTTCCATTTTTAAAATGATGGCTTATTTTCTTCATAAAAAATTGATGTAAAAAAACCAAATAAAACACGTTTTTCGTGACGTAATTAATTATAAAAGTAAATAGTTTTCAAAAATTTTGTTAAAAATAATGAGAAATTCCAAACAAATTCATAAATAGTTACTAAACGGTCAGTCCAATTAAAAATCTTGTAAATACTTTTTTATCGGAAAATCAATTACGTTTAATTTGCTTTAAAGAAAACTGAAATCGATCGACTACATTCAGAAAAAATGGTAAATTAGTGAATTCACTTTTTGTCGATACTCAAAAAATTGAAATTTAGCTATATCTCGAAAACTGTTCTACTTTCTTAATATCTGACTTCATATGCGAATTCGGGAGCAAATTTTACATAAGAATTGACAGTAAAATGCCACAGGTCAGAAATTTTCTTAAATTTTGTAAATTAGTGCAATTAGCATTTATTTCTTTCTTATTTAGGGCAAGTTGATATTTAGTTAATGAATAAATAATATTTTAAGTTGGAGTTGTCAGTTCTAACGTGAGACTAATGTGTGTATATGTGCGTGTAAAGCGATAGTTTAATATACTACTGATATATCGCCGCGCAATTGTCACGACAGATGGTGGGACTGGCATTTGTACTCCTTTCTGTTTTGTCACCTTCAAAACAAGAAATAGGAAAACAAACTTTTCAAGATGTATTTTATTTAAATATATTATAATTTATAACACATAATTCCAACCCCTAAAAGAAAAAATTGATGACTTTGACCAACAAAAAAATAAACAAACTTCTCCTACATAAAGAAAGCTATTTTATTAGTTGTTTAAATTACACAAAATGATGAAAAATATTTATATTTAAAAAATAAAACATATAATTCCACCCCCAAAAAAGAAAAAATTAATGACTTAGACCAATAAAAAAATAAACAAACTCCTCCTACTTTCAAAATAAATTTTTCTATTTGTTGTTTTGAGTTAAACAAAATGGAGAAAAAAAGTTGTATTTATTTAAAAAATAAAATATATAATTCCAACCCCCAAAAGGAAAATGAACGCTTTTGGCCAATGAAAAAAGCAAAAAAAACCTCCTACGTTCAAAATCAATTTTTCTATTTGGGGCGTTCCATAGCTGGAAGAACTTTTGAATCTCAGATTTTGTTTATACTTGGTTAATTTGTTGTGTTTAGGGTGCTTTAAAAGTACACTAAAGGATTTTGCAAAATTTTAATTATTTTGCAAGATATTGTTAATTAAACTTTTTGGTCACTTTTTTTCAGAAATTTTTATCTTGTAAACTATTGGTCCTATAAAAAAATGTTTTAGACAAAAATTGAAGAGAATGTATTGAATTTTAATAATATTTTATTAAAAAATAATTTTTTAAACTTTTCGAGAAATTTGTTTAAATAATTATTTTTTTAAGTTGTTTTTTTCATGAAGGGATTAACCAAATTTAATAAAAAAATATTTTTATGAAGGGAATAACTAATTTTTATAAAAAAATATTTTTATTAAACCTTGGAATGTCCTTAAAAAGTACCCCAATTTGTAAAGATGTGTTTTTTGATATTTTCGAGAAATTAATTTTTGAATTTTTTATTGCTCGGTTCGGGCCATACGGCTTGCGTCACCTTTTTTTAAAAGAATTTTTATCTTGTAAACTATTGGTCCTAGAAAAAAATGTTTCATATAAAAATTAAAGGGAATGTACTGAATTTTAATAATATTTTATTAAAAAATAATTGTTTAAACTTTTCGAGAAATTTGTTTAAATAATTATTTTTTTAAGTTGTTTTTTTCATGAAGGGATTAACCAAATTTAATGAAAAAATATTTGTATTAAAGCTTGGAATGTCTTTAAAAATTACCCCAATTTGTGAAGATGTGTTTTTTGGTATTTTCGGGAAATTAATTTTTGAATTTTTATTGCTCGGTTCGGGCTATACGGCTTGCCCGGCAGCGGTCGCAAACAGCAATAAAAAATTCAAAAATTAATTTCTTGAAAATACAAAAAAACACATCTTCATAAATTGGGGTACTTTTTAAGGACATTCCAAGCTTTAATAAAAATATTTTTTTATTAAATTTGGTTAATCCCTTCATGAAAAAAACAACTTAAAAAAATAATTATTTAAACAAATTTCTCGAAAAGTTTAAAAAATTATTTTTTAATAAAATATTATTAAAATTCAATACATTCCCTTTAATTTTTATATGAAACATTTTTTTCTAGGACCAATAGTTTACAAGATAAAAATTCTTTTAAAAAAAGGTGACGCAAGCCGTATGGCCCGAACCGAGCAATAAAAAATTCAAAAATTAATTTCTCGAAAATATCAAAAAACACATCTTCACATATTGGGGTACTTTTTAAGAACATTCCAAGGTTAAATAAAAATAATTTTTTTATAAAAATTGGTTATTCCCTTCATGAAAAAAAACAACTTTAAAAAATAATTGTTTAAACAAATTAGTCGAAAAATTAAAAAAATTATTTTTTAATAAAATATTATTAAAATTCAATACATTCTCTTCAATTTTTGTCTAAAACATTTTTTTCTAGGACCAATAGTTTACAAGATAAAAATTTCTGAAAAAAAGTGACCAAAAAGTTTAATTGCAAAATAATTAAAATTTTGCAAAATTCTTTAGTGTACTTTTAAAGCACCCTAAACACAACAAATTAACCAAGTATAAACAAAATCTGAGATTCAAAAGTTCTTCCAGCTATGGAACGCCCCATTTGTTTATTGAGTTAAACAAAAATGCAGAAAAAAGTTTAATTATGTTAAATTCTATAAATTCAAATACAATATATACTTTATATATATATACTAATATCCGTTTGAATGCAACGGATAAGATTATTGAAAAAAATTTTATTGTACTGGAATATAATTTTGATGAAAGAACTAAATTTTTTATAAAAAAGGTAATTTTTATGCTTTAATTGTCATTAACTCTAAAAACTCTTATACAATTTATACTTTATATATACCAATCGATTCGTCTTGATGCAAAGAATAAGATTTTACTATATACTAACTTCAAGATTCAATTAAAAAAAATTTTTTTGAAAAAAGTAAAAAAAAATTTTTATAGATTTTTTAATGTCTATCAATCCATTTCGAGATATTTTTATGATAAATATGGGCGAATCTCTGGAACTTCTAACCTTTATGTCCCTCACATTATTTTCACTTAAACATCCTAAATATGAAAACTAATGATTTTTATATATTTGCATGTTTTTAAAAAGAAAATAAGGATTACGATTTAACCATTGATCTACATTATTTTGTTTATTTTTTCTATGTTTTTCTTTATTAAAGTTCACAATACCATGATTTTGCAAGTGTCACTTTCATTTTTTCTAAAAGTATTTTAACTGTTTAAATAAGATTTTTTTGAAAAACACGTTTTTTTACTCTTATAAACTATTTAAGAATATCTTAAGAATTCCATAAACAAACTTAAGGAAAATAAAAAGTAAAAATTATAAAAGGTATAATCATCTATAAAGTGTCCCTTAGTTTTTGTGTCGCTGGTCAAATCAAAATGGTTTTGTAAAATAAACATTAAAAAACTTAGTGAACAAATTTGAAATAAGAGGCGTAATTGAATTGTAATTCAAATTTTATGTGCGTGATTTTTATTTTTATTTTCAACTATATTTTAAGAAAAATAATTGTTGGTTACTTGTGATACTGGTGTAGTACGAAAAATATGTCACTGGTCAAATCATTAATTTCTCAAAAGTTTCCTATTTAATTTGCTTCAAAATTGGGGCACATATTACTTTAGATGTACTTAAAACTGTGCATGTGTTTTTATTTATTCTAATTCTTATTTAATTATTTTTTTACGTTGATATTCAAATTATCGCTCGTCAAATATGTCGCTTGGTCAAGCCAATCGTTTTTCAATCAATCTGAAGTTTCGCATTTATTTGTTCCATGTTGTTTATCACGAAGTAACCAAAAACTGTTCATGAAACTGTTAGTGTTTTTTCAAGGTTATATTAAGATCCTCGATATTTTTTCAAAACAATTCAGCCAATCAAATAATTTGAAAAGTTCATGTTACTAATTCAAATAATTATACGTAAAAAATTTTCATTAATTTTTTTTATTGTAATGTTGTCCTTATTAGTTGTATTAGACGTTTATTATATTTATTTTCATGTTTAATTATGTTTTTGTGATAGTGAAAAATAACTTACTTAAGTGTAGGAGATAAAATGTTTATGTATATCTTGTTACAGATTTAGATAACCTAACATTATTTTCTTTCCAAAGAAAATATAGTTCAAAATCCTTCTTCATAAAGAAAGCTATTTTATTTGTTGGTAAAGTTACGCAAAATAAATTTATTTAAAAAATAAAACATATAATTCCACCCCCCAAAAGAAATAATTAATGACTTAGACCAATAAAAAAATAAACAAACTCCTCTTACTTTCAAAATAAATTATTCTATTTGTTTTTTGAGTTAAACAAAATGGAGAAAAAAGGTATATTTTTTATTATTGGCCATAAGCGTCTATTTTTCTCTTGGGGGTTGGAATTATATATTTTATTTTTTAAATAAATATAACTTTTCTTCTTTATTTTGTTTAACTCAACCAACAAATAGAAAAATTAATTTTGAAAGTAGGTGGAGGAGTTTGTTTATTTTTTATTGGTCTAAGTCATCCATTTTTTCTTTTGGTGGTTGGAAATACATGTTTTTTTAAATATAAATTTTTTTCTTAATTTTATCTAACTTTACGAACAAATAACAAAGTAGCTTTCTTTATGAAGGAGGATTTTCAAATTTTCCAGGCGAAACAGTCGGACGAATGCCGGATCATCCAACCGTCAAGGAACCGCGCCGGTTGAATTTGGAGAGTCAATGCCAAGACAGGCAGACTGAACTGATTCGGATGTTAATGTCTGCTGGCACGGTACAAAGACAGGTCGGACCGCCGGATCAACATTCATACTGTGTTGTAATATCTGCGTGTCCAGCTCGGTACAGATTTGATGCCGCCGAACAACCGGCGTTGTACTGGCATTCGTCCGTCTGATAACCCGAGCGGTACAGGTATTCTACCGACTGTGAACTAATATTATTTATACAACTCAGGCGTATTATGGTCACTTTATCTACCTGTACAGGCGCGTACTAATTGTAAGTTCCCCCTTTTAACCCAACAGTCAATAAAGAAACCATTATAGTCCTAGGGAGATAAAGGGTATATTATTGACCGCTCACAGGTCAATAAAGTACCCTTTATCTCCCTAGAGCAATAATGGTTACTTTATTCACCAGCTTGGTTATATGGGAGAACTTAGCATGCACCGGTACAGGTAGCATAGAGTAACCATAATACGCCTTTGTTGTATAAAGCAAAGTATGGAACAAGGGAGGTAACCTCGTTTATGACCTCTCACAATATTAAAAAACTCGTCTTCGCACTCGCTTCGCTCGTGCTACGACTCGTTTTTCGATATTGTGCTCGGTACACAAACTCGGACGTACCTCCCTTGTTGCATAATGTACTATGATATTGTTATTATTTAGTTTTCAATTAATAATAATATGCTAAGGATATAGTTATTGTCATTGTTTTTTTACAACAATTTAATTTTTTTTAGGATAATTATTTTTTTTAATTAACACATTATTTAGAATCTTCAGAAATAGATTTTTTACAATGCAAAAATTTAGCTATAGTTTTATGGTTTTTAATAAAAATTAATAAATTAAAATGAACAAAATAATAATTATAGTAATAAAAATTTGAAATCCATAATGTTGTAAAACATTTTTTTAGAAGAATTGTTTAAAATTTAAATATTTAAAAAAGAATTAACAATACAAGAATAAAAAATTTAATTGTAAAAATTAATGAATTTGTAAAATAGGTTCCCACATAGTACAAAAACTACCAGGAAACTTCCGGGAAGTTTCTCGTGGGAACCTTCGGAAGTTACCCTTGAGAACCTTCCTGGAAATTTCCAGGAAATACAATAATGTCCGCAGGTTAGAAGCTTCCCATTGAAACTTCCTGGAAGTTACCAGGAAGTTTCCAAAAATCTTCAAAGATATAATAAAATATATAATATATAAATTAGCCCTGTGAAGTCAAGTGACGATTTGGTTAAGCGCATAAAGCGCTATCCCAGCAGCACACTTTTGAGGCCTATGGTGGTTCGAGTCCCTTTTTTAAATAATAATATCACTAAAAAATTTTTTTAAATAATTTTTCGAGACTTCCTGGTAACTTCCAGAAAGTTTTTGTGCTGTGTGGGTTTTAATTATATTTTTTATTTATTAATTAACAAATAAATTAAAGAATTAAATTTTTTTGTTATATTCAAATTTCTTTAATATTTATAAATAAAGTATACAGCTAATTAGTTATAAATATAAAAAAATTAATAATAAAAATAATAAATAAATATAATAATAATATAATAATTGAAAAAATAAAAATTTTTTAATATTGTTTCAAAACACTAGATTCATTTACATAATATTCATAAAATGCTAAAATATTCCGAAGTATTTGTAAAATTATTATTTATTGTTGTATATAAGTAGCAAAAATTATTTGCTTTGTTGCGGTATTGTATATCGACATTTTTATGCTCACATCCGCATGCGAGCGAATAGCGTAGTGGTTAGCGTATTAGACTTCGGTGCGTTGATTAGAAAAAGTTTGGCCTTCCTATCATCCTTCATTTTCTTTTTTAACTCATCTAATTTCCTGTTGGATTCTTCACCCATCTTTATTAACATTTCCAACATTTGCTTTATTCCCCCGTCCCCCTCCTGCCTCGACTTTTTTCCGTCCTTACTATCATATTCTTTTTTACTTTCCCCTTTCTCCCCTTTCGGATCTTTTGTAAAATTCTCTATCATTTTTACCGAGCTTCTACTGACTGATCTCTCGCGTCTATCAATGCTTGACAGCCTACCAACTTTACGTTTCTGCTTACTCTCAGTCTCTCCGACCGCACTCGCATAAGAGCCGCCTTCTACTTTCCTTCCTTCTATCTCCTTGCGTTCCCCGCTTGCTCTCTCGCTATCAGTCTCCCCTACTACCTTACTTACTTACTTACTTTAGAAATATTAAAAATGTTATAAAACGTGGCCCACAATTCCACAAATGCTTCATTTTACAAAAAAGCTTTATATTTTTTATTAATTTTAATTTGATGCAAAATTTCTTTATGGAGTCAGAGAACCAATGCTAAACAATAATTAAAAATAATTTCCTTAACTAATTCTTAAAAACGCAAAAATATTCGCTTGCATGTGGGATCGAACACCCCGACGCATACCCGACACCCTTATAAACGCACCTATTTAAACCACACGGCCAACAAAGGTTGGAAGGGATCCTGCTTAATCAAGTATATCATTGCCAGAGCATGGTAACTCAACATTGATTCAGCATTGGACAATAATGTTCGTTCTTATTACACGGAGAAACTTTGTATACTAGTTTGTGATAAACTCACTATGTGTTTTTAGTAAATTGACTACTAAAGTGGGGAAAAACTGCGACGGTATTAATATTTCGTAGTCTGACTATTAAAACACGGAACAGAACCAGACTTTTAAAATTTAGTAGTCAGTTGATAAAAATTAAAAATTCATGATTTCACTAAAAAACAATGTCGAATGTCAGTGACAGGGGCTGACTGTCGCCATCTCATACTAATAAGTCAGGTAGAAATCTATTTTACCTATGACGATTGATAACTTATTTGAACGCAACCTAATCTAATGCCTAACATACTGATAAAGTAACGCACACTTTAATCGACGGAATGCATATACAATTCATATCAAGAAAGTAAGTCACTGTTCTTATATACTAATCCAAAACATTGTATTGACACTTGGGAGAAAATTTGTTAAATGCTGTTTTAAATAATACTAGTCACTTTTACTTGCGCGCTACGCGCGCCCTCTTTTTTCTGCTATTCAATATGAAAATATTTTAACATTAAAAAAGTTTTTAGCATTATTCTAAAGATAAACACATATTTATTAAAAGAATTTTATCTGAAACGATTAAATTTTGTTTTAAATTTTGTATTCCTAAATTGCACCAATTTTTTAGCAATCTTGAAACATGCTTATTATTTTAACCAAGTAAATATTTATTAGATCAGAGTATTTTATTTGACAGTATGAAATAAATATTTATTTGCATCAATAAAATAATTTTTTTAAGTAACTAAATCTTTATTTGTATCAAATATCCAATTATTTAGCACAATTAATTCATTTAATTAAAACTAATATTTCTTTAATTGAATTAAATAATTAATTTTTTTGCTTAGGGAATTTGGGAAATCTGCATACAGATACCTTGGATTCCTCATTCCAAGGTTATGTGGGGTTGGTAAAATAAAAGAATATAAAATAAAGACAAATTATAAAATTGTTTAGCAAGCTAGCGACTTACTGACAGCCCCGACCCACTAAAACCTGTAACCTTTCTTTTGAAGCCCTTCACCCACCCTCGGAACTGTCGCAAGACTGTAGCCTTCGAGGTTGGCGCTCCAACTCTGTCGCTGGTGCAATGTTAAAGAGTAATTGAGGAGCCGGGAAGAAGAACTCTCCGAGCGCGGGAACGTATACTCTATTGGGGAATCCACACTTCGATCTAAGAAGCAGTGAGCGCCTCTGGGCCTGTCTCTGCTAGCCGACTGGTATTAACGCATGCGTTGGAGTGCTCGTCGAGTTCTTCTTACTGACTCCTCAATTGTATTAACCCATTTAGTCCCAAATGTCCGTATTTCTTAGCACAAGTTCGAGCTTTCCGTTCTACGAGCTACAATTTTCAAACAAAATCGGGAGATAGGTTTTTTTAATGGTTTGAGTGTCCTCTTTCAGAATCTAAAAAGAAATTTCAAATTTATAGTAAAATGTTATAATTCGCAGAAATTTTTTTTTAAATTACATTACGCTCTCTTGTAATCAAAATGTTGCTAATGTTTCAAATTTTAATTTAAATTTATTTAACAGTATTTAGAAATATTATAAACAATTTTCATAGAAAAAGAAGTTTTGAGTGGAAAGAATTTTTTTCACATTTTGCTTGGTTTAACATTAGAATAAATTTTAGAGAGACAATCCTTTGTTTATAATTGTTTAACATTTTTTTAACAATACTATAAACAATTTTTACAAAAAAACTATGTTTAGAGTGGAAAAAAATCTCCTTTTCTTCGACACTAACTTATTTTAACATTACAATTTCTAATATAAATTCACTGTAGCTTTTTCTGGTTCTGAGATATGGAAGCAACGTTAGATATTACATTTATTGCGTTTTAAGTAAAATTGTTAATTTCAAATCAGTATATTTTCGATTACATTTTAACAGGTTAAAAATTTCAAATAGTAAATTTGAAATTGTTCAATTCTTTTAATAAAATATGAGAAAAAACCAAGAAATAAATTTATGTTTAATAATTTTTGACACTCTCACCTTCTTGTTCAAACTTTAAAACTTAGTACTTTAATAAATAAAATCATCGTAAACAAATTGGCTGCCTTTATTCCCGTGTTACTTACGATATTTTGTATTCCTAATGCACAAAAGTGTCGATTTCAGATAGCAGACGACAGGGAGTAAAAGTCATTCACTTGTTCGACTTATATGAAAATGGCAACCGTTGTCTCCCTTGGGCAAAAATAACGCATGGGATTTTTATTACTTTAAGGAGATAGAAAACAGATGATAGAATTAATTGAAAAAAGAGGACTATAATAAGAATGGTATTTAGTTACATTCAGCGATAGTTTCAAACAGTTATACAAATTAACAAATAATGATGGTGGTCATTTTCTTCACTAATAAACCTTCGTGATTTCGATTAGCTGTCCAAAAATTTACATATTCTATTTGCATGGTAATAAATTTATGCTAATAAATATTATTCTCAGCTTTTTTAAACATTTGTATATAATCCATTTGGTTATTGAATCTTATTAAAAGAAAAATAATTTTTAAAATTAAAACCTATTTTTTTATATTACATATGTATACCGAAAAAAGTTTAGTTTTCATAAATTTTATGTTACAAAATTTTTTCTCTCCTTTGAAAATAGATGAACTTACATTTTGACCGGTACTGTAAATATTTCACATTGAAAATTTAGATAAACATAATGATAGCAAATTAAACATAATTAAAATTGAAGGGCCGGATGCATCAACTGCCGCTACGCGCTATTACACGAAATAATACCAGCCAGGTAGCAGTGAGAGGCCCAGAAGCGCTCACTGCTCACTGACTGGTATGGTCCTTTACGGCGGCGCGTAGCGGCAGGTGTTATATCCGGCTCCTTAATTATTCAAAAATTTCACTATAAACATAATTTTTTATATACATATTACTTCTAGTATCTCCTAAATATATTTTTACGGATTCAAATGAACGTACCCTCGATAATGCAACATACATCTGACCGTGATTAAATACGTCTCTTCTTAAATCTATATATATTCTGTTAAATGTTTGTCCTTGAGACTTGTTAATGGTCATTGCAAAAGCTAATTTTATAGGAAATTGTCTTCTTTTAAAAGTAAACGGATATAAATTTTCACAATATAAAGTTACTCTATGTAAAAAGACAATATTTCCACTCTTGTCTCCCGTTAATATTTGACATTTAATAACATTATGTGATAAATCTAAAACAATTAACCTTGTTCCGTTACATAATCCTTCATTAATACTAAGATTTCTAATAAGCATTACAACGGAATTAATTCTTAAATGTAATTCATGCGGTGGTAAAGAAGGTGGAGAGAGAGTATTTAAATATTCTCGTAATAAAGTTTCAGAAAATTTTCCATTATCACAATTTTCAGTAGAATCAATACTTTTATATATTTTTTCACCTTTACTATCTAAGAGACGCACCACTCTCTTATTAATATCATCAACGTCAACGTTTCTAGGTGCTAAAATTGCACACTCTGACAACTCCTGAAATTTATTCTGTTGTATGAACTGACAATACATTTCTTCTGCAATATCTACATTCCCTTTTTGAATAATATGTTCTAGTAATATAACATTATCATCTGCATCATTTAATTCACCATTGCCTACTTTAAGTAAAAAATCTACAAATTTCGTTTCTTGTGGTAAGGCTCTCATATTATCTGTTAATGTATATTTTTTGAAATGTTTCCATAGTTTACTATTTTTTATTGATAAATTAACTATTTCTGATCTAGTACCCCGTTATTTAATTGGTAAAGTTTGTCGAAAATCTCCGCCTAGAATTACAATTTTACCACCAAAAGGTTCATTGGGATTCATTATATCTCTTAATAGATAATCCATAATTTCTAAAGCATATTTTTGAGCCATTGGTGCTTCATCCCAAATAAAGACATCTATATTTTTTAAAAAAGGCCTTCTTTAGATTGAACTTTAATGTTTGAAGATAAATCACTGTATAATGGAACGGGTAAACCTAAAACTTTATGAACAGTTTTTCCATTAGGAAGCAGAGTCGCAGCTATACCTGTAAATGCCATGTTGCAAACATTTATCCCTTTACTTCTTAACAAATGCCATAGCGTAATGTATAAAAATGTTTTTCCAGATCCTCCACAACCATCAACATATAAACACTTAAAACTATCAAAAGAAGAATCCTTTAGGGCATCAAGTACATAATTAACTACAAGTTTTTGTTTTACATTTAATTTAGCATAATTCTGTTCTCCTATGTTCATATGTTCTGCAATACTTATATCATTAACTTGTTGAGTAAGAATTTCATCTTGTATATCTAACAATCCCTGAAAGTCAGTTAAATTATATCCTTCGTTAAATAACATTGTTTTAATATTTCTATAAGCCCTTTGTTCAGCATCAATGTCGTTAGTTTTTGAATAATCTTCTGACATTTGACCCTTAAATTGTTTCCAAAGTTTATCCGGTTGTACAGGATGACTATGAATTAAAATTCTTATAAATAATTGGCGAAGTGAATGAGGCATCATCCATAATGCAGCTTCTTCCATTGTTCTAATCCACTCACTATCATCTTCTACAAGTCCTAATGCCAAACAAGCAGATGTAAAAGATTCATGAACAACTCCATTAACTGTTCTCAAACTTTCAAAACAAGTTGCTCCTTTTACTGTAAGCAATAATAGTCTAAGATTAAATAACTCTAATTGATTTGGATTAACTGAATACATTCTTCCCAAAACTTTTTCTTTACGAATTCTTTGTTTCCATTCAAGAGATTTTGTTACCCATGTATAATGCTCTGGTATTTCTGAATAATAATACTTTTGAGCATTACTATCCCGTTGGTTAAGTTTAAAGTAATCCAGAAGTTTTGTTTTTTTATTTAAATCGAAAGAAATACCGTTACTATCTTTTTCTTCTCGAATAATAACATTCTGTTCATTTGGCAAATGTATGGGCAAGCGATTAACGCTATGACTCTTTTTTCCTAAAGGTTTACTTAGAATTCTCCAAACTGCCTCAACTGGACCAACATATCTATTTTCTTCATAATGATTTATTTCATTATGATTAATAGTTACATCACCATTCGCATTTGTGATAATAATAGATGCAGCGTCATGTCCTTTGAGAATATATTTAAATAAATATTTAACAGACTTGATACTCGAAACTATTTCTACATTAATATGGCAATTAAATATTTTTGAAAGTTTAGGACAATACGAAACAACATTAGAATTATCAACAATAAATCCATTTGGTCGTTCATACACTTTATTATTATTTCTTCGACGACAATGAACATAACAATTTTCTTCAATTGCAGTTTCTTCTTGGTAACTTTTTGGAAATTTTTTTGAACATTTTCCATCAATTAAAAACCAATCTCCACAAGGACCATGAATATTATTTTGCATTATTATTTTATGTAAAATAGGATTATTATTTTCATCGGGAATCTCTGCAGAAATATAACGATCAACACTTTCAACTGTTAATATTTTAGAATTTTCTTTCAATATAACTAACAAATGAATGTGTGGCAATCCTCGCTTTTGAAATTCAATAACATAAACATAAGATTTGACCTCTCCAAATAATTTATTATCAACAATATGTTTAAGTAAATGTTTTACTTTTAATGCGAATACTCTAGTTACAATATCAGGTCTATCAGCAGCAGTTTGATGGGGTAATAAATTTTCCTGTATCTCTTTCCAATTTGGATTACACGTTATTGTAATAAATAAATCTGGTCTACCATGACGAGCAACAATAGCCATCGAATCCTGATATTGTTGCATCATATTGCGAGGTGATCCAATAAAAGAAGAAGGCAATATAAGCGTTTTTCCCACGTGTACATCATTTTCCAACTCATGATTGTGAAAATAATCGATCAATCCTTTATATGTTTCACTTCTTAATTGAGCTTGATTATTTGCACAAAATCTTAATCTATCTTTTTCTATTTTTACATAATTGTCAACCACCCATTGTTGAAACAATCTACCCCCATATAAAAATGGATTAAATTCCTCATCTCTTATAGCAATTTTGTATTTAATATAGGCAGATCTAGAAATAGTATGATTTCTACTTCTATAATCACTATCACTACGAATCATATTAATATTATAACCCTTATTTCCAAGTGGATAAAATATAGGATAAATCCATGGTTCAACATTGGGATCTAAATTGCTAACCAATTTTAATTCCTTTGTAGATTTATTATAAACCGTTACATAAGATTCTGGTATTTCTCCCTCAGAGTTTGTATTAAAAATTGCAGCAACTTCATTAAAACTTTGAAAATTATATCTATTTTTATCAAAACCTTTTTTCAAAGTGAACAATAATTGTAATTCAGGAATTTCTTCATTTTTCTGTCTTGCTAATTCAGTTTCTATTCTAATTACCTCTGACATCATCATGTAAGATTTTGTGTATGCATTAGAATTTCTCATAATATTTAACTATAGATTTTAAAATGTCTTCATCCAAATTGTCGTTACTTTTCAATCTGTATCTGATTAATTCCTCAGGGTCATAAATAAATAATTGACCAAAACATGGATCTTCATCTTTATCCGGATATAAAGCACTATTAATTTGATAATAAATTTGACCTTGAATATTGTAACAGAATGGTCCTCTTCTTCTTCCATTAAAATTAATTACATTAGCATTTAAAGGTGCAAAAGAAAAAAAATTATTGTACAGCCTTATATTCTTTTTAAAATGACCAGATTTTTCATGAAGCCCTTCTAGCAAAAGCTTTAATTCATCTGGATATTGTATGGAAGTTAAAACAACACCTTCATGACTACAACAGTCATTAAAACTAACTTTTCCACCAGCAACTTGTTCATCTTTAAAATGTTTAGCTTGACAATGTGTGCAATAATTATTCATTGGACCTAGATAATTTTCAACATTATTTGACTTAAATGTTTTATTATCATCTAAATCTATATTTAATATTTTCTTTGGAACAGAAATATTCAAATTTAAATTTATACTATTATTTACCAGTTTCAACTCATTTTGAATTTGATGATTTAATACTGTTTCACAATATTTTCTTTGCCATAGAGTATTTTTTGTTTTTGACAAAGTACTTCTATCACTGTTTATATTTTTTAATTTAAGGTTTTGAGCATATTCTATTTTAGATTCACCTTGAAGTTTTTTCTTAGTTGAAGTGTGCACTTCACCTGAATAATTTGCATTATCAATTTTACATTTCAGTTTTTGCCTATCGCGATAATTTTTTTGAATTTCAGCCCTATTTTGTTTGAGTGTTGTTGACGCATTATTTTTTTTATCTATTTTATTTAATACTCTCGTTAAAGAAATGGAAGTGTGTGCTTCCTCTAAATAATTTGCATTATCAATTTTATATTTTAATTTTTGCCTATCACGATAATTTTTTTAAATTTCAGCCATATTTTGTTTAAGTGTTGTTGATAATTCAATATTTCCTTCATTTATTTTAGTTATTTCTCTCGGAAAAGAAAGGAAAGTGTTTTCATCCTCTGAATAATTTGCATTACCAACTTCACGCTTCAATTCTTGCTTATCGCGATAATTTTTCTGAATTTCAGCCCTACTTTGTTTAACTGTTGTTGATGCAATACTTCCTTTATTTATTTTATTTATTATTCTCGGGAAAGAATTTTCTTTCTTCATAGAGTTTTTAGAAAAGTTTGATTCTCCATACTTAAGTTGAATATCTTTTTCATTTAAAAGACAATTTTAGTCATTCACAACTATGCAAGATCTACTATTAGAAAGTTGTTCAGAGGGAAATTCACTTAAACTATTGCTTTTAAACATTAACATTAAATGATTTCTCATATTACAATAATAGTAATGAACAGAGTGGGGCATAATATTAAAAAATAACGATGTTGCGAATGCAATTGCATATACTCCACAAGAAAGACTGTATTCTGGTTGCTGATCAACAGTGGTGAAAACTACTGGTGGTTCAAAAGGATATAATCTAATTAAGTAATTTCTTTGATCATGATATAAACATTTTTTATTAAGACTATCAAAAATGTAAAGACATCTTCCATCATAATAATCCAATGACCAAATTTATAAGATCCACTAAAAAGTATTTGAATGTGCTGCTTACTTTTCTCGATTGGAACGATCAAATCAAGTGTTTGTAAACACAAAGTATTTTGCATATTATACAAAAAATTTGATTGTCTTCCCAATAGCTTTTGAAATTCATACATATGATCATTATTTAGTATTGCTCCTTCAGTGCCAACTATACTTAAATCATGAGTAGTCAAATTAACAGTTTCTCCTTTGTTAGACATTGTTCTTTTTATTTTAGAAAAATATTTACATATATTTCGTTATCCAATATAATCAATTTCCAATTTTGCCTTTCATCCAATTTAACAAATTTCTAATTTTGTATCTTATCCAATTTAACCAATTTCCAGCTTTATTTACCCAACATAACCAATTTAACCAATTTATAAATTTTCCTTTTATCCAATGTAACCAATTTCCAAGTATGCCTTTTATCCAATATAATCACTTTCCAAATTTGCTTTTTATCTAATATAACCAATTTTCAAATTATCCTTTTATCCAATAACTCCAATTTTATCTAATATAACCAATTTCCAAATTATCCTTTTATCCAATAAATCCAATTTTATCTAATATAACCAATTTCCAAATTATCCTTTTATCCAATAATAACCAAATTCCAAATATAACCAATTTCAAATTTTATCTCTTATCCCAAATTTCAAATTACACAAAAATTTTAACTTAATTAATTAACACTATATTTATATTCACAAATTTTTCACTTACACTTACTATTCACTAAATCACATTTACCTAATTTACTTAAATATAACCAAATTCCAAATTTTTCTTTTATGCAATATAACCAATTTCTAATTTTTTTCTTTTATCCAATATTCCTGTTATACAAAATAACCAATTTCAAATTTTATCTCTTATCCCAAATTTCAAATTTCACAAAATTTTTAACTTAATTAATTAACACTATACTTATATTCACAAGTTTTTCACTAACACTTACTATTCACTAAATCACAATTCACTAATTTACTTATTACACTTTATATTCACTCACGTATAGTGAGTGAATTTACTAACAATGATAAATAAAAAAAATTTAATTGAATGTTATACGCAACGTATAAGAAACGTGTCACATACACTTAGAAAATATTCTACAATATTATCACTTTCGATAAACTGAAAATTTCGTCCTTATTTGGGGGTAAGCGCTAAGTGTGAGTGCGAGCGAGCGTCCCTTTAAAGACGCATAAGGGTGTCTTCTTCGCACTCATAGATTGATGTATATATATAGAGGCCTGTATTCGACCCTAAGAAGGATTACGAACCCTTAAACAATAGCCTTTGTAAGAGGGATTACCTCGGATAACCCAGGTAATATTTTCTTTCTTCCTTCATCGGAAGGGAAACTATAGATAAAAGTCTATTATATGTATATATATAATATATATAGTAATAGAAACTCCATAGATAACAATGTCAATAAGAATGTCTCTCTTTACCTAATTTGCATATTTACTCGTTTCATTTTAAGGATTTGTTTGTTAAATAAAATTCACAAAATCAATTATATTTAAAATTAATAAGGTCAATTTTTGAAATAGAAAGAATTATCATTATTATTTCGTAAAATTATTTATTCTTTTGATTTAATTTTTATACTCTGTAGAAATTTATAGCTAACATTTAGAATAAATATTTTTTATTAACTTAAAAGTTTTTTTTTGCATATATTGTGAAATATAAGAAAAAAATAAGATTAAATTAAATAATTTTAATTTAAAAACTATGAAATCAGAATAAGGTTTCTTTATATGTATTTAAAAGAAACATTTCAATTTATTATTATTTAAAAAATTCACAATTATTCGGCAATTACAATTTTCTCCGTTATTAAAAATAATTATATAAACGTTGAGAAGTTTAGAAAAATCCTCTTAAATAAAATTGTGAAATATATCTTACAGTGTTGAAATTCAAGTAGTATATCGACAGATCGATATTGGAAAATACCGAAAATACGGAAGACTTGTTGACACATAACCTCACATTTACAAGTTATACTTTTTAACATCTGAGATGTTAAACTACAACATCTAGATGATATGCATTAGCATCCTTTTTTAATATCTAATGCATTAAGATTCTTAATATCCACTTTTCTCTGTATAATGAATTATTAAATTATTAAAAGAGAACCAGGTGGAATGACAGCAGCCATTTGACTTGAGCACATGTATATGAGATTGAGTGGTTATGTGTGACTACACGAACAGCGGTGCTCGTTTGTATGCGTGCAGTTTTGATCGTTTGACTACTAAATTGTAAGCGCGGCGCAAAGAAAATATCATTCTTTCGAATATAGAAAATAAAATTTTGGCATTCACTTTTTCTATATCTACATTTTTTCGTATATCATAGTCGAGTTTCTCATAACTTGACTACTAAACATTGCAAAAAGAGAGATCATATAGTATTATGAAAACTTCTATTAAATTATAAATCTCGTCTAGTGACCACTTTTTCCCCACTTTAGTAGTCAGTTTACTAAAAATACATTGTGACTTTAACAGGAATTATTATACAAAGTTTTTCCGTGTACCGTGTGTACTGAACAATATTAAATATAAATATTTATAAATTATTTAATATTACAATATTTTTTTTTAATAATATATTTAATTTTAATATATATTATTTTTTTCTTGCACAGTGTCAAATTATTATTTTTTAAGATCAAGAGTTTCGTTTGTCTAAAAAATTTTCAGTGATCAAAAACTTCCAGTGTAAAAATTGTTTATTAGGGTGTAATAAATATTTATGCCAAGTATTTTTACTCTAGGATTAACCGTTTAGTAAATATTATCAAAAAAATTAAACATATATTTTTAGTTCAAAAAGTTTTTTGATTTTTTTCTCAGTATTTAAACGAAGTCAGATATATAAATTTATTTAGTTGGTTAAATAATTATATATATATATATATATATATATATATATATATATATATATGAGCGATTCCACGTCAAGTGATCAAGGGGTCTTTTGGTGTAATGTTTATTTCAATAATTTTTTACTCTTAAACAATTAAACATACCAATTTGACAAAGTACATTTTGGAAAGGTTTTTTCATGCTCTTTCGATTGAAAATAAGCATTTTGAAAAAAAAAATTTTTTGATCCAAAAAAATCAAAATTAAAAATAAATTTCAATTTTTGGGGGAGAGAGACCCGATTTTTTTTAAACGAAAGCTGAGGTTTTTCCCTAAAAGGACATATAAATGATAAAGTGGGACTAGAATGTTTAAACATTAAAAAAAAGAGTTTTCTACTCGTCGGAGCGCTCTAAACCCGGTTTTTAGCTCCGTTTTGGAGAAAATTCCTTTTTTCAATGTTTAAACATTCTAGTCCCACTTTATCATTTATATGTCCTTTTAGGAAAAAACTTCAGCTTTCGTTTAAAAAAAATCGTATCTCTCTCCCTCAAAAATTAAAATTTATTTTTAATTTTGATTTTTTTGGATCAAAAACTTTTTTCTTCAAAATGCTTATTTCCAATCGAAAGAGGATGAAAAAACCTTTCCAAAATGTACTTTGTCAAATTTGTATGTTTAATTATTTAAGAGTAAAAAATTATTGAAATAAGCATTGTACAGAAAAATACAAAAATTTAACCCCCTCCCCCTCGGAAATATTTGGACTAGGTAAAAAATTACTATCTATGAGTACTACAAAAGCCCCATGTTTTGCTACGATTGGAGAAAAATTTTTCTCCACCTTGATCACTTGACATGGAATCGCTCATATAGGGGAGAATAGGGAGTTGTGAAGCACGGCCATAGATCTCGCATAGTAATTGCTTTGATAGATGTCACTTACTCTGAATATTTTTTCACCTAATATCTTCGTTTTGTAATTGGATTCATTCCGATAGCAGATATTTTGCATATCTTTCAAGACAATGTGTTCAACCTTTCGTTTATAAAGTTTTTTTGAATGTTCCATTTTGTAGAATTCTTACAAAATTCGCGAACAAATTAAAAAGATAAGATAAGTTGAAAGATTCAAGGTTTTGATTGATTTACTTTTTTCATTTGATTTGGATAGTAAGTGTTTTCTTATTTTAGTGACTTTTTCTGATCGTTTGTTCTGTTGATAGTTTTAAGTTGTGATTTGATTTATTTTTCTCTTTTATTTTAGTAGGTAAGTGTACTATTAAGATCTAATTTGAATTATTCATTTTTATTAATTTAGAAGGTAAGTGTTCTATGATCTTAGTCTTTTTCTTTTCGTTTGTTTTGTTTATAGTATTAATTTTTGGTTTAACTTCTTTTAACCATTTGATTCAAAACGAAAGGAAATAATGGATTGTGAAGAAAAAGTGTTTAGACATAAGTGTACAAATCCATTTAAAAAAGAGAAACACCTTAGAAGAACAAGTTTGTCTTCTGTTTTTCAGAGTTTAAGAGATAAGTATAACCAAACCTTAAAACTATAAACAAAACCAACGAACAGAAAAAGTCAAAGATCAAAAAACACTTACCTTCTAAATTAATAAAAAAAAATCATTCAAATGAGACCTTAAAATTAGAAACAAAACAAATGATAAGAAAAAGTCGCTAAAATAATAGTACACTTACTTTCTAAAATAAAAGAGAAAAATAAATCAAATCACAACTTAAAACTATCAACAGAACAAACGATCAGAAAAAGTCATTAAAATAAGAAAACACTTACTATCCAAATCAAAAGAAAAAAGTAAATCAATCAAAACCTTGAATCTTTTAATATAAAAACAATGAATATATTTTAAATAGGCAAGAACATAAAAGTCTTAGCAATAAATGAATTTCTATAATAGTTTTTAAATGCAATACTCGATTTGCTTATAATCCTGTATAAGCATTAAAAATATGCACACGTAACGACACACCGCGAATGGCTGCGCAGCACATTCCCAGCGGGCACAAAGACAAAAAACGTTCTTTGGACGTCTGTAGAACGTAAATTGGCAGACATTGAACGTTCTACAGACGTTTGAAGAACGTTTTATGTTTTTGTGCCCACTAGGTTGCGTCTTGGCGGCGCGACGACTTGATGCGCAATATTCAAAAATTCATTTCTCGAAATGCCCCATATATATTGTAACGCTTTTTTCTACACTCTACAGGTAAACTTGGATATCGAACATTAAAAAAAACCAATTATTAGTAAATCAATAATAATTCTAGAACTACAATTTTAAGCATACTGTAACGAAATCTAGAAACAATTTTACATAACCAAAATTCTAAATTTAGCGGCATTATAACTTTTAACTAAGAAAACGTTACTTGTGCTATCTAGTCCCTTCTAGTTTGTCTAAGCGGTCCCCGGTGAGCGCCAGACAACTTTTGTATCGCCGGTATTGTCAACCGGACTAAAACATTACTAATAACAAAATCTTAACAATAAACAATATTCAAAACTTAATTAAGACCGATTAAACAAACTCTTTAGTAACTAGATTTTTCGCACGTGCCGGTGCTAGTCAGCTATGCTGGTCGTGGAGAGAGGGGTGGATTTCGTATGTAATATAGAGAAGGTAGTTTTAAACATAGTGACAACATCAAAAATAAATTAACAACCAAATAGATAATAATAATAACATATATTGTACTAATGAAATCCAATTTACAAATTTCAATAATCCGTGATAATTATCTGGTTATCCATGATTAGTAACAAAAATAATAAAATATCATAACCAGGTCTAATTGTGTATTTTGAATCATGATAAAAAACCAAAAATGATATAAATAACTTACATATTCTGTGTCGATGATTAGTTGACTCGTGATAGGGATCATAGTTTTGATTCATGCTTTTAATTCGTTATTTATTAAAGAAATGTTAACTTAAGAATTAATAGAATTATTAATTTAACAAAAAATACACTACTTAACAACTGTAGCTAATGTAACTGTATCCGACTGTAACCAAAAATATATTTCTACTACATTTTACTAAAACTGTAAGATTAAACAAATTGATGTTAACACAACGGGGAATCGATGACAAGAGAGAGAGTTTCAAAACGGTCTTTCAAAATTATATTAATTTTGAAAGTAATACTAAATTTTGGCGTGAGGTGGCTTATTGGTCTTCTCGATAATTTCACACAGAAGGGGTTTCTTCTCCTACCTTGCTTCTCCCAGAATTCTGAATTACTAATACTACGATAATTAAACTAACCCGACTTTTCCTATGGCAAGATTGCGACCTTCTTGGCCATAGAAACCTGTCAATTAACCCTAGAGGAGAGCTTCTTTGCCAAACGAAGTCGCTTTCGTTTGACAAAGCCTGCCAACTACTTAAAACTAAACTAATTTGTCAAAATTCCTTAGTGTGGAGCGCCAATATTTCAATTGGACTTCTGCCAAGTGTAGAATAAGTACCTGAACAAATACTAAACAAAACAGAATGACCAATTTACTTCAAACGAAACAAATAATACTACAAAATTTGGATATTAGGAAATATCCTTAGATTAATGCTATTGTGACGTAAAAACGTAAAAAATAACGTCACAACTCGCCCCTCAACGGAAAGATTACTGAAGAAAAAATAACATAAGTGAATAAAGATCCTCTAAAATCGGGACACCAACTACTCTGAAATCTAAGTGGGTATTTGTTTATCAAAAAAATATAGAATGAAACTCTTTTATAAGAAACTAAATTACACAAAGTGCACTCCCGATACCGAGCTAATGCTCTGGAGTTTACAAAACAAAGAAAACTACTCTCAATTGTCTATTTAAACTGGGAAATATAACAAAATTGTGGGTTGAATATGGCGCTGCAGTATCTGGTTCATAGCATAATGCTTTTCTTACTAGTTTGGGCCCATATCAAGTCGTGCTGCTCGTAATTTAATGTCAAATAATTCGTCGCAGGGACCAGAAAGGGAATGTGGCAAATAAATCGTCTATACCGATGGATGTTGTTATAACAGTGGTTGTGGTACATGGGGCCGGTTATTAGTGAAGGGATTACAGTGAACTATAAGGAGCCTTAATATATTATAAAAACTATGGGGGAAGTTTGGTGAATTATATAAGATAATGAGCTATTAGTGAGAATTAAAATGTTTTAATATGACTTTGGGGCGTTACTTCGGATTAGAAGAAAAGCCTTGAGCTTGTTTAAAAATGAAGATGATGTGAATTGTGCAGAATATTGCCAAATTAAATTACGTCCAGTAGTGTTGTGGACATTTAACTTACACATTTATATTTCAATACGAGCAAAACCGTCAGGAATCTAGTGTCTTTATCACTAGCCGGGGGTATAATTAGAAGTTACAATTAATGAAAATGAAAAAAGAAAAGTTACCTTATAATTAAAAGTTACAATAATAATAATAATAATAGTGATAATAATCTAATGATGAAAAATTTATTTGGGTCAAATACTATGATAATCATGATGATTATTGTCTAGTATGTCGCTGGATCCTATCACGAGTCATTACAGTTTTTTTTGTTCGTAACACAGGGGTGTTCTCCCCCCCATCAAAATTAAAATACATAATTAGTTAATGATAATTCTATCGATAAATTAATGGTGAACATTAGATAAAATTGAGTGAGTGATCCAAGTTATGAGTGAATATTTCAAGTGAATTATGAGTGAAAGTGAGTGAATATTTCAAGTGAATTATGAGTGAAAAATGAGTGAATTATAAATTAGTTAAAGTGGGTTAACAATGAGTGAAAATTAGTGAACATCGTTCTTTGACCTACTCCGAGCCTATTATTGTCGGCGCCTGTAGGGATGTTGGTGGTCCCTTGGGATGTTCCTCCCATATTTCGGGACGTATGGTCCCATCGCCGCCCATTCCTCTGCGTCTTTCGGACAGGTCCTTACGGTGTAGCCTTGTCGACCGCACATCTGGCAGAAAATGGTTCTCGGGTAAGGGCAGTCGCTGAATGTATGTCCCGGCCTCTTGCAATTCCAGCAGAGGCGTCGGGGGCTGGAGTTGGTGCTTGGGTTGGTCCTGGGGCTCTTCCCCGTGGTGGGTCTGGCGCTTCACCTGGAGCCGGTGCTCTTCCCCGTGATGGGCCTGGAACTGGTTCTCGGGCTAGAGCTGGAACTGGTTCTCGGGATGGGCCTGGAACTAGCTCCCCTCTTGTGTTCAGGAAGCACGTAGGCTCAGGTGGTCGGCTGTAAGTCGTTTCCTTTGGCTTCGCATACGGCTTCTTCCAGTGCTTCCGCTTCCTGGGTCGGATATACCGCTCCGATTGGTGACTTGAGGAGTCTTCCTCGGTCCACCAATTGGGTTTTTGGTCGGGTTGCCTTGGCCTTTTGAAAGGATCGAATGGGCCCTCTTCTGAGTCCGAAGAGACCTCGTCCAGATCCATCCTTGCTTGGGGTGGTCCGGGAGTAGGTTCCACCAGCATGGGTGATGCCGGCTCTGTTGTCTGGGTCCCGCTCTCCTTCGTCGTGAGTCCAGTTTGGTTAGCCTGGTTCCTTGTTTCCGGATCTGGTATTGGCCAATCCCTGATCTCGCTCGGGAGGGCTGTCCTTCCTGCCAGGTTTGTCCTCCAACGTATTGGGCACTCCTCGTTATCCCGATGGCTGCACCGTAGTACCATCTCCTGTAGTTACTGGAACAATCCTGGCCTGTATTGTTCCAACCATGCCAGGGCGGGTACGTATGGGAGAATTGGGTCCCAAAATGGATCCTCCTCTAGTTGCACCTCTACATCCTGTGGTGGGCCTGGGATTTCGCCTGGTCCTTCAACATCGGGTTCCGGTGGGTTCCGTGGGGGTGGGGTTGGAACTTGCGGAATCTCCTCGGGTTGATCTGGTGGCGGCTCGTTGGCCATTGGGGGTTCTCCCTCCATTTCCCAATCTCCGTTTTCATCTAACTCGTCCAAGTCTCCAAGGTCCTCCATTTCAATAACCTCGATACTAGAGGAGTTTGACGATGAGGGTGGTCGTGCCTCATTCTCTTCATCCTCTAGGAGGTAGTTTTCGAGGCTGCCTACTACGGACAAGTCGTCCTCTGAGTCGGAGATTTAGAGGATCTCCATCTCGTCCATTGGACACGTCGTGTCAGGTGAGGGGTACTCCATAGGTCAGTCTGCAACGTTCTTTTATTGTCATATTCGAATAAATTCTTAAGATCCACCACCTGGACGGTAACAAGACAATTTTTCTGTAACGTTTACAGATGGACTGTAACTTTGTTAAGATACTGGAGCACTAGATGTTACTGTAACTTCTTCTACGTATGAATGTTATACTAAAATACGACATTTGTAATTGGTTTGTTGGGGTATAAGGAAGACAATTACATACAATTACGAGGATAAACATTGACATGAAATATCACACAAACTGGATCACTAAGAGTACTGTAACATTTACTATATAGGACATTATGAGTATGT
This sequence comes from Leptopilina myrica (nomen nudum), assembly GCA_032872475.1. Taxonomy (NCBI): domain Eukaryota; kingdom Metazoa; phylum Arthropoda; class Insecta; order Hymenoptera; family Figitidae; genus Leptopilina; species Leptopilina myrica (nomen nudum). The sequence continues at coordinate 11,476,166 of CM065460.1, forward strand.
AACGGTTCTTATTGGGTACTGTAACTAGTTTGCTGTTCTTCTTTTTTTCAGTCTGGATCATACTGGAGGGGCGCATGATAAGGCTTTAAATCTTGTACTGAAAACTTTCCCAGGGATTGCCCTTGTAGGTCCTCTAGGATAAACACTGCGTTTGATATACGTTTGGCAATGATGAATGGGCCATGGAACGTGTTCGCTAGCTTTGCCATGAAATGCCTGTCTGCGGACGATAGTACGCGTTGTTTTTTCCATACTAAATCACCGATTTCATACCTTTGGTCGCGTCGTTTGCGGTTGTAGTAGTGTGATTGTTTCTGAAAAGCACTATCTAGAGCGTGGACTATACTATTGCGCAATTCGTTCAGCTGTTGCATCCGTTTTGACCAAGCTGATGGGGATTGGTGGACGATGTCCATCTCTTTTTCTAGTTCTCGACGTAGAGATATCGCCGCTGAGTGTTCGCGTCCGAAATTAAGGAAAGCTGGTGTGCTTTGAATCGAGGAGTGATATGCCGATATCGTTGAACCTGTAGCTTTTCTCAAGGGCTGTATCTCTATCCATTTAGTGTAAAAATCTTGGATGATGTGAATATATACGTTACCTCTGGAGCTCGGAGTCAGTGGTCCCATAATATCTGTCGCTACTATTGTCCAAGGCTCCTGAACAGTTTTTTTTCCCATAAATCCAGCAGGTCGGATTTGTTCAACTTTGGTGCGTTGACAAATTTCACAGTGTCTGACAAAAGAAACTATGTCCTTGAACATGCTTGGCCAATAATACTGGGTGGCCGTTCTGCGATGAGTCTTTTCTACACCAAGGTGTCCTGATTGTGGATTTGAGTGATTCTCCTGTAGGGCTTTCAGACGACGTTCTCTGCAGAGTACTAATTTCCAGGCCACAAGGCCACAAGGCAAAAGAGCCAATTTTTTTATAATATTTTTTTGTTTAATTTTGTTTTTTTAATATATTTTTTTTTATTTTTCAATATTTTTTTCAATAAATAGTATGAATTACTAACCCCGAGTAACACTACATGTGGTTCGATTGAAAGCAAATGAGGCACTGATATGTGCCACATTGAATGCACATTTTTTGTGCACTGAAAGAAATAATTCGCTGGTACAGCTAGAATTATGTCTAGTTTTCCCATAAGGAATAGGTAATAACCTGATACCGGCTACTGACATAAATTATAGGTAGTTCAGCTATACTGATCGGAGCGTTACACATACATATGCCAACGTCAACACACCAATGTGTAAAATAACCTATATGGATTGCTAGTTCGAACCAAAACCACCAAACATACACGTTTGTCTGTTCTTTCCAAAGCCTTTCTTTCAGTGTGTCCTTTTATTCCACTTTGCATTATAGTGGCAATTTTTTTTCGATGCAATGGTTTGCAATTAATGAGATTTTAAACTTGCAGTACCAGACTTTTTCAAATAATAATCAGCAGCAATAAAGTGGAATAAAAGGACACAAAAAATGTGCATTCAATGTGGCATATATCAGTGGCTCACTTGCTTTCAATCGAACCACATGTAGTGTTACTCGGGGTTAGTAATTTTTACTATTTATTGAAAAAAATATTGAAAAATAAAAAAAAATATATTAAAAAAACAAAAAAACAAAATTAAACAAAAAAAATTATAAAAAAATTACAAAAAAATTGGCTCTTTTGCACGTTGACCGCCTTGTGGTAAGAGCTGGGCAACGTCAATAAAATTTTGTTGACGGCTAACGGACGTGCAGCATAAACAGAATCTTATTCTGAACTCAGATTCGTAATCAGCGACCCTAAAAACCCCCGAGTATCAACTTTTAAGAAAATCTAATCACTTTTTAAAAAAATTCTCCGCCATATTGGATCCACCATTTTGAATTTTGAAAAAGTAACAGCAGATTCGTAATCAGCAACCCCAAACACATCCGAGTAACCATTTTCAAGCAAATCTAATCACTTTTTAAAAAAATTGTCCGCCATATTGGAGCCGCCATTTTGAATTTTGAAAAAGTAACATCAGATTCGTAATCAGCGACCACAAAAACCCCCGAGTAACCATTTCCAAGCAAATCTAATCACGTTTTTAAAAAATTGTCCGCCATATTGAAGCCGCCAATTTGGAATTTTGAAAAAGTAACATCAGATTCGTAATGAGCGACCCCAAAAACCCCCGAGTAACCATTTTCAAGCAAATCTAATCACTTTTTAAAAAAATTTCCCGAAAATTTTTTTCAGCCTTTTGCATTTTGCAAAAATGGCCATTTTCATATCCGCGATCTTGAATTTGAAAAAATTCATTACTGATTTTTATAGCTGAGGGTTCGAGGACGCGATATTTTAGGCTTTTGAGACCATATTCCTTAGATTTCCATGTCAAAATATTTTTTGAAAAAAATTTTTTTTTGTAAAAAACTGTTTTTTGCAATAAAATTGTTATAACTTTTTTTGAGATAATTGTAAACAAATTTGAACATCATATTCTGAAAGAACGATAAATTTTACGTCGGAAATGGTATTTCCTAAATTTTTTAACTAATTATTTCATATAAAATGAGAGTCGTGAAATCAATGTACATTTTGCGTCCTGTTGGGCGTTAATGGGTTAAGTACCATCGGTCTTCGGTTACTTCGATTTGGTTGACTTGATCTGACATTTGCTCGGGTATGCGTGATAGGGCGTCAGGGAAGTGGTGGAGTGCTCCTTTTCTGTGGATGATGGTTAGGTCATATTCCAGGAGTTCGAGAGCCCATCTGGCGAGTCGGCCTGTTGGATTTTTTAAATTGTGTAACCAACGTAAGCTGCTGTAATGTGAAGGGTAACTTGAAGTTTGGGCACGCCAATGTAGAAGTACTTGTTAACAGCAATTTCAGCGTGTTAAAGGCACCCTCTTGTTCTTCCTTCCACCCCCAAGGTTGGTTTTTCTTGACTAGTTTATACAGTGGGGCAGCTTTTGTTGCATATTCTGGTATGAATCTTCTATACCAAGACGCCATCCCCAGGAAACGATGTAGTTGTTTCACTGTTCGTGTTTGCGGGTATTCCAGAACTGCTGAAGTTTTCTCAGGGTCTGTTTGTAGCCCTTCATTGTTGACTCAGAACCCTAGGTAGCGTAGTTCAGCACAACAGAAATGACTTTTGCTTCTGTTGATCACTAGATTGGCCTCTTTGATGTTGGCAAGGACCTTGTCGAGCCAGTGTAGGTGTTCCTCGAACGTCTCTGTTACGATTACGATGTTGTCCAGATATGAAAACACGTGAGGGAACAGTGCTGGTCCAATGACACGATCCATTAGTCTCTGGAATATAGCTGGTGCATTACTTAGGCCGAAGGACATTCTTTTAAATTGGAATAAGCCCCTCCCAGGTACAATGAACGCTGTAATTGGTTTTGCTCTTTCTGTTAGTGGGACGTGTAGGTATGCTGATGTCAGATCCAAGGTGGTGATGAAATTACCCTGCTTTAACTGATCCAGGATCCCGATCATGTTTGGAATTGGATAACATCTTTTTTTGTACAGGAATTAACTTTGCGATAGTCTATGCAGGGACGCCATCTTCCGTCTGCCTTTTTCGTTAACACTGGAGGGCTGGCCCACTCTGCTTGCGAGGGTTCTATGATGTCTTGTCTCAACCATTCGTCTGTTTCCTTCCACAATGCCTCGAGTTTTATAGGTGTCATCATGTAAGCCTTTTGTCCAATTGGTTGGTGGTCTCCGATGTCAATATCGTGTATGGCAAGTGGTGTAATTGGCAATTTATCCGGCTGTGGTGGTATCCCCTCATGAAGAAAAACTTTTAAAATTTCAGACTGTTCGTCGTTTAATAACTGTAACGCATTGCAGACTGTAACACGATCTGTAGAACTATCTGGGGTGAATGTATACGTAGAGTTCGGGTCATCTCTATAATACCAACATTTTGCGGCAAAATCGACTATCAAGCCGGCTTGTATAAGAAAATCTAACCCCAGTATACACGGATGTGATAAAACTGGCATTATTAAAAGACTAACTTGGAAGGTTCGGTTCTTTAACGTTATTTCAATGTCAATTGCATATTCGATACGAAGATTATTACCATTCGCGACTGTAACTCTACGGGCAGGGATGGGCTTCGCGGTTAATCCCATCTTTTTAATTAACTCGATTCCTGTTTGACCAAGAAATGATTTACTAGCCCCAGAATCAAGGAAGGCTCTAATTTCGCGACCTGCAAGAAGGAAGTCGACACAGAATGCTACTTGTCTTTTGTTTGAGACTGAGTTCGCGAAATCGATTATTTCTGTGTTGTTCTGTGACTTTAAGGGCTGGTTGAGTGGTACGTTTTCTATGTTCTGTAGCTGATTTTCCGACATTATCTTTGGAAGCGATACACTTGTCGGAGTAGTGTTCACTATTGCGGGTTTCCCTTGTTGCAGTGAGGGCAATCTCGCTTGGTAAACCGAGAAGCTCGACAACGGTAACAGAATCTGCGTTTCGGTTCTGGGCATAATCTGTGGCGGTGACCAGTTTTGTCACAATTCCAACACCTAAATTCAGAGTCGTTTGTTTCCTTACTATTATTGTACCCCGCGGGTGTCGTTTGGTTCATTATATTGGGTACTTTAGGTTCGCTAAATTTATTCTTGACACCGGATCTCATTGTATGCGAGTTCGACATGTCATTTGCTGGTTGCTGATTATGTCTCTGTAGTGACAAGGAGTCTAGTATGTCACTGGGTGCACTACTGTAACTTTCGGTATTATTCTGTAACGGTACACTATGGTCAACCGCAGCATGTAGTTGATCGCTTTTGGAAAAGTGCTGCAGTGGCCGTGGTGGTTGGTAGTGAGTCTTGCGAGGGCCTGAGTACGCATACGCTGGGCACATAGAGTTTTCTGGTAGTGGTGGGGGGCGATACTGGTTGATACTTTGGAGTGTTTTCTCTTGGCGCGACGCGTAGGTTTCTAAATCGTCCATAGTTAGGTTTCTGTGCAATGGAATCACCAGTTTGAATGCTGGTAACATGTTTCGGTGAGCGTAGCGGATACATTCCCATTCTGACCATAGTGGGTCCGTTCGAGCAAAAAGACCATACATGCGAGAAAATCACAAACTGGTTCGTTGTTTGCCTGCGTGCGATTAGCGATTTCTTCTCGCAAAGCTAATTGGTAATCTGGATCTGCATATCTGGAGCGAAGGGCAATCTTAACATCTTGCCAAGTTCTAAAATAGTGAACGCGACCTCTATACCATGTCAAGGCGGCATCCTTCAGTATAAATGGGATTGCCTTGAGCAAATCTGCGTCACGCATAACTAACAAGTCGCGACCTTCATTAATACGGTTTATATAGTTTTCGACATCTTCTCCGCGAGCGACACTGAATTGTAAATTCCAGCGGTGTATTGTCTGTAACAACGCCTGAGGACTCAATGGGGTTTGTGTGTTCATTGATGGCCCTGCCATATTATACGCGTTGAATTAGTAGACCTGTGGGTTAGGGTGAATTCTACGCATGTTCGAGTTCCACTATGATGAGGCTGTGTGTTAGGCTCCTGTGGTATTTGATTTTGGTGCAATTGATCAGGGTTATTGCATACGTTGCCCTCACCATAACCAAAATTTAAATCGTGTAGTAGTGGTAGTAATGGTAATGTTTCAGATGTGTCTGATTTTATAGATTGTTGATCGGACATTTTCTTTCTTTCTTTTAACTAAACCCCGATTTCAAGAAATGGGGATGTGATTTTTTGTGACACTTTACCGTAAGGTTACGCAATCTTAATTCTCTGTAACTATGTCTTTAAAAGATATTTAAAAATGAAATTTCTGTAACTATATTCAAGATCAAATTTCTGTAACCAAATTTCTGTAATTATTTTCGCAAAAACTTGAAAAAGTGTAAAAGTTTACAAATACTTCCACTTCACCGCAATATTTTAAACTTAATCTCCGTAATTAGTTTTCCGAAATTAAAGACAAATGGAAATTTTCCAAATCAATTTTGCTTTATAGAAATATTTAATTTCTGTAATCAAATTTCTGAAATTTGAAAACTTCCTTGTGAAGTATTGAAAAATTAATTCTGTTACTGTCTGTATTAATTATTTTGTGAAGAGTAGCAAGGGCTATTCTGCCAATAAGTCAGACGGAGAGAGGTATAGTGCAAATGTACTGGTCTTGCCTGCTTGAGAATACGAACGATCGCACAAAGCAGAGACTCAACAGGACGGAGAGCGCGTTATAGGAGTGAGCGAGAGCGAATATGGTACTAGCGCGTAAGGAACAAAGGGGAAGCACGATGCTGTGTTCGCGCGCTTTACGCACTACTACTAACCCGACACCGTGAGTAACGCTCATGCACACCAAATAGACGCCGGTAGGACGCTAGCACATGGCGAGAAAAGGAAAATTTACACACGAAATTTTTATACACTGAATCAAATTTGTTTTATAATTACTTACTCGGTCGATGACACGACAGGAACTATCCACACGAGGTTGAGGTGTAAGCGGATGGCACAATGCACCACACACAAGAGTTCTGGCTTTATAACCAACTCGAAAATAAAAAACTAAACTCGAAACTAAAACTATTAAACAAAAGAACCAAAAAATAACTGTTAACAAAACTGTAACTTTTTTTTTCAAAAACGGAAAGTAAGAAAAAGAATAACGGCACTGTAGCGGGTAATTAATTAATAATTAATTATTAATCAGTCGATACTATAGCGCGAGAATTTTCGAGGAACTTTTTGAATGGTGGAAAACACAACTATTCAATTTAGAATCCGGAAAACTAATGGCCATGGCGTCAACCACTTGTTAGGGCTACGGTCATTCCTTGGGTGAGGGGGGATGTCCCCACTTGCGAATTTCCCCCAAAATTTTCCATAATCTTGAGGTAGGGTCAATTCATATGAACACTTAGTTTTTCTATATTCGCCCTTATAGAGGACAAATTAAAATTAAAATTAAAGAATAATAGTAAATTTGTAAATAAGTAGACAATTAATTTCGTCAATTCGATAGAGGCGAAATATAATTACCAACACAAATTTACCAACTTAGGTCGTTAATATTGACTTTTAATAATTCTAAGCAAAAATGAAGGTGACTGTAACAATGACTAATATATTAAAATTTGAAATAAACAATTTTTTGAAACAAACCACTGAGGCTAAAATGAAATTACACAATATTATGGTCAATAACAAGATAATTATCACTTTTGTAAGAAATAAAACTTCTCAACTAAAACTTTTACTGGGATAGAGAAAAATATTAATGGAGGAAAATAAAATTTTATTCCGATTTTTTTTTCTTTTACGAGAAAATACTATCTATTATAATGTAACTTTGCGAGTCAAATTAAGACTTATGTACAGGAATAAATAGATAAATGGATTTTTCCTTTTGTAATATTAAAGACGAGTTAACTACTTTTTTTCATTTTTAATTCTCTGTAACGTACTTTAACATTATGGCTAGAAGGAATTTTCTCTGAAAACTCCTTTTTTTCCTTTTTCACTGGATTACCTTCTCAAAAATATTAACTTGTGCGCCCCACGTTGGGCGCCAAATTGTAACGCTTTTTTCTACACTCTACAGGGAAACTTGGATATCGAACATTAAAAAAAACCAATTATTAGTAAATCAATAATAATTCTAGAACTACAATTTTAAGCATACTGTAACGAAATCTAGAAACAATTTTACATAACCAAAATTCTAAATTTAGCGGCATTTTAACTTTTAACTAAGAAAACGTTACTTGTGCTATCTAGTCCCTTCTAGTTTGTCTAAGCGGTCCCCGGTGAGCGCCAGACAACTTTTGTATCGCCGGTATTGTCAACCGGACTAAAACATTACTAATAACAAAATCTTAACAATAAACAATATTCAAAACTTAATTAAGACCGATTAAACAAACTCTTTAGTAACTAGATTTTTCGCACGTGCCGGTGCTAGTCAGCTATGCTGGTCGTGGAGAGAGGGGTGGATTTCGTATGTAATATAGAGAAGGTAGTTTTAAACATAGTGACAACATCAAAAATAAATTAACAACCAAATAGATAATAATAATAACATATATTGTACTAATGAAATCCAATTTACAAATTTCAATAATCCGTGATAATTATCTGGTTATCCATGATTAGTAACAAAAATAATAAAATATCATAACCAGGTCTAATTGTGTATTTTGAATCATGATAAAAAACCAAAAATGATATAAATAACTTACATATTCTGTGTCGATGATTAGTTGACTCGTGATAGGGATCATAGTTTTGATTCATGCTTTTAATTCGTTATTTATTAAAGAAATGTTAACTTAAGAATTAATAGAATTATTAATTTAACAAAAAATACACTACTTAACAACTGTAGCTAATACACGAAATACACTGTATCCGACTGTAACCAAAAATATATTTCTACTACATTTTACTAAAACTGTAAGATTAAACAAATTGATGTTAACACAACGGGGAATCGATGACAAGAGAGAGAGTTTCAAAACGGTCTTTCAAAATTATATTAATTTTGAAAGTAATACTAAATTTTGGCGTGAGGTGGCTTATTGGTCTTCTCGATAATTTCACACAGAAGGGGTTTCTTCTCCTACCTTGCTTCTCCCAGAATTCTGAATTACTAATACTACGATAATTAAACTAACCCGACTTTTCCTATGGCAAGATTGCGACCTTCTTGGCCATAGAAACCTGTCAATTAACCCTAGAGGAGAGCTTCTTTGCCAAACGAAGTCGCTTTCGTTTGACAAAGCCTGCCAACTACTTAAAACTAAACTAATTTGTCAAAATTCCTTAGTGTGGAGCGCCAATATTTCAATTGGACTTCTGCCAAGTGTAGAATAAGTACCTGAACAAATACTAAACAAAACACAATGACCAATTTACTTCAAACGAAACAAATAATACTACAAAATTTGGATATTAGGAAATATCCTTAGATTAGTGCTATTGTGACGTAAAAACGTAAAACATAACGTCACAATATATATATATATATATATATATATATACATATATATATATATATATATATATATATATATATATATATAAAGTAATTTCTTTAATAAAATAATGTTAAGTGCTGCAACAACAAACAATCGAATTTCTTAATTCTGTATAATAAATAAAAAGTCCAGTAATGTTCTAAGTTCGCATTTGAAAAAGTGGGAATTGTCACAATTAGGTCACTGTAACCCGAGAGTTTGGTTCCAACAACTAATTCTGCCTTAACCAAATGGTTCAGGTTGATACAACCAAACTGCGTAGGTTGAAATAACCATACCTTTTGTTTCTAATAACCTATATAGCATCAACCATATTCAGTTAGGTTGTCGGAAACTAACCATTTTTTCCGTGTAGACGATAGCGTGGAAGTTTCGTTTCAATTCTGAACAGCCGCTCGACAAAACGTCTGTCCTTGGTCTAGAAAGATGTTAGGCGGTGTCTTAAGCGATTGGTCAGCGCCCTAAAATTTTTCCACACGGGAATCATGGTACATTTTGCGTCCTGGTGGGCGTTAATGGTTTAAAATATTATTTATTCAATAACTAAATATCAACTTGCCCTAAATATGTAAGAAATAAATGCTAATTGTTACTTTTGTCAAATTAAACAAGTTTTTCTAATTTTTTCATTTCTTTATTCAGTAATTATGCTATTTAAAAAGCACTAATACTGACAGATAAGTACTTCACTTTACACACTAATTACACTTTAATTAACGATTAATTCAACTCAATTCTTACACAAATCAACTAAAATATTAATCCACTTTCATTAGCAATGCTTCATTTCATCAAATTTTATTAATTACTAGCAAAATTCTGCCTCTAATCAAGTTCAATCGAATTCAAATCAAACTTGATTTAAATCCGACTTCTTTATTCCGCCAGGGTATATTTAATAAGAATAGTGCAGAATACTTTATTTTCATGCCCGTAATATTATTTCAACATTTGAAATTTTTCTTTAAAATTTAATAAAGTAATAAAAATATGAATATTAATTAGTAGAATATAAGTATTAAAATTGAGTAAAAATTTAAATAGAGGAAAAGGTTCAGTTGGAGGAATAGTTCAGTTTTGAGCACTCCCGAAAAACTTTGAAAAGAAATGATATTTGTCAAGTGTGACAATTATCATGTGTTTCCTATCACCACACGTAGTTTCTTATGCAAATGTAAAAGTGATTGGACACATGTGCTTTTTAGTATATATGTTACGCTGAAAGTGCATAATTGGTGAATCTGCATATTAACCGGTGAATGTAATTCCCGTGTAAAAACTACCTTTAGTAAATTCTATTTGTGTTTTGGCGCTGATCAGGATTTACTTATCACAGCCATCATGCCATGACCAGGGCCTGATCAGGACCTTATCAGGTTCCAGATTACTTCGAATAAGCCACATTCAGTTATTTAAAATTCATTTTACGTCAGTTTCAAAGAAAAAGAAACAGTTCGAGTGAAAATAAATAATAATTAATTAAATTGAATTCGAAGAAATGTTCCAAATTCTGATGAAACTAAAAAAAATGTTTTTTCTGAATCTAAAGGTACAGATATAATATTCTAATTCTAAACAATAAATAATTATAAGTTGACATTTTGTTAAAAAATTGTAATTAATTAAAAAAATTATTTTTTTCCTTTTTCAAAAAAATTCAGTATTTTTTACAAAATTATTATTTGAAAATAGAAATGATGCAAATAATTTTCTTTTTTTACTAAAATTTGCATAATTTTCTATATTTCTGTAGAAAGAAAGAGAACAAAATCTGCATAATTTCGATTTGTCAATCATTTTAATTTTTTAACAAAATTTTAGTTTTTTATTGAAAAGAAATAAAACAATTTGTATATTTAAATTAACCTTCCATTTTCACAAAAAAGGTTCGAAATAAATTTTAATGCAGATAAAAGAAGCTAAGCTATTATAAGTATACTTATAAAATACCAAATCAGGTTGTTATCAGGGCCTTATAAGGTCCTGGTGTGGCCTTTTTAAAACACCACTTCAGGACCTGATCAAAAAAAGTGTTTCATTTCCAAATCAGGGCCCTATTTAACCTGATCAGGGCCGGTTGACTACCACGTTTCAATTTCTACACGGGATACTATAATTTTGTTTTAGCCGTCCATCTTTAGTTCCCAATGAATAAAAGTCGTTGTCAACAGATAAAACTATTTTAATGATATGAATTAATGTTTTTAATATCATTTACCATTTTATAATTATATAATTTTAGCAATTATGATACAATTAGTTCGAATTCGACTTTACTATAACTCCAAAAATTAGTAGAAATTTTGGACCTTATAATCCTATAATTAAATTTCTACAAATAATTGACAAACATTGTTTTCTGCATTCTAATTATAAAAAAATAAATTATTTGATGATAAAAAGCAAATTACTGATTTAAAATAGTAATATTTTTCTAATGAAATAGTTAATGGTAGCTAATTTTTTTTCTAGTCAAATTAAATTCCCCACTATTTCCCATTTTCGGAGGCTGGTAGACACACTATTGAATGTATTTGAAGAAACTAAAACCCATCGAAGACGGGTACGACAGCTAGTTTTTAATATTTTCGAAGTCTTGCAATTAAAAATTTTTCTATTAATTAGATAAACAAATAATTGTAAATTCCATTATTTTGACGTCAAAAATTTATCAGAGACCCCAAAAATACTACTATTAAGCTAGATAGTAGGGGAGGATAGAGCAAGGATAGTTTGGTAAAATCTTTTTGGATCCAGCGGCCAATCTTGAATATGTATCTGCAAATGAGAAGTATTTTTGGAAAGCCTGGTTATTTGGCTACAATTTTGCTGTACATTATTTTATTGTAGACTCAAATCCCTACGAGATATAAATGAAAAAGTAAACAAAATTTTTTAACTATCCTTGCCCCAGTACCGGGGCAAGGATAGTTAAAAGAATTCGAATGCTAAAAATGTAACAGAAAATCAGTAAATTTTTTATTTCTTTATTTTACTTGATTTAGACTATTCAATAATGATATCTCAAGTACGAAAAATATGTATGGAACATTTTCTGAATTGTAATTATTGTATTAAAATTCATCTGAACTAGAATCAGAGATTTAACAAATTTTTTCAGACGACCACTAATTTCTTGATCATAAGCTTCGTTTTCCGTATATAATTACGCGCACCGTTATGTATATCAACCTAAAAAGAACAATTAAACACTTTTTAAAATTTGCAATGGCATTAACACGATTTTATCGTACCGTATTATCTCTAACTATCCTTGCCCCGTGAGCCTATATTTCAGTTTTATCTAAATTTTAAGGAACGACGTGAATTAATTTAAAAATAAATAAGATATTCGTGATCAGCAGGAAATTTCACTCCGGAAAACACTTACGTAAATAAATATTCTGAAATTCTAATGTAGAAAACAATATGATAAACATTACGTTGCCATTTTAGCAAAACAGACTTTTTTCAAAAATAATCTCCCAACTTCGCAAATGGTGACAGATTGACTTGAAATTTTTACAATCATCTTTTGGTGTTAAAACGAGAATATACCATGAATTACGCGATTTTTAAGCAAGCAGTTTAAGCATAACAGCAACTATCTATCCTTGCCCCTTAACTACCCTTACCCCATCCTCCCCTAATTGGTCTGTGAATTATAATTTTTCAATTTTTTTATATTAAAAAAATGTTTATGGTTACTTCCATCTTATAGATAGTTATAGGACAGTATTTTTTCAAAATAATGCTAAAATATGACAAAATAACATGTAATATTTAATTACAGAAAGTTTATATTCAAAAATATAAAATTTGTGAATTTTCCATTTTTAAATTTTTTTTAGAAAATTTATAACTTTTGTTAAGATCAATATTTTTTTAACAAATATAGCTAATATTGTAAGTTAGACCAATACCTAAAATATTGCCAAGTTTTACTTTAACCGGTGAAGACGTTTTCAAGTTATACGCGAACAAAATTTTGCAAAAATACAAACATACATACCGACAGGAAATTTTCTATTACTATTATTCTCCGTTGTTCAAATAAATAAATTATGCTAGATAAAATTAATTTCTTGCAATGTACAGACAAAAGTCTGATTTTATTAATATAGATATAAATGATTTTAAAGATATATAATAATAAATTGAATAAAAAAATAATACTAATATGAAAAAAAATAAATGTTCAAAAAAACAAAATTTCTTTTTTAAATTTTGACAGTTTGCAGTAAAATAATCAGGCATGATTTTTGTAAGAGATATATATATATATAATAAATTTACAGTTTTTTACCATATTAATTAGAACGGGCGGTATTAAATTTTCTCAAAAAATTTAAAAAATGGAAAATTTCCAAATTTGATATTTTTAAGTGTATATCTTTTAAACTTTCTGTAATTAAATATTACATGTCATTTAGTCATATTTAGCATAATTTTGAAAAAATACTGTCCTATAACTATCTATAAGATGGAAGTAACTATTAATGTCAAAAAATTGAAAAATTACAATTGACAGACCCATAACTATCAAGCTGAATTCAGTAGTATTTTTGGGGTCTCTGATAAACTTTTGACATCAAAATAATGGAATTTACAAATATTTGTTTATCTAATTAATAGAAAAATTTTTAATTGCAAGACTTCGAAAATAATAAAGATGGTAAATGATATTAAAAAATATTAATTCATAGTATTAAAATTATTTTTCAATTATTAAAAATTGAGATTTTTTATGATGAAATTGATACTGCAGAAATTGAAGAATACCTGTGCTACTATACTTGCATTATGCTACTGGGAAAAACTTTGATAGTAAAAGGTTTTGTTATTTCAATTCTGAGCGGTACACAGTGGGGCAAATAGCACTTTTCAGGGAAAAAAATCTAGCGCTCTTACAATTTTTGACGGATTTTGTTAATTTTTGTAAAGAATCTTGAGTTTTCGCAGTTTACAATACGTCTGATAATAATTTATTTGAACTAATTGTTTATTTAATTATTGACAACAATGTAGACGAAAATTATTTTCTAACATATTTGATAGACATTTAGTATCCTAAATTTGAATTTCACTTAAAATTGACATTCAGAGATGTAGTTAAACATAAATAATAAGTTTATACTCACTAGAATGGTAATAAAAATTTTAAAATTTACTTAATTTAACAAATTATATAAACAAATTATTAGTTTGAGAAATGACTGCACTACATTTCGACGAAACTGACTACTATAGGGTTTTCGTGGTTGCTGATTACGAATCTGTTATTTGTTTTTCAAAATTAAAAATGGCGGATCCAATATGGCGGACAACATTTTTGAAAAACGATTGAAATCACATGAAACTTGTTACTCGAGGGGTTTTCGTTGTTGCTGATTACGAATCTGTTATTTGTTTTACAAAATTCAAAATGGCGGATCCAATATGGCGGACGACATTTTTAAAAAAGGATTGGAGTCACATGAAATTTGTTATTTAGGGGGTTTTTGTGGCTGTTGATCACGAATTGGTTATTAGATTTTGAAAAGTTAAAAGCGGGTTTTTAATATATCAGAGGATTTTTTCAAATTTTTTAATTTTGCATAAGGTTTTATGAATTAAATATTTTTTAAAACATGTTTTATTTAAAAAAAATAAATAATCGCATGGTATAATTAATTAGTTTTACATAAAGTTTTTTTTAGAAAATGGTGTAGTAATCATTCTAGGCATAAACATATTTTTTCGATTTTTTAACAAAAAAATGTAATTGCTTTAATAAAAGTTACTGAAAGAAACTCAAATTAAATGAAACGAATAAGATGTAACTGTCATTAATTATTAAAATTAAAAAAAAACTTTTTTTAGCAATAACAGTTATTAAACGTATTCTTTCAACATTCTTTTCTGTAGACATACCAGATAATTGTCGCGTGACAGAATAGAACTTAGGAATATTTGTTTATTAAAAGGTAATTTAATTAAATTGTAAAGTACACAGTATCAGTTTCTTTGAAAGATATGTAATAGGTTTATGTAGACTGTAAACATTTTCAATTTTTAAAATTAACATATTTAAAAATATAAGTTAAACAATAGAAATGGTTGAAAAATTACAATATTTGTTTAATACATATAAAACGTTTATAATTCTAGTAAATTTAAAACTGCCTCATTTTGAGAAGGTTGGATTCGAATGTAAGATATAAAAGGATCTGATGTACACAATAATTTATTGAAAACATCTTCGTTAGTTGCAAATCTTGAACATTTTCTAGAAAAATGTAATCTATAGTTTTATATTATTTATTTCTGGCTTCTTGTGCTTCTTTAAATAATTGTCCAAGAGGCAAAATAGCATTGTATTTTATTATACTTTCGCCATGAATTAGAACTTTGTGAGCGGAAGAGGGCGTGCAGTACCAGTTATAATTACTTACAAACATTTGAGCTGTATCGCGTGTGTATTCACCAAATTTTCTTGCATCAATTCTTCTACCACAAGACATAGTTTGAAGTATAATATAAACCCGTTTAATTAAGTCTTCATTCACACCAGCTATTTCGGAGGCACATGTTAAGTTAGAAAATAATCTTTTTGCAGTATTTCCATCATTGATATTACCACTACCTTGACGAGGCTTGTCTATTATCAAACCGAAATCTTCACGGAAACGAGTTTGAATATATTTTTTCCTAACTTCCTTTTCTTTTTTGTTTTTTGTGGTAGTCGTTGACCATTTTTAAAATGATGAGTTATACGATATATGAAGAATCAACTCCATAAATCGGATCCATGCATGTAAAGTAGAGAGTCCAAATCTGAATGTTTCCTATCTTTCTGGCATATTAATTACTCGTTCAAGATTATTCATTTCAGATGGATTTGCCAAATACACATTACAGGTGGCACAAGAAGGTGTATTTGGTAAAACTTTAACTACTTTCCTATCTATCATTGTAAAGTATAAATTGTGCTTTACTAAAAGAATATTTTCATTTATAATTATCGATGAAGGTGTCAGAGCAGCAATTTGAAATTCAATGTCACTTACAATGCTTTTTGTTTTCTTAGGAGTTTCTTCTGCAAACTCTGTCAAAATGGGGCGACAAAAACGTGTTGATAAAGGTAATGGATTTTGTCAAATAATATTGCTATTCTCCTCATTGACGAGTTTAAGAGGCACAAGCGAAGAGATCAATAAATTAGAATCAGATATGAGTTCACTTTCGTCTGATAGTATTTACTTATATTCGCTTTGTCCAGAAGAACCATCAAAACCCCATTTGCTATACAAAACCAAATTCTGTCCATTTCAGATTCTTTAAATAATTTTATAGCCTTTCTGCGTTTGCTTTTATCTGAAGATATTTCATATTCCTTGCATGGTCTTCCCCGTTTTATGTCTGAAGATGTTGAAGGCTCTTCTGCATTTAATTGTATAGAGATATCTCCATTCAGCCATATTTCATTATTACTAAAAAATATATATTTTCTTCTTCCAGCTTTGTTCCATCGTTCCTTAAATTTATGTATACAATTTTTATTAACCCACATTACAACACAAGTAAAGTTTGCTTCATTAAGTTTCGAAAATTTTTCTTTAATGTACTTTTCTACATTAGATATATGTTCTCCGTGTTCTATCATTGTGTCACATAATTCACGTTTATTAATATTTACGGAATCCGTTTTACGTTTTTTCAAATATCAATTTATTAAAATTTATTAAATTAATCTTTAAGCAATTTTACAACTGAACGTTCCTTAACTATTCAGAAGCTTTTGTACTGCATTAATAGATAACATTCAGGATACTTGTTGGTTTGTGGTAGATTATCTTTAATATATAAATTCATTCAAAACAAGTTAATAATTAAATCGTAACAATAAAACAAGTCTTAAAGGAAACGTGTGGTTTGTGGTACACTTTTTTTTATTCTTTGAAGACAATATATTAATATAATTAATCATTCAAACAAATTTTTTAATTTTTGTTTACATGAAACAGCTTTTTGAATTTTACAAAACCAATATTCGATTAGTATTTAGCAAACCATAAAATCCCACCTTGTAACAAATTTCAAATAAAGTGAATCGTTTTTCAAAAATGTCGTTTGCCATATTGGATCCGCCATTTTTAATTTTGAAAAACAAATAACAGATTCGTAATCAGCAACCACGAAAACCCTATAGTAGTCAGTTTCGTCAAAATGTAGTGCAGTCATTTCTCAAACTAATAATTTGTTAAATTAAGTAAATATTAAATTTTTTTATTACCATTCTAGTGAGTATAAATAAATATATTATTAGCAGACGTATTGTAAACTGCGAAAAAAATTGTAAGAGCGCTAGATTTTTGTCCCTGAAAAGTGCTATTTGCCCCACTGTGCGGTAGAGACATTCTACCGACTGCGAACTTATATCATTTATGTTGTTATTATTAAGATTTCAATTAAGAATAATATGCTAAGAATATGGTTATTGTCATTGTTTTTTAAAACAATTTAATGTTTTCTAAAATAATTATTTTTTTAAATTAACACGTTATTTAAAATCTTCAGAAATAGATTTTTTACAATGCAAAAATTGAGCTATAGTTCTATTGTTTTCAATAAAAATTAATAAATTAAAATAAATAAAATTATAATTATAGTATTAAAAATTTTAAATCTATAATGTTGTAAAAAGTTTTGTAGGAGAATTGTTTAAAGTTTAAATATTAAAAAAAGAATTAACAATAATAAAAGAATAGAAAATTTAATTGTAAAAATTAATGGATTTGAAAAATAGGTTTTAATTATATTTTTTATATATTAATTAACAAATAAATTAAAGAATTAAATTTTTTTGTTATATTCAAATTTCTTTAATATTTATAAATAAAGTATACAGCTAATTATTTATAAATATAAAAAAATTAATAATAAAAATAATAAATAAATATAGAAATAGTAATAGAATAATTGAGAAAATAAAATTTGTTTAATATTGTTTTAAAACAATAGATTTATTTACATAATATTCATAAAATGCTAAAATATTCCAAAGTATTTGTAAAATTATTATTTATTGTTGTATATAAGTTGGAAAAATTGTTTGCTTCGTAGTGGTATTGCATGTCGACATTATTATGCTCATATCCGCATGCGAGCGAATAGCGTAGTGGTTAGCGTATTAGACTTCAGTGTTTCGATTAGGAATAGCTTGGGCTTTGTATACCACTTGCGAGCGTTTAGAATTTTAATGTGTAAAAAAATGTAGAATATGTTAAAAATACTGGAAATGATCTATAAATAAATATTAATTAACATGCACCATGCATAGTTAATTAAATATTTTTTATTTTATTTTTCAATAGAAAATATAGTTTAGTCTGGCTAGACGGACGAATGCCAGTAGAACGCCGGTCCGCTGAAGCGAGTGGTCTTTTGAAAGAATGAGGCGATCGTGTTCGCAGAGAGGAGCGAAATGCGTTGATAAAAGATCAAAAAAGTCGCTAAGTATCCTCATTTCATTGTGTGTGTGTGATTGAGTTGTCTTTTATACGTCAGTTCAAAGGGCGATTATATTTTAATATAAATCACTTCAAAGATCAATTAATAAATTATTTTACTATTGTGCAAGATACTTGAGTAATTTATTGTTACATATGTGCCCTGACGCGGTGAAAGGGACCTTACGTTTAAAAAAATCAATTTTGAGTTCTTGATACCATTCTATCCAGATTTTTTTAATTGATATAATGGCATTAATAACTAAAAATTAATTTTTTTGGGCGTAAGGTCCCTTTCACTGCGTCAGGACACATATTTTGATTGTTTATCTTATAATATTTTAATAGCATTTAAATATCTCTTCTCATTTTTATTTGTAAAATATATATATATATATATATATATATATATATATATATATATATTAAAAGAAAAGTATAAATTAGTTACATTTGGCGCCCGAACAGGGACTCGATGCTGTTTGTCTTCTTTGTAGTTGTTATCTGTTTGTTGATTAGTGTGTTGGTTGTTGATGATCAATGTATAGTTGTAAGCGACGAAGGACACTGATAAAAACACGATCCCAAACTAAAAGAGATTTGACAATTTCATTTGAAAGTGAACGTAAAAATAAACGTGGTAAATTTTATAATTTGAATAGAATGGGTCGTGAAAATGATAATAACGAGGTGTCTTTGGCGAATTGAAAAGAACATATTGAAAAATTAAATGCAAAACTTACTTAAATGCGTCAATTACATAAAACTCAAATTGATCAATATAACACGGAATTAAATAATTTAAGACAATTAACTCGTACACAGAATGAACAGCTGACGGCTTTGCATCAACGAGTTAAAAAAAGGACTGAAAATAATAGTCAACATTTACTTAAAAATTTAGTAGATGGAATGCGCGCCATTCATGTAGAAGCAAAAACGCCGAAATTCTGTGATTCTAAAAATCCTCAAAATTTTATAGAAAAATTAGATAAATTTTTTCAAATTAAACAATTTTCTTTAAATGAATGCATGGCATATTTGGATGAAATCTTTGACGGTAATTCGAAACGCAGCAATTCATTGATTATAAGGATTAAAAATAAAATTTATTGAACAATTTTATTCGGTACCGGTTCGTGTAAGAATGAAAACAATGTGACTCGCAAAAAAATTTGACCCTCCTAATGATCAACTAAATTTTTATTTTTTGGAACAAATAAAAAAGGCTCGATATTTTACTCCATTTATAGAAAATTACGATTTGTATTATACAATTGTACAGCAAATGCTCACGCGCGTTCGAGAGATTCTATCAGCAGTTGATTTCGGTGATTTTTCGAAAATATCGCAAGCCCTTTTACATTTAGATTTGACTTTTCATGATAAAAACGAAAATCCGAAAAAATGACCTCCTCTTTCGCGGATCGAGTGGGAGAGCGGAGAAGTGATAATAGAGGTGGTCAATATCGTGGGGGTGAAGGGAGAGTACCACAATCGAGAGGAAATATGCCAGCTAAGGCAGTGGCTTCAAACGTAGGTGTAAGTCATGATCGCTTGGAGTCAAGGCTGGGGTACTCGTGTTTGTCTGCAGGAGGGGATTTTCAGGTACCATTTCCTAACACGTCGATTCCCCCGCCTTCTTTATTCCCGGATTATGCTCAAATGACTTCAGTTAAACCGGAGGAACACGTAATGAATCGCAGTATGTACAATATGCAGATCTCTCACCCATGTGATTATAATGATTTTGAAAAGTTAAGTGGGGATTTAATGGACGGAGATAAGGAGGATGAAGAACTTTTTCCTCGGATTCCTTCCTGTCCAAGAGTTATTATTTCCACATTCTCCGTCCCGCTACAGGCTTTAATTGACACCGGTAGCCAAGTTACAGCAATATCTGAATCATTTTGCTTCCTCGTGAGGAAGCTTTGTAGTCGTTTAATTTACAAAATTTTTAAAAATACTTTTGACAAATTTTCTTCTATATGGGACTATGTTATATAAGACCCTGAACAATTGTCCGGATGTATGTATGTGTGTGTGTGTGGATCCCGTTTTTTGTGAACACGATAACTCGAAGAGGTTTCAACGAATTCGGCTGAAAATTGCTAGGAATATTTATCATAAAAATATCTCGAAATGGATTGATGGACATTAAAAAATCTATTTAAAAAATTTTTTTTTTACTTTTTTCAAAAAAATTTTTTTAATTGAATATTGAAGTTAATATACAATAAAATCTTCTTTGCATCAAGACGAATCGATTGGTATATATAAAGTATAAATTGTATGAGAGTTTATAGAGGTAATGACAATTAAAGCAAAAAAATTACCTTTTTTTATCAAAAATTTAGTTCTTTCATCAAAATTATATTCCAGTACAATAAGATTTTACTCATTTTTTCAATAATCTTATCCGTTGCATTAAAACGGATCGATTGGTATATATAAAGTATATATTTTATTTGAATTTATAGAATTAAACATAATTAAAACCAAAAATTCGCACTTTTATTAGAAATTTATTTCCTTCTTAAAAATTATGTTGCTTTATAATAAAATGTTAATCTAGACTTAAAAACAAACTAAAAATCTTCATTTCATCAAGACGAATCGATTGATGTATAAAAAGAATATATTTTATTAGCATTAATAGAATTAAATAAAATGAAAAAATTCACTTTAAAGCAAATTTTTTGCTTATCGTAAAGAGGAAGCAAAATGTTCATGTAATGAACATCTTAATTCACAACTTGTTTTAGATATTTAAATGTAAATTATAAACTAACTAAATTGACGGTATCAAGTGTAACTTTATTTACGGCAATTGGGTAAAAACCAACAAACATCAAAAGGCAAATTTCGTGTGACATAATGATAGGAAAGCAAATTTACCGATCAAATTTTTTAATTGTTCCACATCTGTCTAAACAAATAAATTTAAGAAAAGATTGGTTATTAAAGAATAGGGTAATAATAAATTATGATAGTCGTAATATTGCAATAAATGGTGTAGATCTTTCAAATTCGATTTTTCAGATAGGAAATAAAATATCAAGGGAAATATCGAGAGAAAACCAAAATGATGAGATACAATATATTCAGATGTTATATATAGATGATGTAATTCCTTGTAATGGACGGGCCGTCGGAGGGGAACATAAGAGTAATGATAAAAGGGTATCATCGGTAAGCGTGGACGTTTCGAGTAAAAGCGAATTTAATATTCCAAAAAATTTTTATTTGAAATCTGCAGCAGTTGATAGGAATTTAACGAATTCTAATAATAAACAAAATCATAAGGATAAATTTTTTAGCGTTTATGAGGATGGTCCCAAGAATGATATCATTTTTTTCAATTTTGTAAATGAAAGTGTCTATTATGAAGGGAATTATGCATTTTTGGATCAATATCAAGTGAATTCTATAGAACATCAAAATAGTTTTATTGAAGATATTAATAAAATGGCTTCTAAAGTTCAAGATATTAGTATGGATGAAAGGAAAGCGTTTGTAAAAATGATGTCTAAATTTGAATATTTATTCGCACAAAAAAATTGTAGTGCAGATGTGGTTCCATATGTAATTAGAATTGAAAAATGTAATGTGTCATATTTAAACCCTATTCGAATCGTTATAAAAAGTAACGGAACCGTTCGAATTTGCCTAGATGCGCGCTTTATAAATGCGATCATAGAAACCGATCACCAGGCACCTCCTTTAATATATGAGTTAATTCAAAAATTCCATAATGTTAGTTTCATGACGACGACTGATTTGACATCTGGGTATTGGCAGATTCCATTACATCCCGCCAGTAGAAAATACACTGCTTTTTTGTATAATTCGCAGATGTATCAGTTTTGTCGTTTGCCATTTGGTTTAAGACAGCGGGATCTGCGTTTTTACAAGCGTTACATCTTGCTTTAGAAAATCGTTTTGAAAACGATTTAACAATCTATATAGATGATTTTCTAATTGCAACGCGGGGTACTTTTTGCGATCATTTCAAAAGCATGGATCGAATTTTCACTTTATTGCAAGAAAATAATTTTACTTTAAAATTAAATAAGTCGATTTTTTGTATAAAAGAAGTTAAGTTTCCGGGACATCTTTTGTCGGTTGTTGGAGTGAAACCACTTCAGGATAAATTGGAATATATTTACTTGGTACTAGTTTTATAATTATCACTGATCATAGGAGTTTGGTTTTTTTAAATTCAACACAGTTTTTTAATTCTAGATTTATTAGATGGAGTCTATTGCTCCAACAATATGATTTTTCGGTCGTATACTGTAAAGGACGTAATAATATCGTGGCGGATTTTTTAGCCGTAACCCAAGGGGAAAAGTTAAAGTGATTACTCAAGGTCATTTGTCAATTGATGTTTTGTTTCCGAAGGCGGAGTGTGTGGAAATTAATGAATGCTCCGGTTTAATTTTAACAGACGAAATAAAATCAAATTTAAAAAATTTAGAGGCATCCTGGAGTATTTTAAACGAGTAAATACATTCGACAATACTATTTTTGGACGGGAATGAATATCGAGATAAAAAAATTCGTTACGTCTTGTGACTTATGTCAGAGAGTAAAATATAGCAATACTAATATGTCCAGCGCATATCATATGGTTCAAACATCGGAACCAGGTGATTTATTAGGCGAAGATTTTTTTGGACCACTGCCTAGATCAACCGGGGGTGTTAAATACCTTTTTGTCGTGATGGATGTTTTCTCGAAATTTGTGCGTCTATATCCAATTAAGAAAGAAAATACTGATACCATTTTTAAAAAACTTTTTAATTTATATTTCATAGAAATGGGAATTTGTAAAAGAATTTTATCGGATCATGGATCACAATTTACTTTACCAAAATGGGGGGAGAAATTGAAAAACGTAGGGATAAAGGTATTGTTTTCATCGATTCGTCATCCCCAGGGAAATCTAGTGGAGCGTGTCATGAGAGAAATCGGACGAATGTTTAGAACTCTCTGCTCGGAAAAACATACGAGGTGGCCGGCATGTGTGAGTAATGTAGAATGTTTCTTGAACGCGACAACACATTCTAGTACTGGATTTTGTCCATTTGAATTACATTTTGGAAAAAACCAAAAGATCAAATTTTAGATATTATAAAGTTTCCGTGTGGAGAAGAATAGTCGAAAGATG
Source organism: Leptopilina myrica (nomen nudum) (assembly GCA_032872475.1). Classification (NCBI taxonomy): domain Eukaryota; kingdom Metazoa; phylum Arthropoda; class Insecta; order Hymenoptera; family Figitidae; genus Leptopilina; species Leptopilina myrica (nomen nudum). The sequence continues at coordinate 11,499,865 of CM065460.1, forward strand.
TGATGATTTTATTGGCGAAAGATAGTTTGAAGCAAAATTTTGAAAATCGTGCAAATAAATAAAAACAAACGTCAAAGATTTCATTTGAAATTGGTGACTTGGTACTCTTACGGATACCAAGATAATCCGATGCTTTTAAAAAAGTGACTAGAAAATTATTTCATTTATTTTATGAGCCTTATGCTATCTTAAGAGATTTTGGTAATAGATCATTTGAATTGAAGGAGTTGACAAATGACGATCGAAAAATAGGAATATACCATCAATCTAATTTGAAAAAATATAAAACAAGGAATATAAAGATGCATTAATAATAGTGAATTTGTTGACTATTGTTTGATGTCGAATTGTATTATGTAGAATTTATGTTTGAAAAATGATAATATACTTTTTCGAGATCATGTTGAATTGTATTGTTACATATTTTCGTATTTGCAAATATGAGTTGATCACGCTGTACGTAAATTGCTTTATTGTTCATAATTGTACTGTAATGATCTTAATTTTTATAGCCAAAGGATTTGCTCGCCGGATGGAGTCCGGGTTAAAATATAAATTATCTTTTATCAAATAAATTAATAAAATGGCGTAAAGCGTCATTACAAAATTTAATCAAGCTAGTTAGTCAATTTAGTGATATCGATAGGAAGGGTAAAGTCAGTAACAAAGCAAAGTTTTAAACCTTCGTAAAAAAATATATTCAAAATGAATAAAGAAATAAAGAGAAAGAGAGAGAGAGAGATCGGCGTTAGATCGTAAAGGTGAAAAGGAGAAAGAGAAGAGAGAGTTGCCGTCGATCTGCCTCGGAGCAAGCCCCAAGTCTGGTCGACGGCGAACTGAGGAAATTGTACGATCGTGTTCCTCCTGGTCATCATGCATCTGGGGTTACCGGCTATCGGGGATGTGTCGAGTGAGGTCTGGTGTAGAGACTATATAATCTTGCTTTGCTTGGGTCCTATCACGTTTCTCGATTTGGCATGAATCACCACGGGTGAATGGAAAGCGGGGATTGTCTTTTATACGTCGGTTCAAAGGGGGAATATATTTTAATATAAATCAATTCAAAGATCAATTAATAATTAATACATTATTTTAATATTGTTCAAGATACTTGAGTAATTTATTGTTACATATATATATTTGTAGAATTGTGTTGTTACATAAACTATTGACTTGATTTTTATATGAGATCATAATGCGTGAATAAAATTGAAAATTGTTTGATATATATGTATTAGTAAAATTTTGATTGTTTACAGTACCGTCCGAAATTGTCAGTCCACCCATTTTTAAAGGATTGAAAAAAAATTTTTAACATTAATTTTATGAAAACTAAAATTTTATTCGATTTATATTTTGAAAGACGATAAAATTTTGAAAAGAATAAGATCTTACAGAAGTCATTTGACAAATATTTTTTCAAGATATTCCTAAAAATCGTCATTTTCAATGTTTTACAAAAATTTGAATAACTTCTAAAATAATGAACTCTTTTTAATAATCTTAGGCTTATTTTAAAGGTCATTTTCTATGGAATAAGAATTACTTATAGTCAGTAATCTGCAATTTTTTCTTGGAATAAGCATGACGTCAAAGTTGGACAAAAAAATTTGAAAAATTTGAAATAATATTATTAAAAGAAAAAGAATTTGTAAAATTTAAATAAATTTTTTTATTAAATTCTCTTAAAAAATCTACATCATATCATGTTTTATATATGTTTTAGAATAGTTTTTAGTACAAAAAATAATTTTAAATTTTTCCAATTTTTTTGTCTAATTTTGACGTCATGCTTATTTCAAGAAAAAAATTGCAGGTTAATGACTATAAGTAATTCTTATTCCGTAGAAAATGACCTTTAAAATAAGCCTAAGATTATTTAAAAGAGTTCATTATTTTAGAAGTTATTCAAATTTTTGTAAAACATTGAACATGACGATTTTTAGGAATATCTTAAAAAAATATTTGTCAAATGACTTCTGTAAGATCTTATTCTTTTTAAAATTTTATCGTCTTTCAAAATATAAACGGAATAAAATTTTAGTTTTCATAAAATTAATGTTAAAAATTTTTTTTCATTCCTTTAAAAATGGGTGGACTGACAATTTCGGACAGTACTGTATCTTATAATATTTTAATAGCATTTAATTTTTTTTTTCATTTTTATTTGTAAAATATAGGGGACAGTGGGGCAAACCGGACCGGTGGGTAAACCGGACCCCCCTCAATATTTCCGAAATGGCGAAATTGTCAAAAGTGCTATTTAGAAATTTGAAACAACCTTGTGTAGTATACCTTATTTTTTCAATTTGACATTCTTCACTTTTGTTTGTGCAACGCTGGGAGCAAAAGTTTTTTTTTTTAGTTTTTTCTACACTTTTCTGAATTTTTTCATAAGGAAATTCTGAAGAAATCGTGTAATATTTCCAAATATTAGGTCTTGGGTTTTGAAGGTACACACCTCAGGAATATTTACCATTAAAAACTTTGATGAATTTGCAAAGCGTTTCTTTTTGACAAACATTTATTCTCAAAATGGGCCTGTGGGGCAAACCGGACCGTTTTCGGTGGGGCAAACCGGCCATAGGATATTTCCATTCAATTAAACGTTCATAGGAATTATTTTTAAATAAAATGTTTCTTTCATTAAAATATTGACTCACAATGAAAATAATTGTCTTTCAATGAGAATTGGACTCTTTAATATTGTTTCTGTGATAATGAGAAACATTTTTATTCTTTAGTGAGATTTTATTTTGTTTTGAAAAATCCATTCATATAATTTGATAATTATTTAATAGCTTTCGCCCGTCGACGACCGGCATCATCAGATAATTTTAAAACTGAAATTACATACAATTATTAGTGAAAGAAATATATCAAAAAAAATTTCTGGAAGAACATAATCCAATAACATAATTAAATGGTCTTTCAAACAAGCCATCGAAAATTGAAATTGGTTGATTCGTTTAGTCACAAGAGTCAAAAAACCGTTAGGGGGTCCGGTTTGCCCCACTTTTCCCTATATATATTAAAAGAAAACTATAAATTAGTTACAAGAATATTTGGCCCGCGGCGGTTGCTAGAGCGGACGAATGCCGGTACAACGACGGCTGTTTGGCGGCATCAAATCTGTACCGAACTGAACGCGCAGCCAATACAACACATTGTCATGTTCCAGTAGAATGCCTGCACCGATCCGTTTGTCTCGCGGACGAATGTCAGTTCAGTCTTACCGACGTCTGTACAGACGCGGTACAATGACTGTTTAATTTCCGCCTAAGAGGGTGCCTATTATTATTTTCGGCGTGGTCGAATTGCGTAAGGCGGTCAAAAGAGGACCGAAAATTTTCCGAATTGCGGAAGGCGGTAAGTTAAAGGGCCCCATTACTCCTCCGTTCCTTCTTTCCCCTTCTACTCTGCAGTCGGTTTCAGGAGTTGCTAGAAAGGCGGGACGATACAGCGGTTTTCCCTCAAGTATAGACGATTGAGAAAGGGGTTTCCCTGTCTCACACTTTTTCCTTCACACTTTGTACAGGCTTAGGACTGTCAGCATTTGACCGAAATTAGCAATTCATATTAATTAGCTGGCGTGTTTAAAAAAATGGGTGTATACAGTAAATCTATGTATATTTATGTATAATATATATATATATATACACATTTTTTGTATTCACCATTTTTTTCTAAAATTGATAGTTTTCGAGAAAAATGCAAAAAACCATGAAATTCCATAAAATGTGGTTAAAATATACTCTCACCTAAAAGGACATCTAATTATAAAAAAATAAAGTCTTATAATGTTTTTTAGTGCGTAATTACGAAAATCATAGTAAAAATAGTCGAATAGTTCAGCTTCATAGTAAAAACCATAAAAAACACCATAAAAGTTTGATTTTTTGCATTTAACTCGTAAAAAACGCAAAAATTTCAAAAAATGTTATATACAAATATTGACTTTCTAGTTGGTACTAGAAGGTACTTAGAACCCAGAACCAATCCCCCTTACAACAAAAAAAAAAATTTGACAGGTGTCCCTTGAAGAGACCACTCAGAGGCGGGCGAAGCCCGCCGCACCTAGTTCCGCTTCACGTTTAGAGAGAAGTCCTCTTGCTTTTCTATGTAGAAAGGGAGTCAAATTGACTTTCTAGTTGGTACTAGAAGGTACTTAGAACCCAGAACCAATCCCCCTTACAACAAAAAAAAAATTTTTGACAGGTGTCCCTTGAAGAGACCACTCAGAGGCGGGCGAAGCCCGCCGCACCTAGTTCCGCTTCACGTTTAGAGAGAAGTCCTCTTGCTTTTCTATGTAGAAAGGGAGTCAAATTGACTTTCTAGTTGGTACTAGAAGGTACTTAGAACCCAGAACCAATTCCCCTTACAACAACAAAAAAAAATTTTGACAGGTGTCCCTTGAAGAGACCACTCAGAGGCGGGCGAAGCCCGCCGCACCTAGTTCCGCTTCACGTTTAGAGAGAAGTCCTCTTGCTTTTCTATGTAGAAAGGGAGTCAAATTGACTTTCTAGTTGGTACTAGATGGTACTTAGAACCCAGAACCAATCCCCCTTACAACAAAAAAAAATTTTGACAGGTGTCCCTTGAAGAGACCACTCAGAGGCGGGCGAAGCCCGCCGCACCTAGTTCCGCTTCACGTTTAGAGAGAAGTCCTCTTGCTTTTCTATGTAGAAAGGGAGTCAAATTGACTTTCTAGTTGGTACTAGAAGGTACTTAGAACCCAGAACCAATCCCCCTTACAACAACAAAAAAAATTTTGACAGGTGTCCCTTGAAGAGACCACTCAGAGGCGGGCGAAGCCCGCCGCACCTAGTTCCGCTTCACGTTTAGAGAGAAGTCCTCTTGCTTTTCTATGTAGAAAGGGAGTCAAATTGACTTTCTAGTTGGTACTAGAAGGTACTTAGAACCCAGAACCAATCCCCCTTACAACAACAAAAAATTTTGACAGGTGTCCCTTGAAGAGACCACTTGAAGAGAGCAAAAATTAGATGTACTGGGGGTAGAGGTGTGACCTAATGAACTCATTAGTCGATCACTCCTCCTTCTCGGCAGCCCCTCCTTCTACAGTCATGGCAAAAGAGTGGGAGAAAATTAAATTGATAAAAATTCTATAAAAAAGATTTTTTTTGTTGTAGGGGGGGTTGGTTATGGGTTGGGTACCTTCCAGTACCAAGTAAGATAAAAATTCTATAAAAAAGATTTTTTTGTTGTAGGGGGGTTTGGTTATGGGTTGGGTACCTTCCATTACCAACTAGGATAAAAATTTTATAAAAAAGATTTTTTTTGTAGGGGGTGTTTGGTTATGGGTTGGGTACCTTTTAGTACCAAGTAGAAAGTAAAAAACTCTTTTTTATAGAATTTTTATCAATTTGATGCTATTTTTAAATATAGAATGGGAGTGAAATTTACTTTCTACTTGGTACTAAAAGGTACCCAACCCATAACCAAACACCCCCTACAAAAAAAATCTTTTTTATAGAATTTTTATCCTAGTTGGTAATGGAAGGTACCCAACCCATAACCAAACCCCCCTACAACAAAAAAATCTTTTTTATAGAATTTTTATCTTACTTGGTACTGGAAGGTACCCAACCCATAACCAACCCCCCCTACAACAAAAAAAATCTTTTTTATAGAATTTTTATCAATTTAATGCTATTTTTTAATATAGAATGAGAGTCAAATTTACTTCCTAGTTGGTACTGGAAGGTACCCAACCCATAACCAACCCCCCCTACAACAAAAAAAAATCTTTTTTATAGAATTTTTATCCTAGTTAGGATCCATCTCGACAGGTTTAAAGTCACAAACAGACTGACAGTTGTCAAAATGTAGGTTAAAAGGTACCCAACCCAGAACCAACCCCCCTCCAACGTTTAAAAAAATTCTTTTTTATAGGTATTTGCTTAAAATACTCCAATTAAATTGATAAAAATAATGAATTTGTTAAATTTTAACATTTTTTTGTATTACAACATATGTATGAAATCGTGAGAAAATAAGGAATTTGAATATGTTAATAAAAAATTAAAAATGTTAATATTTAAAAAATTTATATTTTTATATAAAAACTCATTAAGAGTTTTCCTTAATGAGGGTTGAGGGCCCGAGAGCCCCCGCTGCAAGGGTCGCTCGGGACTCAGTTTCGGCTTGGTGTGCCGCATGGTGGGGGTAAGCTGCTTCCCCTCACGGGACTATCTTGGACACTGCCCTTATTTTTGTTTAACAAACTATCTGGTTATTCCAAGCTTTGTCGAATTTATTCCGAGTGTATCTTTTCTTATCAAATATAAATTTTCTTGATAAGTATTAACGATCAATAAAACTACAAATGGCTACAAAAATTCACTTATTTTATGAAAATACTCTTCGACGGGTTTTGTTTTTAATAATTCTTTTATCTATAGAGTCATTCTATATAATGACTGTATAGAACTTTTTTTGACTAGGTATTATTTTGACGTGAAAAGTTTATCATAGACCTCAAAAATACTACTGAATTAAGCTTGATAGTAATTGGTCAGTCAATTATATTTTTTCAATTTTTTTATATTAAAAACATTTTTATACGTACTTCTATCTTATAGATAGTTATAGGAAAGTCTTAATTTCAAAATTATGCTAAAACATGACTAGGCTAGAGTGGGGTAAAAAAGCCACATTTTTACTTTTGATGCTGTAAAACGTGTATTTAACATTTTTTCCTCAAATTTCTCATTGTTATTGACAATTTAGTTATTAAGCTTGAAAATTCTTGACGGAAATATTTTGTATCCTATGAAAGGATTAAGTTACAAGAGTTTTTCGAAAGCACTGTAAGTGGCTTTTTTGCACCACCTGGTGGGGTAAAAAAGCCATCCTACGATTTTAGCAAAACATGTTATCATTTTAGGTATTTTTATAGTTTTCCTTTATTTATTTGATAAATAGTCTTATTTGAAAAATATTGTAAAAATTATGAAAGAGTTTTTAGCAAAAAAAATTGAAAATTATATTAAGTTTTCCTGTTTTCGATTTGCACTGACAATTTTGCGTACCTTTTTTAGAAGTTCTCTTTAAGTTTCACCATAGATAACATATTTCGTTGCAATCGTTTATTCATTGTTTATGTTTTTTATGCACTTTGAACTACTTTTTCGTCGTGTTTAATTAATTTCATTAAATAAACACGACAAATTTTGTAAAATAAGAAGGTTAGTTTAAATAGAAAACAAGTGAATTTCACAAAATATTCAATGGATTTTTCGCCCTTGTTTTTTTTACACCCAAGACGAGTTATTAAAAAAGCAAAAATAAATTTTCAATTTAGTTTAATTTCCAAAAACTAACATTGTATACGTTTTCTGTATACTTTTCTCCTCATGTACAAACATTTACTTTTATTATTCGTTCACTTAATCAGTTTGTAATATGTTTTAAAAGTTCACCAAAATGTTTTCAAAAAAGCAACAAAAATTTAAAATTACAATAAAAACAATATTAATCTAGGTACAACATTCAAACTAGATTCAAAAGTTGCGTATTACTTAATAGTATTTATATGCTAAACAGCTGATAAATCGGCTTAATAGTTTTTAAATAAAACTCAAATGGCTTTTTTACCCTACTCTACCCTAAATAACATTTAATATTTAAATAGAATTAAAATTCCCTTCCAAGTATTTTATTTGGTAAAAGTAAATTCGATAAATGGGAAGGTAAATAGAACATAAAAACCATGTTTATGTCATTTCAAGTTGCGACGTTTTGGCGGTGTGGTTTACTGTCCTTATCAGGCTAATTTATTTAATAAAACACAAAATTAATATACACATTAGCACTGTGATAAAAAAAACACATAAATGCAATTATTACCTGAATATTTTTAATTTTTTTACATCACATTGCAACTAGTCAAGAAAATATTAATAAAACAAATAAATTATGGACTTAGACAAATAAATTAAATACAAAATTAATTAAGACGTGTACAAATAAATTAGAACACGAATAATAGGACACGACAATTTTCGTCATTTCGATGCGAGCATCAAGTCAAGACTGAATCTAATTTTTGTTTGGAAGAATACGACGCCTCCCGTTCATATAATGCTTATTGAAAAACAAATGCAAGATGATTCTTATTCACTTTTTGGTGCAAGACAATGCTTATTCGATTTTCCGTGCAATAAAATGCTTATTCAAAATGCTATGCGAAAATGTACATTCTGAAATTAGCTTATTCTATGAATTTAATAAAATTTTCAATTCAGTATAATTTATAATTGCAATTGCTTAAAAAATATTTCTTAATACGTGTGATAGGATCCGTGTTTAAAGTTTCTTATAACAATAGACACGTACTGAAATTCTCAGATATTTAAATGCAATTTAATATTAATAGGAAGATTTAGGGTTACATTTATTGTTCTGTCAGTGGCAATTGTTTTGCACACAATTTTGAATAAGCATTTTATTGCACGGAAAATCGAATAAGCATTGTCTTGCACCAAAAAGTGAATAAGAATCATCTTGCATTCGCTTTTCAATAAGAATTATATGAACGGGAGGCGTCGAATACCACCTGTTAAATACGAAGTCAATGAACTCAAACGTAAACAAGACACAATATTATGAATTTAATCTTCTAATAAGCGGGAGATAAGATCTGTTCAGAAAGCAAATATCTTCTTTCTTGTTAATCGTGAAATCGTTACTTACAGTATGTATCATTTGAAAATCAGAACGTTTTTTTAAATCTGGTTCACGATCAAGTATGGTGGTATTGTTCCAATCGAAGTCATGGTTAAAATTTAATTGATGTGCACGCACCACAGATTTATAATTTTTGTTGTTTTTTTGTTCGTTGATGCGTGTATTTAACGAGCGCTTCGTTTGGCCAATGTAATTCGCAGGACAATATTTGCAAGTAAATTTATAAACAACATTTGTTTGCTGCCACTTTTCAGAGACATCCTTTCCTAATTTCACAATTAATTTAAGATTTTTATTAACAATCGGGATAGAATGGATGTTGTATGAGCTTAACATTTTCGATAACTTAGTAAAATTATAATTGTTAAAAGGTAAACAAACTTTTGGAATCTGTTTATACAAAAGAGCTCTCGTTTCTTTTAAATTTTTATCATTTTTATTAAATCCAATTTTTTTAAACGGATTTTTATGTATTTATTAAAAAAGATAGAAGGATAATCATTGTTAATAAGGATTTGTTCAACTTTCCTTAAATTTTCTTTATGAAACGAGTGATGAAAAAGAAGAATGGCTCTATCCACGAGATTATACACAATATTTATTTTTTGCTGTTCTGGATGATTTAAAAAGTAATTAATAAGTCTGCCAGAAGAAGTTGGCTTTTGATACCAATTGTTGACTATCTTTTTGTTTTTAATATTTAAAGTGACATCTAGAAAATGTATCTGATTGTTAATCTGAAGTTCGTGTATAAATTGCAAATTACCATTATAAGAATTAAATACGGTTGTGACTAAGATAATCTGATCTTTATGTATACACATTATTGAGGGCTTCGAGCGCAGAAGTGCATCGCTAATGAATTGTAAAATACCTTTATCTGAAATTGTTGAATGTACAAAATTTCTTTTTAACAATACCTTTTTTGTTTTCAACCAAAAATATTATAAACAAATTGATGGCACGCCAATGGGTTCTCCTATTTCACCATTTTTTGCTGATATTGTAATGGATGATTTGGAAAGTACTTGTCTTAACATTTTAAAGTCTCAACATAATTGTACTAAGTTATCGAAAATTTTAAGCTCATACAACATCCATTCTATCCCGATTGTTAATAAAAATCTTAAATCAATTGCGAAATTAGGAAAAGATGTCTCTGAAAAGTGGCAGCAAACAAATGTTGTTTATAAATTTACTTGCAAATATTGTCCCACACCTCTAGCTTTATTAGTTTTTTTATAATTGCGCTTCAAATATTTTGAATCTGAGGTCAGATTCGTAATCAACAACCCCAAAAACCTCCAAAAAATGAATTTCAGGCAAATTTAGATAATTAAAAAAATTTTTTTGTCCGCCATATTGGATCCGCCATTTTGAATTTTAAAAATTTGATGTCATCTTCGTAATCAGCAACCCTGAAAACCTTCAAGGAATGAATTCAGGCAATTTTAAATAATTTTTAAATTTTGTCCGCCATATTGCATCCGACTTTTTGAATTTTGAAAATCTGAAGCTAGATTTGTAATCAACGACCCTAAGAACCTCCTAGCAACATGTATAGAGTAAATCTGATATGTTTGCAAACGGTTTCAAGCGAATCTATTTGCTTCTTACATTTTTTTGGCTCCATATTGGATCTGTCATTTAGAATTTTAGAATTATGATAGCAGATTCGTAATCAGCGATCTCAAAAACCCCCGAGTAACGAATTTCAAGTCATTTTAATAAACAGAAATATGAGTATCCGTTTGTTAACTTTAAGAACGTTTTTCTCGAAAACTTGATTTTGGACGTAAGGTCCCTTTTAACATTCCAGGTCACATATTGTGTCTTGTTTACGTTTGAGTTCATTGACTTCGTATTTAACAGGTGGTATTCTTCCAAACAAAAATTAGATTCAGTCTTGACTTGATGCTCGCATCGAAATGACGAAAATTGTCGTGTCCTATTATTCGTGTTCTAATTTATTTGTACACGTCTTAATTAATTTTGTATTTAATTTATTTGTCCAAGTCCATAATTTATTTGTTTTATTAATATTTTCTTGACTAGTTGCAATGTGATGTAAAAAAATTAAAAATATTCAGGTAATAATTGCATTTATGTGTTTCTTTTATCACAGTGCTAATGTGTATATTAATTTGGTGTTTTATTAAATAAATTATCCTGATGAGGACGGTAAACCACACCACCGAAACGTCGCAACTTGAAATGACATAAACATGGTTTTTATGTTCTATTTACCTTCCCATTGATCGAATTTACTTTTACTAAATTTAATATTTAATTATACAAATTTTAAAAGACATAATTCAAAAATATAAAATTTAGAAATTTTCCATTTTTAAAATTAAAAAAAAAATATAATATCTTACAAAAGTAATAATTGATTAATTTACTGCAATCTGTCAAATTAAAAAAAAATTCGTTTTTTTGGAAAATTCATAGTTTTTTTCTTATTAGTAGTATTTTGTATTTCAAATTTTTTTTTATTATTATATTTCTTTTAAATTATTTATATTATTAATAAATTGAAAAATGTTTGCCAATCTGCAAAAATTGAAAAAAAAAAATTTTTTGAATTTTTTGAAAAGTTAATAACTTTTGTTCAGCTCAATATTTTTTCTACAAATGTAGCTAATATTTTTCCCGATTAAATTACATTCCTGCATATTTCCCGTTTTTTCCAGTTGGTAGAAACCCTGTTAAAAGTATTAGTAAAAACAAAAATTCGTTAAAAAGTATTTTCATAAAGTAAGTGAATTTTTGTAGGCATTTGTAGTTTTATTTATCGTTAACCACTTCGGCGGCATGGCATTCCAATTGGCATTCCATGTGTAAGTGGCAAAAGCGGCAAAAAGTGCGAAAATGGCGTTTCTACACGCAGAAAATTTCTTTATTAATGATTACAATAGTCTGTATTACAGCTCGGATATGTGACCACTTTTTGTAATAATTACGAAAACTATATAATTTATTAAGAATTTAGTAGGAGCGATTACTATAGCTACTTTAATGAATCCAAACACTGTATTAATCGTGTGGAAATTTATTTTTTTGAACTAATTATGATTTAGATGTACAGGTTTAGAAAAGGGACTGTACTCATACACGTAGAGTCTTGTTATGATTACAATAGTTTACGTTAAAAGGAAATCTTGGATTCTATTCACATTTGCAGTAGTCTAAGGGAATCATTGATATAGACTATCGTAGCCTTTACAACAGAACTATTTTAAAACAAGGTGCCGGCTGCCTGGCCTTCTTATTTTACTATAGTTCTTTGTAAAGACTACTATTGCTCTATTTCTAATTACAAAATATGACTGTTGTAAAGTAAAAAAAGAAAATTTTCAACTAAAATAATTTTTGTTTGTAATTCATGACTTGCCTAAAGTATGTAAGTTACCTAATTAGTGCAGTTGACAATAATTCGTTTATTATGTAACTTAAGTTATTTACATAAATGCAATTCACGTTATTTACGTAACTTATATTATTTACGTAAGTTACATTATTTACGTAAGCTAACTTACTTACTTTTGCTATTTACATAACTAACGTAAGTTATGTAACTTACGTAAGTGGTGTAAATTATGTAACAATTTTTACAGACAAAAAATCTTGTGCCTTCGGTGCGTGTGTTAGAAAAAAAAAATTCACTATAGAAATGTAATAAAAAATAGATCTTACAATATTCAAGACTAACATTGAACAATAATTGTATTAATTATTAAGAACGAAGTAATTTTTTTAACATTTAAAGTGTATTAGTCTTTCTCGCAAGCGGTAAATTTGCAGAGCAGTTAGTATATAAGGAAGTTTAAGTCATGTATAAATATATGAAAATAGCGATCGTTATTATGTTCTGCTTTTTAGTATTTAAATTAGATTTATGTACTTAGAGTTTAGTAAAATTGCCTAGGTTAATAGTATAATTAATCTTGAAGTTGGGAGTCTTGGAAGAGTGAAATTAATGTGCAATATATGATTAGAAGTCATGAATTACAAAAAAAATTTATTTTAGTTTGTAATGATCTTAATTTTTAAAGCCAAAGTATTTGCTCGCCGGATGGAGTCCGGGTTAAAATATAAATGATCTTTTATCAAATAAATTAATAAAATGGCGTAAAGCGTCATTACAAAATTTAAGCAAGATAGTTAGTCAATTTAGTGATATCGATAGGAAGGGTAAAGTCAGTAACAAAGCAAAGTTTTACACCTTCGTAAAAAAATATATTCAAAATGAATAAAGAAATATTACAAAAATAATTATTTACGAAGATGAATTTAAAATAAACTAAAGAAAATTAACAATACATAATAAAAATAAATGACTCGATAAAATTCCAAATTAATATAAAAAGAAATCAATCAAAACCTAATCTAACTAATAACAATTCAAAAATATTTAAACTAACTAAAATAGAATTAAAAGAAATAGAAAAATAGAATAAATAAAGCAAAATTATAAGTATAAAAGAAGTAAAAGAATAAAAGATAAGAACAGAAAGATGTAGCATGCGAGAAAGAGAGAGGAAAGATAAGCAAGCGTTAGAGAAAGTGAGTGAGTGAGAGAATAAGCGCAAGAGAGTTAGCGCGAGTCTGGGCCGCTGTCCTGGCGACTAAAAAGCTCGACATACTCCCCTGTGGCCACGCTGTAAAATTAAGAAAGGTTATTTCCCCATAAGCGATAATAATTTTCTACCCGAGACCGACGCTCATTATACGCGAGGGTAGGCTCTAGAAACTACCCCTAAATATCGGTACGGACGATAACTAGGGGTTACTACCTGGTGCATTAACTCTGTGAAGGTCGAGATGTACCTCTTCTTCACAGGGTTGGTTTACATTTTTACGTAGGAAATTCATTGCCTTGGTCTTACACGGCTGTACCCCTGCTTAGACCAGAGCAATGACAGGTGAAGAGAAAGAGAGAGAGAGATAGAGAAAGAGAAGGGTGTTACTACTGCCCAGTTGTACCTGAGTCTTGAGTACAACTCCTTCTAGGATGTACAAGCAAGCAGCCCCAGCTGTACCTGAGATACAGCCGGCTTGCACCAGGTAAGAATGGAAGATCTCATTCCTTGGGAGAGTCGTACCTCAACCTCGGCGTTAGATCGTAAAGGTGAAAAGGAGAAAGAGAAGAGAGAGTTGCCGTCGATCTGCCTCGGAGCAAGCCGCGAGTCTGGTCGACGGCGAACTGAGGAAATTGTACGAGCAACCAAGTATTATAGATCGCTGGTCCCACAAGAGGTGTAGCGTGAGGTGAGAGAGAACCCACGTGATGCGCGGCAATGAGTGCGCCATCGGTACTCTCTACCTGTCCGCCGAGCAGTGAGCTCAGTAATATATATATATATATAGATATATTACGCGTACAAAAATGAATTAATTTTACTCTTTCAGAAACTTTGAATTTTAAACGTCAAAATGATACAATATCATTACAAGTTAAAAATTTAACGTTTACTTTTGTAATCAGTCATATTGATTTTGTGCTCACTTATATTTAGTTCGTATTTATTTTAAATAAATTTTTAATGAGTACGTTCGACTTACAGCATTATTACAACGAAGCTACTTTAGGCATTACGAAAATTGGTCACATATCTGAGCAGTATTATTCGACTATTGTAATCATTAACAGAAACTTTTTCTCCGTCTACTTGAACTCGATGTTAAAAGTCTGTAGTCAAGTTAAACTTGCCAAAATAAAATATTATTATTATTTTAGATAAATGAAGATGAATAGGATAAGAAAAAAATATTTTTTTAGAGATGTTAAATGGTTTTATAAAGGTTTTAATGTAGCTAATTTTTAATAATTTTTTACGAATGGCGTTTCAATATTCACTCAAAATAGTTGACAATTTTTAATCTGCCTATTTGAATTTTTAAAAATCTATTTAAGGTTATGTTATTCAGTGGTCACGTGCCCCATTTACTTTATTATGGAAAAACTTCCCACTGAATAACATGACCTTAAGATTCGTAATCTTAAATAATAAATAACATTTGGTTTGGTAAAATTAATTTGTTTATAGAGTTTAGGAATTAAGTTAAAACAAGAACGGCATTTTCGCGTTTTTTTCCGTTTCTGTCACCTATTCATGCGACGCCAATTGGGACGCCATGCCGCTGAAGTGGTTAATACTTATCAAGAAAATTGATATTTAATAAGAAAAGATACACCTAGAAAAATTTTGATAAAGCTAGTAAAAGCCCTGTTTAACTTTTGCCTTTACAATACTCAAAACATCCCTAAAAGTTAAATCTAGAATTAAAATAACAAAACATTTTACTATCGAAGTTTTTTCCCAGTAGCATAATGCAAGTATCGTATCACAGGTATTCTTGACTTTTTGCAGTATCAATTTTATAGTTTGCATATAATTAAAGTCTGATCCATACAATTATATTTATAATTGCCTAACGAATACGTGTTTTCACGGAAGCTGCGCGCAATCGAGTTTAAATTTAGAATAATAATGCGTTTTCACGGAAGCTGCGCACGATAATCCTAATTTCAATGGTTTTTATGCAGAGGTGTGTATGACATGCATAGAGTGTGTTTTTTACAATATCACAATTTTTTTGAGAAGCTGCGTGTATGAAGGTGGCTATACATTGAGGTGAACGCGAACGTGAGCGTGTGACGTCACAATGTTAATCAAATGGGGGAATGTACACGTTCACGTTTACGTTGCGTACCATGGAATGTATAGCCACCTTGATATTGAATTTAGAAGATCACGCGTTTTTAGGAAGCTGCGCGCATATGAACTGGGTTTTGTAGATCGCACGTTTTCTGGGAAGCTGCGTGGATACGATCTATATTTGTTGGCGATCACACGTTTTCTTGGATGCTGCGTGTATATGATCTGATTTTCTTAAAGATCACACGTTTTCTGTGAAGCTGCGTGTATATGATCAAGAAAATGGGATAATATAGAGGACCAACTATTATATATAAATGTGGGGTGAATAAATTGAATATCCGCGGGAAAAGTGCATTTGTCTCAATTTATTCGGAAAAAATGCAGAAATTGGTCAAGTTAATGCATAGTCTGCATGAATTCGCACATCTCGCGAGGTCCAAGACTTTTTTAATAGGCACGGTGGTCTTGAATCAACTTTGAATATAAAGTCTTTGCACATCCCTTTTTTTTGCTCATTTGGGTTATTTGCATTCTAAATAATGTGTAAAAAATGTATAACCCATAACTTGTCGAGCCGTTTTTGAGAAAACTCATTTTGAAAAAAAATCATCAGTTTTTTATTTAAAATGTTACATATTTGTATCAAATTATGGATTTAAGCATAATATTAATTAAAATAGGGTCAGTTGGGGTAAATCCGGACAAAATACCTATTTTTAACAAATGACGTTAGTTTTTTTATAATAAAAGGAAATTCTTTCGTTTTATGCTGCATTAATTTCTGTCTTGAGTTCCCTAGATTTATTGTTCAGATTTACCCCAAGATTTAGAAAATTTCTTTAAATTTGGTGTAAATCCTGACATCTTAGTTTCTAAGAAAGGTTTAAAATAAAGTTATCTTAAGTATACTACTCTATTAAGGGATAGAACAACTTGAAAAAAATTCATACTAGATGTACAAAAGTTGAATCAGTTAAGAGTTGTAGTATCATAAAAGTTAATCAATTAACGATTCAAAAAGTAATAATCAAAAACATATATAGCTTTAACAAATTTTAATGGATTTTAACAAACCTTGATAAAGAAAAGTTTTTGGGATCATTGAATACGAATACAAAGTCAGATTTTGAAAATTCAAAATGCCGGATCCAATATGCCGGACTTTTTTAAAGATTAATCGAATTACACTACTTACACCACTTTTTAAAATGTAATAGAAGCTCTGTCGAGATTTACCCTAAGTTTTCAAATTATCCTGTTGACAATTGTCGAGATAAAATCATGGAAGTAGTCAGAATCTCTTTTAAAGGATCTGAGCTTAAAATATTGACGTCGAACTAAATTTTTAATTTGTAAATTAAGATCCAACACCTTTTGTCCGTATTTGCCCTCTGTCCGGATTTACCCCAACTGACCCTAATACTTTTCTTTAATTTTAAATAATATAATATAACAATTTAAATAATATTTCTGACACAATAAGTCAGTTTTGTTTAAATATTACAATTCATGTTAAGGCACATATTTTTGCCAATTTACGGAAATTATACCAGTTACTGTACAGAAAAAAAATTAACGAAAAGGTTATATATAATAAATATAAAAACGGCTCGACAAGTTATGGGCTATAAATTTTTTACACATTATTTAGAGTGCAAATAACACAAATCAGCAAAAAAAAAAGATGTGCTAAGACATTTCATTCAAAGTTGATTCAAGACCACCGTGTAGGGATTACTTCTTTAAAGAGGGAGTTTCTCATAAAAAGAGTATACGGGGGTAGAAACGCGAGTTTAATCTACGTTGTCTAGAAGTGGGGGAATATGTCCTAAGGTGTGGGCTTAGCTGGCTGGTCCCACGAACATATATGTTAAGCTAGTGTGAAGCACTAGGAAAAAAGATTTAAAAAAGGGTAAGACTCTAAGTTATAAAAAATACGATCCGTAGCAGCCGTGGGTGGCGTTCACTATAGAAATGGGTGGCAGTATACGAAGGATACAAGGGTGAAGCCTATCACACGTATTGCGCATCTAATGCACAACGAGAGTGCACTAAAAGAAAATCCAACAGCCGAGGTGGCGTTCGCTGGAGAGAGAGAGAGAAAGAGTCAGCAGCCGGTGGTGGCGTTCACTGTAGTAGTGAATACATGCTCCGAGCCGGGGTGACGTACGGGAGGCATGCAGTATACTTACTTCACAGCGGTTCCACATGGAGGCAAAATCGCAGCGACTGTCGTGCTCCCACCATCCCATCTACTCAATGCACTCCCCTCATGACGTCACAGGTGGGGAGTGCATTGAGTAGATGGGATGGTGGGAGCACGACAATCGCAACGTCGCTGCGATTTTGCCTCCATGTGGAACCGATGTCACTGCTACTGCGGTTGGCGGCTTGGCTCTCTGCGTTCCAGGCGGCTTTGATCGGGTCCGGCGGCAGGCTTCTTACGTACGTCCTTCTCAGTAGTGGTACCTTTGGCACTTGCACTGCTGTAGTCCGTATGAGCTGCGATATTTCGTAGCTCGCTTCGCGTATTTATATTTTTCAAGTGCAAAGTTGTTTACGAGAGAGGTCAATATAAATGTAATTATTGACATTTCTTGTTTAATTTCAGAATTAATATTTAAATACAGGTAATTGATGTATTTTGGGTTGTCATTTATAAGGAGTAAATAGAGTAGTAAAGCAGTTTTCTATTTAGTTTCATATAAATATATACATGTATGGTTAGATTTTATTAACTAAAAGGCCATAAAATTTGAACCATTACAACATTTTTATACCTACTTCTATCTTATAGATAGTTATATGTTTTAATAAATTATGCTAGAAAAATTAAATTTCGTGCAATGTTCAAACAAAAGTCTGATTTTATTAATATAGATAGACTAACTGTCGTACCCGTCTTCGACGGGTTTTAGTTTCTTTCAATACATTCAATAGTGTGTCTACCAGTCTCCAAAAATGGAAAATAGTGGGGAATTTAATTTTACCGGAAAAAATAATAATTAGCTACCATTAACTATTTTATTAGAAAAATATTACTATTTTAAATCAGTGATTGATTTTTTGTCATCATTAATTTATTTTTATTTAATTAAAATGCAGAAAACAATGTTTGTCAATTATTTGTAGAACTTTAATTATAGCATTATAAATTAATTTAAAATTTCCACTAATTTTTGGAGTTATAGTAAAATCGAATTCGAACTAATTGTATCATAATTGCTAAAATCTAAAATAAGATCTATATTGCAAGCTGAATTCCTAGTTTTTTCACGTTAAAATGAAAATCCTGCATATTTCCCATT
This sequence comes from Leptopilina myrica (nomen nudum), assembly GCA_032872475.1. Lineage (NCBI taxonomy): Eukaryota > Metazoa > Arthropoda > Insecta > Hymenoptera > Figitidae > Leptopilina > Leptopilina myrica (nomen nudum). The sequence goes on from CM065460.1 coordinate 11,518,547, forward strand.
TTTCCCAGTTGGTAGAACCCCTGTTAAATGTATTAGTAAAAACCAAAACGCGTCGAAGAGTATTTTCATAGAATAAGTAGTGTTGCATGTCGAGAGAGTCTTGATCGGGAAATTCTCGTCAAAGTCTAGAAAATCGTTAAAATAAAAATTAAAACAATTTAATTTTATAATTTCATCTCACTTTCTTTATGAAATGAGACGAAAAAACTAAGACATCTATCTGCTCGACATGCATCACTAAAAGTAAGTGAATTTTTGTAGCCATTTGTAGTTTTATTTATCGTTAATAATGTCAATTATTGTTTTAGAATGATGGTAAAGTTTGGTTGTGGGCACTCAAATCGGATCGGTTGTGGTAACATTCTTGACAAATCGTGAAATGTCGACGTAGATTTTTCAAGAGTGCCCACAATCCAACCAAAATTTTCTTTTTGTGAAAAATGACCTCTTTACTATATTTTTAATAACATTTTTCTTGACGACGGAATCGATTTAGTTTTTTCACTACTTGTTAATTGAGGCCTTCAGCTTCAAAATATACAGACGCATACGTTCGGTTATTATATACTTGAACACAAGTTGTAAGTGAAAAACGAAAGTACGCCTACAACTGAACCTATTCTCGTACTTTTTATAAAATAACAATTCAATTAAAATAATTTTTAATAAATTGAATATTTAAAAAATATTACATTTTAATTTTAATCAATTAAATTTTTTATTTTATTTTCATTTTCAACTTAAAAGAAAATAGAAAATATAAAAATAAATTAATGAAGTAAAACAAAAAAATATATATTTATATTATCGTATAATATAAATAAAATTATATTTTTGTAAATATTAATTGAACAAGATAAAAATAACATTTTCAAATCGTGAACTTTTTTAAAAACCCTGTCAATAAATAAATCAAATTTTTGTATTTTCAAAAAGTTTGTGAAATATTTTCTTGGAGTAATGCAGGGGTGTAAATATAGTATTCACAAATGTAATTATTAATAATTTATTTTTACATAATATTAATAAAGTATAAATAAATAACAGCAAAAATGAATTATTAATAACAAAAATAATGATTTACATACGTCAAATTAGAAATTTGTAAATTTAAAAAAATAAACGATTTTACAGAAAACTGAACAAAATTCAAGTTGGACGCATATGTTATCAGACACTCGAATTCTTCTCATTGCCGGCGCGATTTGGTTCTCGACGTCACCAATGGCAATTTTAGAACCCTGCTTGCCAATTTGGTTAAGGAGTCATATAAAAGCCAAGGTCAGTATAATTTAATGCCTACACGGACAAGAGATGCGCCAAACAGTAGGACAAGTCGTGTGCTTTAATTCAGCGCGTTTGGTGTGCCTTTTTGGAACAGACATATTTTTTGGGCACAGACGCTGTGCTTATAAAATGTACAAGTCTCAAAGCACAGCGCCTGCGCCGAACTAAGTATGTCTGCTGTTCCTAAAAGGAACACCATACGCGCTAAAGTAAAGCACACGACTTGTCCTACTGTTTGGCGCTTCTCTTGTGCTATTCTTTTTTCCGTGTACTTATAGTAAAAAAATTTCCGGATAAAGCAAATGTCAAATGAAATTTTCTTTTTTACAAGGAAAAAGGAAGTATATATCTCATTTCTTATAAATATTTTTAAGTTTTTTTTAAGTAAAAAAAGTTCTCCTTTTTTTATTTATTACTCTCTCCCTGAACAAGCCGCAGGGTTCGAGGTAAAACAACGCAATACAAAAAGACCCACCCTCGCTCTTCTTATTTCTATTTCATTTATCCACCTTTCACCCTCTTCATTTTCATTCAGCACCCTGCACACTCTTTCACTTATACTTTCTTCCTCATTCCAATCTCCTCTTCCACATCTGTCCAGCACATGCTCCCAGTCCTCAGTTTCAAACTTACACACCCTACATAGTCTTTCATCCTCACTCATCCAATACTTACCCTTATCATTCCCTCCCCCATTCTAAACCTTAAAACTCTATTTCTTTTTCTCTCCTTCCTTATTTTCATTAAATACTTCGGCAACCCTTCTTCTTTACCATCCTGTACCATCTGTTGTACTTTGACTCTCTTATCTTTTTCCATCTATTTTCCTTGTCTTTCTTGTTCCACTTCTCTATTATTTTCTCAATATTCTGTTCTCTTTCCCCTATCTCATTCAGCGCTCTCCATCTTTCTTTCTCCCAGTTAGTCATGCTTTTTCCCCTTTTTCCTTCTTCCCTTTTAATTAGTTCCCAACATCTTCTCGCTAGCCCACTTCCATTTCCATCCGCAAACTTTCTTCGGTAGAGGGCGGGACCTTTCCAATCCCTGGTCACTCTGCAGGTAACCACCCGAGTTGGCACCACAACTCACATGTCGAAGCGCCACTACTAAGACCGTTGCAGAAGCTTCGGTCTGTTCATGGACGCCCCTAGCCTCAAGCGATGTAGGCTATAACCACTGCCCGCACGAGTCCAACCCAATGACCGGAAGGAAACAAGCCTTTCAGCAAGTCCCCCCGGCCCGGAACGGTCCCCGTGCTACCTTTTAGTACTCTGGTAAGAGTACCGATTAAGAGTCTTACCACCCTTGCTTCGGCAAGTTAGGTTCGACGGTCAATATTAGACCTGCCGGGCCGTCACGGCGCTGCCCATCATCATCGTAAGCCAATACTCTATAAGATAGCCTGGGACGAACCGAGATATACCCCGGACAGCTACGATTCACACCCATTGTCCATCTTAGATACCTCTCATGCATACTTTCCATACTATTCACTTCTTTCCAACCCCATATTTCCGCCCCATATCCTAAAATTGACAACACTAACATATCAAACATCCACACTCTTCTTCTCCAATCATTCTTAAATCTTCTCATACCTATACTCCACACTTTTCCCATAATCTTTCCTGCCTTTTCCACTCTTCTTTCTACATACAAACTTTGTTTTCCATTAAACTGTAACCAGTATCCAAAATAACAAAATTCATTCACTTCCGCTATACTACTTCCGTTTAACTTCCATACCTTCTTCTCACACTTTCTTCCCTTTTTAAATCTCATCACTTTCGTTTTTCTAACATTTAAACATAAATCTTTTTCTCTAACATACTTCTCGAATTCATTCATCATTAATCTCATTCCTTCCTCATCATCTGCCATCAGCACCATATCATCCGCGTAGGCTAGCGAGAATACCCTACTATTTTTCAAAATTACACCCCCTTTCCCCCTTTTTTCCAATCTCTCCTCAACGTCTGCTATTAGCATGTTAAACAGTAATGGACTTAATGGGCATCCTTGCCTAAGCCCTCTTCCCAGCCAAAATTCTTCTCCCAAATCCTCGCCGATCTTCACTCTTTCTCTTGTATCCACGTACATTTCCTTGATCTTTTCAATCAAATCTTTTTCCATACCTCTTTTTTTTAGTATTTCTATCGCCTCTTCTACCTCCCCCATACTTATTCCAATGTCCTCTTCATCCCCCCTCTCCCTTCTACCTTCACCTTTAACTCTTTTTTCTATTCCCCCACTTAAACCTTTAAAATACTCCGTCCATTCCTCCAATTTTATTTCTCTGTTTATTCCCTCCCACTTTTATCTTTCCCTGTTTATGGCTTCCCAAACTTTACTCTCAGCCACGGCCTTTTTTATTTCTTCCAAAAATCTTATTCTTTCTGCTTTTCTTTTTTCTTTTAACTTCTTCTCATGCATCTTGTGCCTCTTATTATAAAACCTTTTTATATCCTTCTGTATTTATTTCCCCTTTTACTTTCTCAATAGCTTCTCTTAATCTTCTCAGCCTTTCGTTTATTTCCATACACTACCGTCCAAAAGTATCAGGACGATTACACTCGACTCTATTAAAAAACATGCCATCACTTTTTGAATCATATCTCGGGAATAAAAGGAGATGAAATTCAACTACGACGATGCAATTCTGGCTTCGCGCGACTGTGCGCGGATGCGAATGGGAGAGAAAGCAGGGACGAATTCATGGGGGGGGGAACGAGGAACTTCTGAGTTTCTTTATATTCTTCGTGAAACGTCATTATTTATTATTTTCTTTAATTGCGTTTATTTAACCTTTTTCTAAAAAATATTGATTATACTTAAAACAGTTTATTTAAAAGTTTTATTAACATTTTTTTCTTTTTGAGCAAATACTATTATATTTCATGAATTCGTCCCTGCTTTCTCTCCCATTCGCATCCGCGCACAGTCGCGCGAAGCCAGAATTGCGTCGTCGTAGTTGAATTTCAATGCACCGTTCGTTCGCAACACGGCGTCACATTTTTAATGATAAATCGATGACGGATTAATATTTTTTAATTTTGTAAAGCTTATTGTAAAACTGAAATTCTAAGGAAGATTTTTGTGTTTTTATAAAAACTCTATCTAAATTTTTCTAGATTTTTGAAAACATTAAAGTCAAGAGACAAAAATGAGAAAATTTGATAATTTTTTTTTCTCTTTCTCACTCTATAACTCCTAAAATAGTTAACGAAATAACTTCAAATATGGATTATATTATGGAAATTTAATAAGCTTTCTCACCGTGTTTCAGTTTTTTTTGTATCTTCTTTTATTCCCGAGATATGATTCAAAAAGTGATGGCATGTTTTTTAATAGAGTCGAGTGTAATCGTCCTGATACTTTTGGATGGTAGTGTATATTCCTCCTTTCTTGTCGCTCCTTCATCTTGCATCCTTTCTTTAAATTCTCTTCATTTTTCTCCCCCCCCACAGTCTCCCATTTTTATCTTTCTTTTCCTCCTTCTTTCATTTCTCCTCCTCCCCCCGCTCTCTATTCCCTCCATCTCTACTATTAGTAGGAAGTGCTCTGAGTCCACCTCGCTCCCTACCTTCATGCTGCTGATCATTTCCATTACCCCTTCCTACATAAGTAAATTCTCCCTCCTCATTCCCCTTTACATTTCTATTTAAAATTGTCCACCCCTTTCTCTTGTCCACGCATTTAAATCCCCCCGATCAATACTTTCTCATCCCTTCCCGATTCCATCCAATGTTCTATTATTCTCCACCCTTCCTCTTTCCCTTTTCTTCTATTTAGCCCCACGATTGAGATATATTCCCCCTCTTTTTTACCCTTTTTGCCATGCAACTCTCCGCTCCGATGCTATCCTCCTTCAGCCTTTCCTCTTCTATCCTATATCTTACTCCTGACAACATCCCCCCTGCGCTTCTCCCTTTTTTATCCCTTTTCGCCCCTTGTATTCTCCACGTAAAGTTCATGGCTAACTTGTTCTTTATTTTATCCCAATCCTTATTTTCTACCCATGTCTCACTCAAAAATATTATTTCCCACCCCTCTACTGTTTTCCAAAACCCTTCATCTTTATTTGCCAGCCCCGATACATTCCAAAACACAACTTTTATTTTCTTACTTAATTCCTTTCCCCCCTATCTTTTCCCTCTTTCCTCCTCTCTTCTTTTCGCCCTTCTCAAAACCCCATTTCTCTCTCCTCTTCTACCACCTCTTCACTTTCTTCTTTAACTACCCACTTTCTCCCATTAATCCATAGACATTCCTTTCCCCATTTTATACAACTAACTTTTTCTCTCTCTTCAAACGCTTTTCTTCCTAATAGCCAACCAATCCTTCTTTCCTTGAAGGTCCTATCCTCATCTATTTTTACTGGCTTACCCTTTGACTTATTTTTGGACCTCATTACCTCCCATTTCTCCTCTTCACTTCCTAATTCTATTATCCATACCCTCGGCTTTTCTCTATCATCGCCTCCCATCTCCCTTACTTCTTTTATGTACACCTCCACTCCAATATATTTCATTATTTTCTGCACTTCTTCTTTTATCTCTCCTTTTTCAATTTCCAACCCCTTTATCACAATCTTTTCTTTTCTTCTTTCTCTCTCAACTACCTCCATCTACCTTTCTATTTCTCTTAATCTCTTTTCCATAATGCTCTCACCCCTCACAGCCCCTTCTTCCTCAATAATTTTTCTCTCCTTTTCTTTCCATTTTTCCCATCCTTTTTTCTAGATCACTTAATCTTTCTAACTTTTCCTCCATTCTCCTTAACTCTCCCATCTTTTCTTTTTCCTTTTCCTTAAGCCCCTTTTCTAGCCCATCTCCCTCCATACCATCTCCATTTTTTCGTTCACTGTCCTACTCCTATCTTTTTTTTCAAAATGCTTATTTTCAATCGAAAGAGCATAAAAAAACCTTTCCGAAATGTACTTTGCCAAATTTTTATGTTTAATAGTTTAAGAGCAATTCCAAGCCAAGTGATCATGAGGATTTTTGATGATTTTAGCAATTTTAAAAATATTTTGTAAATTTGTTCCCTTATATGCATGGAATAAGAATGTATACAAATTTTTTCAAAATTCTCAAAATTTGTTGAGTTATGTCTTTTTCAAAATTTTGATCGTTTTTTTAAAAAAGGCACGTAACTTTTTTTCTTGTTGACCGATTAAGATAAATTTTTTTGGAAAATATTCATAATAAAAAGTACTTTAAAGAAAAAAATAAAAGAAAAAAAATTTTTTTTTGCCCGAAAAAAATTTCAAAAAAATTTTTGAATTCAATTTTTAGAAAAAATATACCTTCGATTTGAAATTTTTTTTTGTAAATATTGTCAATAAAGTAAAAAATACTTCCTATAAATTTAATTATGGGACAACAATAACTTTACGAGAAAAAAAATAAAATGTCCAGTGCGGCGCGTCGGGACGTGTGCAGTATTTGCTTATAGCCGCGCGAGTTTTGTTTTAAATCTTTTTAAAGGTCATACTTTCTTGCTAAAATGATTTTTTTTCAAAATTTTGTAATTAAAATTAAAATTAAAAATTGATTTCTCAAGCGTTATTTTTGAATTTTTGAATAAAAAATTTTTTAAATAACAATAAGTATTAAAATAATGATGACATATTTTTTGGCTTCATTGATTAAGAAAATTAATTAAAAATCTTATTAAAATAGTATTGGATTCACAAAGAAATAGAAAATTATTTAGTTAAATATTATTTAAACAATTAAAAGTAATTATTATCATCATGAAGTGTACTTAGAGCTAGAAATTTATAGTTTTTTTTATATATTTTGCATTGAATTGTATTTTGAACATTGAAGTGTAAAATAAAAACTAAAAATTTATAAGGTAATATGATATTATCACTCGTTCGTATTAATTAATATAAAAATTTATAAGTTAAACATTATTTACACAATTAATTTTAGTTTTTTAATTTGTTACAGTTAAAACAAGAAATTCTTAGTTTATCTTAATTGTGAAAAAATCAATTGCAATCCCTATTTTTTATTTTAATCTACTGCATTAGCAAAACATAAAGCGACACCTTTTTTTAATTGAAAGTGAAAAAAAAATAATAATTAAATCTTTTTTAATAGGGTTAACAATTTTAAGTTTTAAACATTATAGTTTTTTTGTGCTTTTTGTATTGTTAGAAAAAATGTTGACTATCATCTCAGTACGAGAAATAAGGATAAACTAATGCAGTAGATTTGATTAAAAAATAGGGATTGCAATTGATTTTTTCACAATTAAGAAAAACTAAGAATTTCTTGTTTTAACTGTAGGAAATTAAAAAACTAAAATAAATTGTGTAAATAATGTTTCACAAATAAATTTTTAGTTTTTATTTTACACTTCAATGTTTAAGATACAATTCAATGCAAAATATATATAAAAAAACTATAAATTTCTAGCTCTAAGTACACTTCATGATGATAATAATTACTTTTAATTGTTTAAATAATATTTAACTAAATAATTTTCTATTTCTTTGTGAATCCAATACTATTTTAATAAGATTTTTGATTAATTTTCTTAATCAATGAAGCCAAAAAAATATGTCATCATTATTTTAATACTTATTGTTATTTAAAAAATTTTTTATTCAAAAATTCAAAAATAACGCTTGAGAAATCAATTTTTAATTTTAATTTCAATTACAAAATTTTGAAAAAAATCATTTTAGCAAGAAAGTATGACCTTTAAAAAGATTTAAAACAAATCTCGCGCGGCTATAAGCAAATACTGCACACGTCCCGACGCGCCGCACTGGACATTTTATTTTTTTTCTCGTAAAGTTATTGTTGTCCCATAATTAAATTTATAGGAAGTATTCTTTACTTTATTGACAATATTTACAAAAAAAAAATTTCAAATCAAAGGTATATTTTTTCTAAAAATTGAATTCAAAAATTTTTTTGAAATTTTTTTCGGGCAAAAAATAATTTTTTTTTCTTTTATTTTTTTCTTTAAAGTACTTTTTATTATGTATATTTTCCAAAAAAATTTATCTTAATCGGTCAACAAGAAAAAAAGTTACGTGCCTTTTTTAAAAAAACGATCAAAATTTTGAAAAAGACATAACTCAACAAATTTTGAAAATTTTGAAAAAATTTGTATACATTCTTATTCCATGCATATAAAGAAACAAATTTACAAAATATTTTTAAAATTGCTAAAATCATCAAAAATCCTCATGATCACTTGGCTTGGAATTGCTCTTATGAGTAAAAAATTATCGAAATAAGCATTGTACTGAAAAACCCAAAAATTTAACCCTCTCTCCCTCGGAAAAAATTGGACTAGGTAAAAAAATATTTTCACGAAAAATTACTATCTATTAGTACTACAAAAGCCCCAAGTTTTGCTACGTTTAGAGAAAAATTTTTCTCCACCTGGATCACTTGACGTGGAATGCCTCATATATAGATCGACAATTTTTATGTTCGATAACATTTATTTACAATAAAAGTAAAGGCTTTTATATTATACATACACTCATATATATGTATATATATATATATGTGTGTGTGTAGGGGAGTGCTGTTAGGGTTGGACAGGTGTTAGGGTTGAGCCATCGCGTTTATTTTGTCTTATCACACTAGTGACATCTGTTTTTGTACTTAAATTATTGCTACTAATGCCAGTCAACTTTTCACATAAGTTTCAGTCAAGTATACGAACGTATACTTTTGTTTTTTGCGGGTCATTGTTATACGCTCAACAGAATCTTTTTTGTGGTGTGAAAAAAAGAGAAGTAAATGTAGAAGAAATATGCCAAAGACAAAGTAAATTTATTAAAATTGTTTATTAAGATGTTATAAGAAAATGTGAAAAGAAATTTGGGGTTTTGTGTGACGCGTTTGTGTTCTGTGTGGTATGTCGCAAAACGACGCGTGAGTTAGCGTTGAGCCAGGCGGCGCGTCGTAAGGGTTGAGCCGCCCAAAATATTGCAATTACGAAGCGAACTTGCAACAGAAATTCATTTTTTGACTTAAGGAGGTGTGAAAAACTTAATTTTTAACGAAAAAAAAGTACAAACATTTTTTCAATAATCTTTTTTTATTGTTTTAATTTAAAAATTTTTGATTTCATTCTTAAGAAATAAAATATCTAATGTTATGCAAAAATGAACAATATGGGATTTTATTTTTATTTTATGGTTCCTTTCCTCATTTTCAAGTGTCATTCTATTATTTGAAAGACATTTTTAACCATTTACCTAAATATTTCATTGATTTTCTACAGTGGCTCAACCCTTACACCCATGTTCAACCCTTACAACATTTTTTTAAATTTGGTTATAACTTTGAAACTTTGTGCCGAATTTTTTTGCAATGTACAGCAAAAACATTGCATTTGAGTTGATATTTCCAACAATATGCGCGAAAACATAAAATTCGCACTGCAGAGGAAGTTATGAAGAAAGAAGAAGAAAATGAAGAAAAAAAAACTATGTCCAACCCTGACAGAACTCCCCTATAGGGTAGATGTACCAGTTGTGGCCACTTTAAGCCTTTTTCACCAGTAGTGGCCACACAAGCTCCCCTTGTGGCCACCCTTTGTCCCAGTTTTGGCCACTGTTTAAAAAACTGTTATGGTATTATTAAGTGAATTATATTTTTTAATAAATAATTAGAATTGATTAATCAATCAAGCACAACAATTAAAAAAATTTATTAAAGAACAAAATTTAGTATTAATTTATATTTTACTTAAAAAAAATATTGTGGCCATGGGCTTTTGAAAAAATATTTGACCTAATTATTTTAAAATTCGTATTTTTTATAGTTATATAACTCCTATATATAGTATATAAGAGATAGAATATAAGAATATTGCCAATTATATCGAAAAATAATCATTTACTGACCAGTGATATTTCATCAAATTTACTAAGAATTGTAGTTATTCGACACTGTCAATACATTCGTACAGTTTACTGTCATTTTAAATTAAACCAACTAAATTTCTGTCAAAAGTAAGTTTACAGAGTGTCATCTACTTATATCAGGATTCTAGGAATATATCTACAATGCACTGGCAACTTTAGAAAATTTAATAATATCAACTTTAATCCAAAAGTGGTCACAACCGGTGCAGTGGCCACAAACGGTACTTCTACCATATATATATATATATATTCTTATTTGTAGAAGTTTTTTTTCTTTTTCATGGAAGAATTGAAAAAATGTAATAATAATTCAATAAATGTTTTTCGATCTGGGTTTCGGAAATTTTCATATTTTATAAAAATATTTATAAATTAATTTTTTTAAACTATTACAAATTAAGAACTCATTTAATTTTGTTTTTTTCTGATTTTCAGACAAAATTTTGATTTTTTCCCTGACCTTACAAAATATGCTAATTCTTAAATTGTAAAATTATTCGAAAACATCAATAACTTTATTAATATAAATAATTAATCATTATTATTTTTCCATAAACAAATAAGATTTTTAAAAACGTTAAATTCAAACATTTGCGAAAGTAATAACAGAATGTCAAGAGTTTTCTTTAGTTTGATATAATTATAATTATTATAAAAAGAGTTGTAGTTCATCTCATGTTTTGTTACTACTTATATGAAAATTTGATTATAAGACAGTCAGTGAGTGCAAAAAGTGCAATATGAAAAGTCTTAGTGGATTCTTGTAGTTGGAGGGCAACACATAAGAAGCCCATAGTTGGCTCTTCATTTCCGATTGCAAAAAATGGTGTAAATATTCACCAAAGTTCGAAAAATATGGTTTTTCGATGAATATTGCTTTTGGTTAAATTTTATAAGAAAAAGTTGTGAATGGAAATTATAGAGCTTGGAAATACCTTTCAAATGACTGGCCGTAAGTTAAAAAAGGTTAATATTACTTTAGTTGCAAATGAATTTAAACCATTAAAAATAGCACGTTTTTAATTGTTAACTTTATAATTTTGTTATTTATAATTATAACTTTTTTTAATAATTATGGAATTTGTGTATAACTTATCAAGAATATTCTCTTTACAAAGCTGAATAAACTACAAGAAAATTCAACTTGATCCGATAAATAGTTAATGCATAATTCCATTTGTTAACTAAAAATATGTGATTTTTCAACTGAATTTCGTCACTTTTGGACCTGAATATTCCTATCTTTCCATTTTAAAGTATACTTAATCAGCCAAACTTTCATCGTTTTTAAATGGAAGATTGATTTTGTTTATTAAAGTGCATAATAGTGGACGTTAAAAAAGGATATATTTTTTGTCATAAACAAATAGAATAATTCAGCCAATTTTCAACTTATCCATTGCGCATTTGATTTCGATTCTTTTCAAAAAACTTTTTCATAAAAAAATTCGACCTAGCTGCAAGGGTGGGGGAGTTAATTTTTTTATTTCAAAAAATTTCTGACTAATTAATAATTAATATTCTTAAATTAAATTTCCACCACTTACATTTCAATACATGTATTTTAAAAAAAAATTGAATGTTAGATTGTATACATTTATTTTTCATTTATATCAAGTGAATGTACCCACGTGAAAAGATTACCGGTAAACTCCGTGGAGTAAATCTGCCAATCCATAATATTATCCACGGTTATCCCGGTATGATCCGCAATATTTTGTCAAAATTTGGTACAATTAAAAAGGTAAGTTTACTTTCAAGTTCGATCACGTACATATTACCCACGGTTATCCAGATGGCATGTCACTATTTTAAACATTTCCAGAGGATCCCAAGTTTTAACTTTAAAAAGTAACCTAATCTGGAAAAACAATGAATCTACATAACACCCGCGGTTATCCAGGTATCATGTTAATATTTTAAACAATTTCTAAGATAATATTATTAGAATTTATCACTTGGTCAAATATATAAAACAATAAATGAGAATATATCAATCAATCCAACTCAGGTTAATAATAAAAAACACACATGTCTATTTTGACGTTTCGACAGTCACAGCAGTCCTCTTCAGAACTAAAAAAAATTTATTTTAATTTAAGTAAAATTTTTTACAAAAGAAATTATAAAAAAATTAAATAACAAAAACAAATTTATATAAATTAATTATTACCGAAAAAAGACATCACGAGCACTTATCAATTACTATTCATTGTCGTACATCACATATTAAACTAACACAGAGAGAAAAATTGTCATTACAATATTCAAACTTTGTGTATAATTGCAAGTCAATGACCTGTAGAATGAATGCTAATGAGATTTCTTATAAGTGTAAACACACTAATAGAGAATGATCTATGAAATATACTATATTGATAGAAAATAATTATGAATAATATAAAATTAAAAATAAAAATTAGTGTAACATTATTATCAAAATTTCTTTAAGAAAAATTTTGCATAACTTTGATTTAAATTTATAGTATCTTCTTTTCTATTTAAAGATTTTTTTTGTAAATTTATATGTATCATTTCAGAGATCAGTCTCTTACGCCTGTTACGTCCGTAACTTATTCCTAATATACTACATTTACTTATAATAATTACGTGTTTATTCTCTTTTTAAATATTAAATCTTACCTATATATTGTAAGATATTATTATTGTTATTAAAATGATTGTTATTGTATTAATACAATCTCTACATATTGTTGCATTATATTCAGTATTTTTATGGTCATTGTTATAATATATGTCTTACAACGAATATATAAATTGTATCAAATACATGAAAGAAGAGTAATATTTAGAAGTATGTAAAAACCTTGCCACAGACAATATTAATCTTGAATAAAATAATCAGAATAACGATTAAGCATCATTTCAACGACCTTTCTATAAGCAAGGAAATCAACAAACGAGCAAGAAATAATCCATCAAGGGATTAACCTGTGAGGAACAGCTAACCGAACGAGCGGCACATATCCCCACTTACAATACATGCGATAACTCCAGAGGCACGCATAAAATTAGAAAAACAATAAGGAATAACCATCTCTTCACAATTCCATTTAGCACCAAAGGCACAAAGCTTATGGGGGAAGTCTTATATATAAAGGGCACTAGCTCTCTACATTCAGAGAGTAATTTTTTGAAACACCAAGTTATAGTCATCGAACCATCGAGTTGAACACATCGTCTACAAGTGAACTAAAAGTACAAAGTTTAAAGTAAACTCCCAAGTGTTTAAAAATCAACCCAAGTCTATTCGTTTTAGACTTTTTTCCCCTGTTCTTAAAATAGAACTTTAAATAATAATAATAATTCACCACCACTAATCGTTATTCTGAAAGTAAGATTTATAAACTAAAATTATACTCATTGTATTTTTGTCAATACTTTTCTTTCTTGTTGGGTTTTAAATAAATTATTCTCTCACAACATTTACTAAAAAATTTAATAAATCAATGAGTATACCAATTGTTAAAAAAAGGGGAAATTTTTTTTGAAGATCAATAATAGTAATAAATAATATCAAAAATAATTAATGACATTCAATATTTTCATTTAATTTGGTACATTTTATATTGATTGATAATATTATACCAGACTTAAGTCGCAAGGTGCATTCATTAATATATTTTATATTGGTTTTAATGAATAGGGGTTCGAGTCCTCTTAACTTATAATTTTTAAAGTTGCAAGGTGCATTCTTAAAATCAATCCAGTATTATATTGATGAATAGGGGTTCGAGTCCTCTTGACTTATGGATTTTTTTGTCTCGTATATGAATTATTTTAATATTTAATTTGTGCTAAACCAAATTTTGTTTTATTCTTTAATTATTATTGAATGTTTACAAAATTTTATCGTCCTGAAGTTTAAAAAAAAATTAACAATAAAAGAAAAGTATATTTTATATTCAAGAAACAAGATTGACAATTTTACAATTATTGCGTATATTATAAATTTTGATATTATGCAATTTTTTAATGTCCTCTTCGAATAAAAATACAACCGATTCCTCACATTTAACTCGCTCTCAAATAAAAAATAATCCAGAATTGTTATTGAATTCAGGAATTCCTTATTATAAAGAAAAACCACACACAAGTACACCTAGATATTCTAAAGAAAATCCTGATTCCGAAGAAATACATAGAGAGTTTGACTCGGGTTTTGTTAATTCTAACCTTTTTGACACTGACGATAATTCTTCAAAAACTGACGATAACGACAGCAAAGATTCTATATTAGAAAATACTCTAGTAGATAAAAATTTACCAAATCATTCCGAAGTAAATTCAAGCTTAAATAATTCTTTAATTGAAGAACGCGAAACAAACGATCATTCTGAAAACAATTCTTTTGATAACTCGACAAATATTATTAGTTTTGAAGAAAATATGGCTCTTCCAAATAATCAGCAAGTGTCTTTACGCGATGCATTAGAAACTATACCAATGTTTGACGGAAAAAATATTCCATTATCTATATTTATTGAAAGTTGTTTAGAAGCAAAATCTATGCTTCCTGAGAACGCACAAGTACAAACAAACTTAGTAAAATTAATTAGGAGTCGAATTTCGGGTGAAGCAAGAAGAATTATAATAGGAAATAATTTTAATACAGTAGAGCAGTTGACAGAAAGGTTAAAACAAATTTACGGGCCAGCAAAATCTGTTTATCAATTACAAGGGGAACTAGGAGCAATATATATGTGGGAGCACGAAAATGTAATTTCTTACGGTTCAAGAATCGCAGAAGCAGCAGAAAGAATATTAGACGCGCATAGGCTTAGTAATGAAAATGCAGTAGATGAAGCGTTTAAAACAAATTTAGATAAAACAACTGTCGATTGTTTTTCTCGGGGACTTAGACCAGAAATTGAAATAAGAATTGGTACAGCAGACACATTTCAAGAAATAGTTAATAAAGCAGTAGAAATAGAAAGAAAATTATTATCACACCGTGAATTAAGAAAAAGTGAGCATAATACTGAGTATAATTCTCATTCTAAAAATAATAAAGAATTTGCAAAAACAACCAAAATTAATATCGCTCAAGATAATGTAATAACTTGTTTAGTTTGTGGAAAACAGGGTCATTTTGCAATAAATTGTTTTCAACTTAATAAATTGATAGGAGCAAGACGAGAAAACTCCTTTTCTCCAGGATTACGCCAAAATTTTTCAAATCAAAATCGATTTAATAATCAAAATCATGGATTTAATAAATTTCAAAGTCAAAATACTTATAGAAATCCACAACAGAATCAAAGACAAAATCAATTCCAAAATCAGTTTAGAAACACGCCACAAAATCAATTTCATACCTCATACCAACGACAAAATCAACAACAAAATTTTTCCCTAATCAACCACAAATCATTTCTCAAGAATCACGAACTAACAATACATCAAACTTTGTAAACAGAAATCAAAGTATAACGTGTAACTATTGTAAAAAATTAGGACATATTTCCACTAATTGTAGAAAAAGAATGTGGAATAATATCAATAAACAACAACAACAAACAAATTCGCAAACTCAAACTCAGGGAAACTCCAAAATTCCTCTTCAGTAGGATGCTCTGAGGAAGAATTATAAAGAAATTACTATGCATCCAGGAACATAAATTTAGCAAAAACCAACACTATACCATATATTCGAATTACCACTCATGAATTAAAAATTCCAATCACAATGATGATTGATACAGGTGCAGGACCAAATTTATTAAAAATTCGCGCATTAAAATCAGATATAAAAATTGATGAAAATAAATGTCTAAAATTAACAGGAATAAACGATCACGCTGTTTACACTTTAGGCCAAGTTGAGATTAATATTTTTGGAATCCTAACAACTTTTAATCTTTTATCAAATGATGTTCCAATTGAACATGATGGAATATTAGGAACAGAATTTTTCATAAAAAATAAAGTGAAAATTAATTACGAAGAAAGACATCTAGAAATTAATAAACAAAAATTTACTTTTGACTCGGAAAATTATTTTACAGTACCAGCAAGGTCAATTTACAATATTCATGTAAAAATTTTAAATAAAAATAAAAAAGTAGGTTACATTCCAAGATTAGTAGTAAAAGAAGGTGTTTACTTAGGTGATGCGGTAGTTTCAAATATAGAAGGATTAGCTTATTTACAGGCTATAAATACATTAAACGAATCAATTGACATCCCAATTTTGGAATTAAATTTAGAAGATTTTGATGAAATAAAGCAAGAAAGTTCAGTAAGCAAATCTGATAATAAAAATGAAGATTCAACAATTAAACAAATTATTGATGCATTTTCAAAAAATATCAAATCTGAAAATGTTTTTAACATTACAGGAAACGATAGAGTTGAAGAAATTAAAAAATTACTTCGTCTCGATCATATAAATAAAGAAGAATTAGAACACATCATGAATTTAGTAAAAAATTATTCCGATAGATTTCATATACCTGGAGAATATTTGGAAGGAACAGATCTTATAAAACATAGAATAATAACTACAGATGATACACCAATTATTACTAAACAATATAGATTTCCACCTGTTCATAAAGAAGAAATGACACGTCAAGTAAACGAATTATTAAAACAAAAAATTATTAAACATTCTGACACACCTTTTAATACACCAATATGGATTGTACCAAAAAAAGATGACTCACAAGGAAATAAAAAATGGCGATTAGTTTTAGATTTCAGAAAGCTAAATGAACGCACGGTAGGTCAATTTTACCCCCTCCCTAATATTACGGACCTACTAGATCAACTCGGAAATGCTCAATATTTTTCAGTCTTTGACTTGGCGTCAGGTTTTCATCAAATCAAAATGGATCCTAGAGATTCTTATAAGACGGCATTTTCAACGCCATTTGGACATTATGAATTCGATAGAATGCCTTTTGGATTAAAAAATTCACCGAGCACATTTCAAAAACTTATTGATCAGGTATTATTAGGATTACAAGGATCAGAATTATTTGTTTATTTGGACGATATTGTAATTTATGCAGATACCTTAGAAGAACACGAAGAAAAACTTTCGAAACATATGGAACGACTACGTTATGCTAATTTAAAACTACAACCAGATAAATGTGAATTTTTGAGGTTAGAAGTAGGATACTTAGGACATATTATTGATAAAAATGGTGTGCGGCCCGACCCGAAAAAAGTAGAAGCTGTAAAAAAATTTCCGAAACCAAAAAATGTTAAAAATATTAAACAATTCTTAGGACTAGCGGGTTATTATCGAAAATTTATAGACGGATTTTCTAAAATTGCAAATCCTTTAAATCAACTTTTGAGAAAGGATACACCTTTTCTTTGAACCGATAAACAACAAGATGCTTTTGATACTTTAAAAAATAAACTTTGTGAGGAACCACTTTTAAAAAGACCAGACTTTTCTCAACCATTTATTTTAACAACGGACGCTTCAGGTTTTGCAATAGGAGGAATTTTATCACAAGGAGTAATTGGCAAAGATCAACCAGTCGCTTATACTTCACGAACTTTAAATGAATGTGAAAGAAAATATGATACTTATGAAAAAGAAGCCTTGGCAATTATATATAGTGTGCAACATTTTAGACCATACCTTTATGGAAGAAAATTTACCTTAGTCACGGATCACAAACCACTAGTTTGGTTCCAAAATTCTAAGGATCCTTGTTCAAGAGTAACAAGATGGAAACTTAAATTAGCAGAATATGATTTTAATGTGGTCTACAAAGCTGGAAAAACAAATGTTAATGCTGATGCCTTATCCAGAAATCCAGTTGAAGATATAATTGAAGAAAAAGTACAAGGAATAAAAGAAGAGAAAATTCAAGAAACTCAGGAAATTCAAGAAAATATAATGAAAAGTGTGCACGAAAAATTGAAACATGTAGCAAATGAAAATGAATCAAACTTGGAGATAATAAGAAGTCTCCACGATATTGAAAAAATGTTTATGAACAATGAATCCAATGGAAATTCGGAGATACTAAGAATTCTTCGATCTTTTAAAAATTTATTTGAGGACAATGAATCCTATTTGAATTTGGAGATAAGAAAATGTCTCCAATCTATTGAAAGAATATTGATGGACAATGAATCCTATTTGAATTTGAAGATAAGAAAAAGTCTCCCATATATTGAAAAAATAATTAATGACAATGAATGCTACATGAATATGGAGATAAAGAAAATTCTCCTATCTATTAAAAAGATATTTAATGAAAGAAATTATTGTACAAGTATTGAAACTTGTAACGTTATTACAAGAATTCAAAGAAGAATACAAGAAAATGAAAATCAAGAAAAGAATATATGTGAAAAAGAAAATGAAGAAATACAAGAAATTGAAGATGATGAAATAAAAGCACACACCAAGAAAAAAAGAGGTAGACCGAAGAAACAAAGCACACGTTTGAATACCTCCTTTTCAAAGAAAAAAAGGGGAAGACCGAAAAAGGTATGTAATAGAGATAATCAAAGAAAACAAAAATTTTATAATAAAGCTTATACTGATGAAATTAAATCTGATCCTGAGTATATAAAACAAATATCAAAACCAAAAAATGAAGTAATTGATCAAGGCTACGAAAATTCAAACTCCGAAGAATCATCTGATGGAGAAGATAACATAATGGAAAATGAAAATTGTGATAAATTGAACGTTAAACAAGAAAAATGTATTGTCGACTGTAGAGACCAATTACCAATGCGTAAGGATAATCTAACATATTTCCTTTCAGTCGATGGAGATCCTCGAGATAATGGATCTAGATCATTAGCAAAACGCGAAAAATTACCAAAGTTTGGTAAACTCCAATTAGGAACAGCAGAAAAAATAAAGAGAGGTATGTATTAACATATTGCTCTCCCAATTGAAAATGAAATAAAGGAAAATTTATCTGATACAATAAAAAGAATTAAATCTTCAATTGTTTCATTGAAAAATGTATGTGAAAAATTAAACTTAAAAAATATCAGTGTTGCAAAAACAGCACAAATAAACAATGTAACATGGGACGAAATCCTGTCAATGATTAAATCAATTTTTGAAGACTCATTTGTAAGAGTTGTTATTTGCAATGGATATACAAAATATCCTACGAAAGAAGAATATATAAAATTAATCGAAGAAGTAGTAGCTAGTACAATAGCTGATGCATTTATTAAAAGATTTATTTGCATTTTTGGATCACCTAAAGGAGTTTTAACAGATCAGGGTACAGACTTCTTAAGCATTTTAATGAGAAGATTACCGAAAAGATTTAGAATTAGACAATTTAAAACAACTGCTTTTCACCCTCAGTCTAATGGTTCAATTGAAAGATCTCATCATGTTTTAGGAGAATATTTAAAACAATTTATAAATAAAAATGAAGAATGGGACGATTGGTTAGAATTAGCTATGTTTACATACAATACAAGTATTCATGAAGGTACTAAATGTATTACGATAGAAATTGTAATCCACAAAATCTTAAACTCGGTGATGAGGTATTTCTACTACATGGGGGGAAGATTCATAAATTTGCTGATCAATATACAGGCCCACACTATAACAAATTGAAAACTTAATTTTTTTACAAATTAAATTAATCCTATAATTTATTCAATATAATTTTATTGAAGAAGACTCTAAAATGGCATTATTCAAAATTTCTAATAAAAAACAATGGCAACTTACAGATTGTACTTTATTATTGACTAAATTGTATAATCATAAAATAATTACTTCAATAGATTTATTTCAAAATGTAACTTGAGAACGAAAGAAATTTAAAAGGATGACATAACTAAAAATGAAACATAAGAAATTTAAAATAGATTACAAAATTTTATATGTAAAAAAAGTAAATTGTTTTAAAAAAATGTTATATTTATTGTCTGTAAAATTAAAAGTAGTATATTTTAAAATTCTCAAACTTATTGAAACAATTTGTAAATATTTTTTTTGTGTAATTTTAAAGAAACTAAAAAGAATTTATGAATTTCAAACTTCGATAAAAAATTCTACGCAAAAACAATCCATTGTATAAAATAAATGTATCTTCTTTCTGTAAAAAAATTTGTAAGCATAAAATTCTAATCAAAATAATTACTAAAATTGTGACACATAAATTCTTTGTATGGATGATTGAATAACATATCTTAATAACAAAAATAATACTGTAATAAAAGTAAAAAATATCGAGTAAAATAAAATGAATGAAATTAATGAAATACATGCATAAATAGTCATAGCAAAAAATAATTATTGTACTTTCAGATGAAAAAATATTTTGAATAAAAATTGTGAACTAAGTATGTGCATAAACGATAATAGCAAAAACTAATTATTGTACTTTCAGATGAAAAAGATAAGAATAAGTTTGAATGAAAATCATTTTTCTGAATGTAAAAGAAGAGTGGATTGAATATATGCGAAAACGGTTATAACATTTCCTCTACATTATAAATTTTCTATTAGTTTGAGCATGTTTCATTTCATTCCCATGCTCAATCTAAGGGGAGAGGTGTTACGTCCGTAACTTATTCCTAATATACTACATTTACTTATAATAATTACGTGTTTATTCTCTTTTTAAATATTAAATCTTACCTATATATTGTAAGATATTATTATTGTTATTAAAATGCTTGTTATTGTATTAATACAATCTCTACATATTGTTGCATTATATTCAGTATTTTTATGGTCATTGTTATAATATATGTCTTGCAACGAATATATAAATTGTATCAAATACATGAAAGAAGAGTAATATTTAGAAGTATGTAAAAACCTTGCCACAGACAATATTAACCTTGAATAATATAATCAGAATAACGATTAAGCATCATTTCAACGACCTTTCTATAAGCAAGGAAATCAACAAACGAGCAAGAAATAATCCATCAAGGGATTAACCTGTGAGGAACAGCTAACCGAACGAGCGGCACATATCCCCACTTACAATACATGCGATAACTCCAGAGGCACGCATAAAATTAGAAAAACAATAAGGAATAACCATCTATTCACAATTCCATTTAGCACCAAAGGCACAAAGCTTATGGGGGAAGTCTTATAAATAAAGGGCACTAGCTCTCTACATTCAGAGAGTAATTTTTTGAAACACCAAGTTATAGTCATCGAACCATCGAGTTGAACACATCGTCTACAATCGTCTGGAAGAAAGCAAACATTTTCAAAATACAATACACTATCACATTAGTGTAAACAACAGTGATAAAATCCCACACTAAGGACAACTGTCGGAGGCCCACTTTGTGAAGGGCCATCTCAAGATTGGATTAACAGATTATTATCACCAGCTCATTCACCACCACTAATCGTTATTCTGAAAGTAAGATTTATAAACTAAAATTATACTCATTGTATTTTGCTTCCTCGTGAGGAAGCTTTGTAGTCGTTTAATTTACAAAATTTTTAAAAATCCTTTTGACAAATTTTCTTCTATATGGGACTATGTTATATAAGACCCTGAACAATTGTCCGGATGTATGTATGTGTGTGTGTATGTGTGTGTATGTGTGTGTATGTGTGTGTGTGTGTGTGTGGATCCCGTTTTTTGTGAACACGATAACTCGAAGAGGTTTCAACGAATTCGGCTGAAAATTGCTAGGAATATTTATCATAAAAATATCTCGAAATGGATTGATGGACATTAAAAAATCTATTAAAAAAATTTTTTTTTTACTTTTTTCAAAAAAAAAATTTTTTTCAAAAAAATTTTTTTTAATTGAATATTAAAGTCAATATATAATAAAATCTTCTTCTTTGCATCAAGACGAATCGATTGGTATATATAAAGTATAAATTGTATGAGAGTTTATAGAGGTAATGACAATTAAAGCAAAAAAATTACCTTTTTTTATCAAAAATTTAGTTCTTTTATCAAAATTATATTCCAGTACAATAAGATTTTACTCATTTTTTTCAATAATCTTATCCGTTGCATTAAAACGGATCGATTGGTATATATAAAGTATATATTTTATTTGAATTTATAGAATTAAACATAATTAAAACCAAAAATTCGCACTTTTATTAGAAATTTATTTCCTTCTTAAAAATTATGTTGCTTTATAATAAAATGTTAATCTAGACTCAAAAACAAACTAAAAATCTTCATTTCATCAAGACGAATCGATTGATGTATAAAAAGAATATATTTTATTAGCATTAATAGAATTAAATAAAATGAAAAAATTCACTTTAAAGCAAATTTTTTGCTTATCGTAAAGAGGAAGCAAAATGTTCATGTAATGAACATCTTCATTCACAACTTGTTTGTCAATACTTTTCTTTCTTGTTGGGTTTTAAATAAATTATTCTCTCACAACATTTAGTAGGCTCATTGACTTATCCTCATCCCAAATTGGATTCAATTTATTTGAAACTAATTTAAAACGAGGAACGTTAGATATATTTATTAAAGGTTTCTCGTTTTGACGTAACACGCCAAATAGGCTCACTATCAAGAATCGATGTACCATCCCAATCAAGATCGTGTTTTAGCACTCGATTATGCGCAGCAATAACATTTGTATTGGATTTTTTTCTGTTCATCAATTCTCACATTCAACATTCTCTTAGTTTCCCCTACGTAGGAAGCAGAACAGTCTTTACATTTTATTTTATAAACACAATTAGTTTTTTCTTTTTTATTTGTTATATCTTTGCCTTTTTTATGTAATTAAAACTGTCATTAGATTTTGGAATTGTTATTATATTGTATTTGTGTAAAAGATTTGAAGTTTTATTATATAAAAATTCTGAATGTGGTAAAGTAATCTTTTTAACCTTTTAGTAATAAAATGTTTAATTTTTGCGTTCCTGGTTTGAATGAATAACTTTAAGGCGTTTCTTAATAAATTTGTTAATAAAATTCAATGGATAACCATTTTGACACAGCAGTTTTTTAACAATTCTGATATTTTTTTCATGAAAATTTTTGTCAGAAAGTCTAATAGCTATATCAATTAAGTTATATACGATCGCAATTTTTTGTGATATTGGATGTTGGGAGTGAAAATTTAAAAAACGTCTGGAGAAAGTAGGTTTCTTAAAGCAGTCAGTTATTAAGGTGTCATTTTGTTTAATAATTAGTACATTAATAAAATTAATAGAATGGTTGTTTTCAATTTCATAAGTAAATTGTAAACGGTCATTGTAAGAAATAAATACATCCAAGATTTCTCTAAGTTTATCCTTAGGTATACATGTGAGAATGTCGTCAACATAACGAAAAAAGAAAAGAGGTTCAAAAGATAAAATTTCCAAGCAATCTTGTTCAAGATCAATCATGACGAGATCTGCAAATAGTCCTGATATGGGTGACCCCATAGGAATTCCGTAAGTTTGTTTAAAAACTTTCCCATTAAATTGGAAAAAGGTGTTATTAAAAAGGAACCGTATTATATTCTGAAGTTCGTCCAACGAGATATCAATTTTTTTAGAAATAGATGAGTATCTCCTTTCAATGCTTTGTAACACTAGATTACATGAAACATTTGTGAAAAGAGATTTTACATCTAAACTAATTAAGATATAGTCATCAGGGACAATTACATTTTCTATTTTTTTTAATAAAAGTAAAGCTATTTTTAATATATCCATCCGGAAAATTAATTGAGCTATTTAACAATTTATGTAGCCATTTGGCAAGCGAATATGTGGGAGAACCAATAGTTGACACAACTGGTCTCATAGGATAACCGTCTTTATGAATTTTGGGGAGTCCGTAAAATTTTGGTAATAGAGCAATTCCAAGCCAAGTGATCATGAGGATTTTTGATGATTTTAGCAATTTTAAAAATATTTTGTGAATTTGTTCCTTTATATGCATGGAATAAGAATGTATACAAATTTTTTCAAAATTTTCAAAATTTGTTGAGTTACGTATTTTTCAAAATTTTGATCGTTTTTTTAAAAAAGGCACGTAACTTTTTTTCTTGTTGACCGATTAAGATAAATTTTTTTGGAAAATATTCATAATAAAAAGTACTTTAAAGAAAAAAATAAAAGAAAAAGAAAATTTTTTTTGCCCGAAAAAAATTTCAAAAAAATTTTTGAATTCAATTTTTAGAAAAAATATACCTTCGATTTGAAATTTTTTTTGTAAATATTGTCAATAAAGTAAAGAATACTTCCTATAAATTTAATTATGGGACAACAATAACAATTAAAAGTAATTATTATGATCATGAAGTGTACTTAGAGCTAGAAATTTATAGTTTTTTCTATATTTTTCATTGAATTGTATTTTGAACATTGAAGTATAAAATAAAAACTAAAAATTTATAAGGTAATATGATTTTATCACTCGTTCGTATTAGTTATTATAAAAATTTAT
Source organism: Leptopilina myrica (nomen nudum) (assembly GCA_032872475.1). Classification (NCBI taxonomy): domain Eukaryota; kingdom Metazoa; phylum Arthropoda; class Insecta; order Hymenoptera; family Figitidae; genus Leptopilina; species Leptopilina myrica (nomen nudum). Next base: position 11,543,129 of record CM065460.1, read on the forward strand.
AAGTTAAACATTATTTACACAATTAATTTTAGTTTTTTAATTTACTACAGTTAAAACAAGAAATTCTTAGTTTATCTTAATTGTGAAAAAATCAATTGCCATCCCTATTTTTTATTTTAATCTTCTGCATTAGCAAAACATAAAGCGACACCTTTTTTTAATTGAAAGTGAAAAAAAAAATAATTAAATCTTTTTTAATAGGGTTAACAATTTTAGGTTTTAAACATTATAGTTTTTTTGTGCTTTTTGTATTGTTAGAAAAAATGTTGACTATCATCTCAGTACGAGAAATAAGGATAAACTAATGCAGTAGATTTGATTAAAAAACAGGGATTGCAATTGATTTTTTCACAATTAAGAAAAACTAAGAATTTCTTGTTTTAACTGTAGGAAATTAAAAAACTAAAATAAATTGTGTAAATAATGTTTAACAAATAAATTTTTAGTTTTTATTTTACATTTGAATGTTCAAAATACAATTCAATGCAAAATATAGAAAAAACTATTCTAGCTCTAAGTACACTTCATGATGATAATAATTACTTTTAATTGTTTAAATAATATTTAACTAAATAATTTTCTATTTCTTTGTGAATCCAATACTATTTTAACCACTTGAGCGGCAGGGCGTCAGAATTGGCGTCAGCGTGCAAGTGACAGAAGCGGCAAAAATGCGAAAAAGGCGTCAAAATTTAACTACTATTTTCTCATTCTGTAAGGAGATTTATAATATCACAACAAAGTATTTTTGTTTTTTAAAGTGAAAGAACAGACCTGTAAGCAAAAAAAATGTTTTTTCAAATATTTAAATAAGTTTTCAAGGCTCAAAGTTAACAATAATTAATAGTTTTATATTAGTGGCGTTTCAGTTTCTACCATAAAAAATTATTGTTAACTTTGAGCCTTGAAAACTTATTTAAATATTTGAAAAAACATTTTTTTTGCTTACAGGTCTGTTCTTTCACTTTAAAAAACAAAAATACTTTGTTGTGATATTATAAATCTCCTTACAGAATGAGAAAATAGTAGTTAAATTTTGACGCCTTTTTCGCATTTTTGCCGCTTCTGTCACTTGCACGCTGACGCCAATTCTGACGCCCTGCCGCTTAAGTGGTTAATAAGATTTTTGATTAATTCTTATTCCATGCATATAAAGGAACAAATTCACAAAATATTTTTAAAATTGCTAAAATCATCAAAAATCCTCTTGATCACTTGGCTTGGAATTGCTCAATATTGTGTTAGTCTGAGTTAATTCTCTGTTATTATAGATTATATCCAAAAGTTCATTCTCATTTAAAGACTTCAATAAATTATAACAGTCAGATCGCAATTTGTATAATGGGTTATCGTTGACAATTACATATGTGTCGTCATCCGAAAGCATTGTTTCTAACCTTGTAATATAATCCGTTCTCTTTATCGCAACAGTGGTGTTACCCTTATCAGCTGGCATAAACATTAACTCTTTATTACTATTAATGAATTTTTTTGTATCCTCTAGTTTCTTTAACAATTTCTTACGGTCTATGCTTATATGTTCATTGGAATTTTTCTTGTAACTTAGAGAAAAAATGCAATAATTTATCTCTAAATTCGTTGATAATATCATTGTCGTATTCATTTACATTAAAAAAATATTCAATACACGGAAAAAATTAGTTGCTGAAATTTTCCTCGACTTTGTAGAAGACTTTCGGATGTAGTCGAAAGTATTTAAATTTTTAAATCACTCTGTTTTAAAAATTATATTGAAAGATCGAAGAAAAAATGTACTACATTCGAAGAGAATTTAGAAAAAGGATTTGAGACTTTCAGCGACAGTCGAGGAAAATGAAAACACAGCCAGCGCGAACGATTCAGCGACAGTCGAGGAAAATGAAATCACAGCCAGCGCGAACGATTCAGCGACAGTCGAGGAAAATGAAAACACAGCCAGTGCGAACGATTCGGCGACAGTCGAGGAAAAAAGACGTGTCCAAATTTTCTTCTACAGTATTCTAAACTTTCAACGATAGTCGCGGAAAATGAAAAATTCTGCGGACCAGTAAAAAAAATTCTTTCAGTTCTTATTTATTTCATTCCTTTTATGCCTTATATTTAATTACAATCCTACATTTATACATAATCACGACACTCATCACATGTAATTTGACACTATTTAATCACTAATAACCTGCCTAAAACTAAATAGCTAACACCAATACGCATATTATCCTACACTTTCGTTGTTTCGCACGCTATATGAATCTACTTTTTCATCGTCCTTATATACTAAATGGAACCTTTCTTTACCGCTTGTGAGAAAAAGTGCAATATTTTGAAAATTAAAAATCTCAAATATTTCTCTTCAACATATTTTAGAATTTTAAAGAGTATTTCAGTATACGTTAAGGACTATTTTACAATTATTTTTAATTTATTAAATGATTAGAAAAATGATAATATTTAATTAAAATAATAACTAAGGCAATAAAATTATTTTCTGTTCATTATTCTAAAAACTTATTTAACGATTAATAATTATATTTTATATATACATATAAAAAGATTTTAATCCTCCAATATATAATTCAGAAACACTGTAGACAAGAATTTGTAAATGAACGGTATTAAATTGACTGCAGATCGCGTTTATCGCCTGAGAGTATGCGCATCTTTTCTGCGCACCGTTTTCCTCGACTCGTCGACGAAACTTTGTATCAAAGTGTTACAATAATTCCACGACTTTTTTCCGCTACTAGGTTTATAAAAAGTCCTCGACTTTTTTAGAGAATTTCTGCTAAAATCATGGAGTATTTCTATAAGTTTATAAAGTATTTTTTCATATCCGAGAGTCTTCGAGTAGTAGCTGAAAACTTCAGCGACTAATTTTTTCCGTGTAGATTTTATATAATCAATGAACAAATTTGTTGAGATGTCATTACCAAAACTAAATTTACTACCCAAAGATATATTTATATCTTATATACTAATTATTACTAATTATTACTAATTATTATTAAACAAAATGACACCTTAATAACTGACTGGTTTATGAAACCTACTTTCTCCGGACGTTTTTTAAATTTTCACTCCCAACATCCAATATCACAAAAAATTGCGATCGTGTATAACTTAATTGATAAAGCTATTAGACTTTCTAACAAAAATTTTCATGAAAAAAATATCAGAATTGTTAAAAAACTGATGTGTCAAAATGGATATCCATTGAATTTTATTAACAAATTTATAAAGAAACGCCTTAACGTTATTCATTCAAACCAGGAACGCAAAAATAAAACATTTTATTACCAAAAGGTTAAAAAGATTACTTTACCATATTCAGAATTTTTATATAATAAAACTTCAAATCTTTTACACGAATACAATATAATAACAATTCCAAAATCTAATGACAGTTTTAATTACATAAAAAAGGCAAAGATATAACAAATAAAAAAGAAAAAACTAATTGTGTTTATAAAATAAAATGTAAAGACTGTTCTGCTTCCTACGTAGGGGAAACTAAGAGAATGTTGAATGTGAGAATTGATGAACAGAAAAAATCCAATACAAATGTTATTGCTGCGCATAATCGAGTGCTAAAACACGATTTTGATTGGGATGGTACATCGATTCTTGATAGTGAGCCTATTTGGCGTAAGAGACTGATCTCTGAAATGATACATATAAATTTACAAAAATAATCTTTAAATAGAAAAGAAGATACTATAAATTTAAATCAAAGTTATGCAAAATTTTTCTTTAAGAAATTTTGATAATAATGTTACACTAATTTTTATTTTTAATTTTATATTATTCATAATTATTTTCTATCAATATAGTATATTTAATAGATCATTCTCTATTAGTGTGTTTACACTTACACTTATAAGAAATCTCATTAGCATTCATTCTACAGGTCATTGACTTGCAATTATACACAAAGTTTGAATATTGTAATGACAATTTTTCTCTCTGTGTTAGTTTAATATGTGATGTACGACAATGAATAGTAATTGATAAGTGCTCGTGATGTCTTTTTTCGGTAATAATTAATTTATATAAATTTGTATTTGTTATTTAATTTTTTTATAATTTCTTTTGTTAAAATTTTTATTTAAATTAAAATAAATTTTTTTTAGTTCTGAAGAGGACGGCTGTGACTGTCGAAACGTAAAAATAGACATGTGTGTTTTTTATTATTAACCTGACTTGGATTGGTTGATATATTCTCATATATTGTTTTAATTTCTGAGATAAGTCAACATAACCTGTCAAATATAATGCATTAGATAATTATCAACTCCCTGCTAGAAGTAAAGAGATAGAAATCCTATCTCTTTGAATATTTTTTTTATCTCTGAGATAGAAAGAGATAAAGTTTCTCTATCTTAGTCTATCCCCACTTTATAACTTCAATAACTTTTTATCTTTCCTTCTGTATAAATCTTTTTCAATAACCTTTATTTTATCTCTTTTAATACTTTCAATATCCACACCTATCTCTTTCTATCTCTAATTCCATCTAAGAATATATACTTATCTCTTTTAATAATCTTGTTTCTATCCCAGGCTAGCCTTTTTTTATTCCCCTTAATGTCTTTCTATTTCCCCTTTTAATTCAATCTCTTTACTATTCTATTCTTTTTATCTTTGTACTTCTCTCTTTTTATCCACATTTTAATCTTAGTACACACTCATCACAATTTACACATTGGGTTTAATTTTAGTCTATCACGTCTTGATTCTATTCAATCTCTTTCCATTACCTACTTTTGCTCAATCTCTTTTAATAACCTTTACTTTATCTCTATATTAATTCTTTTACTATTCATTTTCATTTCTTTTTATCTTAACTTTATTCTAATGCCATACTTTTTTTATCTCCTCGATTCTATATCAGTCTATTTCTTTCCAATTCGATTGAAAAAAGGCCTTTTCTTCTTTTATCTCAATAATTTTGTTATTTATTATGCTCCTTTTAGCCCTTATACTATTCTCTTCATTTGCTTTCTAATACCTATTAGATATCAGTACATACAATACTTATCATTTTTATTCCTTTAACTCAATTGCAATTGATTGCAATAGACTGCAGTCTATTTCCTTCCTGTACATTGAATTAGCTACGTAACGATTTCATGATAAATAAAGAAAAATTAAAACTTTAATAAGGAGATTAACTGAGAGATAAAGAGTGATAAGGTAAGAGATAAAACGAGGTTAATACAGTCCCAAAAGTAAAAAGGTAGTTCAAGAAAAATATCTTCCAAGCTAGCGTGGCTGAGTGACATGTGTATTCGGTTAATTGGTTAATTAATTCTTTATATAATAAAAAGGATAAAAATGTGGAGCAAAGAGAAATAAAAAGAGATAAAAGTACATAGGCATAAAAAGAGATAGATAGGGGATAATAGGGTATAAAAAAAGATAGAAATTTGCAGATAAAAAGGTATAATATTTTGGGTATGTAAAGTGGCTATTTCAAAAGTAAATTAGTATAATATGTCAAAGAAGATGCATCCACCTAATTATCTACTGTTGTCCAGTTATCTGGTCAATTTTTTTTATAAATTTCAAAGATAAGTTAACATAGCCTGACAAAGACAAAGCTCCAGCTTATCAACCACTGTTATCCAAGTATCTCTCTATTATTTTGGACAATTTCAAAGTAAGTGAACCTACCCTAACCTAGACGATGCACCAGTAAATAAACTACAGATATCAAGCAATACGGTCATTTTTTAAATCAATTTCAAAGGTAAGTTAACATAACATGTCATAAACGATACAAATGATGATTATCTAATATTATCAAGATATCCTGTGGAATGTTTGTACACCTGCTAATTATCTAATGTTATTCAGATTTTGAAATTGAAATTGTCCGAACATTTGACTGAATATCTGGATAACATTAGCTAATTAGCAGGTGTATCGTATATGACAGGTTTCATTGGCGTACCTTTGAAATTGTTCGAATATTCGACAGCATATCTTTAAATATCAGTGGGATATTAGCTGATACATCCTCTGGTTATGTTCACTTACCTTTGAAATTGTCCAAAACATTCGATTGAATATCTGGATAACATTGGATGATTAGCAGATATATCGTGTATTATAGGTTATGTTGACTTACCTCTGAAATTGTCCAAACATTCGACTAGATATCTGAATAACATTAGATGATTAGCAATTGTATCGTATGTGACAGATTATGGTGACTTACCTTAGACATTGTTTAAAATATTAACATGATACTTGGATAACCGCGGGTGATATGTAGATTCATTGTTTTAGCCAGGTTACGTTAACATACCTTTGATATTGTTCGAATATTCGACAAGATATCTTTGGATATGTGGGTATCATTAGTAAGTACTGCATCGTCTAGGACAGCGATTGTACTTTCAACATGTGGAAAGGGAAATTTTTTCCTTTCCTCAATGAAATTACAAGGAGAAAGAGTAAAAACTTCTTCAATGTCCGTGCGGTTGATATAGTCAAACCGTTAAATTTCTCGCGATGTCAGACGATTACTCTCTGCGCACGCGCAGACCATGCCAAGGAAGCATTCACAATACTATGCAAAAAGACACATTTTGTTTTACTCTGAAACGCAGTTATTTTCACATGCTTTAAGCTATGCTGGGTGTAGTAACCAAAATCAATACTTTAATTTACCATTTTCATAAAGAAATTGTAATTTTATATTCATTTGTAAAAATAGGAACCGCGAGAAAAGGTACACATTTCGGTCTTCTGTTACTGCTTTTTTCGCGGTTCCTATTTTTACAAATGAATGCAAATTTACATTTTCTTTATGAAAATGGTAAATTGAAGTATTGAATTTGGTTACTACACCAAGCATAGCTGAAAGCATGTGAAAATAACTGCGTTTCAGAGTAAAACAAAATGTGTCTTTCTGCATAGTCTTGTCAATGCTTTCTTGGCACGATCTGCGCGTGCGCGGAAAGCAATCGTCTGACATCGCGAAAAATTTAAGGTGATCCCATAGTCGATTGGATTTTTGCATTGAGCTTCTATGGGAAAATCGCATCGACTTAAGTGTTTGACTATATCAAACGCACGGACGATGAAGAAGTTTTTACCCTTTCTCCTTGTAATTTCATGGAGGAAAGGGAAAAATTTCCTTTTCCACATGTTGAAGGTCCAATCGCTGATATGAGACTTCTTCATCGTCAGTGCGGTTAATATACTCAAACAGTTTATTTTTCGGGATACGTCAAAAATGCTTTTTTACAGGTCATTTGAATTAGTTATTTTACTAATTGCTATTTATTGATCACACTCAAAAATGAATTTTTTGGAAACTTTGACACTCTAATTCATGATTTCCGAAAAGAGTGTGTTAAAATGTTAATTTTTGTGAGAAAAAAGGCTGTTTGAAAAATGTTATTTTAGTGCTTGGTTTGTTTACATTTTGCAACTTGGACATAGCCTTAATGTATTAAAATTTAATCCAAAATATATACCAGCATTTTGAGTCAAAATAGAGTCTAATTATAAATAATTGTGTGGCAATTAGACCCTACGTTACGATTGCTAAAACCTAAATAAAATCTATATGTTTATGCTAAAAGTAGGGTTTAAATTTTGACTCGGGTCTGTTGTTATAACTATTACATCAATAAAAATTAAAGTATAAAGCAGTTTTTAAAAACAAATTAATATAATACAACTTTTTTAATTTGGTAAGAAAATTACCGATTTTTCCTGGTCAAATTAAATTTCCGTGGCTAATTATCGGTTTCCCCGCGTAATTGTGGTAGATGCTTTGTTAAATGTCTTATAGTAGAAACTAAAACCCGCCAATGACTGGTACTGGTATACAAAATATTTTTTTATTACATATTTTCCATAAAATAAATCAATTTTTGTAGCCATATGCAGATTTATTTATAGCAAAAACTAAAAATCAAGTATATTGCTGCTTAAGATTTGTCTTTACATTGCTCAAAACATCTTTAGAAGTTCAATCAAAAAGTAAAATAGCGTAACTTTGCCATGTAAGCTGTACTTAATACCCAGTGGCATTTTGTTAAGTAGAAAATTGTACAAAAGGGTCTAGAGCCCGTTTATGATGAAAATAAAATCATCAAACATCTCCATTTTTAAAGTTTCTGAAGTTATTTCAATTAAAAAATATTGAATGAATTGGATAAATAATTATGAATTGCATTATTTTCACGTCACAATCTTAAACAAAGACCCCAAAAATACTACTGAATTAAGCTTGATAGTAATTAACAACAATTATAATTTTTTCGATTTTTTTATATTGAAAATATTTTTTATACTTCCATCTTAATCATACTATTTTTTGTGTAAAATTGTGCTAAAGTGTGACTAAATAACATGTCTTATTCAATTATACAGAGTTTAAAAGCAATTTATTAAAAAATGTAAGCTTTGAAAATTTGAAATTTTAAAAATTTTCGAAAACATTTTTATACTTTAATCTTAGTTATAGGACACTATATTTGAAAAATTATGCTAAAATGTGACTAAATAACATGTAATACTTATTTATAGATAGTTTAAAAGCAGTTCATTAAAAAATATAAAATTTAGATATTTGCGATTTCTTGAATTTTTTTAAAATCATGTTTATACTTACATTTTAGTTATAGGACATTTTTTTTGACAAATATATTCTTGAATGTGACTAAATAACATGTTATACTCCATTAAACAAAGTTTGAAAGTATTTTTAAAAAAATGTAAAATTTGATAATTTTTGATTTTTGAATTTTTTGAAAAAATTGAATATCTCCCGTTCTAATTAATATTTTTCAAATCTGTAATTTTAAAAACCTTCCTTGGCCTAAGGTCAAACATTCTGCCAAATTTGGTTTCAAACGGTTTAGCCGTTTTTAAGTGATTCGCGAACAAAGATTCTGTGACATACGGACATACATACATACATACATACACGAAATTTTTTATTGGCATTTTTGGAATCCTGGATGCTCAAAAGGAATAATTATATGGGAAATTTAGATTTCTGAGCAATGTACAGACAAAGTCTCATCTTATATATATATATAGATATACACCAGGTGCACATTTTTTCAAATCTTTATCAAATTCACATGAAACTGGTTACTAAAAGGTGTTTGGGGTCGCTGATTACGAATATGATAGTAGTTTTCAAAAATTCAAAATGACGGATCCAATATGGCGGACACATTTTTCAAAACTTCTTCGGATTCACTTGAAATTGGTTTTCTTATTTTTACTATTTTTTGTTTTTTATTTTTCTCCTCAATACAGTTTTCTATTTTTAAATTCACTTCTTATGATTAAAATTAAAACATTTTTTGCAAAAGTATAATTTGCACATATTGCAATGTAAGAATGTTCTAATATCACAGCTGTCATTAGAGTAATATTTTCTTTTTTGCATTGTTTTTAATTTGTGGTCATTAAAAGTGAATTTAAAAAAAAGAGAACTATATTGAGGAAAAAAAGGAAAAAATAAAAAAAACCGCTGCCAGGTTATACATTTTTGTTATAATTTTGGTGTTTATTTCATTCGTTTTCGCAAATCTCGTTGTGTTCGTGTCATGAACACTTTGCTTCCTCATACAGATGTTAATAATAATTAAGTATAAATTTTTAACAATTATTCTCAATTGCTGTAATATTTTTTTCTCTGTATTGGATTAAAAATTCAGTTTCAATACATAAGCGATTTTATTTTTTATGGTATATTATGACCTTAATTATTTTCTTTATTAACATTTTAGAAATGATTTGGAAATTGATATTTTTCAACATTTTAAAGTTACTTCCACATTAAAATTTTATTTTTTAATTTCCATCACAATTTCTGTTTTTTAAAATATGAATAACTTTTTTATTTCTAATCGAATTAGCTTAAAAAATATTTCAATCAAAGCGTTTTTAAATGCTCTACAAGATGATAATGATAGTTTTAAAGTTGCTTTTACATTTTTCAACGAAATTTTCAAAAAAGTCTTATTTTTCAAAATATTTGATTTTTTAAAGTTTACAATATTACAATACTTCCTCTTTATGAAGAAGCAATAAGACTCTCCAAAATCTACGTTTATTTCCACGCGGTGAGAGTTGGCAAAAAACCCCGAGTAACCAGATTCAAGTGAATTCGTTAAAGTTTTTAAAAAAATGTCAGCCATATTGGATCCGCCATTTTGAATTTTTGAAAACTACTATCATATTTGTAAGCAGCGACGCCAAAAACCCCTGAGTAACTAGTTTCAAGTGAATCCGAAAAAGTTTAGAAATGTAATTTTTTTTTCTTTTGAGTTTACAATATTTTGTATTGCTGCATTTAAAAGAACGGTTCCAGAGCTTTAAAAAATGTATATTTCAAAATTTTTATTACTTCATTATCATTCTAAAAAGTTCTGTTGAAGTTCAGGTAAAATTTTTGAACATTTGACCTTAAAGGGTTAACTGATTAAATAAATCTTTATATCTCAATTATGCCATCGAGTCATCGAGCGCTAGCAGTTCTGTGGGTTTTGGCTATTGATTAGAACAATTTTGTTTGTTTAGCTTTTCGACATTTATCTCTGATGTATGAACTACAATATTCTCAAAAGTTGTATTGTTTTTTAGCCCTTAGAATTTTTTATTTCGAATTAACTCAAAAAACGGACAGACGAGTTTTACTTCTCACGCCGTATCTTTCGCAAATTTTATCGGCGCATTCTTGACATGCGTAGGCGGGTTGGAAATATAAATTTACATGTTAACTAGTATCACATATATAAGAACCCAACCCAGGTGCGAAGTGACGCCGAGTTCAGGCTTTATAAAGATTGACTGAGCATTGGTCAATATTCGTTGAGCCTTAGTGAGACAGCGAGAGCAGGACTGATCGAAGCTTTAATGTAACACCGATTTCAGACTGCAGCGCGAGCCTTCATTGAGCATTGGACACCAAGGCTCAATCAATGCCGCGGAAGCCTGATTCAGGACTGAACAAGACTGCTTTTACTGTTCTCAAATTTAAGCGTCTCTCGCGTTCCTTCTATATAATATAAATATATTGATTCTTAATAATAATAATAATAATAAATATTATTGTTATTATTTTTATCCATATTATATGAGTGTATAAATTTAATGACAATAAGTTCCTTCTATTATAATTATATATTATTTCCACATAAATAATATATTATTACTCACAATAAATGTATTATAATTTATAAATGTGTTATAAATATTATAATTATATACTATTTCCACATAAATAATATATTATAACTAACAATAAATGTCATTTAAAATAGTAACATTAAAAAAATAATTTTAGTAAAAAAAGACAATTTTTCTGTTAATTAGTACATTTGTTTTCTTTATTTTTAACAGACTTTTAATATTATTTACAAACATGTTAATACATGCATGGTACCTCAACATTGATTCAGCATTGGACACCAATGTTTGTTCCATGCTCGATTCAAGACTCAGTCAATCTTCGTGAGCGAAAATACAATATTCACTTTTTTTATTACCGTGTGCACTGAACAATATTAAATATAAATATTTATAAATTATTTAATATTACAATATTTATTTTTAAATAATGATTGAAGGTATCACTCGGCAAATTTCTACTTTATTGATAATATTTATTTTTGATAATATGTTTAATTTTATTATACATTATTTTTTTCTTGCACAGTATCAAATTATTATTTTTAAAGATCAAGAGTTTCGTTTGTCTGAAAAATTTTCAGTGATCAAAAACTTCGAGTGTAAAAATTTTTCATTAAGGTGTAATAAATATTTATGCCAAGTATTTTTACACTAGGATTAACCCGTCAGCACTCGCGCCGTGAGAAAAAGTCTCACGCAACACTACTCAACCTATAGGGCGCTCTTAGAGTGCGAGTGAGACACTAAAAAAGGCGCGAGTGCTGACAGGTTAACCGTTTAGTAAATATTATCAAAATACTATTTGTTTTGTCAAACGCGTGTGACCTTGCGACTCAGCGTAGCCAACTCAACACATGTCACATACGTTAAACTCTTGAGTTGGCAACGCTGAGTCGCAAGGTCACACGCGTTTGACAAAAAAATAGTTTTTTGATAATATTTACTAAACTGTTAATCCTAGTGTAAAAATAATTGGCATAAATATTTATTACACCCTTATGAACAATTTTTACACTAAATAATTATTAATATTTATTTACCATTGATATCTTAATATTATAATTATAGTATTATTATTTTAAACAATAATAAGAATAATAATAATTAATAATAATACTTATGGGTCATTCTCATAATCGGGACAAATGACCCGTACATTAGATTTTTTTAAATAAATAATAAAAATTTTTCAAAACTTTTACCTCCTAATAATAGCATTCATCATGATTTAATCGGATCCTATGAAAAATAAATAAAAAATTTGAAATATTTAGAGATACACATGTTTAAATAGTATAAAAACTCCCCTCCGTTACTGTTCATAAAGAAAGTTTCATTTATAAAAGAGGTATTATATTAATTTTGCAATATTAAAAAAATTTTTGCCGGGTAAAATCTACTTATTATTCTATTTGTAATTGATTCATCAAGAGTAAAATCAAATATTTGTGAAGTATTTTTTCTTAGAATTAAATTCGTTTTGTGCAGAAATAAAACTTTCCTCCGTTACCACTCACAAATATAATTATAAAATATAGAAAAAACGACAACATAAAAATAAATAAATCAAAACTCTTTGTAGTGTCAGTATAGTTATGGTCATTACATAAAATGATGAAATAAAAAGAAAATAGTCAGTTTTAAAAGGACTTTTAGTGTGTCAGTGTTCATCGACATAATAAAAACTCCCCTCCGTTACCGCAATAAATTTAGTTTTTTGAAAGTAAATAATAATAATTGTTAATAATTTTATTCACATTGTTTTATTTAAAAACAAAGAAAACTAAAGATGTTATTAATTTATTTATAAAATTTATTTTTTTGCAACACAATGAACATATTTCGAAGCTGTCTTATAAAAGAAAACTCCCCTCCGTTACCGATGGTATATTTCTATTATACAGTACCTAAATTGCAGACTTTATTAATCATGGGATTCGTTTGAAACTCGTTACTCGGGGGTTTTCGTGGTCGCTGATTACGAATCCGATGTCAGTTTTTGAAAATCCAAAATGGCGGGTACAATATGGCGGACACTTTTTTGAAAAATTCATTGGATTTGCTTGAAACTCGTTACTCGGGGGTTTTCGGGGTCGCTGATTACGAATTCGATATCAGTTTTTAACAATCCAAAATGGCGGATTCAATATGGCGGACACTTTTTTGAAAAATTCATCGTATTTGCTTGAAACTCGTTACTCGGGGGTTTTCGGTGTCGCTAATTACGAATCCGATATCAGTTTTCCAAAATCCAAAATGGCGGATCCAATCTGGTGGACACATTTTTGAAACATTCGTCGTATTTGCTTGAAACTCGTTACTCGGGGGTTTTCGGTGTCGCTAATTACGAATCCGATATCAGTTTTCCAAAATCCAAAATGGCGGATCCAATCTGGTGGACACATTTTTGAAACATTCATCGGATTCGGTTAAAACTTGTTTCTCTGAGTTTTTAGGGGTCGCTGATTACGAATCCGATATCAGTTTTTAAAAATCAAAAATGGCGGATTCATCAAGAATAAAGTAAAATATTTGAAAGGTATTTTTTCCTAGAATTGAATTAGTTTTGTCCACCGCACGAAATTTGCCACCATTACGGGATACAAACATAATAAAATTTATTTTTGAAATTAGCAGCCCTAAAAATACACGAGTATCTACTTTAAAATTATCCCAATTATTTCTTAAAAGTGCCCACCATATTGGATCCGCCATTTTGGATTTTTAAAAACTGATATCGAATTCGTAATCAGCGACCCCGAAAACCCCCGAGTAACGAGTTTCAAGCAAATCCAATGAATTTTTCAAAAAAGTGTCCGCCATATTGAATCCGCCATTTTGGATTTTGGAAAACTGATATCGGATTCGTAATTAGCGACACCGAAAACCCCCGAGTAACGAGTTTGAAGCAAATACGATGAATATTTCAAAAAAGTGTCCGCCATATTGAATCCGCCATTTTGGATTTTTAAAAACTGATATCGGATTCGTAATTAGCGACACCGAAAACCCCCGAGTAACGAGTTTCAAGCAAATCCGATGAATTTTTCAAAAAAGTGTCCGCCATATTGAATGCGCCATTTTGGATTTTTAAAAACTGATATCGGATTCGTAATCAGCGACCACGAAAACCCCCGAGTAACGAATTTTATGTAATTTCCATCAATTTTTAAAATATTTTAGTTGCGATAAATTTTCAACAAAAATTCGGAATAAAAAACATTAATTTTTAATAATAATGTTAATAAAGATTGTAACCACGTATTTTATAGGTTTATTAAGATCCCCCTTTTGCCACAGGATTAGTAATAAAAGTGATTTTTCAACTTTTTTTTTATAAAATTTCAATTTTGAATTTGTCCCTTTCTAGAGATTGACCCTTATATTATATTATATAATTATTATAGTATTTAATAATAATAACAATAATTTTTAAATAATATAAAAAATTATCTAAATTAATAAATAGTTATTAAATATTAAATAATTATTTATTAATAACTATTTTTTATTTTTTAATAATATTTAAATATTTACATTTAATATATATTAAATCTAAATATTTAGAAATTATTTAATATTTATTTATTTAGATAATTTTTTATATTATTTAAAAATTATTGATGAATAATATATTGTTCAGTGCATACGGTAATACATAAACTGAATATTGTTTCATGGTTGATTCAAGCCTTGATTCAAGCTTGAATAAAGATTATATATTCAAGCTTCACACACGAAGATTGATCGAGTCTTGAATCGAGCATGGGACGAACATTGGTCTCCAATGTTGAACCAACATTGAGTGACAGTGTTTTAATGACTGCTTCAACTCTGGATTACCCACGCTGGGCGCTCAAGGCTCAATAAAGTTTCAACCCATCGTCAGCATTGGTTTTCGCGCCTGGGAAAATTTGTTAATAAGATTATACAATACACAGGGGGCAAAATTCCTCAAGTGTCCCAACTTAAAATTGAAAGTTTTTAAATCGGGCTGATTTTTACAGTATCTTTAGTACTATGGTAGAGCACTTTACCTATAATATTTACCTAATATTAGATAGCCTTTCAAAAACATACAGGTCAAAATTTTGTTTATTCTACTGTATTCTAGTTACAGCAGATAACGCAATCCACTGTTTATACCTAATCATAAACTTTAACCCCCTCTCCCCTCTACAATTTTTAATAAAACTTCTTGAAATTTTATGGGTAAAGTGCTGTATCATTATAAATGAAGAATATTGAGTAAAATTGAAGGAATCCGCTAAAATGATGATTCATTTTTTTAAGATGCATTTATTATTTTCAATAAGATCTATACGTCTGATAAATAACCTAAAAAATTACATTTAAATATTTGTAAGGACTTTTACTTGTAAACTACGGGGACATTCCAGTTCAAAATGTAAAAGAAATCGATTTTTTTGTTTTTGGATTTCTTATAATGTCAAGAATACTATCCTAAAATATTATTGCAAAATTCGAAGTAATGATTTTCAAGCAAATCCAATGATTTTGGAATACATTGTCCGCCATATTGGATCCGCCATTTTGAATTTTAAAAATCTGATTCTATATTTGTAATTATTAGCATCTCAAAAACCCCCGAGGAAAGATTTTCTAGCAAATCCGATGATTAAAAAAATGTCGAAACTTATACTTTTTTAAGGTTCCACACCTAAAGAAATATCTAACGAAGAGAATGTCACTTCGTCTTTAATTTTATCTGTTTTAGAAAGTTTAGAATCGATCTTACCACCAAAAATGGGCATTTTCGAAAATTGCGTATATCGACGCCATTTTTAAATAAAAATAAATTTTTTTTACAAATTACTAAATAAATTATTTATTACATGTAATGTACTTATTTTACATGTAAATATTTTACTTTTGTGTATCATAATTTTCGTGTTATCAACACTAAAAAATTTGATGTTAACGGCTGACAGTACAGTAAAACACCGGTCATCCGAGCTCGCTTATCCGAGTTAACGTTAGAAAATGACAGTCCGTATAATCCGAGTTGTCTCTTAAGCCTAGTCCGCGTTATCAGAGTTATGGCGATGAGTTTATTCGATATATCGGTAAAGAAATTTCTATCAAAAATTATTGTGCTGGCAAACTTTAAAAAAAATTTGTGTTATTTTAATAAATTATTAACTCGGGTAAACGGGGTCTACTGTATAATAATATACCAGTCGTACCAACTATAAGTCGAGTATGTATTGTCATGATTTTAAACACAATTTAAGAAAATTAATTAAATATATTTTTTAATATATAAGTAGGGGAATGTTGTCATAGATGGACACTTTTTTTACTTTTGTCTAAATAATAATTTAGATTTTTGTCGATAATAGTTTAAAAGGTTGAATCAAAAGGAAACTTTAACCATGACTGATAAGTTGATAAATAAAAATCTAACAAATTGAGGACATATTGAAAAAAATGTCGTCATACTTGGCAACTGTAGTTATAGTTGGACACTTTTGAAAATCAGCAAAAAAAGGAATATTATGACCCAATTAGGTGTGTATTATGTCTTATATTTTTTTATTGTGTCATACAAAACTTACAGTTGAACTGAGAAAAACTAAAATTCTAAATTTTTTTACAAATTTAATTAGATTCGCAATTTTGACAAATAAAATAACTTTTTGTCAATTTCGCACACTTAAGGTGGACGTCTCGTTTACATTCAATGCATGCAACGGAGTTATTGCGGCTTAAGTGTCGTGGCATTGTTTGTAAACATATTATGCAAAAGTCCTCATCTCCGTCTTCATCAGAAGAATGTTTTTTTGCATTTTTGGGAGGACGACTTCGTTTTGCTGGTGCTTCAGTGCTTGCTGCTTTCGCTGAGGCCAGTGTTAAACTTACCTAGCATTGTTAAAGCGTTTCGCTTTTGTTGCTTTTCCCGCAATGTGTCAAGGTTTTCTGGCGACGACAAAATTGTGTTGCTCATTGGACGCCGTCCTCGATTTGATTTTTTTTCCGTTGGTGGAGTAGCTTGCACAGGTCCAATTTTGTTCAAAACGGAACTTAATCTTGTTTCACGGGATTTTGATGCCAATGATTCAATGGGATTATCGATTTCTCCACGTATGGCAACTTTAGGGACAGGTTAAAAGAACTATACTGCGCTGTAAATCACCGCCACAGACTTCAGCTTCCTCAACAGCTCGATAATTTTCGCTACTAAACACTGCTTGCACATAGTCCGCGTCAGTAAAAATATCTGGATTATATGGAAATATTCCAGTAGCAGAGAAACGAGATTTGATGTTTCGTGGTGTCAGTGCTACATCCAATGTTGATCGAACTATGCCTGGGATATGCCGGATTTCTAGAAATTTACCAGCCCTATTCTTTTGCCATGCATTACATTGCGATTTGTAGTACACTTTTACTGGTCCATAAACAGAAACGTCTTACGTCTGCAAGCGATGGCTGCAATGCGGCGGGAATGCAACTAAAGTAACGCCGTTATTAACAGCAAAATCCAGTGCCTCTACGGAAAGATGGAAGGCGTAATTATCCAGGAACAGCAGTTTTGGTGATTGCTTTGAGGCTTTAGTTTTCTCGATGAAGAACTCCATGTACTTGATAAATTCCGCTTGCTGCATCCACCTAGATCCATTGTCAAATCCAACAGCCCCAGGAGAAGCATTTTCCAAAAACGTAGATTGCATGTTTTGACGAGTTAAAAAAAATGGTGGTATAGAATTTCCCTCGGCATTGACAGCAAGAGCCATAGTGACCGTGGTCCCTTGTTCTTGAGCAGCAATTTGTCCGACTCTTCTCATACCTCGCAACGAAATCACCTTTCCAATTTTTGTTGGCACTGTGAAAAAACCAGTTTCATCCATATTCCATGTATCTGCCGCTTAAATTGGATGCTGAGACAAAACCAAATCCAAATTGTTGGAAAAAAGCTGCACATTTTCTTTGGAAAACGATTTTCCGCGATGTAAACTTGTCTGTTCTGGCGTGCGTAACGAAAGGTTTTGGTGGCGTCTCATGAAACCATAATACCAATCGCGTCCACTCATTCTGTTTACGTTCCACATTAGAGGATAGTGTCCATTAATTTTCTTAGCAAATTGGAACGCTACCTGTCTTTTGTTAGTTCAACAACACTCAAGCCATAATAATGGTCACTGCATTGTTTCATATAGTTGACCAACGCTTCCTCTTCTTCGGTAGTAAATATCTGAAAAATATTCGTTTAATATTAGTATTTCATTAAAATGAAGTATAATTTTTGTTGTGTTTTCTTACTTGTCTGGAAGTGTGTATACATAACCGTTTTAGGTTTCCTCCAGATTTTCGACAGCAACAATAGAAATGTCGTCATACTCTTTTTCTACTTTCTCAATGTATCGACGCAAAGTCGTTAGCGGCAGATCATAAGCCCTTGCCACTGTTTTTAATTTTTCTTTTTCCAACTTCACTGCTTTAATAGCCAAAACAACATTTTTTAGTTCGACTTCACCTCTGTCTGTTTTTCGCCTGTAGCGTGAAACACTAAAAAACCAAGAAAACAAATTTACATTTTATTTGCATACTGTGAGATTAATGACTGAAAGGCATACCAAGAATCTCGCTGATTTTTAGCGATAACCGTGACACTATTTCAAATTAGCGTGTATACGCTGAGATTTCAGCGAAACAACCTAAAAATTAGCGCATATACGCTGATTTGAATAAGTGTCATGATTATCGCTGATTCATATTAGTGAGTACGGGTGTCCAACTAAAACAACAAAAAGTGTCCAAATATGACGACAAGTGCCATAACCCTATCGCATAACGACATAAACAAACCATTCAAATAAACAACAATTCCTTTTATAATTTCATGCGTGCTTCGCTTCGCCTACAGTTTGTTCCAAAAAAAGTCCTCATTTAAAAATTAGCAAATGCTCGCACTCGTTACGAAATATACTGTTTTGGCGATTTTACGCCTCTGCGTCAATAAAACACGAAATAAATAGATCCAAAACGTGACGCGGCTTTCCGTAACGACAACAAAAAATTCAACGCTCAAACACAGATGGCGCTGCTAGTGTAATGTAAAATATTGAAAGTGTCCAAGTATGACAATATTCCTCTACAGTAAAAAATTTTAGCATTAATTTTTACATCTTTTTTGAATGGTTTTTTCTTTAAATAAAACAAATATATAGGTTTTTTGATTAAAATTATGAAATTAAAAATTTTCTTTGAGGTTGCAAACATGCAACATTTTATATTGGAGTAATGGAGACAATTTCCTTGCCCCTCACCACTCCTTGGACAATCCTTAAGAATAAATTATGGAAAATATTTTTTAATTACCCAGGCACACAAAAAAAAGTTTTTGGCCGAGACACTACAATAGTATATTCCCATGTATTTTGGCCCGCTGAATCCGAATCCGAAGTCAGAACTGCCAAGTTGGTTCTTTTTTTGAGTTATACTAAAAAAACGACTCAAAAACCTAATCAAAATAAAAAAAAATGAATTTTTTTTTGAAAGTACAGTAGTACAGTAGTACAAAAACCGAATTAAAATTCAAAAAATATGATTGTAACACTACAATAGTATATTTCTTTGTGGTTTTCCTACTGAATCCGAATTTGAAGTAATATTGAAAGAATTGCTCAAAATTTTGAGATGAACTCAAAAAACGAATCAAAAACCCAAAATAAAATCGAACAAAAATTTATAACACTATAGTACTATTTTTCTATGCATTTTTCACGCTGAATCAGAATTCGATATCAAAATTAAGAGAATTGCTCAAAATTTTGAGATAAATTCAAAAACTGATGAAAAGTCGATTTAAAATGAAGAAAGGAAATTTTTTGCTATGATACTATCCTAATTTTTTTTATTAATTAAATAGTCTTTAACGTCCGAGATACTTAATAAATAAGTCAAATTAATGAAAACGAAAACATTCGGACAAAGTAACAAATTTTATTTACTCCAACGTTTCGAAATCAAATCGATTTCCTCTTCAGGGAGTCTATTCAAAAAATATATACAAAATTAAAAAATAATAAAAACTATTTTAACAATAATTAATATAATTAAAGTACATATTCAAAAAATTATCTTACCAAAAAAATAATAATTAAAAAAACGAAGACTTAAAATTTAAACCCTGACGATGGAGTAGAGTCTGGAGTCAGAAAATAATAAAAATTGAATTAGAAAAAATCAAAAATCAAAATAGAAATAAATACAAATTGGAAAAATTAGAAATAAAATAAGTAAATGATAATAAACTCAAAGAAGAAACAATAATAAATAAATAAAATAAAACATGGTTTGGGGTCATCCATAAAGCATATGATACTTTAGGGGGTGAAAGGGGGGGGTCAGCAAAATATCACACTCCATGTTAACTGTCTATGGAAAAAGCATCATGAGGGGGAGGGGGTCTAGATAATCGAAAATATCTATCACATGCTTTATGGACGACTCCGTTTATACTCCTGCTCTATGGCCTTAAGCACTTGACAAGAGTCCCCGAGAAATCCTTTTTTGGATTAAGCATAACTATTCTATATGAAATTTCAATATAATAACCTAATTTGCGTCTACTGCTGGGTTTATTAGGAGTACTCGCATGAGCCTGGACGACTTTTAACATTCGCTATTTGTTAACTAATTGTTTAATTGAACTGTATCTTTCGGGAAAAACTTGTTTAGACCTTAATGAACAACTTTCTCGCTGGAAGTTTTTTGTTGCTCAAAATTTGCTCAACTTCCTCGCTTAGTGAAAATTTCAGTTTACGAATTTTGCAATATCTCAAAAAAAATTTAAAAATTTTTTATTTATAATTAAGACATCATTTTTCTTTTTTAGTCACTCGAAGGATAAAATAACGCGTATTTTCGTTTTTGTTTCATTAAGAAATTCGTAAAATTGACTGAGTAATCGCGAGTTGAAGTGAAAAATACAATAATAATTTCGCTCTTTAAAAAAACAGTTTTTTTCTTATATTTCGAAAACGGTAATAGATACAATAAAAATTTAAAAGAAAAAAAGATGCGCAATGAAATTTCCTATAAGGATATATATTTTAAACATTTAAATTCAGAAGCTGAATTTTGGATGTCCAGGGGACTTCGATTTAGGCCGAGAAAAATTTACGTGCCCTTCTACGATCCGGCGGCTCAACTGTAGAAAACCTCTCTTGAGTACAACCGGTTTTATCGACAGTCAAGTTCTAATAGTGTGTACAGGACAATAATCGACAGTACACATCATTATACCTTGACATTAAACCTCCCGCTTGATAAATGACGAAACTAGTGAGAAAAACACCGGGCTATAGTGGGCACCAAGGCGGTCACCCATCCAAGTACTAACTGCACTGAATGTTGCTTAACCTCGGTGATCGCAAGCCACAGAGTCTCACCGCTGTGATTTACCATCCGTACTATCCTAATTTTTTTCACATGTAGTATTTCACGTTAATTTCGAAGTTAGATTGTCAAAGTGGCTCAAAATTTTGAGTTCAGTTTGTTTTTCTTAGTAAATTTTTTTGAATACCTCAAATTTTTAGCTATTTTGAAATTTCTGATTATTAATTTGGATTCAGCGGAAAAAATACATATACTACGGTACTGTCATAAAAAAACTTTGTATTTTTTATTATTTTAATTTGTTTAGTCGTTTATTGAGTTTATCTCAAAATTTTGAGTAATTTTTTCAATATTGACTTTAAATTCGGATTCAGTGGGAAACTCTGTCGTCGAATTCGGATTCAGCGTAAAAAATGCATGGAAAAGTACCACTGTAGTGTCATAAAACATTTTTTTTTTTTTATTATTTAGATTTGGTTTTTGAGTCGTTTTTTTGAGTATAATTCAAAAAAAGAACCAATTTGGTAATTCTGACTTCGGATTCGGATTCAGCGGGCCAAAATATATGGGAATATACTATTGTAGTGTCTCGGCCAAAAAACTTTTTTTGTGTGCTTGTGTTATTGTTTCATTGGTACTTTTACTGAAAAAAGAAATTTTTCATCAAATATTACGTTCGGACTCCGTAACTTTTTAAATTGTAATTAATTAATTTTTAATACTAACAAATTAAAATTACATACAACAATCACACACAACAAAAGATTTTGTAAACACATTATAAACATTTACAAAAACAACCCCTTTGTAATTTCACAGAAGGAAAATTCTTCTTTTCGAATAATTGATTTAATTGAATTTAACATTCCTTTGAGTTTTACATATTATGAAGTGAAAACCTCAAAGAATATGAAACCGTATTTTTTAATAAATTTCTTTTTCATTGACAAACAGTTTATTGATCTTTGTGAGAAATAGTTCGAAAATTTTTAAGTCAAGTAAATTGCTTAATATTAGGAGTGGTGCATTCAAGTAACTGAATATATGATTATGCAAAAGAAGCCGGAAGTTCAAGTCCGACATTTGGCCGTGGTGGTTGTGTAGATCAAGTAAAGTTGTTATCCCTGAGCAAGAGATTTTCTCAAAAAGTGACTGTAAAAAGTTTGATAATAGAAATGTGAGTAATTGAAAAGAAAATTGAAAATTATAAAAGGTTGAATTGTAAGAAGTATAAATTGTGAATATAAAGATTTAATGAAAGTGCAATAGTCAAAGAAAAAAAATTAAAAAAAGAAATATTAGAAATTTAGAATTCATCAAAAAAGAAAATAGATTCATAATAAAAGAATAAAAAGAATAATTAATTAAATATATCTAGAAAGACAACCTTTTATTATTTGGTTTGATCTCTATTATTTACAAGATTCAAAGGAATATTTAAAAGTTCAAGAGTAGTTTCAGTCTAGTAAATCTAGAATTAGAATTTTTGAAAATGGTCATAAATTCGTCGTGAAATAAAGTTAAAGGATAAGGTTCTTTACCTATTGATTGAATTAATAACTAAGTAGAGAAGGGATCAACTATCTTTACGTTTTTCGTCCAAAGGACAGGTTTAGTTAATGTATAAGAATTGTCTTTCTGGAGAAAGTCTTTTTAAACATTTTTATAATTTATGTAAAAATCTGAATTTCTACTTTAACATCAAATTAAAATAAATAAATAATACAAAGCTTTTTGTAAAATAAAGCATTTATTATTGTTTTTTTCTGTTTTTGAACTCAATTTAGGCAGTGCCCACAATTTCTCAATATTTTTAAAAATAATAAAAGTGCACTGTTGGGTAAAACTGAAATTTCTTTTAGGTAAGTGATAATTTTGGGAAACTGACTATGATAAATGTTTGTTTATACCTCCTACTGACACGAAAAATTAAAACATTTCAACAAAATTTTATTTCTTTTTTTACCTGTTTTCAGAAATGGCAATTGGGAACAGTCTTTATTCCGGACAGTGTTGGTTACCTAATTGGAACAAATTTTTTTGGAATGATTGCCTATCACTATGGTCGTTGTAAAATAGCTGTTCTGGCAATGATTGTTGTTGGCATTAGTGCTATTTTGGTCCCAACGGCTACTACAATGTCACAACTCATTATTCCCCATTTAGGTATGGGGTTGGGTATTGGAGTAGCAGACGCTGCTTTGGTCCCTTTATTAGCCAGCCTGGTTGATCAAAGTGGCAATTATGGTCTAGTTTACTCCATCCAACAAGCAGCAGTCAGCCTGGCTTACTCACTGGGTAGGTTGTTGTATTATGAAATACGTGTTTATATCAAACTATACGACCCGAACATGTAAATTACACCGTTTAATCTCTCGCATATTATATCTCTCATGTAATTCACCATTATATTTTCAATTTTCAAGTACCTAGCAAAATAAAAAATAATGTATTTTCGCAATAAAAATCCAAATTTTCTAATAAAACAGGCTGCTATTAAAAAAGTATTTTTGTCGTTTTTCTTACTGAATTCGAGAGTTTCATTAACGAAAAATTAAATGTCAGTAATATTTTTATTTGTCCAAACTGCAATATATAACATAATAATATTAACTTAATACAAATGTAATTAGACAGAATCATCCTTTCACTGAATTTTCATTTGATTGACAATTTATTACTCCAATTAGGTATAGTCAAAATTTTCGAATGAAAAATTATAAATTTTAAATAACATAATTAAAAATTTCAATAACTTCTTAAAATAAACATTTTAATTTAAATTATTTCTTTTTTGCTTCCTCTCCAAAGGAAGCCCTGTAGTGATGTCGATTTTGGAATTTTTTAGAATCAATTATTTTGACAAATTTTCAAGTGTAGTATATATATATATATATATTTCGTCATGAAGAACAAATGTTCGGATGTATGTGTGTGTATGTCAATGATTCTTGTGGACAAATTTTCTCTTACACGTTTTAACGGATTTTGATCAAATTTTGTAGATGTATTACGGTCACGTATATCTAGAATCAAACACAAGGATTTTTAAAAATACTAGCATCGTTGTCCTCGCTCGCTCGGAAGACATTTTACTTGTTTATTTCCACTTATATAAATTTTTTAAATAGCATCTCCATTAATAATGTATATATTAAAAAAATTTTAATTTATATATATATATATATATATGAGCGATTCCATGTCAAGTGATCAAGGTGGAGAAAAATTTTTCTCCAATCGTAGCAAAACTTGGGGCTTTTGTAGTACTCATAGATAGTAATTTTTCGTCAAAATATTTTTTTACCTAGTCCAATATTTTCCGAGGGGGAGGGGGTTAAATTTTTGTGTTTTTCAGTACAATGCTTATTTCAATAATTTTTTACTCTTAAACAATTAAACATACATATTTGACAAAGTACATTTTGGAAAGGTGTTTTTATGCTCTTTCGATTAGAAATAAGCATTTTGAAAAAAAAAATTTTTGACCCAAAAAAATCAAAATTAAAAATAAATTTCAATTTTTGGGGGAGAGAGGTACGATTTTTTTTTAACGAAAGCTGAGGTTTTTTCCTAAAAGGACATATAAATGATAAAGTGGGACTAGAATATTTAAACATTAAAAAAAGGAATTTTCTCCTAAACGGAGCTAAAAACCGGGTTTTGAGCGCTTCGGCGAGTAGAAAACTCTTTTTTTCAATGTTTAAACATTCTAGTCCTACTTTACAATTTATTTGTCCTTTTAGGAAAAAACCTCAGCTTTCGTAAAAAAAATCGTACCTCTCTCCCCCAAAAATTGAAATTTATTTTTAATTTTGATTTTTTTGGGTCAAAAAAATTTTTTTTTAAATGCTTATTTCTAATCGAAAGAGCATGAAAAAACCTTTCCAAGATGTACTTTGTCAAATTTGTATGTTTAATTGTTTAAAAGTAAAAAATTATTGAAATAAGCATTACACCAAAAGACCCCTTGATCACTTGACGTGAAATCGCTCATATTAGGGTGACCGTTAAAAACGACATTTTGAAATTTTGTCCATTCCTACTCTGTTTCTCTTCACAAATGTTCAAAGAATAATATAAAAATTTTAACAAATGAAATTTGTTAAGTTAACACTTTTTACAGGACCTAAAAGTTGACCAATAAAAACCATAACCCGTGTGGAAAAATATTAGGGCGCTGACCAAGCGCTTAAGAGACCGCCTAACGTCTTTCTAGACAAAGGACAGACGGTCTTGTCGAGCGGCTGTTCAGAATTAAAACGAAACTTCCACGCTGTCGTCTAGAATAGACCAGCGTTTCTGGTCTGATCAGGAGTGCTAGTAAATTCTAATCTACGTCTATTCAAAATTTCTCATTGTATGTTATGACAACTATTCTTAGAATGATAAGACTTAATTGTATTTGAAATAATTTTAATAACTTTTTTTACATAAAAAGTATAAATAGTATATTGTGTGGCAAGGGCGGAAAGTTGTCAATTCCTGACCGAGTTCGAAAATTGCCGCACGAGCGAAGCGAGGGCGGCAATCGTACGAGGTCAGAATTGACATTTCCGCCCGAGTTGCACACGATATTTTTTGTCCAATTGCGCGATAAACAAGACGCATCCGTAAATTCAAAAATGAATATGCACTAATTATTAAATTTGTTTGAATTATTTTTATTAAGCCTAAGGCGAATCCGAATATTTTTGACAAATTTAACAATAAAATTTTACTTAAAAACTTGACATCTTCTGAAATACAGATAAAATTAATTAGTAAGTTCGTTAGTAACTAAATTAGTTATTTAGTTAATAATCGTTCACTCCGTTTTAATTTGGAGTAATAGAAAGTGATAATATAATAATTAGTAGTATTTATTTAGTACTTTTAAAGCAGCGGGCGGAAAAGTCGTTTTTCCGCCCGCTAAGGCCATGGAGGCGGGCGGAAAAGTGATTTTTCCGCCCGCTGTTGGTAGGCGGGCGGAAAAGTAGTATTTCCGCCCGCTGTTGGTAGTCGGGCGGGAAAAGCTTACTTTCCGCCCGCTATACATGCACGGAAAGTCGAGTTTATCGCGCATGTAGGACAAAAAAAATATTTTAACTTTCTGTTTTTTTCACATCAACTTTCTTAAAGCGTAAGTCTTTGTGCCCCTCCCAATCTTTGGCATTGGAGATAGTAGTCTTCTTGTAAAATAAAATTTACTGCAAATCAAAACAGCCGGATGAAACTAGCAGTTGTATTCAGCACCAATCTTTAGGCGTCAACCACTAATTAATGAAATTAATAAATAGAAACTTACTATATTTGCTATTTAGTGGATATTGATTCTCAAACAACAGTACTCGATGGTTTTTTAAATTATTAAGCATTATTAAATTTGAAGGAGAGGCATTTTGATAGATGACGCCTAAACATTGATGCTGAGTATGACTGCTAGCTTCAGCCGAGTAATCAAAACTCATAGGAACACATTAAAATCTATTTTTTTCAGTGCACATTTAAAATTAATTTATACAGAAAAGAATAACAACATAGCACATTATTATTCACATAAAACAGAAACCACAACGAATACTAAAAATTAAAAAGAAAATGTACCATACGCTGACTGATCTAACGACGCCAAACAACGCGACACCATTAGGCGCCATGTTACTTAACAGCTGAGCACACATCGACGCATGCGCATATAACATCCTAGACCAAATCTAGACGGTCTTAATAACACCGTACTAGATGGACATATTTGACTTAGGTTTCTTCTAATAAGCCTATCTGTTAATTAGACTGCCACAATATTTTTCCACACGGGTAATTTTACTTTTTCATTTTGTCAATTATTTGTTTTTTTAGGTTATGTTTTGTAATTACCATACGATACTTACCTCCACTATTTAAAAACAAGGAAATTTACAACATAATTGGATTGTGAAGTTTTAAAAAAAATTATGTATTCTAACTTTAATTTAATTTATATAATATAATTACAAAATTTGGTTAAAATTCGACCATGTGTAATATCAACTGAATGTTATGCACACCAACTGTAAACTGTCATAACTTATTGCGTCTTGCAAGTCACTTCTCTGAGCTTGAAACAACCATCTAGATAGACGGACTCAACGAGGTCTATTAAGCTGCTCCTTAGCCGATAGCAAGACAGGCTGGATTAGACGGGCTACACTATAACTGTCTAGTCTCTTCGTAGACACCAGACTTCCATAAAATTTTTCCACACGGGAATAGGTTATCATTAGCAAAAAATTGTTAATACTAAAAACACAAGAAATTTATACTGCTAATCATGGTTTCTATTATTTTTGAGGTCGCTGAATACAAAACTTAAGTCAGATTTCATAAATTCAAAATGGCGGATCCAATATGGCGGCAATAAAAAATTTAAAATTTATCAATTTCTAGGAAACTTTGTATCAAGGGGTTTTGGGGGTCTCTGATTACAAATCTGAAGTCATATTTTAAAAATTCAAAATGGCGGATCCAATATGGCGGCCATGAAAATTTTAAAATTTATCAATTTCTAGGAAACTTTGTATCAAGGGGTTTTGGGGGTCTCTGATTACAAATCTGAAGTCAGATTTTAAAAATTCAAAATGGCGGATCCAATATGGCTGCCATGAAAATTTTAAAATTTATCAATTTCTAGGAAACTTTGTATCAAGGGGTTTTGGGGGTCTCTGATTACAAATCTGAAGTCAGATTTTAAAAATTCAAAATGGCGGATCCAATATGGTTTCTGTTTTATGTGAATAATAATGTGCTATGTTGTTATTCTTTTCTGTATAAATTAATTTTAAATGTGCACTGAAAAAAATAGATTTTAATGTGTTTCTATGAGTTTTGATTATTCGGCTGATGCTAGCAGTCATACTCAGCATCAATGTTTAGGCGTCATCTATCAATATGCCTCTCCTTTAAATTTAGTAATGCTTAATAATTTAAAAAACCATCGAGTACTGTTGTTTGAGAATCAATATCCACTAAATAGCAAATATAGTAAGTTTCTATTTATTAATTTCATTAATTAGTGGTTGACGCCTAAAGATTGGTGCTGAATACAACTGCTAGTTTCATCCGGCTGTTTTGATTTGCAGTAAATTTTATTTTACAAGAAGACTACTATCTCCAATGCCAAAGATTGGGAGGGGCACAAAGACTTACGCTTTAAGAAAGTTGATGTGAAAAAAACAGAAAGTTAAAATATTTTTTTATACTTTTTATGTAAAAAAGTCATTAAAATTATTTCAAATACAATTAAGTCTTATCATTCCAAGAATAGTTGTCATAACATACAATGAGAAATTTTGAATAGACGTAGATTAGAATTTACTAGCACTCGAACTAAATTAACAACTTTTAGGCGTTGTATGATTGTGGGCAAACGATGAGATCTATTTATTTCGAATTCTTAAATTTTTATATCCATATAATATAGCAAACAATAGGGCTTTTGAGCTAAAATTATTAATAACACATGTCAACAAAAAAATACTTAAATTTTTTATGAGATATCATAGTGTCCATTAAAGACGCTGAACACGATCCCGGGTCACAAAATTGGCCATCAGGTCAGGATTTTCAGAAAAGTGGGGGTAAAGACCTCACAAATCACATTTTTGGTAACTTCAACCTCATGTTTAGAAAAAATTTTTATTTTTTTTTTGGTTTTACGGATATGGGTCTTGTAGTGGACAATTCAAGCTTCAATTTAAGTCTATGTAGAAGATTCTGGCGCGTCAGGTTTAGGATAAAAAAAATTTTGAAAACCCTCAAAAAACACGTTATTTGGGGACTTTACCCCCACTTTTCTGAAAATCCTGACCTGATGGCCAATTTTGTGACCCGGGATCGTGTTCAGAGTCTTTAATGGACACTATGATATCTCATAAAAAATTTAAGTCTTTTTTTGTTGACCCGTGTTATTAATAATTTTAGCTCAAAAGCCCTATTGTTTGCTATATTATAGGGGAGAGGGCCCTAAGGTGGTCACCCATCTTTTGAACGACTGTAGATTTCAAATGGAATTATATATAAAGGTCAATAATACGGCGTTTGAAACTTTATCTTATTACCTAACTTCCTATCATAAAGTTTTTTTTTACATTTCATTAATAAAAAAAAAGTTATGGCACTTTTTTAAAAAAGTTGAAAATTCGACTTTTAAAAAAGTGGCCCCAAGGTGGTCACCATACAAAAATTCACTAAAAAAGTTTTTAAAAAATGTAAAAATCGTATTATTAATAGAGGTGTGCAAAAAGCTCGAAGCTCGAGGCACGGTCGAGCTTTTTCGGGCTTTTCGTTTTTCGAGCCGAGCCGAGCCTCCTCAGTTCGACCTCGAGCCGAGTCGAGCCTCATATAAAACTCGAAAAAGTTCGGGTACTCGATTTTTTCGAGTACTCGTGACAATAAAACTTGAATATTTAATTATTTAGATACTCTTCTCGTTGACACCAAGGTACATCCGGATGCCCCGGAGTCAATCGATAAGAGAATTTTTGTTTTTATCAAATAATCATAGCTATAGGCCAACTCAAAAGTGCACCCGGGTGTCCAGGAGTCGGGTGAACATCTTCTTCAGGGAATTTTTGTTTCTATCGAATAATCATAAACATAGACTAACCCTAAATTATATCCGGGTGTCCAGGAAGCAGGTAAACATCTTCTTCAGAGAATACTGATTTTTTCGAGTAATCATGCTGCCAAAATAATAGTAAAGAACACCCGGATGTCGAGGAGTCAAGTGAAAATCATCCTCAGGGAATTTTGGTTTCTATCAAATAATCATAGCTATAGACCAACTCTAGAGTGCACCCGGGTGTCTAGGAGTCAGGTGAACATCTTCTTTAGGGAATTTTTGTTTCTATCGAATAATCATAGCTGTAGACTAACCGTAAAGTGTACCCGGATGTCCAGGAGTCTAATTTACTTGACTCCTGGATACCCGAGTGCACTTCAAGGTTAGTCTATGTTTATGATTATTCAGTATAAACAAAAATTCTCTGAAGAAGATGTTTAGTTGACTCCTGGACATCCGGGTACACTTTACGGTTAGTCTGCAGCTATGATTATTCGATAGAAACAAAAATTCCCTAAAGAAGATGTTCACCTGACTCCTGGACACCCGGGTGCACTTTAGTGATTGTCTACAGCTATGATTTTTTGATAGAAACAAAAATTCCCTGAAGAAAATGTTCACCTGACTCCTGGACACCCGGATGTACTTTAGGGTTAGTCTATGTTTATGATTATTTGATAGAAACAAAAATTCCCTGAAGAAGATGTTTACCTGGTTCCTGGACACCCGGGTGCACTTTAGAGTTGGTCTATAGCTATGATTTTTTGATAGAAACAAAAATTCCCTGAAGAAGATGTTCACCTGACTCCTAGACACCCGGGTGCACTCTAGAGTTGGTCTATAGCTATGATTAATCGATAGAAACCAAAATTCCCTGAGGATGATTTTCACTTGACTCTCGACATCCGGGTGTTCTTTAGTATTATTTTGGCAGCATGATTACTCGAAAAAAACAGTATTCCCTGAAGAAGATGTTTATCTGGTTCTTGGACACCCGGATGCACTTTAGGGTTAGTCTATGTTTATGATTATTCGATAGAAACAAAAATTCCCTGAAGAAGATGTTCACCCGACTCCTGGACACCCGGGTGCACTTTAGTGATTGTCTATAGCTATGATTATTTTGATGGAAACCTAAATTTCCTGAAACTGGTGCAAGTACTCGAAAAACACGGGTACACGAAATTTTCGAGTACTCGAGTGGAATTGAGCACCCGAAAAATTCGAATACCCTCAATTTTCGAGTACTCGATTGGATTCGGGTTCCCGAAATATTCGAGTACCCGAGTGGATTCGGGTACCCGAAAAATTCGAGTACCCGAAATTTTACGGTTAGTCTGCAGCTATGATTTTTTGATAGAAACAAAAATTCCCTGAAGAAGATGTTCACCTGACTCCTAGACACCCGGGTGCACTCTAGAGTTGGTCTATAGCTATGATTATTTGATAAAAACCAAAATTCCCTGAGGATGATTTTCACTTGACTCCTCGACATCCGGGTGTTCTTTACTATTATTTTGGCAGCATGATTACTCGAAAAAATCAGTATTCTCTGAAGAAGATGTTTACCTGCTTCCTGGACACCCGGATATAATTTAGGGTTAGTCTATGTTTATGATTATTCGATAGAAACAAAAATTCCCTGAAGAAGATGTTCACCCGACTCCTGGACACCCGGGTGCACTTTTGAGTTGGCCTATAGCTATGATTATTTGATAAAAACAAAAATTCTCTTATCGATTGACTCCGGGGCATCCGGATGTACCTTGGTGTCAACGAGAAGAGTATCTAAATAATTAAATATTCAAGTTTTATTGTCACGAGTACTCGAAAAAATCGAGTACCCGAACTTTTTCGAGTTTTATATGAGGCTTGACTCGGCTCGAGGTCGAACTGAGGAGGCTCGGCTCGGCTCGAAAAACGAAAAGCCCGAAAAAGCTCGACCGTGCCTCGAGCTTCGAGCTTTTTGCACACCTCTATTAATAATACGATTTTTACATTTTTTAAAAACTTTTTTAGTGAATTTTTGTATGGTGACCACCTTGGGGCCACTTTTTTAAAAGTCGAATTTTCAACTTTTTTAAAAAAGTGCCATAACTTTTTTTTTATTAATGAAATGTAAAAAAAACTTTATGATAGGAAGTTAGGTAATAAGATAAAGTTTCAAACGCCGTATTATTGACCTTTATATATAATTCCATTTGAAATCTACAGTCGTTCAAAAGATGGGTGACCACCTTAGGGCCCTCTCCCCTATAATATAGCAAACAATAGGGCTTTTGAGCTAAAATTATTAATAACACAGGTCAACAAAAAAAGACTTAAATTTTTTATGAGATATCATAGTGTCCATTAAAGACTCTGAACACGATCCCGGGTCACAAAATTGGCCATCAGGTCAGGATTTTCAGAAAAGTGGGGGTAAAGTCCCCAAATAACGTGTTTTTTGAGGGTTTTCAAAATTTTTTTTATCCTAAACCTGACGCGCCAGAATCTTCTACATAGACTTAAATTGAAGCTTGAATTGTCCACTACAAGACCCATATCCGTAAAACCAAAAAAAAAATAAAAATTTTTTCTAAACATGAGGTTGAAGTTACCAAAAATGTGATTTGTGAGGTCTTTACCCCCACTTTTCTGAAAATCCTGACCTGATGGCCAATTTTGTGACCCGGGATCGTGTTCAGCGTCTTTAATGGACAAAAACACGTGTACACGAAATTTTCGAGTACTCGAGTGTAATCGAGCACCCGAAAAATTCGAATACCCGCAATTTTCGAGTACCCGAAATTTTACGGTTAGTCTGCAGCTATGATTTTTTGATAGAAACAAAAATTCCCTGAAGAAGATGTTCACCTGACTCCTAGACACCCGGGTGCACTCTAGAGTTGGTCTATAGCTATGATTAATCGATAGAAACCAAAATTCACTGAGGATGATTTTCACTTGACTCTCGACATCCGGGTGTTCTTTAGTATTATTTTGGCAGCATGATTACTCGAAAAAAACAGTATTCCATGAAGAAGATGTTTATCTGGTTCCTGGACACCCGGATGCACTTTAGGGTTAGTCTATGTTTATGATTATTCGATAGAAACCAAAATTCCCTGTTAGAAGATGTTCACCCGACTCCTGGACACCCGGGTGCACTTTAGTGATTGTCTATAGCTATGATTATTTTGATGGAAACCTAAATTTCCTGAAACTGGTGCAAGTACTCGAAAAACACGTGTACACGAAATTTTCGAGTACTCGAGTGTAATCGAGCACCCGAAAAATTCGAATACCCGCAATTTTCGAGTACTCAAGTAGATTCGGGCACCCGAAAAATTCGAGTACCCGTAAATTCCGGGTACCCGGTACATCGAGCCGTAAAAATGTTGAAAATAATTTTTTTTTCATTATTATTCATCATAAAACTTAAAAATTGATAAAATTCACATTCACAGCGATAAGTGTTGATAAATATAGCGTATAAACACATTTTTATAAAAAATCAAAAGTGACCACCTTGTAGCCAAAAAAGTGTCCACCTTAGGGCCAAGTCACAATTTTTTAAACGTTAATGAAAAAATTTTTTAAAGCACAATATTAATTATATTCATTTGGAATATTATTGTGCGATATATAAAGATAATTATAACGATTTTTGCTAATTTAAAATGGTTAATTTCGATGATTTTAACACCCTGAGAAAAAAATTTCTCGATCATTTAAAAACAGAAATTTTACGACGTTCACGTTACAAAGAGACTCATACGACTATTTACCTCAAAACTTTACTAAAATCTTTGTCTTCTTAAATAATAACAATAACAAAAAACATTCGAAGATACTAACTAATATACAAAAATTTTCTTGGGGTGACCACCTTAGGGCCCTCTCCCCTATGGATATAAAAATTTAAAAAATTCGAAATAAATGGATCCCATTGTTTGCCCACAATCAGACAACGCCTAAAAGTTGTTAATTTAGTTCTAGTTTCTTACAAAAAATTTTGAAAAAAATCGATCGATACATACATTCTTAAAAATAAAATTTTATTTTAAAAATTAAAAAAAATTTTCGTCAATTTAAAAAATATAGTTTTTTATATTTTTATCAAAAACTACGTGTAAAAACAAAAATTTTCATATATAGAACGTCAAATTTGGTCAATTTTTGACCGAGTTATAACCATTTCAAAAAAACATTTTCGTAAAAACGGGATTTTTCAAAAACCTGTATCTTTTAAACGGCTTGATGAAAAAATTTGAAAAAAATCATGGTAGCTTATTTTAATGAGCACTAAAAGAAAAAAAATATTTGAAAAAAATCTAAAATGCAAAAGTCAAATACTGTCCGATTTCGCGTGGAACGCCCCATATGCATGTGTATGTGTGAATATACATGTGTATGTAAATAATAAATATTTTTTTATTTTCTTTTTAAAAATTATTTATATTTGTTTTGAAATATTTGTTATTCAACATTTATATTTGTTCATAAATTAAGATTGAATTATTTTAAATATTGATATTGTATTTTTACCTATTTTTAGTTAATTTTAAAGTATTAATTTTCTAATTATAAAATAAAAATATTTCTACTTACATATATGGGGAATTTCACGTCAAGTGATCAAGGGGTCTTTTGGTGCAATGTTTATTTCAATAATTTTTTACTCTTAAACAATTAAACATACAAATTTGACAAAGTACATTTTGGAAAGGTTTTTTCATGCTCTGTCGATTGGAAATAAGCATTTTGAAAAAAAAAAATTTTTGACACAAAAAAATCAAAATTAAAAATAAATTTCAATTTTTGGAGGAGAAAGACCCATTTTTTTTTAAACAACAGCTGAGGTTTTTTTCTAAAAGGACATATAAATGGTAAAATTGTTTAAGAGTAAAAAATTATTGAAATAAGCATTGTACTGAAAAACACAAAAATTTAACCCCCTCCCCCTCGGAAAATATTGGACTAGGTAAAAAAATATTTTCACTAAAAATTACTATCTATGAGTACTACAAAAGCCCCAAGTTTTGCTACGATTAAAGAAAAATTTTTCTCCACCTTGATCACTTGACATGAAATGCCCCATATATATATATATATATATATATATATATATATATATATATATATATATATGTATATATTTATATATATTTTCCTTATATTTTGTAAGTCTGGAAATATTGAGTTTAGAAAAAAGTTGTCAATGAATGAAAGTTTCAACCATGCGTTCGTCCCCTTTTTTTATGTAGCCCTTCAATTGAGGCTCCCACTTCAAGAACCGGTTGGACGTTCGGACGACACGCGCTAGTACCAGTCGGGTAGCAGTGGGCGCTTTTGCATTTATAAAAAAGTATAATTTACTTCAAGGAATGTAAATGTTATTAAAAGCCGAGTAATATTTAAAATGTCTCGAGCAATTAATATTTTGAGCGAAGAAACTTTTATTATATGTCAGAGCAATTGAGCGTTTCGGTGCAATAATCGGTCTTACGCGTGAACGCAAGCGCTAATACCAGTCGGGTGGCAGTGAGTGCCTCTGGGCCTCTCACTGCCACCCGACTGGTATTAGCGCTTGCGTTCACGCGTAAGACCGATTATTGCACCGAAACGCTCAATTATTACTACTTCGTATAGATTTTTAGTTTTTACTGGAAAAAGGAAATCGCTATGGAACCAAATTTCAGTTACACGCATATACCCCTTTCCCACACTGAAAAAAACGATATTGTAGATTTTATCATACTCGTATAGTTAAGACGTATAGCTAAAACAGCAATACTGTATTTCGATTCTTGAAATACAGTATTGCTGTTCTTCACGTACATATTACTGTCTCTCACATACATATGGCTGTTTTACACTGCGTATAGCTGAAACAGCAATACTGTATGGCTGTCCCATATCCACCAATATAATATGTGAGTATTGCCCATATTTATGGCAGAATTATAAATATATATTTTTCAGTGCATATATATAAACGTAACATTACAGTAATATTATATTCATATTAAATATCTGTCTGATGGGTAATATTATCCATAAATATTACTGTAACATGACAGTAGCATTACTTTAATATAACACGCTTATAGAAAAATTGCAAAACAGTTCCCAAGCAGCACGTAAGGTTATAGTGAGATCACTGCAATATTACACTGGAGATTCGTAATCTCCACTGTAATATTACAGTGATATTACTGGGATATTAAAATGTCCGCCTGGAGGTAATATTATGTTGTACTAT
This sequence comes from Leptopilina myrica (nomen nudum), assembly GCA_032872475.1. Lineage (NCBI taxonomy): Eukaryota > Metazoa > Arthropoda > Insecta > Hymenoptera > Figitidae > Leptopilina > Leptopilina myrica (nomen nudum). The sequence goes on from CM065460.1 coordinate 11,579,488, forward strand.
TACGGTAAATTAATGTGAATATTAAGGTAATATCACCTTACAATTTTAAGGAAATATTACACTGTGATCTTAACGTAATGTTAATATAATATACAGATAAAATTAGAATAATTTTATAGTTTAGAAATAAAACATTTCACCAAGTCTGGACTCGAACCCTGAAGCTTGTGTTCAGTAAGTTCAAGTAAGATTGGCTCACTGGTAAGACTCTTGCTTGGTGTACACAAGGTTCAGGGTTCGAGTCCAGTTTGGTGAAATGTTATTTTCTAAATTATAAAATTTTTCAAATTTTATTCTAACATTACTCTGTAATATTACCTTAATAGAAAAACGTAAAACTACCTCCAGGCAGACATTTTTATATCCCAGTAAGATCACTGTAATATTGCAGTGGAGGTTACGAATATCCAGTGTAATATTACAGTGATGTCACTATAAGCTTACGTGCTGCTTGGGAATTTTGTTTCTAATGATAAAATATTAATAAAATTCTTGTTTATTCATTAAATATACACTTTTAAGTTATTTTTATTTACTTTACATGCTCTAGTTATTGTACTGCAATGTTCAATTAATTTTGCTTTGAAAAATTTACTGTAAGATTACTGTAATTTTTTACTAAAATATTACAATAATATTACTGTAATAATAATAATAATAATAATAATAATAATAATAATAATAATTTTTTTGCATTCTGGCGGGTAGCTAACATAAACTTTACAACCGAATAAATCCAATTGGAAAGGTTATGAAAACAGTAAAATCTTTTGTAGAGAAACAATTTGTTTTAAATTGAATCATACAGGACTCAATCGATTGCCTTTTGTTTTAGACATCAGGACTCACATCGACCATACCATGTTAAAAACCCATTTATATTAGACCTATTATTCACCTACGGAACTACCTAGGGGCTTCTGACTTCGTAGATGAATGGTCCCGTTTAGTCGCTGTCGCGACTCTTCCGTGCCGCTCTTGTTCTGGCCTTATTTTCTTCTTGTCCTTGACAAAGTCTTCTTGGCTTCCTCTAGGGCAGATCTGAAGACCTTGCATCCTCCTGATCCGGCGACATGTTGGATACTCTCCTTCTCGCCGAACTTCGCCTTGCATAAGAAGCAGCATGGGCGCTTCTTACAATCTGCTGCCTTATGGCCAGCTTCTCCGCACTTGAAGCACGCAGCTGACCTATCTACTGCTTGGCAGTCTCTGCCTACATGGCCATAGTCAAGGCACCTGTGACACCTTGTGACCAAAACTCTCCTACTCACTCTGCAGGACACAAAACCGACCTTAATGTGCCCCATCTTCTCCAACCTGGCAGCGTCCTCCTGGGTGGTGACCACGACCGCGAGCTTCATACCTCGCTTATTTGGTCCGAGGACCGTCACCTTCCTGCTTCCTGCTGGTACCGTAGAAACTTGATCCAAGGCACCCAAGACGTCTTCTTTCTCAGTAAGGCTGTCCATATCGCGGATTTCCAGCGTAGTTTGCCGGTCCGCCATCTGCACCTTACCCAGGTCACCGATCACCTTAGTCACCTCCTCGGTGAACAGCTTCTTGTTTGAAGACCCACCAATCTTAATGAGTAGGTCTCCCATTTTAGTGGGTAAAGCTCCCACAACCCTTGTCTGACTGGCCTCCAGGTCAGCCTCTTTTCGAACTTTCGCCAGTACTTCGGCGAAAGTTTTTCCTTCAGCCACTTTAACGATCACTGTGGCTTTCTCCTTCTTGACCTGATGTGGCTTTGGAACCGTTTTGATCCCCTTGCTTCTAGTCTTTTTAGGTCTCTCCTCCCTTTTCCTTTTTGGATCCTTCGCAGGCTCAGGATCACTTCTCTTCCGCTTCTGAGCATCCAAGACGACGTTTCTCAACACGATTGCGTTACAACGATCTCTTCTAACTCTGCGATCTTGTCTAGCTTCTTCCGACCAGGTCAATCCTTGGTAGAAGCTCTCGTCCTTTTCTGTAGCTGCTGCGTGTTTCAATTTGGTCTCCTGTATGAGCGATGTTATGCTTTTAAGTCCATCCTTGATTGTCATATTGACATTTCTTTGGACTTCGCAGGACTTTATCATCTTACTGACCTCTTCTTCTATTGCTAGAATGCATACCGCCTCTTCTTCCCGCAGTTTTATGCATTCATCTCGGTCCTTGTTGCAGCTAGCAATGTCCTTTGCTGAAGCATTACTGAAGACAGAAATGCAGCTAGCCTGACTCGTCACGCTGCTCGTACTCCCTCGTCTCTCCGCCTTGTCCACGATGATCTGTGGCACTACCAACGCGTTGTTGCCCTCCTGCATCCTTGGGCCACTGGCCACCGCCCGCACGCTCGAAAGCGCTTGACGATCGGAACCAGTGAGAGATTCAGCCGAAGCATTACTCCGCAGGTACTCTTCCTTGTTTTTACAATCGCTCATACTTGGTGTTTTGTCTCGTATCGAGAGACAATCGGGCCTTAACAGGGTACTACCATCTGGCCAGGATGGGCCCTGAACCGCCTCCGTTAGTTACATAGACGTTATAGCATTGCCGAAGCATTGATGCGACGTCTATGATATCCAGTGACAGGTTTTACATTTCTTCTTCTTATTTTGTACAAAATAAAAAAAATTATTTCAATAGATGTTATAAATAATTTAATGTAAAACTAGAATTGCACATTTTGAAATATAGAACTTTGAGAATATTAGCCATAAATGATTATTATAATAATATATAACCTTAATATACATATAACGATCACTGCGCATGACAGTAGTGACGTGATCACACACTCAGGTGTGCGTGGTAGTAGTACGGATTACTACTTTTTCGAGCAAAAAGTTAAAAAGTAAAACTTTAAAATTTCTACAAGTAATATTAACAACATACTGAATGTAAAAAGTATTACAAAATTTAATGAAAATTACAATGACGATGTAAAAATTAAAATTCTTAATGCAATTTTTAAAAGTGAATACTGTAATAATTAAGGGAGACTGGGGTAAACCCGCTCACTTTTTTCAGAACGGTAAAAACCTAGGAAATTCTTCTCTAAATCCAAGTTAATTTATATAATTTGAAAGCTTATGATTTCTACTAACAAAATAAAAAATTATTTTTTATTTATCTGTTTTAGTTTTACTTAGGGAAAATTTTTAATACTCCTTTATACTAAATTTCAAAATCACAATTTTTCTGCTCACCCCACGGGGTAAACCCGATCACTTGATTTTTTTAAGAATTTAAGGTAATCCCGACAGTTTTATTTTGTATATATTAAATTTCTCCTTATTTCCGTCTTCAGTATGATCTGTTCCGATTTACCCCAACTGACCCTATTGATCTAATAAATGTTGGGTCAGAATTTGTGAAATTTTCCCTAAAAATAAAAAGTATATTTTTTTAAACGAAATGCTGAAAAAAAATTTCTATTTAACTTTAGGAATGTATTTACAAAAAAAAACAGAAATAAACTTCTTTAAGAGTTTATTTTTGAATAATTATTTCATAAATTTTTTATATAAAAATAATTTTTTTTAATGTTCTGCGTGCGCACAGTGGTCTTGAAGCAAAATAAAGTTTTTCTACGTCGCCAAAAAAAATCATTTGTACAATCTTTTAAAGCGTTTTCTCAAGATTTAAAATCAATAAATATTGAAATCCCAGCTGCTCGTCCTAGCGTTTTTAAAGAAATATGATTTTCATTTAAAAAAATTTTTTATTTCTAAAATTATTTTCTTTACGTATTAGTAAATTAACATATCAATTTAATAAGAGTTACATTTTATAATTTTTTTATATAAAAAAATTAAAAAATTAGCAATGGTGAGTGCGTATTAAAGTTAATAAAGAACAACTGGTCGCAAATAAGAGTAGTATTTTGTTAATAAAATAGTTACAAATTTATATGATTTAACAATTTATACTTTTTAATGTGATAAAAGTGCTGGTACAAGAATACACAATATACGCTTCATTCACACGGTGGTCTTGAATCAACTTTGAATGAAAAGTCTTTGCACATCCCTTTTTTTGCTGATTTGGGTTATTTGCATTCTAAATAATGTGTACAAAATTTATAGCCCATAACTTGTCGAGCCGTTTTTGAGAAAATTCATTTTGAAAAAAAATCATCAGTTTTTTATTTAAAATGTTACATATTTGTATCAAATTATGGATTTAAGCATAATATTAATTAAAATAGGGTTAGTTGGGGTAAATTCGGACAAAATACCTATTTTTCACAAATGACGTAAGTTTTTTTTTATAATAAAAGGCAATTCTTTCGTTTTATACTGCATTAATTTCTTTCTTGAGTTCCCTAGATTAATTTTTTATTTTTTATAAAATTTTATATTTAATTTTTTACTTTTTATTGTTCGGATTTACCCCAAGATTTAGAAAATTTCTTTAAACTTGGAGTAAATCCGGGCAGCTGAGTTTCTAAGAAAGGTTTAAAATAAAGTTATCTTAAGTATACTACTCTATTAAGGGATAGAACAACTTGAAAAAAATTCATACTAGATGTATAAAAGTTGAATCAGTTAAGTGTTGTAGTATCATAAAAGTTAATAAATTAACGATTCAAAAAGTAATAATCAAAAACATATATAGCTTTAACAAATTTTAATGGATTTTAATAAAACTTGATAAAGAAAAGTTTTTGGGATCATTGAATACGAATACAAAGTCAGATTTTGAAAATTCAAAATGCCGGATCCAATATGCCGGACTTTTTTAAAAATTAATCGAATTACACTACTTACACCACTTTTTAAAATGTAATAGAAGTTCTGTCCAGATTTACACTAAGTTTTTAAATTATCCTGTTGACAATTGTCGAGATAAAATTATGGAAGTAGTCAGAATCTCTTTTAAAGGATCTGAGCTTATAATATTGACGTCGAACGGAATTTTTAATTTGTAAATTAAGATCCAACACCTTTTGTCCGTATTTGCCCTCTGTCCGGATTTACCCCAACTGACCCTAATACTTTTCTTTAATTTTAAATAATATAATATAACAATTTAAATAATATTTCTGACACAATAAGTCAGTTTTGTTTAAATATTACAATACATGTTAAAGCCAGAATTATCGTCGGTAATTATTTACCAATCGGTAATTATTCTTTTCATAATTTGTGAAAAAATGAACGTGTCATTGCGATTAAACTTTACGTAATCAAACGACAATTACTATACCCCCAAGTGATGTCACACATACATACAGATATAAATATATATATATATATATATATATATACTCAGGTGCGAATTTCGGCCGCCGCCACAGTTGGAACGTCGGGCCAACTGTGGCACCCAAAGATGGCCCGACTTTGGTTGAAAGTATCTCCCAAAGTTGGCCCAACCGTGAATACCACCGTGAGAAACGCGAATATTTGATCGTTGGCCCGCCCATCAGCTACAGTTGGGCCAATGGCGATCTCTAATTTGTAAGATTTAGTGGTGCCCCCGATAGAGCAGTTCCTGACAGTCCAAAATATAAAAAACAAAATTTAATTTTTCGTACACATAAATACCTAATGGACGTATGTGATGGAATTTAAAAAAAGTAAAAAATGGAAATGGCAACCTTTTAAAGTCAATTTTTAAGAAACGATGATTTTGATTTGTTAAATTTTTTACTTTGAAAGGACGACATTTTCGTTTTTTTACTTTTTTTAAATTCCATTACATACGTCCACTAGGTATTTATGTGTACTAAGAAATAAATTTTATGTTTTTTTATTTCAGACTGTCAGGAGAGGCTCTATCGAGAGTAAATAATAGTTGAAAAGCAAAACAATTTTTTTTGTAGTTTTAATATTGTATTTTAAGTTGCAAAAACAGTTTTTAATCTTTTAAATATTATGACTGCGAAAAAAACATTTTTTTGCCTTCGCAAACGCAAGTACACCTCAAATCAAAATAGTATTGGTTGAAAAAACGCTAGGACGAGCAGCTAGAATTTCAATATTTATTGATTTTGAATCTTCAGATGACGCTTTAAAAGTTTGTTCAAATAATTTATTTTGGCGACGTAGAAAAACTTTATTTTGCTTCAAGACCACCGTGGCGTCTTTTAAATTTTTTTTTAAATTCCAACATAAAATTAAAACTATAAGAAATAAAAATTCGTTGAGATCATTTATGAGCAATAATTTTTAAAAAGTTACAATAAAAATTGTTATAGAGGTATCTGGTATGTGTTTAATGTATATGTGTGATTGTACATGTGCATGTGTGATTATACATGTGTATGTGTTTGATGCTTATGTGCTTAGATAAATATAGACTAGATGCGGCGAGGGTCGGTGGTGGGGATTACCGATATACATAGCATACTAAAGTTTCAGTGCATGTTATATTAGTGTCGCCCTCTTCAACTTTTCGCCTTTTCGAAGGTTACCGCTTGGAAATCGCATTATTTCAGTCAAAAAGGCTAGAATTTCATTTCTCGCCAATATCACTACTTTTCTTTTTTGAAAAAAGTTTTTTTTTTGTAATACTAGTACAAATTCTGCGCGCTACGCGCGCCCATTTCATATTCTTCCCACTATAAAATCGCTTGCTGGGTGTAAAAACATGATACATCGGATTGGCGTTGAAAAATATGATACCTAGGATTTGACTTGAAAAACATGACATATCGTCGCTTGAATTGAAGAACATGGCACGTCGAAAAATAAAATTTTATTTTCAATTTTCAGTTGATACCACTGACCGCTAATTTTAAAATGTGGCATATCTTTGAAACTTTTATGAAACAAATGCTTTCGCTTCATAATATGTCAATTCAAAGAAGAAATAGGTTAAATAATTTTGTATACAGTTTATATTGATTTGAGACTTTTTAAGATTCGTGGTCAGTGGTACCAACCGAAATTTGAATAAAAAATTTTCGTTTTCCACGTGAAATATCACTTAGAATAACTACTTTTCTAATGTCCATTTCTATTAAAACACATATAAACTTCTACATAATTTTGTATTACAGCAAACAGATGCATTGGAAGATTCAAAAGAAACTTGGAAAAAGATTTTCAATGGCTCCAAGCGTCACTGAAGTTAACGATTTAAATCATCCTGCATACCTAGAAAAATTGGAAAGTGCTGTTACACAATTTTCTTCTCTAAATATTTGAATTATGTTTTATAAATATACATTGAACACGGTGGTCTTAAATCAACTTTAAATGAAATGTCTTAGCACATCATTTTTTTTGCTGATTTGGGTTATTTGCATTCTAAATAATGTGTAAAAAATTTATAGCCCATAACTTGTCGAGTCGTTTATATATATATTATATATAACCTTTTCGTTAATTTTTTTTGTACAGTAACTGGTATAATTTCCGTAAATTGGCAAAAATATGTGCCTTAACATGTATTGTAATATTTAAACAAAACTGACTTATTGTGTCAGAAATATTATTTAAATTGTTATATTATATTATTTAAAATTAAAGAAAAGTATTAGGGTCAGTTGGGGTAAATCCGGACAGAGGGCAAATACGGACAAAAGGTGTTGGATCTTAATTTACAAATTAAAAATTCCGTTCGACGTCAATATTATAAGCTCAGATCCTTTAAAAGAGATTCTGACTACTTCCATAATTTTATCTCGACAATTGTCAACAGGATAATTTAAAAACTTAGTGTAAATCTGGACAGAACTTCTATTACATTTTAAAAAGTGGTGTAAGTAGTGTAATTCGATTAATTTTTAAAAAAGTCCGGCATATTGGATCCGGCATTTTGAATTTTCAAAATCTGACTTTGTATTCGTATTCAATGATCCCAAAAACTTTTCTTTATCAAGTTTTATTAAAATCCATTAAAATTTGTTAAAGCTATATATGTTTTTGATTATTACTTTTTGAATCGTTAATTTATTAACTTTTATGATACTACAACACTTAACTGATTCAACTTTTATACATCTAGTATGAATTTTTTTCAAGTTGTTCTATCCCTTAATAGAGTAGTATACTTAAGATAACTTTATTTTAAACCTTTCTTAGAAACTCAGCTGCCCGGATTTACTCCAAGTTTAAAGAAATTTTCTAAATCTTGGGGTAAATCCGAACAATAAAAAGTAAAAAATTAAATATAAAATTTTATAAAAAATAAAAAATTAATCTAGGGAACTCAAGAAAGAAATTAATGCAGTATAAAACGAAAGAATTGCCTTTTATTATAAAAAAAAACTTACGTCATTTGTGAAAAATAGGTATTTTGTCCGAATTTACCCCAACTAACCCTATTTTAATTAATATTATGCTTAAATCCATAATTTGATACAAATATGTAACATTTTAAATAAAAAACTGATGATTTTTTTTCAAAATGAATTTTCTCAAAAACGGCTCGACAAGTTATGGGCTATAAATTTTGTACACATTATTTAGAATGCAAATAACCCAAATCAGCAAAAAAAGGGATGTGCAAAGACTTTTCATTCAAAGTTGATTCAAGACCACCGTGTGAATGAAGCGTATATTGTGTATTCTTGTACCAGCACTTTTATCACATTAAAAAGTATAAATTGTTAAATCATATAAATTTGTAACTATTTTATTAACAAAATACTACTCTTATTTGCGACCAGTTGTTCTTTATTAACTTTAATACGCACTCACCATTGCTAATTTTTTAATTTTTTTATATAAAAAAATTATAAAATGTAACTCTTATTAAATTGATATGTTAATTTACTAATACGTAAAGAAAATAATTTTAGAAATAAAAATTTTTTTTAAATAAAAATCATATTTCTTTAAAAACGCTAGGACGAGCAGCTGGGATTTCAATATTTATTGATTTTAAATCTTGAGAAAACGCTTTAAAAGAATAATAAATTTTTTAAAATTCGACCGTCATATTGGATCCGCCATTTGGAATTTTTAAAATCTGACTTCAGATTCGTAATCAGCGACCCTGAAAACCCCCGAGTAAGAAGTTTCAGGTAAATTAAATTAATTTTTTTAAATTCGACCTCCATATTGGATATATATATATATATATATGTAGAAAGGTAAATACCAGGTCCACTACTTTTAAAATACATAAATAGTAATTTTGAGGAAGGATGCATCACCTTGAATTTATCATAATGCATCCTTCCTCTAAAATACTTTATTAATATAGTATTTTGGAGGAAGGATGCATCACCTTGAATTTATTATAATGCATCCTTCCTCCAAAATACTATATTAATAAAGTATTATGGAGGAAGGATGCATTATAATGAATTTAAGGTGATGCATCCTTCCTCAAAATACTATATTAATAAAGTATTATGGAGGAAGGACGCATTATAATAAATTTAAGGTGATGCATCCTTCCTTAAAATACTATATTAATAAAGTATTTTGGAGTAGAGTAGACAAAATTTTGCCCTATATGTTTTCGAAAGGTTTTTTCCTCCTCTTTCGAATGGTGTAAATTTTTTTTTTTAATTAACAATTTAAGTTAATTTTTTCAAAATTAAAAATATTTTTGACTTTTTTTTGAAAATAATTGTTAAATAAATAAATAATCAAAAATTTATTTATTAATTTTTTGAAAAAAATTACATTTCTTTCTTCTTTATTGCTTTAAAATAAAGCTCAATATGTGTACATTCAATACGGGTTAAGAAAAAAATGCCGCTTGATTGGTTTTCAAATAATTAATTATTTTATTTATTAATTAACTAATTAATAGTAGTAAAAAAATTACTAAAAAATTAAATATTTTTCAAGAAAATAAACTTTTTTTAATTACGAGTTTATCATCGAAAAGCTTACCAAATTTCGCTTCCAGCAATCATAAACTCAACTGTTTTTTATAAATTATTATTAAGTAAATAAATAATTGATTATTTATTTATTCATCAATTATTTATAAAAAAATATATGTATTTACACTCGTTGGATGCGGAATTTAATCAGCTTTACGATAATAAGCTCATAATTGAAAAAAGTTTATTTGATTGAAAAGTATTTTATTTTTTAGTAATTTCTTACTACTATTGATTAGTTAATTAATAAATTAAATAATTAATTATTTGAAAACCAATCAAGCGGCATTTTTTTCTTAACCCGTATTGAATGTACACATATTGAGCTTTATTTTAAAGCAATAAAGAAGAAAGAAATGTAATTTTTTTTCAAAAAATTAATAAATAAATTTTTGATTATTTATTTATTTAACAATTATTTATAAAAATATATGTATTTATACTTGTTACATGCGGAATTTAATCAGCTTTACGATGATAAAATAATTGAAAAAACAATTGGTTGTAAAAAAAAGTTTATGTAAAAAATTTTTTTAGATGTTATTTCTTGTCCCCAGTTTTGTGCGTCATGGTGAAGCCTTTTTAAAAAAGTGAAATATTTCTAAAAAATAAAATCAGAATTTAGTTATACTTTGGTACAAGCAAAAGTTCATTTCCTCAAAAGTTTCACTACGACAGAAACAAATTTTATTCTTTTTTTTTATTTTTTAACATTTAAAATGTCAAAATTGTACAGGGAATCACAGAATCGTCATGGCAAATCCTTCACATATTTCACAATAAATCAAACAAAAAAAACTTTTCTCAGTAAATATTGTACAGTCGTATTATTTCAGTGACTATAAATGACAGAAATGCAAAACTACTAGTTTCTTACCAAAAATTTGGAAAAAATTCGATCGATTCATACACTGTAAAAAAAATTTATTTTAAAAATTTTATCGTAATCTATTCAATTTTTTCATATTTGTATTAAAAACTACGTATGAAAAAAAAATTTCCATAATAAGAGCGTCTAATTTGATCAATTTTTGGGCGACTTATGAGTATTTGAAAAAAAAATTATGTAAAAAACGTGATATTTCAAAAATCCGTATTTCTAAGTCGCTTTATGAAAAAATTTGAAAAAAATGATGGTGTCTCATTTCAACGAGCACTAAAAGAAAAAAAATAAATTAGATTGGCTCTAGTTTTTAACCATTTTATGTTTTAGTTCGCAAAATACGCATTTTTTGAATGAGTACAACCATACACCGGAACAGTAAATCTGTCTGCATAGGACCAAATTAAAGCTAAAACACTGGTATTTATAATATCAAAAAACAAAAAAATTAATTTATGTACACTTTATCATTTAATCTGCAATGGGACATACGCTGTTTCATAAACGCATTAAAAATAACATTACTTTTAACTATGTAAGGCAAGTCAAGTAAAAATTAGTATCTCTGGAGGTTTTATGATCGCTGCTTACAAATCTGCTATATAATATAAAAATTACAAATGCTTCCCGAGTCAAACTATTGGGCCTGAATACCTCCTGTGAAATATAACTTAAGTCTAACCTAAGCCTACCCGACCCTTAGACATACTATACTGCTCTTCTAACTGCTGCCTGACCTACCTAACTACTGTATAACTCTAACATAGCCTAATATAGTTCTAAATGACTCTTTACTTATATTTTAATTTTGTTCTGCTCGCATTATTATTAATTCAATTGTAAGCCGAAAATATTATTTAAATTAAAAAAATTTTTAATGTTAAAGAATAAAAAAATAAAATAATAAATAATAAAATGAAAAAATTAATAATTATTTATATAAAAATTCATATTTATCCATTCAAAAAATAATTACAAATTGTACAAATTATTGTCATAATTTCTTAATTTTATTACATTCTGAAACAAATTACAGTATTATTTTCAAAACATCTGATAATTTTATTATTAATTATTCTAATTCTACTTTATTTATTGGCAAACCAACGTACATTGTATTTTTAATTTTCATATTAATACAAACGTCTTGCAAGGCGTCAACAGGAACAGCGATAAAATTTGCAGTTTCTTCATATTCATGCAAAAACCAATTTGTATTGGAAGTAAAAAGATAACCTCTCACAACAAAACCGTGTCCACTATTAATTTCGTTTACAATTGCATAATGATCACCCTCGCATCTACACACAGAAGGTCTGCAGTTACATTGTTGTGTCACTTTAATAAAAACATGAATAGAACCAATTTTTGACACTCCATTTATTGTTCTATATTTTACAATATGAGACTCTGTTTGAATTTGATTCGACTTATATATTTTTGCAACGTAAAGAATAGAATTTTTCTGTAGTCTGAGATATTGCCAAACAGATAATAGTGGTATTCCTAAATTTGTCAATGCTGTTTGAATAATTTCCGATATAACATCTAATTTTTTGTAGAAACCTACGCTGTAACAATGAGGTTGGATATTTTCAATTAATTTTACTTGTTTTTTTTATGCACGCAAAAGTCGCGAATAGGTCCAATAGGTAGATTTTCATTCATTCGATTTAATGTAATTTTTTGCTCATGTTTTCTAGCAATTTGCGTATCTAAATTGCAGGTTCCATGAATTAATTTTAAAAATTGTCCATTTAAATCCTCATATTGAAAGCAAGAATGGGCCCACAGTGGTCCTAAATTTAATACAATATCTGGTAAATGTAGCAATTGATGTATATTTATTGAGCAAAATTCAATCCTATATAAATATTCAAATTCTCGAACAAATTTTTGTACAAGATCTCTAGCAATGGCAATAGTTTCCCTTGAAATTGTTTCCGAGTTCAGAATTGCAATTGCCATCACCAGTAAACTATAGTGTTGAAAAAAATCATCTCTTAAAAGACCTTTAAGTATAGGTAAAGAATAATGAAAAAACCATATTTTCAGCTCCGACGCTTTCCAGTGAGCCAAATCTTCGATACAACGTGGCATTCGATGTACAAACTTGGGAGGCTTTATCGCTGTTAATTTGTTATTTATTTGATCAACAAAAACATATAATGAAAACGGTAGCGTTCGAAATTTAACATCACACCAAAGAGTTAATAATTTTTTCACTACTCCACCTTCAACGGCATGCATCCTATCAATTGCATTCCTCTTATGAAGTCTGGCATCAGTTTTAAAAGGTAGTATGTCCCTTTACGCCCATGACCGGATTTTCTGGTGTCCCTTGATTGGCAAATGCTTCAGTTTCAGCACTAGTTCTTGATCTTATTTCATTTTCGTAACGAAATGCGAAAACATGACCTCCTGAAAGAGTTGGAACAGATTCTCCTTTATTGTAACAACATGGGCATCCATACTCCCCATTATACTGGTTCGTGTTTAAGAACTGTGATTTTGCCGGCAAGTCACAGGTTCCCGTCAATAGAACACCCCTTATTGTCGTTACATTATTTCTACCTGGAATGTTAACATTGAGTCCTTGAAAAATTGTTTCGAATTGTCCTCGAAATCTGTGAACAAATTTATTAGCGTCAGGTTTTTTGTTCCCAAACCACAATCCTACCAGTAATATGTTATCCATATTCTTTCGCAGCTTAAAAGGCAATTCATTTATACTTAAATAAAGAGGCCATACACTAACTTTCGACGATTTAAAAACAGGCACTCCATCTGTGTACCAACTAAACGAAATGTTGTTGGGATTGAGTAAGAAATTATTTCGCATCCATTCTTGATACAACAATCCATCGTATACATCCCTTATTATTCCATTTTGATTATTAGGGCGTTGAAAACGCCATTGTAATGAATTATAAAAATTTTCTCTCAAAAACATTTCTTTCAATTGTGCAGCAAATTTTAACTCTACAAAATAGGAATTTTTTTTCCGTGGACACGACGGACAAGCATCATTGCTAGAATTTAAGTCTCTATAACAATTAGAACAGAAAAAATGCTTTTGTATTTCTGAATCGTAAAAGCAAAAGTATTTTTGAAATCCCGTAAGTGTAATTCTTTGGAATCCTTCTTGCAAACAGTGAAAATTAATAAGTGTTATGATATCTGCTATACAAGTCATGTTTAAATCGTTACGAAAAAAAATAACCAAAATTAACATCATACTTTGAGCTACTGTCAATGGTGCTCCAAGGTACAACGGGCGAAGATGTTGCCAATCATTATTTCGTGCATTTTCTGCGTTATTGAAAGGTTGCTCAAAATTCTGGAAAATGTTTTGCATTTCCAATTCCTCATTGTCTTCATAGAAAAAATTTTCTTCTTCGTCATTAGCATTATTAATATTCTCTAAATGTTGGTCATTATTTCTTTCATCTATCTCCGCAAATTGATCGACCTCTGACTCGTTACCATCGAATACACTAGAACTTCTAGATTCGTTGTCAATATTACGTCCACCTTCATAATTCTCATCATTAAAGTCATTGCCATAAATTTCTTGAAGTCTAAACGGAAAAATTAAATTAATAAATAAATAAACTAAATAAAATAAACAATAACAAACTAATAAATAAATTATTAAATTTAATATTTAATAAATATAATAATAAATAAATAATTTTAAAATGTGTGCATGTAAAAGATGAAAATAATTATTACTCACTCATTTTCCGAGTTTAGCAGTAAACTTCGTAATCTGGCACGTTTTTGTTTTAAACTTGATAGTTCAGCAAGTGATTTTCGAGACATTTTATTAGGTTATGTGTCTAATGTTCGATATAATGATACTAAAATATGATGTCAAAGATTTATAAATTATATGTTTGATTCACTAAATAATATAATGTTGAAGAATATTTTCTACTGTAAATATATACTCAATTTATTATTCAGAAAAATATAAAAAACACTTTATTATTCACAAATGGTATGAAACGTCAAATTATCTCGTGTTAATAATACACATATGTATAGGAAGCGCCATATTGTCTCCTGTGACACATGCGCTGTTCGGCATTTCGTTTTGGGACTGCTTGGCATAAGCACTACACTCACAATTGTTTGTCATATATTTTTTTTATTGTTGTGAAATTTAAAATAAAAAGTATTTATTTAAACAATAAAAAGAAGTCAAAGAAAATAAATAATTAAATTTGTGAATTACTGTGATAAAAACATATTTTATATAAGGAGAACGCGAGTGATACTTTAATTGCGTACTTAACCTCAAAAACGTGATTTTCGAAAATGGGAAAAGTGAAAAAGATGGCACTTATTTGGTGGATAAACACTGAATTCAGTGATATTGTTCCATTTAACACAGTTCCAAAAGAAGACCAATGTGTAAACTGTATAACAACGTTATTGTGGAGAGATGGCAAAAAAGTAACGAAACATAATGCTAAAATAATTGCAGTCAGTGGTTAGTATATTTATATCTTTCACAATAAATGCCTATGGTAATATTTTCGTACATTAATACGAATTAAAAAATGAACAATAATGATAAAGTAATATAATAATAATAATAACTGTAAATAATTTGAATTAATGTATTTGCATATTTTTACTTAAAACATAACTTGTAAAATATGTCTTACGTCCTTCTGTTCCCGACTTTTTACGACTAACATGAACATTGGTGAAGTTTACAACGTTTATAATCGACGAATTAGGAGAAACATATTTTTATATTTAAATTTTTATATAATTTTCTATAAAAAAAACTTTGCATAATTATTTGGTCAATGTTTTGAAAAAGGGACAATAAAAAAAAATTTTATTTTTATTTTCATCAAGAAAAAGTATTTTTTTAAATTGTTGATCATAAATGTTGTAAACATCACTGACGTTAACATGGTATTTTTTCTTACTTATTCATATATAAATCATTCCAAATTTAATTTTTTCAGGAAATAAAGAAGATTTAACCAAAATTCTCTTAAATAAAAATGGAGAAATTGAGAATAATTCTACAAAAATATTTTCGAAAGAAATTATTGAAAAGAAAAAAACTCTTTCTCAACAACAAAAAGTGATAAAAAAAGTTAAAATAGCAAATTTCGAAAAACAAAGTAATAAAATTGGAAATGAAGCATCAATTATTCAAAATGTATTACCCAAGCAATGTGAAAAAACAAATCATCAACACAATAATTCGGATGTGGCTTTTAAAAATAACAATTTTGTTATTTTGCCTCAGAAAAAAATGTAGGGGGGGGTCGATTGTACGTGAAACGAGAAGAACAATTTCCAATATAAGAAACGAAACAAATAATTATAATGCATTTTCAAATGGAATAAGTCAACATTGCAGGCCAAGAACTGAAATCTTCGAAAACAACTAATTAAATCGTGGACAAGAATATTTGAATGGATCAAATCATTTTCCTTCAGAAGACTTTACCTACACTGGCTTAACATCTTCTACTGCAACACTGATATCTTCGCAGTTAAATTCTAATTCTGAAGAATTTGACAAAGGAGAAAAAATTTACACTGTTTTACAATCCAAAGTTTCAGCAAATTCCACACCATCGACCTCGAAAACTAATTATATGGAAGATTACGACCAAAATAACATGTCTTCTCATCAAAATGGCATTATTTCGTCAGCTAACAATGTCTCATCAGTCCTTGGACATCAGTCCGTTCCAAAAGTTAATATTGATCATCAAGTTCAAGAAAAGTCAAATAACCAAGGAAAAGTGCTCAGTAATGCAGAAGAGAATCCTATTTCTTCTGGATAAAAAAATATCTAAATTTTTTTATCCCCAAATTGCTTATTCTAAGACATCATGAAGCTGAAAGTACAACCCGCAGTTATCAGCACTTAATTTTTCAAAATTTTATTTTAGTTTGAACTTTAAATTAAAAAAATAAAAAACTTTAAAATTTAATTTCTAAAATCAATTGATGCTGATAAGTAGGGGCCAGTTTCAGCTTCATTACAGTATCATAGTGTTTAACGGTATATATAGTTAACTTAACTAAAAATATCATTTTACAGATTGAAATATCACCTGAATGCGGATTTTTTATGCATAAAAATAAAATAGCCTACATTGAAAGTCAGGCAGAAATTCTGAAAGGCGAATTTTGTTGGAAACACTTGTGCGTGAAGCTATTTTAGAAGTATATGGCACCAACATCAAAAATTTTTGTGCCCTTGGTCAAAGAGGGTCAAAAAGGCCTCCTATCAGCAGGCAATTGTTTTGTGGATTATACGGTAAATTCTGTTAATTATGAAATTAAATAAATGACGCACTCTCAAGAAAGCTTCCTAAAAATATAATCATTTTAAGGTTATATTTTTTATTTTAAGAATTTTAACTTTATGAATATTCAATTATTGAATATTCTTCTTGTTTTGCAATAATATTCTTACGAGTTGTTGAATTTTAAAAGATTTCAATTTGAAATTTTTGAAAATCTTAACTCTTATAGAAAAATAATAATGATTAAATATTTATTTCAAAAAAAAGTTATTGATTGTTTTCGAATAATTTTGCAATAATGAAATTAGTCTGTAATTAATAGAATTTTTTTAGTATATAATAATTTTTACATTGGATCAGAATATTCTTTATAGGAAAATAAAATGTTAAAATTCTGTCTATAAATCAGGGAAAATCAAGTTTATATTGATAGTTTGTGTAACCTTAAGTTGTTTCTTTTTATCTATACGATTAAATTGCATTGTAATAATGCTTGTACCAAAAAATATTCACATTTAACGTAGTTAAAGTTCCAATAAACGTTCAAAACCTATTCAAGAACAAAGCTCAAAATCATATAAGAAACAAAAGCTGATTGAAGGTAAAATTAAAAATCAACTTCTATTAGTTATAGCTACGAACTTTCTTAAAATTAAAATTAAATTAAAATATACTAATTATGAAAAATAACATTTTTATTAAAAACTAACAATTATTTTCTGTTTTATAGAATTGTCTGATGAAAACCGAGCAGAAATGTAATAACCAATATTGCAGAGTACTAGCTGTGGAACTGTTGAAAAAATGAAGTTGTAAAAACTATAATGCGGAAGCGAGCTGTTAATACATTTATAATAGTTAAAAAAAATTATTTTAGTTAAAAAAATTATTTTATTAGTTAAAAAAATTATTTTAGTTAAAAAAAAGAATTATATATACTTCTTTAAACACTACTTATTACTTTGTTCATATTACACTTTAAGTGTTGAAATAAAAAGATATTCAAAAAGTCATATTTTATTTGTACTTTCTTACGTTGAAAAAACATTGATATTTGAGGAAAAATTCAAAACAGTTTTATAAAAAACATGGTGATATAGTTTTTAAAAGTCTAATCAAAAGACACATTATAATGAGTCTTCTTAAAAACTAATCGCCATGCTTTTTTGTAAAAAAAATAAGTTTTGAATTTTCCCTACATTACACAGAATAGATTTTGGAGGGTTTTAGCAGGGGCAAAAATTCTCGAAAGGAAGTATAAAGCAGGATTAAATCAGGTTTTAAAAAGTCCTGCTTTTCTCCTTCTACCATCTGATTTGGGAAATAACTAGAGGTTTAAGGGAGAAAGCAGAGTTATTCACTCTCAATATCGCAATGTAAATAAAGCCTTATTTAATTCTTTTACCTCCTGCATACCTTAGGAGGTTACAGGATGAAAACAGATCTAATTGTTCGACTCGGGTTGTGTAGAAAAATCATTTTTGTCCTACCTGCGCGGAGAGTATGTCGTTACGGGCACTTAGAGCGGGCGCAAAGTAACTCATTACCACCCAGGGGTAGGGAAAGCGGGCGCAAATTTTTTTCCGCCAGCTTCTTTCGTTTTAACGGTCATAAAGTAAATTTAATTTTCTTTATGAAAGTTTATGAATTTTGTTAAACTACAAGACATACCATTCAATGTGTGGCTTTTCAGTATTGTTTAAAATATTTTCAAAATAAAAATTTTTGTTTAATTTAAAATGTATTTTAAATATTCTTAAAAAACTATTAGCCCCATGCTTGTTTCCTTTACATCTCTTTAACTTTTTATATACAGTTTGTGTCCAAAATGAAATGCTTTTTGTCCAGGTAGGACAAGAAAGTTTGTTCACACCTCGGACGCAAAAAATAATTGTAACGAGGCAAGATAGGTAAATCGAAAAAATCATTAAAAAGAATTCACTACTCGTGCCCTCAATGATATACTTTCCGTGCAGTTTGGACAAAAAATTATGTTTGCAACATGGGCGCAAAGGTGATTACGACTCTGGCGAAATTTCGGGACCTCGGGAAACAATTTCGCCATCGTCGCAATCACCTATTTTGCGCCCTTGATACGAAAATAACTATTGACGCTGGCCTCAGTCAGACCAGACCGTCTATTTTTCAGTCTAGTGGCTGGCTTGAAACTCCGGTCGGCGGCGGTCCAAAAGAGTAACGCTAGAATCGGTCAGCCGCTGAATAGACATCCTAGACAGGCGGCTTGCCAGGCGCTTGCCAACCGTAAAATAGATATGTAATGCTTTCTAAATATAATAAAGCAGGGGTGCGTTCACGTAACTCTCACTTTCACTCAAAAAATTCTCACTTTTCACTCTCACTTTCACTATCAATTTCCTTAAAAAAATTCTTACTTTCACTTTTCACTTTCACTCAAAACAATTCTCACTTTTACTTTCACTTTCACTCTCACTTTCACTCAAAAAATGATCACTTTTACTTTTCACTTTCACGCTCACTTTCACTCAAAAAATTCTCCCTTTCTCTCTCACTCTCACTTTTCACTCTCACTCCAAAAATTCACACTTTTCACTGTAGTGCATTCTATAGAATATTCTATAGAATTTGACTGGAAAAAATTTATAAAATTTGTGTAGAAGTTGAGAAATATCCAGTTATATTCTATAAAATATTTGATAGAATTTTCTATAAAGTTATTCTATATATGAGGCATTCAATGTCAAGCCATCTAGGGTCTTACGGTGTAATGCTTACTTCGATAATTTTTTACTCTTAAACTATTAAACATAAAAATTTTGCAAGGTACATTTTTAAAGGTTTTTTTATGCTCTTTCGAATGAAAATAAGCTATTAAAAAAATTGTTTTGATACAAAAAAATAAAAATTAAAAATTTAATTTAATTTTTGGGAGGTGAAAGTACGATTTTTTAAACGAAAGCTGACGTTTTTTCTTAAGGCTGTGTCCACAACAGAAGTTTTAGTGAACAACAATGCGCAAGTTGCATGTAACTGTGCACACAATTGCCAACCACTGAAAGTCAAATGCTTGTTGGTTCGTTACGCCTGCTTTGAATTTGTTTACATTTGCATAACCTTCAATTTCTGTTTTTAAGAAAAAAAAATTTTTATTTTTGAATTCTGTTTGGAAATTTTATTAAAATACCTGAAAAAATTTAATTTTAGGAATTATTTTGTTATTTATCGACATAATTGCAATCTTTCAAAGAATTATTTATGCAAATAATTGAATTTTTGAAAAGAATTTTTAAAAAATATTTTTTAAATAATTGATTGTTTGGAAGAATTAAAATTAATTTTTTTAACTGCATTCTCACAAAGAATTTTATCCTAAAATTTTTAAAAAATTGAATTCTTTTCACGAATTTTAAAAAAAGTTTTCAAGGTTTATTACAATTTTTAAGGAATTCGATTAAAATCGTATTAAAATAATTTAAATTGAATTCCTAAATAGAATTTTGATATTTATGAAAATAACTGATCCCTTCAAGAAATTATATTATTTATGAAAATAATTAAATGAAATCAAAGAATTTTATAAAATATATTTAAGCAATTGATTTTTTATAAAAATTAAATCCAATTATTTTGTAAATCATTGAAATATTACCAAAAATTTTTTATTTTTAAAAAATTGCATTTTTTCAAGATATTTCATTAAAATTGATTGAATCTTAAGAAAAATTTTATTATATTTATATTAATAATAATTGAATTTTTATTTAAAATCTTTTTGAAACAGGTTTGAAAATAAAGGAATTTAATGTTTTCCAGTAATTTTATTGAAAATAATTTAATTCCTGCAAAATTTTTATAATTTTTGGAAATAATGGAACTTTTATGTTGAATTTTTAAAATAATTAAATTGGTACAAATTATTTTACTACACTTACTCAGTTAAATGAAATCTTAATAAAAATTTTTAAAAAAATTTGAAAATATTGTATTTTTGCAAAGAATCTTATTACTTTTGAAAATAATTAAATTCTTGTGATGATGAATATTGTTGTTTATGAAAGCAATTGAATTTTGCAAAAAAAAGAATTTAAATTTATTGATTTATTGAATATTGATTGATTTATTTATTGATTTTAAATCATTGATTTCTTTCGAAAAATTTTATTAAAATATTAGAAAATAATTGAATTCCTGTGAAAAATTCTAATACTTTTTAATGATAGAATGTCCAACGTCCTTCCGGCAGGACCAAAAGACTCAGGTGAGTTCGTCCGAAATCGCTAAATAAAACTAACATGGATTGACATAAACAAAAAATAATATATATCGTTGGAAAGGTGATGAAACAAGCTTTCAGCGCATGTATATGTCGAGCTTGTAAGTTCCCTTTTTTTAAAAGCCTTATCTTCGGAACATCCTTCCGGCAAGACGGGCGCTTGGACGTTCGATCATTAAATATTTGATCTTCCAAAGAATTTTGAAAAAAACATTTTTTTAAATAATTTATTTTTTTGAGGAATTGAAATTAAATTTTTAAAAATAGTTATACTTTTTGAGCAATTCCTGTAAAATTATATTACAAATAATTAAAATCCTGCGATAAATTGTATTATTTACGAAAATACATAAATAGGTGCTAATTTAAATAAAATTTTCAAAAAGTAATTGAATTTCTCAGAAGAAATTTATTATTTATGTAAACAATTGAATTATTGCCAAGTATTTTATTCAATATTTACAAAATTTTTTTTAAAATTTTTATTAAGATTTCATTTAACTGAGTAAATGTAGTAAAATAATTTGTACCAATTTAATTGTTTAAAAAATTCAACATAAAAGTTCCATTATTTCCAAAAATTATAAAAATTTTGCAGGAATTAAATTATTTTCAATAAAATTACTGGAAAACATTAAATTCCTTTATTTTCAAAAATGTTCCAAAAAGATTTTAAATAAAAATTCAATTATTATTAAGATAATGAAATTCTTCTCAAGATTCAATCAATTTTAATGAAATATCTTAAAGAAATGCACTTTTTTTAGAAATAAAAAATTCTTGGTAATATTTCAATTATTTACAAAATAATTGGATTTAATTTTTATAAAAATCAATTGCTTAAACATATTTTATAAAATTCTTCGATTTCATTTAATTATTTTCATAAATAATATAATTTCTTGAAGAAATCAATTATTTTCATAAATATCAAAATTCTATTTAGGAATTCAATTTCAATTATTTTTAATACAATTTTAATCGAATTCCTCAAAAATTGTAATTAGGGTCAGCCGGGGTAAATCTGAACGCTTGTAGTAAGTTTCAACAATAACGTAAGTTTTTTTCTTTTAAAAGACAATACTTCCGGTATTCTGGTGCATGAAGTTGTTGCTTTACTTCCATAGAACAATTTTATGGGGTAGCAAAAATTTTTGATAAATTACAATCGCAGGAAACTTAGCGTTCGTATTTACCCCGATACTTTGCAACTTTCCTAAAATACCGGGGTAAATACGAACGCCACTGTATTTTAGAAAAATCTTAGGGAAAATAAATTGAAAGTATTGCAATTGTTAAACTTATATAAAAACTCAAAAAAAATACGATAATAAACCTATTACGTAATAATGCATCATATATAAATGGGCAATTCCACGTGAGATTTTAGTCGACCTCTTAAAATCAGCCAAAAATATTTTTTTTCTATTCTGTATCGAAAAAAACAGATACGTATTTTTTTATTTTTGTTTAATTGTCAAAATTTTTGAGTTATGAATTTTCGAAATTTTGCATTTTTAATCATAGACCTATATTCAGTTGCTTATAAGTCCGAAAATAATGAGTTTAGAAAAAAGTTGTCAAAGAACGAAAGTTTTAGTTTTCTTTCGACTCTTAGGAAATGAAAACAAAAAAAATTTTTTTTTCATTTTTCATTAAAAAAATAAAAAATTTTTATAAACAAATTAATTTTTTTTAACTTTGGGTATGATAAATTTTTAATTTTCTTTTTTAAAAACATACCTGTAAATGATAAGAAGGTTTTGCAAAAAGTTTCAGAGTGGGCCTAATAAGTTTAATAGGTTAAAAAAAATAATTATGCTGCCCGTGCAGGTCGAACGCTTGCTGCGCAGTGGGATTTTTTTTACATTTTACTATTAAAAATTTTCTAGAGCCTTCAAATTTTATCGGATTTTAATTATTAATAGATTTGAAGGCTCTAGAAAATTTTTAATAGTAAATTGTAAAAAAATCCCATTGCGCAGCAAGCGTTCGACCTGCACGGGCAGCATAATTATTTTTTTTAACCTATTAAACTTGTTAGGCCCACTCTGAAACTTTTTGCAAAACCTTCTTATCATTAACAGGTATGTTTTTAAAAAAGAAAATTAAAAATTTATCATACCCAAAGTTAAAAAAAATTAATTTGTTTATAAAAATTTTTTATTTTTTTAATGAAAAATGAAAAAAATTTTTTTTGTTTTCATTTCCTAAAAGTCGAAAGAAAACTAAAACTTTCGTTCTTTGACAACTTTTTTCTAAACTCAATATTTTCGGACTTATAAGCAACTGAATATAGGTCTATGATTGAAAATGCAAAATTTCAAAAATTCATAACTCAAAAATTTTGACAATTAAACAAAAATAAAAAAAATACGTATCTGTTTTTTTTCGATACAGAATAGAAAAAAAATATTTTTGGCTGATTTTAAGAGGTCGACTAAAATCTCACGTGGAATTGCCCAAATACAAAAATCAAACAGGTTAAAAATTAAAATGCATTACACAATAAAAACCTTCAATAACTTTATCAAATCATAACGGATTTTTGCAAAACTTGGAACAGAAAGTATTTTGGAGTGATTGAATGTAAATACAAAAATAAAAGTAAAATTTTTTAAATTCAAAATGGCGGATTCAATATGGCAGACTTTCCTAAAACTTATTTTTAAAAATGATCAAATTTGTTTGAATCTTGCTACTTGGGGGTTTTCAGGTTCGCTAAATACGAATTTGAAGTCAGATTTTTAAAATTCAAAATGGCGGAGCCAATATGGCGGACGAAAATTAAAAAATTCATTGGATTCGCTCGAAAATCGTAATTTGGGGGTTTTCGGGGTCGCTGATGACGAATTAAGCATCAGAGCTTCATCGTTCAGAATGGCGGGTACAGTATGATACACAAATTTCATAAAAATTTCTCCAGTTTTAGAAATTTTAATCTGCTTCTTTTAATTTTTAAGTGATTTTTTTAATTTTAAGAAACTGACTTCAAATTCGTAATCAGCGACCCTGAAATCCCCCGAATAACAATTTTCGAGCGAATCCAATGAATTTTTTAATTTTCGTCCGCCATATTGGATCCGCTATTTCGAATTTTAAAAAACTACCCAGATAGCAAAGTGCGCGCACTGTGCCAGACACAGTGCTGGCATGCGTGCGAAATAATTCGCACCGCGTGCTATCACTGGACCACACAGATGCGTCCTCATATGCGTCGCATATAAGTCGCACGTCATGATGGTCGCATATTACTTGCATGACAGATAGTACAGCGAGTAGCTAACCTATAATAACAATCAAAGTACCTTCAAAAAAATAATTAATAATGTTAATATTATAAATTAATGCTGCGGAAG
The DNA here is from genome assembly GCA_032872475.1 of Leptopilina myrica (nomen nudum). Classification (NCBI taxonomy): domain Eukaryota; kingdom Metazoa; phylum Arthropoda; class Insecta; order Hymenoptera; family Figitidae; genus Leptopilina; species Leptopilina myrica (nomen nudum). Next base: position 11,604,047 of record CM065460.1, read on the forward strand.
CCTAATGCAGGACTGAACAAGACTGCTTTCACTATTCTAAAATTTACGCGTTGGTCGCGTTCATTCAATATAATATAAATTTATGAATTGTTAATAATTATAATAATAAATATTATTGATTGTTATTATTTTAAATATTATATTATTTTCATGTCAATAATAAATTACTAACAATATAAATGTCATTTATAATAGTAATATTTAAAAATAACTTTAGTAAAAAAAGATAATTTGTGTTAATGTGGTACATTTTTTAACAGATTTTTAATATTATTTACAAATATTTTCAGAAGTTTTTATTCGCAACAATTATAATTTATACAGATTAAATAATAATTTTATTATCTAATATAACGCTTTGGATGAAAAATATCCGCCTCGCATGTGGGATCGAACTCACGTCCCCCCGCCCCGACGCATACCGGAAGCATATAACGCAACGCATTTAAACCGCACGGCCACTGATGGCTGAATGAGAACTCTTCTAATCTATTATATCAATGCTAGTGCTGCACGCGGTGCGAATTATGTCGCACGCATGCTAGCACTGTGTCTGGCACAGTGCGCGCACTTTGATATTTGGGGGATTTTATTACTAAAGCAACATAAAACATCTTGCATTTAAAAATGTGTAAATTGATTCAAGTTTGAATCAAGAAAATCTATTTTTGATTGATAACATTACAGATTCATGAAATTTAAAACTAATTTTAAAAATTATAGGCAAATTAATAGGGTCAAAATTCGTGGAATTTTGACTAAAAATATAAAAAAAATTTTATTCGAAATGTTGTAAAACATTTCTACTTGGCCTTAAATATTTTTAGTATTTATTGTAAAATAAGCATCTAAAGAAAACTCATTCACTTTGCAAGTGTAAAAAAATTATTGGAATTTAATAAGAATGACTTAGTTTATTTTTATAAATTGATGGAAACAATTATTAATAAAAACTATTAAATTAAAAATGATTTTAATGTTCAATTGACAAATAACCTAATTTTGCCATATTCATTAACTAAATGCGAGAAAGAAACATCATTAACTTAAATAAAACTTTATCAAATCATGAAGTACCTGCGATTAACTGTTACTTCTTCTTATCACTTTTATTTTTTTTTAAGTGTGAAAGAATAAGCAATTAAAATTAACACTTTGCATATTTTCACGATTTTAAAATGTAAATAACTTTCTTTCAGAAAAATGAATCATGGTTTCCACAACATATAAATATAAAATTCCAAGCTTTTTCCATGTTTTTCCAGGTGAATACTTATATGAAATTCCAGTTCAAAATTTAAATAATTTCTAGCTTGATAACAAAGCTTTGCCTCTTAAAATTTTTTAAAAAATCCAAATACAAAAAATTTAATAATAATTACGATCTAAAATTTTTTTCTTTAGTAAAGATTTTTATATGACAATAAGACAAACCATTTTTCAATTTTCAATTAAAATTTTGGTAAAAATCTTGAAAAACAGTCAAAATTCCAGAAATTTTTTTAAATTCCATATTATTTCCAGATTTTTCATAGCCTTTTCTAAATTCCATACCTTTTTCAGGTTTTCCAGGCTCTGTGGCAACCATAAAAATTTAATATTTTTAAATAAAAGAAAGAGTGACAGTTATTACGACCTCATATATATTTTAGATACTTATTTTACAATAAATACTAAAAATATTTTTAAAAAATCCGTTTTGTTTAATGATCCTAATTCCTTTAAGCTATTTCTCCGACTGCTACTGTTGAAAACATTGATTTTCGATACATTTTCTTCAAATTTTGAGAAAATGTTTCTCCGGGTGCCCTTTAAATATGGTAGAAATTTGAAAACCCTCTGCCATGTCAAAAAACGAGATATTGTGGTTGAAATTTTTTATTTTCAACATAATCCCATGTAAAAGATAAAATTTGCACTTGAATAACTCAAAATTTAGCATCGCAAAGGGTTTTTAAATTTTTACCACATTTAAAGGGCACCCGAAGAAACATTTTCTCAAAATTTGAAGAAAATCTATCGAAAATCAATTTTTTCAAGAGTAGCAGCCGGAGACATACCTTAAAATCATTCTTGCAAAATATATTTTTTTAATTAGTCGGCATTAATGGAATGATTCAATAGCTAATTAGTTTTTAAGAAAAAGAAAAAAATTATTAATGACATTTTTTGAGACGTTTAATTACTTTACTAAATTTTGACTTTTGAATTTTGAAGTAAATTTTTAATTTTTTGAATATTAAAAAATTTAAAACTACATATTTTCCAAAATTTTTGAAGTCTGAAAAATTTCAATTTCATTTTTTATACACGAACTTTAAGATCAACATTTTAACTAACAATATAAAAGGCTCAAGGCAATTTTTTAAATAAGACTTAAAAATATTTTGTCATAATCCGCATATATACTACTCATATGACTCGCACTTATGTTCTCATCAGTGATGACTGTCATGTGCGAACGCATCGTGCGATAGAGTGTGCTACAAGCATACCGTGATGCTCAGGTGCGACTCATATTACTCTCACCAGTGACTGCATCACAGGTGACTGCTAAATTGCACGCAAAATGCTATCACCAGTGCGAATCGCATGTGGTGCGAGAAACGTGCGACGCACGATTGTTATCTGGGTAACTTTAAATTCGTAATCAGCGACCCTGAAATCCCCCGAATAACAATTTTCGAGCGAATCCAATGAATTTTTTAATTTTCGTCCGCCATATTGGATCCGCTATTTTGAATTTTGAAAAACTGACTTCAAATTGGTAATCAGTGACCCCAAAAACCCCAGAATATTAAATTTTATTAAGATCCTGAAAAACTTTTTTCAACAAACCATTTGGCAAAAAAAGTGGAATAGTCCTACGAGAGAACGGAGATTAAGTTTCTGCTTATTAATTACTTACGAGAATACATATAGAAAGAAAATCTTTTTTCTATGTACTTTTATAATGTTAAAATAATAGTGTAATCAAATAAAAACAATTTTGTGTGGCTCTGATATAAGAAAAAATTATTGAAAATACCGTTCGGATTTACCCCGGTTTTCCAATTTTCCGGGGTAAATACGAACGGTCTGATATTATTAATAAAAGTTAACAGAAGGCAAAAAACAAAAATAGTTTCTGTTCTAGTATTCATAACAAACAATTATAAATAATAAAATGAATTTTTAGCTTCTTTTTTTTCAAATACGAGACAAAGTACTGGTGTTGCTAATTAACAAACGGAAAATGGGATAATACTTAGAATCTCTTGAAGAGGATCTGAGGTAAAAATTCTCATGTCTAACTTATTCTTTTAAATTTTAATTAAGCTGAAATAATTAGCGTTCGGATTTACCCCGCGTTCGGATTTACCTCGACTGACCCTAACCATGAAAATTTTTTTAAAATTCGTCAAAAGAATTCAATTATTTAAAAATTTTAGGATAAAATTCTTTGGGAGAATTCAGTTAAAAAAATTAATTTTAATTCTTCCAAACAATCAATTATTTAAAAAATATTTTTTTAAAATTCTTTTCAAAAATTCAATTATTTGCATAAATAATTCTTCGAAAGAATTCAATTATGTCAATAAATAACAAAATAATTCCCAAAATTAAAATTTTTTTAGGTATTTTAATAAAATTTCCAAACAGAATTCAATAATTAAAATTTTTTTTCGTAAAAACAGAAATTGGAGGTTATGCAAAAGTAAACAAATTCAAAGCAGGCGTAACCAGGGTTGTGCAGTGACGCGTCACTGGCGGTTTTCGACGTAATATACTGTAGAAAACGTAGAAAACTATGTATATTACATACCGACATCTTACATCTATACATAACCTCACTTTTTCAAATTACGATTGTAACAACGGTTAAAAACTCAAAACTGATATTTAATTCATTGATATTGATTGATTTATTCATTCATATTTATTGGTTTGTGAGTTGAAATTAAAAGTTCAGATTAAAAACTATTTGCAAAAAATGACAACAAAATTGAAGTCCACAACTCATCCATATATCCCTTATGATAAATTGCAACTTGAACGTTTGACAACAGTAAATGAATCAAATCAAAATAAATCAAATGTTGCAAAATGTTTGCACTGCAACAATATTTTGAAAAATATTGGATACAAACGTCTGTTAGGGCATAGGTAAAAATAAATAATTTATAATCTTTTTTTATAAACATTTTTGTTTCAAATTAATATACCCTGTAAAAAAAAGTATTGAGAGTACGGGATTCCTCATTGAGAGTGCCTACCCTTCAATGCGGTATTCGCGAAATAGCGCATTGGGTGTCGTGGTGAATGCGGTATTCCAGGGGTCCCAATGCAGTGCAAGTTTTAAGCTTTAAAAAAAAGAAAATACGTGACAGGAGTAAATAATTAGTGTCAGTGTATCAAAATACGAGTTAAAGGAATGAAAAAATACTAATAGTGAGTGTGAAAATGAAGTTTAAAGAAAATAAGGTAAGATTAACTGTTACATATGAGTCCAATGCGGCATAGGCTGTTTTCAATGCGGCGCATAATCGGTATATATAATTCGCGCTCTGCAGCGGCGCTCTCTTCTTTACCAACAACGGATTCTTTCTATTCAAATGGTAATTTTGAAAATAATGAAAAATAATATTAACAAAAAATTAATAATGTATTTCAATCAATCAAAAAATGTTAAGAGCGTTCGATGGTCTCTAAAATTTGTAGGTTATGTGCGACTTACAGTTATCGCCCAAGAAAAACGGCACTGCCTGTTTGAAATCACATGAATTGAGTAAACAACCGTTTTCAAACTAGTGTTTCTTTGCACACAAGCACTTTTTACAAAATCTGACAACGTCTATTTGTCAAAAATGTTTTTAATTATCTGAATTCAAAAGATTTTGTTAATTCATGCAGAATCGCGGTTTCAGAATTAGAAATACTAAAGTAATGTAATGACAGGCGGCAAGACGTGTGTTACAGCCATTTTGCCAGTAGAGGGCAGAAGCAAGCAGGGAGCGAAAAGGCTCAGCTGTCAAAATGATTCGCATTACATTGCATTTTGATAAATATCTTGGGCCAATATCATATGAATATTTTTCTAAGCATTGAAGGAGTTAATATTTATAATAAAATTCAAATTTATTTATTAACGAATATATAAGAAATTTAACAAATTTTATATATAAAAATTAAATTAAAGGAAGTTTTGAATTGTTTTAGTAAAAGATGTGAAATTAATTGAATTTTGTAAGAATTCTTAAAAAACGAGGATTCTAAATTTTTTTTAGATCAATTAAATAGTTTTAGTGAAAGATGTGAGATTAATTGAATTTTATAACAATTTTTGAAAACCAAGGTTTTAAAAAAAAACTTTAGAACAATTGAATATTTGAAAGTGTTTTTTATTCACAAAGTGTAAAAAAATGTTAACTTTCGTCAAATTTTACTAAAATAAGATTTATATTTTCGATAATTTTGTATAAGTTTTTGTGACAATTCGAAATAAAATCAACGAATTTTTCAACATTTTGGTACCTGTTTAAAAACAATTTTTTGGAGTTGTACATATCTGTATTTTAATCTATGAAGTTTATTTATTAAAAAATATCAGTTAAATCAAAAATGTATCAAATATCATTTAATAACTTTTTACTTTAATATTTATTTTTAACTAAATATCAAATTTTTATATTACTTTTAAAATTACATTCTTATTTGTTAATAATTTTTTACATTTAAATGGAATAAATGAAATATATTTTCAAAATTACCATTTGAATAGAAAGAATCCGTTGTTGGTAAAGAAGAGAGCGCCGCTGCAGAGCGCGAACTATATATACCGATTATGCGCCGCATTAAAAACAGCCTATGCCGCATTGGACTCATATGTAACAGTTAATCTTACCTTATTTTCTTTAAACTTCATTTTCACACTCACTATTAGTATTTTTTCATTCCCTTAACTCGTATTTTAATACACTGACACTAATTATTTACTTCTGTCACCTATTTTTTTTATAAAGCTTAAAACTTGCACCGCATTGGGACCCCTTGAATACCGCATTCACCACGACACCCAATGCGCTATTTGGCGAATACCGCATTGAAGTGTAGTCACTCTCAATGCGGAATCTTGTACTCTCAATACTTTTTTTACAGGGTATTCATCCTGAATTCCTCTTTGTGTTAAATAAAGAATAATTACTGTTTATTTGTTAAAGGAATATTTGCAATAACGAACAAAATAAAAGTGTTTTTCAAAGTTTTGTTGCAAAGCAAGCAGAAGGCCACATTTTTTCCGTTTTCCAATTTTTTTAATTCGAAACATAATTCTTTCCAAAAAATTATGTTTCGGTCGACCACCACGATTCATAGTGACAAAAATGTACACATTTATTTACAAAACAATTAAAAAAGATTTCCTATAACAACAAATCTGACCTAAGGATACGAAAACGCGACTATTTAAGGTTATGTAGCTTAATCTCACACCCGTGCTATATGTATTATACATTTTGTAGAAAACCAAAGAGGTATATTACGTATGTAACATACGTAGAAAACCTATTTAACTTACCTCAGGTATATTACGTGCACAACCCTGGGCGTAACGAACCAACAAGCATTTTACTTTCAGTGGTTGGTAATTGCGTGCACAGTTACATGCAACTTGCGCGTTGTCGTTCACTAAAACTTCTGTTGTGGACACAGCCTAAAAGGACATATATGTATATGAAAAAGTGTGAATAGAATGTTTAAAAATTGAAAAAATTAATTTTCTCCTAAAAAGAACTAAAAACCGTGTTTAGAGCGCTCCGGTGAGTAGAAACCTTTTTTTGCAATGTTTAAACATTCTAGTCCCACTTTTTTTATAGATATCGACGCCTCCCGTTCATATAATGCTTATTGAAAAACGAATGCAATATGATTCTTATTCACTTTTTGGTGCAAGACAATGCTTATTCGATTTTCCGTGCAATAAAATGCTTATTCAAAATTCTATGCGAAAATGGACATTCTGAAATTAGCTTATTATATGAATTTAATAAAATTTTTAATTCAGTATAATTTATAATTGCAATTGCTTAAAAAATATTTCTTAATACGTGTGATAGGATCCGTGTTTAAAGTTTCTTATAACAATAGACACGTCCTGAAATTCTCAGATATTTAATTGCAATTTAATATTAATAGGAAGATTTAGGGTTACATTTATTGTTCTGTCAGTGGCAATTGTTTTGCACATAATTTTGAGTAAGCATTTTATTACATGGAAAATCGAATAAGCATTGTCTTGCACCAAAAAGTGAATAAGAATCATCTTGCATTCGCTTTTCAATAAGCATTATATGAACGGGAGGCGTCGATATGTCCTTTTAGAAAACAACCTCAGCTTTCGTTTAAAAAAAACGTATCTTCACCTCCGAAAAATTAAATTTTTTTATTAATTTTAATTTTTTTGGGTCAAAACAATTTTTTTAATCGCTTATTTTCATTCGAAAGAGCATGAAAAAACATTTTCAAAATGTACCTTGCGAAATTTTTATGTTTAATAGTTTAAGAGTAAAAATGATAGAAGTAAGCATTACACCGTAAGACCCTGGATGACTTGACATTGAATGCCTCATATATAGACTAACTTTATAGAACATTCTATCAAATATTTTATAGAATATAACTGGATATTTTTCAACTTCTACACAAATTTTATAAATTTTTTCCAGTCAAATTCTATAGAATATTCTATAGAATGCACTACAGTGAAAATGATAATTTTTTAGTGAAAGTGAGAGTGAAAAGTGAGAATCTTTTGAGTGAAAGTGAGAGTGAAAAGTGAAAGTGACAATTTTTGAGTGAAAGTGAGAGTGAAAAGTGAAAGTATCAATTTTTGAGTGAAAGTGAGAGTGAGAATTTTTTGAGTGAAAATGAGAGTGAAAAGTGAAAGTGAGAATTTTTTTGAGGAAAGTGAGAGTGAAAGTAAAAGTGAGAATTTTTTGAGTGAAAGTGAGAGTTACGTGAACGCACCCCAGCCCTCCAACAATGTTTATTTAACAAAACAAATAATAAATTTTTTTAAATTTAATATTATGTTACGTCATCGTAACATATTTCTTAATATTAATAATAATAATAATAATAGTAATAATAGGAATAACAATAAATAATTGTTATTAACATTATTATTAACAATTATATACAATTATTAATTAATAAAAATAGTAATAATAAGAATAATAAAATAATAATTAGATTTGAACAATAACAGCGAATAATCATTTGTATTAACAAAATAATAATAACTATTGTAATAATAATAACAAATAATAACAATAATTGATTGTAAAAATAATAACAAGTAGTAGTAAGTGTAACAACAATAATAATTAATTGTAACAATAATAACAAAATAGTAATAATTAGTTGTAACAACAATAACAAAATAATATTGATTAGTTGTAACAACAATAACAAAATAATATTGATTAATTGTAACAAATTATAACAAGATAGTATTAAAATGTAACAAAATAACAATTAATAACAAGTTATAATATTGTAAACAACAATAACAAATTGCAATAACATGTTAATAACAAATTGTAATAACTATATAAATTAACAAACAACATAAAAATATAACAAAAACATATGACTAACAGGATATGAACACGTGCGATCTAAAAGCTGAATCAACACAAGTGGCCACAACAATACTTTTCCAAAATTCAATGCTAAAAGAACATTTTCTAATAATGCATGGTAAAAGACAAAAAGTTCTAGTATAAAAAGGGGTACATTATCGTCTAAAAGTCAGTCTTAAAGATGTAATCGTCAGTAGTAGTCACCTGGACTACTAGTCTAAAAATTACAATCTTCATAAGTGGTTCTCTTCGTATAAGTGGTGTCTCATCCCCAGTATAGTAGTTGTCCTGAATAATTACGTGAAAATTTTAAAGTCAACTCATCTTGAAGTCTAATTTGGTGTTAGAAAACATCGTTCGAGTTGTGACAAAAGCTGAAAGAAACAGAATACCCATCGAACGAAGATAATTTACGAGTCTCGTAAATCATTAACCTGCAGCCACTTAACGCATAATTACCGAACAGAAGCATTGTTCTCCTGCAACACGATCTAGGACCACCACCCGCTGAGCAAAGGTACAGAGAGACAAACCACTTAGACTCATTTTAGAAAGCTTGTGTTCATTCCATGTTTGCATAACTTTGATCTTTTTCAAATATATTGTGTTCAAATAAAATTATTTCTTGTCATTTATCCAACCTCGTCCCAACTTTAATTTTTCATAAATTAAAGTTAAATCGAGAAAATTTAGGGAATATAATAATAAGGTTAGACATAACAATTAATATAATAAAAAAATTAATTTGTATTTGCAAACATGCAATAATCATTAACTTTTAACTTTTAATCAAATTAATGTTTACCACACAGAATAAACACAAACCTATAACTACATAAAATTTGATATTGCGGGGAATCGAATCTACGACCTACAGACATCTAACTTAACACTCTAATCACTACTCCATCAAAGCTACAAAAAAATAAATTTTAATTTTCGTCATCTTTTACACTTATAATTAATAAAGATTGATTAACTGTGTAATCAAGAAACTACTGCAAGTTTCGTGTTATGATACATAAAGAAAAATAACAAAACCTGTTATGAACTACACTGAGAAAAATAGAGTTTGAAAAACTGGGAGTTAATATTGAAAAAACTGGACTCAGTCCAGTAAAAGTACATTAATTCACTTCCATCAAGCAACTTAGGGTATTGCGTATAGTGTATAGAGGGCCTTAGTTCCAAATGTCACTGTAAAGAGCATTGAAACACAGGCGAAGATTTTAAGGCACGCTGCAGTGTGCATAGTAGAGAAACTGGACTCATGCCTCTACTTCGAAATTTTCACAATAAAGGAACGCAGGCGCGGAACCTGTCAAAATAAATGCCCGACGCGACGCGAAACGAGTGTTTCCTTGTATTCACTTCGTCAATTTTATATAAAAAACAATAACCAATCATTAAAAAAAAGAAAAATATTTTAAATGCACTCTTCATATATTCATATTCATTAATTCACAAGTTTTATTCTTCCCACATCTTCATACTTACAATTAACAACTTAAACATATCGGAAAATCTTACAATCATACGGGATTGAAACACCTACCTAACCATACAAACTAAATATACGCATAATTATAAGTCGCACGCTTTTACATTAAGCATTAAGCCTCTCGGCTACGCAATCAATAGGGGAAATTTCCTGTTTAAGATACATCCCTTTCCATTGAAATAAATTACGTCATGCGTGTATTTTAATATGTAATTAATGTAAGTATGAATGGCAACAATATTCATAATATTGAATAAATAATATTATCAACTAGTTTAAAGTTGATACGGTTATTAGAATTTAATAATAAATAAAAAACATTAATTTTTTCTTATTAACCTTGAAACCTTTTTTAAGTTTGACACTCCTCATGGTAAATTTGATTATTTGATTTTTTTCGTGTACAAAATAGTGAATTGACCTTGAATGAAATGTATAATTAATTATTCTCAAAGCAATATTTAATACTTTAATTTACTTAACTGCACTGCATAATAGTTGAGAGAAGTAAGAATAAGTGAAACGGTAAGATAAGTGAACGACCATTAGTGTGTGAGAGAGAGAATAACTTGTGGTTTAATTCGAGTAGGTATCTACTTTATGTGCACGGCGTTCATTTTTCGAAAGAACTGGACTGAGTACTATTTGTTCAATATTCGCTTCTATTATTGACTTGTGTTTTGTACACTGCCGCGTTCTTTTAACAATTACGTGAGAAAGTAATTTCTTTTTCCAATTTTTTATACTCTTATTCCCTCTTAGACTATATAAACAGTCTTGTTTAAGCTGATGAATGGGATAAATTGTGTTGAGTTCTAAACTGTTCAGCTATGAAACTTCTAATACTATAGTATGTACCTGTCACATATTATTCTATAAAGGAGTACTACACTCACTGCATAAATCATTTTTCCATTTTTGTCCGTGTGGGATAAATTGTGTTGAGTCCCAAACTGTTCACATACTTATTTTCTAAAATAATTTTTTCAAATAAATTATTGTCAAAATAAAGATTTTCCCTCTAAAGAATAATCTTCTTTATCATTTTAAATACATTTTTTGTATGAACAGTGTATTCTACGAAACCACTATTTTTCCTCAGAAAACCTTAATGACTTTAAAAAAAAAATTATCTTTAGCCACCGTTCCTAGGAAACGAATATTAAACAGTAGTCAATAAGAAAATTACCCTCAGCAACCGTTGCTAAACAACGAACAATTTTAATTAATATTGTTGCTATCCTACACGGAGAGAAAAATCTAGCTTTAATAGTATAACACTTGGTCTAGAAAGACGTTAGGCAGTCTCTTAAGCGCTTGGTCAGCGCCTTAATATTTTTCCACACTGGAGGGGATAAAATAATTATACTTTCGTTTAGAATTAGAGACTTCTTTAAGAGTTTATGTTTGAATAATTATTTAATAAATTGTTTATATAAAAATAATTTTTTTAATGTTCTGAGTCTTTTAAGTTTTTTTAAAATTCCAACATAAAATTAAAACTATAAGAAATCAAAATTCGTTGAGAATATGTATGAGCAACAATTTTTAAAAAGTTACAATCAAAATTATATTGGGTAATTGTTTACTTATGTGGCTTTACCCAATTTTGCATATTTTTTGATAATTCTTTTTGAAAAAGCTTTCAATTAGCTAGAAAATAAAAAATTCGTTGGGGGAGGACGAAAAAGTTTAATACCGGAAGCCAGGGATGAAGAACAAAATTAAAATTTTCGTTTTTTGCATATAACTTTCTCAAAACCAATGATATAAAAAAATTTCCTTTATAAGAGTTGTAGATCATGTCAAAATACATCTTTTTTGTTTCACAATTTCTTTCTAAATTGAGTATTTTTCGAGAAAATTCAAAAATCCGTAATAATGATGTACGGAAAAATAAGGTGCTTTAAGAAGAGACCACAACAAAGGCGGGCGTTGCCCGCCTCCACTTGCTACCTTTCTTTTCCTAATGCAGAAAGAGAGTCAAATTGACATTCTTGTTTGGTACTAGAAGGTATCGAACCCAGACCCGACCCCCTCCACCGTGTTCTAGTAAACAATTACCTACTGTCGAGTTAACATTTATATAACCATAAAATTAATCAAAAACCAAGTAAAGTCTTGTTACACTATACATTTTGATTTCTAATAGTTTAAATTATGTTAAAATTTTCCAAGAGAGGTTTTCTACAGTCTTCCTCTCCTCTGGTGAGAAAACCTAATTAACAGGTGGTCCAGGCGAATGCGAGTACTCCTAAAATAGAGCCGGCTGTAGACGCAAATTTGGATAATATTTAGAAACTTATGTAGAATGGTTATGCTTAATCCACAAAAAAGTATTTCTCGGGGACTCTTGTCGAAGCGCGTAAGGCCAATAGGGCAGGAGTATAAACAATATAAAAAAAATTAAAAAAACACAAATGTAATTTGTTAAGTTAACTATTTTTTACAGGATCCAAAAGTTGACCAATGAAAACCAAAATAGGTTATTATTAGCAAAAAATATTAATCCAAAAAAAACAAGAAATTTAAACTGCTAATTATGGTTTCTATTGTTTTTGAGGTAGCTGATTACAAAACTAAAGTCAGATTTCAAAAATTCAAAACGGCGGATCTAATATGGCGGCCATGAAAAATTTTAAATTAATATATAATATATATAAAATCATATCATTTAACTTGTGAATGAACCTTATCTAGCTAATAAATACTAACCTTCTACTTTCTGATTAGCAGCGAGGTACTGTTAAAATTTTACACTTCAGATTTGTAACTAGGGACCCCAAAAAAACCTTGATACAAAGATTCCTAGAAATTGATAAATTTTAAAATTTTTATGGCCACCATATTGAATCCGCCATTTTAAATTTTTGAAATCTGATTTCCGTTTTCTAATCAGCGACTTTAAAAACAATAGAAACCATGATTAGCAGTTTTAATTTCTCGTTTTTTTAATTAATATTTTTTGCTAATAATAACCTATTTTGGTTTTTATTGGTAAACTTTTGGGTCCTGTAAAAAATAGTTAGCTTAACAAATTTCATTTGTTAAAAATTTTATATTATTCTTTGAACATTTGTGAAGAAAAACAGAGTAATCAGATCAAAAAATATTAATTTTTAACAATTTTACAGGAAATCTACGAAAAAAAGTTTTTTCCCATGCAAAATACATGCGAAATTTCAATAGCCTACAGGCACCACTAAATATTAATTAAAAAAAAAATAAAAAAATACGTATCTAATTTTTTTCAATTTATGACAAAATGAGACCCGGAAATGGACAAAATTTCAAAATGTCGTTTTTAATGGCCACCCTAATGTGTATGTGTTTAGTGTATATGTGTGAGTATGCATGTGTATATATTGAGTGTATATTAGAGTGTCCGTTAAAATGCTACTTTCAAATTTGGTTTACGCCATCTCCCAGTTTGGTTCCAATAAAATAAAATTTTCCAAAAATTTGAAGCCGATTGATTAATATTAACACGTGCAAGTAATCGATCGAAATTTTCCATTGAAAATACATATGAAAAATGCACTTTTTAAAAACAAATTCATAACTTTTTTAATTTTTATGCAAAAAATTCTCCAGGTCACATTTGTCTTTATTTTAAGCTGCACTATAAGATAGCACTTCGACAAAAATTCAATTTTCAAACATTTTCAAAATGGAGGATTTTTGAAGTGGTTATAAAAATGCACCACAATGTATCCAAGGTTTTATCCCGTAAATGTTTTCGGAAATACAACGAATTTTCTTACTCGGGGGTATTTTCGATCATTTATCATGAATCTGATATCAGAAATTAATTTTTCAAATTTGTTGATCCAATATGGCGGGTTCAAAATTTTGATTTTCCACATTTTTTAAGTAAATATTCTAAAACAACGTCAAGGGCGATTTTTGAAAGCGCTATTTACGAACCTAATGTCAAAAATTTATTTTTCAAACTAACCGATACAATATGTCCGATTGAAAGAATTTTTTTTATACATTACTTAAAAAATCGATTTTAAGTGCAGAGAAAAATTATAAAAATATAAATGTAAATTTGTTTTGAGCATTTTTATGACCCACTTTAAAAATCCGCCATTTTGAAAATGTTTGAAAATTGAATTTTTGTCGAAGTGCTATCTTATAGTGCAGCTAATCATGAAGACAAATGTAACTTGGATAATTTTTTGCATAAAAATTAAAAAAGTTATGAATTTGTTTTTAAAAAGTTTATTTTCACATGTATTTTCAATGGAAAATTTCGATCGATTACTGTCACGTATTAATATTATTCAATCGGTTTTAAATTTTGGGAAACCTTTTTTTTATTTTATTGGAACAAAGCAGGGGGGTGGCGTAAACAAAATACGAAAAAATAAATTTCCCATGTATCTTACGGACACCCTAATGTATGTGTGTATGTGTTTAGTGTATATGTGTGAGTTTACATGTGTATGTATTGTGTGTACACTACCGTCCGAAATTGTGCGAACGCTAACATCTCGAGCTATTAAAAAACACACCCGCACAGAAACAGTGATAACTCGGTTAAAAATGAAGCTAGATGCTTTTTTTAAATTGCATTGGAAAGCTTATTAAATTTCCAATGAAATGCTACTATGTTAAGTTGTATTGCATAAATAGGAAGCGAGATATCATGTTATAACGACAAAAAAATAATAATATTTTTTCCAGAATTTCTTACTCTGACTTTGACTCCCGGCACAGTTTAGCAAAGTTTATGAAAAAAATTGTTACTTTTACAGACAATTTCTTGTAACCTAAGCTTTAAATAGAGACCAAGAACAGCAAAAAATATTTACGGGTTCTCGAGATATTAAAAAAAGAGTCGGACCGTGCAAAGCAGAATTTTCAATCATCGATTTCTCTAATTCGCCGTTGAGTCAATTACTTGTCTGTGAAAAAAGTGTCGAAAATTAATTTTACCAAGTACATTCTTACTGAGATCCATTTTTTAATTTAATTTATTATATATCGATATTTAAAAAGTGGATCCCAGTAAGAATGTACTTGGTAAAATTAATTTTCGACACTTTTTTCATAGACAAGTAATTGACTCAACGGCGAATTAGAGAAATTGATGATTGAAAATTCTGCTTTGCACGGTCCTACTATTTTTGTAATATCTCGGGAACCCGTAAATATTTTTTGCTATTCTTGGTCTCTATTTAAAGCTTTGGTTACAAGGAATTGTCTGTAAAAGTAACAATTTTTTTCATAAACTTTGCTAAACTGTGCCAGGAGTCCAAGTCAGAGTAAGAAATTCTGGAAAAAATATTATTATTTTTTTGTCGTTATAACATGATATCTCGCTTCCTATTTATGCAATACAACTTAACACAGTAGCATTTCATTGGAAATTTAATAAGCTTTCCAATGCAATTTAAAAAAAGCATCTAGCTTCATTTTTAACCGAGTTATCACTGTTTCTGTGCGGGTGTGTTTTTTAATAGCTCGAGATGCTAGCGTTCGCACAATTTCGGACGGTAGTGTATATGTGTGAGTATACATGTATATGTGTTGTGCGTATATGTGTGAATATACATGTGTATGTGTTTAGTGCATATGTGTGAGTATACATGTGTATACGAATACGAAAAATTCAAAATGGTGTATCCAATACGAATTACAATGAAATTGTTCTCAGATTTTCTTGATTCTTAGTACTTAGCTCAAACTTTTTAAGATTGTAGTATCACAGAAATGCGATTAAAAAGTAAAACATTTACAGTAAATCATTACTGGATTATGATAAATTCAGATTTAACATTAGCGACTAGAGGAAACACCTAAGTACTCGGCGACCTCAAAAATCCCTACGGTGTAGCAAGATTCAATCGATTTCATTCAATTAAAGATATTTTGTCCGCCTTTTTGAATTTTGTAAATCTGATGTCAGATTCGAAATCAGCGACCCTAAAAACCCCTGAGTATGGAATATCAAGGATATCTGAACAATTTTTGTTTAAATCCACCATTTTAAATTGTTTTATATATTCAATTCTTATAAGAATTGAATATATAAAAAAATTTAAAATCAGTTTCTCAAAACTCATCCTCCCACCAAACCTGGAAAAAGAGAACACGAACTAACTTTTAGGTCGGACAATGTTTTTCTCTTTAGATACACCTTAAGGAAGAAAACCCACCACATGGCAGTCCTAGCAATCTAAATTACATTCAGACCACAAATCGCCAATCATTAATATTTAATAATTTGCATTGTTTCAATTTATTCAACACATCAATAAATTGGAGATTAACATCGGAGGGAAATCAAGGCAAAGGTCACGTGAGCATTCCTAGTTCTTTTCCCTCTTCCTTGTTTCGTTTCTATTTCCATCAAAATGGCCGAAATAAATCAGTTAGTTAAAAAACATGGTACTTGTAAACTAAAATTAACGAGTTTCGCAAAACATGTCGACAAAATCAAAACAAGCAATCTTGACAAGCAAATCCCGTTAGTAGATGTCGTTAAATTAGAATCAGAAAATAGAGTAGAGAATTTGAAAAAACTTATTTTGAAAGCGTAGCTCTAGCTCAAAGTTTCATAGTTCAAGGAACTATAGTTGATCGAGATCCTCCTGTCATGCAACAACGTATTGCTCAAAATAATCAACAAGAAAATTCACTAAACGTTAATTTTCACGTGAATTAGCCACAAGGTGTCAAACTGCCTACAATTGAATTACCAAAATTCAGGGGCGAGCTCTCAAAATGGTTAGGATGTGGCGACACATTTACTTCCCTTATTCGTGACAACAACCAAATTAGTGACATAAAAAAATTTCATTACTTGAGAGCATCAATTGAAGGAAGTGCATCTGAAAAATTTGCTAAATTACTTTTCGAAAACGAAAACAGACGTTTAATGCATGCAGGTCCTCAATTATTTCTTTATACTATTCGTGAGCAGATTTGGCCACTGGTGGGCCAAAACATCTTGCTAAAAATGTGACTAGAAAATGCATTACTTGCTTTAAAGTAAAACTGCAAATAACAAATCCGTCATGGGTGATTAACGAAAGCACGTGTTTCTCCGTCACCTTCTTTCTACAATACTGGAGTGGACTACGCAGGTCCCTTCATGATAAAGGATAGAAAGTGTCGCGGATCAAAATCTAACAAACAAAATCTAACAAAATCTAACAACAATGGAGCGCTTTTGTTGCAAGACACACAAATACGCTAATATAAATTAGCGTATTTGTGTGTCTTGCAACAAAAGCGCTCCATTTGAAACTCGTCTCTGACTTAACTTCAGAAAACAAAGTGTTAACTTTTGAAGAGTTTTACACTCTTATTGTGCGAATTGAAGGCCTGTTTAATTCTTGCCCTTTGACTCCTATTTCCTCGGACTCGCACGATTATTCTCCTTTAACCCCAGCTCACTTTTTACTAGGGAGACCTACCATTTCTGTTGCTGATCCAGATTTGACGCACCTACCCGAAAATAGACTCTCGAGATGGCAATTTATTTAACAAATTTAATAGCATTTTTGGAAAAGATGGAGCCAAGAGTACATTTACGAAATTCAGTAAAGAGTCAAATGGAAGAAACCGTACACGCAAATCAACGAAAATGCCTAGGTGTTGATCAAGAACAATGATCTTCCTCCACTTAGATTGAAATTAGGCAGAGTGACAGAAATGCATCCTGGTAAGGATGGGATCGTTCGTGCTGTCACTATTAGGGCGTGTTCGGGTAAAACTCAACGAGCTTTAACGTCGATTTTCCGCTTGCCAGTTGAATAACCAAAGACTATATCATAAACAAAATTTATGTAAAAAATTATTTATTATTTTGACGTATGATTTTAAACAATTAAAACCTTTGATTAAAACTTCTGCTTACGTCAAGCAAACTCTGATGCTTTCAACACTCAATATATACCTTAAACCGCACACTGTCGAATCCATTCTTAAAGCGCACACTGGGTGTGCGTCACCTGGGGACTTTTAAGTCTGTTCTCCAAGTTGGAATAGGATATTATCTTCTAGAAAAATTATCTTATATAGCTCAATACATCTATTCTAAAGGAGAATAGGTTTCATAATGATTTATTTAATTTAAATAATCCAAAAAAGGTTTTTAAAACCACTGAAATTACCTTAAACTAAAAACTGGGTGTCAGACAAGCAAAAATTTTTCGCCGTCAACTTCATAAAATTATTAAATACACAAAGACACTCGGCACACTAATGTCACTGACAAAACATAATGTCAAGTACAAAATGTACTGTCTAATATCGACACATGTTCCATTTTTACGAATTTAACCAAAATATTATAATAAAAAGCTAGAATATGGGTGTCGCACACCCCGGGTTCGGTTTAAGGGATATTTGAGAAATTTAAACAAATAAATCTCGCTGTCAGGCGCTAAATAATGTTTTAAATAATTAATAAACTTTGAAATTGCCTCGACTCAACAACAACTTGACAAAAAATCAACACCTCTGGGACGCTCTTAATCGTCAGAGGAAATTCTGCCTAAACAAGTTAGCAAGCAGAAATGTCAACGACGAGACACGACTGTCAACGACGAGACACGACTCACCCACGATGATCGCTTCTCTTTTCCCTTTGCATTCGGCCTCGATGATTCTCCGACTATGGTTCTCTGGAACTTAAACTGGGGAATCCAAAGAAGGGAAAACTCAAACAAAACACCTCACAATCTTTTTTACACAATATTTATTGTACTCGGCAATATTACGAGCTCCGCGCTCCACTTGTCTGCACTTCAATACAAAACAACCGCTGTAATACTTAAAATGTCGGTTCGGGGATTTCTCCGACCGATGGCCTGACGATTCAAATTGTCGAACAATAAGATACGACAACCCACAACGTCACATTATCTATCACTACTATTGTTCTCTTTCAAGGTTATAATGTTCACAATATTCTCTTAAATTTGTAATTATTAATGTGTTGATCTAAATATTATGTAATTTGTATTTACTTTTTAAAAAATTTATATTTTTGTAATTTGAAAGTTAATCTTTCAAGTCGAGGGGCATGTTTGAATTTGAGTTTTGATCGTTTCCCGCTGAATTGCTTTGTCAGCTGCTGCCGTTCTTTTTATGTAGTACTACTGTTTCTCGATATGGCGATTTAAGATGTCTTTTTCGTCATTTGTATTTTCATTACATCTGTCTCAAGAAGACTAGAGACAGGAGGGCTAACTGCAGTAGTGGGGGTAGGACAAATATAGGGGGATTATGCAGGCGTGGTAAGATTGCGCCAAATATCGTGTATTTAAATATACAGGGTGTCCCAGTCATGGGTGTACATATTAAAGGTACATATTGTACGGAAAAAAATAAGAAGAAAAGTCCTTTACCGTTTTTCAAAATTGTTTGTAGTTTTTGAGTAAATTGCAATTGAAAATTTAAAAATTACGCGCGGCGATTGGTCGCGCGGAGTCTGCAGGCAGGTGGGCGGAGCCTAGCGCACGAGACTTTTCCTGCTTTTCCAGGCGTGGGCATGCAGCCTTGACTCGAGAATATTCTTTCGAAAAATACATTATTAATACAAGTAGCACACAACATAACTGTAATGTAACTGTAAAGTTACATGTAATATTACAGTATTACAGTAATGTCACAGTAATGGTACAAGAAAAGATCGTCTCTGTAACATTACTGTAAAAGTACTTGAACATTGCCCAAGTAGCACGTAACATTACTCGAAGGTTGCAGCAATGTTACATGTAATGTTAGTAACATTGCAGTGTGACATTGCAGTGTAACATTGCAGTAATATTAAAATGTCCGCCCCAAGGTAATACTACATGTAATGTTACAGTAACATTACATGGTAATGTTACTGCAATGTTACAGTAATGTTACTGTAATGTTACAGCAATGTTACAAAGAAAGATAGCAAAATTCCTTATTGTAGTAATTTTATAAACTTTCTTTGTGATATTACTGTAACATTACAGTGATATTGCAGTAACATTACTGTAACATTGCAGTAACATAACCATGTAAGGTTGCTGTAACATTACATATAGTATTCCCTTGGGGGCGGACATTTTAATATTACTACAATGTTACATTGTAATGTTACTAACATAACATGTAACATTGCTTCAACATTCGAGTAATGTTACGTACTGCTTGGGTACAGTAATATTATCATGTTGTGTCTCTGTAATATTACTTTAATTACATGTAACATTGTAGTCACTCTACAGTAATATTATTCTCTTTTTCTTAAATAATAAGAGCGTTTTAAATTCTGGGCATTAATGAAGTGGTACTGATGCAGCGCATTTCTGCGCGTAATACAGTTTACTTTTGATTTTAGAATATTTAATTCATTCGCCATTTTTCGAGCAATTTTTCTAGGCTCCTGCCAAACTTTGTCCAGCACAAGCTCCTCTTAGCGTGAATTTCTTGCTGCATTGAGATCAGCTTTTCCGGATGTTTTGATTCCACACTTCCTGTTTCTCTCAACCTTTGATCCAATCTTTGGAACGTTATGAACGAGGGCAATCTTCTTCCCTGTGGTCCGTACACTTCTCTGTACCGTTGCTGCGCCGCCCGCGTATTTCCGAGACATTTTCCCAAATCAGGTACATATCACAGTACTCTCCTTTTTCGAATGCCATAATTCATGTTAATGATTTTTAAAAAATGTAAAATAATAATAAGAAAAATATAAAATAATTAATCGTAATAAAGAAAACTAATAATTAGAAACAATATTAAAAAATTAACAAAAGGATTTTAAAGATAAAAAAAATCAATTTTAACTGAATATTGACAGAAAAGTGATTGATTGGCTACAGTGCATAAACTGCGCTAATTTTCTATTTTCATTTTTTCTTCTATTACAATTAAGAGATAGTTTTAGTTTTTATGTATTGATGTTTACAATTCTCTTCCACTGGTATGGAAAAGTTCGAAGAAACGCAATGTTGTGAGGTGAAGTAAATAACACATAGCGTATCTTCGAACTTTTGCATATCAGTCGAACAGAATTGTAAACATCAATACGTAAATACCAAAACTATCTCAGAATCTGAATAGAAGAAAAAATGAAAATAGAAAATTAGTTCAGTGTATGCACTGTTGCGAATCAGTCACTTTTCTGTCAATATTCTGTTAAAATTGAATTTCTTTTATCTTTAAAATCCTTTTGTTAATTTTTTAATATTGTTTCTAATTATTAGTTTTCTTTATTACGATTAATTATTTTATATTTTTCTTATTATTATTTTACATTTTTTAAAAATCATTAACATGAATTATGGCATTCGAAAAAGGAGAGTATTGTGATATGTACCTGATTTTGGGAGAATGTCTCGGAAATACGCGGGCCGCGGAGCAACGATACAGAGAAGTGTACGGACCACAGGGAAGAAGATTGCCCTCTTTCATAACATTCCAAAGATTGGATCAAAGGTTGAGAGAAACAGGAAGTGTGGAACCAAAACATCCAGAAAGAGCTGATCTCAATGCAGCAAGAAATTTACGACAAGAGGAGCTTGTGCTGGACAAAGTTTGGCAGGAGCCAAGAACAAGTGCTCGAAAAATGGCAAATGAATTGAATATTCCCAAATCAAAGGTGAATCGTATAACACGAAGAAATGGGCTGCATCCGTACCATTTCACTAATTCCCAAAATTTAAAACGTGCAGATTATACAAAAAGAAGAGAATTTAGTAGGTGGTTACTGGCCAACGAAAGACTGGTTCCCTTCATTATGTGGACCGATGAGTGTACGTTCACAAGGGCAGGATCGTTCAACATCCATAACGAACATTCGTACGATGAAGAAAATCCATTTCTCCATCGTGAAGGCAAATTCCAGCATCGATTCAAATTAAATATTTGGGCTGGAGTGCTTGGAGACCGAATTTTTGGTCCATATTTGTTACCAGAAAGGATGGATGTAAGTGTTTATTTGTTAATTACTATTTACTGTACTGTACAGTATAATTAATTTTATAAATATTTATGTACTGTGTCTCAACCCCTAAAAAAATAAAATTGTTTGGCCAATAAAAAACGATTTAAACTCCTCCCATTTTTAAATGCTGTTTAATTATTCGTTTTTTAATTTGAAAATGGCGAAAATAATTAATTTTATAAATATTTATGTACTATGTCTCAACCCCTAAAAAAATAAAATTGTTTGGCCAATAAAAAACGATTTAAACTCCTCCTATTTTTAAATGCTGTTTAATTATTCGTTTTTTAATTTGAAAATGGCGAAAATAAAATGTCTTTTGTCTCAACTTCTTAAAAAAATAAAATCTTTTGGCCAATAAAATACAATTAAACTCCTCCTTTTTAAAATGCTGTTTCCTTAATCGTTTTTCAATTTGAAAATGGCCAGAATAATTAACTTTTAAAAACATTTATGTCTTTTGTCACAACCCCTAAAAAAATAAAATCTTTTTGCCAATAAAATACGATAAAAACTACTCCTTTTTAAAATGCTGTTTCCTTATTCGTTTTTCAATTTGAAAATGGCCAGAATAATTAACTTTTAAAAACATTTATGTCTTTTGTCTCAACCCCTAAAAAAATAAAATCTTTTGGCTAATAAAAAACGATAAAAACTCCTCCTTTTTAAAATGCTGTTTTCTTTTTCGTTTTTCAATTTGAAAATAACGAGAATAATTAACTTTTAAAAACATTTATGTACTTTGTCTCAACCCCTAAAAAAATAAAATCTTTTTGCCAATAAATTCGATAAAAACTACTCCTTTTTAAAATGCTGTTTTCTTTTTCGTTTTTCAATTTGAAAATGGCGAAAATAAAATGTCTTTTGTCTCAACTTCTTAAAAAAATAAAATCTGTTGGCCAATAAAATACGATTAAACTCCTCCTTTTTAAAATGCTGTTTCCTTATTCGTTTTTCAATTTGAAAATGGCCAGAATAATTAACTTTTAAAAACATTTATGTCTTTTGTCTCAACCCCTAAAAAAATAAAATCTTTTGGCCAATTAAAAACGATAAAAACTCCTCCTTTTTAAAATGCTGTTTTCTTTTTCGTTTTTTAATTTAAAAATAACGAGAATAATTAACTATTAAAAACATTTATGTACTTTGTCTCAACCCCTAAAAAAATAAAATCTTTTTGCCAATAAAATACGATAAAAACTACTCCTTTTTAAAATGCTGTTTCCTTATTCGTTTTTCAATTTGAAAATGGCCAGAATAATTAACTTTTAAAAACATTTATGTCTTTTGTCTCAACCCCTAAAAAAATAAAATCTTTTGGCCAATAAAAAACGATAAAAACTCCTCCTTTTTAAAATGCTGTTTCCTTATTCGTTTTTCAATTTGAAAATGGCCAAAATAATTAACTTTTAAAAACATTTATGTCTTTTGTCTCAACCCCTAAAAAAAAAAATCTTTTGGCCAATAAAAAACGATTTAAACTCCTCCCTTTTTTAAATGCTGTTTAATTATTCGTTTTTTAATTTGAAAATGGCGAAAATAAATTATTTTATAAATATTTATGTACTATGTCTCAACCCCTAAAAAAATAAAATTGTTTGGCCAATAAAAAACGATTTAAACTCCTCCTATTTTTAAATGCTGTTTAATTATTCGTTTTTTAATTTGAAAATGGCGAAAATAAAATGTCTTTTGTCTCAACTTCTTAAAAAAATAAAATCTTTTGGCCAATAAAATACAATTAAACTCCTCCTTTTTAAAATGCTGTTTCCTTAATCGTTTTTCAATTTGAAAATGGCCAGAATAATTAACTTTTAAAAACATTTATGTCTTTTGTCACAACCCCTAAAAAAATAAAATCTTTTTGCCAATAAAATACGATAAAAACTACTCCTTTTTAAAATGCTGTTTCCTTATTCGTTTTTCAATTTGAAAATGGCCAGAATAATTAACTTTTAAAAACATTTATGTCTTTTGTCTCAACCCCTAAAAAAATAAAATCTTTTGGCTAATAAAAAACGATAAAAACTCCTCCTTTTTAAAATGCTGTTTTCTTTTTCGTTTTTCAATTTGAAAATAACGAGAATAATTAACTTTTAAAAACATTTATGTACTTTGTCTCAACCCCTAAAAAAATAAAATCTTTTTGCCAATAAATTCGATAAAAACTACTCCTTTTTAAAATGCTGTTTTCTTTTTCGTTTTTCAATTTGAAAATGGCGAAAATAAAATGTCTTTTGTCTCAACTTCTTAAAAAAATAAAATCTGTTGGCCAATAAAATACGATTAAACTCCTCCTTTTTAAAATGCTGTTTCCTTATTCGTTTTTCAATTTGAAAATGGCCAGAATAATTAACTTTTAAAAACATTTATGTCTTTTGTCTCAACCCCTAAAAAAATAAAATCTTTTGGCCAATAAAAAACGATAAAAACTCCTCCTTTTTAAAATGCTGTTTCCTTATTCGTTTTTCAATTTGAAAATGGCCAAAATAATTAACTTTTAAAAACATTTATGTCTTTTGTCTCAACCCCTAAAAAAAAAAAATCTTTTGGCCAATAAAAAACGATTTAAACTCCTCCCTTTTTTAAATGCTGTTTAATTATTCGTTTTTTAATTTGAAAATGGCGAAAATAAATTATTTTATAAATATTTATGTACTATGTCTCAACCCCTAAAAAAATAAAATTGTTTGGCCAATAAAAAACGATTTAAACTCCTCCTATTTTTAAATGCTGTTTAATTATTCGTTTTTTAATTTGAAAATGGCGAAAATAAAATGTCTTTTGTCTCAACTTCTTAAAAAAATAAAATCTTTTGGCCAATAAAATACAATTAAACTCCTCCTTTTTAAAATGCTGTTTCCTTAATCGTTTTTCAATTTGAAAATGGCCAGAATAATTAACTTTTAAAAACATTTATGTCTTTTGTCACAACCCCTAAAAAAATAAAATCTTTTTGCCAATAAAATACGATAAAAACTACTCCTTTTTAAAATGCTGTTTCCTTATTCGTTTTTCAATTTGAAAATGGCCAGAATAATTAACTTTTAAAAACATTTATGTCTTTTGTCTCAACCCCTAAAAAAATAAAATCTTTTGGCTAATAAAAAACGATAAAAACTCCTCCTTTTTAAAATGCTGTTTTCTTTTTCGTTTTTCAATTTGAAAATAACGAGAATAATTAACTTTTAAAAACATTTATGTACTTTGTCTCAACCCCTAAAAAAATAAAATCTTTTTGCCAATAAATTCGATAAAAACTACTCCTTTTTAAAATGCTGTTTTCTTTTTCGTTTTTCAATTTGAAAATGGCGAAAATAAAATGTCTTTTGTCTCAACTTCTTAAAAAAATAAAATCTGTTGGCCAATAAAATACGATTAAACTCCTCCTTTTTAAAATGCTGTTTCCTTATTCGTTTTTCAATTTGAAAATGGCCAGAATAATTAACTTTTAAAAACATTTATGTCTTTTGTCTCAACCCCTAAAAAAATAAAATCTTTTGGCCAATTAAAAACGATAAAAACTCCTCCTTTTTAAAATGC
Organism: Leptopilina myrica (nomen nudum); assembly: GCA_032872475.1. Lineage (NCBI taxonomy): Eukaryota > Metazoa > Arthropoda > Insecta > Hymenoptera > Figitidae > Leptopilina > Leptopilina myrica (nomen nudum). Next base: position 11,629,659 of record CM065460.1, read on the forward strand.
TGTTTTCTTTTTCGTTTTTCAATTTAAAAATAACGAGAATAATTAACTATTAAAAACATTTATGTACTTTGTCTCAACCCCTAAAAAAATAAAATCTTTTTGCCAATAAAATACGATAAAAACTACTCCTTTTTAAAATGCTGTTTCCTTATTCGTTTTTCAATTTGAAAATGGCCAGAATAATTAACTTTTAAAAACATTTATGTCTTTTGTCTCAACCCCTAAAAAAATAAAATCTTTTGGCCAATAAAAAACGATAAAAACTCCTCCTTTTTAAAATGCTGTTTCCTTATTCGTTTTTCAATTTGAAAATGGCCAAAATAATTAACTTTTAAAAACATTTATGTCTTTTGTCTCAACCCCTAAAAAAAAAAATCTTTTGGCCAATAAAAAACGATTTAAACTCCTCCCTTTTTTAAATGCTGTTTAATTATTCGTTTTTTAATTTGAAAATGGCGAAAATAAATTATTTTATAAATATTTATGTACTATGTCTCAACCCCTAAAAAAATAAAATTGTTTGGCCAATAAATTCGATAAAAACTACTCCTTTTTAAAATGCTGTTTTCTTTTTCGTTTTTCAATTTGAAAATGGCGAAAATAAAATGTCTTTTGTCTCAACTTCTTAAAAAAATAAAATCTGTTGGCCAATAAAATACGATTAAACTCCTCCTTTTTAAAATGCTGTTTCCTTATTCGTTTTTCAATTTGAAAATGGCCAGAATAATTAACTTTTAAAAACATTTATGTCTTTTGTCTCAACCCCTAAAAAAATAAAATCTTTTGGCCAATTAAAAACGATAAAAACTCCTCCTTTTTAAAATGCTGTTTTCTTTTTCGTTTTTCAATTTAAAAATAACGAGAATAATTAACTATTAAAAACATTTATGTACTGTGTCTCAACCCCTAAAAAAATAAAATTGTTTGGCCAATAAAAAACGATTTAAACTCCTCCCATTTTTAAATGCTGTTTAATTATTCGTTTTTTAATTTGAAAATGGCGAAAATAATTAATTTTATAAATATTTATGTACTATGTCTCAACCCCTAAAAAAAAAATCTTTTGGCCAATAAAAAACGATTTAAACTCCTCCCTTTTTTAAATGCTGTTTAATTATTCGTTTTTTAATTTGAAAATGGCGAAAATAAATTATTTTATAAATATTTATGTACTATGTCTCAACCCCTAAAAAAATAAAATTGTTTGGCCAATAAAAAACGATAAAAACTCCTCCTTTTTAAAATGCTGTTTCCTTATTCGTTTTTCAATTTGAAAATGGCCAAAATAATTAACTTTTAAAAACATTTATGTCTTTTGTCTCAACCCCTAAAAAAATAAAATCTTTTGGCCAATAAAAAACGATAAAAACTCCTCCTTTTTAAAATGCTGTTTTCTTTTTTGCCAAATCTTTTTGCCAATAAATTCGATAAAAACTACTCCTTTTTAAAATGCTGTTTCCTTATTCGTTTTTCAATTTGAAAATGGCCAGAATAATTAACTTTTAAAAAGATTTATGTCTTTTGTCTCAACCCCTAAAAAAATAAAATCTTTTGGCCAATAAAAAACGATAAAAACTCCTCCTTTTTAAAACGCTGTTTTCTTTTTCGTTTTTCAATTTGAAAATGGCCAGAATAATTAACTTTTAAAAACATTTATGTCTTTTGTCTCAACCCCTAAAAAAATAAAATCTTTTGGCCAATAAAAAACGATAAAAACTCCTCCTTTTTAAAATGCTGTTTTCTTTTTCGTTTTTCAATTTGAAAATGGCGAAAATAAAGTGTCTTTTGTCTCAACTTCTTAAAAAAATATAATCTTTTGGCCAATAAAAAACGATAAAAACTCCTCCTTTTTAAAATGCTGTTTTCTTTTTCGTTTTTCAATTTAAAAATAACGAGAATAATTAACTTTTAAAAACATTTATGTCTTTTGTCTCAACTTCTTAAAAAAATAAAATCTTTTGGCCTATAAAATACGATTAAACTCCTCCTTTTTAAAATGCTGTTTCCTTATTCGTTTTTCAATTTGAAAATGGCCAGAATAATTAATTTTTAAAAATATTTATGTACTTTGTCTCAACCCCTAAAAAAATAAAATCTTTTGGCCAATGGAAAACGATTTAAACTCCTCCTTTTTTGAAATGATGTTTCCTTTTTTGTTTTTTAATTTAAAAATAACGAGAATAATTAATTTTTACAAACATAGTCTTAACCCCCAAAAAGATAAAAAAAAATGAGATTTCAACTTCTCCTATTCCAAAAATGCAATTTTCGTATTCGTTTTATTTACTTTTAAAAAATATATTACTTTATTCAACTCCTAAACAGAAAATATAACTTATGTTCAAAGACATTCTATTTACTATAAACAATTTTTTTTATTTGTTGCACTCATGATTTTCCGAAAGATTTGATTTTTTAGGGGTTGAGACAAATTAATATATTTTTAAAAATTAAATATTCTTGACATTTTTAAATTGAAAAACGAATAAGAAAACAGGATTTAAAAATAGGAGGAGTTTATATCGTTTTTTTTGGCCAAAAGATTTTATTTTTTTAGGATTTGGGACAATGTACATAAATATTTTAAAAAATTTATTATTCTTGCGATTTTCAAATTGAAAAACGAATATGAAAACAGCATTTTTTAAGTAGGAGGAGTTTAAATAGTTTTTTATTGGCCTCAATTTGTTTGTGGAACTACCAAATAATAAATAATTTCCAAAATGAATTTTTTTTCTTTAAGGGTCCCTCATATTTAGCATTCTTGGAACATGTTCTGCCTGAATTACTGGAGGATGTTCCATTAAATATTAGACAGAACATGAGATTTATGCTCGATGGCTGCCCTATGCATCGTTTTGGCCCTGTCGTCGAGTATTTAAATGCCAGGTTTGGTAGAAATTGGATAGGGTTCAAGGCCCAAAATCAGAATCACATAGAATGGCCACCTAGGTAAACAAACATTTTTTAAATTTTTTAAATTTGTTTTTTAAAACACTACCGACGGTAACTGTACGACCCTGGATTTTTTTATAAATATTAAATAACTGTGAACTTGGAAAAAAATATCAAAAATTTTTTCCTTTTTATTTTCAGAATACTAATAAAGTTCTCAAAAAGTAACAGAAAAATATTAATTATTTAATTAGATATGTAATGATGAAACGTCCAAGCGCCGGTCCTGCCGACAGGACGTTCTGAAAACCCTTTTTGAAAAAGCATCTCTTTGGGATTAAAGTAGACAAAAAGACGAAAAAATCCATATCTTTAACATTTAAAAATAGTAATATTAAACCATTTTTCAATGCTCTCAAACCACCAATGGTTTAAAAAGTCAAAAAATATATGCTTTAGTAAATTTAATGTGAAATCTACAAAAATACATATTTTTGTCCGAACAAGTCTCTTTCTCTTCAGAAATGTTTAAAGAATAAAACCTAATTGTTTAATTTAAAAAAATTTCAATTAAAAATTTTTTTTAAACTTATTAAACAAACCTATAAAAAGGTTTTACTTATTTAAGCTACCCAGCCCTTGGCTTTGAAATAATGAACTCGATATTAACATGCCCTGAAACCTGACGTTTTTTCCTTTGCAACGTTATTTTTTTTTATTATGTTTTTCTAAATCCATATTAATTTTACGAAGCAATTTCGAAGAAATTCACGTGAGTTTTTTTGTTCTGCCCGAAGGATGTTAGACAGTCCATGGTTAACAAAAACTCTATTTTTAGTGATTTGACTGATTTCTTTATATCTCCCAAGAAGATTATCGTTTTCTGACATCCATAGGCTTATTTTTATCATATTTTTTGTAGAATTCAGATTTTCTATACGAATTAACCTACGTACATTTCTTTAAAAAGTGCAAGTCATGAAAATTGTATTCAGAAAATTCGAAAAATTGTTATTACTAATAAAATACTAAAAATCTCTCTAAATCTGATGCAGTGAAATTTGACAGAGAATCAGTGAGTCCATTTTAAAGATATGGATTAGTGGAATTTTGCTGAATATCAGTTAAAAACTACTGAAATGTCAGTCATTTTTTACTAATTGACCAATTAAGAAATTACTGAAAATTGCAGTCACGCATATCACAGAAAAAAACGGACTCAAAATAAGTCGCATATGAGACTCATTTTGAACTGCAACAAAAATGATACCCCTTCGACTCATTCTGAGTTTCTAGGGAAAAGACTCAAAATCATTCTTTAGGGGTATCATTTTTTCTTTTCAATAAAATTTCAATCACATTGGAAAAGTTAAGAATAATTTATAAAAATATGAATTATAATAATTGTTTATAACTAATAAACACGTTTCATTTGTTAAAACACTAATACTTGCAGTCGATTTATTGTTTTTATGAGAAATGGAAAAAATTTTTTAGGTTAGACATTTGTCAATTGACAGACAGAAATGGGTAACCATGGAACACGAAACATGCGAAACACAAAACAAAGTAACTAGAATATTGTTATTTTACTCATTTTGAGTTACTTGAAGTTGCCGATTACTACTTTCGAGTCACTTGAAGTTGTCGATTACTCATTTCGAGACCGACTTCCAAATGAGTTGCAACAAAAATAAGTCGGGTTTTTTTCTGTGATTGAAAATTTTAGTTATGTTTTCATTGGCAAATCAGTGAAAAATAACTGATATTTCAATCATTTTTTACTGATTCAAATCATGAGAATATAGTCACTGAAGATGAGTCAAATTTAACTGATTCAGTTTTAGAGAGAGGATTAGGATTAATAAAATCTGTTGTTTCAAAAAAATATTTAAACTTTGAAGAAAGTTTTGGATTAAGCAAATGTTTCATTTTTTTAAAGTTATTTTTACATTCCGAAAGTTCCTTAAAAGATTTTTATACTTTTTTTTATCAACTTTTATGTCCTGCATTTTCTAAATGAATGCATGTGGATAAATTCTTGTAAAAAATCTAATTTCTACAAAAAAGACAATTAAAATGATCCTATGATCGTTAAATCTTTCTAATTTTTTGGGAGATAGAATTAAGCAAATTTCTAAATATTTAGATTTTCTCTAAGTATCTGATAAGAAAATTAAATTTTTTTATCGTTGAGGTGTCATTTCATTTTAAAATTTTATTAGTTTTTTTAAAATAAAGAAGATAAATTGTAGATATAATTTTTTCAGGATAAAACTTATTTAATAGTCATCATAAAAGTAGTAGTCGCACAATTACCGCCAATAGTATATTTACATATACTTTTTAAAAAAATCTTTTAGATCACCTGATATGACCCCCCTTGATTTTTGGTTGTGGGGGTACATAAAAACTTTGGTGTACCAAACTCCACTGCCAGAAAATGAAGAGGAGGCAGAATTTGAATTAGTAGCCAGGATTCATGCAGCCTTTGCAACGATAACGCCAGAGATGGTACGCAAATCGACACAACATGCTATCAATTGCTGCAGAAAGTGCTTGGAAAAAAGAGGGGAACACTTCCAAGCACAATTGTGAATTTAAAAAAAATCACTTAATTATCTTTATTTGTTCCAAAGTAATAATGCTGGTTTCAATTATTTTGGCCCCATATTTTATTGTGTAAGATTCGTTTTGTTTTTTATTAAAGATATATTTTTTGTTTATTCATCAACTGATTATTTTTTGTTTCTTAAATTATTAATAATAATTTGAAGTATATGTTTTATTTTCGTATTTATTTGTTTTTGTGATAAAATACGTATTTTTAGTTGTACACTAATTAATACCATATATTTTGTAATATTATTTTTTTATTTATGGAAATTTTATTTTTATTCTATTTTGTTGGTGTTAATTTAGAATTTCTGTTAATTTCTTTAATAAATAAATAATTTACTACTGAAATTGTAAATGAATTTATTAAATCTTCTAATAAAATAAAACTTTCTATTTGCATTAAGACTTTTTTAAATAATCCAGGGTATCTACTATTTTCGTTCAACAAAATTCCCGGTTTTTTTTATAAAATCCTAATTTTTCCCGCTTTTTTTCTCATAAAATTTAAACTTAAATTTGATTTCAAACATAAATAAAGTTTTAAACTTTTTGAAAATAATGCTTTTTTTAAATAATTTTAATTGAAAATTTGGAAAATAATTGAATTAAACAAGGCATTTTATCAATTTTTTAAGAATAATATTGTCTCTTCATAATTATGATTGATAATTTGAGTTTTCAATTTTATTTAAATTATAATGATAATTGAATTTCTGCAAAGAATTTTACTACTTATAAAAATAATTGAATCCTTCCAAAAAATGCTATTATTTATGTAAATAATTTAATTGTTGTGAAGAAGGTTATTAAATTTTTTTAAAATTATAAGCAACAATAATTAATTATTTAGTTAATAAGTAATACACATTTAATTTGTTCAAGAAGTAAATAATTATAATTTATTTGAACATTCAGAAATTTAAAACTATAAAAATTGAAAAGAAGTTCAATAATTAAAATAATTAAAATAATTTATAATATTTAGAAGCAAAAAATCGATTTAAAACTGAAAAAGTGACTTTAGATTTTAAAAATAAAATTAAAATACGGTCACTAACTTCCCTTAATTATTTTTAAAAAAGTTAAATAAAATTCTTTGAAAGGAATCAATTATTTTTCCAAAAATGTAAAGAAATTTCAATTTTTGTTTTAAAAAATTGAATTATCTTGAAACAGTAAAATTGAAAAATTACAATAATCTTAATTTTCAGATTTAAAAAAATTTTGAAAAGTTCAATTTTATTAAACAATTTTTTTAAAATTTTAATTTTATACATTAGAATGTGACTCTTTATTATGTACAACAATGTTGCAGCAATGTTACATGTAATGTTAGTAACATTACAATGTAACATTGTAGTAATATTAAAATGTCCGACCCCAAGGGAATACTACATGTAATGTTACAGCAACCTTACATGGTTATGTTACTGCAATATCACTGTAATGTTACAGTAATATCACAAAGAAAGTTTATAAAATTACTACAATAAGGAATTTTGCTATCTTTCTTTGTAACATTGCTGTAACATTACAGTAACATTACTGTAACATTGCAGTAACATTACCATGTAATGTTACTGTAACATTACATGTAGTATTACCTTGGGGCGGACATTTTAATATTACTGCAATGTTACACTGCAATGTCACACTGCAATGTTACTAACATTACATGTAACATTGCTGCAACCTTCGAGTAATGTTACGTGCTACTTGGGCAATGTTCAAGTACTTTTACAGTAATGTTACAGAGACGATCTTTTCTTGTACCATTACTGTGACATTACTGTAATACTGTAATATTACATGTAACTTTACAGTTACATTACAGTTATGTTGTGTGCTACTTGTATTAATAATGTATTTTTCGAAAGAATATTCTCGAGTCAAGGCTGCATGCCCACGCCTGGAAAAGCAGGAAAAGTCTCGTGCGCTAGGCTCCGCCCACCTGCCTGCAGACTCCGCGCGACCAATCGCCGCGCGTAATTTTTAAATTTTCAATTGCAATTTACTCAAAAACTACAAACAATTTTGAAAAACGGTAAAGGACTTTTCTTCTTATTTTTTTCCGTACAATATGTACCTTTAATATGTACACCCATGACTGGGACACCCTGTATAACGTAAAAGTGTGCGAGATGTGCAGAACCGAAACAAGATAATTGGCGCAAACTAACCACGCCTTCATAATTCCACTAAAACTGACTCACTGCTGTGAGTCTCTAGTCTTCTTGATCTGTCTTTATCAGTTATAAAATTTTAGTTTGAGTAAATTATTAAGTAATGGGTGATTCTTCAAATAAATTTATTTTGCATGTTCTCGCGTTTTTCTCAATATCCTTTGATTCCTATTAAAAAAATTAGAAAAATATAAAAATTTTCATTTCTCTTTGACGTTTTCATATAGTGTCTTGTTTAGAGTTAAAATTATTAGATAAACTATCAATTGTTTTTACTGTGTTAGTAAAAAATAAATCTATAATTTTGATCAGTGAAATTTAGATTAGAAAGTTAATTAAACTCATTTTTAATACATTTTCTTCTCAGAAAGTTTATTTTTGTCAATCGAAAAAACTTATTTTCTTAAAACTTATTTGCAAAGGACCCCGCACAAAATGCATTGGAATTGGCTTACCGTTAATTTTGTTCAAATTTTCAGAATTAGTAGTTCTAAGTGTCCTAATTAAAGATATAATTTTGTTAAACTCAAAACTTCACTTGTTTGGCTGAAAACAGGGGGTGAAAGTACCCCCTGTCTAAGGCATGAAATGAACATTTCAGTGCTTTTAGCCAAATAAACCATTATTTTTGGTAAGTTTAATGTCAGAAGTCACCAATATGCATAAATAGAGAACTCTTAATGTTAAACAAATAAAAATGTAAAATATCAACCCTCAAAAACTACCCCTTGTACAGTTAAAACCATATAGAAAAGGAAAAAACTATTTTAATCACAGAAAATATTTTTATAAATAAAATATTGACTTTTCATTTACTAATACATATGAAATGTCATATTTACCCTTACAAACAACCCCAACAACAACAACAACAACAACAAAAAGCAACCCCTTTTATATTTTAAATAAATCCAGTAAACCAGATAAATGAACAGTTTAAACAGAGAAAGACTTTTGAAAATCGACTGGAAGTAATTATTTAATCTTCCGTGATTTTCAGTGCAATGTTCAAAATAAAAAAGTATTCTTATGAAAAAAACAACCCCTTAAGATTTAAAGTGAAAAAAGTAAAAAATCCATTTCAACCAAAGAAAACTATTAAAAATAGTAAACAGTTTATTATGTTTGTAGTTGTTAAAGAAACTACCTCCTACATGTAACAAAAATAACCCAGAGTACGCCACGTGGAGGCTGCAGGTACAAGATTTTGTACTCCTTTTCTTGTTAAAAAAAAAATCTCACCTATTTACATATCTCACCTATTTACATATATGAGCGATTCCATCTCAAGTGATCAAGGTGGAGAAAAATTTTTCTCCAATCGTAGCAAAACTTGGGGCTTTTGTAGTACTCATAGATAGTAATTTTTCGCCAAAATATTTTTTTACCTAGTCCAATATTTTTCGAGGGGGAGAGGGTTAAATTTTTGGGTTTTTCAGTACAATGTTTATTTCAATAATTTTTTACTCTTAAACAATTAAACATACAAATTTGACAAAGTACATTTTGGAAAGGTTTTTTCATCCTCTTTCGATTGAAAATAAGCATTTTGAAAAAAAAAAATTTTTGACCAAAAAAAATCAAAATTAAAAATAAATTTCAATTTTTGAGGGAGATGGATACGATTTTTTTTTTTTTTTTTAAACGAAAGCTGAGGTTTTTTCCTAAAAGGACATATAAATGATAAAGTGGGACTAGAACGTTTAAACATTGAAAAAAAGAGTTTTCTACTCGCCGGAGCGCTCTAAATCCGATTTTTAGCTCCGTTTTGGAGAAAATTCTTTTTTTCAATGTTTAAACATTCTAGTCCCACTTTATCATTTATATGTCCTTTTAGGAAAAAACCTCAGCTTTCGTTTAAAAAAAAAAAAAAAAATCGTATCCATCTCCCTCAAAAATTGAAATTTATTTTTAATTTTGATTTTTTTTGGTCAAAATTTTTTTTTTTCAAAATGCTTATTTTCAATCGAAAGAGGGTGAAAAAAACCTTTCCAAAATGTACCTTGTCAAATTTGTATGTTTAATTGTTTAAGAGTAAAAAATTATTGAAATAAACATTGTACTGAAAAACCCAAAAATTTAACCCCCCCCCCCTCGAAAAATATTGGACTAGGTAAAAAAATATTTTGGTGAAAAATTGCTATCTATGAGTACTACAAAAGCCCCAAGTTTTGCTACAATTGGAGAAAAATTTTTCTCCACCTTGATCACTTGAGATGGAATCGCTCATATACAAGTTGCACTTAGTAGCAAATCTTATTTTAAGGACTTTGCTGCAATGCATCCAAAAAAACTATTCATTGACAGGGTTGTTTCTGTTTCCTGCATCTAACACGCTGTCCAAAAGATCCGTCCAAGGGTATTTCACGTGTTCTTCGTGACGAGCATATCCGAAGTACCATAAAACACTTGCAACGTGAGCACAAGTACCTAAATTTCTTGCACCCGACTTACAAGTGCAATAGTAACCACGGATAGGTTGCTGCTGTTCACCTCTATTTTCTTCAAGATCATAAAGTATCCATAGCTGATGTCGCGTAGCATTTCGAAATCTGGAATAAATGCGCATTCTTATTAAACCAGGTTCATTCATCAAAGCATCTAGTTGTAATTCTTCATTACCATCTCTATGGACTTTATCCTGAATATAAGATGGTGCCAAGTTTACTTGGTATACCCCGAATGTCAAGTGACGCAAATACTCCATAGAAAGATGAGGAAAATATGGAAGATCGTTTTCGTTTAAATGCACCCACTGTGCGTTTCTTCGGAAAAGTTCCTCTTCTTCAACCCTTGTTTTTAATTCATTTGCTGTTTCAGCTTTTAATAACATTTCTGTTGCTAATTCAACTGTAGCTACTTCCATTTCTATTAAACCACGATATTTATTTATTATCGCGCCAGCAATGCGATAAAAATCACCAAGATGAGGAACATGTGTCATTGATATGGGTTTACCAAATATTTTAAAAATAGATTGCAAGTGCCCGTTTCGCGATTCTACTAACCATCTTATTTTTGTGATTAACCGAGCTTCGTTCGCATCCTCAGTAGAGAATTGTCGTTCATTACGACCCAACAACGGTGGCATTTTGGGTATTAAACCCATCCGTTCAAGAAAAGGAATCGCATCGCGATACCCTCTATCAACAATAATTATATCGCCTTCGTCTAACCATTCTCTGATTTGAGCACCATCTCTTTCACATTCTTGTATTAAAATGTTGGCGTCGTTATTTCGTGCGTCTGAAAAGTATGGTCCGTGAATGTCAAGAATGTATCCATTCGTTGACACCAAAAGAATGGGCTTAACAAGATGACAACTCTTGTGAAGATTAAACGATTGTCGTAAAGCTTGAAAATTGCTAGATTTCCCAATTTTTGCGTAAGTACCGTCGATGATGACAATTGCTTTACGATTTTCTGGTGTCGGATTGTATAATGTATTTGCAAAATCAGGTACATATCTCTCTATGAATTCTTGTCTCGTTATTGCGTTAAGTCCAATGTTTTGAGGAACAAATGATTCCATTAAAAATATTCTTACTTTACTAACAGCCATACTAACACTTTGTCTGCTGGGATAATTAAAAACAACTGAAAGAAATTCATCTGGTAGACCTTGCCGCATTTTGCATAAAAATACTAAAAGGTCTTTCTTTGAAATATATCTCTGACCTGGTACCAGTTGCGCTGGATCGAATAGAGAATATAAATCTCGAAATTGTTCCTTAGTTATTGGAGAAAATGATTTGAACTGATCGTCCGAAAAATCGCTTTCATTTACGAATTTTTTTTCGAATTTTTTTTCACAGAACCGCTGAGACCATTTAAAAACTTTAATAACTGAGGACCTTTAATACAATAAAATCTATTCATAAAACGAAGATGTTGCATGAGATCTGCAGGGATGAAACCGTGTTCATCTAAATGCTCTGGACAACACCTAACATTTTCTTGAACGTAAATGTCTTTCAGGACAAAAATGTTAACACGACATTCGTCTGAAAGTCGTACTACATTATCTATCCGATTGCAAATAAGGCACGTATGGCTCGATGTTTGCGTTAAGACATTAAGTCTTAAACAAGATGGATTATTTTCATTTTCATTAACTTCAATATTAATAAGTCGCTTGCATGTTATGCATACACGTGTATTAATACCAATTGCAAGCGGTGGAAAGCCTCTTTCTTCTCGCCAACGAATTGCAATTTCGCTCTTATCAACATTTTCTTCTCCTTCAATAGATGACATTTGTCTAGGTTGAAAAACTGCATTACAAACATAGCAACGCATTTTGTTTATATTATTATTTACTTCAAGGTAGGAACACCAGTGCAATTATCGAAATGTACAATAGTATAAAGTAAGTATTGCAAAATACTCGCAATCTGAAACAACGATGCTATGCTAATATCTTTGAAAAATCAAACTCTAAAAATGTGTTTAAATAATGTACTCTACAATATTTTAAACAATGATTAACATATTCTTAATCCAGATATTGTAGGATATACAGTAAGCTGGTAACAAATGTTGCCTTTCAAGCGATGTCATGAGCTGATGAAAGAAATCATATATGTGACGCTCCAAAGCGAAAGGGACCATCTTCAAAATAATATCAGGCACAGTCTTCCGTGCGCAGAACACAAAACAAAGACGGAGCCATATGATATTAGGAAGATTGTATGTACTGCTTATGCTATACTTACTTTATACTATTGTACATATCGATATTCGCACTGGTGTTCCTACCCTTTCACCATTTGGCGTCATTCACACGAAAACACATATATAGTCAATACAGTTTAAAGGCAAGAATTACATACTATAAGATTTTTAAACATAATAAACTGTTTACTATTTTTAATAGTTTTCTTTGGTTTAAATGGATTTTTTACTTTTTTCACTTTAAATCTTAAGGGGTTGTTTTTTTCATAAGGGTACTTTTTTATTTTGAACATTGCACTGAAAATCACGGAAGATTAAATAATTACTTTCAGTCGATTTTCAAAAGTCTTTCTCTGTTTAAACTGTTCATTTATCTGGTTTACTGGATTTATTTAAAATATAAAAGGGGTTGCTTTTTGTTGTTGTTGTTGTTGTTGTTGGGGTTGTTTGTAAGGGTAAATATGACATTTCATATGTATTAGTAAATGAAAAGTCAATATTTTATTTATAAAAATATTTTCTGTGATTAAAATAGTTTTTTCCTTTTCTATATGGTTTTAACTGTACAAGGGGTAGTTTTTGAGGGTTGATATTTTACATTTTTATTTGTTTAACATTAAGAGTTCTGTCTTTATGTATATTGGTGACTTCTGACATTAAACTTACCAAAAATAATGGTTTATTTGGCTAAAAGCACTGAAATGTTCATTTCATGCCTTGTTTTCAGCCAAACAAGTGAAGTTTTGAGTTTAACAAAATTATATCTTTAATTATATCTTTAATTAAAAATATGTGTAAATTTAAATTACGTTTAGAATTTTTTAAATAAAATTCTTTGCTTAATTAAGTTCAAAATTCATTTATGGGCAACAGTAAAAAAATATTATAGAGAAAAAATAAGATTTTTAAAAATATTTTAAAATACATTTTTTTAATTTTATTTTTTTGATGTTTGATTGAGAAGACTTAATACCTAATATTGTTTTATTCAACTACAACTAGGTTGTCTCAATTGAAATAGCCTAAGAAAACGATATTTTTGCCGGTACTAAATATTCTTTCTCATAAAAAAAATATTTAGTGCCTGCAACAATGCATCTATATATATATATGAGTGATTCCACGTCAAGTGGTCTTTTGGTGTAATGTTTATTTTAAAGAATTTTTTACTCTTAAACAATTAAACATACAAATTTGACAAAGTACATTTTGGAAATGGTTTTTCATACTCTTTCGATTGGAAATAAGCATTTTGAAAAAAATGCAATTCAATGTTTAAATATTCTAGTCCCACTTTTTCATTTATATGTCCTTTTAGTAAAAAACATCAGCTTTCGTTAAAAAAACTTACTTCACCCCCCCAAAATTGAAATTTATTTTTAATTTTGATTTTCTTGGGTAAAAGAATTATTTTTTTTAAATGCTTATTTTCAATCGAAAGAGCATGAAAAAACCTTTCCAAAATGTACTTTGCCAAATTTGTATGTTTAATTGTTTAAGAGTAAAAAATTATTGAAATAAGCATTTCACTGAATAACACAAAAATTTAACCCCCTCCACCTCGAAAAATATTGGACTAGGTAAAAAAATACTTTCACGAAAAATTACTATCTATTAGTACTACAAAAGCCCTAAGTTTTGCTACGATTAAAAAAAAATATATTCTCTACCTTGATCACTTGACATGGAATCGCACATATATATACAAGGAGGTCTTCGCCCCCTCTACCTCTTTCTTATATTTATTTTCATTTTTATTTTCAAATCATGTTCTTTTAATATGAATGCATAGTAATAAGTTAGGGTAAGTTAGAGTAAATTAACCCTTAGGTCAAAACTACCCTTAAAATTGACCTACATTTTGAAGGTAGCAGGAATTGTTTGTCGAAATTTGACGTCTAGGTCAAAACTGCCCTCAAAATTGACCTAAACTTTGAGAGAAGTGGAAATTGTTTGTCAAATTTTGACGTTTAGGTCAAAACTGACCTCAAAATTTACCTAAATTTTGAGGGAAGTGGAAACTGTTTGTCAAATTTTGACGTTTAGGTCAATACTGCCCTCAAAATTTACCTAAATTTTGAGGGTAGCGGAAATTGTTTGTCAAATTTTGACGTTTAGGTCAAAACTGCCCTCAAAATTTACCTAAATTTTAAGGGGAGAAACTACAGGTCAACTCTTGACCTGTAGGTCATAAAATCTTGAAACAGCGGCGGCGGCGTTGGCGGCGATATCTTTTTATATATTTATATTTATATATATATATTTATATATATATTATTTTATAATTTTCTTTTTTAATAATTGATATCTGAAAATTATAAAGAAATCCTAGGGGTTCGATTAAGAAATTTCATTTTTATTTTGACTTCTATTTTATTTTGATATTTTCACTTCTACTTTAATTGATTTTTTAAGTCACTTTCACCTTTAGCAATTTTTAATTTTGTTTTCATTTTAATTCCCCCTTTCATTTAGAGTTTGATGTATTTGTATGTTCACATTGAAAAATTTTTGCAATCCCTATTTCATTTTAATTGTGTTAGATTTTTTTAAAATTTTAACTTAGACGGACTTCCCTGTCGGCCCAGAACATCAGGAACGTTTGTGGAATGTTTTTAAAACGTTTTAGGAACATTCTTAAAACGTTAGGTGATTTTTGTGTCCACTGGGTTATTATCACTTTTTTCAAAGTTAAAGTTATAATTAAGGTACATTTAAAACCTATAAAAATGATAATAGAAATTAAAGGGAAAATGAAGATCGATCACAGAGAAAATAAAAGTTAAAATGAAAGTCAAAGTAAAAATAAGATTAAGTGACCTACTGCTTTTCTTTACAATGCAAAAAATATATTCTAAAATTCAATTACTACTGGGTAATTTAATGAAAAGTCGTTAAAGTAATTAAATTTTGAATTAATTGAACACTGTTTGTATAGTTAATTTTACTACTTATCATATAGTTGAAAATTTGAAATTATTTATACATATATTTATTTTTATTATATCACTTATTTTAATATAAGTAAGTAACAACTAAAAAAATCTAAACGGAAAATTAAAAAAAAAGATGAAAAATGGCGACAAAAACTAATTTAAATTAAAAACTGAAAAAAAAATTTTGGTTGGAATAACCAACATTGTGGTTGATTATAAAATACGTTATTAAAACGTTTTTTTGTTATAAAAATAATACCAGAAATTCACAAAGAAACGAAACAAGAAGAGAATCGAATTCAATTAACTGCAAGCTGAACAAGAAGTTGCTACTTTTTTTCATCAAGTGGGACATGAGTCGTAGAAGGGTTATCGAAATATAGCAAGCTTTGTATTTTCATGAGTGGTGATTTTAATACTCGTTCTCTCTAATTTTTCTCTTATGATTCCAGGGCCTATTATTGGAGGTGAATTGGTTCGATCAATTGGATTTCAATGGGTCATGCGAATTGTAGGACTAGCGAACTTAGCTTATTGTCCATTACTGATATACATTGCATTGGAACAAAAGAAACTTCTCACTCAAGTTGAGAAAAAGGACTACAATTCCATTCAAATGCCACCGATAACAAAATACCAACGTTTCTACGATTCTGACGACGGTCTTTGAAAATATTCGAAAGGAAAAAAACACATCAATTTATATTCATATATACCAACTCTTTTAATAGCAATTTAAAAACTTCACCTCTCTTAGATATTATTGATATTAGATTAATACTTTTTGAATTTGCTTTACTTTTTCCTGCATTTATATACAATAAATTATATCTAAACTGAACAGACGACAATTCTCACTATATTCAACTGCTTTTAAAAGAAAAAAATTCTCTGCGTCATTAATATATTGTAAACTATAATATTTCTCTCTCTAAATTTGAATTTATTAAAAATAACTAATTACACTGTGTGACAGTAAAATGCCACTTTAAATCGGACCTATTCTAACTTGTTCGTCTTGAAGAACTAAAAAAAGTTGTATGTGAGACATTCCACGCCAAACCAACATATCGTAAAAATTCACATTTTTGATTTGGCGCTAATATTTTTTATCTTTTAGTACTAGTTAAAAAAGAGCTTTACGATTTTTTTCAAATTTTTTTACCCAGCAGTTTACAAGATATGAATTTTTCAAAATTTTACGTTTTGAAAAAAAAATTTTTGGAATGCTCATAACTTCTACAAATGTGGATCAATTTTAAACTTTCTTCTATGAAAATTGTTTGTTTCTTCCTAAACTTTTAGAAAATTTTATGAAAAAAATTTTTTAACAAATTTTTATTGCATTTTAAAAAATTTTTAGATTTAAATTGAATTTTTAAATCTGTTTGTATCCTTCGATTTTTTTTAAATTAAAAAAAACTATTTTCTTTTACGCAAATTTTAAGCCCTGTTCCGTCGTGGGTAAATGATTTTTACTATTTTTTCAGAATTTTTTTAAATTATCGAAATTCAGTATTTACTCATTCAGCCGCTGCATGGCGCTGCCCTGCGCAGCGATTTTTCAGCATTAGGTTTTGTCTAATATCATATTGTATCAATGAAACTACGATTCTTTAAAACATACAGTGACACGAAATAGTATATTACATTATAAGGGCAGAAAGGTCGAAATTCCTGCACTGCGCGAAATGATGCCCGAGGCGAAGCCGAGGGCATCATCGCGTATTTTAGGGCTTTCGAATTTCTGCTTGTGTAATGTATACTATTTTTCTTTATATACGGTCGAAAGTACGCTCGTTAATTTATTTATTAAGAGAATTTCAATCGTGTTTTATTTGACAGCCGGTCATGTTTATTTACTTTTGCTCCTCGCTTCAACGCCTCTAGCGGATACTCGTGAAGCTCTGTATTTTTCTCTTTTTCTCTCTTGCAAACAACATTCACCTGCCCCGACATTTGATGCACGGTCGAAGCGAGTGCTTCTGGTCGGGAGCTGGCACGGAAAAAAATGTGAAAGATAAATTAATATGAGCGGATGGGAAGAAAAACTAGCTGTGACGCCCCACTGCACGCTATGTTGTCAGTCAAGAGTTCCAAATGCCGATAAAATTAAAGTTTGAAATTTTGAATTTTAAAAAGTACTACATTATAGAAAATAAAGAGGCGCATCTTTTTTTCCTTTGAAATTTTTTTATAGGACAATTTGTTTAAGTAGTAAGTGCAAAAAACTAAAAAAATTAATTTTTATTTTTCATTCAATTTTAAAACATAAATCATCGTAGTTAAGACAAATATTGATAAAATTAATCAGTATTTAATATACAAACTCGTTAGGGTCTATAGAAGACGACAAAATAGCAAAAAACTTAAAAATTAATAATTTTTTAATAATATTTAATTGTTATTAATGATCTACCCGCAATCACATTTTCTTACCTTCGCCGACAAAAAGTCAGTGGGGAAGTTTCGAATTAAAAGAACTTCCAGTGAGACATTTGTTCTTTAATATATAAAGATGTTTTCTGGAAAATTTTAAATTAATTTATTGAAAAGATTAGAAAATATCAAAGTTTAAACAAATTGCGCTTGGCGCGCTAGCGAGTCACCGTCTATAGAGAATAATATTCTGTATATAAATGATTTGCTTCTCATAACTTTTACATATACATTTATTTACTGACGCAAATAAATTGTTTTCAATTATATTAAACTTTTATAATAATAAATAATAAAATTATTTAAACAATTTTTAAATAAAATATATACAATTGAAACCTTATATTAAATTATTATAATTAAAAAAATTTTAATATGTATAAAATAATAAAAATGAATTAAATATTTTTTAAATGCTAGTAAATGTTAATAAATAACTCAAACTAATGTTAAGGCATTTTAATGACATATTTAATAAAGTACTAGATATACATTAATTAAATTTTTCCACTTTTCTTTAGACTCATAATAATATTAATTTTTTACGTTCTAATAACATTTAAAAATAACGTTAAAGGTAATATTTCGCATTCTTAAAACATACAAATTTTTAACAATAATTTGTCACGTAAAAATTTACATTCTTAAAGAATTTTTTTTTGGTTTTCTTCATTGAAAAGTTAAATGAAGTTTACTATTAAGTAAAAAATATTTAATATTTTTAAAAAATGAAAAGTAAAAAATAAATTTTTTTTACATATTTCGAACATTTTTTTAGTAGGCAGTTTTGAAAAAAGATCTACAAAAAATGTCTTTCCCTTGCAACTTAAATAACGCGTTAACGATAATACATCTTTTTTTTACTTTCAGTTATTCCTGCAGCAGGTGCCAACTTTGAATTACTTAATAAATCATCAGTGTAATTTCTGGCTTCCGTTTTATTATCATTATATACATTTACTTGACTGTTTGGGAAATAAACAATTCGAACCAATTTGCTAATTTTAATTTGCGCTAAAGCTTGGGCTTCATTTTTTAACAGTGGTTCTAAATTTTTTACTTCGAAATTTGATTCGTCCACAGTTATATATGGAGGATTTCGCGCAGTATTTGTGAGATTTATATAATCTTCAACAGTCTCAATTACTTCAGTTGTTTTTCTTTTGTCCGTACATCCCACAATTCTGATCACACGAATAATACAAATGTCCACGAACGGGATAAACATGTTCGATTTCGATTTGTAATTTTGCAGAGAGTAATGAAAAAAAGGTAAAACTAAATAACTTTTGTTTTGTCCTGGACAATTGTCAGAAAATAAAAAAATTTGGTTGTAATAATCAATTGCGAATTCTTTTTTAATCGTGTCCCAAATTAAGTTGCAAACAGTGTTACAACCTTTTTTCATACTTCCTTCTACAAAGAAGTACATGTAACTGCGCTTGTGGTCACCGAAAACATGCACATTAAAAATATTCAAACACAGTAATCTTTTATAATATTGGTCATTCACTGGGATTTTCGGAAATGATAAATTTTGACCAAAGTCAAATTCGAGACATAAGACATTTTTCTTTTTTAAAATATTTTCTTTTAATTCTTTGTAGTCATTTACTCTTTTTTTATGATCTGTAATTTCATCACTCATCTGCAATCTACCTTGCTCGAATTCGAAGCATGTATTACAAACGTCCGTTCGTGGTTTCGAAAAAGTAAAGTTAATATTGTAATTAAAATATTGACCGTACGTGTTTTCATCAATAAGCGGATTATTATTTCCCGTTATTGCTGCATAATAATCTAAAAACAAGAAATACAACTTTTTTAAATTTAACTATGAATTTTCAAAGTATTTTAAAGAAGTTTCCTCCCGCCTATAATGCGATTCTGAATGTGGAATAGAATTGCAATGTTCTCCTGTATTAGTTGTTTAACATCTTCCGTTAGACGAATCGAATTATTTCTGTGGCTTCCTCGTTTATCATTGCAGCTTTCGTGATTTGACAGTTTTTTTTAATAGTTGCAAATCTTCCCTTTTTTATTTGAAATACGTTGCACAAAAATTGTCGACATACTATTCTTCTTTGAAATAGAGAATGAAAAGAATATTCCCAACGAATCATTTTATTCGTTGCAGAAAAATTGAAGTTTTTCATGAGTCCACTAAAAATCAAATTTTGTGAATTATAGTTTTCAGCTGGGATGACAATGAAACCTCATAAATTAAACACCGTGTACAATGTACAATGTACAATGTCTCACTGGAAGTTCTTTTAATTCGAAACTTCCCCACTGACTTTTTGTCGGCGAAAGTAAGAAAATGTGATTGAGGGTAGATCATTAATAACAATTAAATATTATTAAACAATTATTAATTTTTAAGTTTTTTGATATGTTATCGTCTTCTATAGACCCTAACGAGTTTGTATCTTAAATACCGAGTAATTTTATCAATATTTGTCTTAACTACGATGATTTATGTTTTAAAATTGAATGAAAAATAAAAATTAATTATTTTAGTTTTTTGCACTTACTACACGGAGAAAATTTATTCCTGAAAATTTACTGAACTTTGTTCGGTAAAACTGGGATGAAGTGTCAAAACTGTAAGTTTTAAGGAACAGGACTGTAAAAGCAATTGCATTGAAAAATAATGTAAAAAGAATAAATCTTATGGTACATGTATTAGCCGTTCACTTACAGTTCGGTAAAACGTAGGGTAAATGTACACTATACTTAGTTTTATTGAAAGTTCGGTAAAACGTAAGGCACAGTGTTCGGTGAAACTTATATGTATTGTATAGTTCAGTAAAACGTAGGGTAAGTGTTCACTATACTTATTTTTATTGAAAGTTCAGTAAAACGTAAGGTACAATGTTCGGTAAAATTTATATTCATTCAATTACTGAATAGTTCGGTAAAACTTGAAGAATAAAAAATAAAAAATAATGTCATTGCAGTAGTTCTACAGTAATACTGCCGTAAATCTTATTTTACCTACTTTAATCACTACCTAAACCCCCTACAATCATTCACGAACAAATACCTATTCATTACACCTGCCTACAGTACATTCTAAACGCATACATTAATACATACATCGCACGCTTTACATTATTGCTTCAGAAACTTTCAACTGTCCTCATATATGAATCTCAATTTTATTTCACCGCTTGTGAGAAAGATTCAAATTAATAAACAATAGTTGTATAAAATAAAAGAATCATTTATATTAAATCCATGTTACTGAATAATTTCTAACTATATTTAAGGTCAATTTATGAAATAGTTTCAAATTATATTTTTATTGTTATAAAGAAAAATGTTTAAATTTGTATTTTATGTAATAAAACAATAGTTTATTAAAATTCGTATTATTTCTAAATTTTCATCAAAAAAGATTAAAATAATCTATCTAGTGTCAAACACAAAAAATTATTTTCCCTGACTTACGCAACTAGAGCAACTTAAGTAATTAATGTAAGTTACGCCACCAGAGTAAAATTTCGTAACTATAGTAACTTACATAATTCAAGAAAAATACTATAATTACATAACCAGACTAAATAACGTAACTACAGTAAATTATGTAAATGGTCAAACCTACGTAAGTTTTTTTAATTGCATAAGGTGTTATAGTTACGTAAGTTATGCAACTTTGATCATTTGTATAAGTTACATAAGTTTCATCATTTACGTAACTTGCGTAAGTTATTGTAGTTACGTAACTTACGTAAGTTGTACCGTTTACGTAAATTACATAAGTTGTACCATTTACGTAACTTACGTAAGTTGTACCATTTACGTAAGTTACGTAAGTTGTATCCTTGGAGTAAGTTACTGTAGTTACGTTATTTACTCTGGTTACGTAACATACGTAACTTACTGTAATTATGTAAATTACTATAGCTACGTAATTTACTCTGGTCACATAAGTTACATTAATTACTTACGTTGCTCTTGTTACATAAGTATGCGGAAACAATTTTTCTGTGATTGTCACTAAATTATTATGTTTTTCAACCTTTTGTTTCGAGTTGACATGAAACTAAATAGTTTCAAATACTTTTGTTTTTGGATTATTTAAGAACTAAAAAAAAGTAATTTGCTATTTAATTTCGTTTCAGAAGCGGTTTCTGCTATAAATGAAATTATTAATTATTTGTTAATCAGTACAAATAGGTTAGAAACAACTAACTATTAACGTCAAAGTTTTTTTTACTACGGGGCATTTAAAAAAGTATTTCAATCCTGAAAACTAACAATTCAGGAAAGTCAAGGAAGTTTTATTGAACTATTCCTGAAAACTAACACTCGAGTCAAGTCAAGAAAGTTTTACCGAAACTGTCCCTGAAACGTTAGTGACCATCAAGGAGGTATTCAAAAGAAACGTTAAAATTTGATTTAATTTTCATTAAACGTTCAGTTTCAATGTTGTTTTAACTTTTACAGTACTAGTTTGTAAGGAATAAAGATATGACATTAAATTTTGAATATTATTCCTGAAAAAATAATTTAAAAATTATTAAAAATTACAGTTATGCCACTATATCCCAACTTTACTGAAGAATTCGGTAAAATATAAGGAACAAATTTTCTCCGTGTACTTAAACAAATTGTCCTATAAAAAAATTTCAAAGGAAAAAAAGATGCGCCTCTTTATTTTCTATAATGTAGTACTTTTTAAAATTCAAAATTTCAAACTTTAATTTTATCGGCATTTGGAACTCTTGACTGACAACATAGCGTGCAATGGAGCGTCACAGCTAGTTCTTCTTCCCATCCGCTCAATATATATAAATACATAAATATCGTAGTATATACATGTATACTCACACATATACACTAAACACATACACATGTATACTCACACATATACACTAAGCACATACACATGTATACTCACACATATAAACTAAACACATACACATGTATACGCGCATATATATAATGTACCAAAAAAAATTGTTTTGGCTTTTTCGAAATTGTAAAGGGAAGAATTTTGTATATATATATTATATATTGTGTATTATATATATATACAGTGCCGCTCAGCAGGATTTGCCCACCCTGTCACAGTTAAAGGTGTTACAAAAAGTTTTATATTTTGATATCTAGTAAAGATATCGAGGTTTTCAAGGTCTCATTTTAAAGCTTACATCTTCTACTTTAACAATCTTAAAATAATTAATTAAAAAAAAATTTTTTTTAATGTTTAATTACTGTTTAAAAAAAACGAAATTTTCAAATTTTTTTTGTCGATTTCAAACAATTGTAGTTTTTTAACAAGTCATCGCAAATTAATTTTCTAAAACGCATTTTAAAGCTTGTTTTATCACCTTTAAAATGCTTTTTTTTAAATTGTCGTACGATTTTTTTTCAAAAAGTTATTATCATTTCTTTAAAAAAACAGCCCTTTTTTTAAATAATTAATATTTTGAAAACGGTTAATTTTTTTAGAAAAAGTTTAAGAAAAAAAATGTTCATTTCTGTATGTACATTGAAGAAAAAAATATAAAAAAATTTTTTGAACAAATTTTTTTTTACCACATTTTTACCTTATATATGTGAAGCGTTAATTAAATGTCAAGGACGTCATTTTGACGAAAAAAATATTTAATATTTCAACCGTAAAAATGTTTATTAGCAAAATTTTAAGTGTTGATATTAAATTTTATTTAAATACTTCGAAAGCAAAAGTGTTGACTTCCGTTTAAACACTGTTAATTTATCTGTCTTTCAAGCTTGTACATATGAATTTTATTTAAGTTAAAAATATGTATAAGGTAAAAATGTGGTAAAAAAAATTTGTTCAAAAAATTTTTATTTTTTTTTCTTCAATGTACATACAGAAATGAACATTTTTTGTCTTATACTTTTTCTAAAAAAATTAACCGTTTTCAAAATATTAATTATTTTAAAAAAGGGCTGTTTTTTTAAAGAAATGATAATAACTTTTTGAAAAAAAATCGTACGACAATTTAAAAAAAAGCATTTTAAAGGTGATAAAACAAGCTTTAAAATGCGTTTTAGAAAATTAATTTGCGATGACTTGTTAAAAAACTACAATTGTTTGAAATCAACAAAAAAATTGAAATTTTCGTTTTTTTTAAACAGTAATTAAACATTAAAAAAAAATTTTTTTAATTAATTATTTTAAGATTGTTAAAGTAAAAGATGTAAGCTTTAAAATGAGACCTTGAAAACCTCGATATCTTTACTAGATATCAAAATATAAAACTTTTTGTAACACCTTTAACTGTGACAGGGTGGGCAAATCCTGCTGAGCGGCACTGTATATATATATATATATTGGTTTATTACGATAGGAGACACCGGGCGCAATGGATATATATGAGGCATTCCATTTCAAAACGACCCCCCTTTATAAACAATTGCCATTGTAAGGCAATTTTTAAATAATTATTTCTTCTATGTTTTGGATTCAAACTTTATTTACTAGTAGTGTTTTCAAAAGAAAAAGTTCTCAACTTTACAATATTATAAATTTCTTATTAAAAAATAATATTATTTATGAAAAAAATTAAGTTTGAAAGATAACCTTTTAAATATCTCAAAACACGTTATATCCGATTTTCTTGAAAGTTATGTCAAAATAAAGCTTAAATATTCTAGTTTCATTTCCTGCCAACATTGTAATGGACAATTTAGGGGAATTTAAGATTTTAATTAAATTGTACAAATATATCAGAGGTTAAATGGTGCAAAACTTAAAAAAAACAAATTCCGCTCAGTAAATACATTATAACCTTTGAAATTCTTATAGAAATAAATTAATTTTACAAAATCCCCTAAATTGTCCATTACAATGTTGACAGGAAATGAAACTAGAATATTTAAGCTTTATTTTGACATAACTTTCAAGAAAATCGGATATAACGTGTTTTGAGATATTTAAAAGGTTATCTTTCAAACTTAACTTTTTCATAAATAATATTATTTTTTAAGGAGAATTTTATATTATTGTAAGGTTGAGAAATTTTTCTTTTGAAAATACTAATAGTAAATAAAGTTTGAATCCAATACATAGGAGAAATAATTATTTTAAAATTGCCTTACAATAGCAATTGTTTTTAAAGGGGGTCGTTTTGAAATGGAATGCCTCATATATATTATATATATATATATATTATATATTATATTATATTATTATATATATTATATATATATATATATATATATATATTAGAGCTGTGCAAAATAATTCGAACCGAACTGTTCGAATTTTTTCGCCTAGTTCGGATGTTACTACAAAATTCGAACCGATTATAGTGAAGTGTCGAATTCTAAAATTCGACACTTCAGTCGCACAGTTCGAATGTCAAATATTCGACATTTCGGCGCCCAAAAACCGAACAAAACCCGGTTCGGTTCGAACTTTGCACAGCTCTAATATATATATATATATATATATATATATATATATATATATATATAATATACACAATATATAGAATATATACAAAATTCTTCTATATATAGGGAGAGTGGTCCTTAGCCGGCATAGTAAGGTATTTGGATGAAAATAATAAGAAAATTGAATTTATTGACTCTGGTGAGTTTTTAGTTGTGTTCAGCGATCGTTTTTCTACAAGTATATGTTATTGAGAACGATATAGAATGAATTTTTTAATCTTAATGCAATGAAGAGTGAAAAGGTGCATTTTGTCAATTTCTTAAAATAGTGTTCCTAAGTCGGCACCCCCCTGGTCCTAAGTCGACACTTAGACGTAAACACCATAATGTTTACGTTTAAGCTGAATTAAAACATATTTACAGCATTTAGGAGATTAAATTTTGCACTATTTGTCTATTTTTGTTTAGGAATTGAAGCATTGGTTTATTACGATAGGAGACACCGGGCGCAATGGATCAGGGGCGTAATGGATCACTTGAATTTATTCAAAAGTGGTAAATCAGATTAATTTCGGTTTTTGATCCCAATAATGTACTTGGTACACCGTAAGTTTGTGCCAAGTTTCATTGTTATTTATTTATTATTGTTAAAAATATGGTAGAAAAAGTGACTTTGACGCATGAAAGTAAATTTTTGAAATTTTTGATTTTTTGTTATATCTTTTTCAAAATTACTTGTAAACAATTTTTGTATATCAGGTTTTGAGCTTTAGACATTTGTTCTTAAAGAACAATTGACAATATTTGTTTAATACTTAAGGTATTAATAAAAAAAAATTTCAACAAACACCTTCGGGGCGTAATGGATCACTTTGCTTATATTTTATTCAGAAAAACCTATTATATTTATAATATTAATAAAATAATCCTGTCAAGTTTAATTTCTTGTAATTTATATATTAATAAGTACCAACGATAACCTTTTATAAAAAAAATAACTGGAGAATAGAATTTTTAAGGAAATGGATTTTGCATTTCGCTACAACTTTTAAAAATATGTTATATGTTTCATTTGTAATACTTTTTGTTATAAATATACAATAGAAACCAAATTTTCAATGCCGTAATAATATTTGATGATCTAAATTATAATTTCATTACTGATTTAATACGCCCCAGTAGTGATCCATTTCGCCCCGGCCCGAGGCGAAATGGCTCGCCTTGCATTTCTCCAAAAAAATTGTTTTAGAAAAAAAGTATAAGTGATATTAGGGCGTACTTTTTTTAATTCAAAGCTGAGATGTTAGACTAAGTTTTCCACATGATGAAATTTTTATTAAAGCAAGAATGACGAAGTTAAGCAACAAAAAGTGAAAAGTGATCCATTACGCCCCGGTCTCCCATACTATAAAAAAGCAGAATATTTTTCATGATAATGTTGAAAATTGAAAAAAAATAAAAAGAGACAATCAGCTATAAAGCTGCGCCCCATATCTGTAGAGTAAAAACAGGAAAAATATAAAAACAAAAATAAGGCAAAACATAAAAAAATAAACAAATAGGTGCCGACTAAGGACCACCTGTCGTTTAGTGCCGACTCAGGACCATCACCAATGTATACAAATTTCACATCATTACACAAACAACAATATTTTAATTAAAAATTGACATAAAATTTGGGGCTTTTGTAGTACTCATAGATAGTAATTTTTCGTGAAAATATTTTTTTACCTAGTCTAATATTTTCCGAGGGGGACGGGGTTAAATTTTTGTGTTTTTCAGTACAATGCTTATTTCAATAATTTTTTACTCTCAAACAATTAAACATACAAATTTGACAAAGTACATTTAGGAAAAAACCTCAGCTTTCGTTTAAAAAAAAATTGGGTCTTTCTTCCCCAAAAATTGAAATTTATTTTTAATTTTGATTTTTTTGGGTCAAAAATTTTTTTTTTCAAAATGCTTATTTCCAATCGAAAGAGCATGAAAAAACCTTTCCAAAATGTACTTTGTCAAATTTGTATGTTTAATTGTATGTATGTTTAATATATATATATATATATATATATTTTGATTAATTCTTTTACCAAATAAATAAATTTATATATCTGACCCCGTTTAAATACTGAGAAAAAAATCAAAAAACTTTTTGAACTAAAAATATATGTTTAATTTAAACATATTTTGTTATTGAATTAATTTTATTATTTTTATAATAGTCATTGCTAAATGAATTTTTTTACAACTTTTTAAACAAAATTTTATTTCTTCTAAATGAATAAACCGATTGAAATAAATCAAACTTGAATATTAAGCACACAAAATATACTTTCGTTTAGAATTAGAGACTTTTTAAAGAGTTAATTTTTTAACCATTATTTAAAATTTTTTTTTAATTTTCTGCGACTTTGAAAAATTTGATAAAAATTTCAACATAATTAAAACTATTAGAAATAAAAATGTATAGTGCAACAAGACTATACTTAGTTTTTAATCAATTTTACGGTTATATAAATGTTAACTCGACAGTATTTTGTTTATTTTGTAGATGCAAACAATGTTTTAATTCAGAAAAACATCAAACTCGCATCTCCGCTGCAATATAATTTTGATTGTAACTTTTTAAAAATTGTTGCTCATAAATATTTTCAACAAATTTTGATTTCTTATAGTTTTAATTTTATGTTAGAATTTGCAATAAAATTTAAAAGACGCAGAACACTAAGAAAATTATTTTTTTATAAAATGAAATAATTATTCAAAAATAAACTCTTTAAGAAGTCTCTAATTCTAAACGAAAGTATAATTATTTTATCACCTTTATTATATGCCTGCTTAATTCATTTAAATCGGTTCATTCATTTAGGAGAAATAAAATTTTGTTTAAAAACTTGCAAAAAATTCAATTTGCGGTAACTTTTATAAAAAAATATTTTTATTCCTGTTTTTTGGTAAACACATTCCTAAAGTTAAATAGAAATGTTTTTTCAGCATTTCGATTTAAAAAATATACTTTATATTTTAGGGAAAATTTTACGAATTCTGACCAAAGTAATTCGAATTTGCTAAAAATATATCTAAATATTCATTGTAATTTTCATTAAATTTTGTATTACTTTTTACATTCAATATGTTGTAATTATTACTTGTAGAAATTTTAAAGTTTTACTTTTTAACTTTTTGCTCGAAAAAGTAGTAATCCGTGCCACTATCACGCACACCTGAGTGAAATGTTTTATTTCTAAAATATAAAATTATTCTAATTTTATCTGTATATTATATTAACAATACCTCTAGGCGGACATTTTGATATCCCAGTAAGATCACTGTAATATTGCAGTAGAGATTACGAATCTCCAGTGTAATATTACAGTGATATATGCGAGTAACTGGATTTTTGTTCTATAACGATTGCTTTTTCGAGTAAAAACTAAAAATCTAACCAAGTAGTAATAATTGAGCGTTTCGGTGCAATAATCGGTCTTACGCGTGAACGCAAGCTCTAATACCAGTCGGGTAGCAGTGATAGGCCCAGAGGCGCTCACTGCTACCCGACTGGTATTAGCGCTTGCGTTCACGCGTAAGACCGATTATTGCACCGAAACGCTCAATTGCTCTGATATATAATAAAAGTTGCTTCGCTCAAAATATTAATTGCTCGAGAAATTTTAAATATTACTCGTCTTTTAATAACATTTTAATTTAACATTTAATTAATAACATTTATTATTTTTAATAACATAAATTCATGAACCAGTCGGACGCTCCGACGACAAGCGCAACAGCCACCCAGTGGGCAAAAAACCATAATTGTTTTAAAAACGTTCCAAAAACGTTTGCAGAACGTTTCATGACTGTTAAATAACATCCCAAAAACGTTATATGTATGTTTCAAAAACGTTTTAAAAGCAATGGAACGTTTTTGAAACATTATTTGGCAGACATGAAACGTTCTAAAAACGTTTTTGGTCACTGAGCAGTCAGCTCCTCTAGGCCACACACTGCTACCCGACTGGTACTAACGCGTGTCGTTCAAGCGTCCGACCGGTTTTTAAATTGGAAGCCTCAATTGTAGACCTATATTCAGTAGCTTATGTTATGTCAAAACGAGAAACCTTTATAAATATACCTAACGTTCCTCGTTTTAAATTAGTTTGAAATAAATTGAATCTAATTTGGGATGAGGATAAGTCAATGAGCCTACTAAATGTTGTTAGAGAATAAATTATTTATAACCAACAAGAAAGAAAAGTATTGACAAAAATACAGTGAATATAATTATAATTTACAAATCTTACTTTAAGAATAACGATTACTGGTGGTGAATGAGCTGGTGATAATAATCTGTTAATCCAATCTTGAGTGTGGGATTTTATCACTGTTGTTTACACTAATGTGATAGTGTATTGTATTTTGAAAATATTTGCTTCCTTCCAGGCGGTTGTCGTGAGTTGAGCAAATTTTGATGGTTCGAAATTTGGAATGTCTTGTTTCAATATAGATTTTATCGAAACTTGAAACTATTTCCCAAATAATAATTTTTGGAGAATTATTAAGGTTCTATTTTGAGAACCGGGGAAAAAGTCTAAAAATGAATTTCTTTTTTATTTTAATACTTGAAATATGGGCAAATCTCTGGAAACTTTAACGTTTGAATTTAAAAAAAAAAATTTTTGTGTGCACAATTTTGATATTTTTAGTATTACATCTTCGACCAAAATAGATTTTATTTCTATTACTGTACAACCATTATTTGGTTGCCTTCTATTTTAAAATATAAATTTTTGGAAAGAAAATTATGTTAGGTTATCTAAATCTGTAACAAGATATACATAAACATTTTATCTTCTACACTTAAGTAAGTTATTTTTCAGTATCACAAAAACATAATTTAACATGAAAATAAATATAGTAAACGTCTAATACAACTAATAAGGACAACATTACAATAAAAAAATTAAATAAAAATTTTTAAGTATAATTATTTGAATTAGTAACATGGACTTTTCTAATTATTTGATTGGCTGAATTGTTTTGAAAAAATATCGAGGATCTTAATATAACCTTGAGAAAACACTAACAGTTCAATGAATGTTTAATAAAAAATAAATAAATATTACTTAAATGCCTTCCGTTGATAAATTTTTCATTCCGCGTTTTCTTTTTCTCGTTTTTTCTTTTCTTTTCTTTGATTTTTTTTATTTTGTCACTTTTTATTACATTTTTGGTTACTTCGTGATAACCAACGATTATTTTTCTTAAAATATAGTTGAAAGTAAAAATCACGCACATAAAATTTGAATTACGATTCAATTGTGCCTCTTATTTCAAATTTTTTCACTAAGTTTTTTAATTTTTATTTTATAAAACAATTTGATTTGACCAGCGACACAAAAACTTAGGGACACTTTATAGAAGATTATAATCTTTTATCATTTTTACTTTTTATTTTTCTTAAGTTTGTTTATGGAATTCTTATGATATTCTTAAATAGTTTATAATAGTACAAAAAAGTGTTTTCCAAAAAATCTTATTTAAACAGTTAAAATACTTTTAGAAAAAATGAAAGTGACACTTGCAAAATCATGGCATTGTGAACTTTAATAAAGAAAAACATAGAAAAAATAAACAAAATAATTTATATCAATAGTTAAATCGTAATCCTTATTTTCTTTTTAAAAACATGTAAATATTTCAAAATCATTTGTTTTCATATTTAGGCTGTTTAAGTGAAAAAAATGTGAGGGACATAAAGGTTAAAAGTTCCAGAGATTCGCCCATATACTTGGGTTCACTTCAAATTATGTTTGTTTGGAAATTTATACTTGTTGATAGACTTGGGTTGATTTTAAACACTTGGGAGTTCCTTTTAAACTTTGTACTTTTAGTTCACTTGGAGAGGATGTGTTCAAATCGCTGGTTAGATGACTGTAGGTTGGTGTTTCAAAAAATTACTCTCTGAATGTAAGAGAGCTGGTGCCCTTTAATTATAAATCTTCTCCCATAAGCATAATGCCTTTGATGCTAACTGGAATTGTAGAGAGCTGGTTATCCCTCATTGTTTTTCCAGTTCTATGCGTGATTAATCCTATAAACTTGGATTCATCGCTTGTATTTTAAGTGGGGATATGGGCCACTCGTTTGGTTAGCTTTTCTTCATAGGTTGATTCAATGCTTGAGCAGGACCGTGGGGAAGTTGCTTAACAGATTATTTCTTGCTCGTTCGTTGATATCCTTGCTTATAGAAAGGTCGTTGAAATGGTGCTTAATCGTTATTCTGATTATATTATTCAAGGTTAATATTGTCTATGGCAAAGGTTTTTACATAATTCTAAATATTACTCTTCTTTCTTGTATTTGATACAATTTATATATTCGCTGTACACTATATTATAACAATGGCCATAAAAATACTAAATATAATGCAATAATATGTAGAGATTGTAATAATACAATAACAAGCATTTTAATAACAATAATAATATCTTACAATATATATGGTAAGATTCAATATTTAAGAAGAGAATAAACACGTAATTATTATAAGTAAATGTAGTTAATTTTTTTACGTTTCTTAAAAGTCGAAACAAAACTAAAACTTTCATTTATTGGCAACTTTTTCCTAAACTCAATATTTTCAGACTTACAAAATATAGGGAATACATATAAGTAGAAATATTTTTATTTTATAATTAGCAAATTAATACTTTAAAATTAACTACAAGTAGGTAAAAAAATTATTTTTTAGTAATTGCTTTTTTATTTTCAAAATATAGACTTCAGGCTTCATTTATAAAAAAAGGGCAAGTCCAAGTTGTGAAATGTAAACAAAGCAAAATGAAAACATACGAAGCACTAAAATCACATTTTTCATACAGCCTTTTCTCTCACAAAAAATAACATTTTTACACTGTCTTAACGGAAATGATAATGTTTTGTAGTTGATTTGGTGCAAATATTTAATTGGCGTTATAAATACAAGCACACACTCTTTAAATTAATAAAGAGTGTATTTTATAGGTTGAGTGAAGACAAAAATGACAACTTTTGAATTGAGTGAAACTTAACATTTTAATTTTTGTATGTTTGGTAAAACGGCTAAAAGCAGACTAGTGTACAACTTTTTTTAGAGTAAGTGTAAAGGTAAAAGATGTGAGAAAAAAGTGGTGGGATGAAAAAAGATAGTATTTTGCGAAGAGAGGGACAAATATACAATTTATGGTTTTAGGTTTTTCCAAATTGGTTTCCTCCAGATGTGATCTTACAACTTTAATCCGGGAGGCGAAGGTTCCATTAAGGTTTATTACCTTTATACAAATCTTTGATGTTATGTTCTTATTGAAGGAACACGGCTGTTATTTTATGGTATTAACTAAGTATTTTTAGCTATTTGCGAACTTTTAGGGTCATAGCCTTTCTTTCTGTTGCTTTGTCATTTTCGAAGTTTAAACATTTTATTAGTTTATAGTTTTTATTTTGTCTAGAATTTTACAAAGCCTAATTCACAAAACATCTTCAAATTTATTCTTAAAAACATACTATGAGTCTGAACATCCCGCCCACCTTGAACAAACATGTTCAATTAATTCGAATAGTGTTATTTAACATTTCGTGTGATGTTACATGTGTGTGTACTGAGTTATACATAATAGTAAAAGAATAATCGCAGTATAAAATCCAATTTGAACTAAGTTTTTGTAGATACATATTAACATGGTTGTGTGGTACTGGTGTATATAAATGTTGCTACTATTTATGATTCTGATTATAACTAGTTTAAGTGTATTAATTGATCGGTAGAGGTGCAACTAGTTTCACACTTCGATCATATGTTCCGGACTTGGTTTTAACTGTAACGACTCGCACAATGCCGTCGCTACCTGGATGTACCTTTACAATTCTCCCTAATGACCATGACAGTGGGAGTACATTGTCTTCCTTAACAATTACCATTGTGCCGATTTTGATGTTTTCGACACGTTGAGATTGTCATTTGTTACGAGTATTTAATTCGTGTAAATACTCCTAAGACCATCTCTTCCAAAAGTGCTGTTTGATTAATTAGATGTGTTGCCACGCTGATAGTCGGTTAATCTTGATTCCGTTGAGATCTTGGTCTGGTAGGGTTGCAAAAAAATCTCCTATCAGGAAATGTGCTGGAGATAAAGCATTCAAATCGTTTAGATCAGAGGACAAAGGAGTTATAGGACGTGAGTTAAGGATCGCTTCTATTTCGGTTACGTATGTTGAAAGTTTCTCGAAAGTAAATAATGTATCTCCAACCGTGCGATAAAAATGGTGTTTAAATGATTTAACAGCAGCTTCCCATAAACCACCAAAATGAGGGGATCTTGGTGGAGAGAAGTGCCATTGTATACCTTGTTTTGAAATAGAATCAGCAATTTCTTTATTAAAATTGTTAGATTCTGTGAATTCGTATAATTGTTTTAATTCATTGTTTGCACCTGTAAAATTTGTCGCATTGTCAGAATATATATGCAAACATTTTCCTCTTCTCGCGAAAAACCGTCGCAAACTCGCAAGAAATGATTCAGTTGTCAAATCAGTCACCAGTTCAATGTGACATGCCTTCGTCACGAAACAAACAAAAATTTCAGCGTAAATTTTAATTTTGCCCCGATTTCTTAACTTTTTTTCCTTGATAGAGAATGGTTCACAGTAATCAACTCATGTGTTTAAAAAGGGACGAGCTTGGATTATTCTGTCGCGTGGAAGATTTCCCATAACGTATGTATAATTATCCGGTTTTAAACGGAAAATTTTTACGCAGCGTTTTATAATTTTCTTTGTTGTGTTTTTTCCCGAAAGTGGCCAAAATTTAGATCTTACAGCGTGTAAGGTTGCTTGTGTGCCACTATGTAATTGTGTTTTATGCACGTCATCGATAATTAGGTCCGTGATATAATGGTTTTTTGGTAACACGATAGGATGTTTTTCAGAATATGAAAGGGATGAGTTTGTTATCCTACCACCGACTCCAATTAATCCGTCATTGTCAATGAAAGGATTTAAAGCCCTGAGATCACTTGAAGGTAGTACTGATTTTGATTTCGATAAACATTTTAATTCGGATTCAAAGCATTGTTTTTGCGTTAACCGAATAATAAAAAAAAATCTTTGTTTGTAGTTGTTTGTAAAGAAATAGATGGCTTTAATTCAATCAATGGCACATGATCTACTAGTTGTTTAGGCCAACACGAGGGTTGATCCGTTAACCATTTCGGGCCGGTTTTCCACATGACATTTTTTAAAAATTCATGTGACGATTGGCCTCTTGATAAAAAATCTGATGGGTTTTCCTTTGATGGCACGCGCCGCCAAGAAGCGCCTGCAGCATTATTTCTTATTTCTGAAACTCGATTTGCAACAAACGTTTTCAATAGATGAGGTTGAGTCTGTATCCATTGTAGTGTTATGGTGGAGTCCGACCATAAATAAATGTTGTTAATTTCTTTACAGAAAGCCGAAAGAATAGTTTTTAATAAGCGCGATAGTAATAATGCTCCACATAACTCTAATTTTGGCAGAGAAATCGATTTTAAGGAGCAACACGATTTTTTGAGCACAATAAATTCGTAAATATTTTATTTTTATAATCGATGGAACGAATGTAAATGCAGGCCCTGTAAGCCTTTTCAGAAGCATCACAAAACCTATGAATTTCAATGTGAGTTGCGTTTTTAATAATTACTTTTCTATCAAACTGAGCAGAATCGAGTAAGTGCAATTGAGATTTAATATCATTCCAATTTGTATAAATATCA
The DNA here is from genome assembly GCA_032872475.1 of Leptopilina myrica (nomen nudum). NCBI lineage: Eukaryota > Metazoa > Arthropoda > Insecta > Hymenoptera > Figitidae > Leptopilina > Leptopilina myrica (nomen nudum). The sequence goes on from CM065460.1 coordinate 11,664,567, forward strand.
ATAGGCACAGAGTCATCCCAACCAATTTCACATTTCCATAAATTTTGCATTAACAATTTTGATGTCACAATAACTGGGCCAAGCAACCCAATCGGATCAAAGAGTTTTGCAATGTTAGATAATATTGTTCTCTTTGTCACCTTCTGGTCATCGAAGCTAATTGTTTTGTACTTTAACACGTCTTGTACAGTGCCCCATTGAATGCCTAAGGCCCCCTGGGTCTCATCCTTTGTAAACAATCCTACTCGCGTTGTATCGTCAGGTAAAGATTCAAGAAGTTTATGTTCGTTAGAAGCCCATTTCCTCAACTTGAGACCTGCACTATTAGTAACCGTAATTAAATCGTCGCGTAGTTTTAATGCTTCATCTAGAATATCGGCTCCAGACAGTCCGTCATTGCATTGACATAAAAATCGCGTTTGAGAATGATTGATATCTCAGGAAATTGGACTTGTACATCATCGGCTAATTGAAACAATGTTCGAATAGCCAAAAATGGGGCTGATGCAGTTCCATATGTTACCGTTTTTGCTCTGTAAATTTTAATTTTATTGTCTTCGTCTGTTCTGTATAATAATTGTTGGTAAACTGTATCGCGTTCGTCAACTAAAATCTGTCTATACATTTTTTCTATGTCTGTGGTAAACGCGTATTGGTGTGTTCGAAATCTAGTTATTACAGAAAAAATGTCTTGTTGAATTGTAGGTCCAACCTTTAAACAACTGTTGAGAGACAGTCCCGTACCTGTCTTCGTCGATGCATTGAATACCACACGAAATTTTTTAATGTCATTAACCTCTTTAGTTACCGCGTGATGAGGCATAAAATAACCTTCGTCTTTGGCCGACTCTGGCATTTCGGTCATGTGGCCTAATTCAATGTATTCATACATAAATTTATCATATTCTTTTTTCATTTCTAAGTTTTGAATCAATTTTCGCTCAATTGATTCATATCGGCGCTTAGCTATTTGATAAGAATTGCCTAGATTTGTAATATTATCATTAAACGGTAATCGTACTATGTATTTTCCGCTTAGAGGATTGCGTCGTGTGGTTTCACTATAAAAGGTTTCGACTTGAAATTCTTCTTCAGATAGAAACCTCTTATCATGAAGTTCTTCAATTTCCCAAAATTTCGAAATTTTGGTGTGCAATGAATCAATTGATAATAATGTTTTTTTCGGTGTATTGATTTCTGCGTCTTTGCCTAATTTTCCCGAAATAATCCAGCCTAACATAGTTTTTGTGATTTTCGCCTTATGTTCAGTTAATTGCCTTTGACCTACGCAAAGCAATTCATAGAAAATTTCAACCCCGAGTAATGCGTCTATCTCGCGTGGTTTATGAAATTCGGGATCTGCAAGTTTAACGTTGTGTGGAATATTGACCCTTTGTTTATCAATGTATTTTCCTGGCAAATGATCACATATTCGCGGAATGATTAGAAAATCTAACTTTGTTTGGTAATTTGATTGTTTCGAGAAAATCGTCGTAGTAACTGACTCTTTAACCCATGTTTGTAGTTGGTTTAATCCCTCAACAGGGACGTTTATTCTTTTTAACGGAACTCCTAATGAGTCAGCAAATTTCTTTGTCATGAAATTAGACTGTGACCCGGTGACTAGAAGTATACGCGCCTGACTTGTTACCTGATCCCGTTTCAATATCATTTATTGCAGTAGATAAAAGAGTTTCACCTGATAAAACAGCACTGCATGCCGTAACTGACGAGGAATTTGTATCGTGGTTTGAACTTTCTTCCCGATTACTATCTGAATTCTGTTTATGAGACGCTTCGTTTTTATCGAAATGTAACAAGGTGTTATGCTTTTTGTCACATTTCTTACAACCTTGCCATTTACAATCGTCATTTTTATGACCCTTATTTAAACAATTAAAACACAATGTGTTTGATTTAACAATTGAAATCCATTCCGCCACTGCAAGCTTGCGAAATTGTTCGCACGCAAAGAGTTTGTGCGAACCTTGACAAACAACACAACTTGATGAATTATTAGTACTAGTAAGTGCTTGACGTTTCGAATGTGTGTTGGAATTTGTTTTTTTGCCATTTGCATTGTTACCGTTGGTTTGAGTATTATTGATGTTCATATTGAAAGCTGTAGTTTGTAAAATATGGCATCGATTTTCTAAAAAATGTATAAATGCGTCTCATTTCGGCATTAAAGTACCAGTTAAAGATTTTTCCCATTCCTTGTGTGTCACGCGATCAATTTTAGCCGTAATTATTAAGTAAATTAATAGTGTGTCCCAAGAATCTACCTGCTCGCCAAGCGATTTTAATGCTCTTAAATGTGTTTGAATTTGATCGAGAAGTTTACGCAACTCGATTGTCGATTCCTTTAAAATAGGAGGTAAATCCATAAATGCTTTTACATGATTTTGAATTATAATTCGCCGATTGTCGAACCGCGTGTTTAATAATTCCCATGCGACAGAGTAATTCTCAGCTGATGTCTCTAGCGAACTTATTTCCGATGCCGCTTCGTCTTTCAAACATGATCTTAAATAATGAAGTTTTTGAATATCTGCAAGTTTTTGATTGTGGTGGACCATTGACTTAAAGGAATCATGAAATTCAAGCCATTTATCGAAAGAACCGTTAAATGTTAAAAGCTCAATTTTTGGCAAACGGCTATTAGTTTGATCATTATGATGTGACGAAAATGTGTCACCTTGATTGGATGATTGAAACGAAGCCGTATTAGAAAGCGCGGGTTGAGGAATCGTGTTTGCATTTATTAATTCATGCGCTCGTGTAATTTCTTTAAAATATAGACTTTCAAAGTAGTCTAATTCTTTACCTGCTGATTCAGTTTCTGACAAGGTATTAATCTCTAATTGTAATTTTTCAAATTCCGATAATAACCCTTCAATATTTTGTAACCTGACTTTGATTTGAACGTGTGCGTTTTGATTAATTTCGTTGTTAATATAATTAGAGAATCGCGTGAACCGTGATTTTAAACCCGCTCTTGACTTTACTAGTTTAGTTAGATTTTCTTGTGCGTCCGTCATTTTACATGTATTTAATTATGCATGAAGGAAATGATGCGTGATTAAGGAAACAATAGGAAGGAGATTTGAATGCTTACTTTGACGTAGATATGACAGCCGTGATGAATCTCTGGTTACTCCAAAAATTGCTGGTGATGTCCACTGCTTAGATTGGTAGATGTGTTGAATCCAACAATGAGTTATCGAGTCTGCATGCGTTTCACTATTCTTTGTTTTGGTAAGTTTGTATGTCCTTACAATTCACCACAGAAAACGGTTATTGTATGCGTTTTCACAAATGCGCTTGAATAACTTAACACATTTATATCAATCGTATTTATGAATAGTCACGTAAACATATCACACTTGAATAGTTTATTCACTTGATATAAATTTGGTTAATTGGAGAATGTCAAAGTTTGGCAGTGTCACTTTTCGAAAAGCTTAGTTGATTTGGTGCAAATATTTAATTGGCGTTATAAATACAAGCACACACTCTTTAAATTAATAAAGAGTGTATTTTATAGGTTGACTGAAGACAAAAATGACAACTTTTAAATTGAGTGAAACTTAACATTTTAATTTTTGTATGTTTGGTAAAGCGGCTAAAAGCAGACTAGTGTACAACTTTTTTTAGAGTAAGTGTAAAGGTAAAAGATGTGAAAAAAAGTGGTGGGATGAAAAAAGATAGTATTTTGCGAAGAGAGGGACAAATATACAATTTATGGTTTTAGGTTTTTCCAAATTGGTTTCCTCCAGATGTGATCTTACAACTTTAATCCGGGAGGCGAAGGTTCCATTAAGGTTTATTACCTTTATACAAATCTTTGATGTTATGTTCTTATTGAAGGAACACGGCTGTTATTTTATGGTATTAACTAAGTATTTTTAGCTATTTGCGAACTTTTAGGGTCATAGCCTTTCATTCTGTTGCTTTGTCATTTTCGAAGTTTAAACATTTTATTAGTTTATAGTTTTTATTTTGTCTAGAATTTTACAAAGCCTAATTCACAAAACATCTTCAAATTTATTCTTAAAAACATACTATGAGTCTGAACAGATAAATTAGAGTGTCAAAGTTTCCAATGAAATAATTTTTGACTAGGAGGAATAAAAAGCAATTACTAAAATAGCTAATTAAAAGTACATGTAAAATAGCATTTTTAACACGTCGCGAAAAATGAACTGTTTAAGTATATCAGCCGCACTGACGATGAAGAAGTCTCATATCAGCGATTGGTCATTCCACATATGGAGGGGGAAATTTTTCCCTTTTCTTCTTGAAATTACAAGGGAAACAGTAAAAACTTCTTCATCGTCCGTGTGGTTGATATACTCAAACAGTGTATTTTTCGCGACGTTTCGAAAATGCTATTTTACAGGTCATTTTAATTAGTTACTTTAGTAATTCCTTTTTATTCCTCCTAGTAAAAAAAAACTTTAACTCTCTAATTTATCATTACCGTTAAGAAAGTGTAAAAATTTTAATTTTTGTGAGAAAAAAGGCTGTTTGAAAAATTTTATTTTAGTGCTTTGTTTGTTTACATTTCACAACTTGGACTTGCCCTTAATTATCTTTATTCGTTTTAGAGTAATAAGAAAACGAAAATAAAATGACCCAAAACTTTAACACGTGATTACTTCCAAAATAATTATATTTTGAAAAATATTGTAGAGGGTAAAAATGTACTCTTATATCTACCGAAAATAATAAATTACTTAAAAAATGGAGACAAAGTTTTTTCAAGTGACGATTTCACTTATTTTGTCTCATTTATTAAAAAAATAAAATTTTAAAAAATTTGAATTTGTTATTGCTTATAATTTATTAATTGATCAATCACTAAATTTAATTTTTAACGTAAATTTATTTTTAAATTTCTAGTAATTTCATTTTTATAAATCTACAAAACTATTAAAACTATTAAAAACATTATTATTAATTGAGTAATAATTGATCAGTTAATCATAAATAAATTTACAAACAAATAAATTGTTACTAAAAACAAAATTTATACTTTGTAAGTAAATAAAAATACTTTTATGAAAAGGTTAAAAATAATATTTCCTTGTAATATTTAAACTAAAAATGGTAATAATCAATAATAAGCTAATGATAAATGCATAATGCTATATGATTTTTTCAGAAAAATGTCAGCTTTCCAATAAAAAAAATTTAAACACCCATTAGAGTCAAAATTAAAACATTAACTTTATTTTTTTTAAATGGAGTTAAAATTTTTTTTCATTTTTTTTTGTAAAATAGTTAGAAAGTAGATAAAAATTGCTATAAATTCATTACAGATACATTAAAATCAATAAAGTTTTATAAAAGTTATATGGGTTTGAAAATGTCAGTGTTACTTAAAATGTCAAAAATTTAACCCCCACTACTTTCTACAATTTTTTTTAAAGATCTGATATTTTACAAATTTATATAATAAGTTTATTTGTTTTAAGACATCGGTCTATACAAAGAGGTTGCGATAAATTGACATTTTTTATTTTCTTTTAACATTTATAATATATTTACATTAATTTTGTTTTTCAACTAAATATTTGATAAACAGATATATTTTTTTCACAGATTCACATTGAGGGTTACATAAAATTTCACATAATGCATCCTTTTTTACAATTTCATCATCCGTTTTTCCAAAACAACATTCTCTTTCCTTGTCGTGTGATCTACATTCGATCAACATGTGATAACTTCTATCGAGAATGGCAGAGCCACAGTTATAACAGATACTTGTTGATTTTAATTCCAATATTTTCCTATTATTTATAATTCGGCTTCGGTAATTATTTAAAGTTCGAATCTGCGCAATCAAACTAAAATATTTTATTGGGATTTTCAGGCAGAGATATTTTTGCAGTCCCTCATGTCTGGGTAGATAGGGTAATATCTGCAATGATCGTGACTCCTCCAAACGTATAATATCGCCCTGATGTCACAACTTATCATAATCTGTGATCCAAATATTTTTATGTCTCTGAATCGATTCGAGAGTAAGATTATTGAGTTCCACTTTTTATTTATTAAACTGAAAATTCTTTCTACTTGCATATACTAATTGAACCTAAAAAGTTTCACATCTTCCTTCTCTGAAATTATTTTCAACTTCAAAAAACATATTTTTGGATATCGGGAGTCTTCCATTTTAAAAACCTTTTCAATATAATTCAAAACTAATTTAAAACATCTTATTGATAATTTACTTGATCCTGTTTCCAGTCTAATAGCGTAGCCCGGTGTGACACTTGATAAATTAAATTTTTTTTTGTAAAATAGGGTTTGAATTATTTCAATTTCGTCAAAGTATCTCAGCCCCCATACTAATATTGCGTAAAATAATACACTAAGGACCAAACTATTTAACAATTTTTTTACTGGTAACCAGGAATCCAACCTCATCCTGCCTATTAAGGAAAGCGTGGTATTTAGAGCGATTTTCGTATTAAGAATAGCAGATTCCGCCGCGTTTACAAAAACAGCCAAATTGGAAAATGGTACACCTAAATATGTATAACTTGAAACAATCTCTATTTTTCCATTAACTCCATATGGAAGTGAATTGTATTTTTTATTATGAACGTGTCCTCCCTTTCTGAAAATGACAATTTTTGTTTTGTCTACATTAATTTAAAGATCGTTCAGTCGTCAATATTTATGTAATGCTTTAAGAATTTTTCTCATACCAAAGATAGAATCTGACAAAAGAGCAAAATCATCTGCATAGGCGAGTATCAGAATATCCGTCAAGTGATTTACCGACACTCCCATAATGCCTTCCCTCTCCAAAAAAACCTTAAAATCCGTAATAAACAAACAAAACAAAATTGGACTTAGTACCTCACCTTGTAGAACACCACCCTTTACCCCTACAGGTTCCGAGACCCCCTCCGATCCCTTGACCGACATAGTTGCTTTTGAATACAAATTTTTTAGTACTCCAATAATTTTTTCCCCTATTCCCAATTTATAAATTTTTTCCCACAATAAATCATTGGAGACCGAAGGGAAGGCACTACGGAAGTCCACAAAGAGCACGAAAAGTTTGCCTCTATCTAAGCTCAATCGAATTTGTACCATTGCGGTCAAGGTAAATATGTGATCGGTGCAACTCCGGTTATTCCTAAAACCGACTTGCCACTCCTCCAAGCGATTTTTTTCTTCTATCCAACCATTCAGTCTTTTAGCTATCACCTGCGTTAAAACTGTTGTTATACAATTAATCAACGCAATTGGTCTATAATTTGTCGGTTCACTTTTATCCCCTTTTTTATATATCATTTTCAACAATACATTCGACCAGGAGGAAGGTACTTCTTCTTTATCCAAAATTCTGTTAAATAAATAAGTTAAATACTTTATGCAATTTTCTGGGAGGTTTTTCAAAAAATTCAAAAGATATATTGTCTGATCCTAAAGCTTTATTATTTTTACATTTATTAAGACTAGTTATTACCTTCTCTATTGTTATTTGCGATTCCAAGAAAGGGTTACTATCTGTTAATAACAAAACACGACGTTCATGGGCCAGAGAGACTGCTTCAAGCTTTGTTTGCATTATATTAAAAAAATCGTACCATTTATCCAAACTAATGTGATCCTACGCCTTAGGGCGAGTCCTGTATCTATTAACAGTCTTCCAGAATGTTGAGGAGTTCCTGACTACCAATAACTGATCTAGAAGATAACTATAGAATTTTTCTTTTTTAAACTTTTGCATTTCTTTATATTCTTTTTTTGTTCATTGTAAGATTTCCATAAATTTTTATCTTCAAACCCTGACTCTTTACACTCTTTCAATAAAATTTTAAGCATTCTTTTAAAATTGACACATTCTTCATCAAACCACGACTTCGAAGTATTACATTTAAATTTTTTGTTAGATTTAATCATTCCTAAATTTTTCGCATTATCTGAAATTGTGGTAATAAGGTCACTCTCTGGTTCATTGACAGAACAACTATCATTTTCCTCAAATACGTGAGACTTTATTAATTCAAAACAGTCGTTTGTTACATTGTCATTCCATTTTAATTTACAAGTAATTATCTTTGATTCATTAGAGTCGCCATTCAACGAGACGATCACTGGAAAATTATCAGAAGCAGTTACAATATAACATAATGATTGTCTGTGAACCACGTCTCACTTACACACACAATGTCATTTTCGTCTATTATTGGTATTAAGTCAATTAAATTTTGTAAACTGTGAATATTCCAAAGCAAGAGTCTTCTCTGGTTAGATACTAGCTATGCCTCATCTTTATTTTTTGTAATTTCTTTAGATATTTGTTGGTTCATATAACTGCTAACCTGGTTGTGTTTTCCTCTGAATCTCTTCGGATTTTCTTCTGAGGTCACTTTGGGACCAAAAAGTCTAACTCTTTTCTTGCTTGCCGTAGATTTGAAATATGTCGTTGAATCGTCCGTGTCATCGCTCTCATTTCCATTCGAAGCAAGAAATTTCTGGGAGGACTGCGTCAGTTTCGTAGCTGTATCCAAATCATATGACTTATTATCCATGATGATATATTGGCCCTTGATATAAGTTGTCTTCCCTTGTTTTCCCAGCGATTGTTTACACACAAGCAACTTCTCAAACAAGATTTTCCTTTTTTCTCTGATCTCCTTTGACAAATCATTGGAAACACCAATTTTCATTGCACAAAAATTTTTTATTTTTTTAAAAATTTCAGCTTTTCGTTTTGGGTTTAAGAATTTTATTATTATGGGTCTAGAGTCAGGAATCTTGCCGATTCTTTGGGTGGAAATTATATTATTTGGATCCAAAGTGACCTCTGCTTGACAGGAAATTTCACACACTGTTTCAGGCAAATTTTCATTTTCCTTCGAAGTGTCGTTCACTTTAAATAAAATGATGTTATTCGCTCTGTCTTTATTAATCAAAAGTTCAATTTTAATTTCACATTTGATCATTTTATTTTTCAAGACATTATTTTCAGCCTTTAGAGCACTTATCATTTCACTATACGAGGAAATATCCTTTTTCAGAGCAGCATTTTCACTTCGTATCACTTTAATTTCACTTTCGACCGAGTCCATGTTATCATTTAAATTTCTAGTATTAGTTTGAATATTTATTAATAAGTCTTTTAATTCTTCGTTCGAAGTCATTTTCACTTTATCGAGTTAATAACTTATTATGTCAACAAGTCAACAGAGCGATTTCAAAATACGTCCGTCTTACTCAAAAGCTTCATCGCAACTCATTTTACAAAATTACTTTCATATAGGACAACAATTTCCCAAAATACCAAGCCAATCCCAAGACTTTCAAATTTGGGTTGGGTCGTTTGGGAAATAACGCCTCACATATGAGCAACTGGATTCCATAAGGGCATATAAATTTCCCTCGGACAAAATCAAAGTCCCCTGGACAATCAAAATTCAACTTCTAAATTTAAATGTTTAAAATATATATAATATATAAAATATAAGGATATATATAATTTAAACATTTAAATTCAGCAGTTGCATTTTGAGTTTCCAGGGGTCTTCGATTTTGTCCGAGAAAAATTTACATGCCCTTATGGAATCCAGCCGCTCATATATATATATGGGACGTTTCACGTCAAGTGGACAATTGCTCTGCCCAAAAATCTAAGCAATAGAAATCGACTTATTATGGCTTAAAAAATTCATAGGCTCATATTCTTTCGAATAAAAAGTGGCGAATTCAAAAATTCAATATGGCGTACCCTCCACGCCATTTTTTGCATAAATTTTCCCATACTCAAAAAACAATTGTGTTAAATAATATTTGAAAATAATTGCAATTTACCAAAACATGACTGGATATTATGTATTAGGGGTCGCTGATTACGAATATGAAGTTAAATTTTCAAAATTCAAAATGGCGGATCCAATATGGCGGACAAAAATTTAATAATTGATAAATTCGCTTGAAACTCGTTACTCGGGGGTTTTTGAGGTCGCTGATTACGAATATGATGTTAAATTTTTAAATTTCAAAATGGCGGATCCAATATGGCGGTCAAAAAAATTTTGAAATGTCTAAATTCGCTTGAAACTCGTTACTCGGGGGTTTTTTGGGGTCGCTGATTACCAATATGATGTTAAATTTTAAGAATTCAAAATGGCGCATCAAATATGACGGCCAAAAATATTTAAAAATAGCTAAATTCGCTTGATTTGTGTTATTCGGGGGTTTTTGGTACAAAAAGTTGAATATGACAATCAAAATAACAAAAAAGGATTAAATAACATTTAACCTTCGCAAGTTTACGAATATTGCAAAATTGAAAGTGGTTCAGGTGCACTTGAGTACCTGTATATTTTCAATTTTCTCTCTTCTGTCACTTTAAAAGAGTGTGAACTTTGAATCTTTGTGAATGGAGGTGCTAAAGAAAATCTTCTATTGCAAGCTAGCGCGTGTAGCTTTAAATATTTTTAACCGTCATATTAGATGCGCTATTTTGAACCCCCGAGTAACGAGTTTTAAGCGAATTTAGACATTTTAAATTTTTTTTTGTCCGCCATATTGGATCCGCCATTTTGAAATTTGAAAATTTAATATCATATTCGTAATCAGCGACCCCAAAAACCCCCGAATAACACAAATCAAGCGAATTTAGCTATTTTTAAATATTTTTGTCCGTCATATTTGATGCGCCATTTTGAATTCTTAAAATTTAACATCATATTGGTAATCAGCGACCCCAAAAAACCCCCGAGTAACGAGTTTCAAGCGAATTTAGACATTTCAAAATTTTTTTGACCGCCATATTGGATCCGCCATTTTGAAATTTAAAAATTTAACATCATATTCGTAATCAGCGACCTCAAAAACCCCCGAGTAACGAGTTTCAAGCGAATTTATCAATTATTAAATTTTTGTCCGCCATATTGGATCCGCCATTTTGAATTTTGAAAATTTAACTTCATATTCGTAATCAGCGACCCCTAATACATAATATCCAGTCATGTTTTGGTAAATTGCAATTATTTTCAAATATTATTTAACACAATTGTTTTTTGAGTATGGGAAAATTTATGCAAAAAATGGCGTGGAGGGTACGCCATATTGAATTTTTAAATTCGCCACTTTTTATTCGAAAGAATATGAGCCTATGAATTTTTTAAGCCATAATAAGTCGATTTCTATTGATTAGATTTTTGGGCGGAACAATTGTCCACTTGACGTGAAACGTCCCATATATATATATATTCTATATATGAGCGATTCCATCTCAAGTGATCAAGTTGGAGAAAAATTTTTCTCCAATCGTAGCAAAACTTGGGGCTTTTGTAGTACTCATAGATAGTAATTTTTCGTGAAAATATTTTTTTACCTAGTCCAATATTTTCCGAGGGGGAGGGGGTTAAATTTTTGTGTTTTTCAGTACAATGGTTATTTCAATAATTTTTTACTCTTAAACAATTAAACATACAAATTTGACAAAGTACATTTTGGAAAGGTTTTTTTATCCTCTTTCGATTGGAAATAAGAATTTTGAAAAAAAAAAATTTTTGACCAAAAAAAATCAAAATTAAAAATAAATTTCAATTTTTGAGGGAGATGGATATAATTTTTTGTTTTTTTTTTTTAAACGAAAGCTGAGGTTTTTTCCTAAAAGGACATATAAATGATAAAGTGGGACTAGAACGTTTAAACATTGAAAAAAAGAGTTTTCTACTCGCCGGAGCGCTCTAAATCCGATTTTTAGCTCCGTTTTGGAGAAAATTCTTTTTTTCAATGTTTAAACATTCTAGTCCCACTTTATTATTTATATGTCCTTTTAGAAAAAAACCACAGCTTTCGTTTAAAAAAAAAAAAAAAAAAAAATCGTATCCATCTCCCTGAAAAATTGAAATTTATTTTTAATTTTGATTTTTTTTGGTCAAAAAAATTTTTTTTTTCAAAATTATTATTTCCAATCGAAAGAGAATAAAAAAACCTTTCCAAAATGTACTTTGTCAAATTTGTATGTTTAATTGTTTAAGAGTAAAAAATTATTGAAATAACCATTGTACTGAAAAACACAAAAATTTAACCCCCTCCCCCTCGGAAAATATTGGACTAGGTAAAAAAATATTTTGACGAAAAATTATGAGTACTATGAGTACTACAAAAGCCCCAAGTTTTGCTACGATTGGAGAAAAATTTTTCTCCACCTTGATCACTTGAGATGGAATCGCTCATATACATATATATAGAAAGGTTAGAATTTAACAGGAATCCTCTCTCTAAATACGGATTTAGTCGTTATTTAAATCTATTTGTTTTCACTAAACGAGCAATACACGGTTAAAAAGATGTGCTTTTTCCTTTTCAAACAAAAGAACAATTTTTTAAATCAATTTAAAATTAAGGAAATTATGAGTAACTCTTTACATGAATTTACATAAAACGGATTTTGCCCTAACAGTAAATTTTGGGGGTGTTGCCCAGCTAAAAAAGTTCTATATATCTATCTATCCTTTTGCGATTTTTGTATGGATTCTGTTTTTAAAATAAATAATTGCCAAGTGAATAAAAGCAACTTCCTAGACGAATTAAGTTAAATTTCAGGAAGTTTTGGTAAATCTATGCCAAAAGAATATATATAACTGATTCTACAGACTTGGATCCTATTAAAATTCTTTTTAAAAGGCTTTTGACATTAAAATAAGTAATTAGTACCTAGCAGTTAAAATTTTTGTTGAAACATCGTTAATAAATTCAGATTCATCAAATCTTTGGTGTCTTCTCGTAAACAAATCAATTTAAGTTTTATACAAACATGCCTCTACTCAACTCAAGTTTTAAATGAAAACAATATTTTAATCATGAAAAGCATATTAAATATTTTAACTTCAAAATTTAAGTAACTTTAATGAATTTATTTAAGTCAACAAAAGTGTCAAAAAAATTCAGTTCACCAATTAAATATATTGTCAAAAAAATTGTTTGATATAATAATTTAAACTTTTTATCAATACATAGTTTGAGAAATTTCATTAAATTTATATGAACTTACAAAATGATAGTGATAGTGTAATTTAAACTTCAGTCAAATAGAAGCACGACTTCATATTGCTCAATTTGCTTCAATTTGGATAAAAATTTATTTATTCTAGGTCATCTGTCAAAACATTAATTGCAGAAAAACAAAAAGCGACATTTTCTGATCACAAAATAGCAAAGATCTAAGGAATATCATAGGAATATATTGGGATATCCGAAGAATATCTTGAGTCATTCTTGAGATGTCTTGGGATATTTTTTTGATGTCTAGAAGATGTCTTATAGATATTAGGGAAAAACATTTATATGTGTTTTAATATATTTTTACACTTATGGACTAAAACATTTCTTTTTTTGAAAATAAAAAATAAAAAAATAATTAAACTTTATTAATCTAGAGTAAATGTGTCAATTGTGGCGGGTGATCCTATTATGGCGACTTTGTGAAAAATACAATTATTTACTATTTTAGAATAATATAGTTACTTGAAAATGTTTAAAAAATTATTTTCAACCTTACTCGATATAATTGTACGAAAAGAAACACACTTAAACTATTATTAATTTAATTATTTAAGAACAAAAATTTTGCCTCGCCATAATTGGCACATTTCTACTAAATGCACGTGCTTCAGTTTTGACGCGCAACACAACCTCTAAATACACGTTATTTTCCCCGCCGTAATTGGAGCGCCGAAATTGACTCAATCCCGCCACAATTGACGTTTTTGACCTTATTTTTTATTGCTTTAATTTGTTTAGATAATTAATTTTTATTAAGTTTTTATTAATGTTTTATTATCTAAATTACACAAGCTTTTAGTTTAATAAGACATAAATTTACTTCTTTCATTATAATTTTTTAATTTTCTATTTCAATTATGGCTAAACCAGAACCGCGCCATAATTGGCACACTTACCCTATCTCAAAATACTCTCATTTTATGTCCACTCGGAGACCTACAATTTAAACAAAATAATTCATCCCTAAAGCTCTTCATAATCTCTAGATATTTTTGAAAATGTAGAGTTTAAAAACATTCATACATACGAAATATATATTTTTTTAAATGTGATTGTTGAATTCCGAGGTCAAATAACATCTTAAAGATACGTCAAAAAACCAAAGTTGAAAAATTTTGATATTAAAATTATTATTACCTAATATTATGATAATAAAGGAATTATTTTTACTATTATAATGTTATAGATGTATAATTACATTACTATAATAACTAAAAACAATTCGTGTTTCGAAAGGTTTTATTCAATATTACAATTGGTGTATTCCACGTCAGTTCAACACAACAATTTTTACTAGGTTTTAGGATTCAGTTGAGATTGGGTACATTATATTCTCTGGTGGTAATAAAGAAAATCCCCAAGCGGTTTTGAAAAATTTCAAAAATTGAGAGACAATGAATTTTCAATTTTTTTGGTACTTTTTTTGAAAATTCTATATTTTTGGTTCTTTTTAACGGATTTTAGTTTCTGACCTCTTAATTTGTTCGTATTAAAGTATATTTTTATTTAAAAATTTAAAATTGAAAAAATTATTATATAAAATTTTTAAAAAGCCATAGAAAAAATATGCTACCTTTAATTAGCCATAAAAGTGCTAAACTTATTCTGCAAGTTTCATCGTGGGACAGCCAGAAGTTTTTGAGAAAAAATATAAAACGTAAATTCGAACACTTTCCTTTTTGACATGAGTATACGCATTCTGTTGTTTGCACGGTCGCGTAAACAAAAACGCATCTATTCGCATCTGTCATCATAACTCGTAATAATTTGTCATATTCCGAAGCCATGTTCTCTTTTGAAATGTAAGCAGAAGAAAATGTTTTTTGTTTTCAATTTTGACAAATGAAAAGCTTAAACTGTAACAAATAGAAACCTTCTTTGTAATAAAGTTTTGAAGATTCTATTTGAAGATCGTTTAAGCATTGTAATTTTATATATGTGATCTGGAATGTTAAAGGGACCTACGGTAAAAAAAATCGTTTTTCAGGTTTTTAGTGATTCTTATAGAAAACGATCTGCTCTTTTCAACACAATAAATCCCACACCTCTAGCTTTATTATTTTTTTTATAATTGCGGTTTTGAATATTAAAAATCTGAGGTCAGATTCGTAATCAGCAACCCCAAAAACTTCCAAGGAATGAATTTCAGACAAATTTAGATAATTTAAAAATTTTTTTTGTCCGCCATATTGGATCCGCCATTTTTAATTTTTAAAATCTGATGTCATATTCGTAATCAGCAACCCTGAAAACCTTCAAGGAATGAATTCACGTAATTTTAAATAATTTTTAAATTTTTGTCCGCTATTTTGAATTTTAAAAATCTGATGGTAGATTCTTAATCAGCGATCCCAAAAACCTCCTAGCAACATGTATAGAGTAAATCTGATAAGTTTGCAAACTGTTTCAAGCGAATCTATTTGCTTCTTACATTCTTTTGGCGCCATATTGGATCCGCCATTTAGAATTTTGGAATTATGATAGCAGTTTCGTAATCAGCGACCCCAAAAACCCCCGAGTAACGAATTTCAAGCCATTTTAATATTTAAAAGAGGTGTGCAAAAAGCCCGAAATGCCGGGTCGGGTCGGGTCGAATTTTTTTCGGGTCGGGCTCGGGTTTTCTCGATGTATCGGGTACCCGATATTTTCGGGTACCCGAATTCATTCGGGTTCTCAAAATTTTCGGGTAGCCCGAAATTTTCGAGTAACCCGGAATTCTCGGGTACCCGAATTCATTCGGGTTCTCGAAAAATTCGGGATCCCGAAAAATTCGGGTACCCGAAAATTCTGAGAACCCCAACGAATTTGAGTACACAAAACTTCGAAAATTTGTCGAATATTTGTAGTTATGCATTTTCTCAAATGTTTTATTACTAAATTAACAACTTGAATACTTTCAAGTTATATAAATTCGAGAATTCGAACTTTTTAAGGTTTAGAGCATACCCGAAAATTTCGAGAACCCGAATATAGTCGGGTGCCCGAAAATTTCGAGAACCCGAATGCAGTCGAGTACCCGAAAATTTCGAGAACCCGAATTCAGTCGGGTACCCGAAAGATTTCGGGTATTTAAACAAGCTTGACCCGGCCCGAACCCGACCCGAA
This sequence comes from Leptopilina myrica (nomen nudum), assembly GCA_032872475.1. Lineage (NCBI taxonomy): Eukaryota > Metazoa > Arthropoda > Insecta > Hymenoptera > Figitidae > Leptopilina > Leptopilina myrica (nomen nudum). The sequence continues at coordinate 11,680,722 of CM065460.1, forward strand.
CACGAACTGTCTAAGCCCGACCCTACCCGACCCGAAAAGTGAAAAGCCCGAAATTACCCGGTCGGGTTTCGGGCTTTTTGCACACCTCTAATATTTAACTCTTCAAGTGAAATTGTCCAGAATGTTAAAAACCGCTGCCAAGTTATACATTTTTGTTATAATTTTGGTGTTCATTTCACTTGTTTTCGTAAATCTCGTTATGTTCATTTCATGAACACTTTCATTCCTCATAGAGATGTTAATAACAATAAAGTATAAATGTTGAACAATTTTTCTTAATTGCTGTAATATTTTTTTCTCTTTATTTAATACTTCCACATAAAAAAATGTTCTTCACGATTTCTATTTTTTAAATATCAATAACTTCTTTATTTCTAATAGAATTAGCTTCAAAAATAGACCAATCGAAGCGTTTTTAATGCTCTACAAGATGGTAACTATAATTATAAAGTTCTTTCTACATTTTTCAACAAAATTTTTTAAAAAGTCTTATTTTCCAAAATTTTTGATTTTTAAAACGTTAATATCTTTGGTGAATATGGACGAAAAATGATGCGTCTAAAAAACTCTACATAATTAGACAAAAACTTTTATAGGGTAGAAGTACCGTTTGTGGCCACTGCACCGGTTGTGGCCACTTTTGGATTAAAGTTGATATTATTAAATTTTCTAAAGTTGCTAGTGCATTGTAGATATATTCCTAGAATCCTGATATAAGTAGATGACACTCTGTAAACTTACTTTTGACAGAAATTTAGTTGGCTTTATTTAAAATGACAGTAAACTGTACGAATGTATTGACAGAGTCGAATAACTACAATTCTTAGTAAATTTGATGAAATATCACTGGTCAGTAAATGATTATTATTGGCAATATTCTGATATTCTATCTCTTATATACTATATATAGGAGTTAAATAACTATAAAAAATACGAATTTTAAAAGAATTAGGTCAAATATTTTTTAAAAAGCCCATGGCCACAAACGGTACAGCAAAAGTATCAAAACACCCTTTTTGGCCACACTACATTTCATACGTTAAATTGACATAATTTTAGTTTAACAACTCGTATAGTTTTCATATTACAATTTCTTAAATAAATTAATTCACTTTTAAGAATATATGAAGTATAATATAGTATTTATTCTGACTCCACTGAATTAATGAGTGAATAAAAATAACAGTTATTTAATGTTAAAGTAATACATTTTTTGAAGCAGCAATTTTTAATTATTTATCCTTTTTTTTTTTAAGGCTAATTTAGTTTGTTGTCAGCAATATCGTTTTATTTTCTTAAAGAACAGGGTTTAGGTTTTAATTTGACTCCTATGACAAGTCTCTAGCACGTCGGATTTACCCGGTAGAAATTTTCAAAAACAGCGAAAAACATGATTTTTGGAAATTTATCCCCACTTTTCTCAAAATCATGACTTCATGTGAGATTTTCGTTGCCAGATTCGGATTTAGCGCACCAAATACTGCAGGAAATCACTTCTCGACCTCCGACAACGGCAATTTTTATTTTTTTGCAGGCTTGTGTCATTATTGTAATATCAAAATTTTTCAAATTCGGTTTGAATACTATGTTGATGTTAGACTCAAAGACCGAAAACGCTTATTGAGCGAAAATCTAGACCACAACGCGTTGTGGCTTCTTTAATTTGTCCACAACGCGTTTTGGTAATTAAGTAAAATCATAACACATTTCTTCGATTGTAAACAAGGTGTACGCTTATTGTGAAAGGTGTCTGTCTATAATTGCAATACCTATAAACTATTCTTTATTCAATAAATTGTAATAGTAGTAAATATGCAAGTCGGTGATTGCTAACGTAGATTTTATTTAAAATATTTTTAGTCTGAGTGTAACATTTGTACTGTGACATTTACACAATTTATCAAGCTGTGCAGGATTTTGAGAATTATATTTTATTAACTTATAATGGAAAATAAAGAGGCGATATTTTTTGAGAAATTGAATGAAGTAGTGAAGAATACTACAGAAAGATTTACTTTTATTAATGACGAAGGCTACAAACTATTACTTCAGGAAGTGAACGATGCTTTGTTTCTTAAAAAAATAAAATGTCTCTTTCATCAAAACAATATCGTCGTCTTAAGCGATATGACGTTTTAAAAATTGGCGACACCGAGAAACTGATTGAAAGTAGATCTGCTAGTTTGACTGATTCGAAAATACGATATTTTTGCAAGGCAGGCGAACTTTTTGACATTTTGCAAACAACTCATTTGAACGTCGAACACAAAAGAACAAGAAGTGAATAGAATATTTATTATTAAGTGTGTAATATCACTATTCAATTGCCAATTTAATATAATGTCGTAAAATTTTCCGTGTAATATAATCTTAACTCAGATTAATTCTAAATTCGCGTAAAAAATAAAATATTAATTCGTCTGTGATATTCTTTTTTATATTTTAATGATTAAATAATGAGTAATAATTATTAATAAAATAAAATATATAAAAATAAATAAAGAAAATAAGGAAATTGTACAAAAGTAAATAATAATAAAAATATTAAACAAACTAAAATCAAATATTATTATTAAATTGACAATTAAAATAATAAATTTTTTTAACGAAATGTAATATTTTTTTAGTTATGGAAGCTGAACTAAAAAAGAAGTACTGCAATGTTACTCGAGATATTATTAATTTATACTTAAGTTTATGTGAGCAGTGCCAGTTAAAAAAGAAAATTCCAAAAAGTGGTTTGGTGGTTAGACCAATTCTTTCTGATTGTCACAATAATAGTTCCTGAAAAAATAAATAAATTCTTAAGAATAAGAGATTTACATTTGTGTAAATAAAATTATATGTCATTTGCAAAAAAATTTTACATTTATTTCTTCCGTATCATTTCTTAATTACCAAAACGCGTTGTGGTCAAACGTAGAAGAAGCCAGAATGCGTTGTGGTATTTCTTATTTACCACAATGCGTTGTGGCTGAAAAACATAGTAGCCATAAAGCGAATTTCGCGTTGTGGCCCTTTTCAAATTTCCACAACGCGTTTTGAACTTTTTTTGTCATGCCACAACACGAATTTCGCGTTGTGGACAAATTGAAGGAGCCACAACGCGTTGTGGTCTAGATTTTCGCTCAATGAGCGTTTTCGGTCTTTGAGCCTAACATTGATACTACGTTCATTTTTATATAGTCACAAATTAAAAGTAATGACAGGCGGTATTGCCTGTCATTACTTTTAATTTGTGACTATATAAAGATGAACATTATATTTAAATTCGATTTATTTTCACGCGATGCAGTACACAGAAAATGTTTTACTACTGAGGTAACTATTAATGGATTGGAACAAGATTTATGGCTGTCGGAAGGTGACTTAGAAGCGGTTTTTTAAACTGCTAGCGGAGAATATCGATCCACAGTTGGTACGTGCGGTAGATAGCATAAAGTGCATTGTCAGAAAATAATTTGCATAGTCGATTGTCAGTAACACACCAAGGAGTAGAATATTAATTTACACGATTTATATTTACAAAATTCATCTGTCAGGCCGTGAACTCACGGAACTACTGAAACTTTTAGACACTTTTTTACTTAATGAACCTACATTGAAAAAAATAAGTCTAATTTTAATTTTAAATAAATCAACTTAAATTAGTTAAAAAATTGACTACATTGTTTATTAGAAAAAAGATTTTAAGGTATTATTTTCTTATTTTTTTTTTGATAATAATTATCATTATTATCAAAGTAAAAACGCTTCAGATTTTTCTCATCAATTTATTATAACTTTTATTATATTTTTGCTTTTTACTTATATTATATGTCATATTACATTTTAATTAAAGTTTTTTAAATTAAATGTTCCTAATCTCAACTTTCTTTTTGGGTACATTATTGAGTTTATTAAATAAACGTACTCTTTCCTCATATGTTTAAGGGGTTTCATACCTTATTGGCCGTAAAAACAAACGATTTTTTATTTTATTTTTAGACTTTTTATTACATCTTTAGGTAATTATGCAGAAGAAGGACTTTCCCCAATTTTAAAGATTTTTGGTTAATTTTTTTTAAATGTCTTTCATTTGGCTAGTAATTAAAGAATCCAGTGGGGGAGGATGAAAAAGTTACTTACAGAACGCCAGGGCTGGAAACAAATTTTTTTTTTGGTTTTTGACGCTTTACTCGGTAAATATTAAAAATTTTGAAAAATGTTCTACATAAAAGTTGTAGATCTTGTTAAGATACACATTTTATGTTACATGCAATTTTTTCATAAATTGAGTATTTTTCGAGAAGAACACGAAAAACGGAAAATAATCATAGAAACGTTTTAATGCAGAAGGGAGTCAAATTAACTTTCTAGATGGTACTAGAAGGTATCCAACTTAGACCAGACACCCCTCCAACGTTTAAAAAAGGCGTTGTGTAGGTGCATCCACCAAACATCACTCAAAGGCGGGAGAAACCCGCCGCTCCTGATTTCCTTTAACGTTTAATGCAAAAGGGAGTCAAATTAACTTCCTAGATGGTACTTGAAGGTATTCAACTTAGACCAGACCCCCCTCCAACGTTTAAAAAAAGGCGTCTTGAAGGTGCATCCACAACACATGGCTCAAAGGCGGGCGAGCCCGCCGCACCTGATTTCCTTCAACGTTTTAATGCAGAAAGGGAGTCAAATCCATTGGAGAGGGGTCTGGACTAAGTTAGACATCTTGTAGTACCAACTAGAAAGTTAATTTGACTCCCTTCTTCATTAAAACGTGGAAGCTAATTAGGTGCGGCGGGCTTCACCCGCCTTTGAGTGGTGTGTTATGGATGCATCTTCAAGACACTTTTTTTAAACGTTGGAGGGGGCTCTGGTCTAAGTTAGATACCTTCTAGTACAAACTAGGAACTTAATTTGACTCCCTTCTGCATTGAACGTTAAAGGAAATCAGGTGCGACGGGCTTCGCCCGCCTTTGAGCACTGTGTTGTGGATGCACCTTCAAAACGCCTTTTTTTTAAACGTTGGTGGGGGGTCTGGTCTAAGTTGGATACCTTCTAGTACCATCTAGGAAGTTAATTTGACTCCCTTCTGCATTAAAACGTTTCTATGGTTATTTTTCGTTTTTTGTGTTTTTCTCGAAAAATACTAAATTTATGAAAAAATTGCATGTAACATAAAATGTGTATCTTAACAAGGTCTACAACTTTTATGTAGAACATTTTTCAAAATTTTTAATATTTACCGAGTAAAACGTCAAAAACCAAAAAAAAAATTTTGTTTTCCAGCCCTGGCGTTCTGTAAGTAACTTTTTTGTCCTCCCCCACCGGATTCTTTAATTACTAGCCAAACGAAAGACATTCCAAAAAAAATTAACCAAAAATCTTCAAAATTGGGAGAAGTCCTTCTTCTGCATAATTACCCATCTTTATTAAAATAATGTACATTTCACCAGATAATACATGGTTAAGGCTTTATAAAGTATACGAATGGTTGGTAATTTCAGTGTCATTAAATCTTTGATGTCCTTTCGTAAAATTGGACAAAGTTTAATAAAAAGTAGCATAGGATACGCGCGCTAAAGCGCGCGTTCATATTCTATTTCAATTGTTAAAAGGATACAATTATGATCACGAATTGAAATTAATATTTATATTCTCATTCATTTTTATTATTGAATTAAAAAAAGTAGTCAATTGTACCAAAAAAATTATTATCGCAGTGTTTCTAATTTTTACAAATAAAATCAAACTTATGTCAGTAGGTAGTACAAACATATCTTAACAACAATTACCATTAAATGGAAATTACAAAGATTTATATTATTTATTTCCAAAAAATTAGAATTTTATTATAATAATTTATATCATTTATTTTCAAAAAATCATAAATTTATTGAAAGTCCGGATTGAAAATTAAAAAAAGAAATTATTCAAATTTTTTTACCTTTTTCTCAATACAATTTAACATTCTGTAATATAATTAAAAAAAAATTTTATAGTAAATAAAGAAAATATATTATTTTGGATTAACAACCGAAATTTTGTTACAAAACTCTTATTTTTTTGTTTAAAAAGTGAAAGATAAGATAATTTCTCTATCTCAATGAGAATTATTTTGAAAATATTCAAATTTTTCATTAAAAATAGAGAAAAAAAGTTTACAGATTTTCTATTTTAAAAATTTTCATCCTTTTCACGTCATTTTAAAAATTGACACAACACCTTATCGTTCGTTCAAAGAAAAAAACTTCAATCCAGTGTTGAAAATAAAAATTCAATGAAAATCAGGTCATGTTCATATAAGGGACGTTCCACGTCAACCAGGACAGGCTTCTGCCCAAAAATGGTTTTGACGGATTTCAATGTTCTAGGGCTTAAAAAATTCGTAAATTTCTATACTTTCGAATGCCGAGTAGCGTTTTTCAAAATTTTTAACGGCGGCTCCAATATGGCGCATAAATGGCAGTAAGTTTAAAAATTTTTAAATAAATTCGTGAATTAAACATCTGAAAGAATTCCATTCAATCTAAAACACCTCATACAACACTTTTTGGGGTCGCTGAATGCAAATATGTTAGTTTTCCAAAATTCAAAATGGCGAATTCAAAATTTTAAAAATCGATCAAAATGGCTAAAAACTTATTTCTCAGGGGTTTTTTGGGTCCCTTATTATGAATTTAAGTCATTTTTAATAAATAAGCAAAAATAAAATATATTTTAAATTGGTGGATCCAAAATGGCGGACAAATTTTTTTAAAAACGCTCGAAATTAATTGAAACTCTATTCTAGAGGGTCTTCCTGGCCGCTTATTACGAATTTAAAGTTATTTTTATTAAATAAGCAAAAATAAAATAAATTTCAAAATGGCAGACGAAGATTTTAAAAACGACCGAAAATGATTGAAACTCTTTCCTAGGGAGTTTTCCTAGCCGCTGATTACGAATTTAAAGTTATTTTTAATAAATAAACAAACATAAAATAAATTCCAAAATGGCGGATAAAAATTTAAAAAACGCTTGAAATTAATTAAAACTCTATTCTAGGGGAAGTATCTGGCCACTGATTTAGAATTATGCAAACTGGTATTCCCTAAAAGGACTGATTGAAGTTTAAATTGAAGATTTTTGAATTATGCAAACTGGTAGTCCTGAAAAGGACTGATTGTAGTTAAAATTAAATATTTTGGAATTATGCTATCTGGTAGTCCTAAAAAGGACTGATTGTAGTTAAAATGAAAGATTTTGGAATTATGCAAACTGGTAGTCCTGAAAAGGACTGGTTCTAGTTAAAATGAAAGATTTTGGAATTATGCTAACTGGTAGTCCTGAAAAGGACTGATTTTAGTTTAAATTATTTGTAATGCACAAGATTAGTGCAAGTTGTTGCACTTGAGTATTCCAAAACTTTTAATGTTTTATTTGGTTCAACTACAAATCCATGGCTGCTTTGAATGTGTTTAACAGCAGGAGCATCTGTGAATCGTTTGTTCAGGTGTCTTTGTTTCTTTTTATGTGTTTCAGCACTGTAATAAAATATTTGTATCCCTTGAAATTTTGTTTTAGCCCACTTAAAAAGGGATTCTGACGTCAAAAGAGCTTCTGTAGGCTTTGCCTGTAAACTAGCACGTGTTGCTTCGCGTTTAAATGTCGCACCTATTCCATCACATGCTCCTTTACCATGAGCAGTAGCATGAGTGTGCCACTCTGCTTGTATGCCAAAATCTTCCAGGTGATGAACTAGTTTGCACATTTGGTATTTGTTCTTATAATGCTGTTTAGCACCATCTGTCACGTAAATAACTTTTTTCGCGTTTGGAACAAGTTTCTTTATTTGAGGAATTAAGAATTCTTGAAGAACATATACAGCGGCTGTGTCATGTGTAGTGGAATCTGATAACCCAATAAAACTACAATGTTTCAACTCGGTTCCAGATTTGTAATAAACAACTGCTGGATGGACCGTACATTGACTGTTATTATAATGAAATGCCTGTGCAGCATCCTGTGCGACAAAAGCATAATTTTCTGAAAAGTCAAGTTGCACTAACACTTCATTTTCTTTCAAATTATATTTTCGATCGGAAATGTACTCCGCCTAAGTTTTAGAAATAAAATGATGAGGTATTAGTTTTTTCAAGTTATCGCTCAATACACTTACAAAATCTTCAGTATGTAGACATTCTTTCCTTAATGTGCAGCGATCAACTGTTTGCCAGGTGCTGAAAATTGTGTCTTGAACTCCATTTTGCTCAAAAATATCTGTGATATGAGATGAAAACCGCTCAAAATTGGGACATGCTGCACACTTACTTAAGAAACATTCAGGAAGCGGTTTCTCACAAAGCACAAGTTTAAAGCATTCATTATAATTGTGTATTGGCATTTCAGATTCCACTGTGAGCCTTTCTAAGTCAGAAGCATCTATCATTGACTGGAAATTTTCGTGGGTTCTACAGATACAGACACTATGGGTACCTTTGGCACCAGCTACTACGCACCATTTAGGTCTCAGTTCAGCAAACTTACTCAAACTTAACTTTATATCAGGATTTGAACTAATAAACTGACTATGGAGATTACTAACATCAGAAAGTAACAAACGCTTCTGTCTTCTTTCTTTTTTTCCATTTATTTTCACTGAAACTGCATCTTTTTTATTTGCCATTATGCGACTATTAATATCATTTTCGTACCATTCTATGACCTTATCAACTACAACATCAGAGATTTTTCCCCCCTTTTTCAAAGCTGGTGTTGCCAAAATTGCTGCCCTTGAATGATGAGAATCTTCCGACGTAGAAGGTTCATTACCAGAATTGTCTTCTTTAGAAAAATCTGATTCATCGACACTTATATTGTTGATGCTAAGTGATTTATTATTTGCATAAAATCTCTTTCGACATTGAGTACAAAGTTTTGTACTTTCATTACTAACTCCAAACTTTTGTAACATACTTTTAGACATATTCCGTAAATATTGTCCTTTATGTCCCTCAATTTCAAAAGGATTTGCACATCTATCCAAATGATGGGCAATTCCTAAAGATTTTCGCTTTGTAGGAGCCATATTAAAATAAAAAAACGAACGAATTAAGGGTTTCCTATAAACAACATGCACAACTAAAAGTAACTAAAAATTTAAAAATTTAAAAAAACTATTTACAAGAAAAACAACTCTTTTATACTTATACCTAGGTTGAAATGGACAAAAATAAAACAAATGAATGAAAAAAACCGGAACCTCAGAAGAGTTTCCAAAAATTCTGAAAAAGGAAAAAAAGAACTTTAGTTCCTCCGAAGAGTTTCCGAAAATTCTCAATAAAAAGGAAGAAAGAACAAAAGAAAGAAGTAGGAGAAAAAAAGGTAGGAAAATAAATTTGAGATTAGGAAGGAAGAAGGAAAAAATAAAAGTTTAATAAATAATTATCTTTTTATTAAATAATAAATTCGAAAATATTTATTCTAAGCGATACGACTGCTGAGATTTGAGATTGGAAATAAAGCCAAAATAATGTGAACGAGCTAGGATAGTTTTTACAGTGGTGGGGATACACGGAGAGGTAGGACCCAGCAACGGGCTGATTGGTTCGCCCGAGTCACATGACCTCTAAAACATGTCCATATATGGTCATATAGAAGCGACTAATTGTGGAATAAAACTGGATCAATAGGTTTGTTTTGTGACTGGCAATATTAGTAAAAAAAATTAATTACCTTTATTTTATTATTAATTTGTGAAATAATTAAATTACAATTGAACCCAAATCGATAAGCTCCTATTCGATAAGACTGTTTCCTTAGGTTGCAAACTAGGAAAAGTAGAGAGTATAGTGAGGTTCTGCAGTGTCTGTCAGTAACGTATACCTAAAAGGATCTTTGTGCCCGATGTACTTCATATACATAACCGGAAAAATAAATTTGTATTTTTTTGTTTATCAATAATTTATTATTAATTAATTTCATTATATTCTACTATTAACAATACTATTCGACAATTATTAATTTTTTAAAATTTCAAATTCCAAAGAAAGATGTACATGCATAAAATACTATGTACGGCCCTCTTTGTTTTCATTTTTACGTTTGGACAGAAAAACCACTTAGAATAGAGATTAAATCATTTTTAGTCATTTTTAAAATCTTTGTCCGCCATTTAGGAATTTATTTTATTTTTGCTTATTTAATAAAAATAACATTAAATTCGTAATTAGCGGCCAGGAAAACCCTCTAGAATAGAATTTCAATTAATTTCGAGCGTTTTTAAACAAATTTGTCCGCCATTTTGGATCCATCATTTTAAAATTTATTTTATTTTTGCTTATTTATTAAAAATGACTTTAAATTCATAATAAGGGACCCAAAAAACCCCTGAGAAATAAGTTTTTAGCCATTTTGATCGATTTTTAAAATTTTGACCGCCATTTTGAATTCGCCATTTTGAATTTTGGAAAACTAACATCATATTATAAAATTTATAAATATATATTATGAAAATTTCTTCCCTTATTTTATAAAAACAATATCTTTTAACCTTATTTCTTCTTAAACAATAAAAATTTTGATATTGACAAATCGAAAAGCTGTATAATTTTGATCTTGTCAAGCAAAGTGTTTTGAAAAAGAAAAATAACAAAAGCATTTACAAAAACTAACTTCAAACTGCGAACAGAATGAATGAAAAATACCAAGATTATTCCTTAATTAAGTAAAGAACACAAAAAGAAAATTAATTGTATTAAGTTAAGAATAAAAACATAAATCAAATAAGAAAAATATTACATTCTATTCTTTTTTGTAACAGTAACCTCTAAAGTTGAACTTTACACATCGAAAAGTATGTGTAAAGTGTCATTTTTCATAAGCGTGCGTAAAGTAAATTACTTTACGCACGCTGATTTACTTTACGCACGGCAGCTCATTTTGCACAATATAGTGACTATTTTTAATATAAATATACAAAATTAAATCTTAATAATATGTATGAATGTATAATACACTGTTTTATTGACAATTTACTATCAAAACATTCTAATTGGTCGGTAATTTCATTCGATATTACCAAGAATATAAAATTTGAAAATAACTATAAAAATAAAAACCCTAAAAGTTACTAGCAAATGAACATTCTGATTAGTCAGTATTTTTTCAGAAACATACTAGCCAATGGAAAGTTACTAGGTAAAAATAACTAAATAATCTTGTTACCCATCTATTAATTACATATTTACAGCCGATATTTCGAGTGTTTTGCATCAGTTTCATGTTGACAGGTGTTTGTAAACTTTAAGTTTTGTTTAAAAACGATGTTAAACACGAGTGACGAGGAAGATTTAGAATTCACACCTCCAGAATTATTAAAAGCAGCTGAAAATGCTTCTAACCTTTTATTACTTGAAAAATCAAGAAAAATCTACTACGGTGCGTTTGATAAGTTTCACGTGTGGTTAAAGTCAAAAAGAACCACATCAATGTCAGAAAATGTATTAGTTGCATATTTTTCTGATTTGTCAAACTCGAAAAAACCAACGACTCTTTGGACCACGTATTCGATGTTAAAGGCTACATTGAAAATCGAACATGACATTGATATAAAAAGTTATTCGAAATTAATTGCATTTCTGAAGACAAAATCAAAAGGATTCAAGTCAAAAAAATCGAAAACTTTATCTTCCGATGAAATTCAGAAATTCATCAATGAAGCACCTGATGATAAATACTTGGCAATAAAGGTATTGATACTCAACCTACTAAAAAATCCTGTATAAAATACAAGTAAAATTTTTTATAGGTTAGGTATTATTTTTTTTTAAATTATCATTTACAGGTCATTTTAATAATGGGAATAAGCGGTGCTTGTAGACGTCAGGAACTCCGTGATTTGAAAATTGATGACATTACGGACACAGGCACTTTTCTTTTGGTTAATATCCCAAAATCAAAAAACTACACTTCGCGATCTTTTACAGTTATGGGCGAATTTTACCCAATCGTTCAAAAATATCAATCTTTGCGGCCAAAAGATGTTGATTCCAGAGCCTTTTTTTGAGATACGATAAAGGTCGTTGTACAAAGCAAGTGATTGGTATTAACACGTTTGGTGCTATGCCAAAGACGATCGCGTCGTACTTGAATTTGACGAATCTGGCTGAGTATACAGGCCATTCTTTTCGCCGAAGTTCAGCAACTTTACTCGTAGATGGTAAAGCGGATCTCATTGCTTTGAAGCGCCTGGGAGGATGGAAATCATCTACCGTTGCAGAAGGATACATTGATGAGTCAATCAACAGTAAAAAAAAATCAGCAACTTTATCACGAAAAATATAAATGTTAAATCTAGTTTTTCAAATAATCGTTCCGCAAACAATGTAATTACAGTTGATTTACATCAAAATCCAAATGACGATCAGGGCGATTTATTGTCAAATGTTCACGAAGTTGAGCAAGGCACTTCTTCGATTTCAAACGCAAATGTCGACAATTTGGTAAACTTGGAAGAAGTTTCACAAAACTTCAACAAGCAAGGTGCTATACTTAATCTGAATTCATGCACAAATTTCACAATTAATATTTACAAGAATTAATTAGTTTTATCAATTACACTATCGTCATCAAGTGTACGTAAAACTAATCAAGACATTTTCGATTTCAAGTGCAAATGTCAATAATGTGACAAAAAAATCTTCGATAAACTTTAGTGTGCAAAGCGTGACACCTAAGCTAAATTCATGTTATTTTAATATTTTTAAAAATTAATTAATACTATTATTGAAAACTTTAATTCATTTATAATTGACAATTATTTAACCAATTCCACAACTATGATCTAAATATAATCACCTACTTTACGCACTTGTATCACAAATAACTATTTTCTACTCTGTCACAGAGAAATGAAACATTATCTACACTCCCGCTCAATAACTTTTGCCCACCCTACAGCGATTTGAGGCTTTACAAAAAGTTTTGTATTTTGTTAACTATTAAAGTTACAAAGCTGAAAAAAATATTATTGGAAAACTCATTTCCTGACCTTTAACACTATATAAAATTGAAATTAAAAAGAAAATTTTGTTAATGAGTAAATAATGTTATTGCAAAACAAAATTTTTCGTTTTTTTTGTTTTTTTCAAAGTGATACAGTTTCATTGGAAATCGTCGCATTTTAATGACAAATATATCATTGGAAAGGTAGTTTTATCACCTTTAAAACCCACCTTTTTAAATTTTTTTACGATAATTTTTAAGAAAAATATGCTCTTTTGTTTAAAAAAATAGCCATTTTTTCAATTGTTGATAACTCAAAAACGGTTACTTTAGGAAAAAATTTTTGAGAACATGAATTGTTCCTTTTTGTGTATAGAATTGAAAAAAATTATTAAAAATTTTTTTATATGGGTAAAGATAAGTACCAATCAGAATATGTTGTTCTTTTAAATTATTTCGGCAGACAACAATTATTTCACATTGTCGATGAAAACTTCCCATTACCCGAGGATGGAATAATTGGATTACCATTTTTACAGCAATATGAAAAATTCGCTATTACTCTAAAATTCCTTATTATAGAAAAATGGAAGACACCTTAACATGAAGATGGATATTTTGTAGAACAAAATAAAATGCGGATATGCAACATCATAATGAATAAAGAAGATGGTGATATTTTAATAGAAGACCACCCTAATATTCCCAACGCAGTTTATAAAATACAAAACGGAATTATGAAGGCACCTGTTTATAATTATTCCAATCAACCTTTAAAGGTCCCAAACAAAATTGAAGAAATACATATAGAGAAAAATGATTACGATATCACAAACGATAAAACACTCAAAAATAAAACGAAATTAAAAGCTGAAGAACTATCCGAACGATTAATTGATTTAAAAAATAAAACAATATTATCTCATTTGGATAAAAATACAAAAGAAGATCTTTGGAGAATAATCGAAAACTATCACAGTAATTTTACCCCAGATAACAACGAAATTTCCTGCTCAAATTCGACTAGTAACAAAATTGTATTAAAAACTGAAAAAATTATCAATGACTTTAGAAAATTAAATGAGAATACAGATCGAAAAGTATATTCCTTACCAGTGATTGAAGACGTTCTTTCACAGTCAGGAAAAGCAAAATTCTTTTCAGCATTTGACCTGTCTTCAGGATTTCTCCAAATACCAATGGAAAAAGAAAGTCGAGAATATACAGGATTAAGCTCAATTAGAGGACATTATCAATTTATCCGAATGCCTATTGGTTTAAACAATGCACCTGCCACATTTCAAAGAATGATGGACCACGCTTTTCAAGGATTAATTGGTGATGCATGTTTTTTATACTTAAATGACATTGTTGTTTTTGGATCTACAATAGAAGAACATAATAAAAATTTAACCAAATTCATGGAACGAATAAAAACATTGGGATTAAAATTACAACCGGATGAGTGTGAATATCTTCGGCCAGAATTGGAATACTTAGGACATGTTATTACAGATAAAGGAGTAAAACCAAATCCTTTAAAAATACAAGCAGTTCAAAATTTTAAAGAACCAAAAAACGTCACTGAAATAAAATCATTTTTAGGATTAGTTGGATATTACAGAAAGTTTATTAAAAATTTTGCACACATAGCTAAACCATTATCAAGATTAACAGCAAAAGGAACTATTTTCAATTGGACAAAAGACTGTAGTACAAGCTTTAAACTATTAAAAGATTTATTGTGAAAATCACCAGTATTAAAATATCCAGATTTTAATAAAAGATTTGTTTTGACAACAGACGCCAGTAATGTAGGAATCGGAGCTGTTATTTTTCAAGATGGACATCCTTGTTGCTATATTTCCAGACTATTAAATAAAGAAGAACAAAATTACAATACAGCAGAAAAGGAATTATTAGCAATCGTGTGGGCTACAAAAAGACTAAGGCAATATTTATTAGGACGGACATTTACTATTCAGACAGATCATAAAGCACTAATTTGGTTACATAATGTAAAAGATCCTAGTTCAAAATTATTAAGGTGGAGATTACGCTTAGAAGAGTTTGAATATGATATAGAATATGTAAAGGAAAATAAAATAAGGCAGCTGACTGTCTTTCAAGGCTATTTCCAATACAAGACGAGAAGAGTGAAAAAGCCACACCAGCAGAAAATTCAGAAGACAATGAACTTAGTTCAACGAAAGAAGAAGAATACATGTCACCCATTATACAGAGGATTGATGACATTCCACAGCCGAGAAATAATGAAAATTATATTAAAACCAAACAATACGATGAAACAGATGTTCTAACACAAAATTTTGTAAAATGGAAAAAGAATAAAGAAACTGTACATCTTACAATAAAACCTAACACTCAAGGAAAATTATGCAAAACAAGGATAACAAAAGATTTACCCCAATTTAAAAAAGAAAACTGGTTAAAATATTTTGAAGATCAAGTTAAAAAAGTTATAGATAAGAAACTGATTTCACCAATTCAGAAGTACCCAAAAACAATCTATAAATGGAAAGAGAAGCACGAAAAATGGTTAACTAAAGCTACAGACAAATAATACAAGACAGTATTTACGACGACAAATAATACTATTACATCATACACACTAGGTTAACACAAGATTTTTCATGTAATACACTGTTAGAAAAAACCAAAATTGTATCTCTCAACTGTATTCCTAAACTAGATAGAATAAACACAAAATGTAAGCTACGATTTGATACTCGACATAAATGAAAGTGACAATTATACATTTAAATTAACTGTTTGAAACAATATGTAAATCTTTGAGTAGAAAAATTAGGACAAAAATCTCTAACAACAAAATGAGTAATGTTGACGTCGTTATATCCTACGAAAGACAACCACATAGAATCTCAGAATTACATATTAAACCTTATTTAAATAAAAATGTAAAACTTAGGTTTTAGGGACTGAACCCTATCTAGAGAGAGGGATGTTATAGTCAGCAAAACTATATATCCCCACCTGTATTGTTTCATATTCGACATGAGCTGCAAAACGTATTTGCAACTCAGTCTTATTTCTGCCTTTGAAGTTTATTATTAATTTCATTAATAAATTGTCACTCTCTGAAGTGAATAAAAGTAAATTGTGTCTATTTAATAAATTAGACAGTAACATATTATTGAAAAAATTTTTTTTCCTTTCTTGACAAAAGAACAAAACATATCAGATCAGGAGAAAACAGATCTGTCCCAACCCGAACTAGTAGAGGCAGTAGGGGGGCAAGGAAACCAGTTACTACACGAACAACCGACCGAAGTAGGGGAAATTCGGGAAAATGAGACCGAACCAACGGGCAGGATAGGAGAACTCTCTCGACGAGTCAAAGCGTTCGAAGAAATGAAAACATAACTTAATTTAAACTGTTGTAGCACATCGGGTACGTTCGAAGAAGTGCAATTGCGACTGGAAAGGTTAGTGGCACAGATGGAGGGTAGGAAAGACGTCCCGTGGTATGATAGCGACGAAGCGTTCACAATACCACAATCACAGATACCAACCTCTACCCCCCTTACACTGGGTTCAGCGAAATTCGCACAACTACCGAATACACCCGTAACTTCGCACCCCTCAAGCACGTTTACGGATAGCTGTAACGGAATAGAAAGACTCTACAGACCGGAAAATTTCCGAACTGACTTTCCCCCACCAAATTCAAATTTCGGCAACGTCAATACACGCCGTAGACACGGACAAAATACGGATCACGAGACACATAACAGGGAAAATACCGAAATTCAAGAATTTCGTGAGTCAATGTTCTTAATGCAACAACAAATGACAACATTAATGTCATTAGTACAAAGACAGACAGAAAGACCAATGACAGTGACAAGTACATGTCCCACGCGCCACACGACAACCACGGTCTCAGGACAATCTGTAACATGGTGCCAGTCGTCAAACAACAGACCAACTGACACATACGGTTTACCGAACATGAGTACAAGAAATTATGGTATTCAGACAAACGTGTCAGCGCCACCTACGATTCCGACAGTAATCGTAGTTTAGCAATTGCCGACAAGTACAAAGCGGAATTGCAACCGGCAACCGAAAAAGCAGTCGTGACAGCCGACGGTACGGTTCGTCCAGTAAAAGCAGTCTGCTATCTCCCAATAGAGGTCGATCGGGTATCCCGCATGATGAAGGTGCTGATCGTCCCAGGAATGGGTGAACAGGTATTCCTGGGAGTGGACTTTATTCACACCTTTGGCGTGATACTTGATGGTAGTCAAAGGAAATGGTACATGGCCGACTACCCAGACACGGTACACCATTACACGGAAGAGGGTATAGAAGCAATTAAAGAGACAGAGGAAAACACCCTACCAGAAGTATGTCAAGGAAACGGGTTAAAAGTAATCTCTGCCGAAGAAAGAAATTACTTAGAACAATTTATTTCTTCTATACTCAAATTAGTAACAGAATTAAGGAACAACTCGTGACAGCTCCAACTCTGACGTATCCTGACTTTACGTTACCGTTCGAACTACACACGATTTCGGTATTCGTGTAGTTCTTACTCAAGTACAAGAAGGAAAAAATCGAGCAATAGCTTACACGAGCAGAACGTTAACATCAGCCGAACGGAAATACTCGGTCGCCGAAAAAGAATACCTCGTGGTAATTTGGGCTGTAAAGAAATTCCGACATTACCTCGAAGGGTTTCATTTCACGGTCATTACCGATCACAGTTCACAACGTTGGCTTCATAACTTGCCTAATCCGACTGGGCGGTTGGCTCGGTGGGCATTAGATCTCCTAGGATACGATTCGGAAGTAGTGTATCGGAAAGGTTTAGAACATTTGGTTCCTGACGCACTATCAAGAATGTATGAAGAGGAGATGGCGCTACCAATAGCTGCTATGGAACCGGTGGAAGAAGTATGGTACTGCCAACGTGTGAAGAAAGTGAATGAAACTCCGAGAAAATTCCACGGATGGTAGGTAACAGACGGTAAACTTAATCGTTATCGCCCAAAACCGCTAATAGATTCGGTAATCGATGACCTCGACTCGTGGCAATTAGTAGTTCCTAAGGATCGAAGAAAAGAAGTGTTTAACGAGACACATCGCTAACCTCAAAACAGGTCACCTTGGGAGAGAAAAAAACGTACAAACGAGTTTCTATACAGTATTACTGGCCAGGTATGTACCGCGATATCAAAAAATGGGTAAGAACATGCGACATTTGTCAGAAAATCAAACCCGATCAAAGACCCGCGGCAGGACTCATGGGAAAGCGGGAAATACAAACACCGTGGTCAACTATCGCAACAGATATTATGAGATCGCGACGTATAAAGGATTACCAATATGTAGGTTCCCTATAAAACTCTTAGTCCTTACAAAGAACCTAGGGATGGGGGAGAAAGAGATAGCCCATAAAAGGAATCTCTTGAAGATAGAACTCGCATTTGTAAATAAGTAACATAGAAGAGTCATCTTAGTTTAGATTTAGATAGGAAACTGAGTAACAACAACAACAAAAAAGATATTAATTTTCGTTGTTGTACATATTTTAAAGGATTAGATTTAGTTTTTTTTAAATTCTTCAAAACTTTTGTTTCTATTAATTGGGTTGTCTAATCTGTAATTTTACTAGACAGATGCAACCTCAGAAATTAAAAAGAAAAAGAGAGAGAGATAATAAGACTTACAAGGAACAATGTTGTCTTTTTCTATTTAAAGAATTAAAGTTTTTTTTGTTGATGAAAATATTTACCTATTGACCCACTTTAGTCCCACTGAGAAGAAGAATCCGAGCATCACGGTAGCTAACGGTTCAAAGAAAGCAAAACAGATGGTAGGCAGGAAGGACACTGCACGTAATAAGGTAATAGATTTAATACAATCTTAATTTTCAAAGCATTACGTATCCTGTCAGCTCGACAAAGACTTAAGGGTTAGTAAGGGTTTGTCAATAAATAATAATAAATGTGGATAACGAGTAAGATGTATTCTGGTCATAAAACCGATAAAGTTCGGGAATATGTTTCGGCTAGGCCAAGGGGAGTTGTAACGTTGATTTTAAATAATCACGTTATAAAAACCGAATTAAGTTCTCGCCGAAACTCATTCAATATATTTTTAAATAATTATTATAAATTAAATACGGTAGCCAGAATCGAACTAAACATTTTTACTTTATGATTATATCTTTGAATTATATAGAATCGATATAACACAGAAGTGTTGAGTTGAACAAAAATATATTGTTTATCTCAAGAGAATTCCACACGTTATGGTTGCTTATAAAACATCATGTTATTTATTGTTATTTAATTATCAACCGACCGAAAATGTGTCAACAATTTATTCTAATCGGAACAAATCTACTGTCAACTGGCAACCACCTGTCATAGATGTTGGGCCTGTTATTATGCTGCTGGGGCGAACCCATGCTGCGCATGACCTATGTATAGGACCGAAGCAGGAAGCCAATTTGCCTAATTTCGAAAGTTCGTGCCTGGCTGCCGATTGTCATATACGGTATCACCGCGGTCGATATTTTCTACCAGAGAAAAAGTGAAAAAAATGGATTTCTGTGCCCGTTTGGAACGGATCAGAGGTTAGTGCTCAGGATTCATCTCCTCGTTATCTTGGGAATATCACCGGTGTACGGTGTGACCGAGAAATAGCCTCGAGACCAAGGACCGCATGGCAAGCCGATACGACGCCGCCATTTTCGGTTGTCGAGTACATAGACCGGCGTGTGGAAGTTCTTATTTATTGATAAATAGAATTATAGTGTGGAAAAATAAAGTTACTTTGATTCGATTAATTAATTAAATTCTCTCTAGTCGAATTTGTTAATTGAGTGTAAATTCATTGTGTCTGTCTCTCTCTCTCTCCTGTGTGCGGTACTCACGCCTGATAGAATTTCGTCACTTAAAGTTAACTTCGATTTGAATAAAATAGTGAGCTCGGTTTTGAGCTAGTCCGGGAAAGTTCCTGTTTTGTTTCTGCTATCGTGATCCGGGTAGTTCACCTACCTGGCGCCGGGAAAGTTCCCTAAAACGGGTCATCGGTGGTGCATTATAAATTCGAAGTGTGGAGTTTATAATTCGGTAATCGGGAAACCAATAGTTGCCATTTTTTTAACCCGTAAGTAAAAGTAAATATCGTTACAATACACTCACTAGAAAAAGATTTCTTTGGTCCCGAAGCTATTTTCAGAATTAATTAACTTTAAACTTTTTACTATTTTTGTCAGGTCAATACATGTAATTTTTTTAAAACTGAAGTTGGTTAAAAACGATTGAACAAGAAGAGCTAACTTCGTCATTTAAAAAACACATGTGTTAACCTGACAAAAATAGTAAAAAGTTTAAAGTTAATTAATTCTGAAAATAGCATCGGGACCAAAGAAAATCTTTTTCCAGTGAGTGTATCCAGTGATTAATTAATTATTGCCCAATTTTCATAATTTTTCATTTTTCTGGACAGAAGTTATTTACATTTTAAAATCGTGAAAATAAGCAAAGTGTCAGTTTTAATTGCTTATTTTTTAACATTTATGAAGAAAAAAGGAAGAAAGTGTTAAGAAAAAGTAAAAGTTAATCACAGGTACTTTATGTTTCATAAGGTTTTATTCAATTTAATGATTTCTGTTTCTCACATTTAGTGAATGAAATTTGCAAATAAATATAAAAAATATTTAAAAAATTCGTTTTGTTCGGTAATCTTAATATCTTTAAAATCATTCCTGCAAAATATTACAATTTTTTAAAATTAGTCGGCAACGACTTTAGTGGAAATATAATGGAATGACTAATATATATACATAATATTAATATAGGGTCAGTCCATTATATTTCACCTGAAGCCGTTGCGGCCTATTATAAAAAAAACTCATAATTTGTAAAAATGATGTTTAATATCCGTAGATTTCATTTTTGAAAATTATATTATAAAATTTTTTGAATTAAACTTAGAATTTGAATGTTTAAGTTGAGTTGCACAGAAAAAAGGTTAGATTGACAGTTATGAAAATTTAATAAAGAAGCATGGAAATAATTTAGATAATACAAATATCTTGATTGATATTTGTTAAAAATGAGCTAATTTACTTCTATAAATAGATTATTATGTAAACAAACCCATATTAATAGATAAAAATTGATTTTAAAACTTAACTATAAAATGTCAAAAGTCACTACATTTTATTTACACTTTTCTAAAAAGTATAAAAATATTTAAAAATTTATTACTATTTAATGTAAAGTATTTTTAATGTATTTTTATAATATATGCTAATATATATGCTAATATATCACTGAAAATCATGAAACACTCAATATTAAAGGTAACATTTTTTATATTTCTATATTATAAAATAAAAAGTTAGCATATATTATAAAAATATATTAAAAATACTTTACATTAAATAGTAATAAATTTTTAAATATTTATATACTTTTTAGAAAAGTGTAAATAAAATGTAGTGACTTTTGACATTTTATAGTTAAGTTTTAAAATCAATTTTGTATTATATCAATCAAGAAATTTGTATTATCTAAATTATTTCCATGCTTCTTTATTAAATTTTCATAACTGTCAATCTAACCTTTTTTCTGTGCAGTTCAACTTAAAAATTCAAATTCTAAGTTTATTTCAAAAAATTTTATAAAATAATTTTCAAAAATGAAATCTACGGATATTAAACATCATTTTTACAAATTATGAGATTTTTTTTATAATAGGCCGCAACGGCTTCAGGTGAAATATAATGGACTGACCCTATATTAATATTATATATATATATATAATATATATATATATATATATATGTTTTTCTGAGTTGTGTAAAGTTTTTCAGACGCATATTTTGAGCCCTTTTTGAACATCTTTTGTCGATATTAGTTGGAAATATTAAACTTTTAATAATCTAAAATTTAGTAAAATAAGAATTTTTTGAAATTTTTGTTGGAAAATCTAGAAGTAACTTTAAAATTATCATTACCAACTTTTAGAGCATTAAAAGACACTTCGATTGACCTTTTTTTAAACCTAATTCGGTCAGAACTTACGAAATTATTGGTATTTTAAAAATAAAAACTTATCGAAAATATTGTTTTCTAAAAATATTTTACTTATTTAACTAATATATTTCTATTAGTATTATCTCTATGAGGAAGAAAATTCCTGAATACTCCTGTTTCCGTAAAAGCTTTCCTTTATTAAAGAAAACACTAATTTTATAAAGAAACCTACAAATTTAATATTCGACTCAAGCAATAGATTTAAAAAAATGTAAAGACCAGCGTCGTTTTTCATGACACAAATTTTTTCTGAATCGGAAAAGTTTTCTTCAATAAAAAAGTCCAAATTTGATGAACAAAAATTTTGATATTCGACTTATAAAATTGATTTCTGAGTACTTTTTTTCGAAAGAAAACTCCAATTTGATGAAAAAAGACAAAATTGACAAACGACCAAAGAAACTGTCAAGATCAGCTCCGTTTTTCATAATACAAATTTTTTTTAAATTGAAAATAAATTCTAAAAAAGTGCAATGTAAGAATTACAATTGATAATCTACAATATCCAATTATGATTATTATATATATATATATACTTGTACTTTAGTCAGAAACACCTAATATTTTCAAGTTCTTTGTGTTATTGAAACTAATTGTTATAAATTTCGGAAATGATTTTCCAAACCAAGAAGATCGTCCTCTGAATTAAACTTGTCAAATATAAATTTGTTGCATACATTCCACACTATTAATGGAAAATGGTTCAACATTAATCCCCTAATCGGTTTCCCAGATGTTTTGTAACGGAACAGCGTACTTTCTGCCTAATGAGGTAATAAGGATAGCTGGAGAAATAATGTCTTTGTGACGTACGAAAGATATCTGTTCTGAGGGTTCAACTTGTTTAATATATTGGGTTTCATAAGCTGTACCTATAATTCGCATCTTGCGACCAATGAATCCGCCAATTACTTGGGGCTCTTCTTCATTAATGTAAATTATGAATCTGGAGATAGTCCAAAATCTGAGCGTAGAGTAGACAAAGGAGTTACAAAATTTTCTCTGTACATTATCAACAACTTGATACTCAACTCCATGTATCACTGTTTTTTGGTACACATCGATGACGAAATCTCTTGCAATTGGAATTTGAGCAACTCCCAAAAGACGATTTTCTTCATTTCTAACTGTACGTGAAATTTTTCGCCCTTGTCCAACGATGAAGTGTCAATTTACCATTCTTTTTGGAACATGCACTTCTGACGTATTCAAGACCTCTGATATAACATTCCTAGTAGAAGGAGATATACCAGGTGTGGTCAGCGCATTCAACAAAAATTTCTTCAACAAGAAACGAGTCACTATTCGTTCGGCTCCGCGATAAGGACTTGTCACATGAGCAACAATGTGACGATTAAGTGATTTGAAAGGAAATGTGGAGTATGCCCGCAACGGTCCCCAATTTCGAACCGATCTGCCTTTGTGGTTCAGAAGTTGGACGTTAAACGACATATGTTTTCTTCCATGCTGTTCGAAATCTCTAATAAATTCCGTTATTATAGTATCTGCTCGATTTAAATCCTCTTCAGATACTGAAAAGTTACAGTAATTGTGACAGTTTCGCAGAATTTCGCCCAATGTTTCAAATAACAAGGTTTTAATATTCCGTCCAAGCATGAAAGGAAGTAGTATAAAACAAAGTTGCGCCATTCTGAGGCTTTCCATTTTCTAAAAGTCGAAATATCTCGAGGAGATCTTGAAATTTTCGATGGAGGTCTTATTGCAAGCAGCCGCGAGTTTATTTGTGCTAGATTCTTTGGTTCACCGATGTACCAGTCCTTACCCACATCAAATCTAATGATTTCAAAAAATTGTTTGTCTACACCCAGAAAAGAATTGTGCAAGACATCCACAACAACACTATCGACAAGATGGAATTCCGGAAGCCTGTTAAAAACAGAAATTCCCTTCACTCCGTTTTCTTCATACCCCTAGATAGTTGAAATTCTGGCATTGTTCTGAATGGATGCATGCGTACGAATTTTATACGGTTGTGATTCATATATTCTCTCACCGTCTTCTTGACATCCTGGGGAAAGACAAGTAATGCATCCATTCACCCCATTGTATTGCTTCATCAGTAATGCTTGAGGCTTAGCAACTGAGTCAGCAGTTAAAATGGATGTGATAAATCTACTCGTCACTTCTATATTGTCCAGTGTCCAAACAACTCCATGAAAGTATAAATTTCGAAGATCACGTATCACAGGATGCAGAAATTCGGTGAGAAATGGATGATCGGTTCCAACAAATACACCAGCTAAAACCATGTGCTTTTTTCTAGCATTGGGCGACAGTTCGTTAACTTGAAGAACAATGGGGTATGCAACTGTTGATGATGAATTGGGCAATTTAACGCCATTAAACCACAAAGTCAAAGAGAAATTGTTCGGATCGGAAACAAAATTTCCTTCTTCTCTTAGCAATTTGTATTTTTCCCTGTCATATATACCTTCCGTATTTCTTCAGTTCATATTAACTCTCATTTTAAATAATATTTAGTCATAAAAGTCGTAAAAGCGAATAGCTTTAGCTAAGCCGGTTAAAAAGAGGTCCATGGCAGTCAAATCAGTTTTGTTTCGTACTGGGACATTTATTCGAAAAGTTTTTTGGATACCCTGAGACAGTGCAGATGGTGGACCCTCTTGTAGCTCCTCTTCTTCGTCCGTATTTAAATCGTTTTCGGTAGGTTCATCATTTTGCAAGTGCCGTTCTTCAAGTGGCTCGTTGTTATCTCCAAGACAATTCCCCTCATCATCATCGATTTCATCCACTTGGATGTGAAGAACATCAGGACCAATATCGTCATGTTCATTGTGACCAACAACCTCTTCGTCATTAATATCGTCGATCTCCATTAAAAGGATCATAATTATCCTCAGTGTCTTCATCAACATCATCACTGTCTTCATGATTGTAATCATTATTCTCATTGTCATAAACATTATGTTGTTCAATTTCTTCTCCATCCTCATGATCACTTTCCTCTTCTACTTCTTCATGTCCCCTTCTTGGGCTCATGTCTGCTCAGTTATGTTCTTCATTCGAGTTGATGCTTCCATTCATTGCCTGGAAATTTTTACACATTATTTAAATATTCGTAATACATAAATCTTCCTTATATTCAAATTGTTATAATCGTGAATCGTTTTTTCGTAGAATTGTAATTTTAAAGAAGCGTAATTAAATACAATCCGAATATTGACAAAAAACTTGTTGATAGAAATCTACTTCATAAGAATGTACATGTGTTCGAATATTAATATGGTCGAAATTTAACATGACCGAAAATCAATTCGATAGAAATTCGCACCGAAAAATTTATATTAAATTGAGTTTCGGTCAAGTTTAATTTCTACCATATTAATATTCAAATACATATACAATCTGACAAGCATTGAGCAGCTCGCTGCAGCCTGACTGATATCCCTTTCAACCACGCGTTCGTCCCTTATTTTTTTAGCCCTTTAATTCTACGAAAAATCAATTCACATAAATTGATAATCGGTTAAATTATATTTCTTTCTGCTAAATTAATATTCTTTTCACAAATTTGACAAAGTACATTTTGGAAAGGTTTCGTTTTAAAAAAAATTGGGTCTTTCTCCTCCAAAAATTGAAATTTGTTTTTAATTTTGATTTTTTTGGGTCAAAAATTTTTTTTTTCAAAATGCTTATTTCCAATTAAAAGAGCATGAAAAAACCTTTCCAAAATGTACTTTGTCAAATTTGTATGTTTAATTGTTTAAGAGTAAAAAATTATTGAAATAAACATTGCACCAAAAGACCCCTTGATCACTTGACACGAAATCCCCCATATATCTATATATATATATATATGTATATATATATATATATATATATATATATATATATATATATATCCCACTTAACAAATTTATGTTATCCTTATAAATGTTAACCAATTAAGTTGCTGTAAATTTCAAATCTACTCAGATTTGCTCAAAATTTGTCATTCAGGGGTTTTCGGGGTCACAATTTTGAATTTTTTAAATTGTACTTTAGAAAAGCAACCCCGAAAACCCCTGAGTAACAAGTCCCGCTGCGAGGGTCGCTCGGGACTCAGTTTCGACTTGGTGTGCCGCATGGTGGGGATAAGCTGCTTCCCCTCACGGGACTATCTTGGACACTGCCCTTTGTTACAATTCAAAATAGAACGAGAAATATTGACTCAATTCGGAAATAATTAGCCCTTCTATGAAACGAGTAGATATGCAAATTAGGTGAAGAGAGACATTCTAATGGTATGTATCTTCGAAAGAGGAAGAAATTAATAGCGTTAGATTTTCTGCGTTATAAACAAGGACCGATTTATGTTAGTTATTTAGAAAGAAGAAGACAGAAAAAAAAAATATATATATATATATATATATATATATATATATATATATAAAGAGAAGCGAAAGGTCTGCTCGAGTACCTGACCTATTGTTCGAAGGGTTTGTTTTAACCAGTGGGCAGTCTATTGTACATGCACGTACAAAAAAATATATATATATATATTTCGGAAAGAGTGAGATTTTTGTTTTAAATTGGGTAGAGGATAGAAACAGATTTTTTTTACTCATCTTATACTTTTTTCATCAGCTTAAAAGATAGTGAGTTTTTCGAAATGAAAGTAAATCAGTGAAAGTGAATTTTTTTCAATTATAGAAACTTAAATTTTGTTTGACTCAAAGTAAAATTTTTTTTAATGTAAGTGATTATATAAGTGACTAAAAAATATAAAGATTATGAATTTTTATGTATGTAATAGATGTATCGAGCTTCTATGTAAGTAATGTTTTTATTATTAAAATGTTTTTTAAATTTTTTTTTTGAAATTTAAGTAGCTTTTGGATAAAGGTGTTTTTTTCTGTTCATTCATTTTGTAAAATTATTATTAAAATAATGCTATTCGTCAGTAATAGATATTAAAATGCAATTTCTGTAAAATACTATATTTGTAATTTCGTTTAAATAGTAAAAAGTTAATTTTTTCAGTTGATTTTATTATTATTTTATTATTTAAAAAGTTATTGGTTAGGAATAGATGTTAAAATGCAAGTGTTATAAAAAATTAATTTTTTGTTTTCGTTTAAAAATTAAAAAGTTATCTCCACATAGTAAATTAATTTTTTTTACATTTATAGATAGTAAAATTTTCTTTCCTTGCAGTTTTTATTTTTTCTATGATGAGAAATTGTCTATAGATATATTTCATAAAAGTGATTTACATTTTGTAATTTAAAGTTGTATTAATTTGGAAATGATTGTTGAATGATGAAAACTGGAAATGGAAATTGGAAACAGAAATTGGAAAAGGAAATTACAAAAGAAACTTAGAAATGGAAATTAGAAATAGATATTGAAATTGGATACAAGGGAGTTAAAAATAAAGAAAAAAGGCAGAATTGGAAATAATTTTATATGAAAATGGACATTTTGAATTAAATTGTAAGGAAAGTGCGCCAATTGTGGGCACCCTTTTGTTTTTGCCTCATAACATTTGTCCATGTACATATTATTGAAATATATGTGTACGAATTTTAAGCTAGAGGTCTAAGGTGACTGTCAGTGAAGGGATTAAATTGATTCCTTTAAATAAAAAAGTTTTATTAGAAATTTAGTGAAGCAGGAATTTTTTGACAAAAAAATTTGTGTACCCGGTTGTGTGCACCCTTGAAAAATCCGCTAAAAATGGAAAATTATTCATGGAAACCAACTCAAATAAAGAGGAAATGAAATTTTCTTTATTTTAAGAGACTTCGCTGGCATAAAGAACAAAAATGATTACACGTTTTCACACTGGATTTGCACTTATTGTAATGGAACAAGACTTTATATTTTTGACAGTCTAAACAAAGGCTCTTTGAATAAGGATCAAATGAACTATTTAGTTAGATTATATCCATTTAAACCACCAGTAGTATTTTAAAAAGTTCGTCAACAACCGTTAGGCAGTGTTGATTGTGGAGTATTTGCTATAGCATTTGCAACATCTTTATTCTTTAATGAAATGCCGAATACTCTCTATTATAATTATTGTCAATTGAGAAATAATAATATAATATTTTATTTAATTTTTAAAAACAATCATTTAAGTCGTTTTCTCACTAAAAAATTGTGTTAATCCACATTTGATTGTTAAGTCTGATTAAGAGGGTCTTTTAAGTGATTCAGTTAAAGAACTCCTATGTAAAAAAAATAAACCCTAATAAAATTATTGATCAAGAAATTCTTTGTGAAAGAATGTTAAATAATGAAAAGGTAATTAACAATCATTTAAAGTCGCAACAATATAGTGCTATACTCAAATCCAATAGTTAAATTAAAAATATATTTCATTTAGATAATAATGAATAAAAAACACAAATTCTTTATTCAAAACTGTCCGAAAAAGAGCAGTGGAAAATCAAAGAAATTATCGTGCCAAACAAAAATAAAAATTATTAATCATTTAAACGAAGTAGATGTTTCATCTGTAAAGATAAAAATCAGACAGAGAAGCAGGCGCAATGCGGGTACATCATAGGGTTTCGTGGCCTAAAATGACAAAAATGATGATAATGATTGAATAAAAAAACAAATATTACCATAGTAACGGTTTCTATGGCAAACATTAAAATAGCAACGGCTATTATGACAAACATTAACACAGCAACGGTTGATATGGCAACGTTGCCAAAAATTACAGACGGAAAACGAAGTCTGTAAAAATAAAAAAGAGCCAGGTAGATACCAAAAAATATAGGGAAAAAAAGAAAATGAAATAAGCTCTTTGTTTGATGATTAGAAAAATTTTAATTCTAATGAATTAAAAAAAGAAAATAAAATAAGCTCTTTGTTTGATGACTCTAAAAATGTTTATTCTAATCAATCTATAGATTTCATAAATACATTTAGTTTACAAAAATCAATTGTTCCTCTTCCAAGCATATCAAATGACAAAATTATTTATGAATCAAATTCTAATAAAAATTATCTGGCAATAATGAATTATTATTGGAATAATTTGAAGCAAAGCATTTTACAGATGAATGGGAACGTTCATAAACTACGTAGCACGTCTAGGGGGAGGGAGGAGGTCAAGCAATTGTCTACCATAAGAGGAAAAAATGGACGTTCCCAAAGAGTCAGTGGCAAAAAAGACACTTTTAATGATTGTTGTGGTCATGGTGGTATTATATTGCCTTCTGTGCAATATTTAGAAGACTTAAGAATATTGCTAGAAGCACTTAATCCAAAATCAGGTCATTTTAAAAAGAATATAAGATTGTATTACAATTCTGTTTTTTCCATCTTTAAATACTAACGTAATTAAATTTAATAACAGAAGAAGAGGACCATTTTGTTATAAAATTCAAGTTCTAAATTATTACCAAATTAATAGTGCTTTCTTCTTTTTTTGTCTTGCTAATTTAGTTTCTATTTTCATTATTTCTGACATCATCATAAAAGATTTTGTGAATGCAATAGAAGTTCCCATAATATTTTCTACAGTTGGGTCAGAATTTCTCAAACAGATAACTTTAAAAAAATATTTTTTATTTTCATCCAAAATAATTTTTTTTACTCCTGACAGAGTAAAAGAAAGACCCTGAAAATTGTAGATCAAAAAAAAATTTTCTTTTTAACGTTATTAACAATTTATTTTTTTTGTAGTCTTAAATTAAAAAAAAATTTTCTCGAAATCTAGTTGACCGATTTTAAAAATTCAAAAGGGGTTTTCTTCTTCTTGAAACAAAGTATTAAAAATAATTTTTGTTTTAAAAAAAATTAATTTCTAATAGTTTTTTATATAATTTGTTTATAAATTGTTAATAACAAATTGTGTTCTACGCCTCCTAGAAAAAAAATAAAAATTGTATTGTATTGCCAATATCCCCCTGAGAAAAAAAACGTTTAGAAAAAAAATGTACATCAATTACAAAAAAAGTTATTAAATAATTAGTGTCTCGGTGCAGAACGATATATGACTCGCAAGCACGGCTCTCATGGCACCTGTGTGCATTGGCGCTACACTATAAGTTTGTACAAATTCTAACAGTCTCAATATTTAAGGAAAAACTAATACAGTTTAATTATTCGTATATTTATATAACATTTTGTTTAAAAAATATTAATATTACAATATACCTAATAAAATAACAATATAATTATATATAGAGTTTAACGTCTTGTATCGCTTTGTACGGCCGCGGTTAATATTTACTAACTTTTTTCATAATTACGGTGGCAGACCACAATTTGTTATTAAAATTTTATAAACAAATTATTTAAAACTATTAAAAATAAATTTGTTTAGACACTAAAATTATTTTTAAATACTTTGTATTATAAAGAAGAAAATCCGATTTATTATTTTTAAATAAGTTTATAAATAATTTTAACTGAAATTTTTGAAAATATAATTGAATTTAATAAAATTTGTTTTGATATTCAAAGTAGGGTCAGCCGGGGTAAATCCGAACGCTAATTATTTCAGCTTAATTAAAATTTTAAAAAATAAGTTAGACATGAGAATTTTTACCTCAGATCCTCTTCAAGAGATTCTAAGTATTATCCCATTTTCCGTTTGTTAATTAGCAACAGCATAAGCAAAGATAACGAGTATTGTAAAAATGATTGAAAATCAAAGATGACACTCTTTCAGTACTTTGTCTCGTATTTGAAGAAAAAGAAGCTAAAAATTCATTTTATTATTTATAATTGTTTGTTATGAATACTAGAACAGAAACTATTTTTTATTTTTGCCTTCTGTTAACTTTTATTAATAATATCAGACCGTTCGTATTTACCCCGGATAATTGGAAAACCGGGGTAAATCCGAACGGTATTTTCAATAATTTTTTCTTATATCAGAGCCACACAAAATTGTTTTTATTTGATTACACTATTATTTTAACATTATAAAAGTACACAGAAAAAAGTTTTTCTTTCTATATGTATCCTCGTTAGTAATTAATAAGCAGAAACTTAATCTCCGTTCTCATCGAACTGTTCCACTTTTTTTGCTAAATGGTTTGTTGAAAAAAGTTTTTCAGAATCTTAATAAAATTTAGTATTCTGGGGATTTCAGGGTCGCTGATTACGAATTTAGAGTTAGTTTTTTAAAATTAAAAATAGCGGATCCAATATGGCGGACGAAAATTAAAAAATTCATTGGATTCGCTCGAAAATCGTTACTCGGGGGTTTTCAGGGTCGCTGATTACGAATTTAGAGTTAGTTTTCTAAAATTCAAACTAACGGATCCAATATGGCGGATGAAAATTAAAAAATTCATTGGATTCGCTCGAAAATCGTTACTCGGGGGTTTTCAGGGTTGCTGATTACGAATTTGAAGTCAGTTTCTCAAAATTTAAAAATCACTTAAAAATTAAAAGAAGCGGATTAAAATTTCTAAAACTAGAGGAATTTTTATGAAATATTGGATCCGCCATTTTGAATTTTAAAAATCTGACTTCAAATTCGTATTCAGCGACCCCGAAAACCCCCAAGTGGCAAGATTCAAACAAATTTGATCATTTTTAAAAGTAAGTTTTAGGAAAGTCTGCCATATTGAATCCGCCATTTTGAATTTGAAAAATTTGACTTTTATTTTTGTATTTACATTCAATCACTCCAAAATACTTTCTGTACCAAGTTTTGCAAAAATCCGTTATGATTTGATAAAGTTATTGAAGGTTTTAATTAATGCATTTTAATTTTTAACCTGTTTGATTTTTGTATTTATATATGTGACGCGACACGAGAAAAGGGACCTATCGCCTCGAAAGAGAATTTTACAGGGGGAGCGTTTAAAGTGACGCCATGAGCAGAAACCCCGTGTATTTACGCGGACACGTTCAAATTTCGGGCTTTATATTATTAAAACTATTTCAGATTTTTAACTTCTCATTTTTTTACGTGAAAGAGCCAATAAAAATCTATCGAATAGCATCGTAATCTCAAAATGGAATTTTTTAACAATAGGTCCCTTTTCTCGTGTCGCGTCACATATGATGCATTATTACGTAATAGGTTTATTAGCGTATTTTTTTGAGTTTTTATATAAGTTTAACAATTGCAATACTTTAAATTTATTTTCCCTAAGATTTTTCTGAAATACAGTGGCGTTCGTATTTACCCCGCTATTTTAGGAAAGTTGCATAGTATCGGGGTAAATACGAACGCTAAGTTTCCTGCGATTGTAATTTATCAAAAATTTTTGTTACCCCATAAAATTGTTCTATGGAAGTAAAGCAACAACTTCATGCACCAGAATACCGCAAGTATTGTCTTTTAAAAGAAAAAACTTATGTTATTGTTGAAACTTACTAAAAGCGTTCGGATTTACCCCGGCTGACCCTAATTATTTATTAAGTAAATTGACGAAAATCAAAAACCAAAGTCAATTTTTGTTAAGGCATTAATATGAAAGAATGAAAAATTATAGTTTGATTTTTTAATTTATTTTTTTGCAAATGCGAGACAAAATACTGAAACAGTAAAATTTTTATTTTCAATCTTTTTTGCATTAAATAGTACATTGTACAACTAGTGGCGAAAATGTGATTTTTCGAGAGTGAAGTTTGCGACTCGAGCGTAGCGAGAGCAGCAATCACTCTCGAAAAATCATTCTTTCACCAGAAGTTGTGCACTACGTTTTCTCCAACACCTTGCGATGAAAGGTTTCTTCGTGAGTTTCTTATAATTTTAATTAAACGTGTGCTTATGTTTAATATAATAAAAGACGAATGTTTTGTGTGGGGAAGAAGTTAGATACAAAATAAATCTCGGTCAAAGAAAAAGAATAAGTTCATGATTTACTTTCGCCACGTCAAATTTACTTTCGCCACGCTAAAAATTACTTTCGCCACGCCAAATTTTACTTTCGCCACGCTCTTCAAAGCAGTTGAGAAAAGTTCTACTTTCGCCACACTTTTCTACCAAGAAAAGTACTCCTTTCAGAGCAAGTGTTGGAGAAAGATAACTTACACTATGGCATTGCCAATTATCAAAATAAAATATTGGCAATACTCAGTACATCTTGTAGGTGAGCTGAGGTAAAAATATTGACGTCGAACTTATTTTAAAATTTGTAAGTTTAGCTGAAACATCTACTGTTTACATTAACCCCAAATGACCCTATTATTATTTATGAAAATAATTGAATTTTGCAATGAATTTTATAAATTTATATTAATTATATATATATATTTTTTTGCTTAGGGACTTTTGGGAAATCTGCCTACAGATACCTTGGATTCCGCACTCCAAGGTTATGTGGGGTTGGTAAAATAAAAAGAAAAGATATGTAAAATTAATAAATATAAAAAATAAGATAATAAATTTAATAAACTGGGAAATATTCTTACTATAAGAATATTATATTCTCATTGTTAGAATATTTCCACTAAATTTAAGTGGGGAATATCCTGGGCACCTTTTTTTAGTGTATATTCTTAAATTAAGAATATTTTTTTTCAGTGTACATTGAATTTCAGCGAAGAATTTTACTATTTATTAGGGTAATTGAAATGTTTATACGGCAAATAAAAAGACACAAATATGAAGAATTTTTTTTATAAATTATAAACAAATAATTTATTCTACTATTTTTAAGGGAATAATCTGCAAAAAATTTCATGTTGCCATAAAAAAATTAGCAATAGTTAAATATTGGAAAATTGTTGAGTTAAATATTTAACAATTTTAAAGTTAGTTTCTTAATTTATTTGAAAGTTTTCTTATTTTAAGTGATAATTTCAATCATTACTTTTCTTTTTTCTTTCGTTGCTTTGAACAACATTTTTATAATTTTTGCTTCCTGTGCGGAAGCTTTGTAGTAGTTTAATTTATAAAATTTTAAAAAATCCTTCAAATAAATTTTCTTCTTTATAGAACTATGTTATTTAAGACACTGAATAATTGTCCGGATGTATGTGTGTGTGTGTGTGTGTGTGTGTGTGTGTGTGCACAAAAAACGGGATCCACATGTGGATCTCGTTTTTTGTGAACACGATAACTCGAAGAGGATTTAACGAATTCGGCTGTAAATGTAGTAGTTCTTTCATCAAAATTATATTCCAGCACAATAAAATTTTACTCATTTTTTCAATAATCTTATCCGTTGCATTAAAACGGAACGATTGGTATATATAAAGTATATATTGTATTTGAATTTATAGAATTAAACATAATTAAAACCAAAAATTCGCACTTTTATTAGAAATTTATTTCCTTCTTAAAAATCATGTTGCCTTATAATAAAATGTTACTCTTGACTTAAAAACAAACTAAAAATCTTCATTTCATCAAGACGAATCGATTGATGTATAAAAAGAATATATTTTTCATACCTTAGGCACAAAATAGGCGCTTTTAGATAGCAGCCGACAGGAACTAAAAGCTATTCATTTGTCAACTTGAATAAAAATGGCGACTTTTTTTCCCATGGGCAAAAAAACAGCTATGGTCCCATGCGTTATTTTGCTCATGGGAAAAAAAGACCGCTATTTTCATGCAAGTCGAACAAGTGAATGACTTTTACTCCCTGTCGTCTGCTATCTGAAATCGCCACTTTTGGGCCTTTGGAATAAAAAATATCGTAAGTAACACGGGACTTAAAGGCTGCCAATTTATTTACGATGATTTTTGTGCCACTCGTTACGGTCTCAGGGCGCCTACGGCGCCCTCGACCTCCACTCGTGTCACAAAAATCACCGTAAATAAATGGCTACCTTTACGTACCTTGTTGCTTAATATACTATTATTAGCGTCAATAGAATTAAATAAAATGAAAAAATTCACTTTAAAGCAAATTTTTTGCTTATCGTAAAGAGGAAGCAAAATGTTCATGTAATGAACATCTTCATTCACAACTTTCCGTTCTACGAGTTACGAATTTGGAAAAAATCGGGACATAGATTTTTTTTAGATTTGAGTGTCCTTTTTTAGAATCTGAAAGAAAATTTCAATTTCAATTTAATCATAAAAAGTTGTAATTGTACAAAAAAAAGCTGTTTTTTAAAATGTTTTTTGTCATTAAAATTAGATTATTTACTCGAATTTGGTTGGGAAAAATCCGGGACAAGAAAATATCGCGTCCGAAATGTTGGGACTATCAAATAGGCATAATGCCAAAATTTTATTTTTTCTAATTTCAAAATGGCGCCTCTAAAATGGCCGCCAAAGTATTGAAATTTATAAAAATAATGTTAAAAAATATTAACATTATTTTTTTTAACTTTTATGCTTTATTTAAATAAAAAAATGTTGTTTCAATAAAAAATATTGTTATCTGATATTATTTAACAATAATTTAAACATTTTTTATAAATAATTCAAAATCTGTGGGCCAAAATGGTAAAAAAAAATTTATTTTTATCAATTCTCATTTCTTTTTGCAGTAAAAATGAGTAATAAAAGTTAATAACTTAATTTAAACTTTTTTACAATGTTTAAGAATGTTATAAACAATTTGCAAAACATGAAATAGAATCCTAGAAAAAAATTATTTTTTGATTATATTACGTTCTCTTGTAATCAAAATGTTGCTAAAGGTTTAAACTTTCATTTAATATTATTTAACAATATTTAAAAATGTTATAAACAATTTTTATAAACAATTGCTATAAAAAAATATTTTCAGAGTGGAAAATAACTTCTTTTCTAACCCACTAGCTTTCTTTTGTCATTAAACAGGAAACTAAAGAATCTAATGCTTATAAAAAATTTGTGAAAAATGTACATAAATGTTATAAATAATTCTTATAAATAATTAGTTAAATATGTATTACCATAATAGAATAAACACATTTTTTAAATATATATAGCACTCTTCTAATCCAAATCTTTGTTAAAGAGATAAACTTTCATTTAAAATTATTTAACAATATTTAAAAATGTTATAAACAATTTTTATAAATAATTTGAAATTCGTAGGCCAAAGTGGTATAAATTTTTTTTTATCAATTTTCATTTCTTTTTGCTGTAAAAATGAATAATAAAAGTTATTCACTTAATTCAAAATTTTTTCCAAGGTTTAAGAATATTATAAACAATTTTTATAAACATATTGCAAAACATGAAATAGAATCCTATAAAAAAATTATTTTTTGATTATATTACGTTCTCTTGCAATCAAAGTGTTCCTAATGGTTCAAACATTCATTTAACGTTATTTAACAATATTTAAAAATGTTATAAACAATTTTCATAGAAAAAACAGTTTAGGGATGGAAAAATAAATGTTTTTTACTTTTTGCTTTGTTTTTCATCAGAATAGATATTTGAAATAAATATCTTCGTCTGAAATTATTTACCATTTTTTACATTTTTATAAACAATTTTGATAAAAAAAAGGATTATTTACAAAATTTTTAAAATAATTTCAGAAAATCCTTTTTTTTATCAAAATTGTTTATAAAAATGTAAAAAATGGTAAATAATTTCAGACGAAGATATTTATTTCAAATATCTATTCTGATGAAAAACAAAGCAAAAAGTAAAATACATTTATTTTTCCATCCCTAAACTGTTTTTTCTATGAAAATTGTTTATAACATTTTTAAATATTGTTAAATAACGTTAAATGAATGTTTGAACCATTAGGAACACTTTGATTGCAAGAGAACGTAATATAATCAAAAAATAATTTTTTTATAGGATTCTATTTCATGTTTTGCAATATGTTTATAAAAATTGTTTATAATATTCTTAAACCTTGGAAAAAATTTTGAATTAAGTGAATAACTTTTATTATTCATTTTTACTGCAAAAAGGAATGAGAATTGATAAAAAAAAATTTACACCACTTTGGCCCACGAATTTCAAATTATTTATAAAAATTGTTTATAACATTTTTAAATATTGTTAAATAATATTAAATGAAAGTTTATCTCTTTAACAAAGATTTGGATTAGAAGAGTGCTATATATAATTAAAAAATGTGTTTATTCTATTATGGTATTACATATTTAACTAATTATTTATAAGAATTATTTATAACATTTATGTACATTTTTTACAAATTTTTTATAAGCATTAGATTCTTTAGTTTCCTGTTTAATGACAAAAGAAAGCTAGTGGGTTAGAAAAGAAGTTATTTTCCACTCTGAAAATATTTTTTTATAGCAATTGTTTATAAAAATTGTTTATAACATTTTTAAATATTGTTAAATAATATTAAATGAAAGTTTAAACCTTTAGCAACATTTTGATTACAAGAGAACGTAATATAATCAAAAAATAATTTTTTTCTAGGATTCTATTTCATGTTTTGCAAATTGTTTATAACATTCTTAAATATTGTAAAAAAGTTTAAATTAAGTTATTAACTTTTATTACTCATTTTTACTGCAAAAAGAAATGAGAATTGATAAAAATAAATTTTTTTTTACCATTTTGGCCCACAGATTTTGAATTATTTATAAAAAATGTTTAAATTATTGTTAAATAATATCAGATAACAATATTTTTTGTTGAAACAACATTTTTTTATTTAAATAAAGCATAAAAGTTCAAAAAAATAATGTTAATATTTTTTAACATTATACGGACATTTGGGACTAAATGGGTTAAAAAACTTTGGACCTGAACTCATAATAATTAAAAAAATAAATCTAATTAAAGCACAAAATTTATTCATAAAGAATAAAAAATGACGTTAAATTAGTAAGTACATTCAGAGGCATAAAATGAAAAAATAAGCACTCAAAAAAGTTTTGGAAAATTAAATCAAATAATTGGTAATCATGCAGAATCGTGACTTTTGCCAATTTTGAAGATAAATGATTAATTTCTTTTGGAAAAGCTTTAATTTAACTAGTTATTAAAGAATTCGGTGGGGGAGGATGAAAAAGTTACTTACAGAACGCCAGGGCTGGGAAACAAAATTTTTTTTGTTTTTGACGTTTTACTATGTAAATATTTAAAATTTTGAAAAATGTTCTGCATAAAAGTTGTAGATCTTGTTAAGATACACATTTTATGTTACATGCAATTTTTTCATAAATTGGGTATTTTTCAAGACAAACACAAAAAACGGAAAATAACCATAGAAACGTTTTAATGCAGAAGGGAGTCAAATTAACTTCCTAGATGGTACTAGAAGGTATCCAACTTAGACCAGACCCCCCTCCAACGTTTAAAAAAAGGCGTTTTGAAGGTGCATCCACAACACATGGCTCAAAGGCGGGCGAAGCCCGCCGCACCTGATTTCCTTTAACGCTTAATGCAGAAGGGAGTCAAATTAAGTTCCTAGTTTGTACTAAAAGGTATCTAACTTAGACCACACCCCCCTCCAACGTTTAAAAAAAGGCGTCTTGAAGGTGCATCCACAACACATCGCTCAAAGGCGGGCAAAGCCCGCCGCACCTCATTTCCTTTAACGTTTTAATGCAGAAAGGGAGTCAAATCCGTTGGAGAGGGGTTTGGACTAAGTAAGACATCTTGTAGTACCAACTAGAAAGTTAATTTGGCTCCCTTCTGCATTAAACGTGGAAGGAAATTAGGTGCGGCGGGCTTCACACGCCTTTGAGTGATGTGTTGTGAATGCACCTTCAAGACGCCTTTTTTTAAACGTTGGAGGGGGGTGTGGTCTAAGTTAGATACCTTTTAGTACAAACTAGGAACTTAATTTGACTCCCTTCTGCATTAAGCGTTAAAGGAAATCAGGTGCGGCGGGCTTCGCCCGCCTTTGAGCCATGTGTTGTGGATGCACCTTCAAAACGCCTTTTTTTAAACGTTGGAGGGGGGTCTGGTCTAAGTTGGATACCTTCTAGTACCATCTAGGAAATTAATTTGACTCCCTTCTGCATTAAAACGTTTCTATGGTTATTTTCCGTTTTTTGTGTTTGTCTTGAAAAATACCCAATTTATGAAAAAATTGCATGTAACATAAAATGTGTATCTTAACAAGATCTACAACTTTTATGCAGAACATTTTTCAAAATTTTAAATATTTACATAGTAAAACGTCAAAAACAAAAAAAATTTTGTTTCCCAGCCCTGGCGTTCTGTAAGTAACTTTTTCATCCTCCCCCACCGAATTCTTTAATAACTAGTTAAATTAAAGCTTTTCCAAAAGAAATTAATCATTTATCTTCAAAATTGGCAAAAGTCACGATTCTGCATAATTACCAAATAATTTAACAAATTTTGTTTATAAATTATAAATATTTTTAAAATTTCAATTTATAAATATAATGTTAAATATCTTTAAAACGGATTTATAAAAATTATACGTAACTAATTTTTTAAGTGTACTATTTCGTAGGTTAAAATCGTTGAAAATGTTGATCATAAGTTTTTTAGTAATTTAATTATTAATTGTAAAACTTACATAAGATGTACTCATTGAAAAATTATAGATCCATATAACTAAAACAAATTTTAGTAGAAAATTTTTCAAAATCCGATACCTAAAATTTTTAAAATACTAAGAAAAATCTGTAAAAAGGAGATTAGTTTTTGAATATAGGTAAAAGCTGAAGTAAGTTGCACTTTTTTTAAAAAAAGTTGAAAATGTTCGAAAAACTCGTACATCCGAGCCCTAATTAAATATAATTTAGAGTTCGAATATAATATAGACAGTTTTAATTTTTGGCTCATCGACAGTTCTTGGTGTCACAGCTATGGAACGCAAAAGGTTGGTTTTGTTCATTATCTACCAAAACAAAAACAAACGTTTGGATATCGCACTTTGACCGCACTGTTAACATCACAAAAACGATTAACTATCGAATACATAATTAGTTCTATTTTCGTTCTTTTTCGTTAAATATTTTTAACAACAACCATTGCAAACAAATTATTTTCAAGCGCGAAATGAAACTGAAAAAAGTTTATTTTCTGAAAAATTCACAAAATATAACATCTGTAATTACATTTTTTATGCAGGAGTTGAAAAAAATATATTTTACTTACACTTAACTATGATGACAAATCCGAATTTTATCTGTTGGCTGGACTCCATCCACTACTTTTTATTATTATTATTATTTTTATTGTTTATACTCCTGCCCTATTGGCCTTACGCACTTCGACAAGAGTTCCCGAGAAATACTTTTTTTGGATTAAGCATAACCATTCTACATAAGTTTTTAAATATTAACCTAATTTGCGTCTACAGCCGGCTCTATTAGGAGTACTCGCATTCGCCTGGACCACCTGTTAATTAGGTTTTCTCGCCAGAAGAGAGGGAAACTTTAGAAAACCTTTCTTGAGTACAACCGGTTTATCAAGTCAAGTTCTAATGGTGTGTACCGGACAATAATCGACAGTGCACATCATTATACCTTGACGTCAAACCTCCCGCTTGATAAATCACGAAACTAGTACTGCGTGGCGCTATCATTTATTAATGTTTTTATCGACAGAGTAAAGTTCTTTGTTGGTTTAATTATATTATAAAAGTAATAATTTATATTCATATAACTAAAATTTTGATAGATTGATTGATAAAATTTAGATATTAATTGTAAACACTTTCTATCAACAAACTAAATATAACTTATAAAATTATTATGTCGATCCGTTTTGGAGCAAAGGTTGTTTGGGTTTTTTGTATAAACAAAAAAACACTAAACACATGAATTAAAAGACAAATAGTGTCTTGAGTCTTTAGTGTTTTTTTGTTTATACAAAAAACCTATACAACATTTGCTCAAAAACGGATCGACATAATAATTTTATACTTAACTATGTAGAGCGACCAAATATCACTTTTACAAAGTAAATAACTTATTAATAGTCTTAAAAACTCTATATTAATTTCGCACACAAACAGTGTCAAATATATGTCTCCTGCAGTCTCCTGACAGTGAATGCACCTTTAGGTACTGTGTAATTTCGTATTTCAAGTTTTCAGCTTAATAATTGTATAATTATAATAACAAGTATATTGTTCGCTATAGCGAAATTTGATAAGTAATTCAAATTCAGTCATTGCAAATTGGAAAAATTCATTATTTCCATCATTTGCTATAAAATACCAAAGTGAATCAAAGTGTGATCGAATTCGTTCACACTCTATAACATCTTTTCTGACAGGGATATCTTTATAAACCATAAAATAGGCCGTTTCATTATCTTACAAACGAATATTTAATACGGTCAAACAAACAAAAATCATTAGTAAATATAATTATTAAACGTAAAGTAATAACTAATATTTAAATTTTTAATAATGTTATAATAATTTATTAATTATTATTAACTATCCAAGGTTCAAGATTCGATCCCTCATGGGTACGAGATTTTTCACTTCTAGTTTCTGGTTTTTCGTGTACAACATTTGTTCATAATGTTAATATGAATGAAAAATTCAATTATAAATTGGTTAAGTTGAAAAAGAATAACTTTTAGTATCGGTAGAATTAAAGTAGAACTTCCAGTCGGGGTCCCATTAACACGAGCGTGATAAACCCGACTAAAAACCCACTAGTTTCTTTAGTTGCACCCCTATTTCAAATGAGGTAAACTAGTGAGGTCCCCACTAGAACCTAACCACCATTTCTATACGGGAAAGATTTTCTACTCTCAGAGACCTTTGGAACTGTAGCGAAACAAGGTATATGACAGCAGCTTCACTATGGTTTTGGTTCGCTGCATTCTTGCAGTTGATCAACTATTGGACTGTCACGCGCCCAAAATTGTACCGCAGCAACCCAAAAGGGTAGTCCTGTAGCTTACCAACAGAATGGTCAGCAGTAGCCTATTAAAAGTCTGCTGTTGACCCAAAGGTCTCTCAGTGCATCGTAACAGTTTAAACTTTAAAATAATTAAAATAAAGAACTAGAAATTCCGTACAAAATTTTTCCCCGATCTTGGAAAAGTATTTTCTTGGATAAAATAAGCTAAAATTTTAGTTATGTATTTCTAAAATTTCTGTACAATTCAGAATTTTTCGCAATGTTATGTTAGAAAAAAGGAGAAAAATAAAAGTTCAGAAGAGAAAAAAAAGGGTCGAGTGCTAGTATATTTACAGAGGTGAAATTTTATCTGAAAGTATGGTTGTCCTCCGCATGACCTTATCTCATTGTAACTCGCGGCTTTTTCTAACCGTCATATATGTATTGCCTCTCCTTCTCTTCTCTCTTCTATGTGTGTAGAATGAGAGAGTTCAGTTGTTCGTCTTACGGACTCAGCGTCCCCTTCTTATATTGGGAGCGGGCAACGACTCCCAATCGAATCAAGTAAGGGACAATTTTTCTTTCGGTCAAGAGCGATATGAGGAAAAGGAGGAGAAGAAAGATGAGAGCACCCTTCTCCCTCCCTCTTTCATACCGTGTTTTTCGAAAAATCTCCGCCGAAAATTTCGCACGCTATACCGGGGGATGCTGCGTCCGGGACCGTACTCTCCTATCGATCTTTCGGGCGACCAACAACCACACGTTAAAACAGTCAACATTGACGCGCGCACACACATACACACCAAGCGGAGAAAGCTCGTATCTAACTTTCGCAACCCCCCATTGAAACCTGGCTCAGAGCTTTCAGTAAGCTCTGAGCTTTCAGCCGGTTCGTATAGTAACGCTGCATGTTCCAATATTATATACAAAGCGGCATCAAAAAATATCACCACTCTTTTTCTCTCTTTTACTCAATAGTTTCTAATTTTTTCCCCTCTTAATCGTAATCAAGATTTTTCTTCTTTTGCATCAAATAATACGATAAAAAATTGTGTCGCTTTATAATATTGCTATTCTATGAATCATAAGCACTAGAGCAATGATAGTAAAGTGTTGCGTACCGTCGGTCGTCGGAAAACTTTCTATCCGTGACTTACGTGTTTCGTAAAGCTCGGTTAGGTACTTTAAAAAGAAAACTGTCTTTTAACCTTCTCGTGCCTGGTGAGAAAATAACGCGGCTTATATCAGGTATGAAACATTCTTTTCTCTTCTATATCATTTAATTTTCGCATTTTTATAGCTTTGACGTTTTTTTTCTTTTAACATGCCACAAAAAAATGTGTTCATTTTTTTAAAGGGAAATAATTTTACTTTTAGTATGTACAATGAAATCAATCCATTTGAATGAAACAAAATTATTTCTTTAAAAAATAAATACTTTTATAATTATTATTTGTGATAAATTATTGTTATTAATAATTATAAAATATTATCTTTGTACTGTATACTATTGTTATTATCATTAATTATCATCGATAATTCGAGTTTGTTTATTCGAGCTTATTAAATTATTAGATATTAATTATTTCAATTGAAATCTTTATTATTCAAATAACAATTTTTTTCTATTGTTTCTTATGTTTTCATAATTATAACTTCGAGTAATGTTCTTTAAAGTTTTGAACATAAAAGTAAACAAATTTTCTTTCCTTCTTTTTAAAATGACAACTATTATGATGATCATTATAGTAATTAATATATTCTAATAAATATTTTATTATAATACTTATGAGAATTATTATATGGGTGAAAAAGAATCATTCTTTCCGAATAATTCAGGAAAATATTATAATAATTTCTATACTATAAAAAATATTTTATTAAAATAATTAATGTAAATAACTGAGAAAAATTTCTTTCATTCAAACAACTAAATCACTATTTACTTAAATTAAATAATATTTTATTCAAGTATATATTTATTTGGTAATAAACGAGTTAAATAAAAATAAATAAAATCGGTTATTTTTTTTTTACTCTCTAAATCTGAATTAGTAGTTTTCTACTAATGAAATAGTGAGGATTCGTTTACCAATTGAATTAGTAACTGTTTTTACTCATTTTTAGTAGTTTTTTTTACTAATTATTAGTAGAAAATTTAATAATTTGAAATAGTAAAAAATTCATATTAATTTTTTTAAAGTAAATTAAGTTGTTAAGCAAAAACTATATTTAAAAGTCAATTGAGCAAAAGCACCATTTGTTGATGATCTGGTTCTAATTTCTCGAGAGTCTTCCAGTTTTCGAGGGTATGACATTTTTAAACATACAGCCTAACAATTAACTTGTACCTATATTTAAAAATCGGATAGATATTTATTTTTTCTATAAAAATATTAAAGAACATTACCAGGAAACAAATATATTTATTTAACTGTAATTGAATAATTTATAATATTGTTATTACATTTTTAAATATACAAAATATAATTTTATTTGGTACAAACTCTTAATTAAACGAAATAGTACCAAATTTGTTTTTTTCTTCTCTGTACTATTTTCTTTTTCTTTCAAAATTTCCAATTCTTCCTTCAGATGTAAATAATGGTTTGGCATCTATGTTTGACATTTAATAACCAAACACTTAACCATCGACAAATGGTGCATCAACGAAAGAACTTAGTACATACACCAATTCTCGAGTCATTACCTCGAAAAATGGAACTGACAAAAAAAATGAAAACAATAACCGATGATTTGCTATTAAAAAATATTAAATACTTGCTGTCCTACCTGTCTTCGACGGGTTTTAGTTTCTACTAATATATTTAAAAAGAGTGAATACCAAACAGGAATTAAATTTGACTGTGATAAACTAAGAAAGAGTTACCATTAACCATTTATTTCATTTGGAA
Source organism: Leptopilina myrica (nomen nudum) (assembly GCA_032872475.1). Classification (NCBI taxonomy): domain Eukaryota; kingdom Metazoa; phylum Arthropoda; class Insecta; order Hymenoptera; family Figitidae; genus Leptopilina; species Leptopilina myrica (nomen nudum). The sequence goes on from CM065460.1 coordinate 11,725,324, forward strand.
AATATTACAATATTTGAATTAGTACATGACTTTTTTTGTCAAATACTATTTTTAACTAATTCATATTAAGAGAACAGTATTTGTCAAATTGATGTACTTTATGCATTTGTAGTACTTTAATTATAATTCATTAAAAATTAAACCTAAATTTCCACCAGTTTTTGGAGTTATGTAGATTCTAATTCGAACTAATTGTATCGCAAGTAGACCAAAAGATTTTATATGTATTTTATTTATTTTATACAAGTGGTATCCCTTTCTTCCTTGAAATTACAAAGAGAAAGGGTAAAACTTCTTCATCGTCCGTGCCTTCCACATGTTGAAGGTCGAATCGCTGATATGAGACTTCTTCATCGTCAGTGCGGTTGATATACTCAAACAGTTTATTTTTCACGACGCGTCCAAAATGCTATTTTACAGGTCATTTTAATTTGTTATTATACTAATTACTTTTAATTGCTTATAGTGAAATATGATTTCATTGGAAACTTTGACACACTAATTCATCATTTTTATAAAAAAAGCGTTTTAATGTTAATTTTTGTGGGAGAAAAGGCTGTGTCCGAAATGTGATTTTAGTGCTTGGTTTGTTTACATTTTACAACTTGCCCAGCTTAAAATCCCCGTACAGGATCCTTAAAGGATCCTCTCGGGAGCCTGTACAGGTCCTGTGTAGGATCCCATACAGAATACCGTACTGGTCCTGTACAGGATCCTATACGGGATTTTGGGACAGGGTTCCTGTGCAGGTTCCGATGCAGGAACCTTAGTTATCAAAAATTTCTGTAAAGGTTCCTGTACAGGAACACTTGCAGGATCCAGTACAGGAAACTTTGTAAAGGTTCCTATACAGGAACCTTTGCAGTTTTGTAAACTGCAGGTACTTAAGTGTAAAGGATCCTGTAGGGAACCCGTAAAGGATCCTACACGGTTTCCTCAATTAATTTATTTATATTTTTAACTCCTGCGCAGTAGTTTTCTATGAGTTTCTCGAATGCGCAATACATTTTTCTGTCCAACATTGATATACGAGCCTAACATATTAAAATGTGAAGTCTATGTATGCCAAATGTTGCTTAACATATAAAAACTATAAAAAATTAAAAAGTTTCCTGTACAGGAACCTTTACAGGAACATTTGATAGCTAAGGTTCCTGCATCGGAACCTGCACAGGAACCCTGTCCCAAAATCCCGTACGGGATCCTGTACAGGACCAGTACGGGATCCTGTATGGAATCCTGCACAGGACCTGTACAGGATGCCGAGAGGATCCTTTAAGGATCCTGTACGGGGATTTTAAGCTGGGTGGACATACCCTTAATATCGCCTGTTATAATTTATTTATTACTATGCATTCATATTAAGAGAACATGATTTTAAAATAAAAATTAAAATATATATAAGAAATAGTTAGGAGGTTAAAATTTACTTCTTTTTCAAAAATATTGCATGTCAAATATGAGAATAAAATGCAAAAAATCTTTGTATTATCAAAACATAATTAAAGACATATTACATAACATAATTTTAATGAAAAATAACATTAAAGAGAAATTTATTTTTTATTTAAAATTCAATCTCTTTCTCCAAATTATTGAATGAAATGAATTAGAAATTTCACAATGTTTGTAACAAAATTGAAAAAAACTACTTTTGATACTGACCTAATTATTTGTCAAATATATTGACAGTAATTTTTTTCAGGCAACTTTTTAAAATCTTTAGTAATATAAAAGAAATAAAAGAATGAAATGGTACTTTAAAACACACTAGAATATGTCTGTTTATCATTTTCTTTTTTTTAAATTTATATATAAAAACTGCAAAATAATTGTTTAATTTTTGTTTTATAACGTGCAAAAGTCACGCTGTAATAAAAGGTTCAAAATTTCTTGAAATTGTGTCAATTTTCTAGTTTCGACCTAGTAAATTCTTTCTATTTGTTTTATTTTTTTCATGCACACGTAAATATGTATAAATTATTTATTATTTGTTTACATGTAGATAAATAAAAATGCAAATTTTCGAAAATATATTTATAAATTTATAAATTTATAACTGTCTCTCGGTATATAAATATGTTTGTATATTTATTTATATATTACACGAATTGATTGAAATAAACATTTCATATTTTTCCCCTGCACATTATAGTTTCACATTTCTCCCCTTTTCTATGCTGTTTTCCTCCGACTATATTCATAGAAATTGATCAATATTAACAAACCGGAAAATTTACTTTGATAAGTTCATTGACATTATATATATGTAGTGTTTATAAGTTTTAGAAATATTATTTTTCAATACTGTTTTTTATAACTTTATACATTTTTTACTTTCTCAAAGAAATATTGTTAAAAATATTGTTCCTAAAGTTCAGAACGTTCAATAGAACAACATTTATTTTTTCCTTCAACTTTAAATTTAAAATTAAATAATTAAACATCTAAATAATATTATTAAATAAATATTTATTTTTATCAAACAAAATTTTTATTACATCAGTTAAACAGTGTTTTCTTTGAATTCAAAAATTATTGAATATAATTACGGCACTTATAAAAATGAAGGATTTTGTAGTTTTGAAATGCTAAAATCAAATCTCAATCAATAATTTTTGAAAACATTTTTAATATTTATTAAAAAAAATTTAGTTACAAAAATAACTAAATCTGTTGTGAAAATTTCCTCTTTTGTTAGTGATATAAATAAATAAGAAAACAGTTATAATAATAATAATATTAATAATAATAATAACAATAATAATAATGACGATGATAATAATAGTAATAATATTAAAAATAAATTATTATAATATATAATATTTCGAATTGTACTATATGCTATTCTTGGTACAGATTATTTCCCTCAAGCATATAAAAGGTTCAATCTCCAGTGGTGAGAAGTGAAATGTCTGACTCAAAAGGATTGTTCTACTGAAGGTTATTTGTCCGACACACAACTTGCGATTACTACTTAGTTGTGTTATTGACAAACAATAGAGACAAATAAGGGGAAAGATTTTTCAAAAAGAAAAAAAATTATTCAACTCCTTTCTCTCTCTCACTCTCTTTATCCTTTATGCATTATATTTTTTAAATAAATAAAATTACAATATATTTTCAAATTATTTTTTGAAAATATATTTTTTTAAATTTCATTTTTGAGTTAAAAAATATATCAAAATAGTGGCTTACATTTAAGGGAAAATTACCTTTAAAATTAAATTATATTTATTTAAATATAAGGGAAAAGTATTTTTAAAGTTTTAAAATTATTAGTTTTTTAAATTAATAGAGTTGAAAAACATTAATTATCTTTAAAATTTACATTACAATTTTTAATTTATTGCTATAGTTTTTTTAAATTGTGTCAAAATAATTAAAATTTCTATTAACTAAATCAATTGAGGAGCCTTCCCGGCTCCTCAATTACATCTACCAATTGGGAAATTTACAACTGATGGAGAACTGCGCCAGAACTGTCAGTACTCGCAGCTCCACTGACAGACGGCACTGTCATAGCGCGAAAATGATAACGCTGTGCAACGCTGTCTAAGTACTGTCTGTCAGAGCTGGCTGAGAATATGTCCTCAATTAATACCGCATATTGTTATTTATAGCTGTAAATTAATAATTATAAATAATTTAACAACAAAGTGGTAAATAATGTTGATAAACAGTTATTGTTCATAAAATATTCTTCTTGATTCAATAGTATGAAAATTAAAGACTCCCGTGTAGAAATCACCATGCTATGCCTAAAATGATTATTGGCCCTAGCTTGGACCTAACTTGGCAACCCCTTTTTATATATCCTAGGCTGGTCCTAACTTGGTACTAACTAGGAGATCCAGTTGTGACTTAGACAATTTTATAGGAAAATAAAGTGTCAAAATTGATACAGGAAAAACATGTAAAAATTGATAAATATTATTCTCAATTAATATTTATAAAATTAATTGATAATCATATTTTTCAAACAATTTATAGTTTGACATAAATCAGAAAATTATACAAATATTATAAAATAAAGTTAATTTATTTATTTATTAATTCAGCAATTGTTTAAAACTTTAAACAAATAATTGTTATTTACTAACTTTTCACACAATCAACCTAGAAACTAGTATTTTCTAATTTTGCAATAAGTAAATACTCAGATTAGTTAATTGCAAAATTTTAAAAGACTACAAGTGTCTAGACGCTTTATTTTCTCAAAAGTTAATAAATAACAACAATTTTTTGTTTAAACAAATGCTGAATTGTTAAAATTATAAAATATCTCTATTTCATACTTTTTAAATTAGTTTATTGCAAAATTAGAAAAAACTGCAAGTTTCTAGGTACTTTGTATCAAGAGTTAATAAATAACAACATTTATTTGTTTAAACAAATAACTGAATTGTTAAAATGATAAATTATCTTCATATTTTACTAATCGCGAAATTAGAAAAAAAACTGCAAATTTCTAAGTAATTTGTAACAAAACTTAATAAAACAGTAACATTTATTTATTTATTAAAACAGATACAGACTGCAATATAATTATAATTAGTAAAATATATTTTTAATTTCGTTCCCAGATTTTAAGTTTCGTTTAAGTTGGTGCTAAACACTAGAAGATATTGCAGTTTGAATGTGGGCTGACTCACCCAGGTCCAACCCAGGACCTACCTGGACTTCCTATTTTCATTAGCAAAAATTTCTAAGTCCAAAAAAGAATTTTTTGCAACAAAAAATAAATGTTTAAAATGATTTGGAACAATGAAAAACGTGTTTTTAACATAAATTTTTTGACATTTTTTTGAAAAGTGGATCACCCACTTAATTAATTAGCAAAAATTTCCAAGTCCAAAAGACGAATATTTTTTTAGACCAACAAATTAATGTTAAAAATGATTAAGAACAATGAAAAACCTGTTTTTAACGAAAATGTATAGATATTTTTTTCTTGATATAATATAAAAATATTAATTTTTGAATTTTTATATTTGAATCTTATTTTATTATTATTGTTGTTGTTCAACTATTTTTTTTATTTATTATGGTGTATTAGTGTCAATAAATACTATATCGAAACATCAAAAGCAAGTCAACAAGTCACTGACAATAAAAATTTTGATCTCAACTAGTTTCATTAGCATAGTGGTTAGGGCGTTAGTCTCGTAGTCCGTAGGTCATAGGTTCGATTCCCGCGTGCGTTAGATTTTACTTGCTTCTTAGGTTTGCGTTTATTCCGATTTTTCTGCATTGTATTCGTATAAGTATGCAATTTGAAGATTATATATACTGTAAAATAATTTAATTAACGAATTTCTGATTTTTTTAAAATTTTTAATGTATATATTAGAGGAATATATATTAATCTCTGCATATAAGTACTAACATTATTTATGAATTCGCTTTTGGTCATCATTTAATTGAAAAAAATAATAATTAATTAAAACTAATACTTATTATTATAAATTTAGGTTATTTCTTTAACAAATATTATAAACTAATTGAGGGGCTGGATGCTATAATGTGTTACGCGCCATGTTAAGTAAATGGCGCGTAACACATTATAGCATCCAGCCCCTCAATTAAAATTATAATGAAATAGAAAATACTGTCTGAGATGGTCTTTTCTAGGTCCAAAAATGGACCCACAAACTGGTCCTAACTAGGCTCCCAAGTTAGGACCAGGCTAAAATCGCGTCACCAGCCATTGTTGGTCCAAACTACACTGCCTGCTTAGGTCCAAGCTATTAACAGGGCAAAATAGGTAGGACCATGCTAGGATCAATTTTCATTTTCCACACGGGCTCTACTGATAGCAATGGATATAGTAATAAATAAAGTAGAAAAAAATTGCTTATAACATTTAAAAATTAAATAAAAGTCAATTACGGTATTGTGCATATAAGATTTTCATATTTTAGTACCTACCGATTGGAATTTATAAATATCGCAAACTTATGGAAATAAACAAAATTGCTCACCAGGGGAATCGAACCTACGGACTTATAGACTGACACTCCAACCACTATGATAACGACGTGTGTGTGCAGTAGAGTTTTAATTTCTCAATGTCATTCAGACTTACAACTATTTAATCAAAGATGAGAAAAAATAAGGATACGTTGGAAATAATAAATTGAAATAAAATAAGTTAAACTAAATATTTAATTATTGATTTAAATAACTTCACTTATTGCATTTAATACTTTACCAGTCGTAATTTTTAAATAATATTTTATTCACAGTAAAAACGATAACAATTCCTCGAACATTTAGCTTCATTAATATAATAATATACACCAATTTCTTAATCTTTTATTAGATAGTAATTATTTTAAAGTAAAATTTTAACAATCTCAAGAAATACAAAATTTTAACTTTGTTGTGAACAATTTTTCTATACTCAGCTAACACTTGCCCCCGAGGCTTGTTTGAGCTTTAAGGAAACAAAAATTCTGTCCAGCACCAGCACTAATTTTCGAGGCTCGGCTGAACTACGGCTAAACAATCGGCTTAGTACTAAAACAGTGGTCAAAATGAGCACTATACTGACATTTTCCATTAGGTATATGTCGAATTTGACTATTTCTTGAAAGACAAAATTTTACTACTGTTTAATAATAATTAATTATTTTTTTATAGTTCAAATTCAGAAATTTTTTAAATTTCTACTATTTTTGTTATTACTATCATTATTATTTATTAAATTGAAATAAATTTAAGAAATTACTTACTCATATCGAGTGAAATAATAAAATATTCCGTGATGCCCGTGTAGAAATTGCCTTAAGTAAATTCTATTTGTGGTTTGGCCCTGATCAGGATTTACTTATCACAGCTATTCTTCAGGCCCTGACCAAGGCCTGATCAGGACCTTATCAGGTTCCAGATTACTTCGAAAAAGCCACATTCAATTATTTAAAATTCATTTTACGTCAGTTTCAACGAAAAAGAAACAGTTGGAGTGAAAATAAATAATAATTAATTAAAATGAATTCTAAGAAATGTTCCAAAATGTTCCAAATTCTGATGAAACTAAAAAAAATGTTTTTTCTGAATCTGAAGGTATGGATATAATATTTTGTATATTAGTTAGTATCTTCGAATGTTTTTTGTTATTGTTATTATTTAAGAAGACAAAGATTTTAGTAAAGTTTTGAGGTAAATAGTCGTGTGAGTCTCTTTGTAACGTGAACGTCGTAAAATTTCTGTTTTTAAATGATCGAGAAATTTTTTCTCAGGGTGTTAAAATCATCGAAATTAACCATTTTAAATTAGTAAAAATCGTTATAATTATCTTTATATATCGCACAATAATATTCCAAACGAATATAATTAATATTGTGCTTTAAACAATTTTTTCATTGACGTTTAAAAAATTGTGTCTTGGCCCTAAGGTGGACACTTTTTTGGCCACAAGGTGGTCACTTTTGATTTTTTTATGAAAATGTGTTTATACGCTATATTTATCAACACTTATCGCTGTGAATGTGAATTTTATCAATTTTGCTTCCTCAAAAAGGAAGCCTTATAGTGATGTCGATTTCCGAATTTTTTAAAATCAATTATTTTTACAAATTTTCAAGTGTAGTATACATAATTCGTCGAGAGGAACAAATGTCCGGATGTATGTGTGTATGTATGTGTGTGTGTATGTGTGTGTGTGTGTGTGGGTGTATGTGTGTGTGTGTGTATGTCACCGATTCTTGTGGACAAATTTTCTCTTGCACATCTTGATGGATTTTGATAAGATTTTGTAGGTGTATTACGGTCATGAATACCAAGAATCAGACAGAAGGATTTTCCAAAATATATAAAAAAAAAATTTTTTTCAACATTTTTTTAATTTTTAAAAAAATTAATTTTTTGGTTTTTTGAAATAACTTTTTTCTATATTAAAATTTTTAATAATTCTTGTCAAAATTGCATTCCTGACATGAAAACGAATGGATTCATGTATATAAAGTATATATTTTATCAAAATTTATAGAATTAATAAATATTTTAATTTTTCACAAAAAATTAAAATTTTGTATTTTTTGACATTTTATCATAACACTTTAAAATAATTATTCTATAATAAAAAATTGAATAATTAATATTTATTCAGGGTACTTTACCCGGTTTATCAATTATATTTAATAAACTATTATAATTATTTAACTTTTAAAATTATATATAATAATATATATTGAGGAAGCTAAATGGTCATGAAATGAACAACTTGTTTAAGTTTTATGATGAATAATAATGAAAAAAAATTATTTTCAAAATTTTACCTGTCTAATACATACACAAAAAGTATCATTTTGACGAAAGGACAAAGTGCAAAAAAAATATGTTATCATGTTTCTGTGATCCTGAAAAACAATTAATATTAAATAAACAACTTAATAATACGTTTTTTACATTTTTTAAAAACTTTTTTAGTGAATTTTTGTATGGTGACCACCTTGGGGCCACTTTTTTAAAAGTCGAATTTTCAACTTTTTTAAAAAAGCGCCATAACTTTATTTTTATTAATGAAATGAAAAAAACTTTATGATAGGAAGTTAGGTAATAAGATAAAGTTTCAAACGCCGTATTATTGACCTTTACATATAATTCCATTTGAAATCTACAGTCGTTCAAAAGATGAGTGACCACCTTAGGGCCCTCTCCCCTATATCAAAATTAACCTTCCATTTTCACATAAAATGATAGAAATAAATTTTACTGCAGATAAAAAAATCAGGTTGTGATCAGGCCCTTATAAGGCCCTGATGTGGCTTTTTTTAAAACACCACTTCATGACCTGATCAGAAAAAGTGTTTCATTTCCAAATCAGGGCCCTATTTAATCTGATCAGGGCCGGATGACTACCACGTTTCAATTTCTACACGGGTGTAAGTGGATTAGAAAATCAAGTGGAGTAATCAATATTATTGATCGGACATGCAAAATATTTATTTAACACACAATGTACACTTGATATTAAGGGAAAAAATTAAAATTGTCGAACAAATCATATCGTACCCAATAAAACGTAATTTACAGTGAAAAAGTCAGAGAATGGACAGACAATAATCATACACTCGGCGTTCATTCAGCGAAAATAAAATCAATCAATTAGTAAATATAAAAATAATATTTGCTTCTTGTTAAAATCTTTTTTATTATAAAATTATTATAGTACAGTAAAAATAATTTTTAAAGTTGAGCAAAAGCAAATTAATTAATAAAAAATATAAATAAATAAAGAGAGAGAGAGAGAGAGAGAGAGCGAGCGAAAAGTAATTGCAGAAAAATTACACATTTTTTAAAATAAACGCAAGATTCATTTTGTCAAATAGAGAAATCTATGAGTGGTGCGACAAATCATATCGGCCTAATTTTATACTGTAGTTAGTAGAATCAACAAATTAGTCAATCAGAAAATATTGATCAAATCGAAGAAAACGTTGTTTATAGTCAGACAACTTTATATCTTCTCAAAGTAACATCATATTACAAAATTGTCTTACAGCAAATATAACAATTGTATTATTATTATTATTATTATTATTATTATTATAAATATTAAAATACATCATAATTACTATTATAATATAAAATAGCGCAAATATATTTATTTAAGAATAACAAAAAAATAAGAATATATTTTTATGTAATATTTTATATAAAACAAATTAATATTTAACGTAATTTAGAATACCAATTTAATAATAATAATAATAATATTCTATTTCTTTACTGCTTATTTTTATTATTAATACTAATTAATAATTAGAATAATATTAATTACATATTAACTAAACATTAAGTTAATGTTTAGTTATGTTGACAGTATATTATTATAATTACAGAAGTATGGGTGTTTTATAAAAATTAAATATTGTAGGAAATAAATTATTATTTAAAACAACCCCTTTGTAATTAATGTTTTATTTTTAGAAAAAAGTGTGTAATATACTTTATATTTTTTATATTTTTTTTTTATATTTTTTTGTGAAAAATTAAAATATTTATTAATTCTATAAATTTTGATAAAATATATACTTTATATACATGAATCGATTCGTTTTTATGTCAGGAATGCAATTTTGACAAGATTTATTTAAAATTTTAATGTAGAAGAAAGTTATTTCAAAAAACCAAAAAATTAATTTTTTCAAAAATTAAAAAAATTTTGAAAAAAATTTTTTTTTTATATATTTTTGAAAATCCTTCTGTCTGATTCTTGGTATTCATGACCGTAATACACCTACAAAATATTATCAAAATTCATCAAGATGTGCAAGAGAAAATTTGTCCACAAGAATCGGTGACATACACACACACACACACACACACACACATACATACACACACACATACATACACACATACATCCGGACATTTGTTCCTCTCGATGAATTATATATACTACACTTGAAAATATGTAAAAATAATTTATTTAAAAAAATTCGGAAATCGACATCACTATAAGGCTTCCTTTATGAGGAAGCAAAAAACTAATGGAATTATTTATTTTTAAAACAGGTTTGTATATTATATTAAAAAATTAAATATCGCAACTAACCTCTCTCTGATCTCTGTATTTTATATTTTAGAATTTTATCTAAAAAAGAATGTTTTTAATTGAAGGGCTGGATGCTATAATGTGTTACGCGCCCAAGGCAATATTACATGTTATGTTACAGCAACATTAATTTTAATAACAAATGGTACAATATTACAAATTGTTAGTATAACTGTTTTATTAATAGTCGATAAAACAGTTTAACTTATAGTAAAATTTTACTATTTCTTAGTAGAGAAAAAGAAGACTATTAAGTTTCATCTTTTTCGTGATGTTAACTATTTCTTGCCATTAATTGTATTTATATAAATTTAATTAATTTTAATTAATTGCAATAATTTTTATACGTTTTCAGTGTTTTCAGACCTTTTAATTTATATGGTTATTTTACAATAAATATTAAAAACATTAAAAAAATGATTTTTGTTTAGTGATCTAAAACTAGTAAAATAATTTTTGCAAAATATATTATGATTTTTTAAAATTAGTTGATGACAACTTTAGTCGAAATATTATTGCAATCTTTATTGCATTATAAGGTAAAGGTCCCAATTATGGAACGCTTTTTAAGTTAACTAAATTTCTATGATAAATTGCTTAGAATGTATGTATGTATGTACGGGTGTTTAAAAACAAACGTCCCAATTATGAAACACTTATTTTATTTAATAAGTAATTAAAATTGTATTATCTTATCTTAACAATTTGATTAGTAACTTTAAAGAATTAAATACAAAGAACAACTTCTATTTAAACAGATAATTAAAAAACCAATTTTTTTAGTAGAAAATTAATGCGAAAATATTGAGAATATTTTAGGTTATGTTTGATGTATATTTTCTATCTGTTCTATCAATCAGGACATGCAAATAATAGGTGTACGGTATGTGGAACGCTACTTTGACAGAAATCCCGGCTTACCTTAATTTAAAAACTAAAATACAATTACAGAATTCTTTTTAAATTAAATACTATACAGAAATAATAATTCTTATATTGTGAAGACGTTCCATAACAGGGCCAAAAGTCTATCTTACTAATCTACAAAAGAAAGAACAATATTTAGATAAGGTTTATGTAGGGATTACATTTTCGAAATATATTTTTTAAAAACGTCCCAAAAACTGGGAGGTGCGGAATTGAGTAAAAATTTTTATAATAAATTGTAATTAATAAAACACAACGATGCAAATACAAAGATATCCATCTACATTTGTCATCCAGCATGATTCAAGTCTCTTTACAGCAAAACTTAGCAACTGTCGGATTCAAAGAATATTTTCTCACAAATATCAAAAAACACCTCTCTCTAATTTTCAGGGTTCTTTAAGAACATTTCAAGCATTCACTTCAATATTTTTTGGAGAAAAGATTTTTTGGACTTCAGGTGAAAAAAATATTCAAAATTTATTGTTTCGAAAAATTAATGAAAAAATTGATATTTTATTTTTCAATACTAGGGCAAATGTGCCAATTACTGTCACTTCTAATCCAGCATCGATTTTAAAGATATTAAACATTTATATTAAGTAAAATAATTATATAAAACTAGTATTTCTAGCAATATTGGGATCTAATAAAAGTAAATGTAGGATTTCAACTCTAAAAGAAACATATTTAACTTAGAAAAACACACATTTTAAAAACTTGTCAAGGCTGGTGTTACTGTCAGTTTGTGTGAGTTACTGTCAATCAATGCCCCAATTACTGCAAATGACGTAATTACTATAAATATTTTGTCTGAAAACTGCTATTCTATTACAATTAAATTAAATTATTATAAATAAAAAGAACTTAGGAGTTTTAACACATTTTATTTAAAAAACTGTTATTAATGAAATTAAACTATTATTATAACAATAAAGAAGGGTAAGAAACAAGAACACATTTTTTAGAAAACTCTCAAAGATTTTTTGTTTTTTTTGTCAACTTTTTTTAAAAAAATTCTTCTTTTGCTTTCTTCTTTTTTCCAAATCTTTCATTTTTTGTTCTTTTTTCATTAATTTCTCGGATTCTCTTTGTAATTTTAATTTTTCTTTTCAAACATAACCACTTCTAGAGTTAATTTGTGCTGTAAGTTTGTGGTGTATCTTATACGTAAGGCTTGTAAGGTTATGCGGTATTTTTGTGGTAGACATAAGGTGAACTAAGAAGTTCCGCCCTGATAGTAAGCTTACCAGTAAAGGTCAACGTAAGCTTACATGTAACGGTCAAGGTAAGGTTACATGTAAAGGTCAAGGTAAGCTTACATGTAAAGTCTCAGGTAAGCTTACATGTAAAGCTTGAGGTAAGCTTATATGGTAAGACTGTGGTAAGGTTATTATTTAGTTGTAAGGTTGTTGTAGGGCTGAGGTAAGTTTACAAAACTAATTAATTAATTAATATTAAAATAAAAAAATTAACTCCGTTGCCATGCTCTATTTTTGAAATCTAACATGAAACAGAAAATTTTAAAAACAAATTTAGTGGGACTGGGATTCGAACCCGAGTTCAACGCGCATAAACCTAACATCCTAACTAACTGAGCTAAGTGGAGAACTGACAGAAAGAAATTAAATTTTGCCTTTAAGGTGTATCAAAAAGATGAGAAAGTTCTTAAAGGCAAAATTTAATTTCTTTCTGTCAGTTCTCCACTTAGCTCAGTTAGTTAGGATGTTAGGTTTATGCGCATTGACCTCGGGTTCGAATCCCAGTCCCACTAAATTTGTTTTCAAAATTTTCTGCTTCATGTTAGGTTTCAAAAATAGAGCAGGGCAACGGAGTTAATTTTTTTATTTTAATATTAATTAATTAATTAATTAGTTTTGTAAACTTACCTCAGCCCTACAACAACCTTACAACTAAATAATAACCTTACCACAGTCTTACCATATAAGCTTACCCCAAGCTTTACTTATAAGCTTATCTCAAGCTTTACATGTAAGCTTACCTTAGACTTTACATGTAAGCTTATATTGACCGTTGCATGTAAGCTTACCTTGACCTTTACTTGTAAGCTTACTATCAGGGCGGAACTTCTTAGTTCACCTTATGTCTACCACAAAAATACCGCGTAACCTTACAAGCCTTACGTATAAGATACACCACAAACTTACAGCACGATATTGTGCTATGTGGGATCTTTAGAATATTGCATTCTACTTCTCTTTGGTTTTTTTTCTCCGCCTTCCTTGGAACATTTTTTTTTCTTTCGGTTACTCATTGTACTTATTTTACTATTGTTTAAAACCTATAAGCTAAAACTAAACTAAACTAAGCAAAAATTTAATCTCACGTGAGACCCATAGCGTTGACGTTTACAGTACCGTCCGAAATTGTCAGAATAGTTTTTAGTACAAAAAATGATTTCAAATTTTTCCAATTTTTTTGTCCAATTTTTTTGTCCAATTTTGACGTCATGCTTATTCCAAGAAAAAAATTGCAGGTTAATGACTATAAGTAATTCTTATTCCGTAGAAAATGACCTTTAAAATAAGCCTAAGATTATTAAAAAGAGTTCATTATTTTAGAAGTTATTCAAATTTTTGTAAAACATTGAAAATGACGATTTTTAGGAATATCTTGAAAAAATATTTGTCAAATGACTTATGTAAGGTCTTATTCTTTTCAAAATTTTATCGTCTTTCAAAATATAAACCGAATAAAATTTTAGTTTTCATAAAATTAATGTTAAAAAATTTTTTTCATTCCTTTAAAAATGGGTGGACTGACAATTTCGGACGGTACTGTATGTCAAGTTTGCTTAGTTATGTCACACATTTTTCGCGACTGACAGTAATTGGGGAAAAGAGAAAAATCATGTCTTAAATATTGTTTCAATAAAAAAAGGTTAAATAATTAATTTTTTACGTTTTATTATGCATATTTTGAAAACTTATTTATTTTTAAAGCGAAAAATACTATTGCAATAAATATTTTTTCTTGAAAGACAAAAATATATATACTTTTCCACAACGCGTACATGTCATGTCCACAAATCTCTAAAGTAAAATTAGCCATTTTTGTCACTTGCATATTTGAAATTAATATAAAAATTATAAAACTATTTTTTATGCATAGTGCATGTTAATTAATATTTATTTATAGATCATTTTAAGCATTTTTAACAAATTCTAAATTTTTTTACACATTAAAGGGGGAAACTCGTGTAAAATTTAATTTTTTACACTTTTTTTTGCTTCAAAAATTAGTTTACCACCTGTAGAATATGATCCTACATTGTTAATCCAAAATTCGAAGTATAAATGTCGCTATATATAGCATACATAAGTGTAAAACCTCAAATGCTTCGAAACGCATTTCAAACGATGCGCGCGAGATCGCTCTATTTTTTTTTGCTTCTTTGGCAGTAAAATATTATGAATTGTCAATAGAATGTAAGTGATAGTAAACCTTGGTGTTAGTGCAATAGTTGATTTCAAATATATAACGTGTCCAAGACAATAGTTTAGAAACAGCAGTTTGTGCATTTTACGTTCATTGTATTGTGTCGCCGTTTTTTAGTTTTCGTGCTTTATATTTAATCGAAATAGGTCGTAAAAAAAATACACATGAACAAAATTATCGAACGAGTCGTCCTCGTCGTCGAAAGCCACCAAGTAAGAAATCGAATTTGCAAGAAGAAGAGGAAGAAGAAACTGAAATGCGTAATGATGGAGAAATAAGTAGCTCAGCTAGAAAAATGGAAACATCTAATACCGACATTATAGTGAATTTGAATTTTTGCTACAGAATAATCGAGTTTTTTAGTATTTTTGCTGCTACATCTGATATTGCAGTTTGCAGAAAGTGTAAACATTATTTATTCTTTGGACAGTCGGGAGATAGAGGGCTTGGATTTAAAATTTCCGTCAAGTGCAAGTGCGGTACTGTGTTAATAAATTCCGGGCCGTTTATTCGTAACAGTTTTGAAATTAACAAGCGAATCGTCCTTGCTATGAGATTATTGGGAGTAGCCAGAGCAGGCATTAATATTTTCTGTGGTATTATGCATTTGGGGAAAGGATTGAGTCAAACGTGTTACGAAGGTGTAGTGCAGCATATTTATGCATCCAGTAAAAAATTGTTCGAATTTTCATGCAGTAAAGCTGTTCAAGAAGAAATTAAACTAAATGAGAAGAAACAGCATCCTTGTTTACAGTTGAGTGTTAGTGGGGACGGTTCTTGGAAAAACGAGGTTTTTCACCTCTTTTCGGTATTACAACGCTAATTGCTTATTACACTGGCAAAGTAATCGATTTAATAGTTAAAAATAGTTATTGTCAAACCTGCACCTGTTTTAACCAAGTCTCAAAAGACGAACTAGAATACGAAATGCACAAGGAGATCTGTCCTATAAACCATAAAGGATCTGCTGGAAAAATGGAGGTTGATTCCATGGTCGAAATGTTTCGAAAATCAGAAGAAAAATTTGGAGTAAAATACAACAATTATATTGGAGACGGAGACGCAAAGACCTTCAAAGCAATTGTAGATGATAAACCTTATGGTGAAAATCTTACATCGATTAAGAAAGAGTGCGTTGGCCATGTAGAAAAGAGAATGGGTACCCGACTACGTAATGTAAAAAAACAGCAAAACTTGGAGGAAAAGGGAAGCTCACAGATGCATTGATAAAAAAATGGACTAAATACTATGGACTTGCGATTCGAAGAAATTCAAACTCGAAGGATGATATGAAAAATGCTATATTCGCCACTTATTACCACATGATATCGACAAACAAAAAACCGCAGCACCAGTTCTGTCCCCCGGGTGCCGACTCCTGGTGTACTTATTGCGTAGCTGAAGCTTCCAAAAGAACAAAGTCTTATGTTCATCCTCCTCCTCTGCATCCTGATGTACAGAAACCCATCTTTCCAATATATGAAGATTTGTCTAAGGACGATTTGTTAACAAGATGTTTGGGAGGATACACGCAGAACGCAAACGAATCTTTCAATGCAACAGTGTGGCGCTTAAATCCTAAAAATCTGAATTGCGGCTGGAAATCTTCTTTAACTTACTAGCTATGACTTGACGAGCTGCTTTTAAAAAAAAAATTTTAAACATTGTTACTTTTAATTATTTATATAAAAATATGTGATTTTTTTCAAAAAGGTCTCAAATTTTCAATTATTTTTTTTTTCAATTATCTCTTCGTCAACTACAGCGTATTTGTGTATTTTAACGATTAAAATTTTGGTTTTTTGATTTTAGTTGAGATTTGAGACCTGTAGGCTGCACAGCGATAAACCAAAGATTTAACTTCAAGCGCCTGTAACTACACTACGCTATTCGCTCGCATGCGGATGTGAGTAAAATAATGTCGATATGCAATACCGCTACAAAACAAACCATTTTTGCAACTTATATACAAACAATAAAAAATAATTTTACAAATACTTTTGAATATTTTAGCATTTTATGAATATTATGTAAATAAATCTAGTGTTTTAAAACAATATTTTAAAATTTTTCAATTATTCTATTATTATTATTATTATATTTATTATTAATTTTTTTATATTTATAAATAGTTAGCTGTATACTTTATTTATAATTATTAAAGAAATTTAAATATACCAAAAAAATTTAATTCTTTAATTTATTTGTTACCTAATTAATAAATAAAAAATATAATTAAAACCTATTTTTCAAATTCATTAATTTTTACAATTAAATTTTATATTTATGTATTGTTAATTTTTTTTATATTTAAACTTTAAACAATTCTCTTACAAAAATGTTTTACAACATAATAGATTTAAAATTGTTATTACTATAATTATTATTTTATTCATTTTAATTTATTAATTTTTATTAAAAACAATAAGACTATAGCTAAATTTTTGCTTTGTAAAAAATCTATTTCTGAAGATTCTAAATAATGTGTTAATTAAAAAAATAGTTATTCCAGAAAACATTAAATTAAAAAAAACAATGACAATAACCATATTCTTAGCATATTATTATTAATTGAAATCTTAATAATAACAACATAAATGATATTAATAATAATGATGACTTTATCATTAAACTCGATAAAGTCATCATTATTATTAAATAATACCGAGTGATAAATTCAAATTAATATTATAA
The DNA here is from genome assembly GCA_032872475.1 of Leptopilina myrica (nomen nudum). Lineage (NCBI taxonomy): Eukaryota > Metazoa > Arthropoda > Insecta > Hymenoptera > Figitidae > Leptopilina > Leptopilina myrica (nomen nudum). The sequence continues at coordinate 11,742,968 of CM065460.1, forward strand.
ATGATATTAGTTTGCAGTCGGTAGAATGTCTGCACCGCTCCGGTTGCCAGGCGGACGAATTCTAGTACAACGCCGGTTGTGCGGCGGCATCAAATCTGTACCGAGCTGGACGCGTAGCCATTACAACACATAGTCACGTTACAGTAGAATATCTGCACCGCTCCTGTTGCCAGGCAAACGAATGCTAGTACAACGCCGGTTGTTCTGTGGCATCAAATCTGTACCGAGCCGGGCGCACAGCCATTACAACACAGTATAAATTTTGATCTGGCGGCAGGATCTGTCTTTGTACCGCACCAGCAGACATTAACATCCGAATCGGTATAGAATGCCTGTACCGGCATAGACTCTCCAATTCAATCGGCGCGGATCTTTGACGGTTGGATGAAACGGCATTCGTCCAACTTTTCCGCCTAGGTTGCGGCAAAATGTTATCAAGTGTTTGACTCATAAACTGCAAACAATTTTGAATTTTTAAAAGTCTCTTATATAGGACTATAATCCCACGAAATTTCGGGAAAATCGGCGTACCCTTTGCAAATCGTGATATTTCTGAGGTGAAATGCATCTTTTTTTAACTGATTCAACTTTAGAGAGCAGAAAACGGGAAATTAATTTTGAAAACGCTATACCAAAAAATTTATTTTAACGTTGTAAAATTTTTAACGTGTTTACAAAAATATTAGAGAGTAATATTAATAACAGGTTTTTGTTTACTTTTTTTTGTTAAATAGTATATTGTGCGTTTATGCCTGTGTGGTAAAAAATATTTTGTAAATGTGTTATACTTTATTATGTAACGCAATGCGGGATAATTTAATGTAGTTACTTTAAAGTAGGTCAAAACAAGGTTTTAATTTAAATAATAAAGTACAATATATTCAGTTATATTTAAAGATTTCCCCTCAAAAGATATGAGTCTTTTTTTTAAAAAGAGTCAAAAATATTTGTGATTTTCAAAAAAAGGTTAAATTTTAAATCATATAGATATGTTTTTTAAAATTATGCACCTTGTCTAAAATTATCAACCCAATCTCCCCAAATATTTTTAAATACATTTTTATAATTATTCAGTGGTTAGAGTTATTACTGCTAGTACACTAGTTTCCATTATGTTACTTAATATTATACATTTTATTACATAATATATTACAAACAATTAAAACAGAATCTTTTGTTAAGTGAATTTACTTTATAAACTTAAGATTCTTCACCTCACGCGGCCGGGTTCGTCGGCTGTGAGGGTTAAATATAACAATCAAAACCGTCAGGCGCCAGTCGACAGAAGGTCGACACTTTTATCAAATTATAAAATTAATTTATTATTCTTTAATGAATTTATCAAAGGGAGGATGTGTTGGGCGAACCAAGAATAAGAGCACAACGTGATGACAATACATGTATTTGATCCAGTTACTTTACAGCTGCTCTCAATCAATCGTCCTCTCCCTGGCCAGTTTCAATCACACTTTCTATTATAATTTATTTCAATGCAATAACACACAATTGTCGACTATTTATTCGAATTATAAAGTATATTTGTCGACTATAATTTCGTCTTTATACTTAAGCGTACAGCACTATAATGGTCTCAAAACTCGCCGGTCCTCGTGGAAATCACGTGACCCAGAGAGTCGTTTACAACAATTCCAGTGGCGCGCTTTTCAAATCTAATTCAGAGAACATAACCTGTTTTCCGGTCGACAACACCAATACCTCCTGTTACACTCTTCCCCTTCGAAGGGGAAGATCAATTTCAATTTTATGTCTAAATTCGTCAATACGTTTCATTCTTTCCGTCCAAAAGGAGAGCGAGTCATCAGTAATTCCACTCAATTCATTTTCGGAGAATAAAAACGTGCGTTTTGCATAAGCTTCTCTCCTATGATTTAGAAAGAATGGGGAGACTCTAAATTCGGCATGTGGTACGGTGTTATATGCAAACTGAATTTTCGGCAGATATTCGTCCCACTCTTTATGATCATGTTTTAATAAAGCAGCTATCATTGGTTTAACGGTTTGTTTAAATCTTTCATCCGGATTAGCTTGAGGGTGTCTTATCGGCGTAGTTATTTGTTTAACCCCTCTTGCCCCCCTCTTTGTTTTACCCCTTTCGTGTAAAATTTCTAACATTTAATCGGTTTTTATTATTTTTTTCCACGGTTTTTCGTCGTCAATTATTTCTTTTTCGTAATCAGGACGGTAGTAATACGACCTATTATCTTCGACCCTCCATTCCGTAAAACGATCTGGGTTAGTATTTACTAAGTCGTACTTCGTTTTATACCAATGTTCGTCACAGATTGTATTTAATTGAATTTTACTTTGCATCGCCTCTTCGATGACTTTTTCCCAACCGTCCGGATCTACATCAATACTCCGCATACGAGAAAGAGCGTCAGGTGCCTCATTTAGAGTACCTAAACAACCGCTAGGCAGTCTTTCTCTGTCGTCGTATAAAGCAACTCAGCACCTCTCAATGGACGACTCAAAACTTCTAACAAAATTTTCTTTCCCGTTTCTTATTCTTTTTGAACTAGAATAGCACCTAACCCAAAAAACCTCGAATACCAGTGATAAGATTTGCAAATGCTCATCAAAGTTTTCACTAACAACAATCCAGTCGTCCAAATACGTAAAAACCTGATCGCACCATCTACTTGGTAAATCCCTTTCGTTAATCATCGACTGTAATCGACGTTTAAGGGAATCCATCAAACGCTGGAATGTCGACGGAGCTCCAATCAAACCGTATGGCATTCTTAACCTCTCAAATAAACCTCTACCTTCAACCACGAACGCGGTATATTTTCTACTACCTTCGTCCATCGGAATTTGGTGAAAAGCCTCACACATGTCCAATGTCGATATAAATTTCGCTTCATGTAATTGGGATAAGATAGAGCGCATATTATGCTCATCTAAAAACAATTTAAGTCTCTCATTTTCGTCACAAGAAAGCACGTGAAGCGCGCTGCGTTTAGCATGTCTTCCTGACAATGTATAATTAACATTACTTCCGTCTAATGTCGAAGTTTGTGCGAATGGATCAACTTTAACTTTAAAGTCAAGCCAAAAATCCATTCCCAAAACGAGGTCATGAGATAGTTCATTAAGAACGCTGAACCACTGCGGACCGTGAATATCGCCTATATCTATAACAAAACCCGTACCTCCTATTGATTTAACGATAGACTTATCACCTAACCGTACGCCTCTCTTTGACGAAGAATCCTCTTGCAGTTCCTCTAATTGAAATTGTTTTTCTTTGTCATATGCTGACCTACTCAAAAACGATCTCTCGCTCCCACTGTCGATTATTCCCGATAATTTTTGTCCAGAAATTTCTATTTAAATTCGAATTCTAGTCGAAACTCTCGGTTCTTTTAGTTCGCCATTAGAACGATAAATACGTCGCTGAGCTAATTTATGTATTTTTTGAGGCTGTATAAAAGTCGTCATCCATTTTCCCTTAGAAGGAGTTTGATTTTCATTCCTAGGTCGCGATTTGCCAATTAATTTTTTGATTGTCCTCCAATGTCGACAGTTCAACTAAAGATTCTTCATTCTCGTTAATTTGACAAGAAATAAGATCTTCAATCTCTTTATCTCTACCGTCGCAATCAGATTCCGAAAGAACTAATACTTTAAGGCAAATTGGGCTTTCTACGTCGAATTTAGAATCTTGATCCTTTTCAAAATTTTTAACTTTTTGGACATTTGGTTCAAACACCTTTTCATTTGAAATCAAAGGGCTTTTTAACCTTTAAATTGTCACTCATTTCAGTAATCTGAGGTTAGTTACTGAGGGCACTCCCCGTTTCCCTGCTGAGGTTCGCATTCTAAATTCGAGTGACCCATCTTTCTGCAAATGCAGCAAACTAATTTCGGTTCATTTTTGCAATAACGGGGACCATGACCCTTCTGTCCCCAATTGAGACAGATAACATTCTCCGAATTATTTCGTTTCGGGGAATTTTTAAATCCATCTCTTCTCTCGAAATGTTGATGATTTAACGAATGGGGTGTCTTTATTTTTTGAGTCGGTAAAACGCTGTAAGTTATTTTCCAACCGACTTCGATTCATCCCCCTACTATTTCCCTGTAACGCGTTCAAGTCGACAATCTCCTCATTCTCGGATTCCTCACTTTCCGAATCCGTGTCGTTGTCGACTTCATTCTCAGATTGTCCGATTGATTGCATATTATTTAATCTAGTTCTAGTCGACTTTCCCCCATTACTCTGTGAGTCTACTGCACGGGTGAATAAGGTCTTTCAACAACTTCTGAGTTATTATTTCTCAATGAAACAAAGCTCCCGACTGTCGACTTAAAGGAACTTCCGAAAATTGAGCATTATTAGTATTAAACGACTCGTTTTCGAGCTTCCGTAACAAAATTTTCTTGCTCTCCATTTAACTTTTCTGCTTTACCGTAAAACATGTCACTGTGGCCAGAACGGTCGTCTCTAAGAAAGTTTTGCGTCAACTGAGATTGTTCAGTTGTATCTCGCGGCAAATTCCTTAACGAAAACACATTATCGTTTAGAAATAAGTTCTTATCGGAGCCCGCCGAATAAGTTGGACTTAATCGATTGCTCGTTTCGTTTTGTCTATTTGTATCTACGCGAGGTCCGTCCCCAATATCCCACGAATTATTTACGAATTTCATTTGTTTCATCATTTTATTCTGATTAAATAAAACCTGAGATACTTGTTTAGAGAGGTTCGCGAAATTGTCGACTATGTCTATTTCAGTTATTAATTTCCTTAAGTCGATTAATTCTTTTTTTAATTTGGCTGTGTCGTCAACCCTAACCTTTAATTTGTCCAAGCTAGACTTAAGTATTTCTATTTTCTGTGTTAAGTCCGCGTAAGGGCCAAAATGCATTGTGGGAGTATTCTTGAATCCCTCAAAAGAAGACGTGCTTAAGTTGTCAAGTGACAACCTATCCCCCCTTCGTAAGGGCATATCTGTAAATCCCAACAAGAAGTTGCCCTCAGACGTGGTAACCGGTTGACCGTTAACTTCCGTAGTCCCCCCACAACTATCAGTCTCCATAAAGTCGATCTGATCTTGTCCCCCTTTCCCCTCATGCCGTGACCCAATGTCCCAGGATTTATTAAAATTATCAGTTCTATTCTGTTTTGAGTTTCGTTGATAACCCGATCTCCCTCCAGGTAACTGTGACATTTCTATCTACTAATTACACGAAAAATATCAAAAAAAAAATTTATAAAAAAAACCTGACGAGTCTTATTATCCAAATTCTTCGTCGACCGAACAGAGGGGAGAAGAGTAAAAGAAAATGAAGTCTCTCAACAGTCGTTAAGTTGCCAACATAATGTAAAACAACAGAGAACTATCAAAAGACTCTTCACTTAATAAGAGAAAGAAATAAGGAAACAAAGATTTTATTTTAAAATTGTATTATTAAATTATTTCCCTGTTCAATAATTTCAATATCTATTTTCTCTCCTCTCCGTCAATCAACAACAATTTCTAAAAAAAATTGCATTTATTACAGTTTCAACATACGTCAAAACAATAATAATAAAAGAATTAAAATTTTCTGAAAAAAACAAATAATCAACCGACCAAATTTTCTGAAAAAAATCAATTTCTGTTCAATAGTCAATTAATCAAAAATGATAACATAAAAATAATATAAAAATAATTAACATAATTAGTCAATCAACTCAAAACTATTTCTCAGTCTGATTTACAAAACAAAATCTCAACCAACCGAGAAAAGAAATAAAATCAATTTGTTTAATTATTAAATACAAAAAGTCAATTTCACTCTCTGACAGAACAAAATCTTATCAAGAAGTAAATATCTGTACTTTTTGTCAAAATATAAAAATTTTACTAGTCTTTCCTTACTGTAAGACCAATTTCTATCGTCAAGAAATAATTAGTATTTAATTACGTCGACAATATCCCTGAGTTATTTTACTATTTCACCGGATGGCTAGAACAAGATCTGTTTACCGATTACTCTATTTAGATTTAATGTTTCCAGGTTCGTCGACGACAATTTTTACGACAAAAAATACAATAAAATGATTAAATTCTTACATAGAACAATTATAATTTGGTTACGAAATTACAAGAAAATTCAACAAAAATAAAATTTCGTCACGATAATATAAGAAAAATCGACGACAAAATATAAAAATAGAATTTCACAAAAAAAAATTTTCTACAATAGTACAAAAAAATCGAAGCAAAATATTAAAAATCAAAGTTTGCCACGATAGTGTAAGAAAAATCGACAACAAAATATAAAAATGAAATTTTACAAAAGTTTTGTTACGATAGTACAAGAAAAACCGACAACAAAACACACCAAAAAATAAGTGTTCTAGAGCGTACGCTTTTCTAATTTTCGAAAAAATCTTTAAATTAAAACAAAACAATTTTCAATTAAAATTATCACACTTTAATTATTAAATATTAACACTCAAAAACCATTCATTTATTTTCACAAGTCTGGAAATCGATAATTATTTCTCTTAATATTTTGAGTTTAGTCGTTCTGTTAAGAAGTCGACGTTCAATAACACACAATTGTCGACTATTTATTCGAATTATAAAGTATATTTGTCGACTATAATTTCATCTTTATACTTAAGCGTACAGCACTACAATGGTCTCAACTCGCCGGTCCTCGTGGAAATCACGTGATCCAGAGATTCGTTGACAACAATTCCAGTGGCGCGCTTTTCAAAATCTAATTCAGAGAACATAACCTGTTTTCCGGTTGACAACACCAATACCTCCTGTTACACAGGCTGTCTTCGGCATTCAGCCGGTGTTAACCCCGAGTTAATCCTGATTGGTTAGTTCCAACAGAATGTTTATAAATATTATTAATGATTGGACTCTCGTTAACTCGGTGTTAACACCGGTTGAACGCCGAAGACAGCCTTAATATACATAAAATTTTAGTAATTAAAAAAATTATAAGTATTTTTAAAATTAATAGCAACTGATTAAAAAATTAAATAAGTTACAGTACAGTAGAAACAAATTTTGAAAATATCTATCAATAACACAAGCCTGCAAAAAAATAAAAATTGCCGTTATCTGAGATCGAAAAGTGATTTCCTACAGTATTTAGTGCGCTGAATCCGAATCTGTCAACGAAAACCTACCATCACGTCAGGATTTTGAAAAAAGTGGATGAAAATTTCCAAAAATCATGTTTTTCGCTGTTTTCGATCATTTCTACCGGGTAAATCCGACGTGCTAGAGACTTGTCATATGAGTCAAATTAAAGCCTGAACCCTGTACTTTAAGAAAATAAAGCGATATTGCTGACAACAAACTAAGTTAGCCGTCAAAAATAATTTTTTTAACAGTTGGAAAGCATAAAAAATTGACTCACACAGTCGGTGAATACAATTGTTTTAAAAAATGATTGGTTTCGCTTATAATTTATCAATTTGGGGTTTTAGGGGTCGTTGATTACAAATATGATGTAAAAATAAAAAATCTGTAGTTCGGTTCATAATCAACGACCCCAAAAACCCCGGAGCAACAAGTTTCAAGTGAATTTCATCAATTTTGAAAAATAAGTCCTCCATATTGGATCCGACATCTTAAATTTTTAAAATCTGACAACATATTCGTAATCGGCGACCCCAAAAGGCCCTCAGTAACAAATTTTAAGCGAATCCAATAATTTTTCAAAATATTTCAATTTACGGACAGTGTCAGTCAATTTTTATGCTTGACAACTGTTAAAAAATCATTTTTTAAGGCTAATTCAGTTTGTTGTCAGCAATATCGCTTTATTTTCTTACAGTACAGGGTTCTGGCTTTAATTTTTGACTGCAGAAAATCACTTCTCGACCTCTGACAACGGCAATTTTTTTTGCAGGCTTGTGTAATATATTGGAAAATATAAATAAACTAATAATTTTATTGATAATAAAATAAAATTTCTTGACGTGCACATATGGTATAAACATTTTAATTTCACTTTTTACCCGGTCAGTATATAATAAATTCAAACAATATTTTAATTAAATTTTTTTAAATTGTTTAACACTTAAATGAAACAGAAATTTTTGAATTTTTTAAAGCTTACATCTTTGGTCAGTTTATATATATATATATATGGGGGATTTCGCGTCAAGTGATCAAGGGGTCTTTTGGTGCAATGTTTATTTCAATAATTTTTTACTCTTAAACAATTAAACATACAAATTTGACAAAGTACATTTTGGAAAGGTTTTTTCATGCTCTTTCAATTGGAAATAAGCATTTTGAAAAAAAAAATTTTTTGACCCAAAAAAATCAAAATTAAAAATAAATTTCAATTTTTGGGGAAGAAAGACCCAATTTTTTTTTTTTTTTTTTAAACAAAGCTGAGATTTTTTCCTAAAAGGACATATAAACGGTAAAGTGGGACTAGAATGTTTAAACATTGAAAAAAAGAATTTTCTCCTAAACGGAGCTTAAAACCGGGTTTTGAGCACTCCGGCGAGTAGAAAACTCATTTTTTCAATGTTTAAACATTCTAGTCCCACTTTACCATTTATTTGTCCTTTTAGGAAAAAACCTCAGCTTTCGTAAAAAAAAAAAAAATTGGGTCTTTCTTCCCCAAAAATTGAAATTTATTTTTAATTTTTATTTTTTTGAATCAAAAATTTTTTTTTTCAAAATGCTTATTTCCAATCGAAAGAGCATGAAAAAACCTTTCCAAAATGTACTTTGTCAAATTTGTATGTTTAATTGTTTAAGAGTAAAAAATTATTGAAATAAGCATTGTACTGAAAAGCACAAAAATTTAACCCCCTCCCCCTCGGAAAATATTAGACTAGGTAAAAAAATATTTTCACGAAAAATTACTATCTATGAGTACTACAAAAGCCCCAAGTTTTGCTACGATTGGAGAAAAATTTTTCTCCACCTTGATCACTTGACATGAAATGCCCCAAATATATATATATATATATATATATATAGTTTATTTGATTTATGGCACAAGCCAATGCAAAGAGGTTGCCGTAAATTGTTAAAGTTTAATCTTTAGGGGAGAGTGGGGCAAACTGGACCCCCTAACGGTTTTTTTACTCTTGTGACTAAACGAATCAACCGATTTCTTTTTTCGATGGCTTGTTTGAAAGATCATTTAATTGCGCAACTTTTTCCCAGACACACATATACTTCATTTTTTATTGTTTAGTTGCTGTGTTAACTTAAAAAAATTTTGCAAACGGTCCGGTTTGCCCCACCCCCTGGGGTAAACCGAACCCCCCATGGGGCAAACCGGACCGTTTGGTTTTTTATTTATAAAATTGCATTTATATAATCTACAATAATAAAAAACATAAAGAATCATGTAAACATTGGTTGTAGTAATGAAAATAATAATTCGGGATTGAATTTTAATTAAAAAAAGATTTTTTAAATAAAAAAATAAAAATGTTTGTCATTATCAGAGAAACAATATTAAAGGGTCCAATTCTTGTTTGAAGACAATTATTTTTCATTGTAAGTAAATATTTTAATGAAAGAAACATTTTATTTAAAAATAATTTTTATGAAACTTTAATTCAATGGAAATATCTATGGCCGGTTTGCCCCACCGAAAACGGTCCGGTTTGCCCCACAAGCCTATTTTGAGAATAAATGTCAAAAAGAAACACTTTGCAAATTCATCAAAGTTTTTGGTGGTAAATATTCCTGAGGTGTGTACCTTCAAAACCCAAGACCTAATATTTGGAAAAATTACACGATTTCCTCAGAATTTCCTTAAGAAAAAATTCGGAAAAGTGTAGAAAAAAACTTTAAAAAAAGTTTTGCTCCCAGCGATGCACACACAAAAGTAAAAAATGTCAAATTGAAAAAATAAGATATACTACACAAGGTTGTTTCAAATTTATAAATAGCACTTTTGATAATTTCGCCATTTCGGTAATATTGAGGGGGGTCCGGTTTACCCACCGGTCCGGTTTGCCCTACTCTCCCCTATGTATTATCATATTTTTCACACAAAGCTTTCGTAAAGCAATACAATTTTTTCATTAAATTACCTTGCGTGTTTTCTAACATATAAATAAATACGCTTTTTATGACAGACTCATCCTGTTCGACACAAAAATATTTCATTCTTTCTTTTGAGATATAAGGACATTCAATTAAAAGGTGATAACACATTTCAAGAGTATTTGTTCCACATCTGCTGCAGTTTCTAGAGACACTCAGCTTATAAGCTCTTTTATCTATTATTATTCTAGTACATATGTTATTTAAAAGACGAATTTGACTTACAACTCTTATGTACTTTAACCCTTTAATGACGAAATGTGCTGCTTTTCAACATGAATTTCAAACGCCTACATTTAGTAGAAAGAAGCGAAACGTGTTCCCGATAGTTGTACTTGAAAAATATCCATTTCTAATTTTTATTGTTTTCGATTTTTAATTTAAAATGGAGCTTGAAAGACAAAAAAATTTCTTAATTTTACGTAAGATTACAAACTTTTTTAAAATTGCTCAAATCTAATTGAAATTTGTTACTAGGGGGTTTTGGGGGTCGCTGATTACGAATCTGAAGTCAGATTCAAATAATTCAAAATGGCGGATCCAATATGGCAGTCGAATTTTGTGAAACTTATTCAAAATGGCGGATGCAAAATGGCGGCTTAATTTCTCAAAATTATTCAGATTTGCTTGCAATTTGTTACTAGGAGGTTTTTGGGGTCGATGATCACGAATCTGAAGTCAGATTCAAAAAATTCAAAATGGCGGATCCAAAATGGCAGCTTCATTTTTCAAAATTACTGAGATTTGCATGAAATTTGTTACTCTGGGATTTGCAGGGTCGCTGATTATGAATATGAAGTCGCCTTTATCTTTTAAATAATTAAAGTTGCCCGATTCTCACCACGAGAAGGTAGGCGATATAGAGAATAATTATTTTTTTTACTTTTTCAGTAATTTTTAATTTTTTTTGCTTTTTAAATTTTGTAACTTATTTCTTTCAACTTTTTATTGAAAACTATTAATTTGTATTATGCGCTTTTTAGAAGCAATTGTCACGGTAATATAACTTGCATGGTTTGCAGTATTTCCTTGTTCGGATTTTGCATTTTGAAGTGCAACAGTATCGAGGTAAATGATGTTTTTCTGTCTCATGTACTAACGACTTTCCCGTTCTTACTTTGTTCAAATAATCTTTCCTGATGCACAAAGCCAAAAATTTTGAACTTTCATCTGAATTCAATAAGTTTCACAAAATTCGACTGCCATATTGGATCCGCCATTTTGAATTATTTGAATCTGACTTCAGATTCGTAATCAGCGACCCCCAAAACCCCCTAGTAACAAATTTCAATTAGATTTGAGCAATTTTGAAAAAGTTTGTAATCTTACGTAAAATTAAGAAATTTTTTTGTCTTTCAAGCTCTAATTTAAATTCAAAATCGAAAACAATAAAAATTAGAAATGGATATTTTTCAAGTACAAGTATCGGGAACACGTTTCTGATACTTTTTGTTTTATTTAAAAAATGTTATGGCGAAGAAAAAAATTTTTAAAAAAAATTGCATTCAAAAAACTTGACATTTTAAAGTATTTTTAAATAAAAGGACGGTTAAATATCATTTTTTGAAAATTTTGACCACGCGATTCAAAAGAGCGACCCCAAAATTAGTAGGATATGGCCATTTGGAAAATTTTATGGCTTCTTTCTACTAAATGTTGGCGTTTGAAATTCATGTTGAAAAGCAGCACATCTCGTCGTTAAAGGGTTAAGCAATGTAGGTTTATAAGAATTATTACCTATAAAAAACAATACATTTGTAATCTATAAATTATAAACTATTTAATGTAGAATTTTACTTACAAATTATATATACACTTGAATCACCGTGTTAGTTGCGAGAAAGTTAGAGCGTCCCTCTTGCCTTAGAGATTGGATTTTTCGGTTAGTGAAAAATTCTACTACACTGAAAAAAAATTTATTTGATTCAAATAACCGATTATTTGACTAATATCAAATAAATATTTACTTAAATCAAATAATTTTTATTTGAATTAATTAAATACAGTACCGTCCGAAATTGTCAGTCCACCCATTTTTAAAGGAAAGAAAAAAAGAGTTGTAGCATACAATTCATAAAAACTAAAAAAAATGTTGGTTTATATTTTGAAAGACTATAAAATATTGAAATGAATAAGATCTTATAAAAGTCATTTGGCCAAAATTTGTAGATGATATTCTTAAAAATCGTTATTTTCAATGTTTTACAAAAATTTGAATAACTTCTAAAATAATGAACGCTTTTTAATAATCTTTGGTTTATTTTAAAGGTCATGTTCTACGGAATAATAATTGCTTATAGTCATTAACCTCTAATTTTTGACTTAGAATAAGCATCACGTCAAACTTGGACAAAAAAATTCAAAAAATTTGAAATAATATTATTAAAAGAAAAATAATTTTTGAAATTCAAACATATTTTTTTATTTGAAATTTTCTTGAAAAATCTACACCATATCATGTTTTATATAAGTTCTAGAATAGTTTTTAGTACAAAAAATGTATTTCTAATTTTCACCATTTTTTTGCCCAACTTTGACGTGATGCTTATTCTAAGTAAAAAATTAGAGGTTAAAGACTATAAGCAATTCTTATTCCGTAGAACATGACCTTTAAAATAAGCCTAAGATTATTAAAAAGCGTTAATTATTTTAGAAGTTATTCAAATTCTTGTAAAACATTAAAAATGACGATTTTTAAGAATATCTTGTACAAATTTTGGCCAAATGACTTCTGTAAGGTCTTCTATTTTCAAAATTTTATCGTCTTTCAAAATATAAACCAAAAAAAATTCAAGTTTTCATAAATTTTATGTTAAAAAAATTTTTTCATTCCTTTAAAAATTGGTGGACTGACAATTTCGGACGGTACTGTAATATTTGCTTCAAATACTGAAATATTTGATTCAAATATAGTTTATTTGATACAAATAAAAATTATTTGATTTAAGTAAATATTTATTTGATAATAGTCAAATAATCGGTTATTTGAATCAAATAAATTTTTTTTTCTGTGTAATAAATATACAGTTTTTCTAAAAAGTATATTTTCAAAACTAAAATTATTTAAAACTTGATAATTTTTATTATATGCACAACAGTAAAATTCAGACCTTTTTTACTTTGCAGATAAATATAGGAATCGCGTTGTTTATTTTTATTGCAATTAAGTTGACTGTCTTGAGAATATATTTTTTATAAAACTAAAGTTCTGAACGTTCAAATGAACGTAATTTTTATTCATTTTTTCTTTAAATTAAATTTTTATTACAATAATTTTGCGTTATTAACAAAAAATTTTAATTATAAAAGTTCTAAATGCAAAGTTTTTTGAAAAAATTTTTATTGTAATCAGTAATTTTTGAAAATATTTTTAATACACAAATTTTCGTTCATTTGAACATTAAAGACTTTAGGGATATAAAAAATCAATGTTACATACGGCTCATACAAATTTTTTAAACTTCATTTACTACGCGAACAATCCTGTCTCTGCCGCAAGAGGGACGTTCTAACTTTTCTCGCAACTTACACGGCGACTCAAGTGTGTAAGTATCGAGAGATTCTTTGCGACAGCAGAGTATATTTGCATTCTATTAAATGATGCGGATATCTCTCGCCTATCATTGATTTTTCAATTATAGAATTTTTTTGCAGAATTATATTTCCTAACAGCTGCTGCATTTTAAAATAATTATGATTCATAAATAATTTATTATTTATATAAATGATTAAAAATGAATACTTAAATAATTAATTATTATAATATTATTATTAAATAATAATAATTATTATTTATAAATGAATAAATATATTAACAAAAATTAGAAAAATGAGTATATTATTATTTATTAAAAAAATTTTTTTTCTCTTGGTTAACAACTGATGCTTGGCAAACCTGTTACATCCCAAGCATCAACCCATATTGGTTTAATATTGGACCGATAATAGTCTATTGGCAATTTCTCACTGGGTAATATAAAGGAAAAATTCAATTCTTTCTAATTTACTTTCCCGAATATTTTTGTTGTTTTTCTAAAGTATATGTTTTATTTTCATTTTTCAGGCAAATCGTCATGATTGCACGTGTTTCTTTGACGAGCGTACACCGTATGGGGAAATACAATCGAGATCACGTAATATCGATCTTATTGTGTTGGATTTACTCTCTGAAAATCCCAATCGACTGAAGGGTTTCCACTCTCACAGAAGAAACATATTATAGAAACGTGGAAAAAGCAAAGACTTGTTTCATATTTCATTGACACGTGAATAACGATTATATCTCTCGCGAGTGTAGTCTTATAACATACCCATGCATATAGGTATACATATATATGCACGTGAAATCAAAAACTTTTTCGAGAAAACATAACTTTTTTCTTCATCTCTCCAACAAACTTTATTTTTCCCCTCTGTACGACACGTACATACAAACACAAACAATACTTTCTTCAAGGGGGGAAAATATTTTCAAGGTCATTTCTCTTCTGTATACGTGATGAAAGAAATACTACAAGAGGACTATTGGATATGATGAAACATCATAGATAACGGTAACATATTGTTTTAGTTTATTTTAATTTCTATATAGAGACGGTAGAATATGAAAAAAAAGAAGAAATGAAGTTCTTTGCCCAAAAATAATGTTCAGATTTTTCCGTACATTAAATTATATTTACGCTTGGGAAATATTGTTCTTAAATGTATTATTTTCTAGGTCAATTCTATATACTTGAATGAAAGGGCAGAATGGGAAACTATAAAACATTAATGCCAGAAAATAATTGAACTATATATTAATATATATACTGAGATATATACTAAAAATTAATTTTGATACAATTTTAAGAGAGATTGACTGCTAGTTGCAAAAGAGTTTTTATTATTTCCAAATAAATTATTTTCAAGAGTGATTCATTTTTCCCCTAAAAGAATAATAGAACTATATTTATAATAATTCCTCTCACCAAAAAAAGAAAAAGACTCACTTGTCTCTTATTCTAGATCGATATTCATATGAAAATACAAAAGAAGTATATTGTATTATAGGGGAGACCGGGGCTAAACCGGACAAGTCAAATATTTCCGAAACCGTGAAGAATTTCAAATCGTGTAAATAACCTATGAACGCGCAATTTCGTGATGCATATGCTGCATGAGGTTTTAGGGACGTGTCAATTTTCTTGTAATAATAGTTGCCGCTAATATATGAAAATGTCATTTCTTGAGGTAAAAGTAAAAAAATTTTTTCTTCATTTTTTGGGGTTTTTAGCGTTAAAATTAAAGTGCAAATATCATACGGCCATTTTTCTTTTAGCTCAAGGTGTACTGAGTTTAGTAGAAAAAAGTTTAATGGAAAACATTAAGAAGAAAAAATATATTGCAGGTTAATTATTAGATGACGGTGTGGGGCTGAATCGGACATCGTGATTAAAAACAACCAAATCTTTGAATTCTTTAATTTATTTTATATTAATTAACTATTTTATATTATATTCTTTGCTTAGAACCTTCGAAGCAATATATCTCTAAAGCTATTGTACTTTTTTGAAATCGAACAAGTGCGATTTGTAGGTGAAAGTACAAGCTTCAAAACGGTATATTACACTTTATCAAAAAGTATGTTTTTGTATGAGTTTTCTGGTCAAAGACCAAATCCGTCCGGTTTAGCCCCGGTCTCCCCTAATACAAAACCAAAAATAATAATTTAAATAATGTATCCCGTCAATTGGTTACTCATTTCTCTCACGAACAATTTCAAACAAAAAAAATCTCAGGTGAGCGCCAGTTATTTTGCTTATTTATTAAATTACGAAAATAACAAAATAATTTATTACCCAAATAGAAATTCATACAACCCACAATAATAATGACGAGACTCTAATGATGCGGGTGAGAGTCTATCGAGACCGCCACTGAAAGCAAGTGGCGTGGAAGCACAAATTTAACAATAACTAATAATACTGAACTTAACACCAATTTTAAGGAATAGGTTATAAATAAGACGCTGGTTAATCCAAAAGGTGATTTATTCGACTTCGTGGGATGAATTTTCTCGTTGATTCAAACCAATCCGGCTCAGGATAGATTGACGCTCACTTTACTCCTTAGAAACACTCTCACACACGCCAATGTCGTAATTCGAGTCTCTCGAATTATTCGACCGTCAGGATGCACGCCGTTACCACTCTATTTATTCTCACAACACAAATTCTCTACTTCAAATTCGCTAATTCACTCAAAAATTCTTTCAATTCGCTACCGGCTTCTAAGTAAACTCTCACGGCGTTATCTCTATGCTCTCTCACGGCGCTCTCTCACACTTTTCATGCTGCAAGCACATGTCTCTCAAAAACGGAAACCAAAGCAAATGTAAACTTAATAACGAAACAAAGAAAAATAATACTTGTTAGAAACATAAAATACTTAAACTAAAAATCAAATTCAACCTCAAAATACATTTTCATGATACAAAATTCAGCTTAAAACTATATAATTAAACAATAATAAACTAGTAATTCAAATTAAAAACGGAAACGTCCATTAATGATGCGCAGGGGCGGAACTAAAGCGGGCACTTAAGTGTCAATCAAATTTACGTGCCCGTGACGAATCACTTTGTCACAATTTCCCCCCTTGGCCGGTACTAGTCCGTAGTACCGCCCAAAGGCAAACCCGAAAAATAAAGTAAAAAAACGTAAAGAATAACGCACACGCAGAAAAAAAATATTAATCAACTAAACTCTTACTAAAACTTCTCAAGTCAATGGTTATTGAGCCGCCTCTCCTCAAAAAACTCGCGCATCGCCAACATAATTGCCTCCTCCGGCAATCCTTGGGCCAACTCTCTGGGGAAAGGTGGCTGAAGGCAGACGCTGGAGTTCGGCCCAAATCTCATCGGGTGATTGTTGGTGTGGTTCTCAACGCTTTCTTCTTCCACCTGATGATCCTCAGATTCCCTTTGCTGTTGAATGGTTTTGGCTGAAACCAACTTAGAAATTTTTGCTCCTATCAATTTATCCTTTGGTATTCCATCTCCTTTCGGTACGTTATCTTTCTCCCGTTCTTCTTCCTTCTTTGAAGTTGAAGGTCGTTTACGATCTTCTTGGACTTCATTGGAAACGCTGCCTTGGTGATTCGCTGGATTGGTGGTTCTTTGGATTGAATTTAAATTCACCAGTCTTTCACCGGTCTTATCAGACCGATAAGATTCGTAATTTCGTTTTCCAAATTGACGTGCCATATCCTCTTGATGTCTCTCCGCACAACGGGGGCAATTTGTTAAGGTTATTCCGCGCCTTCCACAATTGCGGCAATATCCCACGAATGGATTCGGACAATGGTTACGATTATGCCCCTTTTTCCAACAACTAATGCAGGAGTTCGGTGGTGGATCAATCTTTGGGTCGGTTGGGATTTGTTTTAATCCCCCGAACATCACTCCTCTCGTGATTATAGGCAGTTCAACGCTGGATTTAGTGGATGGCTCTTTTGTTTTTATGAGCAGACTGGCCAATTCTATTGTTGCCGTTGGATCTCGGATCGGTGGTCCTGGTGGAGTAACTGGTCGTTCAGACGAAGGTGTCCGAATTAGGCTCACATAATTCTCCGGAAACAAAATGTTACTGCGGATTTCTCGAATAGCCCTAGTTTGTTCATCACGAAGTCGTTCCCCCTCCCGTGATGTCGCTGGTTCCTCCCCATGGAAATATCGCTCCAACTCCTCAACAGCCAAACGACTCTCCCACTCCTGTTCGCTTTTTCCTAACCTCCTCACTGGTGCTGGTGAGCATTGGACTCTCCCTCTGCCTGCGACTGCCGCCATGCTATTGTGGTGACTGAATGGTATCCTCGCTGGTGGGGGTGGGACATCTTCCCACTGAATTAAATCCCTGTTGACTTCCTTCTGAACTGATCGATCACGATCCTCTGCTTGACGCTCGGCTGAATCCACTCGGAATTTAGAAAAGCCTCGACCTCGGAATCTGGCTGGGACTTTATCATCTGATCCTGACATTTCTAAACAAATCACAAATAAATTAAAAAAAATCAAACGCAGGTAAAAAAAAGAAGAAAATACATATTTGATTTAACACTTGAACCATATAAATAAATTAATGTCACGAAAAAAAAATTAATTTTACCAAACAAAAAAAATAGTAATAAAAATACTCGATTACTGTGGAATTAACCCTTGTTCACATTTCGGGGTGAAATGTAACGTTTCAGTTCTGAGACGTGCACCTTGGGAATGCGTCTATTATCACTCGTGCCTAACATATAGATGGTAGGAGATAATATTTGAACAATTTCGAAAGGACCTTCGAATTTTGGAGCCAGTTTCGTTGCAAATTTTGCGGATACCACTGGACAATTTGTGAGTCCTCCAAAGCACCAAGTCTCCAACATTAAAGGTAACATTTTTCCTTTCTTGATTGTAATACGCTGCTTGTTTGGTCCTCTCTTGGTTGACAACTCTTGCAACCATATCTAGAAGTCCATCTAATCATTCCCACCGAAAAAGAATGAGTTCCTCAAACGCTTTGGCAATTGTCTTGCCGTTCGCTGAACGTATGGGTTTCAACTTCACCCAACGAGAGAAAAGATCTTGAAAGACCACTAGATGTTTGTACTGGCTCTTGGGCTTCGTCTATAAATTAAGTCACACTTTTTAGGAGGGGAGGGGGTCTATGAAAATGTGACTAATTGTGACAAAGGGGGTGGGGACCTTTTATTTTGTTATGTCACACTTTATACTCTATTTATTATAATAAGAAAATTGTAATAAATAAAAATATCAAATATATTTCTTGTTTTTAAAATATTAAAAAATGTACTAATTATATAAGTAACTTTATTGGGTGTACTTCCGAATAAGGGGGACCTCCGATTTTTATAAAAGTTGGTATAAAAAATGATAATGATAATGAAAATTGGCGCAAATTTGATATTCATTGTGTAAACCATAAAAAAACATAAAATTATAGTTTTTTTGTGTATAATTCGTAAAAAAACGAAGGATATATTTCCGAAAAGCGCATATCTCCGATATTAATGAAAGTTGGTATACTTACGTAATTTTGTGATCTGATTACGAAAATCATAGTGAAAATTGGGTTGTTCAGAATTAAATAGAAAACAAAAAATAACACAATTATCTCTCCAATCAATTAAATTTTGTGGAAGAAAAATTTTCAACCGAAGATGAATGACTCGCTTCTCCTCCATATAAAAGCAGAGAGAAATTTACAAATATTTTTAAACACAAAAAATATGCTTAATCCAATGCAACGAATTATACTCAAAAAACTACAATTTTATGGATTTTTAATAGTTTTCGTCATGACCATCATATTTGCGCCAATTTTCATTATCATTTTCGTAATCAGCGCATCAAAATACGTTGGTACATCAATTTTTATTGAAATCGGAGGTTCCCCTTATTCGGTCGTTCAACAATTCTCTCTCCCATCAATCCTTGAGGTCCCAGCTGAGAGACTTTATGAAACTGGCAGTCAGGGCACTGCGTGACGAAATTGTAAACGTCATGCCAAATACCCTGCCAGTAATATTTCCTCGCCACTCGATCGTATGTTTTGTCGACTCCAAGGTGACCAGCCGAGAATTCAGCGTGCGCCACGGTAAGTATTTCCTCACGATCGTCCAAGGGAACAACCAATTTCCAAATTTCCTCATTTCCGGTGACTGGTGTTAAGAACGGATCGATTCTTGATCGGTATAGCATCTCGTTCTCTAATTTCCAACCCGGAAAACGCTGAGGGTGATTCTTGACCATTTCACGACGTTTCAAATACCACGGATCATTTAGCGTCTCGAAGGCAGCAATTTCTTTTTAAGAAGTTTCAAAAGTGGCAACTTCATTTCACTATCCTTCTCAATGAACCTCGAATACCACCCTACCATCCCAAGAAATCTTCTCACTTCTTTAACATTTCTTGGCGCTGGATAATTTAACACTGGTAAAATCTTGTCAGGGTCAGTTCGTAGTCCTTTGTTATCAAGAACGTAACCTAAATATGCAACTCTAGAGCAACCGAACTCACATTTATCGGGATTGACCTCTAATTTTGCATCTGCCAATTTTTTTAATACTAGTTCTAACCAGTGAAGGTGATCTGCGAAGGTTTCGCTGATGATGATAATATCGTCTAAATATCTGAATACGTGAGGATCGAATTCTGGACCAAAGAGCGAGTCTATTAAACGCTGGAAAGTACTCGGACCGTTGGTTAAACCGAAAGGTAAACGCTTAAAATGAAAAAGTCCAAATCCAGGAATAGAGAATGCCGTGAACTTTTTATTTTCAGGGGACAATGGGACTTGGTGATACGCCAGTTTAAGATCGATTTTCGAAATAAAACGCGCCTTTCGAAGCTTATCGAGTATGGAATCGATGCTATGAATTGGATTAGCATAATGAATCGTTACTTTATTCAAATCCCTATAATCGAAGCACAATCTATAAGATCCGTCACCTTTTAGAGCACTACTCCACTCGCTGGCTGAATGCTCGATTATTCCCATGTCCAACAGTATTTTAATTTCCTTTATTAACCAATCCAAAATTGCAGGAGCCATTCTTCTCAGTCGTTGTTTGACTGGTGATGAATTAGAAACGACAATGTGATGTTCTGTGAGCGTTGTCATACCATGTTCCTTCGACGGAGGTATTATCAAATTTTTAACTAAGTCTTGAATTTGTTCACGCTGATAACTTGTTATTTCGGAAATTCCTGCACAGTCTGCAAAAATGTCAGTATCACTACGCTAATTTACATTTGTAATGCCACTCTTTGCTGTTCACTCTCCACAAACCCTTTTCCAGATGAAAGGTTAAGGGCCTAACACCGAGATCATAGCCCCCGGGTTAAATAACTCTAGATAGGGTTGATCAGCGATGACTAATTTTAAGAAATATCTATTTCCAGTCCTCGCACAGTCAACAGCTTCGTCATCCACGGTGAGCTCAGCTGTTTTCATAACAGCTTCCTCCCCCTTGGATCGAATTATCGGTCTGATCGTTGTCAATTTCAATAGTATTTGTCGATTGATTAGAATTTGGTAAATCATTCACTAAAAAGTCAGGTAAAAGAAATTTTTGTCCCCAACGACTCTCAACACAATGCGCTCTCTTCTCTAAACTCAGTTTATTTCCACAATTATTAACATTCTTACTGTCACTTCCAAAATAAATGTCATTAAATTTTAATTTCCTAATCGCACCTTTACTTTCACTTGACAAAAATTGGTTGAATGGATCCCCTTCATTCGGTACGCTGCCTAACAGCTCTCCCCTTATACTCTTGAGTGTGAGTAAGTCTGTCTCACTCAGTTCCTCCCACTTCACTACTCCTTTCTCTTTCTTTGGGAGTGAGCTCGCCTAACTCATATATGTTTCTCGTTTCGAAACACCTTCGCTCGTGACTGAGAGTGGATCCCCTCCACTCTGTACGCTGGTTGTCATGACACCTCCCTCTCCTACTTGCACTGAGAGTGAATCCCCTTCACTCTGACTTCTACACGCTGGTACAATTACGCTCACAAATTTCTCCAACTTTAAACTTGTCGTGGTGTCCATGCTGGCTGCCCCGGTGTAGTGGTGGGGGGAGCAGGACAGTTCTGTCCCCCCGCACGCTCGTTTCCTAAAGCAATCTGATATAGTCTTAATTGTACGCAATTAGGACAATGTGCGAACACGACTCCCGTTGTGCCACAAACTTGACATTTTTGCCTCAACGGACACTGATTTGCATAGTGTCATTGTCCTTTGCAAAAATGACACACACGAGACTGACACTCCGATGCCTTGTGTCCAACACCTTGACAATGGAAGCAAGCTCCCACAAAACCCTTTGGATTTGTTCCATTGTTCAGACCGTGACTCAACGCTGGCTGATTCTTCGAATAGTGCGATACCAACTGCTCGCACTACTTCTTAGGACGCTGGGTATTGCCTGCAATAATTCCTCATCGGTGATAGCTGCACGAAGCTGCCAATCTTCGACTCTATTCAGAAATTCCTCGGCATCTTGTTTTTCATTTCCCGAAAATTTGATTTCCCAATCTCTAAGGCTTTTAATCACTTTATTTCGCCTCTCTGTTGTCGTCGTTCTTCGGCGTTGTGAGGTATGGTTAGACGCTGGTACTTTCTCCTCATCGTACGATGACGTGAAAGCGTAAGGGGAATCTTCCCCCACCTTTGGACCTTGCGACCCTCTCTTGCTAGTCTGGGCACGTTCTCTCTCTTTCCCTACTTTTTGCTTGGACTCACGCTCGGCACTCGGAATTTGCAACACAACTTCTCTCGAAATTTCTTCCCGTTTTACACTGCTTTTAGATACCGGTTCGGGGTGGGAATTTTCACCTGGTCTGATTGGGGAAGTAAAACTTAAATATTGTTCCTCTAATTTTCGACGCTGTTCTGCTTTCCACTTTAAAAATATTCGGTATTCAGGATCGTTTAATAATAAACTAAATTGTTGTAATTTAGCCATATTGGGGACAATTTCGGATAAAATGATCGGCATGCTCGAAGATGCTGTGGTGTAAACCACTGCGATGGTATGGGTGCTTGGCGATGTTAAACCACGGTTATCCCGGTATGACCCGCAGTATTTTGTCAAAAATTTGGTACAATTTAAAAGGTAAGTTTACTTTCAAGATCGGTCACGTACATATTACCCACGGTTATATCCAGTTGGCCTGTCACTATTTTAAACATTTCCAGAGAATCCTAAGATTTAACTTTAAAAAGTAACCTAATCTGGAAAAACAATGAATCTACATAACACCCGCGGTTATCCAGGTATCATGTTAATATTTTAAACAATTTCTAAGATAAGTCAACATAACCTGTCAAATATGATGCATTAGATAATTATCAACTCCCTGCTGCAAGTAAAAAGATAGAAATTCTATCTCTGAATATTTTTTTTATCTCTGAGATAGAAAGAGATAAAGTTTCTCTATCTTAGTCTATCCCCACTTTATAACTTCAATAACTTTTTATCTTTCCTTCTGCATAAATCTTTTTCAATAACCTTTATTTTATCTCTTTAAATACTTTTAATATCCACACCTATCTCTTTCTATCTCTAATTCCATCTAAGAATATATACTTATCTCTTTTAATAATCTTGTTTCTATCTCAGGCTAGTCTTTTTTTATTCCCCTTAATCTCTTTCTATCTTCCCTTTTAATTCAATCTCTTTTAATAACCCTTACTTTATCGCCTTTTATCCTCTTACTATTCACTTCTCTCCCTGTCTGTCCTTATTTAATTCTATCCCTATTTTTATTACAACTATCGTTTTTTATCTTCTCTTCTTCTCAATCTTTTTGAATAACATTTTTCTTATTATCTTCTTAAATACGTTTTCTATCTACTTTCTTCCCTTTCTGTCACTGCTTTAATCTATTTAATCTTTAAAAATTAATCCAAGAAGACACTGATCTCTGCTTATGACCTTCCTTTATCCCAGGCTATTCCTTTTTTAATCCTTTCAATCTCTTTTTATCTCATATTTTTTCTCAATCTCTTCTAATCACCCTTATTTCATTCTTCTACTATTTACTTCATTCTCTTTCTATCATCATTTGAATCTTATTATTTACATTTTTCATTATATTTATAAGTAACATTTGTTTTATACCGTTCTATTCTTTTTATCTTTGTACTTCTCTCTTTTTATCCTATTCTAATGCCATACTTTTTTTATCCCCTCGATTCTATATCAGTCTATTTCTTTCCAATTCGATTGAAAAAAGGCCTTTTCTTTTTTTATCTCAATAATTTTATTATTTATTATGCTCCTTTTAGCCCTTATACTATGCTCTTCATTTGCTTTCTAATCCCAATTAGATATCAGTACATACAATACTTATCATTTTTATTCCTTTAACTCAATTGCAATTGGTGGCAATAGACTGCAGTCTATTTCCTTCCTGTACATTAAGTTAGCTACGTAACGATTTCATGATAACTAAAGAGAAATTAAAACGATAAATGATATTCTTGTAAATCGGTTTTCTTACAATTTAACTTGTTTTGTGAATTTTCAGTATATTTAAGAAAATCATGATTCCGCAATATATTGGCAGATTTACTCCGCGAAATCTCCGCAGTGTGAATCCGCGGAGATTCTGCGGAGTTTTCCGGTAATCTTTTCACGTGGGCTACATAGCTTTGATCATTCAAGTTTTATCCGAGCATGTTTTTTGACAACAACCGTTCAAAATCGACTAATTCAATGCATTTGTCAAAAATCATGCTCGGACGTTTAAATGATATCTCACAAACCGAATAAGATTTTTTAACTCTCTTCGTCTTAAATTAAATATAGGAGTTTAATGATCACACTTATATAAGTTTCAAATTTTTTCTGCGACTTTTAAAAAATATGCAAGAGTTGATTAAATTTAAAAAAAAATTTTAATTGTTTTTAAATTTATCAATTAGCTGCAATCTTTGTGTAAGTTATTAAAAAATTTCTGTTATGTATTATTAATTGTGGGTCTCGATCAAATAACTCGACTGACGCCCGAAGACACGCGCTCATACCAGTCGGGTAGCAGTGAGCGCCTCTGAGCCTGTGATGCTGATTCCACACTTACCTAGTCGCTCCTTTTTTCCGTGGCGATTTGCGTGAGAGACAAAAAGACAGAGACTATGTCTTTCTTTTTCTGTCTTACACGAAGCGCCACGAAAAATCGGAGCGACTGCAAGGTGTACAATCAGCGTCAATGATACCCGACTGGAATTAGCGCGTGTCTCCGAGCGTCGGTCGAGTTATTTGATCGGGAGCTTTAATTGTAGAATTTAATAATCTTTTGGATGGTATATTTTTTTATTTTCTGACATCTGTATTTACAAAAAAATCATCATTTAAAGATTGATATGCTTTTGAGCCGTGCGCGTGCAGCACGATAATTCCCAACGGGTATTTATCGAACATATCCAAGACTTCGATTCGGAATGATTGATAATTTCTAGTTTTATAAAAACTTATATTTCCATAAAACTTTTCTAAAAATAAATTAAATTGTTTATAAACATTTTAATAAAATTTTTCACATGAATCTATATTTGCGGTAAAGAATAGCCGCCAAGTTAAAAGTAACAATCGCGAAATAGCAAATTGTAAATCTTTGATATTTTTATCCCACAGATTTTGCTCTTTGTCTAAATAAGCCTTAATCGCAGTTTTAATTGATCTATTAGTTCTTTCGGTGGGGTTTGCTTGTGGGTAATATTTGGATATAAACGAATGCCTTATTGCGAATTTTTCCGACATTTCTCTGATAATTTTATTGGCATATTCCGTGCCATTATCTGAAATTAAGATTCTGGGTGTTCCCCAACGTGAAATAATTTTGTTATGAAATTCGGTCTGAATAGTTTTTCCGTCCGCTTTTTTAATCGGTATAATTTCTATCCATTTTGTGAAAAGATCGGTGAAAACTAAAATACATTTGCTTCGGTTTTTCGAAAGAGGTAACGGGCCTATTATCTCAGAGGCAACCATCGTCCATAGCTCCTCCACGATTCTTTTGCCCATCGGTCCTATTTTCGGCTTGTTATTTGCCTTTGTTTGTTGAAAAATTTTACATTTTTGAATATATTTTACAATGTCTGTGTACATTCCTGGTCAAAAAAAATTTTCCGAAATTCTGTGAAAAGTTTTTTCTACACCTAAGTGCAGAGTGTATTTTTGTGTGTATTTTTGTTCTATACCACGTATTTTCTGTTTGATTTTCGCCAGTTTCTGTTTTTATTATTTCGGAAATTTCTTGTTTTTCTTCGAATAATCTCGACAACGCATCTGGAACTACATTCGCTGAACCTTTTCTGTAAATTATTTCAAAGTCATGTTCAGATAGTTTCAACGCCCATCTCGCTAAACGTCCTGTCGGGTTTCTTAGATTGTGTAACCATTGCAAATCAATGTGATCAGTTATTACCTTGAAATGACTACCTTATAAGTATTGTCTAAATTTCCCAATGAATGTTTTTACGGCGAGACACTCTTTCTCTGTTGTCGAATATTTTCTTTCCATTTCGCTTAAATTTTTACTTCCGAAGGCTACTACTACATTTTTACCGTCAATGTCTTGTTTCAAAACTGCTTCTAGACCTGTGTCACTTGCGTCAGTCTCTAAAATAAAAGGATGTTGAAAGTCAGGTGGATTTAAGATCGGAGCTGTCGTCAACAACTCGATCAATTTCAATTTTGCTTTTTCCTGATTTTCATTCCACGTCCATTTAACATTTTTTCTTAGTAGTTTTTGTAGTGGTTCGATAATTTCCGCGAAATGTGGTATAAATCGTCTGTACCAGCTTACAATTCCTATAAAACGTTGTAATTGTTTAATAGTTTTAGGTGTCGGAAATTCTCGAATAGGTTTAATTTTATCGCCGTTGCTTTGCAGACCTTTTTCGTTTACTACGAATCCTAAATATTTTACTTCTGCAAAACCGAATTCACTTTTCTCGAAATTCACTGTTAAACCTGATTCTTTTCTAAAACTGTTTCCAAATATTTCATATGTTCTTCGAACGTTGAAGAGACTATTATTATATCATCGAGATAACAAAAAACTTTTGGTTTAAGTTCAGGTGTGATAATTTTGTCCATTAATCGTTGGAACGTTGCTAGAGCATTGCAGAGACAAAACGGCATTCGTTTGTACTGGAACATACCAAATCCAGGTACTACAAAAGCTGTTTTCTCTTTTGATTCCTCACCAAGTGGAATCTGATTGTATACCCACTTAAGGTCGATTTTCGAAATATATTTCGCAGACCTAAGCATGTCCAAAATTTCTGCCATTAATGGAACGGGATATAGGTCTTTTTTCGTAACCGCGTTGACTTTTCGAAAGTCCAAACATAACCTATACGTCCCATTTGCCTTTTTAATCATCACGATCGGATTCGACCAATTACTACTACTCGGCTCGATAATACCTTCGTGTAACATTCGCTTAATTTATTTTATTATTTCCTCTTTAATTTTCGGTGAAACATAATAATATCTCTGTTTTATCGGTGCTGTATCTTTTGTATCAATCACGTGTTCTGTTAAATGAGTTGCTTTTAAAATTTCCTCAGGTGGTGGTAATCGAACTTTTAAAAATTTATTTAAAAATTCTAATTCTTGTCCAGATAGTTCAACTAATCCTGAACAAAATTCTGTTTCATCTACACTATTTATTTCTTGTAATATTTTTCCTTCAATATTATTATTAATAATCGCATTATTTTTAAAATTTATCCATTTCGTGTTTAACGCTTTACGAAATTTATTTCCAGTCGTCATAACATTTTTCGATCCTAAATTTTCCGTTTTCAATTTATCTAATTTTTTATCAGTTTGCTCTTTTCGCAAATTTTCCTGTTTTTCGAATTTTCCGAAATTTTGTCGCGTTCCTTTATTTTTCTATTTAATTTCGTTCGTTTATACCATTTTTTCTTACGTGGGTTGTCAATGGGGAATAGATATGGTTCTTCAGTCTCGTTAAGACTAAGATCCATTTCTAAAGTTTTAAATATGTTGTCAAGGGAGATTTTTATCAATTTTGGGAGAATGTCCTTGGGTTTGGAAATTGGAATTTGGATTGGTGAGTCGGGCTTTTGTAAGAACTGTTTTGCTATGAATTTTGGAATTTTCCTATTATTTCTCACGTTGACCGTTGGAAAAATTTTCGCATTTTTCCCATCATTTTCCGTTTTATTTATTTCGATTTTTCTCTCGAATTTTTCCGTATTTTTGTTTTGAAATGTTTTTACTTGAACATTTTTCTCGATTTTTCTAACATTTTCTTCGATTCTTCTTGAATTTTCTTTACTTACGACTTTTTTCGGTTCAAAAGTTTTTCCTAATTTTGACCTACATTTTCCGGGATTCTGCGCATTTTAGACTTTTTTATTTTCCCTTTGTGTACTTGACCACCCTGTTTGTGATCCTACGTCTAATTTTATCGGTTCGACTCTATTTTCTCTACCTAATATTTCTTTATCTTTTGTACCCATTTTGTACCGTACGTTAGGCAAATCTGATAACGACCAACTATCAGTTTTAAAATCAAGTTTCATTCCTACTTCTCGTAGCATATCAATACCTAAGATTGCTCTTTTTCCTATTCCTGGATCAATTCTAAAAGTCAAATTTTCTATTTTGTGTCCAATTTCGACAGGTATTGTGACTTTTCCTATTATTTCTAAACTTTCTCCATTTGCTACCGTCACTTTTTTTTTATTTTACTATTTTATACCGTCACATAATTGTAAATATACGCAGTATTTATGTCCTAAAAAATGAGCTTGTAGCGCCTGTTTCTAATAAAGTTTCAAAAATTGGTCCATGAACTTTTATATCTATAAAAAATCTAAGGTCTTTCATTAATGAATCACATGTTTCCGGTGTTTCTATATTTTCTGGGGATACTGATTTTTCCAGTACCCCCTCTACTCGTTTTCCTGATTTTCCGACCTACATTCTCTACGTATATGACCTATTTTTCCGCAACCGTAACATTTTCTCGGTGGGTTAGAGAAATTTTCCTGACTGTTTCTGTCATTTTGACTAGTTTTGGAAGTATTTCCGTTCCCTGCAGAAGAGCGGTTTGATACTGCCACTTGAAATCTATTATTTGACTCATTTTTCGGGTAAGAAGAATTTTCCAACATTTTCTGACCATTTCTACCGTCTGTAGCTGTGTCAGGTTGAAAAGTTTTTTTTTGTTTGTTTGTTCGACCAATTTTTCTGATGCGAATTTCCTGAAGATTTTGATGAAAATCGTGAATTTCCACCAAATTTCCTAAATTTTTTCCTATGACACACTCGCAATAATCAAATTGTCGATAAAACAAGATTTTAAATAAAAAAAATTTACAATTAATTTTTGTTAATTATAAACAATAAGTTATTTATAATTAATTATTAATAAACACGACCTTGACAATGAAAACAAATGCTACCAGCTTCTAACTATGATAAAATTTTGCTGAAATAATCGATAATTTCACTTTTTCCCGTATTTCTCGATGTTATTTTCCGTTATTTTCACTAATATTCCATAATTTTCGCGTATTTCACGAATTAATTCACGATTTTTCTATCTATTTTCGCTTATTATTTTCTACCGGCTTTTTTACGCACTGTTTTATATACACCTTTCAGTCAATTCTGTCTTTGTTCGTCACATATACATTTGTCAATTTATCACACAATTAATATAAAAACAATAATATTCAATATAATCAATAATTTGATAATGCACAATACTGAATTTTGAAGAGTCCAATCGGTCAAAAATATTTTTGGAATTTGTGATTCTTCAAATCTGTCAATAAATTTATTTGCCGTTTCACGTTTCGGATCGTACTGAATCGTATAAAGTTGTTTACGCGCGGTTACACTCGTTAAGTTTACTTCGCATCGTTTAAATTCTTTTAATTTGTTTAAAATTTCGTTTGGATCTTGGATAAGTAAAACTCTTGAGTGATAAGCTTTATCTATTCGATTTATCAAAATATCACGAACTTTAAAACAATGTTTTTCTTTTAATTTTTCATTTAAACCGTCTGGGGGAGAAACAGTCGAATCAACAACATGAAGTAGTTCTGACGTTCGTAATTCGGAAAATAAATACTCGTGGAAATGTTCGAATTTACTTTAAGGTGTTAATTTGTAATCATATTTGATGCTACTGTCTTTACCGATTAATTCGATTTTAATTGCTTCTTTAATTTGATTCGCAAAACCGTTTGAATTGTGGGAATTGAGTTTATTTTCATTAACTGTCGTTTTATTTTTAATAGATAATTGATTATCTTTTGTAACTTCGTTTTTAGCTAAAGGAATTATGAATTTAGAATTTTGTGTTAAAATTACATCGTCTATAATTTTAGGTCGTTTTACCTGCTTATCCTTTTCTTGTTGATCAAGCCATAGTTGCATGCTACTTTTCATGCTAGAATGCATTGTGAAAATCTCATCCAAAACTTTCTCGAAATAGTTCAATTTGAAACCCAATCTATTTTCGATCTGCGAAAGTTGTTCTAATTTTTTGTCAATACTGTCCTCTGTATACAACTGTCGTTTTAAATTAAAGTTTTGATGTGATGTATTATTATTAAGGCCACTGTCATTTTGTTTAGTCGTCTCATCGCTACCTAACGTCTCGTCATTACTGTCGTTATTGTTTTTCATATTTTCATTCGTTAAATTACTTTTGTTAATACTTTCGTTTTTACTAATCGTATTTTCAGTCACTAAGTCTTTTTTGTTGCTACTGTCGTTAATACTTTTCGTGAATTCAGTCGTTAATTCGTTTTTGTCGTCACTGTCTGATTTCTCGTCGAATTCTGGGATAGGTGAGAGTTTCTCCTTAATTGTTCCTGTCTTCTTCTCAGGAATAGAAGTGACTTCAGTTTCGGCTGTTGAAATGTTTGTATTGTTATTAAGTCCGGAACTGCTCGTCGCTTCTGGTGACACATCTGATTTAGTTGAGCAAACGTTAATCAATTCTTGAAGATCCGAAATAATTGTCGTGTCATCGGAAAAATCGATGGGAACCACTTTGTCCTGTTCATTATTTTTATCAGAGACCTCTTTTGAAAATTGAGTGGCTGGAGCCACCTTTGGGTTTTCTGTCCCATTGCTACTGACGCCGCCGCCCTCTGGTTTTGACTTCTCATAGACGCTGATTACTTCCTTTCTCAAAATATCCCATTCATTTTTAAGAGATTGTTTGCCTTTAAAAGTTAATCGAATAAAATAAAATAAACACTCGTTATATCGGTCGTTATAATGCGAAACTGTTAATTATTTATTTTTGTGCTATGATTAGGCTGCTCTTGAAACATTAAAACAGAACACATGTTAAAATGAATCAGAACTGATTCGGTTTTTCCAACCCTCGTTACTTTCGATTGTTACGAAAAACGAACCTAGTTATTTTAATTTTTCGAGAACGAACACAGTTCTCTCCAAAATAAAACAACCCAGAGTCACGGATTTATGTGTGTTTAAAATTTACTAAGGCAAACTTTTCGTTAAAATATAAATTTTTCGTTTTTTTTTATTTATTATATATGTATATATATATTTTTTTTATTATTTATTAACTGGTTCATCGTTCATTTGCAGCAAATTATTTTACGACGTCTATTACCAAATAAATATATTTATGAAACAAAAGATTCAATAAATAAATTACTAGTAATTAATTAATTTCAAATTTTTATAAGTGTGTTAAGTATTAAATTCGTTAAATTCTAAATTCGTTATATAATAAATTCGTTAAACTGTATACTCGTCGAATATTATTATTCTAAAATTCTTTTCAGAGAAAAGAACACACACTTGCACGTACACTCACGGAAACGCAAGTCAGAAAATCGTAAATAAAAATCGTTTCACATTCGTAAATAAAAGATTGAATTGAACCTTCTAGAAACAACCCTCAATTAACACTGTCATTTAATGACATATAATTGACATCGATTTATTATATTTTTCGTTACAGTCGACATTGTAGATGAAGCTTTCGTTGAATTTTCAATAACTCGTTCAACTTTTCGTTATTCACTTGAACTGAACACGGTCGAAAAGAAAAAAAATGGCTTCCACGGAATTCCGAGCACGCCGAACAACACGCCGTAAACGATCACACAAAAATAAAAGATTTTCAGACTATGTTAATTTTCGCGCAGTAAAAAACGTTCCGGGCCCATAACCTGTTGGCAATGTTCGTTTACTGGGCGGGTTTAATTCAATAAAACACTATTATTATAGAGCAATTCCAAGCCAAGTAATCATGAGGATTTTTGATGATTTTAGCAGTTTTAAAAATATTTTGTGAATTTGTTCCTTTATATGCATGGAATAAGAATGTATAAAATTTTTTTCAAAATTTTCAAAATTTGTTGAGTTATGTCTTTTTCAAAATTTTGATCGTTTTTTTAAAAAAGGCACGTAACTTTTTTTCTTGTTGACCGATTAAGATAAATTTTTTTGGAAAATATTCATAATAAAAAGTACTTTAAAGAAAAAAATTTTAAAAAAAAATTTTTTTTGCCCGAAAAAAATTTCAAAAAAATTTTTGAATTCAATTTTTAGAAAAAATATACCTTCGATTTGAAATTTTTTGTTGTTGTAAATATTGTCAATAAAGTAAAGAATACTTCCTATAAATTTAATTATGGGACAACAATAACTTTACGAGAAAAAAAATAAAATGTCCAGTGCGGCGCGTCGGGACGTGTGCAGTATTTGCTTATAACCACGCAAGTTTTGTTTTAAATCTTTTTAAAGGTCATACTTTCTTGCTAAAATGATTTTTTTTCTGAATTTTGTAATTGAAATTAAAATTAAAAATTGATTTCTCAAGCGTTATTTTTGAATTTTTGAATAAAATTTTTTTTAAATAACAATAAGTATTAAAATAATGATGACATATTTTTTTTGCTTCATTGATTAAGAAAATTAATCAAAAATCTTATTAAAATAGTATTGAATTCACAAAGAAATAGAAAATTATTTAGTTAAATATTATTTAAACAATTAAAAGTAATTATTATCATCATGAAGTGTACTTAGAGCTAGACATTTATAGTTTTTTCTATATTTTGCATTAAATTGTATTTTGAACATTGAAGTGTAAAATAAAAACTAAAAATTTATTTGTTAAACATTATTTACACAATTTATTTTAGTTTTTTAATTTACTACAGTTAAAACAAGAAATTCTTAGTTTTTCTTAATTGTGAAAAAATCAATTGCAATCCCTATTTTTTAATCAAATCTACTGCATTAGTTTATCCTTATTTCTCGTACTGAGATGATAGTCAACATTTTTTCTAACAATACAAAAAGCACAAAAAAACTATAATGTTCAAAACTTAAAATTGTTAATCCTATTAAAAAAGATTTAATTATTATTTTTTTTCACTTTCAATTAAAAAAAGGTGTCGCTTTATGTTTTGCTAATGCAGTAGATTAAAATAAAAAATAGGGATTGCAATTGATTTTTTCACAATTAAGATAAACTAAGAATTTCTTGTTTTAACTGTAGTAAATTAAAAAACTAAAATTAATTGTGTAAATAATGTTTAACTTATAAATTTTTATAATAACTAATACGAACGAGTGATAAAATCATATTACCTTATAAATTTTTAGTTTTTATTTTATACTTCAATGTTCAAAATACAATTCAATGCAAAATATAGAAAAAACTATAAATTTCTAGCTCTAAGTACACTTCATGATGATAATAATTACTTTTAATTGTTTAAATAATATTTAACTAAATAATGGCTATAAGCAAATACTGCACACGTCCCGACGCGCCGCATTGGACATTTTATTTTTTTTCTCGTAAAGTTATTGTTGTCCCATAATTAAATTTATGATCGTTTATTTGTACGATAACGAAGAGACGCTGCCGATCGTAAGAGAAAGAGAAAAAGAAAAAACAACTCAACGGGAGAGTAAAAGAAGTGCGCACGCATACGGTCGTGACGTATTCGATAACTACTAGAGTCAATCGAGAATCTACAGGCGCGTAAATACAATGTTTCAACACTTTTATACCTTTTACAATTTTCTTTTTTGAAAACTTCGGGCTTATTACGATTCAAAAATATAAAATTTCTTTTCGTAAAACATTACCAACAATATATGGTCAATTACACGTGAGATTTCATTCATTATTTTTCATAATGAATTTTCAAAATTTTTGTTTTTTAAAAGTAAATATATTTTTAATATTAAAAAACTCAAAAATATTGCTTTTTTCATTTTATGATAAGAGAAAAAAAATTTAGTTTTTCTCTCTACTTTTGAATATAATTATTAAATTTAAAAAATTAAATTTTTTTATACATATAGAATTAGAATGTTCCTTTTGTGAAATTACAAAGAGTTTTTGTGTAAAATGTTTATGTTATGTTTACAAAATCTCATGCTGTGTGTGATTTCAGTTTTTAGTATTAGAAATTAATTGTTAATCATTAAGGAAGTTACGGAATGTAAGTAAGATGTAGAGAGAAAGACAAAACTTTTCATCAATTTATGATAATAGCGAAGAAAATTATTTTTGAAAGAACTTATATCGTATTTTCCGAGAGAGTGCTAAGACCCAATTTTGCCCCACCCGTTGGGAAAAATAAAGTGATATTATGGGTGTTTTCGACGTCGTCGGTCGTACCGGTCAGTTGCCACAAAAAGGTGCTTATTTGAGACTATTTAGGTTGAACTATACATATAGTCTGAAATAATCAATTTGAGCACCTTAATGTGACAATATAACTTTTCGAAACATGAAATATTTTTTTTAAATTTACTAAACTCTTGTTGTATGAGATTATAAATACAAACAAGATTCTTACAAACAAGTATTCTTTATTATCGTGATAAACAAGCAATACAGTTAATCCTCTACAATGACGGATCAGCCCGAAATTTCCGCTTCTCCTATCCTTCACATTGACAGTTGCCTATGTCACAACCTCTAACCACTGTTTCAGGGCTGTCCATATTGTATTCAATGTCTGAGACATACTGGGTGAATTTTCATAGAAAAATGTTATGTGTATATATTATTCATTTAAACGTACTAATTATGAAATTCATTAATTGTCCGTTAGAATATATTAGTATATTAGTAACAATTGATTTTCTATATTATATTAATAAATAATGAAAGTTTTTAATTATTTATATATTAAAATGAATAATGTAGTTAAAATAATATGCACTATCATTTAAATTATTTAATATGTATAAGAATAAACTTTAAACTATAAATTATAAAGACGTTTAAAAGAAAAAAATTTTTCAAATTATGTATATTGCAAACATTTATTTATTTTTTACTTCTATCCTCTCAAAGAATACGACACTGAAAGTTGATCAAATCTAGTAATTCCATCCCACCATTGTTCGTAAATAAGCATAATATATTGTTTTTAAATAGTTGGATGAATCGGCGTAGCATCCGGTATACACCACATATCTATAATAAAATAGAGAAACACAATTTATTTATAAATTTTTTCATCAAAAACTAAATAACTATTTTTAAATAAAAATTCCGAACAATTAATAATGTCATCAAAAGAAATTTTACATTTATTATGAATAATATTGTTTCTTCTATCAAGATTTTGTATAACGTAATCGCATGGAATATTAGTAAAAAGTGAACTAACATCAAGAGAAAGTAAAACAAAATCTTGTGGTACAGTAATATTTTTTAAGTTTCCTTTTAACTCGAAGCTATTGATTACATGAGATTTTGGTAAATATCATTACAGTTTTTAACTCTTGGTATATGATTTTGGCCAAAAAAAGAGTTGGACTGTTTATTAGCAAATAATAAGATGAAGAGGTGTAATATCTTTATGAATTTTTGGTAAGCCATACAATTTTGCCAAAGAGGTATTATTTATAGTTAACTGATTATTATGACATTTTCGTTCAAGAAATTCATTCTCATTTTTTTAGGGTTCCGTACACCTTCGGTGTACCGACGGAACCCTATTAGTGAGACTCTTGTGTCCGTAGCTAAATCGTGCCCCCCCCCCCCTAGCAGCTAAACTATTAGACCTAGAGAGCTCAAATTTGATACAGATACGTATTTTCACATGTAAATTACAGAAAAAATATAGAGAATATGATTAGAGGTGATGGAATTATCAAGGAAATATCAAGATTTTTGGCCAAAAATGCACAAAAAGTGACCATTCCCTTCCCCTTAACTTCTAAACTATTCAACATGGAGCGCTAAAATTTAGCATACTGTTGTATTTTAACGCAAATATTACTGGAAAAATATAGAGAACTTTCTGTGTAATAATGGCCATAGCGTTGTCAAGGAAAAACTAAAAAATTTTAAAAAAAAATTTTTTTCTAATTTTTACATTATTTTATCTAATTAACTGAAAATGGGTTTATTAGTATATTTTTACAGTATGATAAAAAAAATATATTAAAAAAACAAAAAAAAAATTTTTTAATTGGACAAATGCGAGTTGAACTCGCACTGCAATGACGGGTTCCGTACACAAATATTAAAACAATACTTGCAACATTCATCGGTAAATGGTAGAATTAAAATAAACAATTAAAAAAATATATTAAAATCATTTCATAAAAAAAAGAATTAGAACTAATTATAGTATTGTTTACAATATTATATATATGTATATATATATATATATATATATATACTAGGGGGGCGCCGCCCCCCTGCGCGCTTCGCGCGCCAACCCCCTATTTTAGATATTGGTTTTAGTAAACCTGTATATTTCATCTTGTAATCTTTAAATTTCTGAATCTGAAAATAGAAAATTAATTAATAACATAATAAAGTTTTGAAGTATTTATTGATTGGTTTTCAGCCAAATTCTTTATGAAAAATCTACACATTTTCTTTAAGAATTTGTTTCCAAGATGCACCACGGGGAGGTGTAATAAGCTTTACAGTTTATTACAAACCAATCTTGCATCTCACCTAGACTAAAAATTTATTATAAAAAGTTAAATGGTTTGAATAACATTAATTAAAAAGTTAGGTTAATATCAATATTTATTCAAAGACTTCTTCCCAAACAATGTTTTTTATGTTTTCAAATTCTTGTGAATCAATTTCAATGTAAACTTTACTTTGATTTTTGCATCTCGAAAGCGCCACATATAGTTGTCCATGTGAAAATAAAGGCCTTCGTAAATATATTCCAACGTTTTCAAAACTTTGCCCTTGAGATTTATTTATAGTTATTAATTATTTATTTTGAATTTATTGAATTTAATCTAAATAATTTTACATAACACAATATTCTTAATTTTTTCAAAATATTATAGATGATTCAACAATTTCTCTAAAAGTCAATACAATAAATGAAATACAACAAATTAATGAAGAGCCATTACCATTGTATAAATTAATATTAGGAGGAGAAACAATTTCTCGGAAACCAAAATCATCCAGTAATTAAATATTGTATCCAGTAATAAAAGTGAATACAATAAATGAAATACAACAAATGTTTGGTTGATAAAAATTTTTTAATTACTGGATGAAATTTTTATCTACCAAACAACATTTTTATATTTATATTTAACATTTAATTATTCTTTATTAAATAATTTTATATTACAACAAATTAATGAAGAGCCATTACCATTGTATAAACATTTTTAAAATTTTTATTATATACTATTTAATTTAGGTGAGATGTTAGATTGGTTTATAATAAACTTTAATTTTTTTAAAGTCTATTATACCTCCTCGTGGTACATCTTGGTAACAAATTCATTGAAAATAATGTAAATATAAAAGAATAATAAATTGAATGAACTTATTTAAATTTATTATTATTAAATTATTTTAAATACATTCATATTAACAGGGTTGTTTTTTCAGAAATCAAATTATGTTCGCTCATAGTCCTCTGAAGTTGTTCACACATGATCATAAGACCTAATTTTGAGGTTATGTTCTCCTTTTGTTCTCTGAAGTTGACCGCATATGAGCTTCGAACCAAATTTTGAGGTTATGTTCTCCTTTTGTCCCCTGTAAGCCCTGTACCTTGGAATGTGTAGAGGGGAGAGGACATTTAACCTTTAGACCTAATTTTGAGGTTATGTTTGTCCTCTGAAGTTGGCCGCATATAGCTTGAGACCTAATGTTGAAGTTATGTTTGTTCTTTTTTGAGGTTATGTTCGTCTTTGACAGGAAGTTATCTTAAACATAATATAGCCATTTGTGGCCAACTTCAGAGTGATGATCTTTCACCTAATTTTGAGGTTATGTTCGTCTTTGACAGGAAGTTATGTTAAATATACCATGGAATCTTGAAACAGCGGCGGCGGCGATATCTTTTTATAAGATATATATATATATATATATATATATATATATATATATATATATATATATATATACAATACTTTAATTTTTTTAATTATTTTTTTATCAAATGATTTTTAAATATTTTTTTAATTGTTTATTTTAATTCTACCATTTACTGATGAATGTTGCAAGTATTGTTTAAATATTTTGTGTACGCAACCCGCCATTGCAGTGGGAGCTTAACTCGCACTTGTCCAATTTTTTTTAGAATTTAATAAGTTCTTGATTGTTATTATGAACAGAGTCTTTCTTATTAACCACTTCACTGGCAGGGCGTTCCAAATGGCGTTCCACGCGCCGAGGCCCAGACTGGCAAAAACATATACGTATAATATTACCATTCATAATAATAAATAATAGTTATTTATATATGTTATATTTATATATATTATTAATAATTATATTATTATATTATAATATTGTAATATAAATATCTTTTTTTAATAAAAATACAAGTTTTATAGTGTAAAAATTGAAAAAAAGTGGAACGCCATTTGTTGAAAATTATTAAAAATAGCCGATTTGAACGTTCGGAAAAACATTGAAAATCACAAAAACTAAAATTTTTGTTGTGTTAATCTTGTTCCCTGATGTCTAAATTATAGAAATATTGCTTTACAATAGTTAAATGTGGTGTACACTCTTTAAAAAAAAGTGTTTTTTAGGAACGCCATTTCGGTGTTTTTGCCAGTCTGGGCCTCGGCGCGTGGAACGCCATTTGGAACGCCCTGCCAGTGAAGTGGTTAATAATGCATCAAATTTTTAAATTAATTTGTGGTTTAAAAGTGAGTGAATAAATGAAAATTTGTTGTCCCAGAAAACAGGAAAAAATTACATAAGCCTGCAAAAAATAATTAAAATTGCCGTTGTGAGAGGTCGAGAAATGATTTCCCGCAGTATTTGGTGCGCTGAATCCGAATCTGGCATACGCTCACGCGGCACCGTGTATCGAACAATATTTTTCTTTATAAGTGCAGGCATAACCTCGTTTGGTAAGCACTTGCAGTAGTTCAAAATGTCCGTTCGCCTTACAGTGCGAACAAACGCTGCGCAAAATGTTTTGCCCACCGCTACACTGTGAGCAAAATGTTTTGCGCATTGGTTGGTCGGACTGTAGGGAATAGACCATTTTGGAGTGCTGCCAGTGGTTGCCAAACGAGGGTTTTGCATGTACGTATAAAGAAAATCATATTTTTCGCTGTTTTCGAAAATTTCTACTGGGTAAATCCGACGTGCTCTAGACTTACAATATTAGTCAAATTAAAGCCTGAACCCTGTACTTTAAGAAAATAAAGCAATATTGCTGACAACAAAATAAATTAGCCACCAAAAATAATTTTTTTAACAGTTGGCAAGCATAAAAAATTGATTTACACTGTCCGTGAATACATCTGTTTAAAAAAAATTGTATTTGCTTAGAATTTATTACTTTGGGGTTTTCGGGGTCGTTGATTACAAATATGATGTAAAGATAAAAAATACGTACTTCGATTCGTAATCAACGACCCCAAAAACCCCTGAGTAACAAGTTTCAAGTGAATTTTATTAATTTAAAAAATAAGTCCGCTATATTGGATCCTACATTTAAAATTTTTAAAATCTGACAAGATATTCGTAATCGGCGGCCGCAAAAGCCCCTTAGTAACAATAAGCGAAGAGGAACCAATTTTTTTAATTTGTTCCCAAATTGGTTCCTCTTCGCTTATTGCTAATAATATAAAATATGTAATACTTTTATTTTTCTTTATTTATTTATTTATTTATTTATACCTAAAATCTGACACAAGGATTTTCAAATTTATCCA
This sequence comes from Leptopilina myrica (nomen nudum), assembly GCA_032872475.1. Classification (NCBI taxonomy): domain Eukaryota; kingdom Metazoa; phylum Arthropoda; class Insecta; order Hymenoptera; family Figitidae; genus Leptopilina; species Leptopilina myrica (nomen nudum). Next base: position 11,782,780 of record CM065460.1, read on the forward strand.
CAAAAATTTTTTTTATACAATTTTTTCAAAATTAAAAAAAAAATTTTTTTGTATTTTTTTAAATAACTTTTTGTATTTCTTAATATTTTCATAAATTATTCTCAAAATTACATTCCTTACAAGAAAACGAATCGATTGATATATACAAAGTGCACATTTCATCAAAATTTATAAAATTAATCAATATTTTTCTTTTTCACAAAAAATTCAAATTTCGCGTTTTTTGAAATATTACCTTAACATATTAAAATTAAATTAAGCAATTGGTTTATGATATTTTGAGGAAGCGAAATGGTCATGAAATGAACAACTTGTTTAATTTTTTTTTAGATTTGTTAATATATTTTTTGTGATAAGACTGTAAAAATATACTAATAAATCAATTTTCAGCTCTTTAGGTCAAAAAATGTAGAAATTAGAAAGAAAAAATTAAAAAAAAAAAATTTTTTAAAGATTTTTTAATATATTTTTTGTGATCAGACTGTAAAAATATACTAATAAACCAATTTTCAGCTCATTAGGTCAAAAAATATGGAAATTAGAAAGAAATTTTTTTTTTTAATTTTTTAGTTTTTCCTTGACAACGCTATGGCCATTATGACATAGCAAGTTCTCTATATTTTTTCTGTAATATTCGCGTTAAAATACACCAGTATGCCAAATTTTAGCCCTCTACGTTGAATAGTTTAGAAGCTCTCTAGGTCAAATAGTTTAGCCGCTAGGGGCGGGGACACGATTTGGCTACGGACACAAGAGTTTTTTAAGGCTAATTTAGTTTGTTGTCAGCAATATCTTTTTTTTTTCTTAAAGTACAGTGTTTAGGTTTTAATTTGACTCCTATGAACAGTCTTTAGCATGTCAGATTTACCTTGTAGAAATTTTCAGAAACAGCAAAAAACATTATTTTTATAAATTTACCCCCACTTTTCTCAAAGTTATGACGTGATGGGAGTTTTTTGTTGCCACATTCGGATTCAGCGCACCAAATATTGCGGGAAATCACTTCTCGACCTCTGACAACGGCAATTATTTTTTTTTGCAGGCTTGTGTAATTTAATATTTCTGAATCAATAGGATATTGTAAGATTTTGTTTTCAAAAAATTGCAATTTTTTAGTCAAGAAATTGAGATGAAAATGAATATCTCTACTCTCATGATTAAGTAAAGTGCGTGAATAAGAAAGATTAAAATGAAAGCTATTTTTGCATAAATTACTATGAAATGAAATATTATTAGACCGATTATTTATATGAAGAAGATGCTGCGGAATGAGTCAATTTCTCCTGCACCTTTCATAACGGCAACATTAAACGAATCTTTAAAATTTTGGAAAACAACGAATACCCTTTAGAATTTATACAAAAAATATTAAAAAACGAAAACATCCATTAATTCATAAAATAATAAATAAAAACAATCTAACAATGTCGTTAGTACTTATCAACAACTATCTAAAGTCTGTATTCCGTTTAATAATATTTATTATCAATTATCTAATATTTAAAAAAAATCCGAAAAATATACGTAGACGTCATTACCGGGTCATTTTTGACTTTTCGGGTCCGACCCGATAGTGCCACTATAAGATAGTAATAAATAAATTTTTTAATAAAAAAAATATCCTTCCTCCATAATACTTTATTAAAAAAATTTATTAATTTTTTTTGTTGGACGGAGGTTGGTTTTGGGTTCGATACCTTCCAGTACCAAATATAATGTCAATTGACTTTATGTTTGGTACTGGAAGGTATCGAACCCAAAACCGACCCCCGTCCAACAAAAAAAAATTAATAAATTTTTTAATAAAGTATTATTGAAAAAGCATGCATTATAATAAATTCAAGGTGATGAATCCTTCCTCAAAAATACTGTTTATGTATTTTAGAAGGACCTGGTATTGACCTTTTTACATACAAACACAGAGAAAAATGGATTATAAGTGATATAATTCAGATTATACTTTTTATGATATTTTAAATTGTATATAGGATAGTTAACCAGAATTATAAAATTAAATATCTAAGTAGTACCATTTTCAAATTATTGATCATATTAATTTAGATTATAAAACTTGCATCAATATGCATGTGTATGTATTGTGTGCATATGTGCGAGTATACATGTGTATGTTATGTATGTATATGTGTGAGTATACATGTGTATGTATTGTGTGCATATGTGTGAGTATACATGTGTATGTATTGTGTACATATGTGTGAGTATACATGCATATGTTATGTGTGTATATGTGTGAGTATACATGTGTATGTGTTGTGTGCATATGTGTGAGTATACATGTGTATGTGTTGTGTGCATATGTGTGAGTATACATGTTTATGTTATGTGTGCATATGTATGAGTATGCATGTGTATGTCTTGTGTGCATATGTGTGAGTATACATGTGTATGTATTGTGTGCATATGTGTGAGTATACATGTGTATGTATGGTGTGCATATATGTGAGTATACATGTGTATGTATTGTGTGTATATGTGTGAGTATACATATGTATGTATTAAGTGTATATGTGTAAGTATACATGTGTATGTATTAAGTGTATATGTGTAAGTATACATGTGTATGTATTGTGTGCATATGTGTGAGTATACATGTGTATGTTATGTGTGTATATGTGTGAGTATACATGTGTATGTATTGTGTGCATATGTGTGAGTATACATGTATATGTATTGTGTGTATATGTGCGAGTATACATGTGTATGTTATGTATGTATATGTGTGAGTATACATGTGTATGTATTGTGTGTATTGTGTGAGTATACATGTGTATGTATTGTTTGTATATGTGTGAGTATACATATGTATGTATTAAGTGTATATGTGTAAGTATACATGTGTATGTATTAAGTGTATATGTGTAAGTATACATGTGTATGTTATGTATGTATATGTGTGAGTATACATGTGTATGTATTGTGTGTATATGTGTGAGTATACATGTGTATGTATTGTGTGCATATATGTGTTTATGTACATTTGTATATATGTTGCCGATGGATGAACCGATGTATATCTATATATGTTGCCGGCCGACGAATCCGACGAAACGACGAAACGACTAGGAAACATTTTAATATTATAGAAGATTTATATTAAATGCAATAATTTCACTATTCACAAGAAGGAAGATACACAATTTCTTAGTAATTCCTATTTTCCTTTGCTTAATAAATCGACATAACGGTTATGGTTCATAATATTTCGATTGCGGGTCATTAAGCCCATCGACTGTACATAACGCGAAAATGGTAACCTTCTCATAGTCAGTTTGACTAATCACTTGTTCTAATATTTAAAATTTTAATATTTTATTTTTTGTGTACTATGTATTTTTTTAATTTTTATTTTATTAACAAAATTTAATTTTACCCTTCTGAGTCGGATTATTTCATCTCGCATTTATTGGTAGGATTATTTTATTTTGCGTTTATTAGCCGAATTATTTCATCTTGCCTTTATTAGGTTTGATCAGTATATCTTACATTTATAAGTCGGATTATTTCATCTTGCCTTTATCACTTTGATTAGTACTGCTTGTCTTTTTCATTCATATTATTTTATCTTACCTTTATTGCTCGAATTTTCACATTTTACCTATATCGTACATTTTGAATTTTTGAAATCTCACATGAAATTCGTAATTAGGGACCCCATAAACCTCCGAGTAACAAGTTTTAAGTGAATCTAATGATTTTTACAAAACGCGTCCGCCATATTAGATCCGCCATTTAAATTTTTTTAAACCTGACATCAAATTAGTAATCTGCGAGATAACTTTAAAATAATTATTGTTATTGATTTATAAATTACCCACATAGCACAAAAACTTCCAGGAAGTTTCCCGTGGCAACCTTCGGAAGTTATCCCTGGAAATTTCCAGGAAATACAATAATGTCCGCAAGTTAGAAGCTTCCCATGGAAACTTCCTGGTAACTTTCTGGAAGCTTTCCATAGAATCTTCCTGGAAGGAATTTTTCATCGCCAAAATTTAATAGAATGGAAAAGAAGGTGCGACTTAAATATTAAAATCAACATTGGATTTTTTTGTTAAGCGCTAGAGGAGGAACAAGTGATTGAAATCACGAAAAATCATAAGAGACTCCATATGAGCCTCCGGAAAGTAAAACCACATATAAAATTTGTACTGACATTTTCATTAGTACCTGATGCCTAAAACTTAATGTGCTAAATACAAATTTCAGTTTTATTTATTTCATCTGCTTTCAAAAGATAAACTTGGTTAAAATTTATTTTTATAGCATTAATTTTTTTATTTATTACAGGTCAATGAAAATGATTGAATAAATTTTATGTGTGGTCTTACTTTCCAGAGGCTCATATTAAAGATACATTTTTTTACATTTCTATACTATAAAACGAAAAAATCAGCACATAATGTGAAAGTACATTGAATGTATTAATTATTAATCAGTAATACATTTTTTAATATTTATAAAGTTCTTAGAAAATTTAAATTGAAATAAAATATTAATTTAATTTTTGAATTTGTTGTTTAATTGAAAAATGTTCGAATTATCCAAATATCGTAAAATTTAATTCGAAAGAATTTATCTTAAGTGGAAATTAGTTTCCTCAAAGATATTATTAAATATATAATATATAAATTAACCCTGAAAAGTCAAGTGTCAACTTGATTGAGCGCATAATGTTTGTGTAATGTGTTTTAAATTATGGCATGGTTTATTTTTATACTTATATAATGCATTATTATTTATTAGTTTAAATTATTTTATAACTAACGTTTCCTATTTATGTAATTCTTTGTATCTTTTAACATTTTCATACTTGAAATTAATTTTTTCTTAAATTTTGTAAGAAATAATTAAATGTTTCTATTATCTCCGAATTTCCAGTTTTTAAGGGTCAAAGATAATTATAAATTTTACTATGAATTTTTAGTTCAGATTTTTTAAATGCGTCTGTAGAACGTTTAAAGAACGTTTTATGTTTTTGTGCCCACTGGGAAGTATAGTAGTACAGTAGTACTACTGTATTATACTATACTATAAGAACTATACGAACTACAGCAGATCTATATTATTACTATACTAAGTATGTAGTACTACTATAGTAATATACTATGTTATATATAGTAGTACTACTATAGTCTAGTATAGTACTGTACATAATAGTATAGTAATCTACAGTATAGTAGAGTATAAATAACTCTCGTTCACCACTATTATATTTCCTGAAAATTGTCAGGAATTTACCAACGGTAATTTTCGAAGGTTGTCACGGGAAACTACCTGCAAGTTTTTGTGCTATGTGGGACCATTCAAGATCTGATTACCAGATTACATCACTAGTTCATTTAACAGTAGTAATAGTTACACCAGGACAAAAAAAATTGTTTTTTTGATCGCGAAGAGTACCATAAAGTAAGTTCTCTTCCTCAGGGTGTATCTAAAGAGAAAAACATAGTCGGACCTAAAGTTTGGTGCTAGTAATTTTTTTATACGCCTAATAATGTAGTGGAGCCTAAAATATTGATTTGCGTGGTAATTGATTTACTTTTTCTGTCTTCCTGGGTCGATAATTACAAATTTGAATTTATTTTTTAAAAACAATAAATAGCGGATCCAATATGGCGACTAAAGAAAATATAAAAATAATCAGATTCTCTTGAAAATCATTGCTCTAGGGTTTTCGGGGTCGCTAATTACGAATTTGAAATCGTTTTTTAAAAATTAAAAATGGCGGATTTAGTTTGTCAGCTAAGAAAATGCAAATTTATTAGATTTCCTTAAAAATCGTTACTCTGGAGTTTTCATAATCGCTAAAAATGAATGTATCCGAAGAATTGTGCCAAAAATGGTAGAGAATTACAATCGTTTAGGTTGCTAATTGAGCTATAAGGGCCACTTTTTAGAACATGATGAGAGATTTTACAAAAATATAAAGAAAAAAGATAAACGATACCAAGAAAAATGGAATAAAACAATTATTAAAACTGCAGCAAATTTGACATTTAAATTTTTTTTAAATTGACGTTATATTTATTTTTAGCAACCTTGAAAACCCCAGAGTAATGATTTTCATGTAAATCTGATTAATTTTTAATATTTTTTATCGTCATATTGAATTTAGCATTTTTGACTGCTTCTATGTATTTATGTAATTAGAGTCGCTGAATTTAGATTAATAGTAAAAATATGCGAAAAATCTGTTTAGGTCTAACTATGTTTTTCTTTTTAGATACACCTTAAGGAAGAGAACCTACCATGTGGCACTCTTCACACTCGAAATAGTATATTTGTGTGCCGGTGTTATTCTTAAAGTAAAATATATAATTTTAATTATACTCATTGTATTTTTGTCAATTATTTTTTTTCTTGTGTGACGTATTTTTAAAACTAATTACTATCTCAGTGTAAATACTTCTTACGTCAGGCAAAATCGGACGCTTTCAACAATCAAATTTAGAGAAATTAAACTAATAAAATCTTACCGTCAGGTGCCAATTAATTTTTACAAGATAATTAATAAACTAAATCTCTGGCTTGGCTTAACTCTTAACAAACAATTCAACACCTCTAAATTTATCTTTCTCACTCAGAGGGAATTCTGCTCAAATGATTAGCAAGCAGAAATGCCAACGACGAGACACGACTGGCTGAATACTGGCACGACTTAACCACGCTGACGATGTTCTCTCTTTCTCTTGGCCCAGTGCTCTTCCCTCTCTCGGTCGACGATTGGAACTGGTTTTAATCCAAGAAATATAACATTAACTTTACTTAAAGATATTTTCTCTTTATTTACTCTAGAATACACGGAGCTTCCTGCTCCACTTACCACACTTCCTGACTCTTTACATACTGCAACGATGTTTACTTTTCATTGCGGTTATCACCCGCACAACGATGCAAAAATGGCAGTATGTCGAATTCCTATTGCCGAATTATAAATTCCACACTTCGAACTTATAATATACCACTGATGATCCGTTTTAGGGAACTTCCTCGGCGCCAGGTAGGTAAACTACCCGGATCACGATGTGGAAATAAAACAGAGAACTTTCCCGGACTATCTCTAACCGAGCTCAATATTTTCTTAATGCGAAGTTACTTTTCACTGAAAAAATTAAATTCTAATTTTAAGAAAAACTTCTTAAATATGCGCTAAGAATATTCTCCACTTAAATTAAGTGGGAAATATTCTTACAATAATAATGTTCCTCTTATTGTAAGAATATTTCCCACTTAACTTAAGTGGAGAATATTCTTGGCGCATATTTAAGAAGTTTTTCTTAAAATTAGAATTTAATTTTTTCAGTGTTATATTGAAATAATAGTGCGTGAATACCGCACACATAGGAGACAGACAAACACAATTAATTTAACACACAAATAAAACGGTTAAATAAAAAAATTATTAAACTACACAAGCATATTATTTTTTTTAAATCACTCTTCTTTTATTTTTAACTTTTGTGAAGAGAACTAAGAACTTCCACACGCCGGTGATTGCATTGGTCGACCGAAAATGGCGGCGTCCTATCGGCTTGCCATGCAGTATTGGCCATTGGGTTCTGGTGATATGCCAATTTAAGGTCAACTTTTGACAGATATCTGGCTTTTCGGAGCTTGGCGTTTCGTCTGTAACACGAATGTGATGTTCTGTCGAGTCCGTCATCCCGTGTTTTTCCGACTCAGGAAATACCTATTAATCTAGCAGGGCTTGAATGATGTTCTTTTGCTAATCATCAAGTACAAAGATTCCGGCACACTAGGCGAATATTAGCTGTTCACTCTTTTTTCTCTCTCTCTCTCTACTCAAATTCATGCCAATCTCCCTTAAACAAAGCTTTTACAAACCTTCTTTCAGCTTCACATCCATTTCCCAGGTTTTACAAAAGTCTATACCTAGGATTATGTCTTGTGTTAAAGCGCTTCTGATGTTCTCTTTTCGACTCTGTACATGACCATCGACTACAATTTTTAAGTTTAATTATCCGGACGTTTCAGTGGTGCTTTCAATTGCGCTTCTGATTACAGTCCCACAAGGCTGAATCCGGCTTTTATAAGGCACTGCGGCTCTAGTGTTGATCACTGAGATCATTGCACCAGGGTCGAATAGTGCTTCACATTGGTGATTTCCGACGAACATTTTGAAAAGTACCTATTTCCTGTTCTCGATCCGTCGATATCTTAACCAATTTTTAAGTTTCGGGTCAGACTATTTTCCCAAGGCAGCCCTCACGGCCACACAGTTTGGACAATTTAACAAATTAACCCCTGGCGTCTTACACACGAGGCATACTTCTATTTCATTCGGCTTTAATAGGCATTGATTTGCATAATGCCCTTGTTGGTGACATGATAAGAAAATTCTCTGCGGACAATCCTTGGCTCTGTGTCGAACAGTTTGGCAATGACAACAAGCCCCGACAAATTGAACAGAAACAACTTGACCCTGTGTATCAATTTGTCCCGATTTTTGACCCTATTGACCAAATTGTTGTTTTTCCTTAAAGGAAAATTATATAATTATTATTATACAACCAAAGTAGTAGTAGTGGAAAGTGGAGAGGCAGCTTTTCTGATAAATGAAAGTAAACTCGCATCACTTTCAAATTATGCTCATGTTTGAACATTAATAACAAAGCAATCTATAAGTAAAAAATATTTTTGACAAGCCTTGCTTCCGGCAGTTTTAGAGAAAAGTTCTCTTCGTCGACGATTGGAACTGGGTTTAATCCAAGAAATATTACAGTAACTTCACTTAAAGATGTTTTCTCTTTATTTACTCTAAAATACACTGAGCTTCGTGCTTTACTTACAACACTTCCTGACTGTTTACACACATGAAAAACGAAATTTTCTCGGTGCTACGAAATACGTCTCTTGTCGTCTCGCGGGTCCCAAAATCGTTATGGTGGCGAAAGTACAGGACACCTGTAGCGTCCCTAATTTTGCCACATGTTTGTCTTCCTCATCTCCTCTTCTCTCTAACTTCGGTAGCTCTACTATCTCTTTCTCTCTCTACACTCACCGGCCCTGCCCTGTCACTTTCTTCGTGACTATCTTGCCGCCCGGCAATCTAGGCATTTCAATTATCATGCCGATTGACTTTTTACTCCGGGGATCGTCCCGACAGGTGTAGTGACGATTTACATCGTCATACTTGTTGGTTTCGAAATAAATTATTCTTTCACAACATTAAGTAGGCTCATTGACTTACGCTCCTTTCCAATTAGATTCGTTCTGAAACCAAACTCAGTAGTCTCGTCTTAAAGCCCCAAAAAAATTTTTTTAAATATACATAACGAATTTTTTATTAAAAACGCGCGCCAACTCCATAGAGGGAGAACGTTAATTATCATGGAAAATTTAGTCTGGAGTATACAAATATTATTTGTTTTTAATAATTTTTTTTAATGAAAGTTTATAGTATTGCGCACCGATCAGATCAAATCTGATATCTTAACTTAAAAAATATGAATGCTACACATTGCTAAACTAATATTTAGTAAAGTTTATTCTCCTTTGTTCGTATACATTGTTAAATAAAAAAATTTTTTAAACAGTTTTCAAAATTCTACCTCCACAATTCGGTGCAGAATATTATAAACTTTTATTTTAAAAAATTATTATTAAAAACAAATAATATTTGTATCCTCTAAACAGAATTTTCCATGACAATTAATTAAAATTGTTATTAAAAATATGGAATTTTTAAATTTACAATCTTGCAAATATTTTCTTTTAAAAGAGTAAACAATTTTGTGTAATCAGTATAAGTTCCATTAATTTATTGTAAACGGCTTTTAAGGTAATTTTTTGTTAAATTTTGTATTATTTTGTTAATGCAAAAACAACAAAAATTTTAAATTTCAAAAAACGGTTAAAAGCGTATTTTTGTTTTGTTGTCAACTATCGATTTTCATAAAAGTTTTAACATTTTAGAAAATCAATAAAATTTGTTAACACAGTTGAGCTGGTCTGACCCTTTGCTGAATAAATTTTCAAAGAAATAAGTGTCATTAGTAATTTATCATTAAAAATTACCGCTAAATAATTCTGTAGATAAAAAATAATATCAAAAAGTATTAATAGTCAGGTGAATTAAAGACCTTTTGTTAACTATTAATTTTATACAAACAAATTCTTTTTTAAAAATGCGTAGTACGTTTAAATATAATTAGGTGAACACTTTTTTAAAAGGTAGAAAAATAATAAAAGCTTTTTGAGGAAAAACTAGAACACGTTTCATGTAAAATTTCATCTAGAATGTGTCGACTTTCTTTGAGAAAATAAAAAAACATTTGCCCTATAATTTTAAAAAATCTTAGCAAGCTCTCAAATGAAGAAGCTACTTTGGTTAAGAGTAGTAAGTACAATACTAGTCACGACCTGCGGAGTTTGTGAGAACTAATAGTAGAAGTAATTGCGAAAACTGCTCACTGAACGTAAATTTTTATTGCACAAAGGTTGCACACGCACACGTGACCTTTCACGTAATTAAAGGACCTTTTTTAATATGTAGGGTAAACTGGGGCAAAATGTTAAACTGTCAAAACAGTTAAAATTTATTATAATTATAACACCCTCCGTGTTATCACTTTAAATAAATGTCCTAAGTTATATGACATTCTGTTCATTTTTGTGGTGTCAATAACATGAAGTGTGTTTTGACTTTACATTTAAAAATTTTTCGTCAGAGAAAATTTCAACTTTTAAGTATATTTTTTAAATTTATTCCCATTACCATTTATTTGGATCCACCTGAAAATTTAATAAAAGCTAATTGCTAAATATTATTAGTCAGATTTTGTAATATATTATATATTTTGTATATTTTTTCCATGTTTTTACATTTTTTCGGGTTTATTTGTTTAAAAATTATTTATATGACTTTAGGCAAGTACTCTGTCCATAAACAAGATCGCTTATATAAAATTAACACAAAAATGTTTTATTTTAATTTTAATTTATTAACTTTATAACTGTTCTAACGCTATTGTTAAGTGAACATATATGTTTTATTACCTAAATTACTTTTTTTCGTATACTTCAACTCATCTACTACTTAACACCTATCAGAAAATAGTTTTAATAGACTAGGAAAAGAAAAACAAAAACATTTATTTTACATTAAAATATCAAAAACTTTTTTTAAAGTTGTTAAGAACAAATAGCCATACAATATTGATTTATACATATTAGAATCTAATCTGAATTATGGTCTAGAAAAAATCATTTATGCATTTAGCTCTAGTCTTCACTATATAAATAGATAATCGAAATCAATATTATATTTATTATTGGTATATAAATGGGTCAGTCAATATTGTCAAACAGAACAATATTATCAAAATTATAATTTTTGATTTGGTCAAAAAATTATTTTTTATTATTTCTACCGATTTAAAAAGTGTTTCATGATTTTTTTAGAATTAAATATTATTAATGTTTTGTTAATAGTTTTTTTATATTTTGAAGAAGAATTTGATAAACGCAGTTAAAACTAAAGTTATAGTCTTATTCGTAAAATTATAACTTTCAGCATTTACAAATTTACAAATATTTCTTAATTTTTTCTCCTAAACAAACTACTTAATAATAAAAAATTTAAAAAAAGGATAAATATTTTAAAGAAAAATACAAAAGAATGACGAAATATTTTAATCAATTTAAATATTTCAATTTTTATAATATGCTTATCTGACATGAATTATTTTTTTACCAATTGATAAATTGGACAAAATTGATAAATCATTAAAAATAAGAACAAAATTTCCCTTTAAATTGATCCCTTTCTTTCTTCTCTTGCACTTGTTGAAAATTTGATTTTCAACATGGGATTGCGACTTGATAATAAAACGGTGCGAGAGAAATGAAAAAGGAATTCCTCCGGGCAACAGAGATGAATAAAGTAACCCTTCATCTCTTTCACGTAAAATAGTTTCGCTTGTTCTTTAGCAAACTTAAATTAATTTCTCTTATTTCAAAAAGTTTTAATCCCAACCGAGGATTTCAAAAGAAGATGAGTTTGTTCATAAACATAAATATTCATTTATACGAAAATTCAATAATTTTTCTTTTGTTTTTCTCTTTTAATCCTATTTTACGTCACATGGTTCTTCTAATTTAACTTTTAATTTTCTTGCCATTTTGTAATTGCACAATTACTTTATTAAAATTTTATTCTCTAAAAAAACTTAATATAAGGAAAATAAATTAAAATCAAAATTTTCCTTAGAGACATTATTTGCTATGATTAATATTGATAACGAAAATTAATTTGTTTCTTTAAAATTTTTTTGCTAATGTTTTAAATTTGATACAGAGTTTTAATCATTTTGCAGTGTAATAGAAATTTTATTAACTTTTAAACATAAATAAAAATATTTTTACAAAATTAAAGAAAATTGATTTCCGAAAACAATGCTACAAAAATGGAAAGTTTACATATTTTTTAAGATAAATTTTTTTAATAGGTATAAAATTCTTAATTTTGTAATCGAAAATTGCAACATATTAAAAAAAATTATAAAACATATTTAAAATTTTGATGAGAATTACGTGCTTTCAAAGAATAGAACAAGAGAAGATTATTTATATCTTGATGAAAAAATACAAAAATTGACATTTTTTCAACAAATGAAGTTAAGAGGAGACACTACCCTCCACTTTGACCCCTTTAAATTTGAATTATTAAAGTAAGTAAGCATATTTTTGCAAATACATGCGAAAGGTTGTTCAAAACTATAAAATAAGCTTAGAAAAAAATTTGCGTTAAAAAATATTAAAAATTGTAAGGGAAGAATAATTTTAAATGTTAAAATTTTACAACTTTTGACATTTTTCCAAAGTCCTACACTGAAAAAATTTTAGGTGGTTGGCTCTACTGGTTCCAGAACAACCAGTTTCCCTTTCGATCAGCACGTCAGACGTGCTGATTTCTAGATAGTAGACGTACTGTTTCAGCGCATGCTTTGTTCTGTGGACTAGAGAAACAGTTATCGGCACGGCGGTTGAACAGAGAAAGTAAGTCTACTGTCTAGAAAACGAATCTGACGTGCTGGTGAGAACGAAAACACTTGTTCCTGCGTTTTCAGAAAACCAGTACAGCCAACCGCCTAAAACTTTTTTAGTATAGACGAATAATCTACTTGAGAATATGAGTGTTTTAAAAAATTTACTCGCTGATTACAAAAATCGTGTCAAATTACTCATTTACTAGGTTAAAATTTTAACATCTATCAAAATTAATTTTAACCAAGTAAATAAGTTATTCGACATGATTTTTGCATTCAGCAAATAAATTTTTGTAATCACTGATATTTTCAAAAAGATTATTGGTCTAGTATTTTGGAAAAATGGCAAAAGGTGTAAAATTTGAACATTCAGAACTAATCATTCCTTACAATTTTCAATATTTTTTAAGGAAAATTTTTTTCAGGCTTATTTTATAATTTTAAACAACTAAGTGAATTAAAAACATCACAAGCAGAATTGGAAAGGATAAGGGGGATGGTACTTAGATGAATAACGGGGGCGGTGCGTATAGCTCCTACTGCTGCCCTTGGTGCCCTCTTGGGGCTAGTATCCTTACACCTTACAATTAAAGCAGCGGCGGTTAAGGCTGTTTTGAGGTTGAGCGGTCCTGTAAGCTGCAGGGAGGTGAGTAGATAGCGTCTCCCAAATAAATTGGTGAGAAGCCCCCTCCTGAGTATGAGTATCACGGCTGGCCGGTGACTATCATGAGGCACTTAACAAACTAGCTGAATATAACCGCGTTACCCTTTTCTGGATCGCTGGTCACAGTGGATTCGCGGGAAACGATAGGGCGGATGAGCTAGCCAAAGAAGGGGCTAGAAAACAACTTATTGGGCCCGAACCGCCCATAGGTGTTTCCAGTAAATACCTGACACTGGGAATTAAACAGTGGATAGCTGCGGAACGCCAAAGGGAGTGGCGGGCAACTAAGGGCTGTAGACAAGCCAAGGTACTCATGGGAACTAGTATTAACCCAATGAGGAAAGCAGAACTCCGCAAATTAAATAGGAAAGAGGCAAAGATTATAACAGGGCTATTAACTGGCCATGGTGATCTGCGCTATCATAGGCACAAAATGGGGATTGTAGTCGACCCGAAGTGCCGTAGGTGTGCAGAGGAACACGAAACCTTTATACACATGTTGTGTCACTGCCCCGCACTTGTGAAGGAGCGGGAAGATATTACGGGCTACTTCTTTCTGGGGGAGACCGTTATTGCTACCAGAAACCTGGCCGAAGTCCTCCTGTTGTGGAAAGGATTTCGGATATAGGGGCTGTTATAAGGAACGTTAAGGGATTACCCAAGCGTTAGTGGTATGACCTAAACGGTCATAGGTTCACAACCCTCTATTCTTAATAATAATAACATCATATTCGTAATCAGCGACCCCGAAAACCCCCTAGTAACGACTTTTAAGGAAATGCAAGGAATTGAAAAAAAAATTATTCAACATATTGGATCGTCCATTTTGAATTTTTAAAATCTGATGTCAGATTCGTAATCAGCGACCCAAAAACCACTGAGTAAGAAGTTTCAAGGAAATCTAAACAATTTGTTTTAATTCCACCATTTTGAATCCGCCATATATAATTTTTTATACACTACCATCGGAAATTGTCGGTCCGAACGACCGAAAAGGAGAAAAAAGACAGCTACACTTAAATCATAATAACTTTGCCAAAAATGAAGATAGAGACTTGAATTTTGCAGATTTGGAAAGCTTTTAGAATTTTGAATAAAATAAGATTTGGTTAATTTTTTTTAACTTTTAGAACATGTTATATTATTTAATTATTTGTATAAACAAAATTTTCAATTAACATTCGATATGTTTATTTCGTTGCCTGATTTACAAAATAATAGGAAAAATTTGTAAATTATACCATTATGTTAAAAAAAACATAGTTATGGTCTGAATTTTTTTACACTATTATTTTGACTTTAATTAAATAATGTTATTATTATTAAAACAAATGTATAAACAAATTATTATTGATTATTGTGGTTTAGAATTAACAGTGAATTATAAATTTTTAAAATTTATTCAATTTACAGTGTTGAAATTACTT
Organism: Leptopilina myrica (nomen nudum); assembly: GCA_032872475.1. Taxonomy (NCBI): domain Eukaryota; kingdom Metazoa; phylum Arthropoda; class Insecta; order Hymenoptera; family Figitidae; genus Leptopilina; species Leptopilina myrica (nomen nudum). The sequence continues at coordinate 11,797,899 of CM065460.1, forward strand.
TTCAAATAAAATTAATTTTATTTCAAAAATTTTTGTAAAATAATAAAGTTAATATTTAATTATATGAAATACACTTGAAAAAAGACACTTAATTCAAGTAGAAAAATCAGATTAAACGATTTTGCTTAATTAAAGTCAGTTTATAAGTTAATTTCCGAAATATATAAAAAATATATACATTTCAGATTTGAAAATATTATTTGTTTGAATAAATATGTTTTATAACAACAATATTTTGTTTATACATTTGTTTTAATAATAATAACATTATTAAATTAAAGTCTGACTAATAGTGTAAAAAAATTCAGACTATAACTATAATTTAGGGAAAAAAGAATATATAAGGGGCTCTAAGAAACCACTCACTTTGGGAGACGCCTATTCGGCTCTGGGGAGACAAAGGAGAGAAAGCAACAGACGGGATTCGCAACGATCGATGGTTCAATGACGAGAAAAACATACGCTGACATTTTTAATCATAACTCGGAGACGGATTAATATCACAGACACACACAAAAATAAAAGTCAAAACCCAGAGGTCACGCCCTCCTATCCCTATGTTTTTGGCTCGGAGAATTCAACCAAAAAACATAGGAATAGACACCCTACTCGACTTTTATTTAAACTGAAACTCCAAACCCCAGAAGCTTGTGAAAGGAGGTGGTAACTGAAAAATGGGCGATGAACAACAATTTTAATTGTCATATTCGGTTTCAGCGACCCTAAAACATGGGAATAGGGGGGTGTGACCTCTGGGTTTTGACTTTCATTTTTTTGTGCCTGTGTATTTTTTACTTTTCTTAGGCTCAAATAAAAGGTGACAATTTTTTAACAAAATGGTATAAGTTCCAATTTTTTCCTATTATTTTTGTAGATCAGGCAACGGACTAAACATATCAAACGACATTTGAAAATTTTGTACTACAAATAATTAAATAATAAAACAAGTTCTAAACGTTAAAAAAAATTAACCAAAACTTTTCATATTCAAAATTTTATAAGTTTTCCAAATCTGCAAAATTCAAGTCTCTATCTTAATTTTTGTCAAAATTATTATGAATTTAGTGGAGCTGCCTTTTTATCTCCTCTTCGGTCGATCGGACCGACAATTTCCAACGGTAGTGTATATTCAATTCTTATGATATTAAAGTCACTGAATTAAAAAAAATATTCAGAAGAAGCGAAAATTCAGCTTTATTTATAGAAATTAAGTAAATTCCCTTAAAAATCAGTTTCTCAAAATTCACCCCCCCCCCACCAAGCTTGTAAAAAAAACACGAACTATCTTTTAGGTCGATCAATGTTTTTCTCTTTACATACACCTTATGGATTGTACTCCTGCGACACGAGCTAGGATATAATAATAAGGTTAATTGTCATAACCTGACAAGAGTCTCCGAGGAATACTTTTTTGGATTAAGCATAACCATTCTACAAATTAAATTTCTATATATTATACCTAATTTGCGTCTACAGCCGGCTTTATTAGGAGTACTCGCATTCGCCTGGACCACCTGTTAATTAGATTTTCTCGCCAGAGGAGAGGGAAACTGTAGAAAACCTCTCTTGAGTACAACCGGTTTATCAAGTCAAGTTCTAATGGTGTGTACCGGACAATAATCGACAGTGCACATCATTATACCTTGACGTCAAACCTCCCGCTTGATAAATCACGAAACTAGTGAGAAAAACACCGGGCTATAGCGGGCACCAAGGCGGTCACCCATCCAAGTACTAACCGCACTGAATGTTGCTTAACCTCGGTGATCGCAAGCCACAGAGTCTCACCACTGTGATTTACCATCGGTTTTGAGGACAGTTTTGACTTAAATGTCAAAATTTGACAGACAATTCCCGCTACACTCAAAATTTAGGTTAATTTTGAGGACAGTTTTGACCTAAATGTCAAAATTTGACAGACAATTCCCGCTACCCTCAAAATTTAGATTAATTTTGAGGGCAGTTTTGACCTAAACGTCAAAATTTGACAAACAATTTCTGCTACCCTCAAAATTTAGGTCAATTTTAGGGCAGTTTGACCTAAATGTCAAAATTTTTTAAGAATTTCTGCTACTCTCAAAATTTAGGTCAATTTTAGGGCTGTTTGACCTACGGGTAAAAAGAGGCACACAAACGTCTGTTACATTACGTCGAAATCTACATGTAATTTAACATTCTTCTTTTACCTACATGTCCTATACGTTCAAATAATTGCCCTTAATTTATGTCAGATTTGATTTATTGTTAAAGCTGCAAGTAAAAAGGGTCGTATTAATGCCTTTGATGATACTGTAAAATCTATGCCAAATTCAACCAATTTTTTTACCTTTAGGTATAAAGAAGTATCTATAAGTGCACGATAAGATCATAATCATGTCCGTAAAGTAAAATTCTTTTTAAGTGCTTTCTTTTAGTATCGCCTGATATAATTTACTCTAACTTATTACCATGCATTCATATTAAGAGAACATGATTTAAAAGTAAAAATTAAAATATATATAAGAATTAGTTAGGGAGAAATCGTTAGTTATTATATAAAAACGTTTCGCCGCCGCAGAGTCAGGATTTCTAAGGGCTCCCTATAGTAAGGGTCGTCAAAACTTACGTAAAATTAGACCTTTTTTACGTATAGGTCAAAAGGAGAATAAATAACGGCCTCACATTACATCAAAATCCATGTTTAATTTGATCTTTTTTTACCTATATGTCAAAAAGTGGTCCCTGTGTAGGCCCTTACATTATGTCAAAATACATGTTTAATTTTACCTATTTTTTGAGCTACGGATTTAAAAAAAAACCTTAATGTGGACCATCACATTACGTCAAAATTTGATCTGTGTTTTACCTATCGGTCAGAGCTTGCCCCCTCAAATAGACGCGTTAAATAAGACATCAAAGCCTATGCCAAAGTTACATTACAATTGATGACAAAGATTAAAAATTTCAGTCTGGCTAATATCATAAGATCGCATTTTACAATCTTTATATTATCCATAAATAGAAGTAAATATAAAATTAGGGGGTTGGCGCGCGAAACGCGCAGGGGGCGGAGCCATCCTAGTATATATATTGATCGATTAGGCCATTTTTGTGCATAGATAATTGTTTCACATTCGCGCGCCAACCCCCTAATTTTATATTTACTTCTATTTATGGATAGTATAAAGATTGTAAAATGCGATCTTATGATATATATATATATATATATATATATATATATTAGGGTGACTGTTATTTTGCAAAAGTTGGAATTCCTTAGGTCGCCGGGCAGAATTTGCTTTAGAATGTGAAAAAATGAGCTATGCACAAAAATAGCCTAATCGATCAATATTAACCCGTGCCACCGAAGGGTTAAAGTTTAAATGGGGTGTCGACGACACCCCATTAATCTTTTGCCTTGGCGACATTCATATTTATGGTTTTTGATGTGATGAACATGAATCCGTTGTTAAAAATAAGGTTTGACAGCTTCCAGGTGTCAAAAAAGCTGTCAATCTTTTTAAAACGACAGTTTTTGTGTCAATTTAGACAGTTTCTGTGTTTAATTTAGTAAATCAGACCGAATTTTGCTCATATAAAAATATTTTAAAAACAACAAGGTCAAACTAAATAGTAATATGTAATATTGACAGTTGATAGCTGTGAATTAAACTGTCAAACTTTGAAAAACAAGAGTTATTGACTGTTTTTACATTAAATTGCTCAAATAAAATATTTTCAGGGTATTGAGATAAACCTAAATAGAAATAAGTAAATTCGATAGTTAGCAACAGTCAACGGAAACTTTTTGCATTCAATTACTTGTATACAAGTGTTTTTAAGCACACTGAGGTTAATCATATTAGCGACATGTATATTTCACAATATGCAGCTATCAAAAATTAATAAGAGAATTTTACTTTTTATCCGTAAAAATTTAATTTGTAAGTAAGTACCTTTTTTCCATAAATTTGCTAAAAAAGTTTGACATCTTAATAGACAGTTGTCAACTGTCAAATTTACATATTTCTATTCAGGTTTAACTGAACTTTGACGTGATGCTTATTCTAAGTAAAAAATTAGAGGTTAAAGACTATAAGCAATTCTTATTCCGTAGAACATGACCTTTAAAATAATCCTAAGATTATTAAAAAGCGTTAATTATTTTACAAGTTATTCAAATTCTTGTAAAACATTGAAAATGACGATTTTTAAGAATATCTTGTACAAATTTTGGCCAAATGACTTCTGTAAGGTCATATTATTTTCAAAATTTTATCGTCTTTCAAAATATAAACCAAAAAAAATTCAAGTTTTCATAAATTTTATGTTAAAAAAATTTTTTCATTCCTTTAAAAATTGGTGGACTGACAATTTCGGACGGTACTGTTTATATACTAGGATGGCTCCGCCCCCTGCGCGTTTCGCGCGCCAACCCCCTAATTTTATATTTACTTCTATTTATGGATAATATAAAGATTGTAAAATGCGATCTTATGATATTAGCCAGACTGAAATTTTTAATCTTTGTCATCAATTGTAATGTAACTTTGGCATAGGCTTTGATGTCTTATTTAACGCGTCTATTTGAGGGGGCAAGCTCTGACCGATAGGTAAAACACAGATCAAATTTTGACGTAATGTGATGGTCCACATTAAGGTTTTTTTTTAAATCCGTAGCTCAAAAAATAGGTAAAATTAAACATGTATTTTGACATAATGTAAGGGCCTACACAGGGACCACTTTTTGACATATAGGTAAAAAAAGATCAAATTAAACATGGATTTTGATGTAATGTGAGGCCGTTATTTATTTTCCTTTTGACCTATAGGTAAAAAAGGTCTATTTTGACATAAGTTTTCACTTATGTTTTTAAACTTATAGGTCAAAAAATAGGTCAAATTAGACATAGATTTTGACGTAATGTGATGCCGTTAAAGATTAATATTCGATTCTTTGGAAATTCTCACCATCACGACTTAATATTTAATTAAATTAATAATTAAAATTTAAGATTAATTAATTAGAATTAAAATTTAAGAAATTTGATTTAAAGTTTAAGACATTTTAGAGACTAAAACTTATAATTTGTGCTCATAAATAAAAATAACTGTAGAAGAAACTGGAGCTTAAAATGTTACATTTTTCATAAATGATTTTTTAGACCATAGTTTCACTTAAATGTAAAAAAAAAACAATCAATATTGTAGGTCAACTTGTCATCAACAACTTTCCCCAGCGGAAAAAACAACATACAAATATACTTCTGTAGTGTTATAACAAAGTTTTTTATTTTAATTCGGTTTTTTGAGTACAACTCAAAAAAAGAACCAATTTATTGACAATTCTGACAAGATATTGCACGGGGATTTTCAGTAGGGGTGCTTTTATTACTGGTGACATATGGGCAAATCTTTGGCAACTTTAACATTTGAATTTTTTTAAATTTTTTGTGTGCACAATTTTGATATTTTTAGTATTACATCTTTGACCAAAATCGATTTCATTTTTATTACTGTACAACCATTATTTGGTTGCCTTCTATTTTAAAATATAAATTTTTAGAAATAAAATAATGTTAGGTTATCTAAATCTGTGATGCGATCTAAAGAAAGGGACCTTAGAAGCAAAAAATTGTAGGTTATGTTTGCAATTTTTGAAATAAAAATAAAAAAGAGAATCAACTATGAAAATATAAATTATTGATGATTAAGTTTTCATTAAAAATAAAATATTTAATAAACACTGATTTTAATTTGCAAAAAGTAAAAAGAAACTTTTAATCAACAAATAGGTAAGATTAACATAACCTTAAAGTGATTTGCTTCTAAGGTCCCTTTTTTCAGATCGCGTCACATCTGTAACAAGATATACCTAAACTTTTTATCTCCTACACTTAAGTAAGTTATTTTTCACTATCACAAAAACATAATTAAACATGAAAATAAATATAATAAACGTCTAATACAACTAATAAGGACAACATTACAATAAAAAAAATTAATGAAAATTTTTTACGTATAATTATTTGAATTAGTAACATGAACTTTTCAAATTATTTGATTGGCTGAATTATTTTGAAAAAATGAACGTTTAATAAAAAGTAAATAAATATTACTTAAATGCCTTCCGTTGATAAATTTTTCATTCCGCGTTTCCTTTTACTCGTTTTTTATTTTCTTTTCTTTGATTTTCTTTCATTTTGGCACTTTTTATTACATTTTTGGTTACTTCGTGATAAATAACATGGAACAAATAAATGCGAAACTTCAGATTGATTGAAAAACGATTGGCTTGACCAAGCGACATATTTGACGAGCGACAATTTGAATATCCACGTAAAAAAATTATTAAATAAGAATTAGAATAAACAAAAACACATGCACAGTTTTAAGTACATCTAAAGTAATATTTGCCCCAATTTTGGAACAAATTAAATAAGAAACTTTGGAGAAATTAATGATTTGACCAGCGACATATTTTTCGTACTACACCAGTTTCACAAGTAACCAACAATTATTTTTCTTAAAATATATTTGAAAATAAAAATCACGCACATAAAATTTGAATTACAATTCAATTGTGCCTCTTATTTTAAATTTTTTCACTAAGTTTTTTAATGTTTATTTTATAAAACCATTTTGATTTGACCAGCGACACAAAAACTGAGGGACACTTTATAAAAGATAATATCTTTTATAATTTTTACTTTTTATTTTTCTCAAGTTTGTTTATGGAATTCTTAAGATATTCTTAAATAGTTTATAACAGTAAAAAAACGTGTTTTCCAAAAAAATCTTATTTAAACAGTTAAAATACTTTTAGAAAAAATGAAAGTGACACTTGGAAAATTATGGTATTGTGAACTTTAATAAAGAAAAACATAGAAAAAATAAACAAAATAATTTATATCAATAGTTAAATTGTAATCCTTATTTTCTTTTTAAAAACATGTAAATATTTAAAAATCATTAGTTTTCATATTTAGGCTTTTAAGTGAAAATAATGTGAGGCACATAAAGGTTAAAAGTTCCAGAGATTCGTCCATATCCTCACTCGTTAACGCTCATTCGGTTGCATTTAAACTTACTTGTTTTTACTTATTTATTTGCTTTTATATAGAAAAATTTTAGTTAAATATTTAAAAAATAATTACATTTTGAATGCGAGAAAATGTTTAAAAATTATAAAAAATAATGTATACAGAAGAACTTTTGATATCAATTCGAAAAAAAATTATATTCATGTATATAAATATGCTCGAATTCGTTTTTTTGACTGCTGTGCAATCATAATAAGTCCGATGGTAAAAAATTACTCGTAATTATCATAAAGTTTAAGGAAATAAAAACTTATTAATTTAACCATATATTTTACAGAAAAGAATTTGTAACGTTAAATTTTATGCGAATCTACCCTACAAAAAATTGGCATTTAATGGTTTGTTTTAGCGCACCCTTCAAGTATTATTGTTACTAGAACCAAACCAAAAAAAAGCCGACTCCTGCTCCTTTTCGGCCAAACCAAACCTTAATTTCAGAATACAAAAATTCGCAAAATGGTTTCACTTTCGTTTTCGTATTTTTCATAATTGCGTTCATTCAAAGAATGCACTTATATGTTTAACCATTTTGAAATTTAAGTATAAGAATACTTAATTTAAATATTAATTTTAATAACAGAAGTGGAATATTTTGTATAGAGTGAATTGTAATTGTTATATATAATTAGAGCTGTGCAAAAAGCTCAAAGCTCGATCGAGTATTTTCGAGCTTTTCATTTTTCGAGCCGAGCCGAGCCTAATCAGTTCGAGCCGAGTCCGAGTCGAGCCTCATAAAAAGCTGAAATAATTTCGAGTACTCGATTGGAAACGAGTACTCGAATTCACTCGAGTACTCGAAATTATTCGAGCTTTTAAAATAAAATAAAAAACAATTAATAAGTAGAAAATTTCGAACTTAAGGGATTTACTGATCGTAGTAAATCGTTTGGTGTTAAAATAATTAACCTACTAACTAACTTAAGAGATTTTTCAAGCTTTTTGCACAGCTCTATATATGATCATGGAAAATCGACAAGAAATAATAGGAAGAAAACAAAAAAGAACGAATATGAAAATAAAGAAATTAAAGAATTTTATTTTTAATTGTTAATAAATAAATTTTAAAATCAATTTTGACTTATTTTAATGATTGAAAAAATATTAATCATGTGTTATGAAAATGTGTGAATAGAGATGACAACCAGGGCGACTCAGTTGAAGCGCAAAATATAGAAACTTTAATGTTAGAATGAAACTTTAGTTTCGAGCACATTTAAAAATGTTACTAATGTAGGATGGATAGGGCTTGAAATAATTGGGAGAGGCTCGTGTTCATTTAAAAAAAGAGTATATTCTTGAAAGGTTAATCTTGTACTACCTATATTTCGAAGGTGTAAGGTTTACAAAGTTTTACCTGCACCCCTTTTCTTCGCAAAATCTTTAGTAGAGGCCTATGACTCAATCTGGCGGAGGCTAGGTTCATTGAGAGTACATGCAATTAGTTTGTAAAAAAACAATTTATACATTGTTGACTACACTAATAACTTAAATTTTTTTATCCAATATGAATATAATTTTCCAGAAAACTTCTTTACTTATTAATGAACAACTTTCGTTTCTGTTTTATCAAAAAATAATAAAAATTAACAAAAATATCACGAGTTGAAATTGAAAAACATAAAAATTCTTCGATTTTGAAAAATGCAGTTTTTTCTCATTATTTTAAAAAGCCAAAAAAATAGAAAACATTTTATAGAAGAAAAAATATGTAGAATTTTATTCTCTACAAGAATTAATAATTAAAATTGCAAATTAAAAAATTCTTAAAATTCAACGTATTGGACAACAATTATTCGGCAGAATCCACACAGAATCCTCTTATAGCACCCAGCTTCTCAATTATTTATTACTTAATTACTCTCTATAATAATAAAGAAGTTTCCCTTCTGTAGGTAAAATTTTAATTCGCATATTTTTAAAAATAAATTATTACATTTTAAATGCAGTCAACACATTTGAAACACTGTTTTGGAAAATGCAATTCATTAATTTTTGAGAAATATGTGGACAATTGTTCAAAAAAGACCACTCTTATAAATTAGTTGTAAGTCTAGGACGATATATTGGTTGTGGAAAAGAAATTATTTAGAAGAAAATGTGCAAAAGTTTCGTGCCATCTTTCTTATAAATTTCAATATTAGTTTTTTGGTGATAATAATTGAATAAAAGAGAAAACTTCAACATGTATATAAATATATAATTCTGTTTACATAAATAAAAGCTATTCAAATACCTTTAAAATTAATAGTGTTAAATTCTATTAATGTAAGTACAATTTATTTTAAATTCTAAATTTACTGTAATTAGTTGACGGTACATGAAATATTCATTAAAGCTTAAAAAATTAAAATATGGTTATTAATCAATATTTTACGTCCGAGAAATAGCACCGAGGCGGATATTTCCCGGGTTATCATTATTGACTGGACCGGCTCCGGGCCGGCGGTAATGCCGGTCTCACGCCAGCAACGGCAAGTCCGCCCTTGGTACCGGCCCGGTACCAAGCAGGTCGTTGATTTCTGTCTGGGATTTTGTAAAATGGGATGAATTTGAAGGGCTAGATATTGAACCTATACTCTTAGTAAAAGACTTTTCACAGAAATATTTTTTATAAAAAAGAGGAAAGCAATAGTTTAAATAAAGTTACTGGTTTGGATAATTTTGATAGTTCATACGAAATGATTTTGAATTATTTCCATTAACTAATATAGTTGATTGCTCATTTGCACTGAAAAAAATTCTTAGTTTTGACTACTTTTTAACTGCTTTCCTTAATTCAATAAGTCCCCAAAGATATTTTTGAACATAAATTAATTATTAGATATGTAGTTGAATGAAGTGATAATACAGTTGCATTAATTACTTTTCTTATATTTCTAAAACAGAAAAACACATGTTTTCTGACATCACTTGTATCTACTTTCGGACTATGTAGAACGTTCAGTTAAATTCTTATTAAATTACTATTTTTATTCTTCTTTAACCTTTCTGGGAAATAATCACGAAAATCTGAAGAAATAGAACATTTCCGATCACCTGGAGCTCAGGTAGATTGATATGTTATTCAATGCCACTTGCAGCCAATACCGCCGTAATTATCCACCTAGCACATATAAAATATAAAAACACTAGAAAACTTACATTATGGTCCTGGAATCGAAAATATTAAGTGAGTAAAAATAAGAAAATTATTAGTCTTAACCTTTTTTAAAAAAAATCTTAAAAAGCGTTTGTGTCGAAACAGTATTTTCAAAGTCAGTGGACATGATTTATAACACAATTGTGGACCGATCTTTATAAAAATATCCCCTCCTTCTTCCTTATAATTACAAGAGGAAAAGATGAAGACTTATGCATCGTCTGTGTAGATCACAAACTGTACACACAAGCACTAACTATTTGACAGCTAAACATAAATCAAACTAATACAATTTGATTTTAATTTACTAATATACTTTTCCAAATAATACACTTTTGCTTCCTCATAAGGAAGCTTTGCATTCGTGACGATTTTCAATTTTTCAAAACATGGTTATATAAACTCATTTTCATCTAGGATATATGTATATTGCTTCCTCATAAGGAAGCTTTGCATTCGTGACGATTTTCAATTTTTCAAAACATGGTTATATGGACTCATTTTCATCTAGGATATATGTATATTAAATTCTGAGCAAATGTCCAGATGTATGTGTGTGTGTGTGTGTGTGTGTGTATATGTGTGTGTGTATGTATGTGTGTGTGTATGTCACAAAAAATTGTGTACAAATTATCTCTAACAAATTTTAATGGATTGCCCTGAAATTTTGCAGGTTTATTGCACTCATTAATACCTAAAATCTGACACAAGGATTTTCAAATTTATCCACAAAAATTTTTTTTATACAATTTTTTCAAAATTAAAAAAAAAAATTTTTTTGTATTTTTTTAAATAACTTTTTTATTTCTTAATATTTTCATAAATTATTCTCAAAATTACATTCCTTACAAGAAAACGAATCGATTGATATATACAAAGTGCACATTTCATCAAAATTTATAAAATGAATCAATATTTTTCTTTTTCACAAAAAATTCAAATTTCGCGTTTTTTGAAATATTACCTTAACATATTAAAATTAAATTAAGCAATTGGTTTATGATATTTTGAGGAAGCGAAATGGTCATGAAATGAACAACTTGTTAATTTTACTTTGGATGAAAATTTTGAAAAGTAAATTTAGTTTCTACTATTAGTTTGATTAATACATTGGGAAATCAATTTCTTTTTTGAATGAACATGAACAATAGAAGATCTAATAATGAAACATTTTTTACTCTTCTCATTTTCATAAATAAACATAAATTTACTTTTGTTCATGAAAATAGTGAACTGAAGTATTGAATGAAGTAAGTATTCTTAACTTAGCTAAAAGCATAAGAAACGAAACTGAGTTTTGATCTAAAACAAAATATGCACTTCTCCATGGTGGTATCATTGCATTGCTAGTATGGTCTACTCATGCTTAGGTGTAAATTTAGGTTGGCCCAGTTTTATTAAATGAGTCTCCTTTCAAAAAACCCGAAAATCTACCGAAAAAAATAAAACAATTTAATGTTACATTTTCATTTCTTTTTTATAGAAGGACTCACAAAATAAACAATTTTAATACAAATTGTGTTTCACAAATTACAAAAACATTTTGCAATGCAATTCATGCGTTTCTATTATAGCTCAATTTCATATGTGTCAAAGTATAGGTACAATCAATATGATTAGTATTTAAAGCAAATAATAATAATAGTTCTTAATGACTTAACAAAACAAGAATAACCTATCCTAACCAAACGTCCGGTCATTTTTTATTTTAGTTAATTAAAATTATTTATTATTTATTTCAAAAGCAACTACTCAATTTTTATCTAAGATGATCTCAAATCGGTTAATTTTAAAAAGGACCTTGGTCATATGCTCGTTGGTCATATTTTTCATCCGAAATGTGTAAATTGTTTTGGTCTTTATCTACCTACATCGAAAAATCTACAATACAAAATCAATAATGGATCACTGAGAAAAATAGATATTGAGCTTTAATATGTAGATATTAACGGTCAATATCTGTGCCAGTCAAATAGATAAACATCTTAGATGTTTAAACTCAATATCCACAGATATTGAAAAAGACATATTCAAACATAACCTAAAATTTGTAGATTATACCTATTAACATCAGAGATATTAAACCATAACATCTAGATATTATGAAATACAATCTTTTCTTAATATATAGTACATTAAGGTCTCTAAGAAGTCAGCCGAAATTCAATATCCCTATAAATTCGACGTCCTTTTTCTTTTCAAAACCTTTTTAAAACCCGATAAATACCTTAATTACAAATTTTTTAATCAATTTAATATTATTAGAATAAATAGAACAATAAATAAGGGTGTCGGTGTCATCATTACCATTCCACTCTCTTCCTTCTACGGTATTTTCCGAGAAATTTTAAAATAATTTTGATAATAACCCTTTTCTTTATCAGAAAAATCAATAATAATTAAATCTTGTAAAACTAAAATCTCTCCAAACCTTCGTGAAATAAATTTTAATATTGTTCATCACTTTCTAAAAGTTTGTTAAATTGAAGTTTTTAAAAAGTTGTTGTTTTATTAAATATCTTGGTATACACTTTTATCAATCTTTCTCCTCTGATATTAATTTTAATTATTTGTGTGATAAAAATAGAAAAATTTTATATGTACTAAAAGTACTTCACTGTACTTGGTGGAAAGCAAATTCTCAATCCTATTAATTATGGTTTTTACAAAACACTAATTTTAAAACTTATAAAAAATTTTCGCGATTACAAAATATTCAAGATCTTTACAGGATATATTACTAGCCATAAGCTTCATACAGAGCACTCAATGAACGTTATGCTTTCAGAATGTTGTAAACACCCTTTAATATTTGTTCATAATTTTTTTTTGTGTATTTATTAAATATTTTTGTGGTCAATTTCGTTTGTGAAAAAATGATTCATAAAAATGAATTAATTGTAACGATTTTGATTTCAGTGTCTCGCAGAGTTTAGACTAATTTCTATATGCTATATGTGGACGTCCACATGAAAAGGGCCCATTTTGGCACTATTGGACTTATCTATATGGGCGAATTCCTTGCAAAATTACGAAAATTTTGAGTTGTCATACAACTTTTTTGGTCAAAAATTCGATGAGTTACAGAATTTCAAAGTTTATAGTGACAAATACCTCATTTCGAGAAAAACGGAATTAAAGATTGTGCTACCTATTAATTGTGATATCTTTGGTTCTTCTGGGAAGTTATTCAGATAATAATAATAGAAATTAAACTCTGGTTCTTGTCGATAGTTATTCAGATAATAATTGTTTTGAGTTTAGGGTACTTTAAAGATGACAAATCAAGAGGTTTTAATTTTTTTGACCCTCCATTTCAAAAACACGGAATATTTTTGCAAAGGACCGACAAAATGGGCCCTTTTCTTTTTCTAAAGAACCAATAAGAACCCTTTTCATGTGGACGTCCACATATATTCTATACTAATTTCTATATATTATAAATTGAAACATATCTGCTTGAATCAAATTGGTTTACGGGGACGTAGACGGAGTGCTACTATTAGTTCTCCAGTTGGGTTGCCGTGCACACCGTGGTTGGTCAGCCGGCGTTCACGCAACGCGCGCAAGCGAATTTCATTCTGTTTACAGACTTTTACTAAGCAGTAGATCATGGTCGTTTATACACAACACAACACTCGTATAAGTGCCAATGTTAAACATTGATGATACACTGATATACGTAAGCTGATTGGTCGTATGTATCTTGCGTATTTATTGAGCATGCGCATCAATTGATGAACTTACCAGACAATATTAATTCAGATATTAACAAACCATTTTTATTTTATAGATTTATTTCAATATTAAAAACATAGGGTTCATATAGAAGAGTGTTCTGTAATTGAGCGTGTCTCTGCAATAATCGGTCGTAAACGTGATCGCAAGCGCTAATACCAGTCGGATGGCAGTGAGCGCATCTGAGCATCTCACTCAAGAAGACTATATAAAGGAGAGCGAACTATAGGTTTGTGGTAAGGATATTTTACGAGAACATGGTCGGCGTGGAGTGAATTGCGCAAAAATAAATTTGGGTTCTGCGCACAATAACATATATTCATTTCTAGCGTATTTGGGCATATGAAATTGCCAAACACGTGTTTTTGTTTAGTTCTTTATACCATTTTCTAAAATTGTGCAATTTTTTAACTCTGAATTCAGAGAAACTAATAAATATGATTGAAAATCTGTCTCTATTATTAAAAACATTATTTTACTTATATCATCAGGGTTTCATCGATATTTCTTAGGACACTATTTTCAAAAAGACATGCAATCAAAATTTATTTTCAAAACAATACAATACAATTCTTTATGCTAAAAATACCTTTTAAATATTCCGCAAGAAACACTTGTGTTATTGTGCGCAGAACACAAAATCATTTCTGGCGCATCTCACTCCACGCCATCCTTGTTCCCGCTTACATGCCCACTCCTCTCCATACATTTAGAACGAAGTTTGCTCTCCTGTATATAGTCTTCTTGATCTCACTGCTACCCGACTGGTATTATGGGGAATCCACACTTATCTAAGATGCATATAACCGGGACCCTTCTATGTACACTCAGATGCATTAATGCTGTCCTTCTGGTTTGACAGTATTTTGCAAAGTCGTATGATTTCTATTAAAATGTTTTTAGTTCATGACATATGAGAACATTCGTATGTCACGAACTAAGAATATTTGATGGAAATGACACGACTTTTCAAAATTCCTTTAAACCGTAAGGACAGCATTAATGCATCTGAGTGTATATAGATATAGAAAATCATAGAAAGCGCCACGAAAAAACGTCCCGCTATGATGCTTAGATCGAAGTGTCGATTCCCCATTAAAGTTTACGTTCAAGCGTACGATTGATTATTGCAGCGACACGCTCAATTATAATAAAAAAATTATCGAAATCATTTAATAATGAATATTCTTTTTCCAAAACTGAATCAAATTAACAATTACAATTTAGAACCATCATTTTTACATATTTGTTCAATATTTTTGTTAATAACAAACCAATTAATACGAAATCTTTTTTTAAAAAAACTGACTTGCTTGAAAATCGAACTAACATGACTTCCTCTTATTACTGTTATAAAAATTCAGTATTGGTGTTTTTACATGCACATTAATTAAAAAAATACTTTCATTAAATGAAATTTCATTGTTAAAATAGTTGCGATTAAACGTCAAAACCTTTGTCTAATTTGACCTATTTTTTTCTATAGGTCAAAAAGAGGATAAATTACATTACATTACGTTAAAATCTATATCTAATTTGACCTATTTTATTATCTACAGGTCAAAAACAAGTCAAAACTTATGTCAAAAATGACCTTTTTTGACCCATAGGTCATTTATCCTCTTTTTGACCTCTAGGTAAAAAAATAGGTCAAATCAGACATAGATTTTAACGTAATGTGAGGCCGTTATTTATTCTCTTTTTGACCTATAGGTCAAAAAATAGGTCAATTTTGACATACGTTTTGCCGTCCCTTTGGGACCTATTTTTTACCTATGGGTCAAAAAACATAAGTCAAAACTTATGTCAAAATAGACCTTTTTTACCTATTGGTCAAAAAGAGAATAAATAACATTACATCAAAATCCATGTTTAATTTGACCTATTTTTTGACCAATATGTCAAAAAGTGGTCCCCGTGTAGGTCTTTACATTATGTCAAAATACATGTTTAATTTTACCTATTTTTTTGAGCTACGGGTTTTAAGGGGTTACACCACTATAAATGCCTCAAAAACAACTTTTTCAGGAATTTTTTTTTAATGGAAGGAAAGGATATATAGTTATAATGTTTTAGGAAGTAATTGACTGTATATTCAAGTAAAAAATTACAAATTTTAATTAATAAATATTCGAAAATGTCCGCACTGGAGCCATTTTTGTAATGCATGTTTTATGTAAGTTCAAATTCTTCTCCGGTAAAAAAGCTTGAAAATTTCAATGAAATCGATTTCAGACATGTATAAATCCTTTTCTTCCTTATTCTAGAAAGTTTAAAAAAATGTTTAAGCAAATAAAAAAATTAAAGATTTTTTTAAATGTCTACAGTGGTGTAACCCCTTAAAAGGGGCATTAATGTGGGCCATCACATTACGTTAAAATTTGATCTGTGTTTTACCTACAGGTCAGAGCTTGCCCAAAAAACTTGGGGCTTTTGTAGTACTAATAGATAGTAATTTTTCTTAAAAATATTTTTTTACCTAGTCCAATATTCCTAAAAGAACATATAAATGAAAAAGTGGGACAAGAATGTTTAAACATTGAAAGAATGAATTTTCTCGTAAACAGACCTAAATACCGGGTTTAGTGAGTAGAAATCTCTGTTTTCAATGTTTAAACATTCTTGTCCCACTTTTTCATTTATATATCCTTTAAGGAAAAAACCTCAGCTTTCGTTTAAAAAAAAAAAAAAAATCGTATCCATCTCCCTCAAAAATTGAAATTTATTTTTAATTTGATTTTTTTTGGTCAAAAAAATTTTTTTTTTCAAAATGCTTATTTCCAATCGAAAGAGGATGAAAAAACCTTTCCAAAATGTACTTTGTCAAATTTGTATGTTTAATTGTTTAAAAGTAAAAAATTATTGAAATAAGTATTGTACTGAAAAACACAAAAATTTAACCCCCTCCCCTTCGGAAAATATTGGACTAGGTAAAAAAATATTTTCACGAAAAATTACTATCTATGAGTACTACAAAAGCCCCAAGTTTTGCTACGATTGGAGAAAAATTTTTCTCCACCTTGATCACTTGAGATGGAATCGCTCATATATATATATATATATATATATATATGTATCTACACTTATCGGGTCATAATGCATTATTCCTCTTTAGTACTTTATTAATAAAGTATTATGAAGGAAGGATGCAGTATAATGAATTTAAGGTGATGCATCCTTCCTCAAAAATACTTTATTAATAAAGTATTATGGAGGAAAGATGCAGTATAATGAATTCAAGGTGATGCATCCTTCCTCAAAAATACTTTATTAATAAAGTATTTTTGAGGAAGGATGCATCACCTTGAATTCATTATACTGCATCTTTCCTCCATAATACTTTATTAATAAAGTATTTTTGAGGAAGGATGCATCACCTTAAATTCATGGCCCTTAACGTTTGAGACCCGATAAGTGGTGTTACACATATATAGACTTATCGGGTCGGACCCGATAAGTGCAAAATGACCCATTAATGACAGATACACATATAATTTTGTCCCGATAAGTGTAG
This sequence comes from Leptopilina myrica (nomen nudum), assembly GCA_032872475.1. Lineage (NCBI taxonomy): Eukaryota > Metazoa > Arthropoda > Insecta > Hymenoptera > Figitidae > Leptopilina > Leptopilina myrica (nomen nudum). The sequence goes on from CM065460.1 coordinate 11,815,372, forward strand.
ATACACACACATATATATTTATATATATATATATATATATATATATATATATATTCCCTATATTTTGTAAGTCTGAAAATATTGAGTTTAGGAAAAAAGTTGTCAATGAATGAAAGTTTTAGTATTATTTCAACTTTTAAGAAATGTAAAAAAAATTTTAATAAACAAATTAATTTGTTTAACTGTAGATTATATTATATTAATATAAACTGATTTAGAACATGTGCAGTACCGGCATCCAAAAATAAACGTTAATTTTAAAAGGAAAACATAATTTGTTTATAAAAAAAATTAACATTTCTTAAACGTCGAAATAAATTTAAAACTTTTATTCTTAGCCAAATTTTTCCTAAACTCAATATTTTCGGACTTATAAGCTACTGAATATAGGTCTACAATTGGGGCTCCCAAATTAAGAACCGGTCGGACGCTCGGACGACACGCGCTAGTACCAGTCGGATAGTAGTGAGTGGCCCAGAGGAGCTCACTGCTCACTGACTGTCAGTTGCGCGTGTCATCCGAGCGTCCGACCGATTCTTGAATTTATGTTATTAAAAATAATAAATGTTAAAATTAAATGTTACATTAAAATGTTATTAATAAAATTAATAAATGTTATTAAAAGCCGAGTAATATTTAAAATGTCTCGAGCAATTAATATTTTGAGAGAAGCAACTTTTATTATATATCAGAGCAATTATTACTACTTTGTATAGATTTTTAGTTTTTACTCGAAAAAGCAATCGCTATGGAACAAAATTTTAGTTATACGCATATATCCCTTTCCCATATATAAACGTAATATTATAGTCATATTAAATATCTGTCTGATGGGTAATATTATCCATTAATATTACTGTAACATTACTTTAATATTACACGCTTATGGAAAAATTGCAAAACAGTTCCTAAGCAGCACGTAAGGTTATAGTGAGATCACTGTAATATTACACTGGAGATTCGTAATCTCTACTGTAATATTACAGTGATCTCACTGGGATATCAAAATGTCCGCCTGGAGATAATATTATGTTGTACTGTTACTGTAAATTAATGGGAATATTAAGGTAAAGGTATACACAAGGTTCAGGGTTCGAGTCCAGCTTGGTGAAATGTTATTTTCTAAATTGTAAAATTATTCTAATTTTATCTTAACATTACTCTGTAATATAACCCTAATAGAAAAACGTAAAACTACCTGCTGGCGGACATTTTGATATCCCAGTAAGATCACTGTAATATTGCAGTGGAGATTACGAATCTCCAGTGTAATATTACAGTGATGTCACTATAAGCTTACGTGCTGCTTGGGAATTTTGTTTCTAATGATAAAATGTGAATAAAATTCTTGTTTATTTATTAAATATACACTTTTCAGTTATTTTTATTTGCTTTACATGCTCGAGTAATAGTAGTGGAATGTTAAATTAATATTGTTTTGAAAAATTTACTGTAAGGTTACTGTAATTTTTTACTAAAATATTACAATAATATTACTGTAATAATAATAATAAGGGACAGTTTATTTAATTTCAAATTATTTATTTTAATGATTAAATAATTAGATTATTATTCTTACAGTTCTTATTCTTATTTTGTACAAAATAAGAAAGAATTATTTTAATAAACGTTATAAATAATTTAATGTAAAACTAAAATTGCACATTTTGAAATATAAAACTTTACGAGTATTAGCATAAATGATTATTATAACAATATATAACCTAAATATATTACGATCGCTGCGCATGACAGTAGTGACGTGATCACACACTCAGGTGTGCGTGGTAGCGGTACGGATTACTACTTTTTCGAGCAAAAAGTTAAAAAGTAAAACTTTAAAATTTCTACAAGTAATATTTACAACATACCGAATGTAAAAAGTAATACAAAATTTAATGAAAATTACAATGACGATGTAAAAATTAAAATTCTTAATGCAATTTTTAAAAGTGAATACTGTAATAATTACTACCGTCAACAGGGGTAATTATGGAACATCAGAGGTAAATATGGAACGCTTAATTCTTTTTTATGTAAAATGTTTGTGGTAAATTATTTTAATTTGGTTCTTGTTGTAATCACCGGGATAACAATAAGAACAGAACCACTAACGGGTGTCCTAATAAAACGGTCGGAGATTCCGTGGGAAAGGCTAAACAACAAGTGTCGCGTCTGTCCGCGAATATAGCGATTGACACCCTCAAGGCCCTTCGGCCGTTTCCGGGTTCAATCGCCCGATTCGCAGCAGACGCGGGAGAATTCGTAACGCCACGTTACATAGTTTTAATTTTGTCGAAATTTTTATCAAATTTTTCAAAGGCGCAGAAAATTTAAAAAAATTGAGTCATTCCATTATATTTCGACTAAAGTTGTTGCCGACTAATTTTAAAAAATTGTAATATTTTGCAGGAATGATTTTAAAGATATTAGGATTACCGAGCAAAACGAATTTTTTAAATATTTTTTATGTTTATTGTAAAATAAGCATCTAAAGTATATGAAGTCGTTAAAACTGTCACATTTTCATCTATTAGAAAATATTAAAGAAAACACATAATTTATTATAAAATTATTTTTTGTTGTAAAAAAATAAATTTTATAAATAAATTCATAACATCTTTGGTTTTAAATAAAACAATGTGAATAAAATTATTATTAATTATTATTATTTACTTTCAAAAAACTAAATTTATTGCGGTAACGGAGGGGAGTTTTTATTGTGTCGATGAACACTGACACACTAAAAATTCTTTTAAAACTGATTATTTTCTTTTTTATTTCATCATTTTATGCAATGACTATAACTATACTGACACTACAAAGAGTTTTGATTTATTTATTTTTATGTTATCGTTTTTTTCTATATTTTATAATTATATTTGTGAGTGGTAACGGAGGGGAGTTTTATTTCTGCACAAAACTAATTTAATTTTAAGAAAAAATACCTTACAAATATTTTACTATATTCTTAATGAATCAATTACAAATAGAATAATAAGTAGATGTTACCCGGTAAAAGATTTTTTAATATTGCAGTGTGACGGGTTTTTATTACTTTTACTTTAAATAATAAATAGTCAATAATAATAAATTGTACGTAAACAATTTATTATTCTTTATTTATTAATTAAAGAATTTTAGGTTAATTATGTTAAATAAATGATTACAACAAAATTATCCGTAAATAAACTCGTCGTTTAATACGTTTATTTATTTATTACATAAATGTACGAATACAGAGTCGTAACTTTGTACACTACTATATTAACCGAGGTCTAGTTAAGAACTGACCTTTTTGGGCCTTTTCTCCCTTAACGCAGTTGTACAAGGGAAACTGCGTAGGAGGTCTGGTCCAGGGATGCTTAGTAGAGGGGGAAAGAATGTTGTCTAGGAATTTCGTTACACCCCTCGACTTAGACTGGCCTTAGTCCTCTAAGGTTTTAATTTGATTATTTGAGGTAGGATTCTGATATTTTCCTCTTGGTTTACTGGCTCTGAGGGAGCAGTTGCATAGCGTACTATAGGTGTGGTATTTACATTCGTTTTGACGCAGAATATATCTATACATAGTTGTTTTGGTATACAGAGTGCACATAGTTTAAAAATTCCTATTTTATAAAGTACATAGATTGTTACTAAAGTTAAAGACGAATAGCCTAAATATGTTAAAATGTCGCTACCTGTTTCAACCCAGGTTTTTGTTCTCCTGTTGTTCTTTATCCCTTTAATAGATTCTTCCATAGTATCTATGCTACGTTTCAAAGAGCTAAGTTTATCTCTATGTAAAGTTTCTTGTATTAAAGGTAATTGTGAATCGAGCAAATCCAAGTCTGATTTATTTATGGTAAATGAAATATTTTTCTTAAATTTAATATCAAAATTATGTTCTAATGACGTTCGTAGTTTAAGTATTGATTTTGGTGTTTCTATTATACAATCAGAGTTACTGTAAACTAAGTTAGGTTCCTTTAATGTTACAATTTTATTTTTTGCGTTGCAGATTGTGTTTATCTCTATTTCTTTTTCTGGTATGATCAAATATTGATTCGAGTCATGTAAAGGTATAAATGCGAGTTCGGATATTTTGAAAACGGAAAATTCACAAATTTTGTCTGAAATCATTTTTTTTTGGCTTTTTATAATAGTGGTTTCACAATTCTGTATTTCGCTTACAAGAAAACTAGGTTGTACTCTTTTACAGATAAATGTGTTTACCAATTTTTTACAATTTTGTAATGTTATGAAGTCGGTGGGGACATAAAAACTTTTTTCAGGATTTACTAGTATAATTTCATGGGATGGAATAGGTGCAATAAAGTTTCTTCCATGACGAATAGGAATTGGTATGAGGTGAAGGGTTTGAAGGTTTGGTTGTTCTATTTCTGGCACTTTGAGGATGTATATAAGGTTCTTGTTCGTAATGCTTACTGTTATTTCTGAAATGTCAACAATGTGTTGGTAATTTTGAGGAATCAGTCTGATAGGATATTTAACATTATTTTCTTCTTCTATTTTTTGTAATTCCTTAATCAGTATGTTAGGTGTAAGGATTTGTGGATGTAATATTCCGGGTTTTCCGTCATTAACAGCGTTTATTATAAGGTTTATGTCTTCACTAATTTCTTCTATGGCTATAGAACATAATGTAATCATGTTAACCATTAGAATATTTTGAGCGTTAGCATTCGTCGAATTAATCATTTTATTTAATTGATTGATTAATTTACCCGATTCGTTATTGAGAATTTGTAAATCATGAGACGCGGAGTTAAGAAGGGTTTTCATAATCCTAGTTTGATTATTTATAGAGCTCGTTATTATTTTTTGATCAGCATACAATTTATCAAATTCCTGGTTTATGATTTCCATGTCGTTATCGTCCAGTGTGCCAAATAATGTTTTCGAAATTGTACCAATAATGTTTAAAATTCCCCTCTTTTCCCGGGCAGCACCCAGTATTTGGTGAAGTGTAAGATGAAGATCAGCTATTCTATTTATCCTATTGTGGAGAACATTAATCTGAAATTCCTCCGCGCAATGGTTCCAGAGTAAAGTGGATTAGAATTTTAATATTTAATAGTTATAAAGTTTGAGTCTGTCAGCGTGAATATTCGTCCTCTCATTGTTAAAGATAATCTCATAGTTATTGTTAGGCAATATTTTCAAGATAGTTGCAGGACCTTTCCAATCAGGACTAAGTTTATTTTCTTTATTATTTACTATCATTACTAAATCTCCTATCTCAAAAAGTCTTTGTGGAAGGATTATTTTTGCGTCTTGTAACCTTTTATACTTTTCTTTGGATTGTTGAATCTTTTCTCGAGCTTTACCAATATATCTTTCGTGTCTTTCCTGCCAAAGTTTAACTAATTCAGGGTATTTGAGACTGGGAGTGGTGGCTAAAATAGAAGGAATATTGGCATCCCGTCCGAAAGTTAGTTGAAAGGGACTAAACCCTGTTCCTTCATGTTGCATGGTGTTGTAAGCCATACAGATGAATTGTAGTGTTTTATCCCATTCCGTGTGAAGATCTGTCATAGCTGTTCTAATTAAATCCTTAATTGTACCATGCGTGCGTTCCAAACTTCCATTACTCTGTGGGTGGAAGGTTGTAGTTTTCACATGTTTAATTTTGAATAAGTTCTCAAAATTTTGCATTAATTCAGAAACTAGATTTTGTCCTTGATCCGTCAAAATGTGTTTAGGTGAGCCAAAAGTGTATATGTAATGATCAAATAGTTTTTCAATAATTGTTTCTGATCTTACGTCCTTTAGTGGAATTAATATTATGTATTTTGTTAACATATCTTGTATGGAAAGAATATATTCATTGGCTTCAGAAGTAATGGGTAGCGGTCCAAAAATATCCATTGCAATTTTATCGTTTGGTTCGACAGGTGTGTCTGGTATTATAGCTTCCGATTTTCTTTTAATTCTAGTCAACTTTTGAGTCTGACATGTATGACATTTTTTTATATAATCTATGATCTCATTTTCCATATTCTTCCATATTCCTAACTCACGAGCTCTCTGGATAGATTTATTTTCTCCAAAATGAAGAGCCATTACTGATCCATGACTTTCTTCGATTATCTGTCTTCTTTCAGCTGCAGATAGTTCAGTATTGGGATTGTAACACGTGTGTATCTTCAGTTCAGGATATTTATGGCTGATAAAAGATATTAAAATTTTTAGCTTTATTTTTTCGGTGGACGTAATAGTTGGGTCGTTAAAATGCATTCTTAAAATACTTAATCTTTTTGATAATGTCCAAATTGCCGTGTCGTTTAATATTTTGAGCCAATTCTTTTCATTAAACGGGGGCAAACTTCTAATGTTATGGTTATCGTTTTTGAAATTCTTTCCATAATTTTCCATTTGCATTTGGTTTTTCCATTTCTCTGGTTTCGGTTCTATTCGTAAACCATTTATAATAATCTTTGTATAACTGTTGATCTTCTATTGTTGTAGGTGCCGCATTAGAAGTTTGTGGTATGTCATTTGTGTTAGTTTGTCCCTCTTCCCAATTACAAGGCAACTGGTAAGTGTCTATGATCTGTATGTCAGTAAGTTCGTTTGTAACACTATCTGTATTAGGTGTGTTTTGGACTATAGGTATTGGTGTATTTAAATCTCGTTCTAATTGTGTGTCTAAAATTTCAATGTCAGGCAATTCTGACTCTAAATCGAATTCGGTTGGGTTTAGTGGTGGTGACTGGTCATTGTTGTTAATATGGTGAACGCGTGAAAGAGCATCAGCTGCTGTGTTCTCTGATCCTTTTTTATACTGAATCTCGTAGTCGTATTCCTCTAGTTTCAGTCTCCATCTCATTAACCTTGAAGATGCGTCCTTTACATTAAATAACCATTTTAATGCTTGATGGTCTGTGAGAATTTTAAATTTTCGTCCTAACAGAAATTGCCTAAATCTTTGAACTGCCCATACAATCGCGAGAAGTTCTTTTTCCGTGGTAGTATAGTTTAGTTCGGGTGAGTTAAGTGTTCTTGAGATGTAATAGCAGGGATGGCCATCTTGAGATAAAATGGCACCTAAACCAACGTTGGATGCATCTGTTATTAAAGTGAATTCTTTTTCGAAGTTTGGATATTTCAATACCGGTGCCTGACAAAGAGATATTTTTAAATTATCAAACGCCTTTTGACAGTCAGGAGTCCAAATAAACGGTTTTGATTCTTTTGTGAGTTCGGTAAGAGGTTTCGCAATTGTCGAATAGCTTTTAATGAATTTTCTGTAATATCCAGAGAGACCTAGAAATGATTTCAAACTAGTGCGGTTATGTGGGATTTTGAATTCAGATACAGTTTTTGTTTTGTTGGGGTTAGGTTTGATTCCGTCTTTAGTAACTAAGTGTCCTAAATATTCTAATTCAGGTCGTAAGAATTCGCACTTGTCAGGTTGTAGTTTTAGACCTGTCTGTCTTAATCTTTCGAAAAGAAGTACTAAATTTTTATTGTGTTCCTCTATCGTTGAACCATAAACTACAATATCGTCCAGATATACCATACAAATTTTGTTAATTAGTCCATTTAGTGCTGTGTTGATCATTCTTTGAAATGTAGCGGGAGATTTTTTTAGTCCAAAAGGCATTCTTTCAAACTCGAAATGTCCATCAGGTGTCGAAAAAGCCGTAAATTTCTTGGAACTCTCTTCCATTGGTACTTGATGAAATCCTGAGCTGAGGTCAAAAGCCGAGAAAAATTTAGCGTTTCCTAGATTATAAATGATATCATCTATGACTGGTATTGGATATGAATCTTGATCCGTAATTTCGTTAATTTTCCTAAAATCAATTACTACACGCCATTTCTTTTTTCCCGAAGCATCTGTTTTTTTAGGAACTATCCAGACTGGAGAGTTGTATGGCGAGTTTGAATGACGTAAAATTTTAGCATCGAACATTTCTCCTATTTGAGTAGATACTTCTATTTCATGGCATTTTGGTGGTTGATATGACCGTGTATTAATTATTTTATCCTCCTTAAGTGTGATTTTGTGGTGAGCGAGATGTGTGCCAGGTAAAGGATCACCTGGTAACCGGAATATATCGTGATAAGAATGTATGATTTTCAAAAGATTTTCTTTAAACCTTGTTTCCACGTGATTAATTCGTGTATTATCGTTAAGTAGTTTAATTCTCTTTGCTAATTCATTCACAGAAATACGTATAGCTCCTGGTTTTGGAACATCAGATGTTATGTATCGATATTGGATATCAGTTAAATTAAGATGTTTCGGTGATGACGAATTGTTGTTAACGGGTACGGTGATGGTTTGCTCTTGAATTGAATATATTGAGTCTGGTATAAATGGATTGTCAAAAATTCCGACGGTACCTTTCATTTTTGTAACCGGAATACGAATTAATTGGATTCGATTTGGGGGTATTATAATTCCATCTTCAATTAGTTCGTGTTCTTGGTCGTTTAGTCTCAAACTTGTATTTGATAATCTATATAGATATTGTTGTAAAAATGGGAGCCCTAATATCCCATCTTCTGGCAAAGGAAAACTATCAGATACTATAAAAAAAACATGATTTTTGTTTAAGTATTTTATTTCGGCAGAGTATTTGGCAGTTTGTGTGTCATTACCTATTTGGAATTTTTTGTCGCATGTTTCTTTAGGGAAAGACTTTGGAAAGTGTGATTCTTTAATTATATTTATTGAAGATCCTGTATCCACGAGGAGTCGCAAATTTCGTTCGAATCCAATAGGTTGTATGGAGGCTGATTGCAATCTTCCGGATATGCAACTGATTCGATCGACGCGGTCTCTATCATTTCCTCTTTTTCTACTTCTTTGTGGTTTATCTCCTCTTCTGAAACGGTTTCCGTTGTGTAATGAACTCTCTGAGGAGGTCGCTTTTGATTTTGTATCGCGTGAAAATTTAAATTTTGTTTTTGGTAGCATTGATTTTCAGTATGCCCTATTTTTTTACAAAGTTTACATGTCATCGCGGAGCGTTGTGATAACGGTAAACTATGGTTAGGTGGTTCGAATTGTCTTTCTTTATTATGAATATGTTGATGGGGAGGTAATCTACGGTTTGAATTTTCTCCTCTTACGTTGTTTGCGTGTGGATGAGGTTTCACAGTGGCCAAAACTCTACTTTTTAGTTTTTCGCAATACCACGTTTCTGCTTCTAAAGCTTCTTGTTGAGCACTAACTATCGTGGATGGTTTTAGTGGTCGGACTTGGCTTCCGATTTCATCACGAAGGTTCATAATGTATCGCTTTATTGCCGCTTGTTCCTCAATTTGAAGGGCAACTCTTCTACTTATTGGGCCTGAATGTTTCGACTGAATGGCATATTTTAACTCGTTAAATACTTGTCTATACTTTTGATTATAAACTTGAACAGAATCATTATTTTGTCGACAATTTTCTAATTTCGTTCTACATAATTCCACGGATGTTTCGGAACTTAAGTTTATTTTGAGGGCTTCAAATAATTCGTCAAAAGTATTTACGGGGCAATGTCGAATAGCGCGTTTTGCATTGCCTAAGATTTTTTCGGTTTTGACAAAATCTAATAAAAGACCGGGTTGTGAGCATTTAGAAACAGCACGTTTGACGTTCACAATAAAATCTTGAACTCCTATATCGTCTTGACCGTTTAAAATTTCTTTTGTTCGAATTATTTCACTTGCTGAAAAAGTTTCGGAGTCAATAACACGCTGTGACGGTGTCTGTGTACCGTAGCCTCCCGTGGCACCGGCCGCATGCTGTGAGGGAAATTCATTATTACGTGTTTCAACGAATTCTTCCCATTGAAAATTACTTGGGTTTTCGCCTTCAAATTTTTGTCTTAGGTCCTTGGAACAATTTTTATGTTTCCTGTCTGTTTGGTCTATGTCGTCGCTTTCCTCGTCTTCCGTGAGTTGAAGCATATTAGTTTTTAGAGCTAGGGTTTTTATTTCCTCCGCTCTCTTTGAATTTTCATCATTGAGAATTTTTTAATTTTCCTCAATGAGAGTTAATTTTTTTAAGATTACATCTAAAGTATTGTTCGTATTGTCAGTCATTGTGTCAGTAATTATAAGATTATTGGATTCTATGGGAGGTGGTGGGATACTAATTTCGGAATTTGTGTGAATTTCCTCAACAAAACCCTTTAAATATCTAATATAAGAATTTAAAGCCAGATTGTTAACTAATATCAAATTAAAAGGAAAAAAATTGTTTTTAAAATTATTTTCCGACTATCGTGTGAGTGTGTGTGTGTTCGCGGTTGTACAATAATTTATTTTTTGATTTATCTCTTTAAATATTTATTAAAATATTTAAATGTATAATAATTTATTGATTTAAAATCCTCACTTGTACAATCCGTCTACATGGAATACATACAAGGTTAATTCGGATTGAGTTTCCGTATTTATTGACGATAGTAATACTCTTAGACGCACTTGAGTTTACCAACGATGTTTTTTTTTGTTTTACTTGCCTCTTCTTTCTCTGAACGGGAAGACTGTAACTCGGCTGAGGTCTCCTTGGTCGTCTTCTTCTGGGATTTACCGTACTGATTTACGTTCCCAAGGTCTTACCGTCTCGATCGACGAGCCCTTTTTTTTTTTTAAATAATCTTTGAGATTTTGAGTTTACGTTGTATAGGACCTACTTAATTCAGCCACTAGCTTTACTCAAAATAAAAAAGATTATAATGTTGATTGTAAATTAGAGTTGTTTCCGTCACTATTCACTCACTATTAATTTAACTAAGATTCGTTTCAAGATACGGTTTTAGAGTATCTCTCTCCGTAAAAAAAGGGATTAAACTCAACACGTATCCTGGCAGGATCGCCAATTTTGTGACGGGTTTTTATTACTTTTACTTTAAATAATAAATAGTCAATAATAATAAATTGTACGTAAACAATTTATTATTCTTTATTTATTAATTAAAGAATTTTAGGTTAATTATGTTAAATAAATGATTACAACAAAATTATCCGTAAATAAACTCGTCGTTTAATACGTTTATTTATTTATTACATAAATGTACGAATACAGAGTCGTAACTTTGTACACTACTATATTAACCGAGGTCTAGTTAAGAACTGACCTTTTTGGGCCTTTTCTCCCTTAACGCAGTTGTACAAGGGAAACTGCGTAGGAGGTCTGGTCCAGGGATGCTTAGTAGAGGGGTAAAGAATGTTGTCTAGGAATTTCGTTACAGCAGAATTAATATAATACCTCTTTTATAAATGAAACTTACTTTATGAACAGTAACGGAGGGCGGGAGTTTTTATACTATATAAACACGTGTATCTATAAATATTTAAAAAATTTTATTTACTTTTCATAGGATCCGATTAAATCATGATGAATGCTATTATTAGTAGTTAAAAGTTTTGAAAAATTATTATTTATTTTAAAAAATCTAATGTACGGGTCATTTGTCCCGATTGTGAGAATGACCCATATATGTTGCCTAACGACGAATCCGACGAAACGACTAGGAAACATTTTAATATTATAGAGAAGAAGATATATATATATTTTTTTTTTTATTCTCCTTATCTTTCTCCCTAGGCTTTATTTATTTTAATTTTATCATGCGTTTTATGTCAATTTACATTAAAGCACACTCTACAATTTTTTTCATATTTCGTTATTTTATTTTTTCAATTTTAATTTTATTTCACAGGCCTTTGTGTTTTGAACTATATTCAATATCATTTATACATAGCGATATGTTTATTTGATGTTTGATATTTAAATTGGCTCATATTTCTTTTATATACTATAAAATTATATATATTTACTATTTTTTTATAAAAAATAAATTTAAAAGGCAATATAATATTTAGATTAATAATAATAATTCATTTCATGTTCGGTAAATTTTTTATTTGAATGCTTACAAGGATATTTTTTTCTTTTTGTCCTAATTTCTTTCTCACATAAAACGATCATGCTCTAATATATATAGAGATGGGTTGAAATATAAATGTTTCCGAACGCAAACACACAAAACTTTAGAGACAAATCTTTTAAAATATTAAATAAAGGATATTCAGGGTTCATGAAAATTTATCACCATTCATATACTATATTTACAATATATACTTTTCCAAACTCCAAATAAATAATATTATTTCCATGCATATTATTCTCTTAGTTATAAATGAGTGATCTAAAAACAATAAAAAAGTAACAACTGTACACGAAGAAAAATGGCAAAATGATTTATGCAGTCAGTGTAGTACTCCTTTATAGAATAATATGTGACAGGTACATACTATAGTATTAGAAGTTTCATAGCTGAACAGTTTGGAACTCAACACAATTTATCCCATTCATCAGCTTAAACAAGACTGTTTATATAGTCTAAGAGGGAATAAGAGTATAAAAAATTGGAAAAAGAAATTACTTTCTCACGTAATTGTTAAAAGAACGCGGCAGTGTACAAAACACAAGTCAATAATAGAAGCGAATATTGAACAAATAGTACTCAGTCCAGTTCTTTCGAAAAATGAACGCCGTGCACATAAAGTAGATACCTACTCGAATTAAACCACAAGTTATTCTCTCTCTCACACACTAATGGTCGTTCACTTATCTTACCGTTTCACTTATTCTTACTTCTCTCAACTATTATGCAGTGCAGTTAAGTAAATTAAAGTATTAAATATTGCTTTGAGAATAATTAATTATACATTTCATTCAAGGTCAATTCACTATTTTGTACACGAAAAAAATCAAATAATCAAATTTACCATGAGGAGTGTCAAACTTAAAAAAGGTTTCAAGGTTAATAAGAAAAAATTAATGTTTTTTATTTATTATTAAATTCTAATAACCGTATCAACTTTAAACTAGTTGATAATATTATTTATTCAATATTATGAATATTGTTGCCATTCATACTTACATTAATTACATATTAAAATACACGCATGACGTAATTTATTTCAATGGAAAGGGATGTATCTTAAACAGGAAATTTCCCCTATTGATTGCGTAGCCGAGAGGCTTAATGCTTAATGTAAAAGCGTGCGACTTATAATTATGCGTATATTTAGTTTGTATGGTTAGGTAGGTGTTTCAATCCCGTATGATTGTAAGATTTTCCGATATGTTTAAGTTGTTAATTCTGTGGAAGAAAGGCATAACAGCATAACTGCATTTCTCATGATTTCGAGATAAATTAATTTTAATGTTCTCTCACTTCTGTCAATTCAGAAAATCAACAGATTTGTTCGGTCTTTTGCATTTAGTATTATTATTTAATATATTTTCAAAATTCGTTTATAACATTTAATAAAACACAAGATATGGTATAAATTTTGATAATTTTTCATCAGAATCATGAGATTTATTGCACTTATGCGGTTATGCAAGTTCAGTTTGTATATGAGTCCAACTTCAGACACTTTTAATGTCACAATTTATTTTGGTTTGATTTGTCATAATAATAAGATTTGTTCACACAAACACAAATTAAACTATTAATTTGTTAGAAAAAATTATAAGAGTTTATTTAGTTATAAGAGTTTATTTTTTTATAAAATGTTTTTAATTTATTAAAACGAGAAAAGAAATGTACTTTACTGAATTTGTCAATTTATTTTTGAAAAACTTTCCAAAAATTTTTAGAATAGAAATGGCCTTAAAAATAAGTACATAATTAAATGCACAATTTATGTTATAAAAAATTTGTTCCAGTTTTATTAAAATGAATATATTTAATTTAAAGTACACGGAGAGAAGGGCGTAGTCAGATTAACTCATTGCGTAGTTAAATATACTAAACAGAATAGTCGATTTTGGACTGACTAAACTGGTAGTAGGATTTACTAAACAGATGTTTAGTCATTGTAACTACTCAGGAAAAAGTTAATTCAACTGCACAGAAAGTCAAATGGACTTAACTGTTTAGTAAAATGTAAAAGCAGTGAAATATTGTTTTCTACATTTAATTTTGCAATAAATTAGTAGTAGAAAGTCAACGTGAAATTTTTAAATATTAACAGAAAACAAAAACATAATTATCACATAAATTTTGAGCAGTTAATTTGCATATTTTTAAGAGATTATGTTGATTTTTTCTGTAATCACTACAGAAATTATTTTTCAAATTAAATATAAAAAACTGCATTACTATTGGTAAACAAATGTTTGGTAATAATAGAAGATACTTAAGTACTACTGATTTTATTATTATAATTATTAATACTTGCATTGAATAAGTATCATTAAATTATTTTCAAAAACATTTAAAAAATTTTTTGTAATTTTGTTATTCTGTATAAATTATGGATAGTCAAGAGTTTGCGCCTTGTTGCTATTCCCTTTAAAAGCGGTTCGTTCAATTTCTAACCTCAAAATAAACACTTTTCACAATTCCGTCATTTTGAAAAAACAGTGTACTGCGCAGTGTTCTGTGACTTTAACTAAGCATTCAGTGTCTTCGACAACACTGTTTAGTAAAATCGACAAAACGAAACTAAATGATGTTTTTTAAATGTAACTGAATATTCAGTTATTATTACTACATACTGACTTACTAAACATGTTAAGTAAAATTAACTATAACTTTTCTGTCCGTGTACAAAAATGTATTTTATTAAAAATATTTCATTACAAAATTCTTATTGTTTTTATCCTTAAAGGTTATTTTTATTTTTAATTATGTCAATTGTTTTTTAAACTGAATGCTGTTATGTTATTATGATGGTCTCCTTTTGTCAAAAACGCAATTATGCGATTATGTTTTACATTATTTTCTACATTAATAACCATTTCAATGATTTTTTAGCTATTGAATTTTGAAGAGCAATATTAAATATAAACAAATCTGATGTTATCTCAAATTTGATAAAAATGTCAGTTACGCTGTTATGCATTTCTTCCACAGGATTGTAAGTATGAAGATGTGGGTAGAATAAAACTTGTGAATTAATGAATATGAATATATGAAGAGTGTATTTAACATATTTTTCTTTTTTTTAATGATTGGTTATTGTTTTTTTTATATAAAATTGACGAAGTGAATACAAGGAAACACTCGTTTCGCGTCGCGTCGGCCATTTATTTTGACAGGTTCCGCACCTGCGTTCCTTTATTGTGAAAATTTCGAAGTAGGGGACTGAGTCCAGTTTCTCTACTATGCACACTGCAGCGCGCCTTAAAATCTTCGCCTGTGTTTCAATGCTCTTTACAGTGACATTTGGAACTAAGGCCATCTATACACTATACGCAATACCCTAAGATGCTTGATGGAAATGAATTAATGTACTTTTACTGGACTGAGTCCAGTTTTTTCAATATTAACTCCCAGTTTTTCAAACTCTATTTTTCTCAGTGTAATTATTACTTCAGTTTTTTTATTCTTTTTAAATAAATTTCTTATGACATTGTTTTGTAATTTTATATTTCACTTCATATAAGTATAATAAAAACTCCTATCAAAAGTTCCTGAAAATTCAGATTTTACGAAATAAAAATAGAACAAGTGCAAAAAATAACTGTTTGTTGTATTAAATTTTGACTAAGTCAATTTGTAAAACTGACAATATTGAGATTGAGGAATGGAACATATATGTATATATAGTAACTGTTAAATAAATTCGGAATATATTTAAGGGTAGAAAAAAACTTAAATAAGATTTATTCACAATCAGCGATTTTTGTCAACAATCAAGATAAATGAGTTTAATTATTTAAAATTGACATAAAAATGTCAAGTCACATTCTCCCTGTCCCTCTTGAAATATACTAACTTATGCATACGCCATCAGCTGTATTCACAACTGGTGAGTACATCGATTCTGGCTAATATACTTAAACACAGTGTCAGGAAACTGGAAACTCATTTCCGAATATCAATTTAAATTGATTCGTTCTAGATACGATTTTAATTTGAGAATCATTATGACGACAAACTTTATTTCTTAATCAAAGAAGAGTGTGAAAATAGAAAGAAATAATTTTACATTAATACTACCTGAAATGACGCGCGCTTGTAGTTTTTTTTCTTATTATCAATAGATATTGAACAATAACACAGATCTACAAAATACGACTTTTTTTTAATATCGGAGTGATTTCCCATGTATTTTTGTGCGCTGAATTACCCCCACTTTTTTCAACATCCTCCATTTTTTTGCATTGGGGGTGTTAAAGTGTACGATCGAAGATAATTTTAACGTCTGTCAAAATTATTTTATTTTCTAGGTTAAAATTTTGACAGACGTTAAAATTTTAACCTAGTAAATAAGTTATTCGATATGGTTTTTGCATTTAGCGAATAAATTTTTGTAAGAACTGATATGCTCAAAAAGATTATTGGTCAAGGACTTTGGAAATATGTCAAAAGTTGTAAAATTTGAACATTCAAAATTAATCTTCTCTTACAATTTTCAATATTTTTTAACGCAATTGTTTTTCTAAGCTTATTTTATAGTTTTAAACAACCTCTCGCATGGATTTGCAAAAATATGCAATTAGTGAAAAGATAAAAATTCTAACCTCTTCAAAAAATTAAAATTTTTGACCATCCTATATATTTTAGGGTTAAAAATGGTGCAAGAAAAAAAATATAACCTAGTTTAATAATTTAAATTTAAAGGGCTCAATGTTGGGGGTGGTGCCTCCCCATAAAGTTACGAAATGATGAAAAGTTTTCCACTAAATGATTTAGTAATAAACTTACTAACAAATAGTGAAATTTTATTAATTGTTAGTAGATTTTACTAATTATGCATAGTAGAATTGAGGGGCTGGATGCTATAACGTGTTACGCGCCATTTACTTAACATGGCGCGTAACACATTATAGCATCCAGCCCCTCAATTATACTAACAATTAGTAGAACTGTTTCATTAATAGTCGAGAAAATAATTTCACTAATTGTTAGTAGATTTTACTAATTATGCATAGTAGAATTATACTAACAATTAGTAGAACTGTTTCATTAATAGTCGAGAAAACAATTTCACTAATTCATTCAGTGAAATAAGTGACTTTTATTTGAGGAGCTGGATTCTAGAACCGGCTCTTCGCTCGGAGCGCAAGCGCTAATACCAGTCAGTGAGCAGTGAGCGCCTCTGGGCTACTCACTGCCACCAGACTGGTATTAGCGCTTGCGCTCCGAGCGAAGAGCCAGTTCTAGAATCCAGCTCCTCCATTATGTAATTCTATTAAAACGTTAGTCAAATTTTACTATTTTATAACAGAACTCTACTAATTAAAATTCAGACAGTAAACAAGCTTTATTTAGAATCACATAAAGAATATGTTTATACAATAAAATAAAATATTTGATTCAAACACAATTTTTTTCTAAGTAAATTTGTGTTGTTTGTTTTTTCCATCTAAAAATCAGTTTAGAATATGTGACGCGCTCGAAAGAAATTTAAAAACAAAAAATGTTAAGGTTATGATTCCCATGCGCGAAAGACCAATGCTGACGATGGATTGAAGCTTTATTGAGCCTTGAACGCTCAGCGTGGGTAATCCAGAGTTGAAGCAGTCTTTAAAACACTGTCACTCAATGTTGGTTCAATATTGGAGACCAATGTTCGTCCTATGCTCGATTCAAGACTCGATCAATCTTCGTGTGTGAAGCTTGAATATCCAATCTTTATTTAAGCTTGAATCAAGGCTTAAATCAACGATGATACAATATTCAGTTTATTTATTACCGTATGCACTAAACAATAATCAATAATTTCATCAATCATTTTTAAATAATATAAAAAATTATCTAAATTAATAAATAATTATTAAATATTAAATAATTTATTAATATTTACATTTAATTTATTATATGTAAATATTAATAAATAATTAAATAATTTAGATAAAAAATCATCTAAATTAATAAATAATTATTAAATAATTAATAATTTATTAATATTTACATTTAATATATTAAATGTAAATATTTAGAAGTATGCACTGTTGAATATAAATATTTATAAATTATTTAATATTACAATATTTATTTTTGATAATATGTTTAATTTTATTATATATTATTTTCTTTGCACAGTGTCAAATTATTATTTTTAAAGATCAAGAGTTTCGTTTGTCTGAAAAATTTTCAGTGATTAAAAACTTCCAGTGTAAAAATTGTTCATTAGGGTGTAATAAATATTTATGACAAGTATTTTTACATTAGGATTAATTGTTCAGAAAATATTATAAAAATACTATTTTTTGTCAAATGCGTGTGACCTTGCGACTCAGCGTTGCCAACTCAAGACATACGTTAAACTCTTGAGTTGGCAACGCTATATTTTTTATAAATATAATTTTTTTTCCTTCTTGTGTAACTTGACCAACCAATAAAAAATTAGCTTTCTTAATGATGGAGGAGTTTAAACTTTACTTTTATTGGTCTAAAACATCCATTATTTCTTTTCGGGGTTGGAATTATGTGTTTTATTTTTCAAATATAATTTATTTTTTCATTTTGTGTAACTTAACTAACAAATAAAAAAATAGCTTTCTTTATGAAGGAGCATGTAATATACAGCCATGGACAAATGTCACCTCTGCCATCTGTCGCGCAAAATGCGCGGCGACATATCAACAGTTTATTCCAATATCGATCTTACACACACATACATTCTACACTAAAACTGACATTTCCAACTTTAAACATTAATTTCTCATTAATTTAACGTTAATTTATCCTAAAAAATATATCAATTTCATCCTAATTGTTTCTTTTCAATTTGCAATAATTAATAAATAATAATTGTTTAAAAAAATATCTTTTGATAAATGAAGAATAATTTGTTATTACACTTTCCCAAGTAGCACGCTGTATCACCTGAATGTCATGGCGATATCTATTGGGAATATTCCTTTGATATTGAGGAAGTATCATAATGTCCGCTTTTTTAATATCCCTGTGACATTCCTGCGATATTGATGGGATATTTCTGTGATTATTAACTTTACAATTAACAGATATTAGGTGATATCGTAAATTAATTATTTATATATTTATTGCATACATCTTAACACTAAACGCAATCTTACACATAAATACAAATTAAAATTTCTAACGCTCGCAGGGATCGAACTCGCAACCTAACGCACCGAAGTCTAACACGCTAACCATTACGCTACGCACACATGAAAGCCTAAGAACCAAAATGATTTTATAAGCTGCAACTCAAACAAAAAGAAATTTGTAATTCATAACGATCAATAAATAAGATAATGTTTATTAACTTTTGGTTAATTCATTATAAATAAAATAATTAACACAACAAATTTTATTTTTTACCATGTCAGTATAGAAATTATTCATAAGACAGTCGACCAACTGGAATTGGGTTTTTTGCACTCTGGCTGCCATAGTTTTACCGTCAATCGGGCCGACTCAGGCCAGAGTCGGCGCATCCAACTGAAAATAGGTTTTGTACACTCTGGCAGCCATAGTCGGGCTAACTTTGGGTGGAAACAGTAACCAAAGTCGGCCCGACTTTGGCTGCCGACCTATTGGCAGCCATAGATGGCCCGACCTGGGCCCGACTTCCCGACTCTGGCTGCCGACCAAAATTCGCACCTGGGTATTGACCAATCCTCATCCAAGCTTCAGTAAAGCCTGAATCCAGCGTCAGTTCGCGCCTGGGTTGTGTTACTTTTATGTTAATTAAAAGTTCCGGGTTTATATGTTTAAACTGAAATCAAAATTATAAAATATCATCTTTATTTAATTAAAATTTTTTAAACTATAGTATAAAATATGTAATGGAAGTATTATGTGGTCAAATTTATGTTTATACTTATTTTATTTTAATCAAATATATATTTAACGTAATTTGCAGTTAATCTAATTTTCGTTTAATGACAAATTATGCCAAACAACAAGTATTTTAAATAATAATCTTTGGTCACTTTTAAGTTATTTCCAAAAAATTATCGTTAATCGTTTTAAAAGTGATTATAATGTATTTTAAAATACTTGTTTTTGCAGTGTTTTCACAGTGTACATACTCATTTTCTAAAGTTTCAACTATTTAAAATTTTTCCAACATCATGTTATACGTTTTTACACGGACAGAAAAGTTATAGTTAATTTTACTTAACATGTTTAGTAAGTCAGTATGTAGTAATAATAACTGAATATTCAGTTACATTTAAAAAACATCATTTAGTTTCGTTTTGTCGATTTTACTAAACAGTGTTGTCGAAGACACTGAATGCTTAGTTAAAGTCACAGAACACTGCGCAGTACACTGTTTTTTCAAAATGACGGAATTGTGAAAAGTGTTTATTTTGAGGTTAGAAATTGAACGAACCGCTTTTAAAGGGAATAGCAACAAGGCGCAAACTCTTGACTATCCATAATTTATACAGAATAACAAAATTACAAAAAATTTTTTAAATGTTTTTGAAAATAATTTAATGATACTTATTCAATGCAAGTATTAATAATTATAATAATAAAATCAGTAGTACTTAAGTATCTTCTATTATTACCAAACATTTGTTTACCAATAGTAATGCAGTTTTTTATATTTAATTTGAAAAATAATTTCTGTAGTGATTACAGAAAAAGTCAACATAATCTCTTAAAAATATGCAAATTAACTGCTCAAAATTTATGTGATATTTATGTTTTTGTTTTCTGTTAAAATTTAAAAATTTCACGTTGACTTTCTACTACTAATTTATTGCAAAATTAAATATAGAAAACAATATTTTACTGCTTTTACATTTTACTAAACAGTTAAGTCCATTTGACTTTCTGTGCAGTTGAATTAACTTTTTCCTGAGTAGTTGCAATGACTAAACATCTGTTTAGTAAATCCTACTACCAGTTTAGTCAGTCCAAAATCGACTATTCTGTTTAGTATATTTAACTACGCAATGAGTTAATCTGACTACGCCCTTCTCTCCGTGATACTATAAGGTAGTTCAAGTTGGGTGGGAGAAATACTATATGGCTGATATCAGCTGATTTACTGGAGGACAAGCAATGCATTAAAGTCAATGGACGAAATTAGTTTTTCTTCCATAACTATTTAAATATTTATTTTTAAACCAACCCAAGTAGCACGCTGTATCACCTGAATGTCATGGCGTATCTATTGGGAATATTCCTGTGATATTGAAGAAGTACCATAATGTCCGCTTTTTTTTAATGTCCCTGTGACATTTCTGCGATATTGAGGGGATATTGCTGTGATATTGAGGGAATATTGCTGCGATATTGAAGTGGGATATTGCTGCGATATTGAGGGTATATTCCACATAATTTTCGCTATAATATCAAATTGGAACTTATAGAAAAAATTATGTGGAACATCCCCTCAATATCACAGCAATATTACCTCAATATCACAGCAATATCAAACTTCAATAGTAAAAACGTATAACATGATGTTGGAAAAATTTTACATAGTTGAAACTTTAGAAAATGAGTATGTACACTGTGAAAACACTGCAAAAACAAGTATCTTAAGGTTATGTTATTCAGTGGTCACGTGCCCCATTTACTTTACTATGGAAAAACTTCCCACTGAATAACATGACCTTAAAATACATTATAATCACTTTTAAAACGATTAACGATAATTTTTTGGAAATAACTTAAAAGTGACCAAAGATTATTATTTAAAATACTTGTTGTTTGGCATAATTTGTCATTAAACGAAAATTAGATTAACTGCAAATTACGTTAAATATATATTTGATTAAAATAAAATAAGTATAAACATAAATTTGACCACATAATACTTCCATTACATATTTTATACTATAGTTTAAAAAATTTTAATTAAATAAAGATGATATTTTATAATTTTGATTTCAGTTTAAACATATAAACCCGGAACTTTTAATTAACATAAAAGTAACACAACCCAGGCGCGAACTGACGCTGGATTCAGGCTTTACTGAAGCTTGGATGAGGATTGGTCAATACCCAGGTGCGAATTTTGGTCGGCAGCCAGAGTCGGGAAGTCGGGCCCAGGTCGGGCCATCTATGGCTGCCAATAGGTCGGCAGCCAAAGTCGGGCCGACTTTGGTTACTGTTTCCACCCAAAGTTAGCCCGACTATGGCTGCCAGAGTGTACAAAACCTATTTTCAGTTGGATGCGCCGACTCTGGCCTGAGTCGGCCCGATTGACGGTAAAACTATGGCAGCCAGAGTGCAAAAAACCCAATTCCAGTTGGTCGACTGTCTTATGAATAATTTCTATACTGACATGGTAAAAAATAAAATTTGTTGTGTTAATTATTTTATTTATAATGAATTAACCAAAAGTTAATAAACATTATCTTATTTATTGATCGTTATGAATTACAAATTTCTTTTTGTTTGAGTTGCAGCTTATAAAATCATTTTGGTTCTTAGGCTTTCATGTGTGCGTAGCGTAATGGTTAGCGTGTTAGACTTCGGTGCGTTAGGTTGCGAGTTCGATCCCTGCGAGCGTTAGAAATTTTAATTTGTATTTATGTGTAAGATTGCGTTTAGTGTTAAGATGTATGCAATAAATATATAAATAATTAATTTACGATATCACCTAATATCTGTTAATTGTAAAGTTAATAATCACAGAAATATCCCATCAATATCGCAGGAATGTCACAGGGATATTAAAAAAGCGGACATTATGATACTTCCTCAATATCAAAGGAATATTCCCAATAGATATCGCCATGACATTCAGGTGATACAGCGTGCTACTTGGGAAAGTGTAATAACAAATTATTCTTCATTTATCAAAAGATATTTTTTTAAACAATTATTATTTATTAATTATTGCAAATTGAAAAGAAACAATTAGGATGAAATTGATATATTTTTTAGGATAAATTAACGTTAAATTAATGAGAAATTAATGTTTAAAGTTGGAAATGTCAGTTTTAGTGTAGAATGTATGTGTGTGTAAGATCGATATTGGAATAAACTGTTGATATGTCGCCGCGCATTTTGCGCGACAGATGGCAGAGGTGACATTTGTCCATGGCTGTATATTACATGCTCCTTCATAAAGAAAGCTATTTTTTTATTTGTTAGTTAAGTTACACAAAATGAAAAAATAAATTATATTTGAAAAATAAAACACATAATTCCAACCCCGAAAAGAAATAATGGATGTTTTAGACCAATAAAAGTAAAGTTTAAACTCCTCCATCATTAAGAAAGCTAATTTTTTATTGGTTGGTCAAGTTACACAAGAAGGAAAAAAAATTATATTAAAAAAACATATATAGTTCCAACTCCCCAAAAGAAAAAATGGATATTTTAGACCAATAAAAAAATAAACAAACTCCTCCTAATTTTAAATTCAATTTTTCTATTAGTGAATAGATTTAAACAAAATGGAGAAAAATAGTTAAATTTGAAAAATAAAACACATAATTCCAACCCCCAAAAGAAATAATGGATGTTTTAGACCAATAAAAGTAAAGTTTAAACTCCTCCATCATTAAGAAAGCTATTTATTTATTTGTTGGTCAAGTTACACAAAAAGGAAAAAAAAATTATATTAAAAAAACATATATAGTTCCAACCCCCCAAAAGAAAAAATGGATATTTTACACCTTTAAAAAAACAAATCCTCCTACTTTTAAAATCAATTTTTCTATTTGTTGGTAGATTTAAACAAAATGAAGAAAAAAAGTTAAATTTTAAAAATAAAACACA